>JAHVAK010000415.1:1468750-2937500 GCA_019845155.1 Luehdorfia chinensis
CATACTGCAGTATAATGAGAATTTAGTTGGATTTCTTTTATTTGTGAGGTTAAGCTGGAGTAAATTTACATTACATATTTTTTTTTATTGTATATAGTGATGAAACGAGCAAAACATTCACCTGATGGTAAGTGCAACGTCTGCCGATAACAAATGCACCCAAAACATTTCTGTGTGACACCTCACTGTGCCCATCACCCTGAGACATCAGTTCTTAAGTCTCATATGCCCAGTGATTACCCTAGCTCACAGTGCTCTTCAAACCGAAACACAGTAATGTTTGCACACTACTGCTTCAAGCAGAATAAATGGTCCATGGTGGTACCTACCTAGACGGATTCCCGCATAGGCATCCTACCCCCAGTAATTAGACTTATAACCAGTAAATAGATCCACCGGGGATCGAACTCAGGTTACTCGCTTACTATGAAATTTACAATAATAATTTACAAAAAATGCGCGCATGAAACTCGAATCGAAATGATTATTTGTAGCCCTTACACGGTTAATTATGTGTTGCTTCGATAGAATCGAATCCGTGACCTACAGCTCAGAAAACAAATATGGGTAAATGTGGACAGTAGGTACGCTTGCAGCTTGGCATTTCTTATACACATAAACATAAATGTTTTTCTGGTCCTAGAAATGCATAAACTCTTTGAAACTGTCTGCCCCACAGGAGATCACAGGTGTGTGAAGACATTTGTGAACATAAAATTATGCGAAATGTGTTTAGTGAAACACATAAAATTAAATTGCCCTTTACCAACAAAATGCATCGGTGGACAACTTAATTATTTATGTATGTTTAAAATTGCTCTTAAAGTATGAAAAAAAAATTCTGAAAAGAGAAAAGTTCAAGCGATAAAATTGGAGATTACAACACGGCAAGACTCGTAAACTAGCAATCTGTGTTTTTGCTAAAACTTTGCTAAGGCTTTGGCTATGATTTGAACTCAGGACTCGCAGCGTAGGAACCTTTTATTCTGACCACTACGCCAAGCGGTCGTCTTTTTCTCACCGTTAATGCCCCAGCGTGCACTAGCGTGGTAAGTAAAACAACTAACCCTATAGTTTTCTTTAAGGAGGCTTCTGTTAGCAGAGAACTGTAGCGACTCGGTTTCAAAAGCAATGTAAATAGCTAATGCAGAACGGGTCGCGGGTTTCATTTTCGAACGGAAGAAATATTTGTATGGCCTGCAGACAGTTGTTGCAGGTCTGGGACCAAAGATTTGGAAGGTATGTCCTAAAAACACAATTTCTAGTGAAAGGACTTTTTTTATTGTATAAAGTGACGAAACGAGCGAAACGTTCACCTGATGGTAAGTGCAACGTCTGCCCATAACAAATGCTGTGTCACCCAGAACATTTCTGAATCAACACTGCGCCCGTCACCCTGAGACATAAGTTTTTAAGTCTCAAATGCCCAGTGATTACGCTAGCTCACAGTGCCGTTCAAACCGAAATACAGTAATGCTTGCACACTACTGCTTCACGGCAGAATAACTGGCCCTGGAGTGGTACCTACCTAGACGGATTCCCGCATAGGAATCCTACCACCAGTCGCTGCGACAACTATACCATCTGATTGTTTATTACTAGAGCTGAAAATAACTGCGCTGTAAACTTCGTTATATTGTCGTCTCTGAATAGGTTGGCGATTTACTTAAAAGTTCAAGGCAATGTTTCGCGCAGCTCGTCACGCATAAAACGGTATAAAGAGAAAATCGCCAGCTATCGTTAATGCAAACCCTAGAAGCCTTAGCGTTTTCAATAATCCCTGTATTATCGTAGCACGCGCGACTTGCACGCGATGCGCACCGCGGGCGATGGCCTGCTTCAAATTATTTAGCGGCAGACGACAGGCAAACACAGTAACACGATATACCCGGCCGACTTGGTTGCGAAATTGAAGTTGCCGCAACGGGGGAAGCCTGGAATAAATGTACATGTACACCACACATAACGATAGATCAGAGACGGTTCCCATACGGGTTCCGAGGACCGTGTGTAAATTTTGGCTAGATTTTATAACAGGTTTCTGACACATCACTTGGTTATATTCTTTTTCGTTATGTTACAGGTGGTTGTGTATGTAGTGTTCATAAGTGAATTGATTAAATTTATATGTACGATTAACAAACATACCTATGGAGGAATTCGTTTAGATACCCACTTAGGTCCTACTGGAGGGCTAGTTATTCTGTCGTGAAGCAGTAGTGTGCAAACATTACTGTGTTTCGGTCTGAAGGGCATCAAGAGCTAGTTTAATTACTGGGACTTATCAAGTGGTATCTCAGGGGGTCGGACGCAGTGCGGTGCCACACAGAAATGGCATTAGGCAAGCGTTTGGTCGGCTCGTCATTTTCTCTTATAAAAACTGTATATCTGTCTCTCGCCTCCTTCCCTGTTTCTGACCTTTTTAAACTGTAGAGTAAAAGAAAAATCACAACTTTAAATCCTTCTTGAACATCTATATAATATAAAGGACATAGAACATAAAGGACACAGTTATTATAAAAATTCTTTTTTTAATAAATGCATAATTAGAGTTTACAGGAACAGGTGTCACAAGTACCAAGTGTCAAGAGTGAAACGAAGTTAACTTGTTGTTAAGATGCTGACTTTTAGGAATTTTCTTTATTTCCCACCGCGTTTTACATAGCGCATGGTCTCCCTACACATACACGCAAACCTAATACAACATCGTGTTTCTACTTTCTATTCATGCCACATGACATTTCCTCTTTGTACATCATTTCTATGTGTCGTAATCTATGAACCTTTAGCGGCGCTATTCAAATTCCTATATTATTGCATAGAAGACGGTATTTACAATTATTATTTACTGAACAAATAATGGCGTTATTCAACGCTACTCGTCTACTAGCTCTGCTACGCCTGAGTTCGAGATACTAATCCCAACCGAAGTCAATAGTGGTGTACCACTTACATACGAGTACATATATTAGTTATGGAATCCTGGTAGTTCAGTTGTGAACCTTAACTCTTTAGTGTATGAAAGCGAGTGCAGTGAAAACAGTGTTGTTGCCGACAGCTGCAAAGTAAACACGGAGACAGTTTTATTTCCAAAATAGACATAGGTTCTATATAACCATGAAAAAAAAAGTTATAGTTATTTTTTCCTGGTTCATCGGTACATGTTTCATCTTATCGTCGAGAATACCACAATGTCTCAAAGCTAAAGGCTTCAACTCGTGTCAATGATGACATACAGAACCGAGACGTGGTTCTTCACTGCGCGCCGCAAAACACAATTGTTGATTTCCTGATCTGGTTAGGCTGTTCATGTTTTTTTTTTGATAAAGTGATGAGACGAGCAAAACGTTCACCTGATGGTAAGTGCAACGTCTGTTTATAACAGATGCTGTGTTACTCAGAACATTTCTGTGTAGCACCACACTGCGCCCGCCATCCTGAGACACAGTAATGTTTGCACACTACTGCTTCACGGCAGAATAACTGGCCCTGGGGTGGTACCTACCTAGACGAATTCCTGCATAGGAATCCTACCACCAGTAACCACAGTTGTATGAGTCAAAACAAAACAAGCAATAAAATATGCTTAAAACTGTGAGTGCAAAGGATTTATTTTACTACTGTTTATTAAGTACTAGTTGACACCCGCGACTTCGTCCGTTTGGAAAAAGGTATTTTAAATATCTCGTGGGAACTATTTGATTTTCCGGGGTTAAAAAATATCCTATCTCCGTTTTCAGTTCGCACGCTATCTCTGTGCCAAATTTCGTCAAGATCGGTTCAGCGGTTGAACCGTGAAAAGGCAACAAACAGACAGAGGGACAGAGAGAGTTACTTTCGCATTTATAATATTATTATGGATGTCCGCATAGCCTCTTTGTTTATGAATCGATTTTAATGATTCTTTAGGGGTGGTCCCATTTAAGTTTGGTCAAATTCTGAAGATGGGATCCATGAGAAAGTCATGAAGCTCTTAAATTAGCATAAGCATGTTTGGAGCTAGCGTTACACATGGAAGACGGTTTTTTGAATAGATAATAAACGCCTAAAATTTCATAATACCCGCGTGACCTGAGTTCGACCCCCGGAGCCGCGGCGTCTGAGAAATGTGTGTGTGTGTGTTTGTGTGTGGGACAGGAAACCTGTGCTTAGCAGTGAGACTTTTATAGGCTGATACTTTACCTTAAAAATGATTTTACAAAGACATTCATACCGCTGTGAATATTGAATTATCTATCTGGAGAAGGTGTTTGGACCGCGATTCATTCCCTTTTCATTCTCCTACCAATTCAGGTACAGGAATTTTCTCTAGGACTCATAATTTTGCATTTCATTACCCTTTAGTATTAGGTGTGATGAAACGTCGGCCTCTACAAAGTAACAACTGGTGAATAACAACAAACATTTCAACGATGTTTGCACGGCGCGAAAAGAATAATGATGTCAGGATAACGTACGCGGCACAAACCCACGCAGACAGACACACAAGCCGGCACGGTCGGCCTCATTAGCAACGTTATCGCGCGGCCGCGGGCGCGGTGCATAAAATTATGTTGGTGCATTAGTGCATAAGATAGGGCTTATATGAAGCGTATATTAGCAGTCACGGCCGCGTAGCTTAGCCGTCAATGTGTGCCTGTGGATTCGAATCCCGGCCAAAGCGAAAATGTTTGCAAAAACACAAATTGTTGGTAAGACCCTACTGAGTCTTAGCCTACATTAGATCTTATCGCATGATGGTAGAATTTCTATGCAAGAATCCGTCTAGGTACCAGGGGGTCGTTATTCCGCCGTGAAACAGTAGTGTGCAAACATTACTGTGTATCGGTCTGAAAGGCACTGAGAGCTAGTGTAATCACTGGGCATATGAGACTTAAGAATTGATGTATCGCGGTGACGGGCGGAGTGTAGTGCGCAGAAATGTTCTAAGTGACACAGCATTTGTTATGGGCAGACGTTGTACTTACCATCAGGTGAACGTTTTGCTCATTTCGTCACTTTATTGATTAGACAAAAAGACACTTGTTTGATTCTACGCTTCCTGTTATGCACATATTGACATCCTTAAGTAGAGCTTCGGGATGTGATCTGGGATAAAAAAAATTTAAATTTAATAAGGGTTTAATTTCTTTCCTTCTTTTCAGCCTTTAAATAGTTTTTTTATTTCTCATACATAGGCTTCTTATTTTTTTAAGACGTATAAAATGTATTTTTGACTTGCATAGTCGTGAGTAAGAAATTTTTTTTAGTTTTGTCACACTGGTCTGGTGGTACGTTTTTGCGGTACTATCATCATCATCATAATTCCAGCCTATCACTAGTACCACTGCTGAACATAGACCTCCCCCATAGATTGCCATAAAATGTCACACAGAAATGTTCTGGGTCACACAGAATTTGCTATGGGCAGACGTTACACTTACCATCAGGTGAACGTTTTCGCTTCTTTCGTCACTTTATCCAATAAAAATAAATAAAATGAAAATAAGTTAGTAGCTTTCATTTTGTGTGGTTTTTGATATATTTGCCACGCTTGGCAGGCGAGTTGGAAATAGCTAGTTTATTTATTCGGATATTCCAGGAAGATGCTGCTGCCCATCTTCTGGTTTTTATTTTCCTCTGTCGACTTTTACGACACCCACGGTATGAAAATGGGGTGGTAGATTCTCTTAAGCCGCCACCGCACTAAGGTTTGTATAATCATTTGTTGCGTAATATAACAATGGATTCGAGAGTCTGTCTTTTTTTTACTGTGGGGAAATCTCGCATGGATATCCGACTGGCCAGGGGGGCAGTCGGGTTATGTCAGACTCTTACCGACTAAAACTCCACGGTGGCCCTCCATCAGCGCTTCAGAGGGGTCACGGGATCTCCGTTCGGAATGCAACCGTGGCCCTCTAACGCATCGCTATATATATAGCCCGACGCGGGGACAGTACCCGCTGCCCCCAGCACTCTCTCGGTCTCTCGAGAGTTTGTCTGGGTTACATAACCGCAGCTCTATTGTCACTTTTTTTAATCAGAAAACAATTATATTTTCAGGTAACAATAAATACTTCACCAATTAGCTTTATATGAACCCATTCTTATATCACAATCGCGTTTCGCGTACGGACGGATGGGCGCTTTTAGCGACCGACAACGCTTAGACGTTCCGACCACATTAAACGATAACCCGCTAATAACCTGAATAAATACACAAAGTACACCGTCGCCACATAGTTGACACGCTTCGATTAACGCGTAGAAAATTACAATTTATTGATACACTCCACTCAGCAAGAAAAAAGGGAATAAGTTCGGCCACAGGATATCGCTCACTCCTTCGATATCCGACTGAAAAACTTCAGCGATACCTTACGAGCAAGTCTCTGCCTTGCCGTGCCAATTTTTTATAAATGCCGTGTGGTGGCGGCTTAAGGGAATCTACCACCCCATCTCAGTCCACAGAGGGTAAGTTAAAACCGCACTATGGGCGCCAACATCTTCCTGGAACATCTGAATAAATAAACTACGGTTCCCAACCCTCCTGTCATATCAATTACTTATTTTCGGATCTGGATGTAAGGTTATTGTCCCCGTACCTATGACACTGAAGACATTAATCATTTCAGCCTATCACTAGTCCACTGCTGAACATAGGCCTTCCCCATAGATTTGGACAAAAGTTTGTAGCTCTCATTTCGGGGGGTTTTGCCTTAGATGCCACCGCAGATTTTTTATTCAGATATTCCAGGAAGATGCTGCTGCCCATCTCCTGGTTTTTTATGTCTGTTTCAGTGTCTCTGTCGACTTTAAAGACACATACACTTATTAATTTAATTTATTTAGTAGCAAAAAAGATTGTATTGGTCAGTGACTTAATATAATTTTAAAGGGAGTTAGAAGTTATTTATTTATACCGAAGTTACGCGAAATGTTGCATACTTTATGCACTGGTGGTAGGAGTCGTGCTGCAGTAGTGTGTAAACATTACTGTTTCGGTCTAAAGGGCACTGAGAACTAGCGTAATCACTTGGCATATGAGACTTAAGAACTTATGTCTCAGGGTGACGGGCGCAGTGTGGTGCTACACAGAAATATTCTGAGTAACACAGTATCTGTTATGGGCAAATGTTGCACTTACCATCAGGTGAACGTTTTGCTAGTCTAGACACTTTATCAAAAAGAAATAAAAAAAACTTCTTGGCGGTTTCTGTTTCACCATCGTCCACGCAGTACATAAAATTTCAAATAAAAACAATTATGATTCTATTATACTAAGTCTTTATAAGTAATTAAAAAAAAAATATTTTTCATAAGTATTATGTAAATAATCTATATTAAATAAAAATAAATCTACTCTATTCTAGGAAGGTACGAACGACTTATTAACATGGAAATTAAAGCGGACGCTCGGGACACTGTTACGCGCTTCACAACTGCACTACTGCTAATGTGCAATTATAATCGCACGTTACACTCCAGCCGCTTGCGAGAATGAGAGCTTTCATCATCAGCCTGCGGCAGTCCACTGTTGGACATAGGCCTCTCCCAATAGGCGCCATTTATTCCGATCTTCGACTTCACGCATCCAGTTGCTGTCAGCCGCCTTGCGCAGATCGTCGCACCATCTAACCAGGGGACGCCCCACACTACGTTTGCCTAAACGTGGTCTCCACACCAGGATTCGCCTACTCCAACGGTTGTCGCTTCTGCGACAGATGTGTCCAGCCCATTGCCACTTCAGTCTGCAAACTTGAAAGGTTATGTCGGTGACTTTAGTTCTCCGGCGGATTTCCTCATTTCGTATCTTATCCACCAGAGAAACCCCGAGCATGGCTCTTTCCATTGCTCTCTGAGTGGCTTTGAGCTTTGCTTTGCTTTGCTTTGAACATGTCGGCCGTCACGATAGTGATAGTGTGCAGTCATATTAGTTCTATTGTGATTGGGTGTTTAATATTTTTTGTTATTGGTTAGAGTGACGAAACGAGCAAAACGTTCACCTGATGGAAAGTGCAACGTTTACCCATAACAAATGCTATGTCACCGAGAACATTTCTGTGTGAAGCTTACACTGCGCCCGTCACCCTGAGACATCAGTTCATAAGTCTCAAATGCCCAGTGATTACGCTAGCTCACAGTGCCCTTCAGACCGAAAAACAGTAATGTTTGCACACTACTTTTTCACGGCAGAATAACTGGCCCTGGGGTGGTACCTACCTAGACGGATTCCTGCACAGAGATCCTGCCACCAGAGAAATAATAAAATGTGTTATTTTTATATAACTACAATTTTAATACCATTTATGCATTTATTTTATTGTTCATTTAATTACTTCTAAACGTTAATATATTTCATTGTGCCTGATATTTAATATATAATATATTTAATATAGTTGGTTGGTTCGGCGGTTGACTGTCGCAGAGTCAATATCACTTGATAATGTCTCGTTTTGAGGTGAAACACGTGTCATGTTTTTGACTTCAGTGGTGTGTATTGCCTAGTGATAGTGTTGTAGTGGTGGAGGAATATCTGGTGGCGGCTCCCGGTGGCGACATTGGTTTTCTTGTGCACGCAGTCGAGGGAGTGCGGGCGGTGCTCTTCAAAACTAGGTAATACACACCATTTTGCATGCGAATCTTAGCAAATTAACTTTCTCTCTTTTATATAATATATAGCGAAAGGATTTTCGTTCCAAACAGGGGGGCTACTGTGTAACTCTGGTTGGTTTCGTGATCGGTTTCATTTGATCCCATTAACCAATGAATGCGCTTTATTTTGGCGAATGAAGCTTATTCATTGGTTAATGGTATCTAATGAAACCGATCACGAAACCAATTAGAGTTACACAGTGGACCCCGTGGTGTCCCACGATCTCTCGTTTTTTTATTCCTTATGTATATAATCGAAACCTTTCGGTCGAAAACATTTACGTACATACAACTTTGTGCCGTGTGGTAGCGGCTTAAGAGAATCTACCACTCCATCTCATTCCGTGGGTGTCGTAAAAGTCGACAGAGGGAAAATTAAAACCACAAGATGGGCAGCAGCATCTTCCTGGAATTTCTGAATAAATAAACTGCGGTTGCCAACCCGCCTGCCAAGCGTGGCAACTATGGCAAAATTCCCCTCAAAATGAGAGCTACACACGTTTGGAGTAATCTATGGGGGAGGCCTATGTTCAGCAATGGAAATGATGATGATGATGATGATGATGATGACATACAACTTTAGCACAAAACTCCTACGAGTAAGGAAAATCATTATCACACATTGAAATTTCAAAATAGATATTATAATATAGATATATAAAATATAATTTGCATCATACACTCTAGTGTAGAAGCCCTTCGTTGAACATTTTAGTCCGTGAATAAATCGACAATTAAATAGTAAACGAAAGACTATATTAAATAAGCCTCTTATAGCGTCGTATTGATAATGCTTATCTTAAGCTACACCACACATTGCATTAACTTCGAGAGTTAATCGACTCTTGCACGATTACAGTGAATCGACGACTATTGGCATTTCGATTTGTAGCACTTTGACATCGATAAGGGATTCGCTTTTATCTAAATTCTAAAGTTACATATATTCAATTTAATCAAACGAAATTCACTTATAGTTTATGATACATAGAAGTTGAAATTATATACATTATTTAGTGTATCCAGAACATTAATGGGTGGCACCGCTCGTCCCCCTGAGGCGTCAGTTCTTAAATATCATATGCCCAGTAATTACTCTGGCTCTTAAAGCCCTTTTGAACGAAACACTGCCGACTCGGGCTGGAATGCGAACGTGTAGTAGTCAGATACTCTGACCCCTCAAGCGTCAAACCAGCACACATCAACTCTCCTATCCATTGTTAGAGGTTGCTGGAAGAAATATCTTTCAGAGCTGAGCTCGCCTTTGTATATGAATTATATAATTAGTTAGCGACCCGCCCCGGCATCGCACGGGTGCAATTTATTAATGAAGGAAGTGAGAAGTGGTAATATAGTGAAACAGACAGTGATACAGTGACAGCAGAACTGTCAAATTGAACGTCAATAGAATCAGGCGTTACTTTGCGGAAATCCATTATAATAAAGGAAAGTAAGTTAATTTGCTGAGATCCGCACGCAAAATATAAGAAAGTGGTGTATATTGCCTAGTTTTTTGAAGAGCACCGCCCGCCCTTCCTCAGTAGTGTGCACAAGCAAACTAACACCGCCACCAGGAACCGCAACCAGATACCCTCCACCAACCACTACAATACACCACTGAAGTCGAGAACACGACACGTATTTCGCCCCAAAACGACGCATTATCAAGTGACGTAGATTCTACGATTTATATTTTGCATGCGGATCTTAGCAAATTTACTTACTTTCCTTCATTAAATTGAACTTTATTATACCATCCAAATTTCTGACTCTTCCGGGGAATTTTCCAAAAATGTTCTCACGTACAACCTAGTCCCAACAACTACGAACTGATAACAAAAAAAATTAGCCAAATCGGTAGAGCCTTCTTTCATACACGTGGCAATTTATTTTTACTTATTAGAATTTAAATTGATTTTTATTTTATATATATAGAAGGTAGAAGACAGAATAAGATAGTAGATCAAAAGACTAAATTAGTATTCGCTACATAATGTATACTTAAAGAATAAAAAAACAAAAGGTGTACGTAAGGACACTATCTGCGTCGCCGGCCGTAACCCCTAACATGTTGCAAGCCTTCACTAATAAATATTTTTTCTTTTTTTTTTATCCTTGCAACAATGTTTTTGCGAACATGTGAAAATAAGTTGATCTTTGACTTTTGGCGGCAACTCGAAAAATGGCAGTAGTGTTTTTATTTAATTTTGTGATTTCTGTGTATATTTGGAGTTTTGATGTTTAATAATGATAGTTAATTATGCAGCAAGTGCTCCTGAAAGTGTACAGTGATTGGAAAATTCAATTCAAGACCAAAATTGTGCTTTTCGCTTTGCCTCCATCAGTCCACCAAATCTTCAGTAAAGTCAACTATCAATTTACTGTCGATCGAAATTTTGTATCTTGCTGCTCGAAGATTGTATATTTGGATATGTTACTTGACACTGGAAAATAGTTTATGACTGTTTCCATGAATAAATAAATAAATATATAAGTTGAACTTAAAACCACTTATCAAGTTCATTCGCGACGTGGACAGATACCGGGTACGTCACGAAGTTCCCGTATCCTTTAACGCTGTTTTAATTTAACTGATAGCAATTTACGAGGACCGAACGTCGGCCATATCGAATATCGAAGGGTATAAAATATATACTTAATTACGTTACTAATTCTGACATCTTTTAAATATCGTGATCATTTATTTTATAAATAAAACAAATTTTATTAACCGAAAAGAAAAGTAAAGAGCGTTCTGTCCTCAAACTTGCACGTTGATGCCTTGCGGATCTTAAACCCATCGAACTAAAGACAAGCTTACAAAGCACCCATACAAAGATCACCTGTTTAAAAAGTTATCTAAACAAAGTAGAAACTTAAACTTTCCAGGTTAATAATTGCCGTTCACTGCACAAATCGATTAAATCCACTTTTTCAAAAATCTAGCGCTTTACAGCACCCATGGTCATGGGAGGACTGATATGTCATAGTTGTCCTAGAATACCCTCTTTTAATTATTACTTTTGGTCCAATCTACGCATTCTACTGTGTACTTTACCAGTCTTACACGGACCACATATTTTTTAAACCTTTTCAACATCACTCCCAGATTTTACTGGTGGTAGGATTCCTGAGCAGGAATCCGTCTAGGTAGGTATAACCTCAGGGCCAGTTATTCTGCCGTGAAGCAGTAGTGTCTCAGAGTGACGGGTGCAGTGTAGTGTCATACAGAAGTGTTTTGGGTGACATAGCATTTGTTATGGGTAGACGTCGCAATTTACATCAGGTGAACGTTTTGCAAAAAAAAATATTTCATAGTAAATGAAAACTTGAAAAAAAATCGAAATGACGAGTCCTTACAGCTGCCGAAGAAGACATCTTAAATTGATTAATGAACAATATGAAGCCTATTTTAGATCAAATAAAGAAATATATAAGACACTAGTTATTTATCTTCATTCTATTATTTTTTATAGCCTTTGAGGCTAAAATCACCTGTCTTCAACAAATGCCGAGCAGCCAACACTTGGCCTCAGGATTTGGGTACGTAAATCCTTTTCCACATTAGCGCCATCATCAAAAATCGATTTAAACCAAAGCCTCTTCCGAAATCATTATGAAAATCAACACGACCAAAACAAATTTCAATCGAAATAATTTCTCCCTTCAATTACGATCTAGGGCTGCCAGCAGTCTCAACAATTAATAAATAATTAATCTATTTAAAGATTTTTTTTTAAACTCCACAAAGCATATATGTTAAAAATGGTATTTCAAATACTTTTTGCCGTAATATTTTGGAGTAATCAATGTGAAACTTTTGGTTGTAGTATTGCTAAATTATTTTTTTCATATTGGTGAAATAAGGAGTTAGGACTTCAGACACACACACACCGAAACACACACTCACTTATAGCTGCACATACACAAACCTAGGCGTGAATATTTTTACTTTAATTTTCTCATTTTTATATTGATTTTATATGTAAATGGCATGCAAATAGTAATGAAGTGCTATAGAAGAGTGAAGTCTCCTAGCACAAGTTATTTATACTTAAAAGGTGACGCCATCCCCAGTTATATTGTAGAATAATCATTCGCTGAATAAACTATCACTTAATAAATTATTACCGGAATAAATAATAAAAATAAATTATTATTTATTTTTAGAAATATTCACTCTTTAATGGGAAGCTACGTTAATTGTACAATATTCCGACTAATATATTAATTCTTTTTTCATTCTTGCTTTGGATATTTGAAATAAGTTTCCGCAGCCCTGTGTCTGAAGAAGTTTAGCCTCGAGCGTCTCATATACACGAGATTTATCGCTGTCTTCCTTTTGTTTACACAAGCGTCCGATATGAAAACTTGCAAATAAATTTATAACTTAAACATGCTTGGAGGTGGCTTTGATTTGTTTTGTAATAATATAGAAATGATTTCTCATACATACATACATACATACATACATACATAAGATCACGACTGTATCCCATCAGGGGTAGTCAGAGACTGGGCACTCACTGCAAAAACAGATGACTGCCACAATCCACGTTTCACCAAAACAATATAATGCACTTGGTGTGATAGGTGGTGAGCCCATCGCCACCATGCGCTGTTGCACAGTGTAGTTTAATTCCTTACTCGCCTTTTACGAGATCCATTGGATGAGATGGAGTGGTAGTATTCTTTTAACGAGCCGCCACCACACGGCTTTACGATTTCTCAGTTTTAACTAAACATTTATTTTAGACAAGCTTGTTGTGTCTCACCAATCGCAACAAAACCCTTGCATATTATTTTGTGATGATACCATAACACATATTAAATGCCATAACCGTAATACTTATGAAAATAAAATAAATCATTCATTATCTGAGGTTTCTATGGTTAAATAAAAATAATTTTCAAATAAATTCAACACAGACTAAATTGGTACAATTCAAAAGATAAAGAAAAATAAAAGAAAGTTTACAACGTACATATTGATATGGGGCAACTCAGTTTATGCGATTAAAGCAATTAAAATTAAAAAAAAAAACGCATTTGAGCTATTCGTGGAGTATAGTCTACAATGAAATTGCCTAACCACCCTTAGGTTGAATTTCGTTTGCACATCATAAAACTACAAGGTCTATTTTCCCTCAAAATATCAACGTGTCAGTTAAATACTCCTGTCCCAACTGCATACCCCAGTGACGTGTAAGTCAACTTTTGGCGTCAACTCGAAAAGTGACGGTAGTGTTTTAATTGAACTTTCTAATTTCTGTGTATATTTTGAGTTTTGATGTTTAATATTAATTGTTTTTTAATGCAGCAAGTGCTTGTGAAAGTGTTCAGTGATAGAAAAATTAAATTTAATACTAGAATTGTACTTTTCGTTTTGTCTCCTCAAATCTTCAGTAAAAGTCAACTATCATTGTACTGTCGATCGACATTTTGAATTATCTATTGTCACTCTCGTGACTGACTTGACTTTGGCAGAATTCTATTGAAAGAGGCCAGAATTAAAAGATGAAGAAGACGTGTAGATTACTATATTACGCGTTTGTTATATTATATTTGAACTTGGAGCTGTTACGTCGTTTCGTCAAAGGAAATTTGTACATTTGTAAAGTAATATATCCTAAATATTCTGAACTAAGCACAACATCTTTAAGACATCCGGATAAGCTTAACGTGCCGAAAACTAATTTGAATATATTTAAAAAAAATGCTTATTGCATGGTCATAACTGCCTTATTAACTGACATTAACTGACTTAAAAATGAAAGATGGTAGGATTCCTATGCAGGAATCCGTCTAGGTAGGTACCACCTCAGGGCCAGTTATTCTGGCGTGAAGCAGTAGTGTGCGAACATTACTGTGTTTCGGTTTGAAGGGCACTGAGAGCTAGCGAAATCACTGGGCATATGAGACTTAAGAATGTCTCAGGGTGACGGGCACAGGGTGTCACACAGAAATGTTCTGGGTGACACGGCATCTGTTATGTGCAGACGTTGCACTTACCATCAGGTGAACGTTTTGCTCGTTCCGTCACTTTTATCAAATAAAAAAAACCTTTTTAAAATCATTTGACGTGTTGGCTGTTAGAAAACAAACATTGATATAGATCAATGACAGCTGTTACATAATTTTTTTTCTTGTAATAAACGCCGCCCCACAGTGGGTCATCTGTATCGTGGGTGCGTTATACAGACGTATAATTCAGGCACGCTAACCACTAGGCCACGCGGTCGTCAAATTATAAAGTAATAAATATATTTAGTGTAAACTCATTGATATAATTGTATTTGTTTGTAACTATTGACTTTTGCATGCTGATACAGTAGAATGTGTTTATGCCTTAATTTTTAATTTATTACAATATTTTAATTAGTAATATTCTATTCTATTTACATACACTTCTGTGTGGCGCCCTGAGGCATCAGTTCTTAGGTTCAGCCCAGGAAGTTCAACCCTTCAGTCCGAAACACAGTAGCAAAAAAAGCGAACTTCACGGCAGAATAACTGACCTTGCAGTGATGCCTACCTAGAGGATTTTTTTAGGACTGATGATCACTTTTACCCCGAAGGCTTTTCCAGCTTCGCCCGGATTGATCCGGACTAGACTGCGTTTTGATCTAGACTGCATTTTAGACTGCTGACTCCTGCATACCACCCGTAGAGATCACCATGTGCAAGACACGATACTTTAAATGGATTAATGAAACTTAGACAAATATCTTTAGATTCTGAGAGCTTCATTTTGCATTGAGCGTTGAACGAGAAAATAATTTTCAATAAATAATTTACAGTTTTTATACTAAATCCGTTTATTTTTCATTATATAATTTCAAAGATATATACTATTTTTATCGGTATATTAAAGAAATAAAAAACAGGGTTGCAATTTTAATTTTGCGAATTCTGTGTGAACGTACAAAATGGCGGCGCGAGTGAACAACCGGCGCGCGTCACGGAGCCCGCCATCACTCACAATGTTTATTTTTCAATTGAGCCCGTCAGCGGGCAGCGCGGCCCGCCCTCGGCACTGACTTAGGGCCACCACACACGATGTCGACAGATTATGCCGCGCTATTAAATATAAGCTCACTAGTGTTGCCAACGTTTCAATTTAATTTGAGTGTGTGTTACCTACGGCAGTGAACTTGCGATAAGCCGTAATGATGTCCTAACTTTTGTTATTATCTTTTCTCAGAAAGTTATGATAGCAAATCATCCTTTGTACATTAACTTAATGATGAATAACTCATAACACTAACTTTTTCACTGTTTCTTTTGCGATAAGGCTGCAATGCTATGGAATTCGCTTCCATTGTATATTAAAAGGCTAAAATTTTTGAGTCTTTCAAAAAGTATTTACTTTCTAAGTATTTTTTTTATTGTATAAAGTGACGAAACGAGCAAAACCTTCACCTGATGTTAAGTGCAACGTCCGCCCACAACAAATGCTGTGTCGTCCAGAATATTTCTGTGTGACACCACACTGCGCCCGTCACCCTGAGACATCAGTTCTTAGGTCTCAAATGCCCAGCGATTACGCTAGCTCATAGTGCCCTTCAAACCGACACACAGTAATATTTGCACAGTACTGCATATCCAACAGCGTTTTTTCCGTGGTACGTACTTTCCTTCTTTCTTTCTATTTTAATCTTTCGCTATTAGGCGATAAGGCTACCTATTGTACATATAGTGTATATTTAATTATTTAACATATACACACACATACAAAGAAATATTCTGAGTAAAACAGCATCTGTTATGGGCAAACGTTGCACTTACCATCAGTTGAACGTTTTGCTCGTCTCGTCACTTTATCAAATAAAAAAAAAATTAACATATAAATGTATAATTGTGTGCAAAATGTAAGTACAAATAATAATAAATAAATAGTAGTAGAAGATTTTATTATCATTTTACTTTCAGAACGCATACAAAGTTAAGACTTGAGGATACTGTATTATTAAAAAGTATTGTTAGTCTATAATTTCGACTATAAAAACAAATATAAACATATTTACCTTTTTGTCACTTTTACGCTCTAGATTTCCGCAAAGTATCGCATGAACCTATTAATTATTTTAACGTTGTATTTAGCATAATTTCTGACCCTGCGATATTTGAAACACACTTATACCAAGGCCTTACTAATAAACTTTTTATATCGGGTGGATATTTACACACGGATTACTCTCTTTCTGTCATCAGTAATTTGACATACGAAAGAAGAAGACAAAACATTGTGTAACTATATAACCGTCGCACAACTTTTACTAGTAAGATGGTAAGTACTTTAAAATTACTACTTAAAGTAAAACTTCGCAGCATCAAAAAAATTTTAAAATATAAATGAAATTAATCTTTATTTATCGAATTTTTTGTATTTTTTTTAATTTAATTTTTTTGAACAGTATGTAATTTAGAAAACTTTTGAGGTTCGATTTGTCTCAAACTGATTTTTATGTACAAGTTGTTAATTTCATCATTTCAGCCTATTACTAGTCCGCTGCTGAACATAGGCCTCCCCCATAAATTGACTCAAAGTTCGTAGCTCTCATTTTGCAAGGATTTTGCCATAGTTGCCAGGCTTGGCAGGCGGGTTGGCGACCGCAGTTTATTTATTCTGATGTTTTAAGAATATGCCGCTGCCCATCTTCCGGTTTTAAGTTACCCTCCGTCGACTCTTACGACACCCACGGGATGAGATGGGGTGATAGATTCACTTAAGCTGCTACCACTAGGCAAAGCCGCTACCACTCGGCCATGTTTTTGCACACCTTTAATTGGATGTTACTGCACTGTGTTTTTACTGTGTTATTACTGGGCATATGAGACTTAAGAACTTATGTCTCAGGGTGATGGGCACAGTGTGGTGTCGCACAGAAATTTTCTGGGTGACACAAAATTTGTTATGGGCAGACGTTGCACTTACCATCAGGTGAACGTTTTGCTCGTTTCATCACATTATCCAATAAATAAAAAAATAAAAAAGTAACAAACTAAAAACTAATTTTTGTGCATTTGCTCTGTAAGTAAGTAAAATCTGTTGGTTTAGCCTTTAAATAAATAAAGAAAGAAGCATTCTAAAGAATAACTATTTTTTAAGTTTTACGAAATTAAGTTACATATGTTTTAATGTACCACGTTAAAAGGGCCAACCCTATAAATGAGCCAGGCGATCGTGCGAGGCGTCGAGAACCTACAATTAGGCGCGGGCCAAAAAGGCCAACAAGGCGCGCTAATACGCACTTCGCTAACTAGTTGTACAACTTACAAACTTAATTTGCTATTACATTAATTCAAAATGCACTTTATTGCATCGCATAACGGTATGTTATAATGGCAATGAAAAGTTTGAAGGGAGAAAGTACCACTAAACGGAGACCAAGTGTAATTTTAAGCAGATGCAAGTGAAATAGGACTTTATTTAAAGGACCATAAGATTTATGAAAGTGAAGGCGGTTAACGAGTACGCGAAAATTGTTCTTTATTGTTTATTGGCACAGGCGATCTTGCACGAATTACGGTGTAGGTTTATTTCTTCAAAAAATAGCGGGAGAAAATTGATTTTCGTAAAGCAAATTATAAAGATAAGCTTATAAAGTCGATCTTTTTAATTACTAGAATCTAAATATTCGTGTTTAACATCGGAAAGACAAACGTTAATAATAGGAAAATTAGGTTTTTTATATTTATTATAGTAATAATGACTTGTATTGTATTGTCTTGCATTATAATTGTACCTCCATGTAGTTATGTATGCGCGTATGTACACGTATGTACTAACAATGTAATAAAATATTTTAATTTAATTTTAACCCACTTCCAGACGTCCAATGATTTGAAATCCTGAACACGTTTTGTGAACAGATTGGTATCCGGCAGAGTAGAACAGCATTTACCTCTTTCCTACCGAGGTGATGTAAGAGGCTACTAAGGTATTGCACGACGTGGTTCGCCACCCGTCTCGTCTCGTTTTCCGCGGGGACTAGAAGTGAATTAGTTCTGCCTACCCCTAATAGGCAAAAGGCGTGGCTATTCAAGCGTGTATTTTAAGTTTCTAAACTATAATAATAACGTTACATTGTAAGTTATATACTCAGTTCATACGTGCGGTTCTTTGATATGACTCCTTCACATACCTTACTTTATAATTCCAGTCGCTATCAATCCTCAGAATTCTTGAATAATGCCACAAGTGATAAAGCTGTTGCGATTACAACGCATACCGACCACCTTTTGCGTTAAACAAAGTTACATCGCTGCCATTCTAAGAAGCGAGGTGTGAGCAGACGGGACTAACGTGCTTGTGTTCTCAATTAGATACACCTACTTACAAGAGTGATTTTAATGTGTTATTCGGAAAATATCTAACAATTTAGATTTCTGAAGTTCGCACAAAGTAATTATTTACGGAACTGCCTAAATATTCGTTATACAGATTCGAATATACTTGTTCGTGAGTCGATTAACAGTCAATTACGGGACATAGGTCTTTCCCAAGTAGAGTGGACCTCGCAATGTAGAGGCTGCTGTCGTTTTTATATTTTTATTTTTTTTTATTTGATGAAGGTGACAGAACGAGCACAACGTTCACCTCATAGTAAGTGCAACGTCTGCCCATAACAAATGCTGTGTTACCCAGAACAGTGTGACACCATTATGCGCCCATCACCCCGAGACATCAGTTCTTAAGTCTCATATGCCCAGTGATTACGCTAGCTCTCAGTGCCCTTCAAACCGAAATACAGTAATGTTTGCACACGACAGAATAATTGGCCCCGAGGTGGCACCTACCTAGACGGATTTCTGCATTGTGAAGGCTTTATTCTACCACTTGTCGAATATTAAAGACTTACTAAGGAAAGGTGTTTTCTACATACATACATACATAAGATCACGACTGTATCCCATAAGGGGTAGTCAGAGACTGGACACTCACTGCAAAAACAGATGACTGCCACAATCCACGTTTCACCAAAACAATATAATGCACTTGGTGTGATAGGTGGTGAGCCCATCGCCACCATGCGCTGTTGGGTGCACAGTGCAGTTTTATTCCTTACTCGCCTTTTACGAGATCCATTGGATGAGATGGAGTGGTAGTATTCTTTTAACGAGCCGCCACCACACGGCCCACGGTGTTTTCTATATATTTCAAATTCTATATATTTGATATCACCTCATCACCGTCGTTGCAAGTAATTATTTTTTCTTTTATGTTTCGTGTGTATGCATATTTATGTAAATATGTATATATGTGTATATGCACGTAGGTATACTCGTATATTCATATGTAGTGTTATATGTGTATATATTTTTATTGTTTATGTATTGTAAAAGTACCCGAACCGACGAGCGTGTACGAAAACGGTAACGAAAGTAGAAGAAGCGAAAAACGTTTGTCAGGGGTAGTTCCAAGTGGAACGGTGTGGTCTCTGCCTACCCCAATAGGGAAAGAGGCGTGTATGATTTTTTTTTTGTTTCTCTTCTTATTGTTCGCTGCACCGCCTATGATTATTCTCTGCTTTGCCTTATGGTTGACTGGGAGAGAATGCCTTTAAGCAGTTAAGTCCGTCATATTTACCAAGAAGCAGTAGTGCATAGAAGTTTAAATAAATATATTTAAAATATCTCATCATCACCATCATACTGAAGTATGGAGGTCAGTAGGCAAACCTTCTTGCGATCCCATGTTGCGTTCTTTACATTCCGGTAACTTAATCCGATCCGCTCCTAAATATAATCCTGCCATGTACGTCTCTGTCATCTGGGAAGAGGAAGCTTCCCCTGGAAGTCTGCCTTTCAGGATCAACACCGACCGACCGTGACAATTCCGATTTAGAATAGAGGGATCCTCTTTGCATGTGTGCAAAGAAGGCAACCTTTCTTTCCGTGACTGTAGACATCAGTTTTCTTTTCCGGTTAGTCTTTTCAAGTACCGAGGCGTTTGTGGTAAAACTACATAGTTTAGAATTTGAACATTTTGCGTAGAGTTCATATCTCGAAGACCTATAACCGGTCACAAATTTCTTTTAAACAGAACCACGTTTCGCTTCTTTGATACGTATAAGGTAAACCACGTAAGACGTCTTACGATATGAATCTATTACCGTAGCAGTCATATTTTATAAAGACCAAACTTTGCCCGTGGCTTTGTTTGCGTGAACTTTATATTTCATGTTGTTTGAAGGTATTTTTATTGTTTTTTTTTTTAATTTATTGGTGTAAACAAACAGTGGCACAATAACGTATTTCCTTAAATAGTACATAGAAGCTATGACTGTGACACCAACACCATTTACCACAGCTTATATACAGAAAAGTGCGCGAAAAGTCGGTAATGCTTATTAAATTAAAAGTTTCAAAATTTTATATTTAAATATGCTAGGACGTGATGGCGCATGGCTACAGAGTTAAAGTTTGTATTGTTGGTAGATAGTGTAGGTTATAGTGACGAGACGAGCAAAACCTTTCACCTGATGATAGTAAGAGCAACGTCTGCTCATAAACAATACTGTGTAACCCAGAATATTTCTGAGTGAAACCACACTGCGCCTGTCACCCTGAGACATCAGTTCCTTAGTCTCATATGCCCCGTGATTTGCACCAGCTCCCAGTGCCCTTCGGACCGAAACACAGTAACTGCAGTAAACTGCTCCACGGCGGACTGGTCCTGGGGTTAGTATCTACCAACTAGACGGATTCCTGCATAGGTATCCTATCACCAGTATTTAGCCATGTTAGCTATCATGACGAAATTTTGACAAGTTTTTATGTAACTTAAGTCCACTAGTGAACATAGGACTCCACTTGTTCCACTCCATAAACGGAAAATAGCAGTATTACGAGCTAATTGCTCACCTGATCTCCCATACGAAAGGATATGGTCCACAGTAGCCATGCTTATCAGGCAGATTGGCAACCGCAGTTTATTGTTTAAAACGTCTAACTTCCATATTTCTTTTGTTGATATTTACGACACCTAGGGGTCGAAAATACCAATTTCATATCTCATATCGTATGAAGGTATATCCAATAACATATAAAGCCAGAAAATACGTACATGTTTACTTATTTGTGTTGATATGGAGCTACCGATTGACCTGTTTCCGACCTTTTCTATAGCGGCAACAGGGTTCAAGATAGTGAGCCGAGAAAATAATCGCCTAGAAGAGTCAGATGAACTATGAACGAGACACTGTTTCGAATCCTACTTAAAGTTTACTTTTAGGCGATGAATCGCGACTGCTTCTTAATCAGTACTGGTGGTAGGATTCCTGTGAAGGAATCCGTCTAGGAATGTATCACCGCAGTTACAGTCATTCTGCCGTGAAGCAGCAGTGTGCAAATATTACTATGTTTCGGTCTGAAGGGCACTGAGGGCTGGTGTAATCACTGGACAAATGAGACTTAAGAACAGATGTCTCAGGAGGACGGGCGTGTCGGGAAGTGTGGTGCCACACAGAAATGTGACACAGCATTTGTCATGGGTGGACATTGCATTACTATCAGGAGAACGTTTTGCTAGTTTCATCACTTTATCTAATAAAAAAATAGTATTGCGTTGCAACACCAATCAAATCAAGTACCAGTCTCTCACGACGCCGTATCGTTCCGATTAAAATTTACCTTTGTATCTATCAAATAACCCCTTCAGCGACCGCCGAAGCGATTTCAATAAAAATATCCTATAAATCCAATACTCATGGGAAGGCAGGCGTTCGTATCATAAAGCATGGACCACACAAGTGGAAGGCGGTAGCCCGTCAGCCAGCTCTGTGGTTAAGTACCCCACGATCGCCGCTGGCTACGAGCGTCTATAACCGGCCAGTTGGGTTGTAGCCAACTCGTTAATGTCACTTGTGAGAAATTACCGTTTTACTGAATATTTGTATTCGGGGAAGATGAAACCAATTTCAGATTATTAAATACATCTAACGCTATATCTTCGTTAATTGCGAATTGCAATATATCAGCCTAGCAGTTAGTTTATTTGATATTATAGATCAACAACTGTGGTGGGTCATTAGCAGGGTGTACTTTAAATAGTACGCTAGTGACCTGGATTCAATCCCCGGTACCGGCAAATTACAATTGCCTGTTGATGTGCAAACATTACTGTGTTTCGGACTGAAGCGCACTGAGAGGTAGTGTAATCAGTGGGCATATGCGACTTAAGAACTGAAGTCTCTGGGTGACGGGCGTAATGTGGTGCCACAGAGTCATGTTCTGGGTGACACAGCATGTGAACGTGTTGTCTTTCTTCTCGTCACCTTTGCCAATAGAAAAAACAACTGCAATGTTTCGGCGATACGTGAAGACCACCAACCTGTATTGATCAGCACGATAGGCTCTGTCTGCCTTCAAAACCTCGCTGAAAAATGACAGGAGGGTTGTTAAACACAATAGTCCATTTGAAGCCGTTTAATTTACCAACACGCACCAATGACTGCGTTGATATTTAGAGCATATCGTAAAACCCGAAAGGTATAAAATATTGATTAAAATTGATGACGGATTCCGTCTAGGTAGCTACCACCCCAGGGCCAGTTATTCTGCCGTGAAGCAGTAGTGTGCAAACATTACTGTGTTTCGGTCTGAAGGGCACTGAGAGCTAGCGTAATCACCGGGCATATGGGACTTTAGAACTTATGTCTCAGGGTGACGGGCGCAGTGTGGTGCTACACAGAAATATACTGAGTGACACAGCATCTGTTATGGGCAAACGTTCCACTTACCATCAGGTGAACGTTTTGCTCGTTTCATCACGTAATGGGATGATTACGGAACCGACAGAACATCAGCAATTTGTGTGGTGCACAAATGACTTTGCGCAAGGACAAGTTACACAGCGAAACAACTAACAATCTACGCGAGATACACACGTCGAGACAGAGAACAAGCCTCGACGTGATATCCACGATTATAGTGTTTAAGAGCGAGTTGCTGGCTGACGGTACGATACAGTAATCGACGGTGAGTGGGAACGATGGTTAAATGATACTGTAATCGCTGTTGTTCGGCGACGTGAATTGACCACGTTGCATCATTACTGTCTCCTGTTTACAAAAATGCAAAGGTTACTATGTTTCGGTTTGAAGGCACTGAGAGCTAGCGTAATTACTGGGCATATGAGAACTGTTGTCTCGAGGTGACGGGAGCGGTGTGGTGTCTCACAGAAATGTTGTGGGTGACACAGCATTTGTTATGTGCAGGCGCTGCACTTAACATCAGGTGAAAGTTTTGCGCGTTTAGTTTTCTCCAAAAAAAAAATTACGCTCCATCCAGGGTCCTGTGTTCGCTGTGATGATGTGACGAACTCAATAATAAGCGCGACTAGCCTCGATGGATACATTAACGTAATACTAGTCGATCGAAATGAAGTCTTTGGTATGATTAAATTATAACTCGACATTGGCAAAAATGGCTGCATTTGGTAGCTAATTGCCTTGATCAAAAAAGAAGAAAAAGAACATGTATTATATATAAATTTATGTAATTTTTTAAATAATTTCAGGAATCCGTCTAGGTAGGTACCACCCCAGGGCCAGTTATTCTGCCGTGAAGCAGTACCTAGTGTGCAAACATTACTGTGTTTCAGTTTGAAGGGCACTGTGAGGTAGCGTTATCATTGGGCATATTAGACATTACATAGACTTAAGAAGTAATGTCTCAGGGTGACGGGCGCAGTGTTTTGTCACACAGAAATGTTCTGAGTGACATAGCATTTGTGTTATGGGTAGAAGTTGCACTTTACAACAGGTGAACGTTTTGCTCGTATCGTCAGTAATTCCTCAGCCACCTGGCCGATTTCAACCACGGTGACAGCTTCTGTATACTGTCGGAAGCTAGCAACTGCGCCAGAGATATTATAGTGCCACAGATTTGAACGCAAACACAATGGCA
Source organism: Luehdorfia chinensis (assembly GCA_019845155.1). Classification (NCBI taxonomy): domain Eukaryota; kingdom Metazoa; phylum Arthropoda; class Insecta; order Lepidoptera; family Papilionidae; genus Luehdorfia; species Luehdorfia chinensis. The sequence continues at coordinate 1,493,300 of JAHVAK010000415.1, forward strand.
CTCACTGGTCCTTAACTAACTGCGCCCGATGTAATGCTCATGCGATAAGATCGGAAGTAGGCTAGGATGTAGTGTCAGAGACAAAGTGATAATTACAACATAACCCGACCCGAAAACCAAAAATGTATCTTTTTGCAAAAATTTTGGTCCCGGCTGGGAATTGAACCCAGGTCCTGCGGCGTAAAAGTCCTGTACCCTCACGATGTTCTCACGTCATTGTCGTTACTACAAATGCAAATTGAAGCACATCCAGACTAATATTATAAATGCGAAAGTAACTTTCCCTGTCCCTCTGTCCGTTTGTTACTTTTTCACGGTTCAACCGCTGAACCGATCTTGACGAAATTTGGCGAAGAGATTGCCGGCGTCCTGGAGACGGACATGAATTATTTTCTATCCCGAAAAATCAAATAGTTCCCACGGGATATTTAAAAGAAAGAAGAAGAAAGAAGAAAGAAATCTTCTTTCTTTCTTTCTTATATTTAAAGAGGACTTCAAATTCACGCGGACGAAGTGGCGGCCATTTCCTAGAGTGTCTATAAATGTATAAATATTTCTTACAATCACTCCTAGCTAATAAATATTATTGTGTTACAAATTTTGTAATTTGAATACGTTTCGATAATACGAAAATGCTTCACAAAAACTTTATTAAGGGAAAAATTCTCATAACACAAGGTCAAATAATTTTTATTGGACCGGCTTAAAGTAAAAATACTAAATCGCACTGGGAAGACTTTTCTCTGCTCCGTTTTATTGAGATGTTTAATATCGCAAGTAACGATGTAAACTACTCGCGGCCACGGCGACGAATTTAAATGCATTAACTCGTTGGCAACAAACCGTTAGTGCGATCTCGGACCACTTCGAGGCGCTGATTCCTTTGTTGTAAATTTTATCACTAAATTTAGGGTCGTATAAGAGCATTCCGAGAGTATAAAATGTTTATGTACTTACATTATACGGTCGATGACAAATCTCGGTTGAATTATGAAGCACTTACCTGTAATAAACGAACGGAGATATTTAAAATGTTAAATTGCACGGATACGCACATGGAAAGTCAAGTATAAATGTAAAAAGGTCTTACTTCATAAAAAAATTACACGCTTTAAATGTCCCAATACTGGGCACAGTCCTGCTCTAATTTTTTTTTGGAAAATATATATATTATGAAAACATCCCTCTCGACATTTTCTTTAACATACTAAGACCCGATTTCACCGATCGCTTTGGAAAGCAAGTTTAATAAAACCACGTTTGACTGAACTTAGTTCAAATGTATCATTTGAACTCGGTTTTCGTCTAACCGATTAGAAAAACGAAGTTTACGTGAAATATCGTCACAATATAAAACAAAAACTCGATGTATTTATTATTTTGCGACATCAAACAGCCTGTTTTTATGCATAAGACACATAGGTATGCAAGCAATAAACAAAACGTATTAAAAATATTTATTGTATTTATATAGTTGTGCAATTGACAATGACAGCTCTCTAAACGCGTTTAAAGAGCTGAACGTCGAAAATTGGGCGTTCAGAATTTTACCGCGTTTAGCTTTAATCGCGTTCAGTTGATGTTGGTGAAATGCAAACGTAGTATTATAAATATATAATATAGTAGCATTGTACTCAGTTAAACGCTTAAACTTCGTTCAGCTTGAACTGATCGCGTTTGGTTTCAACGGTGAAATCCGCCCTAAGAAATTCAAAGCGAGTGCTCGCCTTACATTAAATGATTAAATATGATTGAAATTAAATGTAATTTTTTTAAAATCCGCAGGTATCCTCTTATTTGCAGTGAATTAGACATAACATTGACGTTACAAAAAATTCTAAGTACCTAAATGAAGAGACGAGCAATTGGCTCACCTTCAACGCAGATCAGGGAAAAGGGTATCTTTTCCTTGGCAAAATCATTCGCCAAATATTTATTAGCACCATTACATAAATAACACGATTTTGAAATTAAGTTAAGATTAGAAATCACTTTTTTTATTGGATCAAGTGATGAAACGAGAAAAACGTTCACCTGATGGTAAGTGCAACGTCTACCCACAACAAATGCTGTGTCACCCAGAAAATTTCTGTGTGACACCACACTGTGCCCATCACCCTGAGACATAAGTTCTTAAGTCTCATATGCCCAGTGATTACGTTAAGCTCACAGTGCCCTTCAAACCGAAACACAGTAATGTTTGCACACTACTGCTTCACGGTAGAATAACTGACCCTGGGGTGATACCAACCTAGACGGATTCCTGCATAGTCACTACCAAAAGATTCCTAGATTTACATAAATTTTGGAAGCACCCTAAACAAAGAAGCGCGTACGGCTAGTATGAAATAATCACGCAACCATTAGAATTAATAACATCGGTATATAACGATAGTTGCCATTATTATGACATCCATGTAATGAATTGGCAATTAACATCATCCCATTAACCCAGTCAATGTTGATTAGACTGCCCATAGAACATACTAGACGACACCTAACAACTACACGTGTCTTGCATCAATTAAAATCGTATTACAGCTACTCCGTCACATCCAATATCAATTACGCAGGCTATTGTTAAATGCTCATATATTATTAACTCAATTGCTAATGTAACAAGGTTCGAAGTTTATATTTATAGACGTTTGCATGTTGATATTGTTTGTGTTCGAATAGTAGGTCCATAAGTCGATACGGATATTAATTTAAAATCTTAGTCCGATAGCATGCTATGAGTTTTCTCTCACCACCAGTAGGGGTACAATCACTCACTGAGAGTAAGCCGCGAATACTTTCAAAAATTCATTAAAATTTCTGGAATATTTTTTTTTTTTTAAAACGAAGCCCCACAGTAGGATTTCTCCTGTGTCGTGGGTGCGTTTTACAGACATAAATTCCACATGCACAAACACTCAGACCCGGAACAACTATATGTAGGCCATACAAATATCTGTCCCGTGCGGGAATCGAACACGCGACCCGCGGCGCAGAAGCCAAGGGCTTAGCCACTGCGCCAACCGAGCCGATAGATAGATTCATCATTATCATCACCATTTCAGTCTTTCACTAGTACACTGCTGAACATAGGCCTCCCCCATAGATTGCCACAAAAGTTTGTAAAACTAATTTTTGGAGGATTTTGCCATGGTTGCCACCCTTGGCAGGCGGGTTAATAAGCGCAGTTTATTTATTCTGATAAGTCTCCTGTTTTTTAATTACCCTCTGTCGACTTTTATGACACCCACGGGATGAGATGTGGTGGTAGATTCTCTTAAGCCGCCACCGTACAGAAACACAGAAAAAAATAAATGTTCTGTACTTTTTTTTTGATAACGTATTGAAACGATATACGAATAAAAGACAGCTGACCACCCTCTCGCCAGAGTCTGTTTCCTAATGCCAAGCCAACTTAAACAGTTTTCGGTAATTGTTGCTTTGGTCGCCCCCCCCCCCCCCCAATTCGCTGGCGACGCCCTTCATGGTGTGTGTAAATATTTCCATTTCTCATTCAATATTCCGCGTTTTAACTGTTCACATCGCAAACAAATAACTTAACGTACAATTTACAAACGCATGGTCACATCAGCCTATAGAGATGATTGTCCGAACGCACAAATTGTTGCGGACACAGACCGCCTATGTTATTGTTTTTTAATAACCGCCCCGCCTCACCGGCGCTCCTCCATCCATCACGGCCGACCGTCTCACATTCATCCTCACCCGGGGCTTAGTCAAACAAAAAACGAGCGAGGTGAGCCCCGCGGCGACTCGCGGCCGTATCTTAGAAAGTTTTTAAAACTACATTTAAATTAATATACCCCGGTTAGGGTTAACGTGCCGTTGAACGCTCCGCGCCTGCACTACTGGTGTGCGATTGCCGTTCCAGTTTTGTTTTATTTTTAAATACCTGTTGTGAACTTAGTTTCTCAAGACTTAAGTGCTCTATAAGGTATTAAAAGGAACGCGACGGATCATACCACTGCAATTTGAATCATAAGATATCGATTTAGCATGCTTTGTTATGATTACGCAAATACTGTGTAGGATTTCTATGCAAGAATCCATCTAGGTAGGTATCATTCCAGGGCCCGTTATTCTGCCGTGAAGCGGTAGTGTGCAAACATTGCTATGTTTCGGTTTGAAGGGCACAGAGAGCTAGCGTATACACTGGGCATATGAGACTAAAGAACCGATGTCTGAGGGTGACCAGAACAGTGTGGCGTCACACAGAAATTACACACTTACCATCAGGTGAAATTTTAATATAGATAATATTACTGCAATGTAATGTAGTCTTATTATTTTTAGCGAGTTTCAGTTCAAATTTCGGCCCCTCATAATAAAATTATAAGTATACAGTACCTACATGTTTCAGATAGCACAAAGTAAAATATATACATATATATCGCCTGTTAAGGTCCTTGGTAGAACTGGTCTGAGAACTCGTAGAGTAGAAATATAAACTATTTTTAGGGTCCCGTTAAAATGTTTATTTTTATTTTAGAATACACGTATAAAACAGATTATATTTCAAAATGAAGTAAAATTTGTTAAAGTAGGCAAACTCGTCGCAAACCTGGCTATTACTGAACGTAAATTCATTCATCCATGTATTAATAAGCTTTTAAAATATCCTAATTTATAAACTGGCATTGAGAAAGTATTGTAGAATTCTCGTACTGATTATACATAGCACAATTATTATTCAACAAAATCCATGCTGCATGCACACTGGTGGTAGGATTACTATGCAGCAATCCGTCTAGGTAGGTACCATTACTGTGTTTCGGTCTGAAGGGCACTGTGAGCTTGTGTGATCACTCGGCTGTGTGATTTAAGAACTGATATCTCGGGGTGACGGGCGCAATGTGGTGCCACACAGAAATGTTCTAATTGACAAAGAATTTGTTATTGGTCGTTGCATTTACTATCAGGTGAACGTTTTGCTCGTCTATTCACTAATCCAATAAAAAAAAAGGATGCAAAATATAAAAAATAACAATGGGGTAATTTTCAGTTATGTATCTGACTCTTAGGTTTTATCACAGGATGTCTGTTGTGATATAAAATCTCAGGTAATATGTTAAGAGCACTTTATTAAGAATACGTCCTGTAGTGTGTTTAAAAATAGATTGCCGGAGTTGACGAAGATGATGTTGTAAAAAAAAAACATCAAAAAATCGAAAGAACGAAAAAAAACGATCCTAAAAACACGACTTACGCATGCAAGTTAAATTCCCCAACACATAAAATACTCGAAGACATGCGAAGAGTCTCTTAGCATATTTTGTGGCCGACTGCGCCGCATGAACTGTCTTATCTCGCTCGGATCAGTCCTTCGCCGTTAGCACATCGAATGCAAGTCCAGCTGTCGTTTTTCAAAATGTCTGCATAAGCGTTGTGACACATAGAAGGAAAAGATGCGAACGACTTAACAAAACTACTTAGATATAAATTCTATGTTAAAACTTTTATTACACGAGAAATACTTTTTATTTTAAATGTTAGATAGGGAAAAGTTTTGAAGAGGAGCTCTCCGCTGTGCAGTGGGATATTGATTTTCTGTTACTTTGTATCACCCTAGTTATGTTCGCGAATTTAGAAATAAGATAAATCTAACACCTAACGTGATATTTATCGTCAAACTCTCAGTGCACGTTTTTATTTTATTTTTTATATTGTAAGTGTCGAAACGAGCAAAACGTTCACCTGGTGGTAAGTGCAACGTCCGCCCACAACAAATGCTGTGTCACCCAGAATATTTCTGTGTGACACCACACTGCACCCGTCACCCTGAGACATCGGTTCTTAAGTTTCAAATGCCCAGGGATTACGCTAGCTCACAGTGCCCTTCAAACCGAAACAGTAATGCTTGCACACTACTGCTTCACGGCAGAATAACTGGCCCTTGGGGTGGCTACCTACCTAGACGGATTCCTGCATAGGAATCCTACCACCAGTAGACATACATCTGTCCTAAGTGGTGGGGTGTTTACGTTACGACTAGTTTCACCCGCGATTTCGCCCGCGTAAAATAAGCCCGACCACATGATCGCGCTGTACGGCATGGTACCTCACTGACCCTGAGCATTCACAGATTCGGCTCTTCTCGGTAATGTTCGGTGCTCAGCGCACGACTCTTAAGGCCGTGGCATGAAGTTTTATAGCCTACTAGCGGATGCCCGCGACTTCTTCCGCGTGGATATAGGTTTTTGAAATATCCCGTGGGAACTATTTGATATTCCGGTATAAAAAGACAGAAGCTATGTCCATCACCAGGGTGCAAGCTATCTCTGTGCTAAATTTCGTCAAAATCGGTTCAGCGGTTGAACCGTTAAAAGGTAACACAGACAGAAGGACAGAGAGTTACTTTCGCATTTATAATATTGGTATGGGATAACTTTCCTCAACACACGGGCTACCTAATACAACAATATTTTTAATATATAATATCAATAATTCCTGAGATAAGCGCATTCAAACATACAAACTCTGTAGCTTTACTACGGCAGTAAGATAAAGCTAAAGACAAAGACCCTAAAGTATTATAACCCTTGCAAGTATTACCTAATTTTATTCAGCTTTTGCAGATATTATATTTTTAAATAACATACAGTTAATGAAGGAAAGTAAGTTAATTTGCTAGTGATGCCGCATGCAAAACATAAAAAAAAATAACTAAGGGAAGGCTCTTCAAAAATCTAGGTATATACACCATTTTTATATTTTGCATGCGGATCTAAGCAAATTAACTTACTTCCCTTCATTATAATGGATTTCCGCAAAGTAACGCCTTTTTCTATTAACATACAGTTAGTTAAGCGAATGTAAGTGCTCCCGTTACTATGAAACATCTGCCCTTAAGTCTCATACTCTCATACGCCCAGTAATTGCACTAGCTATCAGTGGCCTTCAGACCGAAACACAGTAATGTCTACACACTAGCACACTACTTCTACACGGCCCTGTAATAACTGGCCCTGCGGTGGTACTGGTACCTACTGGATGGATTCCTAGACCTATGAATATTTATCTATTGTCTCTTTAGGTCCTTGGTAGAGCTTATAGCAAAATGTGCAAAAGTAAGTATAAGAACAAAAAGAGATGCGCGATAAAACAGCTAAGTCTGTCACCACACTGTTGTGCCCCACCATCGATTTACGACAGTAGTTTATGTAAATTCGCATCGTCTAATGAGACTGTGTGTTGCCGGGAAGTTTTCGTTTGTTGTCCTACCGGAAATATACATTAATCTAATTACATAATACCCAGATATTGATACAGATAACGTTTCCGCCATTGTTGTTGTTCATTGGGCCACGACGAATGTTTTGTAAGTTCGCTTATCTGAATCTATTAAATTGAAAGTTGTTGATATATTGATTTATTGTTACAACGTCTACGATAACTTTATTCAATTTTTTTGTTACATACTCGTACAATAACGTATTGTAACTTGTAACATTGTACAGGGGTTAGTGGCCTCTGTGTCGGCTTTAATATTTCTACAACTAAAATATTCCTGCGCGAATGCTTACGACAACAGATGTCTGATGTAAACCAAATCGATATGGACTAAAAGTGTTTTTTTCTTAATTACATAAAAAAATCTCTGCTGATGTGTTTTCGTTATACTTTGTGTCTGCTGTGTGTGTTTTGGTATACTTTATATAGGTATAACTAACCCGCGTAAAAAAACCGACACAGATCGATGACGTACTTCCCTATTTGAATCGGATTTTGGGGCGGAACCCTAATTATTTTTCGAAAATTAAAGTAGCCTAAGTTACCCGCTATAGTATCAGCTATCTGTCAGTGCAAGTCCAGTCAAAAACGGTCCAGCCGTTTCGGTTATGAGCCGGAACAAACGGACAGACAGACAAAAAAAAAATTAAAATTGTTTTTATCCTACCATTATCAATTAGTTAGTTAAAATTAATTTAATTAATTAGTAATGTGTTTTGAAACCGAAGATTTTCTAGCTTTGCCTCCGACTTGGACAAACGAAAAGTCCGTGCGCCCGATCCAATTAAAGTAAAACGTCAATTTGTTAAAAAGGTCACTGATGACCTAACCGACTGCAGGGTCGATTACCCTTCAATCGGTCCGAACAGGTCAAAAAACCAATCTATTATATTAATCAGTGGTTTGTTACTTTATTTGTTTCGACGACATGTGTTCCCAGTCGGCTTTAGAGAAGCAACAACCACTGTTTTAGGGGTAAATTTTGAATTACTTGCAAAGGGAAGTGAGGGCCAAAGGGGTGTCATTAACATTAGCGTATTCGTTTTGTAGTTGTCTTATATAATAACCTCGTCCATTTGTTTAATTATTTGAAATGTCTTGAAATTAGTATTGATATTATTTTGCACAAGCTATTTTGAATAACTGGCCCTGGAATCATAGTACATGACTTCTATAGAACTTAAGTTCGAATCTATTTAATAAAGTGACCAGACGTGCAAAACGTTCACCTGATGGGAAGTGCAACGTCTGCCCGTAATAAATGCTGCGTCACCCGGAACATTTCTGCGTGGCACCACACTGCGCTCGTCACCCTGAGACGTGATTACTTAAGTCTCATACGCCCAGTGATTACACTAGCACTCAGTGCCTTCCATATCGAAACACAGTAATGTTTGCACACTACTGTTTCACGACAGGAATAACCGGCCCTGGGGTGGTACCTACCTAGACGGATCAAAAAGGAATCTACAGCAATGAAATAGGATCCGATTAGTAAGGATCCGATGAAGCTGTAAAAGCCAAAAAAGGCTAACAGCAATTACATCGCCGAAATTATATACAGTAATGAAAATGTTGCGAACTTAAAAAGTTTAAGAAAATACTCACATAACCTACAATAATAATCTAAACACAAACACAAAAATGGGTCGTATAGTATAAATAACGATACAATTGCCCCAATAAGCTAACAAACCGGCACAACTAATTGATATTTAATAATAGGTCGTTATTCCCGGCACTCATTCATGTAGCCCAATAAAAGATCAGGCGCCATTTTTATTGTGCCTGATACGACGCTGTGAAGTACCGGTGTCTTGTTAGTGGGGGCGATAATCCATCGTGCTTTTATGGTAGTGGCATTTATGTAAAAACTTATGTTGGCAGTGAAAGGAATATCAAATTTATGAGGATACGTTGCCTTAATTTATTTATTATTAATTTAAGCTTTCATATCTTTCTGCATCCATTTGTTTTTGAATAGCATTGACGACCGCGTGGCCTAGTGGAGTACCTGACTTTTACGCCGCGGGTCCTGGGTTCGAATCCCAGCCGGGGCCAACATTTGTGCTAAAACACAAATTGTCGGTTTTCGGGTCTGGTTGCCTACCTCCGATCTTATCGCATCAGCGTAACATCGGGCGCGGGTAGGTTGGGACGAGTGAGTGCCTCTGTGTTTGCGCGTACACTTGTGGCACTATAATATCTCCTGCGCAGTTGATGGCTCTCGACAGTATTCGGAAGTTGTCGCCGTGGACGAAATCTGCTATCACATCATCAGTTTTTGAAATCACAAAACGAGCTTAAAGAACCTCGTATTTATATTAATAACTCTTTCAACGTTTTTTTTTTTTGATGCTTTATTGAAAACTACTGTTTCGCAAAAAATGCCTCAGTGTCTTGAGAAGAACCAAAAAGAAAGCCGGCGTTAGACTTAGACATTCCGTGAGTAATTCATATTCAGAAGTACTGTTTTTGTATGTCTGTATTTTTTATTGGATAGAGTAACGAAACGAGCAAATCGTACACCTGATGGTAAGTGCAACGCCTGTCCATAACAAATGCTGTGTGACACCACACTGTGTCCGTGACCCTGAGACATCAGTTCTTAAGTCCCATATAGCCAGAGATTATAAGAGTACTAGCTCGCAGTGCCCTTCAAACCGAAACACAGTAATGGTTGCAATACCGATTTTTTTATTATTAATAAATTAATCGTAATTGTTAACCGAAAGCGAGACAGCAAGGAAATAGCGTTTTTTGTTTCTCTACCAACATTGATTAAAAAAAGTAACATTAAGTCGTAAATTTATACTGAACTAGCAAAATCCGTCAGACGTTGTCCCGCCTTATTATACTTCTTTACCTCTGTATGAATAAAAAATAATCTGCATCTCATAAGCTGCGGCGCCATCTTGTGGCGAGTTACAACAAAGTGGATAGCGCGAAAAATTCTCCGTACGGAAATACTTGTGTATACCAATTTTCATGGCGATCGGTTGAAAGGTATAGAAGTTATTGTGATACAATCGCCATCTAGTGGCGAGTTGAAAACTAAATGTAAAGCTAGAAAACTTCCAGTATATGTGCTAACTTTCATGGTGGTCCGTCAAACGGTGTCGAAGTTTATTAATCTCAAATAGATACACCAGCATCAATTATAATATATATATACCGCAGCAACAAAAAGGACCCGACTCTGCATTATATTGTTTAAAAATTATACACTAAAACCTATATGATACATGACACTGGATATAAGTTTACTATTGCTTCTATATTAAATATATAAATAAAATCTTACAGCCGCGGCCGTACCTAAGTAAAAACTTTTTCGCGGAAATGCTGCGGCATACATTACACCCCACCATCACAAGATACACCGAAAATCAGAAGCATAGTCAATAGTTTTCCTCTTTTATGATGTATAATTTATGTTATTTATACATAAATGTGACTGAATTTTGTTAAGTGGTTAGTTCGTTGTTTTTTTAATTTTAATATTTTTTTAATTATTATAGTTTTTTGTTCTAGGATAGAGCGACGAAACGAGCAAAACGTTCACCTGATGTAAAGTGCAACGTCCATACCCATAACAAATGCTACGTCACCCAGAACATAGCTGTGCGACACTACACTGACTAAGCCTCATATGCCCAGTGATGACGCTAGCTCACAGTGCCCTACAAACCGAAACACAGTAATGTTTGCACACTACCGCTTCACGGCACGCGAACGTAGTTGCGGGCAAAAGCAAAAGCAATAATGTGCAATTACTGAGCTGGATGTTGTGGATTAGATTAATTTTTTTTTTTTATTTCTTTGTAATGAATTTACACAGGAGAGAATTAATAAACGGCCTGACTTTGTATATTTGCATTAAGTTCAAGTTAAAAGTCCGTACGTCTGTCCGTATCTTTTATTTTGCCACATCCAGTGATTATGAGTGACGCGACGGCCGCTGCGCAATGTTTTACATATACTCGTAAATGAACAATCAAGCACCGCTGCAGACCCCGTCGTGTAAGAGAAGAGGCATGCCTAACTTTAATGTTAATGCATTTAATACTAAAAGCGTTTATAATTTCAAATTTCGTATAAGTTACATTAAGTGTTTATGCTAATGCAAAATAAATTATTAATTTTAATGTGTGTTTCCCTACCGGAAATACAATTTATGTAAATATCTCTTTCTAAAGTAAGCATTCATTATATTTAATTATCACGATCATGTCGTATATAACGTGGTCATGTGGTTATTTATTAGGGAGCTATATAAAGATATCCTATAAACAACTGGTTGACTTGATATAACCCTTTTTAACGGTCTTCCAAAACATGAAGATGTTCACAATTTGTCTGTATATATTTTGTTTTTTATGTATGTTCGGGCATAACTTCTGTGTTTATGAAACTGATTTTAATAATTCTTTTTATTGTGGTGCCGTATGGGTGCTCTCATATAAGTTTCTTCAAGTTCTGATGGATGGATGGATTATGTTTCGTGGTTTTTTAGTGGTATTGTTCTAATGTCTGAAAATGACAAATGCTGTGTCATCCAGAACATTTCTCTTTAGTACTACACTGCGCTATTTACCCTAAGGCATTAGGTGTTAAGTCCCATATGTCCAGTAATTACACTAGGTAGCGGTGCCCTACAGACCGAAACACATCTTGACGGCAGAAAAAAACGGCACTGCGTTGGTACCTGCATAGGAATCCTGCCACCACTACTTTTTCATTGCTTATATCTTTCCATGTTAGAGCCGTGGTAGCTCTGGAGCCAGACGCTTGGCTTAAATTGGATGGAACGGGAGTAAATTGGATTCGATCCCCGGTGCCAAAACCGTTAAAGTTGGTAATTGCAATTTAAGTACCGATTTACCACGTACACATGATATACGAGTGTGATGTTTGAGGTAAAGCAAAAAAAATACTGTTTCGTTCATCTTCTTTCATACTGTTTTAAGTGGTATAAGACTAAGAGTAGTAAAATATCAGAGATTCGAAAATAGACAAGTGATTGTTTATAATATTATTCATATGTTTGTAAAATCGTTGCGACAAAATAGCGGACAAGCCACGCAATGAACATTATACACAGTTAAGCGGTGAAGAGATTTCCTCATAGAGCGTTGATTGATGTCCGACAATGTTTCCGAGATATTATTGTGTGGTCCGTAAGATATTCAGTATTTACGTCATCGTAGCGCGCAACGAAGTTGCTTATAGAACCTGTTATTAGTTCCAAATTTAGGTGATGGTTTAGCACAAGCTCGGCGGCGAAGGAAAACATCTGGAAGAAAACTGCGAGACTTAGAAAAATAAATATTTCGCACCAAATGCGACGTCCGTATACCCGCACTGGAGTAGCATTGGAAAGAGCCCGCCTCTTTCCAAACCCCTCTCAAAAATTGAGGGGAGACCTATGCCGACCTGTTACTTTACTTTTTATGTATCATATTTAACAATCATAATATTACAACAAGAATGGCTTGCACACTATAAATGTTCAACGCTATTTCGTTCAATTTACCTTATCCAATAGAACTGTCAAAGGTTAGGTAGCAATGTCAGAGGCATTGGGACTATTCATCTAAAGTTGAATAGCGATTAATTTTTCAGTTGCACACATATCAACTTCAGGTGGAATCCGAACTGGAATCACTGTCAGCTTGTACTCTGACTGTTTAGTTTCATATAATATACAATCAGAAATAAAAATACAGCTTTACTTACATAGAAGGCTTATGCATTTGATGCATATAAAGTAAATTAATTTCCGTTTAGTATACTTTGAAAAAGAAACACCTCATAACCACTCAATTCATTTTAAGCTGCAGTATCTTAAACAGAAATAAAATATATTTATTCGTTTCTAAACTTCTTTAATATTAACCACACAGGTTAAAGGTTAAATAGATACATTTTAAGCTCGCACAGCCGTGTCTGTATCTTCGTAACCCGTAGCACATAAATAACGGTAGCTACTTTTAATAATGAGTAATGAGAATCAAAGAACGCAGGATAAGGACTGACAGGCTAATAGATGAGTGGAGCTTCAAGCCGCTTTATGCGCGCCTGGTGCTTTGTGGTTATTATAGACGCGCCTCATTAAAATATTTGATTGATTTTTGCGGCAATACCAAATCAGAAGTCACTACCGGCTTTCTATTTATATTCTATAAGTACAAGTGAAAGATCCTATAGTTCAGCGGTCAGCGTACCTAATAAGTAACTTACTAATTAACGGTAACGCTGGGTTAAAATACTGAGTAAAGCGAAATTCGTGCATAAACAATTTTTTTGAAACTCTTATAACATCGCCCAGAGGGTCGGTCCAGTCGTCTTTAACAGAGTCATAACTCTTACGGTTATGAAACGATTTTTTTTTAAACCGAATTTATGAAATTTCTTGCAAACCTCATATCGCTTATACATGATATGAATGGAAGAATAAATTTTTAGTGATGTCTTCGCCGAATATGTCTTTGAAATCGTTTTCGTTTCCGTGTTTCTTGCAAAGTGAAAGTCAAATTCAGAGAGAGACAAACGCAGTGTAAGATGCTCCGTGGCAAGATGGAGCAACATGCGTAAGACAGCTGACAGCATATAGATAGGTGAAACCGAAAATCGATCTAGGTTGCATTTCTTGGGAGACCCATATGTCTGGCAGTGGATGCCGTGAGATGATGAAAGTAAAGTTTCAGCCTATAAATGTCCCACTGCTGAGCACAGGCCTCCTCTCATTTCTGAGAGGGTTTTGGAGCTAGGAAGAATCCGCCACGCTGCTCCAATGCCGGTTGGCGGACTTCACATGTCCTCGAAATATTTCTATTCCTCGGACATGCAGGTTTCCTCATGATGTTTTCTTTCACCGCTAAGCACGTGGTAAATCAGCACTTAAAATTGTAGAACAATATTAGAGGTGTTGGCACCGGGGATCGAACCCAGGTTACTCGCTTACTATGAAATTAAAGGCGAGCACCAGGCCCCTGAGCTACCACGGCCGGAGATGATGATGAAGATGATTAAGTTATAAGCTGTACCGTTTGCGAAACAAACTCGGCCAAAGTCGTTAATAATGTGTTACGCTATTGTAATTTACAAGCTGATTGTAGAATCAGTTGTAATCAGCCATAGCCAAGTTTTAATCAGTCTGTCGTGGTGATAGCTCTTATAATAAAAATTACTTTCGACATTCTGTGATGAAATCTTTTCTAGTTATTTAGGCAAACGTCGCGTCGTTAGAGTGATTACGGAACCCTACAATGTGTATGGTCTGAAACACACTTAGCTGATTTTTCGGTCTAGTTAAGTCGTCTGTCCCGTCCTCTGTTTACATCCAAATATCATCATCATCATCAGTTCAGGCTACTATAGTCATAAAACACGGTTCTAAGCTACGTGCATCCATCGACTTCCCGCAAAACCGTGCAGGTCGTCGTTCCATCTAGTGAGGGGTCGCCCTACACTGCGTTTGCCGGTACGAGGTTGCCACTCGAGAACCTTTTTTTCCCAACGGTTATCGGTTCTCCGAGCTATATGGCCGACCCAATGCCACTTCAGCTTGCAATGTCGGTTACATCCAAATAATAATACAACAAATACGAATGGGTATATTCATATGTGGCGAATATTAAACGGCTAGGTATACTCAGACAGACAAAATACCGACATCATGTTATTTGCAAGAGTTATGCTTCATAAATAAAAAAATGTCTGTTGTTAATACTGACTTTTATTATTGATAGTCGCCGAACGAAGGTTCGATATTTGTAATCGTAAACCATGTATTCATTCGGTCACTTCATCTTTTATATATCCTGAATGTTGTTCTTGTAATAGACAGTAAATGGTCACGAAACAGTAAGCAATACAAAGTCGCTTGTATAGGTCTCTAAAAAAATCCAAAAACTTAGTTTAATACTAACTACTATCATTTTTCTTAACAAGCAAGAAACCCCATACACATTTTTCTAACACAAAACATTTCTCCTATCAGACACGATGTCTGTCTGTTCCGAAAGCAAAAAACAAACTTCAGTGTTGCATACTTCGCTATACTTCCGAGCGTGCGAATTGTTTCTCCAAGTCACGCGATTCATTTAAGCCGACAAAAACGAGGTGGTTCCGTTGCTCCTATGCTAGGGTTGACTTTGAAATGTAATATTTAATTTAAACGTACAATTTAATAGCAATATTTGCGAAAAATAATAACATCAAGATATACGCACGTCTCATTTAACATTGTTACATAAAGTTAATTATAAATTTATCGTGAATTGTTGTAACGGTACATGGCAACCCTGACACCGGGCTGTCATAGTTTGACAGCAGGTCTTTAGCGGGACGAAGCAGGCGGCCACCCGTGCGCGCCTCAAGGCAACCACGAGCTACACAAACTCATTCCTTCCTAGTACGGTCAATTTCCCTTTTCTTGCAATAACGGCAATCTTCTATGATATGTGCTCCTGGTACCTTAATAGTAAACAAAAAAATAAAAAATACTTGTAAGCAGAAGTCTTGTTTTGCCAGTTATGTGTTACATCTGCAGCACAAAAATATTTAAAACACAAAGTATATATATATAAATATTTAACGCAACAATTAAATAATTTGATCTTTTAATAGGAGTTATTTTTTCGTATTTATCATTTTTTTGTATTTAGTCCAACAGTCGTAAACTTTCCGCCACCGTAAATTTCACTAGTGGTAGTAGGTACCACTGCAGGTCAGTGATTCTGCGGTGAAACAGTAGTCCTGCAAACATTACTGTGTGTTTGTCTGAAGCACTGAGAGCTAGTGTAATTACTGAGCGAATGTGATAGAACCGATGTCTCAGGGAAACGGACGCAAGTTGGTGTCACACAGAAATGTCCTAGGTGACATAGCATTTGTCATGCGCATGACGTTGCACTTACCAACAGGTAAACCTTAAGCTTTTCTCTTGTTGCGTAAATATGACCTAGGCTTACTATATTCTGGTATTTGATTATGCAGGAATCCGTCTAGGCAAATACCACCTCAGGGCCAGTTATTCGTCCGTGAAGCAGTAGTTTGCAAACATTACTGTGTTTCGGTTTGAAGGGCACTGTGAGCTAGCGTAATCACAGGGCATATGCGACTTATGAACTGATGTCTCAGGGTGATGGGCACAGTGAGGTATCACACAGAAATGTTCTGGGTGACACAGCATTTGTTGTGGGCCGACGTTGCACTTACCATCAGGTGAACGTCTTGCTCGTTTCATCACTTTATACATAAAAAAAATGCAAGGAGTAACTCGGCTGCTTTACAATGGGTCACCAGTCTCTCGCACAAATTGTTTTCGTGTTCGACCACGGTGAAACGAAGACGTAATCTAAATAGTGTATGTACCTCGTCACTAAGGTTCATTTGGCCATAGAAAAGCTTAGGGAACTGAGAAAGACGATTTTCAAGACATTTTATGACCAGCGTAACGATTAACAAACTTAGAGAAAAGGAAAAAGTGCCGCAGTCTAAAACCGATTCTAAATTTATATCTCTTTAGAGTCGGTTTCTATCAGTATGATCAAGTTTTGTTTCACGACCCTAGATAAGTTTAATAGTTAACACGGACGAGATACATTGTTTGGGGTCTCTATTATATGAATGGATTGTGATCATAGGCTGCTTGCTGCGTTTGCCTTTGTCTTAAAATAAGAAATCGTTTTCTTTTTAAATAATTATAAGTTTTTTTCTTGTTCCTTTCTCTTCTATTCTCTTGTTTTTAATGAAATATATTACGTCATACGTATTTAGATAATAAAATTTTAGAATCGAATATGGCGCAAAACAAAATCTAACAATAAATTAAAATGACTCTATACACAATCAACGCACAGGAATTCAATTTGAAACGAGCCCGTTGGTTTCCCATATCACAGATATAAGTTCCAGGAACATTTAACATGGTGCTCGCCGACGGCCTCGCAATGCACAAATTACTTTCACGTCACGTGCTCGGTTGACTTTATTTTGATATTGAACGCCTGTTCTGTTATCGCCTATTGTATTTTTTCACGCGTCTACGTGACGGTACGCCGGCGCTCATTTTCGGTATGTTTTTCACTAATATTCATGGTAACCACGTGTGAAAAGAGTGCAGGATACGTGTGTATATTAAATAACTTTAAGCGGTGGTAGGATTGCATATCATATCTATCCTACGCAGGAATCTGCCTAGGTATGTACCACCGCAGTGTCAGTTATTCCGCCGATAAATAGTGGTGAGGATACATCACGCGCACTAGTTATGCTACTTATCGTCACTAGTCGGTTTGATTTGTGTCCAGTTAATTTGGATAAATTTCTCGCCATAATTCGTTCGCTAGAGCGTTATCTGTTAGCCAGAAGAGTGCAACACATGCAGCTGAGGTCGACAGTTAGAGAAGGCCTGGTTTATCCCCCCCCCCCCCCCTTACAGTAATAGACGGACCCCTTACATACACTGCTCAAGTGATATTGTAATGTGACAGTGCAGCAAGTGTACGCGACTACAGAGGAACTCACGCGTCTTAACCCTCTGCGTCTCTGTAAGATCGGAGTAGTCTAGGATGTAGTGTCAGAGACGGGGACCTGAAAATTTGTGTTTTTGCACAAATGTATTAGTAAGGTACGCTGATCAGTCGGTCGTACGACTCGTGCGATCACCTCCAATACATATATATCATATACTTACAACTCTTGCCACTTTTCTATTGAATACTGGCGACCCGCCCCGGCTTCCGGGTATTTTACTGACGAAGAAAAAGACGTGCTTTTAGCAAATAATATTACTTATGTTTATTTTACAAATTCGCAAAATCGTTTTCTTATATTCATGGCATAAATGAAGTTCTCCTAGCCAATTTCGACCATGGCGACAACTTCCGACTACTGTCGAGAGCCATCAACTGCGCAGGAGTTATTGTAGTGCCACAAGTGTACGCGCAAACACAAAAGCACTCACTCGTCCCAACCTACACGCGCCCGATGTAACGCTGATGCGATAAGATCGGAGGTAGGCTAGGATGCAGTGTGCAGAAACACGGGGACAAACACAACAAAAGCAGGCCCGAAAACCAACAATTTATGTTTTAGCACAAATTTCGGCTCCGGCTGGGATTCGAACCCAGGACCCGCGGCTTAGAAGTCAGGTACTCTGACGACTAGGCCACGCGGTGATG
The DNA here is from genome assembly GCA_019845155.1 of Luehdorfia chinensis. Classification (NCBI taxonomy): domain Eukaryota; kingdom Metazoa; phylum Arthropoda; class Insecta; order Lepidoptera; family Papilionidae; genus Luehdorfia; species Luehdorfia chinensis. The sequence goes on from JAHVAK010000415.1 coordinate 1,511,740, forward strand.
GCAATATATCAATAATTCAATGCGGAGTACCGTGTGGTGGAGGTTTAAGAGAATCTACCACCCCATTTCAACCCGTGGTTGTCGTGAAAGCCGACAGATCGAATACTAAAACCTGTGATGGGCAGAAGCACCTTCTTGGAAAGTCTGAATAAAGCAACTGCGGTTGCCCCTGCCAACTGTGGCATAAAGCAGTGAACTAGTAATAGGCTTAAATGATGATTATGAAAACGAATTTGTTGTTCTTATGAAAATATGTAACAGCAGAAATGTCAAACTGAACGTCACAATACGTCATAATACAAAAATACCATTCAAATATCCGACTTTTCCGGTGGCGTTCTATTTATGTATAGAATAAAGAAGAGAAGAAGACAGAAGATTGTGACGAGACGAGCAAATCGTTCATCTGATGGTAAGTGGTAATTTTACTGGTGGTAGGATTCCCATGCAGGAATGTCCCCTTATGTCCACATTGACGTCAGTTACATGGTGCCCCTACTATGTTCCTATCACTATTCAGTCAGTGTTGCAGAACTGTAAATGGAATGCTTCGAATTGTTTATAATTGACGCCCTATTGCTAGTTTTCACACCTGATACTTATCAGTCTCTAATACAGTCCTCGTTGAAACCATATAAATGCAAAGAATGACAGTGCTACATGTCGATGTAACGTTAGATAAGGAATGGTTGTAATTGCTCGACGATTTAGGTTCTGTATTGAAAGAGGTTTTTAAAGAGAATCTTCTTCGGGCGCGATCAGAATAAAACTTCAAGGTCGGATTTGAGTGCAGCGTCTTCGTTACTGTCATTAATTAATATTTATTGACTAGCTGATACCCGCGGCTTCACCCGGCATGTTGTTCTCGGGCCTATAAACTGTATTCATACTACAAATTGATCGGTCACTCCGTTGAAGCGTGAAAGACGAACAAACAAACCAACAAATAAAAATACACCAACAACCCACTTTCGGATCTATAACATTTCTTATTGATATTGATTTATTAATAATTATTTTTATTTTAATCAAATTTGTAATGAATGAGTTGCACGCCCACTTTTTACACATTGTTGGCAGTCTGTTATTAGATTTTAAATCCATTAGACATACATACATACATAAGATCACGACTGTATCCCATAAGGGTTAGTCAGAGACTGGGCACTCACTGCAAAAACAGATGACTGCCACAATCCACGCTTCACCAAAACAATATAATGCACTTGGTGTGATAGGTGGTGAGCCCATCGCCATCATGCGCTGTTGGGTGCACAGTGCAGTTTAATTATTATTATTTTTAGCCGTGTGGTGGCGGCTCGATAAAAGAATACTGCCACTCCATCTCATCCAATGGATCTCGTAAAAGGCGAGTAAGGAATCCATTAGACGTCGGGCATATATAGTAAGTCGCAGGGTAAAACAATGGTTTATGATTTTGCTCCTGGCTGATTTTCGACGACTGCAACAACTAAAATGGTCAGAAGCTATTTCTAGTGAACTCTTTAGTTAATTGTCTTTTCTCTCCAGGATGCAAGCTCTCTGTGCCGAATTTCGTCAAGATTGGTTTTACGGTTGAGCTGTGAAAGGGAGTTACTTTCGCGTTTACAATAATACGAGTAGTATGAAAGTACGGATAGTAGTACCTTTTTGTCTGTCTAAGAATGGATTTTAACTCTAGAACTACTAAATTGATGTTATATCGTGTTTGTTTCACCAATTTGGAGGATATAATTTTTTTTTCGATAATATTACCTACTTAGTGCCGTGTGGTGGCGGCTTAAGAGAATCTACCACCCCATCTCGTGCAATGGGTGTCGTAAAAGTCGACAGAGGGAAAATTAAAACCAGGAGATGGGCAGCAGCATCTTCCTGGAACATCAGAATAATTAAACTGCGGTTGATAACCCGCTTGCCAAGCGTGGCAACTACGGCAAAAACCCCCCAAAATAAGAGATACAAACTTTTGTGGCAATCTATGGGGGAGGCCTGTTCAATAGTGGAATAGTGATAGGCTGAAGTGATGATGATGATCATTACTTTGTATGTACGTTTTAACAACTAAAACAATAATTTTTAAGTCCACGAGAAGTTATTATAATAAAAATTATGTATATTATGGGAGCCGTGTGGTGACGGCTCGTTAAAATAATACTACCACTCCATCTCATCCAATGGATTTCGTAAAAAGCGAGTAAGGAATCAAACTGCACTGTGCACCCAGCAGCGCATGGTGGCGATGGGTTCACCACCTATCACACCAAGTGCATTATATTGTTTTGGTGAAACGTGGATTGTGGCAGTCATCTGTTTTTGCAGTGAGTGCACTACCAGTCTGACTACCCCTTATGGGATACAGTCGTGATCTTATGTATGTATGTATGTATTATGGGAGTTTTAATAAGAATATTATACGGTTACTCAATTCAAAAACTTATATGTTAAACGTGTGGAAATACGAGATCATAGCGTGTATAAAAGTCATAAAGAAAAACCATAGAGAACTTTTTGTTTCGGTAAACGAGTAAAGTTGTCTACACGAGCGGTTGCGTGACGTGACGGTGCGATCTAAATAGTTTTTATTTACATATGGAAAAAAATCAATACGAACCTTTATTGCTAATGTTAAGGTCACTTAAAAACTAAAGAGAGCCCGGCTAACGTAAAAGCAAAATAAGAGTGAAAAACAATTATTCGCACGACATATGTTTCGGACCGCAGATCGACCGGGGAAGGATAACTTCTCATAATATAAGCGCAAAATAGGAGCATAACGATAGTTACCGCGGTATAACACATGTATCGCTACGGCGCCGTGCAGACGGCGCATCGACGTTCCGCGTATCCCGTGTTATTCACGTAGCATCAGCAGTATGCATATCCATTGTTTCATTTCTTCATTATTTTAATTGTATAATTCATTTATCAGTCTTGACTTAGCTTTAACATTGTAACATACTTGTTTAATAAATATTATACTTTTTAAAAACATAATTTTTCATCGCCCAAACTTAACTGGCGCAGTCGGTAGGATCGCGGCACTTCCGAGAAAGAATAGAACTCTTCTTCTCGAGGTGAACGGTATTAATCGTTAATTCGCGATCTATATAATAGAGAACCTTCGGGCGATATTCGCGGGACTTCCGGAGCTAAGGAATCCTGTTGCTCGTCAAGACCCGGTGGGAGATGCAGAAGACGCTGTGGTAAGTGCTCATTGACTTCCAAGTTTCCTATGCTATATTTCCTGTCGTTATTTATATATACATATTATTGTGTGTGTTTGTGCGTTCGTCCATAGGCTAAAATCGCGTTTGGCTTTCGTACTAATTTTTTTTCTCTTTTTTATTAACACTTGTGTCTACTTATATAAACTAGTATCGTTATATATTAGTAACACAAAATGGCTTTTAAAGATTGCGATAACTTTAAATTCATTACGGATTTAATGCCGAGATACGACGGCAATCCAAAGACGTTGAATTACTATATTAGAGAAGTAGATAATATTTTAAATTTAGTGGAAGAGCCAGCTAGGCATCATCCTTTAGTTCTATCTTTAGTTAAAAGTAGGTTAAGCGGTCCAGCAATAGACGCCATTGCATACGAGGAAAATCTAACTTCATGGGCTAGTGTCAAAAATGCGTTAACAAGACGGCTAGGCGAACCCAGAAACGAGATTCAAGTGATGCAGGAGCTTACGCGCATGCGTCGCCTCAAATCTGAGGACGCGGATAGCTTTGGAAAACGATTAAGGGAAATGTTAGATACCTTATATACCGTAGGCAAACATTCAGACAAAAGTTATTATGAGAACATGGTTATAGAACAATACACGAACCAATTAGATTTTAATGTATCGATAGGTGTACGGATAGCAAAACCAGTAACGCTAGAATTAGCAATAGTAGCTGCTAGGCAGGAGGAAGCTAGACTAGCATATAATAGGAATTACAGTAGCAAGTCCATCTACGTCACAACCGAAGAATAAAATTGAAGTTCATAAACCTAGTTCACAAGGCCACCCGTTTAGGTCATATACTAACCAACCCTTACAACATCTGATAACACCAAACTTCGTACCACAACAAAATAATCTAAACCCAGAACAACGCCAGCAGTGGGTGCAATCTATGTTACCATGGAAGAACCGCTCCAACAACACAGGTAATTTTAGAAATTCTGGTAATTTTAGAACACAGCCGAATATTCCACAACAACAAGTTAATCCTCCTCAGAAAGTATCTGATGTCACCATGAGATCGGTAGGTAAACCTCAAAAACCACAGTTTGTGTCCGAGGAATTATTCTATACCCCCAACGAGGAATACTTTAGTGAAGGAGAGCAACAAAACTTCAACGCCACCGAATATTACGACGACTATCAGAATCAAGATGACACAGCGGTAAGTAACAATCAGAATTTTATCGCGGACAGCGAGCTAGACGACCAAGGATAGTCAAGCTCAACCATCACGACAAAGACCACTTACCCTACATCCAGCTGCCCGAATACAAAGGTAAGTTTCTTATTGATACTGGGGCATCACGGTCAATGATTTCACCAGACGTAATCTTTGGTACATTTCTCGAGTATTGTGTAGAACGCGAACCTTTCGAAGTCAAAACTGCACATGCTAAAACCAGACACGAATACGTAGCACACCTTCCTTTACCACCAGCCTTTAATAGCGATATCACACATAAATTCCTGTTATTCGATTTTGACCCTAAGTATAAAGGACTTATAGGTTTAGATTTATTAAAAACGTTGTCAAGTAATATAGATTTAAAGAATAAAATATTACATACAGCAACAGCGAGTATACCTATATACTTTGATTATCCCATTAGAAAAATTAAAATAGAACCAAGATGCGAAAAGTTAATTACGGTAAAGACTAATTATATAGATGGACAATATCTTCACGACGATTATTGTTGGTCGAACGGCTTAGAGTCACCAGCCGCAATAGTCTCTGTAAAGAACGGTATTTTTAAAACTAGCGTAGTAAATTACACAGATGATCAGAAAGTTATATCTAATAAGACCCATATTAACTTAGAACCATTTGCAAATACTGTACAAAACAATCACAGATGCAGACTTAACAATCTCAACGTACACACCAACATTGACGCAGAGTTACAGGAGAACGTAAAGAAAATTAGGACACAACATATGAACGAAGAGGAAAAGCGGGAAATTAATAAAATATGCTTTCAATATAGAGACCTATTCTATTCAGAAACCATTCCATTAACGTTTACTCACGCCGTTAAGCACGAACTTAGGCTTACCGATGATAAACCTATTTTCGTTAGGAGTTATAGACAAGCCCCTCAGCAGCGTAAAGAAATAGGCAACCAGGTAGACAAACTGTTGAAGCAAGGAATCATAAGGGACAGTATTTCTCCTTGGTCCTGCCCTGTTCATATAGTTCCAAAAAAACCAGATGCTTCCGGTAAGGTCAAATGGCGTTTAGTTATTGACTATAGGAGACTTAATGATCGTATTGTAGAAGATAAATACCCTCTCCCCAATATACATGACATTTTAGACCGGTTAGGCAGAGCACAATACTTTTCCACACTCGATCTTGCAAGCGGGTACCATCAAGTAGAGATGCACCCGAATGACATTGAGAAAACAGCATTCTCGACCGAAAAAGGGCACTATGAGTTTCTTAGAATGCCCTTCGGATTAAAAAATGCCCCAAGCACGTTCCAAAGACTCATGGACCACATATTAAGAGGCATAGATAATGTGTATACCTATCTAGACGACGTCATCATCATCTCTACATCGTTACAAGACCATGTAGATAAACTAAGACAAGTCTTTGAACGGTTTAGGCTACATAACTTAAAGATTCAATTAGACAAATCAGAATTTCTTCAAAAACATGTTAAGTTCTTGGGACATGAATTAACGGACCAAGGACTTAAACCAAATAAAGATAAAATTAAGGCAGTTTTAGATTTCCCCCTCCCACAGTCACAAAAGGACGTTAAAGCCTTCTTAGGTCTAGTAGGCTATTATCGTAAATTTATCAAAGATTTTGCCAAACTTACAAAACCAATGACCATCTGCTTAAAAAAGGGTAATAAAGTTGTTCATACCCCGGAGTTTGTAGAATCCTTCGATAAATGTAGGCAGATATTAACGAACGCCCCAATCCTCCAATACCCAGACTTTGATCAGCCTTTTATCCTTACGACTGATGCTTCAGACGTCGCATTAGGCGCTGTTTTATCACAAGGGACCGTAGGATCCGATAAACCAGTTGCGTACGCATCTAGAACCCTCTCAGATACAGAATCTAGATATTCCACCATCGAAAAGGAGTTACTCGCCATTATATGGGCTATCAAATATTTTCGACCTTATCTTTATGGCCGTAAATTCACTATTTACACCGACCATCGTCCACTTACCTGGTTAATGTCATTAAAAGATCCAAATTCAAAGTTAACTAGATGGCGTTTAAAATTAGCAGAGTATGATTATAAAGTCGTATACAAGAAGGGTAGACAGAATACCAACGCAGATGCGTTATCAAGGGTCAAAATATTCCATAATAGTATAGAGTCTTTAGCTGTAAACTTAGACGATAATGAAGACGACCAATTAATAGGCAGAATATTTGATAATGCACGTAGGGAAGCTGAGGAACAAGTAAATAACCATAATGTAAGCAATAGTGTCCCAATCTCGCAGACAGACGTGGAGTCCGATAGCATGAGCGTGGTTACGATAGATCGGGAACAACTAATATCTACCAATCACACTCAACCTGATAATGAGAATCGCGGAATACCCATTGTAGCCGAGGCAATAGATAGACAATTGAAACAGTTTCACATAAGATCTACACCTGGATATACATACAGAGTCGATAATAGGTCCACCAACTCTCGATGCGTTATTAAAGACGTTTTTATTCCGATAAACAACACGGAACAAGAAATTATTCGATTCTTAAAAGAACATACAATAGCCGATCGAGTTTTCCATTGTTACTTCCACAACGAAGAATTATATCATGCATTTGCTAGAGTCTACACTACCGTTTTCAATGAGAGAGGTCCAAAATTATTAAAATGTACGTTACGTGTAACATTAGTAGAAAATAAAACCGAACAACAAGAGTTAATAAAGAAGTATCACGAGGGTAAAACTATACACCGTGGTATACAGGAAACTTATAAACAACTACATAAAAACTATCACTGGCCTAATATGCTACTTACAATACAGACATACATAAACCAATGTGAAACTTGCCTCAAGGCCAAATACGAACGTAACCCCTTAAGACCACCCCTAGCTCTTACCGAGACACCTACAAAACCCATGCAACAACTTTTCATGGATTTATATTCTACAGGAGGAGCAACCTTCCTAACCATAATAGACAATTTTTCAAAATACGCTCAAGCCATACCGTTATCAGCGTGTAGTAGTGTACACATAGCAGACTCACTATTACAATTCTTCTCAATACTAGGTTTACCTCATAAGATTACCACTGATTCAGATAGTAAGTTTGATAACGATGTAATAAAGGAAATATGCGCCTCCCATGGTATTAACATACACTTTACAACACCGTACAATCCTAACTCCAACTCTCCAATTGAACGATTTCACTCGACAATAGCAGAAATTATTCGTATACAAAGAATGACAAATAAGGACGACCCCATACAAACTCTCATGAGATATTCGGTTATAGCTTATAATAATGCTGTTCATTCAGCAACAGAATATACTCCACATGAACTACTTTTCGGTCATACAGCTTCACGAAACCCCTTAGAGCTATCTTATACAAAGGAATTTTACCAAGATTATGTCCTTAAACATCGCATGAACGCAGAAGCGGTACAGGAGTGTGTGTCAGCACATACGTCTAAAAATAAGGAACAGGTAATAGCAAAACGCAACCAGGATGCTGAGAGTATAAGTTTTAAGGTAGGTGAAGTAGTATTTAAGCAAGTAGCCAAGACAGCACGCAACGACAAAACCAAGCCTGTATTTAAAGGACCATACAAAATAATTCACTTACACCCGAACAATGTCGCTGAAATTATAGGTAATCACCCTAACTCTAAGTCTATTAGAGTTCATTATAAATTACTACGGAGACCTCATCTTGTTGCAGGGCCGTCGTCACAGGAACCTTCCTGCTCTACACAACAGCCAATGTAAATATAAAGCCCGTAGATAACACGAACGGTATCCTCCTATTAAGGCAAGGACAGATTAAAATACAAATCGACTCCTTTAGCATAGCCTGTGTATATAACTTAACAGATGTACACCTTACAGCAACTAAGCTTATGGCATTATATGCTGGTGTTATAACAGCTGAAACACAAGCAGCATCTAACGAATTACATAAGGCATATAGAGACCAAATTAGCCATACCCTAGATATAATAAGTAGGAAATTAACATTTATAACTCCTAGAATTAGAACTAAGCGAGGTCTTATTAACGGATTAGGTACGGTAGTTAAAGCCATTACGGGAAATCTGGATAGTCAGGATGCAATGAAATTTGAAAGCGAAATTAATGACCTAAGAAATCACGTTAGTAAAACTAGAACTCTACAAAGGCAATCGCTCATATTAGCAGAGAGTACTATCACAGAATTGAGTAGTCAACTTAATAAAATAAATGAAAATCAAAAGAAATTAGTAAGAGCTTTACAAAATGCATCTAGTGTATCTAACACCGTTATGACTCAGTTAAATTTCTTAGATATGTATGTTCAAATAGATTTTAGTTTGCAATTATTATTAGATAAATTAATGATATTGGAAGATGCTATGTCCTTCTCTCAGTTAGGTGTAATGCACCCTAGTATTATAAGCCCTCAAAATTTAATTGTAGAAATGAGAAACTTACAAAAAATATTTTCAATTAAACCCGTGGCAGATATAAGTGTTAATAACATACATACGTTAGAACGATCGATTAATGTTAAAGCATATAGCACAGAACACTCACTTACATTTATTCTAGAAATCCCTTCGGTCGATCCCAATATGTATGATCTGATCCACCTGTACTCCATCCCAGATAAAAATAACCTTACAATTATCCCAAAATCCAAATACCTAGTACTTGGAAGCGAAGAGTACACTTACCTAGATGAAAACTGTCGTCGCATCAACGATGAAGTGCAGCTGTGCAAATCCCTTACAACAAGAACAGTAGATACTTCAGATGATTGCATCACCTCGTTGATCCGTCACCAAGAAGCCAAGTGCGCGTATGCCCGAATGGATTTAAATAGAGGTAAAATTCAAAAAATAAATGAAAATACCTGGTTAGTAATTACCACAAAAGAAGAAGTATTAAGAACACAATGCGGAACTAGAACCGAATATAAAAGAATAACAGGAGTTCATCTAGTTACTCTGACAGACAACTGCCGAATTCATCTAATGAATACAACTCTTCAAACCCATTTCAAAACTGTATTTGTCAACGAAGTGATCCCGGTACCTAAAGGACAAGACATACCTCAAGAATCCGTTAGATATGATCTCAAACTACAAGACATATCTCTGGACAGCATACATGAACTGATTAATAAAGCTGAAACCATAAATGAGGAAGATCATCTCAACTGGTCCACTATTATGGCTACTCCAAGTTGGACGACCCTATTCCTGTACGCCATCGGAATTACATTAGCTGTTTGGAAGATATGCAAATGGAAGTCAGGAAGAACGAAAAAAAGGACTGAAAGTAGCGAGGACGCTACTGAAAGTTGCAAATTGCACTTTCATCTTAAGGAGGGAGGAGTTACCGCGGTATAACACATGTATCGCTACGGCGCCGTGCAGACGGCGCATCGACGTTCCGCGTATCCCGTGTTATTCACGTAGCATCAGCAGTATGCATATCCATTGTTTCATTTCTTCATTATTTTAATTGTATAATTCATTTATCAGTCTTGACTTAGCTTTAACATTGTAACATACTTGTTTAATAAATATTATACTTTTTAAAAACATAATTTTTCATCGCCCAAACTTAACTCGATGCAGTTTTTTTTTTTATTGTATCAAGTGATGAAACGAGCAAAACGTTAACCTGATGGTAAGTGCAACTTCCGCCCAGAATATTTCTGTGTGACACCACACTGCGCACGTCACCCTGAGAAATCAGTTTTAAGTCTCAAATGCCCAGTGATTACGCTAGCTCACAATGCCCTTCAAACCGAAACACAGTAATGCTTGCACACTACTGCTTCACGGCAGAATAACTGGCCCTGGGGTAGTACCTACCTAGACGGATGTCGAACTAAGGTCACTCGCGTACTATTTAAGGCGAGGCGTAGGGAAATTTAAAACAAAACCGGTTTTGTTTTAAATTTCCCTGTGTTGACTTTAACGACACCCACGGGATGAGATGGGTTGGTAGATTCTCTTAAACCGCCACCACACGGAAACAGGTTACAGTCGTCGTCGTTTCAGCCTATCACAAGTCTACTGCTGAACATAAGCCTCCGCCATAGATGGCCACAAAAGTTTGTTGCTCTCATTTTGGGGGGATTTTGCCTTAGTTGCCACGCTTGGCAGGCGGGGTGGCAACCGCAGTTTATTTATTCAGATGTTCCAGGAAGATGCTGCTGCCCATCTCCTTGTTTTCATTTTCCCTCTGTCGACTTTTACGACACCCACGGGATGAGATGAGGTGGTAGATTCTCTTAGGACACACGGTTAGAGTAATGTCATAGTAACCCGTGACATTACTCTACCGTAAGTAATGTCGAGTATAAAATTCTAGTAGTTTAATATGCGGCACCTAGACAAACATTAACTAAGGATTACAACAGATGGATTAATTTAAACAAACGAGTATAACAAAAACTGCGCCCAAGGGACCAACCAAGAAGCTCCCTAAACGAACACTTCCTTACCGTTGTAACTAGGAACACGTGAGACGCAACAGGTATCATTTTTTAAATTTTAGAAATCCGTGCATCTGAGAATAAATCCTTTGAGATTGCAATTAATTAATGTGTTAAAGTTAGTGTTATTTAGTGCCAAGAGAAAAACTAGATACTTTAACGCAAATTAGGTAGGAGATCATACAAGAGAATCCCACTCATCTTTACTTTACGAGACTACCAAAAGGTTCACCTGATGGTTAGTGCAACGTCTGCCCATAACAGATGCCGTGTTACTCAAAATATTTCCGTCCCCTTCCCGCCACCCTGAGACATCAGTTCTTAAGTCTCATATGCCCAGTAATTAAACTAGCTCTCAGAGCCCTTCAGACCGGAAACACAGTAATGTTTGCACACTACTGCTTCACGGCAGAGTAACTGGCCTGGGGTGGTACTTACCTAGATGGATTCCTGCATATAAATCCTACCGCCAGTGAAGGAATCCTACTATCAGCATCTTTGTACCACTAGTATCTTTTGGTTCATCGTTATCAGCGTCTTTTTGAAATGGTTGCTGAATCTTCTTTTGCATTGAATGCAACGACCTACAATTTTGATGAATCATCTAATCTAGCCGAAATCTGCTAACGATTGGATAATTACAGAACCTGCTACTAAATATAGGCCTTAAATTTACGCAATTAAATAAGCAGTATTAGATAGTAAAAGACCTGTATTGACTTAACAGTAGAGACCTTGCCATTCTATAGCAGTTACTATTATAGCCGTGTGGTAGCGGCTTAAGAGAATCTACCACCCCATCTCGTCCCGTGGGTGTCGTAAAAGTCGACAGAGGGAAAATTAAAAACAGAAGATGGGCAGCAGCATCTTCCTGGAACATCATAATAAATAAACTGCGGTTGCCAACCCGCCTGCCAAGCGTGGCAACTATGGCAAAATCCCCCCAAAATGAGAGCTACAAACTTTTGTTGCACTCTATGGGGGAGGCCCATGTTCAGCAGTGGACTAATGGTAGGCTGAAATGGTGGTGGTTGTGTTACTATTATGGTAGCTAATTCAATATATTTAGGTAATAATATAATTATATATTCGTCATATTTTTTTATTAATTACCTAGTCTTACGTTTCAGAAACTAGAAAGTAAATTTCCTGCATGTACGGAAACCTTAGGATGAGATTTAATCTTTGCAAGTTTTTTTCACTTCCCATTAGATACCCTGCTCCGCCCTACGGTTAGCGCTCCGCTGGCGGCAATTAGTGCTCCAATGGCGCCCCCGGGGTCGACGCCGGATGCTTCGGATTCTCGAACTCCTCGCACGGTATGCGCTCCGGGTAATTATTTTTGTATAAATACCACGCTATTGCTTCTGGTGACTAATTTTAAATGGAGTACAGTGATTTATTGAGAATGTTTTCCTTATTAATAATATGACGTATGATGTAACAGTTTCACCTAGAATGAAGACTACATATTAACATTCTACCTTATTGTTGTGTTGAAATCGAACAAAAAAGTTAGTGCGGTTTTAGTCGTAGTTCGCTATAAAGACATGTTTTGACCTGTTGTGATTTCTAGCGCACAATAATTACTATCAACATTACGCGCAGAAACTGGTCAGTCTTCATAAGTAAATTTCGGGCTTGTTTGCTCTACGAATTTCAATTCGGCACCGAATCTGGAGAGGCGTCTTATAAAATATGTACGGTATTCGGTGAAGATGCAGTATCAGAACGCACTGCACAAAAGCGGTTTAAAATGTTCCTGTCTGGTGTAGCGAGTAGCTTGAAATTTCACCTCGTTCGGAAATAACCTCTGTTATTGACAATAAAGAATTACGGGCTGCCATACAAAGCGACACTAAATTAACTTGCCAACAACTTTTGCTAATGTTTTGTTCTAAATTAACTTGCCAACAACTTTTGCTAATGTTTTGTTCTAAATTAACTTGCCAACAACTTTTGCTAATGTTTTGTTCTAAATTAACTTGCCAACAACTTTTGCTAATGTTTTGTGTTAGTGATGAAACAATTCCTCTGCACTTACATCAGTTAGCTAAGTCATGAAAGTTCATTAAATCTGCAAGACTTTGATTTGTTATATCTTTCCTTCAAACCTCATGATACCACTGAGAGTATAAGTATACTAAACAGAGATTTGGAACGAATTGCACTATGGTCAAAAAATAATTCACTCAATTTAAACCCAGCTAAAACAAAATTCATGATATTAGGTTCAAGATCACAGATTAAGAGTATATCAGAATCCAAACATATACTTTTCCTGCAGGCGGAAATCATTGAGCAAGTTGATGAGGCTCGTAACCTCGGTCTCAAAATGGATGGCCTATTGCATTTTGAGAACTTTGTCTTGGATATAGCACGTGCCTGTTTCTATAGGCTAAAGATCTTATACAAAATACGGGCTTACCTGAGCCTGAATATGAGAGTAACGCTCTGTGAGTCTTTAATATTGTCCAAATTGAATTACTGCATATCAGTTTATGGTCCTTGTCTTTTGGGAAGGTCTATGAAACTGCTTCAAAGGGTCCAAAACGCATGTGCCCGTTTCTGTTTTAATATTCCTATTAGAACTCATGTTTCATCGTATCTAAATAAGGGCAAACTACTAAACATGGCATCTAGGCTTAAATTGCAGTTCGCTAGCCGGTTATTTGGAATTATTAAAAGCAAAACTCCGGAATATTTATATAAGAAGGTTAAATGGTCTAGTGAATATAACGTTCATAATACTCGTGGTGCGAAGTTTCTATTAGCTGTCCCAGGACACGTTACTGCTGCGTTTCGAGGTAATTTTCGTTACTTGGCAACAAAGTGTTGGAACGATTTACCGCCACCGCTTCGAGAAATTCGTACAAAGCCATATTTTACTGTTCGTTACAAGTCTTATCTTCTAGAGAACAATGACACAAAGTAAATTTTTTAATTCGGTGCCACGTATTAAAGTAAACGTGTCAACTATATAATTGCACAGACTAAAAATCTGGTTATTACGCATGATAAATTGAATAGTGACAGAGATACAGAAACTTTTTTTCTTTTTATTTTTTGTTATCTGTTTACACTGCATTTGTGTTTAATATTTAACTTTGTTTATATGTAAGTATTTCAGACCTTTTTGTTTTTTTTTGTAATTTGCGCATGCATTTTTATTCTATTTTATATAATGCATGCGCATGTATGTGTATATGTGTGTGCATGTATGTATATGTATATATATATATATGTATATGTGTGTATGTATATGTATATGTGTGTGTGTGTGTGTGTGTGTGTGTGTGTGTGTGTGTGCGTGTACATGTGCGCAAATTAATTTCTTTTAAATTAAACTAAGTCAATTAACAATATGTCCGGAAGCTGCTCGTTAAACCTGTAGGCATCGACAGAATAACAGCGCTGTGGCAACTCTGCCATAGCATTATGCTGAGTCGACAGCCTTTTCGTTGCTACAACCCAACGTACGTCTGACAATGTAATACGTCGTATTTTTTGTTTACTTATTTTTTGTATGTTGTGTTGTAGTAATGAATAAAAAAAAATTTCTTTCTTTCTTTCTTTTATTTGTAATGATTTCTTATATTTACGCGAACATTACACATTTAATTAAAACTTATTTTATAGTCAATGTCATAGTATCATACTATAGTATCATACTATAACATCTATCTATCCATCTCATCCAATGGATCTCGTAAAAGGCGAGTAAGGAATTAAATAGTATTGTGCACCCAACAGCACATGGTGGCGATGGGCTCACCACCTATCACACCAAGTGCATTATATTGTTTTGGTGAAACGTGGATTGCGGCAGTCATCTGTTTTTGCAGTAAGTGCCCAGTCTCTGACTACCCCTTATGGGTTATACTTAGGGACCTTCAAGAAAAGAGCCTATTCCTTTCTCAAAGGCCGGCAACGCATCCGCGATTCCTCTGGTATTACCAATGTTCATGGGCGCCGGTGATCAGTTACCATCAGGTGAGCCACTTGCTCGTTTGCCCCTATCCTATATCAAAAAATGAGAATCCATGGGGGAGGACTATTTATTTTATTGTTTTTATTGTAGAAAGTGACGACACGTGCGAAACGTTCACCTGATCGAAAGTGCAACGTCTGCCCATAAGAAATGCTGTGTCACCCAGAACAATTCTGGATAACACCACACTGCGCCCGCCACGCTGAGACATCAGTTCTTAAGTCTCATATGCCCCGTGATTACGCTAGCTCTCAGTGCACTTTAAACCGAAACACAGTAATGTTTGCATGTGATCGGTGAACAAGGAATTCTAGATGGAACAGAAAAACCTACTCTCTCCTCAATGTCACTGCGATCCACTCGACCCTGAACCACCTCACATAAGAGTAATATATCCTGCATTTACGACGGGTCTCATAATGTTATCATCTTGAAAGAGGTCTATTTTCAGCAGTAGAATAGTGTGATAGGCTGAAATGATGATGATGAGGCGTTGCGAATAAATTTAAATAACTAGTATTAATTTTTGTAATAAAGATAAATGAAGTAAATATCTTCGTATTACACGTAAGTTATGCTGGTTATAAAAAGGATCAAGTTATTTTCGTACAGGTTTCTATTCTAGTATCTCGCTATCGATAGATCGGCTCCCCGCGGAGGGCGACGCAGGTTGTGGCGACAACCGGCGCCTAAATTCCGACGTCCAGGGCACACCCGCTGCGGACGGTAAGGTATTGCTTCCAGACGGACAGATATGATAACTACGGCAGCGGCCGTAAGTTTAATGTGGACATGAAATAAGTCGCTGCGTTTTATTTCGATAAATTAAAGATGTTAGTTCAATTTGGCTTATTAGGGTCTTTACTTGCTGAAAATTCCAAAATAAACTTGTAGCTTGTGAACCGTCCCACCGCTGTGTTCCGGGCACAGACCTCTTACGTTTGAGATGGTTTTGAAGCCGGGAATATTCAGCAACGCTGGAATGTAGTTGCACAAGCATTCCACCCCTTTCGATTAGAGTAACTGACCGAGCAGAGGCCGGCCCTCTTGGGCATCCTCGAGACAGTTACTCTCAGGAACAGGATGACGGTCCAAGCCGAGGTCCCCACACGGGGGCCCTTGCGCCAGTCATCCATAAATAAAAGTTTCGGCTAAGCGCCCTCAGCGCTCTGCCACCTTTTAATCCGGCGAGGCTATGAAAGCTTTCAGGCTAACAGTGACCATCAGACCTAAAAAACAAGCATGGCAAATGGCAACCATTATTAATTATATTGGCAAGAAATATGATGTGATGTGGATGTGATGATGTTCTCCTAGCCAATTTCGACCACGGCGACAACTTCTGAATACTGTCGGGTGCCATCAACTGCGCAGGCTGATATTACAGTGCCACAAGTGTACGCGCAAACACAGAGGCACCCAACGATAAGATCGGAGGTAGGCTAGGATGCAGTGTCAGAAACACGGGGACAAACACAACACAACCAGACCCGAAAACCAACTATTTGTGTTTTAGCACAAATGTTGGCTCCGGCTGGGATTCGAACCCAGGACCCGAGGCGTAGAAGTCAGGCACTCTGACGACTATCTACGTTAAAATAGTATAGCCGTATGTGAGTTTATATTTGCGAATGTATTTTTTATAACTTATGGAATATTACACTAGATCTAAATTGACCATAACTCGCCACTCATTGCCAGTCTCCTTAACAAACGTTTATATTATCTTTATATTCTAATAAAGGATCGTATTATAATTACACTATTATTAAAATAACTTATTGCTAATGAATAAATGTGAATTCAAAAAAGTAACAACAATACGTAAATGTTCATAAAGTTTTATTGTAAAATATAATATATAGCTTTTTTACAAACCGTGGTTTCACCCGCGTCAATAAATGTTAAAGCTTGTATGTTTGTTCGATTGATATTCAATCAAGCTCAAACGACTGTAGGTGAAATTTAGCATTGAAAATGTTACAGGATACAAATCAGTCATTTCTTAATTTTAATTTACGCCGAGCGATGCGGGCGGGGAACTGCTAGTAATTAATAATTTGGCATATCCTTACTAAACTTATGAAAATATAAACGTTTACTTCCCTATCAAAACTAAAAATCAAACACTGAATACAATGCAGAAACGACAGGTAGACTCTATGAACCGTACTCAGAGAGAAAAAGTATTTTTTTCTGATGCTCAAAGTTCACACGAGAAATTGGATTCTATGACTTCGTCAATAAATGCTAAAATTGAATGAATACACAAAACACATTACACACATTCCATTTTAAATTTAAAGACTAAAGACACAAAAGTTTAAATCGGATGACTTTTTTAAAAGCAACAAATCTTCCGTCACGATGACACGAGTCAAGTATCCCGGGAGCTGACAGTGACGCAATATGTTCATTATATGACAGATGTGCCCCGTGTCATTGATGACGTGGGAATAGAACAAGTTCCTGCTAGTCAATGATATCATGATTGTGGTAATCAAAGATATATTTCATATATGATCTTCTATATATAGAAGACCCAGTGGCCTAAAAGAGAGCACTAGACTATTCGCCGAACTTCCTATGTTCCCGGTTAATGTCGATATTTGTATTGTAATTCTCTGTGTCTCTGACACTGCCTCTTAGCCGGATATATATCGTATCGCACGAGAGGCTTCCGACTGACGGGCAAGCGCAGTGTCAAGGTGAGCAAATTCGATGGATGCAGGTGACTCAGGGCCGTGTTTTGTGGTAGTCTGTCGGGAAGGCCTATGTTCAGCAGTTGACAAGTCATCATCATCATCATTTCAACCTATACCTAGTCCACTGCTGTACATAACATTTGTGAGGATTTTGCCATAGTTGCCACGCTTGGCAGGCGGGTTGACAACCGCAGTTTATTTATTCAGATGTTCCAAGAAGATGCTGTGTCCCATCTCCTGGTTTTTATTTTCCCTCTGTCGACTTTTACGACACCCACGGAATGATATGCGGTGGTAGATTCTCTTAGGCCGACAGCACACAAACTGTTTAATGGTGTAATGAAATTAAAAAGATAAAAAAAAATGTGGCACACCA
Source organism: Luehdorfia chinensis (assembly GCA_019845155.1). Lineage (NCBI taxonomy): Eukaryota > Metazoa > Arthropoda > Insecta > Lepidoptera > Papilionidae > Luehdorfia > Luehdorfia chinensis. The sequence continues at coordinate 1,529,743 of JAHVAK010000415.1, forward strand.
TCCACATAACTAAAAAAATGTTGAGCATGTGAGGTATCGAGCTCTACGGAAATAATAAGGAAATGTCAAAAATATTTTTTTTATTTCAGACTATGATACTCGTAGTTCGAAAGGTTTTAGAGCTTCGCTTGAAAGGTGGCCGAAGGGCGGAGGTCGCTTAGTCGAAACCTTTATTATGGGTAACCAGCGAGAAGGGCCCCGAAAGGGAACCCCGACTTTGGCTGTTGCCCTGTGCGCGTGACTAGCTGACTGTGAGGAGTCTGTGACTGCGAGGTTCACGAGAGGGCTAAACCACGGAACGATCAGTTACTTCGATCGGGAAGAGTTCTCAGGACACGTTACTGCCATTATAGACGACGCAGAAGGATTTTTGATAGGCGGTAGGATTCCTATGCAGGATCCGTCTAGGTAGGTACCACCCCAGGGCCAGTTATTCTGCCAGTGAAGCAGTAGTATGCAAACATTACTGTGTTTCGGTTAGAAGGGCAGAGAGCTAGCGTAATCGCTGGGCATATGAGACTTAAGAACGGATGTCTCAGGGTGAAGGGCGCAGTTGTCACACAGAATGTTCTGGGTGACAACCGCATTTGTTATGGGCAGACGTTGCACTTATCACCAGGTGAACGTTATGCTCGTTCCGTCACTTTCATCAAATAAAGAAAATAACAAAATTCACTTAAATCATTATTGTGCCGAATGGATTCAACAAAGTTATATAAACTCGTACGAAAAGTGATGGCAGGTTAAAAGTTTATCGCTTTTATTAACATAGTAAAATCATATCTTATGCATAAGAAGCATAAACAAACGATTCACATTTGCCTTTATTACACGTTAGCATAAGAATATTTATTATATAGGCTGTATAAAAAAAAAGTCTGGCAACATAAATAAAGACCACAGATAATTAAATTCCTGTATGGTATTTTCCTAAACAGATTTATAGCATAGTAACCTATAACATTTATACAACCGACCCCCGGAGCTAATGAGATCGTGGCCCCGGCGTAGTTACGCCTTGCACATAAAGAAATTGCAAATCTCATTACGGGCTCGGTAATTAAAATAGTTAACATTGGTATGATCGTTATTAATATAGTAAAACTGCGATCGAAATGCTGCATTTCAGTGATACTATCAAAACTGGTTTCATGGTATTAATAACAATAATAAGTTATGAAAGGTTATGTAGCCAAATCATACGAGATAGCGAAATAAACAACTTCCTTTAATCAAATCTTCAAACACGCAAAGCATTCCAAACGGTTATTGATTTTTCTAAAATCCCGGAACTTTACGGAAACAGCAGAAAAAAAACAATTAAAAGAACCTGTCATTGTATAACACATTAAACTTTAATCTATAGGGAACATATCCAGTGTGCCCGTAACTTAAAAACACTTACACCTTGTTATATTAACATTCGTATGCCATGAAATCATTTGAATATACTAACAAAAGTTAAATTAAATCCGAGAACGACCATAAAACTAACAAACTACTATCACCGATTTATCAAACTCCATAAAATGATGTACGCCGCAATAAATCGATATCGATACGAATATTCCGAATTCCATAGCGTCTGTCTCACTCGCACCGGCCGTAAACACTACACAGTTAATTAAAACGGTGCATTAGCATATACAAATAAAATGTCCCATTAAGAATTCAATTTACAATCTCTGAAATCGGTTAAATTAGTCGCAGTAAATAATATTCCAAATACAGTTTCAACATTAGTAATATTCCAATATTAGTATTGTTAATATTGTGGTGTAACGCATGAGAGGAGGAAACTTTAGATGGAACTAAAGTTTTATTTTCGAATTTTCATATGATAGAATAGTTTTTGGCAGTGACAATTATTAGAACATATTACATTTTTGAATGGTATTATTTATCAGGATTTTTACTGTTCTGCTTACAAACGTAGTAAAATGCATGTATATCGCATAAAATTAGTAAGCAACGAAATATGGAATTCTTTTATTATCGCTGTCGTTTGACACTTAAAAAAATATACTAAAGAATGTTACTAAAACCTCTCCCTGGAATTTTTCTATTAACATTCTGTCATACAAGCAACTACAGCTGAGAATTTGCCATTACAGTCGAGGGATTAAAAAAATGTTTATTTGTTCTACGAGACGGCTACCAGTCTTTTAAGTTCAAAATTCTCAAAATAACTATGAATATAAAACCGGAGGCTTCATTTAAATATAGAAATTTTACAAACTTTTCTTTTAAACATACATGAATATTTGACCAGTAGTCGATGTATTTATTCTACGTCAGATTCTGAAACCGTGGTTTGTTTTTAATGCTAAACGCTAAGTTTAAAGTCGATTGCTATATTTAAGTCAAGTAGAATTTTACTAGTGACCAGTTTTCGAGAAACCGAGAATTAAAACAAAAACTTGTTAATTAGTTAACTTACAATTACAAGAAGTTACAAAATAATACTCGTTCAGATTTTATTAGAAAATAAGTATTTACGAATTTTGTCTTATCTAAATTTTATGTTCTATGTTATTTAATGTATAATCATGCTTTTGGCATTAGAGCTCTTCTCTCTTACCAAAACAATTTATTCGAGTCGACATATTCGAATAAAATATTTCGTTTCATATTTTAAATTTAAAATAGCTTAGTTTAGATAACAGTTTAAACAGTAGCGTGTTACATGATGTTTACGGTTTCCGATGTATTTGGCAATGTAATTATATTGGCTAAGATAACAATCTGTTTACAAAGATGCGCGTGCGCAGCCCCCGACCCCTTTCCCCTCCGCCTTCGCCCCCCGCGGGCAGTGACACGGACGCACCGCGGGGCGCCATTGTCCCGCTGTCTGAGGCTGAGGAGATGCCCCACACGCCGACGCTATAGGTATGTGCTAATAAAATTACGCTTATCGATAACATTTGCAACTGATAGTACATCGGATTTGTCGCACAGACATTCTTTTTTCGATACCGATGACCACTACTACAACACTAAGATTTCTAATGTAACGTGGGTACCTTTAACGGACATAAATTTCACCGGCACAAATTACCTGGAGATGGGCAACAGCATCTTCCTAGAACATCTGAATAAAAAACTGCGGTTGCGAACCCGCCTACCAAGCGTGGCAACTATTGCAAAAACCCCTAAAAACTTGCGGTTATCTATGGGGGAGGATGAAAAATAAAAAATTAAATGAATTTCTTCAAAGTAAGAAATATAAATTTCGTGTGTCAAACATCATTTTTTAACAATCTATCACCGTTTTGTAATGAGGTTCCTCTGACGGAGAAGAAACAGGCGAAAGAAACTCCGTGTATCCTCTGTTTTGTTTGAATTTCGTTATAAATTCGTGTACATCGACCCATATATTTTTTTAATTTTGGATTATCTAGTTTGCTAATATTTCTTAATTTTAAATTATGTTTGTTACTATTCTTAGGGAATAGTGTTTTAAATATACGTACATGCATTACGTTTTCATAAATATACTGGCATGTAAAATTCAAAATATTATTTTCTTTAAGCAGTTCCTTAGCAAATCACAAGACTGCATATTATAGATTGCGCGGAACTGCTCTTTTCTGCAAAGTAAATATATAATGCATTCACGTCAGCCGTATGTCCCTATAATAAAATACCTTAAGACATCAAGCTGTGAAAATAGCTAAAGTAAACTAATCTCGCAGTAGCTATATCCGTAATTTGTCAGATCTTTCTCACAGCATACGCAGCCGAACTGAGTTTATTAGCTAAGTATAAGTATTTATATGTGGACCTCACTGAAGCTTCCAATCTAATGTAATCCCCAAATATACGGTACTATCAACAAACTCTAAGTTATCATTTTGCAAAACGATATTACTTTGTACCATTTTTACATTAATTAATGCAAATTTCAACGCATTTTGTTTTTTTGGTATTTAGATGCTAAATTGTTTGCATGGAACCAATCCAAAATATAATTCAGAGCACTATTGACTTTGTTTATGTTCTCAGTTATCCGACTGACCTTAAATATTAATGATGAATCATCTGCAAACAATACTATATTTGTAAGCTTTTTGGACTAAGTATGGTAGATCATATACATAGATAAGAAATAAAAACGGGCCCAGAATAAATCCTTGTGGTCCACCCATTTTTACTTGAGAGCCTACAGAGTTGGTACCATTAATATGAACCATTTGTGTCCCTATGTGTATTACTAGGATAAGAATCCATAAAAAGAAGAGCTTGCTCTTTTAAACCATAATATTTTAGTTTCCAAAGCAGAGTTTTGTGATCTACGCAATCAAATGCTTTGGTTAAATCACAGAACACGCCAATCGCGTTCTAAGAATCCTCGAAAGCACTATAAATATATTGAATTAAACCTATTCCTGCATCAATTATGGAGCGCCCTTTGGTAAAACCTTAAATTGCCTGTGTCTTTACGAGTCACCTGATTTGAAAAACACCATGAAGAAAGACACAACGGAACGAAATACACCTTCATCAATACATGAATTAAATAATGATGCCAAATGTGGAGAAAGAATGTGAATTAAATTTATTAACTTGACAGATATACCCCTATAAATATTCTGTTTTTATCATAATCAATAACTTAAATGTTTTATTTATAATATTTTAATTATATCGCGGACATTAACGGGTCTAAACTTAAATAGTCTCAGTTCCGGCACTGACATTCTTAATTCACAATTAGTGTGCACGCAATGACGACCTACCACCTACCAGCAGTCGTTTTGTATGGTATATTAGAAAAAATGTATCAAACTCGTTAGCTACTTCATTGTTGGATTCAATTAGTCCGCGGGCTGTAGTTAATAAAAACTTATGTATGACTTTCCATTGCTGCCTTAATTTTGTTATCAGCAGATTGACTTTTATAGATTTGAAAAATTAGATTTAGCGATAAGGTATGCCTTCTTAAATATATTGCAATAATTTTTACCATATTCTCTAAGCTGTATAGAATGAAAGTATGTCTTTTCCTCATATAATTCGAGATGCTTATTCCTACTTTTACGAGTACGTACGGTAGCCAATTTAAAACTATTATTAACAGAAACTATTATTAAAAATTCAGTGACTTCGTGGACTAGTCAATTATTATTTTATTTCACAACACATAAACATTTAATTATTAAAAATAGTCACTCGGTCAATGGTTAACAAGATAAAAAACATAAATAATTATGACTCTATTATTTAATTTATATTATAGCAGTCATAATACTGACAGATTTTATGATTTATTTCTTAATAATTAATATATATAGTTAATTTAAACCAAAAATAGAACTATTTTAGGCCGCAACCGATAACCATCTAAAGGTATTTCAATTTAATTATTGCAATTAATATTTTTTTTTTACAGGAGTAAGGGATGTAACGTGCATAACGTTCACCTGATGGTAAGTGCAACGCCTGCCCTTGACAAATGGTGTGTCATTCAGAAAATTTCTGCGTGGCATCACAATGCGCCCGTCTCCCTGAGACATCACTTCTTAAGTCTTAGATGCCTAGTAATTACACTAGCTCTTAGGGCTCTTCAGACCTGAAACACAGTAATGTTTGCAGAATACTATTTCATGACAGAATAACTGGCGCTGCGGTTTCTCCTTCATATAAATCCTACCACCAGTAAAATTATTAAAATTTGTCCTTAAGTGTCGATATCGACATCTTTCTACAAAACAACCCCAGCATGGCGCCTCGTGGGCCAGATCGCCGCAGGGTCACATTGTTCGCTCAGTTAAAGTGCCTCATATTCGGTTACCCGCCTATATTACACGCCTATAGTCGCTATCGATATCTCATAAGCTCTTTACTTCAAACATCCTTCAGGCACGCATAAATTCATTCAAATTTAATCGTTAATTCCTCGATATAGGTTATGTTTTTAAATGTAATTCGAGTAATGGTTCCGTCATTTGTATTTGGAATAAAAGGATATAATTCTCATTTTACTGCTTCTTGTACAAACAAGATCCTTAATAAATAACGTAACAAAGCTCCAACGTCACACCTTATTTGAAATCAACTTTGTCATATGTCTCTACGTTTTATACATTATTTATAAATTTTAATGGGGATAAAATAAAAAAAATATCTTTATTCATAAAGCAATAAAATAGAAAATTTATCGTTAGAATTTCATTAATATGCTATAAAACGAATGTTTGTAGAATTAATGCCCGAATTATAAATATTGAACGGTTGAACGCGGTTATGTTTTGTTTCATTGCGCTTACACATTGAGTGGGGAGAGTCAACATTGGTAAATAAAAAAAAGCGGCTGTCCTAATTAATTAAGTAATACATCTTTTTTAAAACAATTTCAACTTTTATAGCATTAGTAGAGCATATTATTTTACAATTATTGCTCTTACACCTGCAGTCTTGATAAAGTCTTACTGTGGGGACGAAAGCAAACGAAGTAAATAATAATTAGCATATGAGTAGATATACTTTTCACTCAAGCGTTGTGTTTTTATTTCATATAAAGATTAGCAATAGTTTTATTTTCTGAGCAGCCGGAACCTGCAAAATATTTAACACTTATTCCGGGTCTGATGGTCTGTGGTCGTTTTTAGACACGTATATACATTCACTAGGTAAAGTGACACCCTATAAATGTCCTCTAATAAACGCCAAGAAAGGCACATCCAAGGCCCCTCACGCATTGACGTGAGGCGAAGAACAATATCTCTGAGGGGGGCCACACGCCCCGAACAATACCCGGCGCCCTAAAGAACGCGTGAGAAGACCCGATCGGTACAGAGCTCCTATCATTTTTGAGGTTTCAGAGCTGGGAAGAGTCTAGCACGCTGCTCCAAGGGACGGACTTCAGCAGGTCCTTGAATTTGTTTTATTCCTTAAGACATGCAGGCTGAGCACATGGTGAATCAACAGTTAAATAAATCATAATTACTTAGACCCTGATTTCACCAAACTTTCTTATTCGCGAGAGTAACTATACCCGAAATTATTTAACTCTCAGTATTTACTCTTGGATAACTTCGTTTATGTTTTATCATTTTACACCAGAATAAATTTAATCTCGAATAGTCATTCTGTGACGTAGTTTCGATCCGAATAAAAAAAATAACGAATCTATAAACCGCGTAAATGAAATTGCTTAGTCATTCGTGTTATGTTATTTGTACTATGTATGTGTTCATTTTAGTAGGGTTATTTATGTCAAATAATTAATATTATTCTAAGGTCAATGGCATGAATGTTGCAAAATTTGGTATTTAGCTTTAAGATTTTAATCTTACGGTTTCTGCTGTAATCTTGAGTCTGATATTTATTATATTATATTATGAGTAAGGTAATCTCTTTATAATTGCAATATAATCTGAGAAAACGGCTATACGAAAAAAATGTACTCGCTTGGCGGAAATTAAATGTATTATCCATGAAAAAAAAAAAGCTGTGTGGTGGCGGCTCATTAAAAGAATACTACCACTCCATCTCATCCATTGGATCTCGTAAAAGGCGAGTAAGGAATTATACTGCACTGTGCACCCAACAGCGCATGGTGGCGATGGGCTCACCACCTATCACACCAAGTGCATTATATTGTTTAGGTGAAACGTGGATTGTGGCAGTCATCTGTTTTTGCTGTGAGTGCCCAGTATCTGACTATCCCTTATGGGATACAGTCGTGATCTTATGTACGTATGTATAAAAAAAAACTTTTATTTTGTAACTACAAATTATTTGTATAGATTAACGTACCGTTATTATCGGAAAGGTGTAATATAATTTTGGTCAAGTTCTGATAATGGGATCCATGAGAAAATCATGAAACTATGCTTGGAGCAGCTGCGTTGAAGGTGGGTTTTTTTTTTATTAAAAAATTATTAGCTTCGAAAGACTATAAACTATATTTTTATAATGAGCTATTCGTGGCAACTGAATGACGGTTCGACAGTGTCAAAGCAAAGTTTGGCGCCGCTATCACTTAAACCCGATGTCATCGATCGCATTGGAAACCAAATTTTACTTAACTGAGTTCAAATCTATCATTTGATCTCGGTTTCTGTCTAACCGATTTCACCAACTACATTTTGATCGCGTTTCGAAAAACGAAGTTTACATGAAATATCGTCACAAAATAAAACAAAAATTCGATGTATTTCATATTTTGTCCATACGAATTAAAAATAATTTTTGTGTTTACATAGTTGTGCAATTGACAATGGCAGTTCTCTAAACGCGTTTAAAGAACTGAACGTCGAAAATTTGGCGTTCTGAATATTAATCGCGTTTAGCTTTAACTGCGTTCATTTGATGTTGATGAAATGCAAACTGTAGCATTGAGCTTAGTTAAACGCTTAAACTTCGTTTAGCTTATTTGAGACTAAAGAACTGATTTCTCAGGGTGACGGGCGCAGTGTGGTGTCACACAGAAATGTTCTGGATGACACAGCATTTGTTGTGGGCGGACGTTGCACTTACCATCAGGTGAACGTTTTGCTCGTTTCGTCACTTTATACAATAAACAAAAAAAAAAAGGATGATCTGATCGGGTTTATTTTCAACGGTGAAATCCGTCCTTATTGATAGCTTATCGAATTATTTTACTATTTCTTTTTTTTAAGAAGTATGGACTATGCTTTTTGAAGTCGGTTCAATTAATGGGTAATTAAATGGCAATTCAATTTACTGATTTGATAAACGTTAATTTATAAGTTGCGGTAGTAATAACTTGAGCATTATAAGTAATAAAAAATAAGTTTCTACTTTCCGTGCTCCACTTTCTGTGTTTAGGACAGTCCCAAATGACTTTGTGAACGTTGGTATACGCGTTGCCGGTCTGAGAATCACCAGTTGTTCAAACAAGGTCAAGTTTTATAGTCAATAAAACCACTTTTTGCTTTACGATCATTGAAAAACTAGGTGTTCTGCCTGTGCTTTCGTGTGAAATGTTATATAAATGGTGCGCTTATTAATTGATAAAAATTATACGGATATTAAAAATAATTCGTTAGTGGTTATTAAGAAATATCGTAAATAATTTTGGTTTTCTTCATTTTATCATCTTCGTCCTATTAATAGACCACTTTCCACTTGTATGTCCAGACACCTCTCTCAAGAGCACAACATCTTCCTAGCCATAGTTTTAATAAGTTTATTAATAAAAGACTTTATATAATGGGTTGTTATAGCTAGTGGTTGCCCAGCGGTCGAAATTCGACAGTAATTCATGAACTTTTTCAACGATTTAATGTATTTGTAACACATATTATATATTAATTTTAACTTTTTGCCCATCTTCTCCACATAAACTTAAAGTATGCCAAATCTCACACTACTCCGTGCCCCCAATATGCTTAAAATGGTTACAAACTGTTATCCTTATGTTTTAATATATATTGTACAAGCTGTGCCCGGCGGTTTCACTCGCATAAAAAGGCCGACCCCTGATCGATGATATACATATTTACTTTTCTATATGAATCAGATTCTGAGGTTTTTTATTTTGTTGCACGAAACCCAAAAAGTTTTTCTTAAATTAAAGTAGCCTTAGTTACCCGCTATAATATCAGCTATCTGTCAGTGAAAGTCCCGTCAACCCGCCGTTTAATTTAAAAGGGTCGTAGTGTGATGTTATATAGCCTATAGCCTAACTCGATAAATGGGCTATCCAACACTAAAATATTTTTTTCAAATCGAACCAGTAGCTCCTGAAATTAGCGCGTTTAACCAAACAAACTCTTCACTTTTATTTATTTGCATACATATATACATATTTGCATATATATATACATATATACATATTTATATATATATATATATATATATATATATATAATTATTTAAACATGACGTACAGCTTTACAAACCAGTTATGAAAATCTATTTAACTGTTACTGTCAAAAACGACTTACCTCAGGGTCGATCTTCTTGAATTCGGGATCCTCTTCGTCCACCTCGAAATACAGTTCAGTAGATGTAAGGGAGACGGTGCCTGGAGCCATGAGACCCGGGGCCACCAGCTTCGCCTTCGTACTGATGTTGACTGGACCTGGGGAAGGTGTAATTTTACATCAGAATGTACAAGTACATGGAAGTACTCTGAATGTTAGAATAGCACCTATCTCTTTCCTACCGAGGTGTCGTAAGAGGCGACTAAGGTATTGTACGGACAGCCTTTATTCGTGCAGAATAGAATAACACCACAATATGCAATGCTGTCAATATTATTATTTTTTTATTATTTGATAAAGTAACGAGACGAGCACCTGATGGTAAGTGCAACGTCCGCCCATAACAGATGCTGTGTTGCTCAGAATATTTCTGTGTAGCGCCAGACTGCGCCCATCACCTTGAGACATGAGTTCTTAAGTCTCATTATGCCCAGTGATTACGCTAGCTCTCAGTGCCCTTCAGACCGAAACACAGTAATGTTTGCACACTACTGCTACACGGCAGAATAACTGGCTCTGGGGTGGTACCTACCTAGACGGATTCCTGCATAGGAATCCTACCACCAGTATAACTTAATACATTATAATCTAATGTACGAGTACAGAAAAATGTTAAACGACAATATTTATTTACTGGTGGTAAATTCCTATGCTGGAATCCGTCTAGGTAGGTACCACCCCAGAGCCAGTTATTCTGCCGTGTAGCAGTAGTTTGCAAGCATTACTGTGTTTCGGTTTGATGGGCACTGTGAGCTAGCGTAATCACTAGGCATTTGAGACTTAAGAACTGATGTCTCAGGGTGACGGGCGCAGTGTGGTGTCACACAGAAATATTCTGGGTGGCACCGCATTTCTTTTGGGCGGACGTTGCACTTACCATCAGGTGAACGTTTTGCTCGTTTCGTCACTTTATACCGATTTTAGTCAAGATCAGTTCTGCGGTTGAGCTGTGAAAAGGTAACAAACAGACAGAGGGACCGATACAGTTTTTATAATTTTAGTATGGATTAGATTAGACCGTAGTCTACCAGTTTAATTATGTACATAATAAATCATCCGTGTCTATTATACCTAAACAATAAAGATAACATTGATGTGTCCGTTCTTTTTTTTAAATTTAAAATACATTTTCCTATTCTTAATTGCTTGTTTTATCAAACCTGAAATAAAAAAAAATTATTCTAACTGTCCGTCGAAGTACTTGTCGACACAGACTTTTAGCGTCAAATCAAAATGTGACTGTAGTGTATTTTGTTGAGATTGTTATTTGTGTCGCATTTTGATATTTTATATAATTTCAAAAAGAAAATTTTATCTACATAATAAAATATCACAGACAGTCTGCAATTTCCATTCTTATACAGAAACCTAGGGAGTAAGAGAGGTCCAACTTAAACTTTTTGAGAATTACCTCTGTGGCCGTTTGAGAATTACCCAATGCGTTAAAGTAGACAATCCCAAAAGCGATGAGTGCACTGTTTCGTATGGTGCGCCTCAAGGCATTGCACTTGGACCGACTCTCTTTCTCATATATGTTAACGTCCTGGGTATGCACACTCTTCCAAAAGGCAAAATCATAACTTTTACTGCTTCCCTCTTGGTCGGCGCTAACTCCTGTCGTGATGTTTACATGTGTCCTCAAAAAGGATTTGATACTGTATCGAAATGGCTACGAGATAATATTCTTACTCTAAACGTAGATAAAAGAAATTACGTCAACTTTTCTATAAAAGGTAACCGACCAACTTCCTCTATAAACAGAAAGTAAAAGCAAAGGAATTCACTGGCTCCAAAATTTGATCTATGAGAAAACCGAAAATCTATTGACAATCCTAGTTTAGCTGTAAATAAAATAAACATTGTACTTTTTTTATTGTGTAAAGTGACGAAACGAGCAAAACGTTCACCTGATGGTAAGTGCAACGTCCGCCCACAACATATGATGTGTCACCCAGAATATTTTTTCTTAAGTCATACTGTGTATAGAAAAAAGACCCATAATAACAGATACTTAAACGGTGAATCACACATCACAGTCAGCTACCGTGGGAAAATCTTTGTTTCAGAGAGTAGAAGGGATCTGTGATAAGAAAAACCGGGTCACCGAGCTTCAGCATGTCAAGCAAGTTTTGCACGACAAGCAAACTTCGGGTCCCGCGCCTACGTCACAGGAACCGAGTGAAAACCGGCCACAGCCGAGCTGTACACACAGTACCTGCTGTTCTACCGTATGTCAGAGGAGACATGGACAAGATTGGCTATATCTTGAAGCGGGCTTCCATAAGAACATTTTCAAGCCGCCGAAGAAGATAAGTCAATTTTTACCATCTGTCAAGTGTAATGTCCCTCTACATGCAGGAGTATACAAGCTAGATTGTGAATGTGATCTCTCTTTAATAGGACAAACTAAAAGATCTATAAAAACGAGCGTAAAAGAACACATAGCTGACGTGATGCATCGACGCTCTAGGAAGTATGCTGTATGTGACCAGGTTCTAGATCACCCCAACCATTACATTAGATTTGATAGACCACAAATCCTTGCCACAAAAATTGGTGAACACCAATTCTTACCAAGGATGATTCGCGAGGCTATTAAAATTAAAACCTAATTTGAATAGAGAAGATGGTTGGGTATTACCACCGGCTTGGGATCCTATAATTAACAAAATTAAATCAAAAACCAAGCATACCACCGCAAGACTTCAAGACACTGTAAGCTCATTTTGCGTAGATCGGACCAAAAGTTTTTAAAATATCCCGTGGGAACTATTTGTTTTTCCGGAATAAAAAGTAACCTATATCCGTCTCTAGAATGCAAGCTATCTCAGTAACTAATTTCATACAAATCGGTTCAGCGGTTATACCGTGAAAAAGTAACAAACAGACAGAGGGACGAAGGAAGTTACTTTCGGATTTATGATATTAGTATGGATTTATACCTTAACTATTTTGTCACTCTCTTAATTTTTATGAATAAAGTAAAAGGTAACGTTTCAGCCTATAAATGTCCCACTGCCGAGCCTGCTCTCATTTCTGAGAGGAGTTTTTTGGGGCTAGGAAGAATCCGCCACGCCGCTCCAATGCGGGTTGACGGACTGCACATGTCTTCGGAATATTTTTTATTTTCCAGACATGCATGTTTCCTCACGATGTTTTCCTTAACCGCCGAGCACGTGGTAAATGAGCACTTAAAATTGCAATTAACAATTTTAGTGGCGCCGGGAATCGAACCCAGGTCACTCGCGTACTATGGCATTTAAAGCAAGCGCTTAGCCCCTGAGCAACTAGCTTTTTATGAATGATGCCATAAATATATAAATACTTGTCGACTTTGAAACTTATGGCGCCAACTCGAAAAATTATGTTTTTTTTAAATTAAGTGTATCATTCTGTGCCATTTTCGAGTTTTACTTAGTGTTAAATAATAATAGAAGCTTTAGCATGTATCATACAGCAAATGGGCATGAAGATTCAATTGAATCATAGACCGAAATCGCGCTTTTCGATTTGTTTCCATCCATCCAACAAATCTTCAGAAAATGTGAATTATCATTTTATCTTCGATGTTCATATAAATTTTGAAAGTTTACTATTTGACTTATCTATTTGAAGATAAAGCTACTTACTTTGCTACTTAGATACCGGCAAAAAGCTTACTACCGTAGCCATAAAAAAATAATACTTGTCGACTTTCTTGGCGCCAATTCGAAAAGTGGCAGTAGTGTTTTTGTTAATTATGTCATAATGATATTTAGAGTTTGGGTGTTTAATATTGATAGTGATATTATGCAGGTGTATCCAATACAAAGTCCAATAAGAGATAATCAGAGTTCCTAATAATACATAGGCAAGAGTTTTAAAATAACGGTTTTTTATGTTTAATTTTTTGTTTCAATCGCAATATCTCAAATGATTCTAGAATTTACACAAAACGAAGTTACAAGCTTAAGCGACGACTTTACAAATTTGTGTATAATTTTAATTCTATTTTTTAATAAATTTATTATTTAGTAAATAAAATATAATAATTATTAATTATATTATATTTACTATAAAAAAAACATTATTGTGAACATTCTTAAATTAATTTAAAGCTGTTACAAAAGATATGACTTCTGTTTATTGAATGAAGGTAACCCAACTTTATACGAAGCTGACATTTTAATGGTGATAAAAAGTCAAAGGTTACATCTAAAACTGCCTCGTCAGCAGCCATGTCTAATTTATTCTTACTATTAAATGATACTGCGTTGTGATTATTTTATGACCTAATAACTAAATATATATTTTTAATTTAGCGTTCTTCTAACTGATAGTAGACTATGTCAATGTTATTTCTCATATTTATGGTAAATGTAAACTGTTGGCGACGTCCGCATGCCCGTCATCATCAACACCAGACTTCGCACTGCGCTTGCGCATGCTTCACAGAGCTACTACGTCCAACACTCCGCGACCGCGCACGGAGGTCTAAGGAAACACTCCCTTTTTCTACTCGACAGCGAACGATACACACCATACCGCAATATTTTACAAACTATGTACAAGAGATAAATTAAAATATTCTACATACAGTCCACTATTACGTTTTACTAATCGGAAGATTAAATCCCGAACATAAACTTCTACCCCAAGTGCAAAGTTGAAGTTTTCAAAGTTAACTACCATTCAGGGTTACGAAAGGTTTAGAAAGTTTATAGGAAAATCGACGCTAAAATCTAGATTATGATGAAGACATGCAAGAAGAATTATGTATTAGCCTAAAGTTTCAGACAATAAATGTCCCACTGCTGAGCACAGGCCGCCTCTCATTTCTGAGAGGGTTTTGGAGCTAGGAAGAATTCGCCACGCTTCGGGCGGGTTGGCCTCCTGCATATCTTCTTCGAAACATTTTTTTATTTCTCAGACTTGCAGGTTTCCTTACGATGTTTTCCTCCACCGCCGAGTACGTGGCAAATCAGCACATAAAAATGCAATTAACACTTTTAGTGGTGCCGGCATCGGGAATCGAACCCAGGTCACTCGAGTACTATGAAATTTAAAGCGAGCGCCTAGCCCCGGCAAATTTATCAGAACTGGAAAAAATTCAAAAAGATAACAAAATCAAAAATAGCGGGCGTCGGGTGGTGTCACACCAACGATCTGGGTGACACTGCATTCTCGTTCACGTTTCGTCACCTAATCCAAAAAGAAAAGTGAGATGCCGGAATAACCTCGAGGCTTCAGACAGCTGGCGGTATATTCTGCTGCTTTTGTGATAGAGCCGTGTGGTGGCGGCTCGTTAAAAGAATACTATCACTCCAACTCTTCCAATGGATCTCGTAAAAGGCGAGTAAGGAATTAAACTGCACTGTGCACCCAGCAGCGCATGGTTGCGATGGGTTCACCACCTATCACACCAAGTGCATTATATTGTTTTGGTGAAACGTGGAATGTGGCAGTCATCTGTTTTTGCAGTGAGTGCCTAGTCTCTGACTACCCCTTATGGGATACAGTCGTGATCTTATGTATGTATGTATGTATGTGCGATACGGCCGAGCAGTTCTCTCTGTCCCCCCGCCAAGTGACTCACCGGTGAGTTCCTGGTCGGCGTCGCGCTCATCGAGCAGTGCATCCGCGTCGTCCAGCAGCTCCGCGGCCGGCGCCGGCAGCTGCGCGCCGCCCGCTGCCTGGGCGATGCGGGCGTGCAGCTCCTCTGTGGCCTGTGCGAAATCATTCAAAATATAAACAGCATGCGTGAGTCTGTTTCAGTAAAGTACATGTGTAAAGAAAATAAAAGAAAAGAAAAGAAAAGAAAGGAAAGAAAGGAAAAGAAAAGAAAAGAAAGGAAAAGAAACAGTTTTATTGACGCCAAACAAGATATTAAATAACGACACAACTTAAAAGTAAATAAAAAGTAAAAAACAATTTTAACTTAAAAACTGGGATAATTGCAGCACAAATAGAGTGGTCATAGAGTATGCAGATTAAGGAAAAAAAAAACAAAGACTACTGAGGTGCTGTTGTTATCTGTGCTGCAGCATTGCTGTGAAATGGTTCTCGCTCAGCAATGGCCGCGGCTGTGATATTACAGCCTCGGCGCTGATTTTCAGCGAGACCGACACCGGACCGGGTAAAGTGTGAGTGTGTGTTGCCATCTGGTGGCAGCTAAGGAGAATCTGCCAACCCATCTCATACCGTGGGTGTCGTAAAAGTCGACATAGACAAAATGTAAACGAGGAATTGGGCAACAGCAATTTCCTGGAACACGGAATAAATAAACTGCAGTTGCCAACCGCGCTGCCGAACGTGGCAACTAGTGATAATCCGAATTGATGATGATGATGTGGGATTAGAACTAACAGCAGACCCGGAATTCGTAGATAAGCCGTGGAAGGTCAGAGACCGATTTTAGACCACGGCGGGAACTTCTCAATACTTTTGGAAGCGCCTGCGCCATAGATACGAGTATATAGAGCCAGTGTATCCGCAAACAGAGGCACTTACTATTAACGCTCGATGTTACGCTCATAACATCCAAGCTTACTTCAGTAAGCATTGGAGAAGCGTGGCGAACTCTTTCCGCCTCCAAAACCCTCTCGGAAATGAGAGGCGCCATGTACTCAGTAGTGGGAGATTCATAAACTGTTACTCTAACTGTAAAACGAATGTATAATTCGCGGACTACTGCCTTAGGGTATGTTCTACCAGTCACCACGAGTTAAACAGAAAATTTAAGTAGGTGCTTTCAAATTAGCCTGTAAAGGTTCCACTGCTGAGCAAAGGTTTCCACTAATTTCTGAGAGGGTTTTCGAGGTGGGAAGAATCCCCACGCTGCCCGCTGGTAGGCGAACTTCACAGACTTGCAAGTTTCCTCACGATGTTTTCCTTCACCGCCGAGCACGTGGTAAATCAGCACTTAAAATTGCAGAACAATTTTAGAGGTCTATGGTGTATTGTGAAATTTAAGGAAAACATCAGTGACAAATAGTCTTTCTCTCTCTCTCTCTTTCTCTCTCTTTTTTATCTCTCTTTCATCATCGTGCCTACAGCATGTCTATGTACGTTGTGTTATGCGCGGCTGTGATTTGTGTCAAAAGCTTCGCTCTCCCTCACACACACTCCCTCTCTTACATCGGCGTACCTGCAGTATGGCATCGGTGGGTGGCGGCGCATGTAGTGCGTGGGGCTGCGCGGCGCGCCGGCGGCCTCGCGCGTCAGGCACGAGGCGCCGTCGCCGCCGCGCGTCGTCCTCCCACGAGTCCAGCTTCCAGAACCCGCCCTCACCCTCGCCCTCCTCCGCGCCCGTGATGCTGTGTCACATAACCACACGATGAGTGCACCTATCACTTCGTTATAACAACAATGATACGAAGCATCTGCCAGTTACAGACTATACGTCTTTCGCTTAAAAAAGAACGGAACGAGCAAAACGGTCACCTGATGGTTAGTGCAACGTCTGACCATAACAAATGCAGTCTCACGCAGAAGGTTTGTGGGTGACAGTTCACTGCGCCCGTCACCCTGAGACATCAGTTATTAAGTCACATATGTCCAGTGATTACACTAGCTCTCAGTGCCCTTTAGACCGAAACACAGTAATGTTTACACACTTCTGCTTCACGGCAGAATAACTGGCACTGGGGTGGTACGTAGACGGATCCCTGCATCCATAGCAATCCTACAACTAGTATAACCGGTATTCTATTCTCGATAGTGGCTGCGTTTGACAGACATTTTCCACATCCATAAAACACTGACCCGGAGCGGCCATTACAGTGGTGTTGTTTACCAGTATTAATACTGCAAGTTATTCTTCCGCTTTTGTTGATTGTCTGTAGCGACATCTGTGTCGCCGCGTAAGAAGCTAAAGAATTATCTCATACGTCCAACATCAGCGCTATTAAAGTTTCTGAGAACCGAACTATATACACATGTAAAGATTACTCGCAGTAGACGTCCTTCCTAGGTCAGACCTCCCGATTTTGGGTAGCTTCTTACCTTGGCCGACAACATCTGACAAAATGTCTACGTTAGTTGTTCATTGTTAAGGATCATTATTAAGTTGCGGTTTGGAAAGCACTTGTCAGCTAGGGAAATTAATGGACATACGAGAGGAAATAAGTAAAGTCTGAGAGTTACGAGTGCAGCGTAACGCCTACACACTTCAAACTGCGGGGGTCAAGTAGTTTAAAGTTTCCGATGACATCGCAACCTTTGTAGGCAGGTGTGACACAAACCACCATATAAACGAATTGCTCATACGATCACGACTGTATCCCATAAGGAGTAGTTCAGAGACTGGGCACTCACTGCAAAAACAGATGACTGCCACAATCCACGTTTCACCAAAACAATATAATGCACTTGGTGTGATAGGTGGTGAGCCCATCGCCACCATGCGCTGTTGGGTGCACAGTGCAGTTTAATTCCTTACTCGCCTTTTACGAGATCCATTGGATGAGATGGAGTGGTAGTATTCTTTTAACGAGCCGCCACCACACGATTTGCTCAAGGCGACATTTATGACTTTAAAAAAAATGCTATGCAACATGACCAACTCAGAACTTGTGTCACATAAATACAAATAAAGTCCAATAACACTCAACAATATTTTCACTCAATAGCGCGAGCTGTCATCACGTGCATATTGACCCAGACCCAGATTCATTATTTTAATTATTTTAATCAGCAATTTTACCAATATACGTGTCGAAAACACTCCAGTGTTTCGTAGCATTTTCACCATTTGGATTTATTGGACTTACTCCCGATAAATGCGTTAATTATAATTAAAAAAACCTCGAATGTTACTGCAGCTGGTAAGGAGCGGCACTTACCATCAGGTCATCGACTTGTTTGTCTCAATACTAATACCTAGCCCTGCTATTGGCGGGTAATTACCCAAAAAGCGGGTAATTTGGCGATTAATTAAGACGTCGGGTGACTTGGCGGGTATTTGTTATCGTGGTACTATAACTAGGTATTTTGTTTTACAGTTTTAATTCTTAAAAAATAGGCGATATAATTCTATGCCTGGCTTTGTGTAAGTTAAAGTTCAAGAAAAGAGCCTATTCCTTCCTCAAAGGCCGGCAACGCATCTGCTATTCCTCGGGTATTGTAGATGTTCATGGGCGGCGGTGATCACTTACCATCAGGTGAGCCGCTTGCTCGTTTGCCTCCTCTAACATAAAAAAAAAAAGTCTAGCAATGGAGGCAGCATTGCCAGACTTTGTAAAATGATATTGACGTTCAATGCGAGACTACTTGCTGATATATTAAAAACTGTTGTAAACAAGTTAGCTTAATCTAAGCTTATATTTACGCGAACACCACACATTTAAATGAAACTAATTTTACGGATTCAGCTTTTAATAGATCTTTAGTAGATCGGACCAAAAATAATAATTAACAGCTGAAGGTACTCCGGGTTAACTATGACATCGGGACATCTGTCACCTCAGTTCCCCCCATGGCCATGGGTGCTGTAAGGCACTCGAAACGTCGGGTTAATAACAAAATTAAAAGCGATAAAATCCGTAAAATTAGTTTCATTTAACCTAAGCCACTTTACTTAAATTGTTCTTTGGGTAATCTGTGATTGCCATACCCTGAACAAGAACTTCGTAAAAGCGAGTATTCTTGTGATTTATTTAAGGTAATCTGATGAGCATTGCCGTGTGGCGGCTTAAAAAGTCGACAGAGAGAAATTAAAACCAGAAGATGGACAGCAGCATCGTGAGGCGTCAAGCGTGGCAACTATGGCAAAATCTCCTCAAAATGAGAGCTTCAAACATTGGTCGCACTCTATGGGGGATTCCTATGTTCAGTAGTGGACTAGTGGAGGGGTGAAAGTGAAACAATGTCTGGCAAACCCGGGGGTCTAGTGAGTAACACTGGTTGGTTTCGGGATCGGTTTCATTTGATATCATTAACTGATCAAGAAAACTAGCATATTTACAAAATAGACCTCCAGCTTAGTGTACGATACATAGAAATAATGTAGGTGACGTGTAATGTAAGGTGTGAGGAAGGGTGTGCAGTGCGTTACCTGGCGTGGGCGGCGTGGCGCAGCTTGTCCAGCAGGCGGGCGGCGGAGGCCTGGTCGCGTCTCCGCGCGGCCGCGATCAAGCGTTCGCACGTTCGCTCCTCTTCGGCGCGTTCGGCGCTCGTGCTCGCGCAAACGCACTATAACCATTTTTAGGACTTTTGGCGCCAACTCGAAAGGTGGCGGTATTGTTTTAACAGAATTTTACAATTTCTGTGTATATTTCGATTTTTTCGATGTTCAATGTTCATAGTTTACTATTTCCGATAGGTGACGGGTAGAGTAGAACAGCACCTACTTCTTTCCTAACGACGTATTGTAAGATGCGACTAAGTTATTGCAAGGACAGTCTTTGTTCGTGCAGAATAACACTATACTGCGCTTGGGTACGCTATAATGTAATAAGAATGTTTCTACTTGTTCCAAAATGGCGGTGACGTGGTTCGCCACCCGTCGCGTCTCGTTTTCCGCGATGGCGAAAAGTGGGCTACTGAATGGCCTCTGCCTATCCCTTGTATGGGGAAAAGGCGTGACTCACTCGCTGCATACTGCTACATACATACATACGTATGTATGTATTAGTATGCAGAGAATGCTCGTTAAGTGTACAGTGATTGGAAAATACAATTTGAGACCAAAATTGTACTTTTCGTTTTGTCTCCATCAGTCTAGCAAATCTTCAGTAAAAGTTAAATATCATTTTACTGTCCATCGAAACAAAACATTGGCAAAAATGGCACAATTTGGTGGCTAATTGCCAAGAACAAAAAAAGAAGGAGAACCATTCTTAGTTTTCATTTTAACAAGTCCCAAAGCATCTTCCTGGAACATCCGAATAAATAAACTGCGGTTGCCAACACGCCTGCCAAGCTAGTACTAGACTAAAATGATGTATTTTAGTGACAAAGATAGAGACAGTGCTCCTGAGATGGTTTGGACACGTAGAGAGGATGTATGAAAGAAGATTGGAGAAACAGATTTATGAGGTTAGTGTGAATGGGCAAGCCGGTAAGCGTCGACGTAGGCGAACGTATTACGATCAGATCGAAATCGTTTTAAGGAAAGGCTAAGGGTCAAAAGTACCCGCAACCAAAGAGCTGGTATGAAAACACTAATGAAAGTAGAGGATGCTAAAGATGTGTGGACAGGATCCCAGCAAGTGGAAATATGTGGTCTCTGCCTATCACTATGCGAAAGAGGCGTGACTCTATGTATATATGTATTTTCAAACAACAAAAGACTTTTTAGAATTGGCTATTAATTGACCAAAAAAAATTCGGTGAGAAAAACATAAAAAACATACAGATGAAAAGAACCGCCTCGTTTTTTGAAGTCGGTTTAAAATTAAGAGAAACCGTTATACGGTATGTTCATCATATTTTATGAAATTATGAAACTGACTTATCAATGTTCACATTAAAGTAAATTTAATGTTGACAGTACTGAGATATTTAAGTCAATTTGAAACAATATTGCACATAAACTATTAATTTTTAAAATTCACCTCCTGATCATTATTTGATTCGAAATCCCTGTAATGCTAATTGCGGCAATAAAACGAACAGGCGCTATATTTTTTCGTGCGTTCATTTTCAATTTGTTTATGCAGCTTTTACAAAAACTATGCAAAGTAAAAAATACTCAGTATGTTCATTATTGTTTAACAAAAAATAAGAATCACTCAACATCCTACCTCAAAATCAGCATGCTTGAGCACATCATCAGCCCTCATTCTGTTAAGTATGAACTCTGCCTCATTTGCGACCCTCACGATGTGGTCCCTCATGGCATGCGACAACAGTCGGCCCTCATTGATCAACTCTATGAAAGCCAGGCCTGCGTGCTTCTGCAACGAGTTCTGCCACTCTTGGGAACACAGCAACATCACCAGTTCTACCACTGACGTGCTCGATTTGAACGTTTGTAGACCTGGAAAAATATTATTATAATTACATTTGCACAAATACATACATTTACACAATTTACACAAATACATTTTACAAATAAATAGAATACGAAATGGGTCTTGTCTTCGAATGGATGGAATTTAAAGTGGCATTCTTGGTTTGTTTATGTATTGCAATTTAAAGTACATTTTAAGGAAAACCAGTTCTTACTTATGTAAAACAAACTGATGATGATTTTGTCCCATGCATTGTTTTATATTTATCATACATACATACATATATACAGTCACGCCTCTTTCCCATAGGGGTAGGCAGAGATCACATCTTTCCACTTGCTACGATCCTGACACACATCTTCTTCTACTTTCATTATCGTTTTCACACACGCTCGTCGGTTGCGGGTACTTTTAACGTGACCTTTCCTCAAAAGTTCACCGATCTGATTGTGATACGTATATTTATCACCCTAAAAGAATACAATGGCTGACTTAACGCTTTAATGTTTTTTCAGATCTCTTTATATCATATTAAAGAAGGCGAAGTTAGGGTTATTATAAACTAGTATGTACACAAAACGGAGTTATATGAATGACGAAATGTACACCAAATACTTCAAGAAAATATGTTATAATATGTACAACAGGCGGCCTTATACCTCAGAAAGCGATTTTTTCAGTTTATTAGAAGAAAACTTCGGTTGCGCACGGCTGCAATTTCCTAATGAAGAAAATAAAAAGTGCGCATAGCAAAAATATTAAGTACTGAAAACATGTGACTGCAGAACTGTCAAACTAAACATCACCTTTTTAGTGAATTTTAATATAAAATTACTATCCAAAATTCGCAAAGTTCTATCTTTCCCTGAGGATTTTCTAAAAAATTCTTTCATACATACCTTGTCCTGACAATTACAAACAAAACAAAAATAAATCAGCCAAATCGATCGAGCCATTCTCGAGTGATGATCTTTCATACATGCGGTAATTTTTTATTTATATATAAGTTAGAAGATATTTACTAGTGGAACTATAAATGTAATAGAGAGCTGCACGGACCTTCCATGAGGAGTTCCTGTCCGTGGCTGCCGACCAGGGTCTTGGAGAGAAAGGGCGCGAAGTCCAGCATGATCTCGCGCAGCAGTGGGCACACGGGGCCCAGCGCCGTCTCCAGCTTGTGCGTGAGCGACGCCTCGCGAGACGCGCCCCCTGCGCCCCCCGCGCCCCCGCGCCCCCCGCCACCGCCCCCGCCGCGCTCAGCCCCGCCAGCGTCTCGTTGTCCTGCGACGGCACAGCGAATCGTTCAGCAGATGCTAATTGGTGGTAGGATTCCTATACAGGAATCTGTGTAGGTAGGTACCACCCCAGGGCCAGTTATTCTGCTGTGAAGCAGTAGTGAGCAAACATTACTGTGTTACGGTTTGAAGGGCACTGAGAGCTTGCGTAATCACTGGGCATATAAGACTTAAGAACTTATGTCTCAGGATGACGGACGCAGTATGGCATCACACAGAAATGTTCTGGGTGAGACAGCATTTGCTATGGGCAGACGTTGCACTTACACACCTTATGACATATATACATACACCTTGAGACATCAGTTCTTAAGTCTCACATGCCCAGTAATTACACTAGATATCAGTGCTCTTCAAATCTAATCGGACTAATGTTTGCACACTTTTGCTTCACGGCAAAATAAATGGCACTGTAGTGGTACCGACACACAGACGGATTCCTGCATAGGAATCCTACCACGAGGTTAAATGATAAATAGCAAGATAAATAGCAAAATAACAATAAATATGAAAAATTAATGTTTAATCTTCCGTAATTACTTCCTGTCGAAATACTATGAGTCATTCTATGTAATAAAGGACATGCCTCTCTTTTCTTGGGCAACGAACTATGGCAGCACAGCGAGTCTCTCTTAAAAACCGTGTGAAAAGAGAGAGAGCTCCACGCGAGATTCTACAAAGATCTACATGTATTTAATAGAAATCGTCGCCTTCGTACACTGACTGCGTTTCGGTGAACTCTTTGGGAAAGGTTTCTGTTGTTTCTGTCTGTGGATAAGGTTAGTATGAACTACAACTATCGGAGATAAATCCTAAGGGATTGCGAGGTCGACATCTGTCGAGCTTGGTGCCGTCCCCGGCATGTCGCTTAGGCATATCACTTCCGGTTGTTCGTCATTATTTCAGCCTATCCTATCACTAGTCCACTGCTGAACATAGGCCTCCCTCATAGATTGCCACAAAAGCTAGCTCTCATGTTAGGAGATTTTGCCATAGTTGCCACGCTTATGAGGCGGGTTGGCAACCGCAGTTTATTTATTGAGATCTTCCAGGAAGATCCTACTGCCATCTCCTGGTTTTCGTTTACCGTCAGTCGACTTTTACGACACCAACGGGATTGAGACATGGGGTAGTAGATTCTCTTAAGCTGCCACCACACGGCTGTTCCAGGTCGTTCGGCGCTTTCCAACCCCTTTTACATACAACCTAGCCGTCAGGATTCTTTATCAGAAGCTTGCTCTAAAATATAATCTCGTGGATCGGAAACTGCCTTATGACTAAGTTCTTGTCGGAGGCCGTGCTTAAATCAAGGATATTCTTGATCGACATTGAGCATTTCATATGATGAGAACCGTACAAAAGCGGAAATAGCTAAAAAGGCTCACGAAGTGAACGGTGTGCGAATTATTACTGTGATCGTGTCTGCAAACTAGTAAATTCCGCTGTCTCTCGGAACATCCGAGACGACTGGGACTCCGTGACGAACTACAGTTCCGTACTCAAATATAGAAACCTTTCTATATTCTGTAAGTCGTTCCGCTTAGTTACGAGGCCAGGCCAGGTCAATAGACCAATCAGAACGTTATCTAATAGGGGTTCAGTTTTCCGCTTGTTTGCCTAGGTAGGTATCACGGTGGTATCAGTCGAAAGCAGCCTATGCAGCAGTCCGTCTAGGAAGGTACCACCCCGGGGCCAGTTATTCTGCCGTACAGCAGCAGTGTGCAAACATAACTGTGTTTCGGTTTATAGGGCACTGTGAGCTAGCGTAATCACTGGACATATGAGACTTAAGAACCTATGTCGCAGGGTGATGGGCACAGTGTAGTGTCACACAGAAATTTTCTGGGTGACACAGCATTTGTTATGGGCAGACGTTACACTTACCATCAGGTGAACGACTCCATAATTCACAATAAAAAAATTATCTTACCGGGTGTAAATGTCTTTGAGCAACTTGTAGGTTCCGGTTCTGATGTCTCTGCTGCAAGTGATGATGCTCCGAGTTCCTCATGTGGATTTGCTTGTCAATGTCTGTCAAAAATATATACCATGATATTTAGCGTTTCAGGATTTATATGTCGCCGTCAAATAGTTAAATCAGCCACTTAACTGGACGGCTAGACTGTTAAATGCCGATAATTAATTAAATAGCTGAAGAACGTTGAGATAGATTATTAATGAAGGAAGGTAAGTTACTTTGCTAAGATCCGCATGCAAAATATAAAAATGGTGTATATTACCTAGTTTTTTGAGTTTTTTGAAGAGCGCCGCTCGCCCTCCCTCAGTAGCGTGCACAAGCAAACTAACACCGCTACCAGGAACCGCTACCAGGTATCCTCCACCAACCACTACAATACCACCACTAGATAATATACACCACTGAAGTCGAGAACACGACACGTGTTTCGCCCCAAAACGAGGCATTATCAAGCTTCATAGACTCTACGACAGACGGCCGCCGAGTGAGTTTTATATTTTGCATGCGGATCTTAGCAAAGTAACTTACCTTCCTTCATTATAATGGATTTCCGCAAAGTAACGCCTGATTCTATTAAATAGATTATTAAAGCAATATTTCAGAAAAGGGCTGAAAGTCTCTCAGCCTCATGGTTAAATGCAATTGTGATGAAGGTTGATGTGGTAACAACGGAGGTAGAAAGTTTGAGGTCATAACGAACCAACAAAAACGAGGAGTTGGTTCTGCCACTCGCTTTGGCTTGGCCCGTAGGTTGTGGTCGAACCTAACATCTAAGCACTACGATACACAAATACATACATACAATAAATTTATATTACTTAACTCACATACATACAGTCACGCCTTTTTCCCATAAAAGGGGTAGACAGTGGCCGCGACCGTAGCCCACTTTTCGCGACTGGTGGCGAACCACGTTCCCGCCGTTTTGATACGAGTCAAAAAATTCTTACTCTCCATTGCGTTCTCACGAGCAGTATAGTGACAGCATTGCATATTTTTTTTTTTTGGCCCCACACTAGGATTTTCTCCTGTATCGTGGGTGCGTTTTACAAACATACATTTCACATGCACAACACAACCAGACCCGAAAAGCAACAATTTGTGTTTTTGCACAAATGTTACCTCCGGCTGGGAATCAAACCCAGGACCGGTGGCGCAGAAGTCAGGTACGCTAACCACTACGCCACGCGGTCGTCATATTATGGTGTTATTCTGCACGAATACAGGCTGTCCGTACACAATAGCTTTTAGCAATATTAGATGATTTTTCAAAATTATTTTAATGAATGAATTAAAGTGTTTTCTTGATATGAGTTTATTCAAATAAGCATATAAGTGCAATATAATTGTGATAGAAGCTAATTTTACGGATTTTATCACGTTTAATTTTTTTTTTACTATTTATAACCCGACATTTCGAGTGCTTTACAGCACCCATGGTCAATAATAATTAAAAGCTGAAGGTACCCCAGGTTAACTATGACATCAGGACATGTCGCCCGGAGCAAGAAACGTCGGGTTATAAAAAAAAAAAAATTAAACGTGATAAAATCCGTAAAATTAGTTTCATTTAAATGAGTAGTGTTCGCGTAAATATAAGAAATCATTATGTGATAGAAGCATTCGAAGACCGCCGAATCGCTTGATCTTTTCATGTCGGGTATAAAGCATAGTGCTTTGTATCGTCTCACGCCGGTTTACGCCATGAGACTGGCAATATTTCTTTAAGCCAGTACGTGTTCATTATAGGTCAAAGGGAATGGACGTAAAATATCCTGACCGCTGATAGGCAGTCCTCAAAAATGTATGACGTCCGATGTGCAGCTGCAAATATGGAATTAACCTACCGTCGTGCAGATTTCCCTCGTGGTCTCTGGTTCTTCCAGTGATAGTAGCGGGACCTCTTTCTCCGTCCTCATTGAGGTTCACGTCAGTCCACGACTCGTCGTTACTAACCTGTAAAAAAGAAAGAAATTTTAGATTTTTTGTATTTAGTTGGTTTAATTTTTTCATCGCGCCGTGTTGTAGCGTCTTAAGAGAAACCACCCCATATCATCCCGTCGGTATTGTAAAAGCCGACAGAGGGAAAAATAAAAACCAGAAGATGGGCAGCAGCATCTTTCCGGGTGATCTAAATAAATAAATTGCGGCTGCCAACCCGCCTGCCAAGCGTGTCAACTATGGCAAAATCCCCCCAAAACGACAGCTACAAACGATTGTTGCAATCTATGGGGGAGGCCTATGTTAAACAGTGGACTATTGATAGGCTGAAATGATGATGATGATGATTTTTAATTATACTACGATACATTACGGCATCATACAAGCAAGCTTGCTAACAATATATCGGCTCGGATGGCGCGATGGTTGAGCGAATGGCTTGACTTGAATGGTAACGAGTTAGATTTCCGAACGGAACACATTTTTACGCGTATCTATAGTAAGTTGTTCTGGGTCTTTTTTATTAGTTAAAGTGACGAAACGAGCATAACCTCCACTTGATGATAAGTGCAACGTCTGCCTATAACAAATGCTGAGTCACCCAGAAAATTTCTGTATGACACTACACTGCGCCCGTCACCCTGAGACATGAGTTCTTAAGTCACATATGCCCATATGATTACCCCGGGTGGTACCTATCTAAACGGATTCCTGCATAGAAATCCTACCACCAGATAAAATCTGTAATGTCTGGGTACTGTACAATTTATGATTCCGACACATTCCAGCATAAAGCATATTACAGTACCGTAAATAATAAAGCAAACGCAAAGGATCTCGATCATCTACTACATCTAGAACCATATGTAACGCATATGGTATAAGATCTCAAGTAACACTGAAGTGACACATGATAAACGCATTTAATTCGAATTCGAAAACCAATAATTGAATACATATTAGCTTCGACTGGAATTCGTACCCAGGACCCACAACTCAGCCGTTGACAAAAGCAAAGGGTTTCTTACAGGGTGCTTGTTATCGTCCATAGCGATTTCACTTGAGGTCTCGGGATCGTTATTTGTGGTCTCCGTAGAGTTGAGATGGAAGGAGCCGGCGTCCTCAATCGAATCTACACTCTGTCGATATGGGAAGAAAGGTTAATTTTATACCACGAAAAGTAATCGCGGGGAAATAATATAATTTTAAAAGAATGAAAAAATTACGATTAATATTTTTTAAATTACGACATTATATTCCAAATACATATTTAATAATATTAAATTCACAATAATTAATACCAATTAAATATCAAGGGGGATATAATAAACTAAAAAAAAAAACAATTCAAACACATAAAAGCAAATGTGAAAGTCGAATCCAAGCAAATATAGAAGAAAATCTGGTGACGAAAAGCAAGCCAAGCATACACCATGCACAGACACATGCCATGTCAATTTTATTATTAATAATAATGTATAGATGAAAAAAGTATTGTTAATAATTCCCCAATGTTTAAAACCAAATAGCTTCAAATTAAAAAAAAAACAGTTGCCTTCATAGGTATAGAACAGAATATTCAATGTATATAATTTGGTACATAATAATCACTAAAGTTCTTTTTTATGGAAGAAAGTTACGAGACGAACAAACTTGAATGCAACGCCCATAACAAATGCTGTACATTTCTGTGTGGCACAAAGCGCTGGTCGTGAGATACCAGTTCTTAAGTCAAATATGCCCAGTAATTGCACAAGATACCCATACTGCTTGATGGCCGAATAACCAACATTGCGGTGGTACCCACCTACACGAATTCCTGCATAGGAATCCTACCACCAATAGTGGGACTCTAAATTGGTAGTCGAAAAATATTCTGTCCTGGCAAAAACCAGTAAAAGAAAAAAAGGCGGGTAGATTTTTTTCTCGTCAATCTTTAGAAATGTATAATAGTATAATAAATATAAAGATGTCGAAATATCTCGGCAGGGACCACCTCATTCCCAGAATTATAATTATCTTCGTTATCCTTAATAACTATTTATGTAAAGTGTCTTATAAAATTTCAACTTATTAGGCTTCCACGAATTATGTTCAAAATAATGTAACGATCTATAGTCAAAAATAGTATTGAACAACTATTTTAAATTCCAGATTTCCAATAAAGACCGCGCAGTCAGCAACTCAAAAATGTACCAAAAAAGAGCGCAAAGTGCGCTCACTATTTAATTCAAATTTAATTGCTTCAATTAGCAACAGATTTAAAAACGTCGTGGAACGATAGTTGACTTAATTTAAAAAGCTACTTTATGTTGTGGGCATAAGTTTAAATTTGTATTTAATTAATCGTAATTTGTGATATTTGTCTTTAATTATATGTTTTGATCGATCGAAGACCCTTCTTGGAGTGATTTTGGTATGGAACTGTGTATCTTGGGTTTTTGTACATCAATAATATGACTGTACACATCTCTAATATGCGCGAACATTTAGTATAATAAGTTTTTAAGCCGCTGTTCAAATCCGGCTCGAAGGACCACATATTCAGTGCAATAGTTGTTCATGCTAATAGTTATTAATCTTGCTCGCATACACTTGTCAACCTACTCTAGCTTAGACAAGCGACATTTATATATATTTAATTAATATATATATATTTAAAAGCTTAATTTGAATTTTTATGATATTATCAAAATGATTAATACGTAAGTCCCATTTCAAGCTATATTTCAAAGTTTGAAGTCACAATTACAGAGTATACGAATATATCTAATAAAACTGTGTAGTGCTAAGTGCTATAATCTATTATGTGGAAAATATTTACAAATTCATATTAGATTTATTATGGTGAGCGTAGCTTTGGCCTAGTTCTCACGAGTTCTCGCTCGATCTAAAAGACAAAACTGTTTCGTGACAAGCTTGTGATTGTTCCGCGCAATGGGAACTGGGAGCGCGAAAGTTTGACGATTTTGGTTCACATTTTTGAATTACGATTATTTATTTAAGGATGTTTGTGTTAAAAACAATGAACGACAAGTGAGCCAACACAAATCGAACACTAGAAAGTTAAAAAATCGCGATATACCCGTTACAATTTTAGTAACATTTGAGGTAAGATTGGTTGAAAAGGGAAATTACCATGTAAATTTTGCAACTATTACAAGAATCGTATAGATAATGGAATCAGGCGTTACTTTACGAAAATCCATTATTCTAAACAAAATTAATTCCGCATGAAAAATTTAAAATGGTGTTTATTACCTAATTCTTTAAGTGCACCGCCCGCCCGAGTTCACTTCACTCGGCGGCTGTCTATCGTAGACGCAATATCAGTTTATAATGCGTCATTTTGTGGTGAAACATGTGTCGTGTAATCGACTTTAGTTGTGTGTATTGCCTAGTGGTAGTTGTGTAGTGGTGGCGGGTGTATATGGTGGCGGCGTTAGCTTGTTTTTTTGATTTGATTTATAATATCTGAAAATATTTAAAATTTGTTCGTAGTAATGTTCTTTTCATACATTGCCATAATGGATGTTTTATATAAATATTTATATAGTTAATAGAATCAGGCGTTACTTTGCCATTATAATGAAGGAAAGAAAGTTAATTTGCTAAGATCCGCATGCAAAATAAAAAACGGTGTATATTACATAGTTTTTGAAGAGCATCGCCCTCAGTAGCGTGCACAAGCAAACTAACACCACCACCGGGAACCGCCACCAGATACCCTCCACCACTACAATACTACCACTAGGAAATATACACCACTGAAGTCGAGACCACGACACGTGTTTCGCCCCAAAGCAAGGCATTATCGAGTGTTTTATACTCTACGACAGCAGCCGTCGAGCTCGGCGGCTGTCTGTTGTAGATGTCGTATAATAAATGTTTATTTTATCATTCTAATATCACCATATCATAGTGACGTTTCTCCGTAACTCCGCAGGTACCTTCTGTGTAATTTTATATGTATATATAAAAAATGTTTCGTAATTGAAACCAAAATCGTCAATGAAAAAACTACCGGGCACCCAGGACCACACAGGTGTATGTGTACACTATAAAACTCGTGTTTTCAACCAAATCGTACAAACCAGATTGACCACAGATACCGTGATCCCCGACAACGTTTTGGATCTTGCGCTGGGAGGCTTACAACAGGACAATAACAACCATTTAGTATATTTATAGTAAAGTAAAGTTAGTACTCAAGGTTACAAAGAATTTACATTGTAAATAAATAATAAAGAAGGTTATTTTTTAATTTACCGATCTAATTGGAACGAAGTCTCTGTTCGCACAATTAATAGGGCCCATTTAAAATTATTTACAATACAATTAGATAGGCCTCCTGTCTAAACTGAATGCTTCCGAAAACATTGAGGACCTTCTTAAAATTATATATTGAAATTTATGATCCCTTTTTAAGTTTGTTCTTTTCGTTATAAACAAGAATTTAAAAAAATAACAATACTTCATTCCAATTGCCAAATCAATAAATAAGTTAGGGAAAGAAAATTGACCTAAAAGACCATCGACCACTGCAAGAAAGGAAATAGTCTAATAGAGGGACAAGACCGGTTCCCACTGCTTCGCAAGCCCCCGAACTAACCTTCGGTTTTGGCCGAGCTTTCATCCGAAGGCTGGACTTGAATAGAGGTTCTTCCTTTTCCGAAGCGGGCGAAGTGTCCGCTTCGCTCGTCTTTGGCTTTTCGCCCAAATTCGGCTTCACTTCGTCCGTGGTCGTTTCTATTTTCGCCACACCCTCTTCCTTCTCATCCTTAAATATTTTAACGCGATTGCAAAACAAAATAAAATATATAAAAGCATCTGAACACGCACATCGAGTCCGCACACAATACGTATTTGGCACACGCTAATAAAACACGCGACAAACAAAAACCAATGATGGCAATGAGAGGGCAAGGCAGTCCCAAACGTAAAGTTCTGGATTCAAATTTTCAAGGAACCCAATAAAATCGTGCATAAGACTGTATTGAAAATGGAATATAATTAAATCTGTTCTGATTTCGTGTTCGTGAAATCACTAATCTACTAATTTTTCAAAACTAACTAACGGAACGCATGCCGTCGTAAGTTCAATGTTACAATATTGTAAAGAAAAACTGTTTCTTAGTAATATTGGAGAGTTAAGAAACTACAAAGAATTTCGATTACTAGAAATGGATTCTCTAAAAACTAATTTCGTTACTGAAAAAACAACTGCAGTTTTTAAGTTTAAGACTCAGATAAGAAAAAATATTAATATGGAAATTAATTCTAAGATATACAAAATTAAAATTTAAATTACATATAATGATACTAACAACAGTCTATTCATTAGTTAAGCCACAAAATTCAAATTTCCTAAAATACTGCAGGGAATCCTATTAATATAAGAAAAAAAAATCCATTAATCCAAATTACACATGCCAGGTAATAATGAGGCTTACAATAAACACTGTTGAGAATCTTACAAATCAATAATCTTACCTTCATCGATGGAGAGTCCAATTCATTTATAGTCGAATTGTTCTCGTCGACAACTATCATGGCGTATTCCACGTCATCTCCATTGTGGTCTAAGAAAAAAACGCAAAAAAATATTATTGGTCGCATTATTAAAGTTTTTCCCTTGGCACAACATCAACAAAGCTTTTAACAAGCAGGGACTGTAAGGGATGTACTACGTACAAAGGTTCATTTATTTTGTTAAAGCAAAGGGTAATGTTTGATTCCGCTGCGAACCAATGTTAAGCAATTCGACTGAGGGTCAGATTGTCATAAACTTCAGCAAGAATTTTAATTATTAAATTTTTACCATTGTCAACCCTAGTACAATCAAGAAAAGAACTTTCAGTAATTATGATCTAGTCTAGTCATTCTAGTGTTGAAAATGAGATAACTAAAAAAAAGACACACATTCTAAAAGTCTAAACTACGATGGTATATGATGATGCAAATCAATAAAAAGTTATAACAAAAAAATAACAGCGGTGCAAAAGCGGTGCCGGTATCACACTGCCTTGTCTTATACGCGGGAGATATAGTTTTAGGAATACTGGGTAAAGGGTGCTTATTATCGTCGTATAGACAAAACAGTAACCGCGAACATCGACCACGTTGTTCGTAAGAGCGTTCGCATCGCATTGACGATTTTAAATTATTCTTCTTCAAATTTAATTGGTACAAACGGAGAGTTTATTAATTTTAGCTGAAGCTAAAAGCAAAGTGAAGTTTGAAGTTATTCTGTTTGCCCACCCTACGATGGTAATATCTAATATATGCAGATTAATACTTAGGAATTTTCTTTTTTATAACGTCTACGTGAAAACTGCTGATTTTTGTAATTTATAATGTCTAAAAAAAATTTACGAGGTTATTCTCATTATTAATCACCACGAAGATGGAGCTTCGAAATGTGTGCTAAATTTTAACGAAAGTATCATCTATTTGTATCGTTTTATAAGCAATTCATCATCATCGTTATCAATAAATAGATAATTTCTGGACATAAGCGTATCCTAATTTGGGAGGATTTTCCCTAATCGCCATGTTGAGCAATCGGATGTATAATCGTAATACATACTTCTCGCAAATTAGGCACTGCTGCTCGTCATAGATCTTAATAATTAAGGTTCGGCATATTTGATATGGTTATTCTGCCATCTGTTGCAGACTCATGTTCAATTATTACGACATGTACGAGATGACTTTGAGTGGTAGACTGCACTACTACATAAAATATCGCAAAAACGTCAATAATCGAGTTTTCTACTTCTTCTTAATTTGAACCTGGAAATTAGCTACCGAGTCGATTTTTGCCAATGTCGAGTAATAATTTAATTACAACGAAAACGATCGACAGTAAAATTTGACTTTTTCGTCTCCACCAGGGAGACGAAACGAAATGTACAATTTTGGTATTGAATTAAATTTTCCAAACACTATACACTTTCACGAGCACTTGCTGCATAAAAAACTATTCAATGAAACACTACCGCCGTATACAACTTGTACTGTCATTTTTTAAAGTTTTGTTTTTATATCCAAGTTATTTTTTTATTTTTATTAATATGAAAAAGTCTGTTATTGTTCTATTTCAATTACGGGCTGGTATAGAATATCAGCAGTGTACATGATGTATGACCGAGCTGAATCCGGAACCCTTTTGTCTAAAACGAGTTTTAAATTCAAATATTATAAATGTTAACTATTTTCTAAACCCGATTTTAGACAAATAAACTTCTATTATTATTATTATCCCGGGGTATTTCTGTAATTTTCTCGTCTGGCTGGAATATATATGAATAAGATAAGATAAAATAAATAAGATACTGAAAGACACTTACTAGACATAATACTATACAATAAAATGTATGAATAAAATCCCAACCAGACGGGAGCCTTCGGCAGGGGAGACCAAACGGCCGCGGGGTTAGGGGAAAGGGAAAGAAACCGGCGGACGATGCGAGCCGTATCGAGGAGCACCGCCTTCAGAGCGGCCCGTCACGGAGTCCCAGTCGCCTTATTATTATTTCGCGCCAAAAGTCAATAACTTAATAACGATTCTAATCAGCAGGTTTCACGGGTTGCGATGCGAGCGCGCGTGTGAGGCCGCGTACCCGCGTGTGCGCGGTAGTTAGCGATGCGTGCGTGTGCGGCGTGCGCGGCGTGCGCGGCCGAGTGCGCGCAGTCGAGCTTGCAGTGCGCATGCGCGGGAGCGGCCCGGTGCGCGGGGTGCCCACCCGGCAGGAACTGCGGGTACACGTGGTGCGACCACTGCGGGAACAGCGGCCGGGACCCGCCTACGCCCCGCCGCGTTCGCAGTTCACAACGCACGTCACGGGACCGTTCCGAACGGGAATTCAGGTGATGCGGTTACGGCATAAAGTAACAGACAAAGTTTTCCGGGAGCAAGCATTCGCGTCATCGACGAAATGCGAAGATCGGAGTGATCGAAGTCAAAAAAAAATTAAAAAGTATAACAAAAAAAATACCAAAACCAGTTGAATGTAATAAGTAGCAAAAACAAATTAATAGAAATCGGAAATGATTCATATCGAAATGTAGCAAGTTGCAGTTGTAGTGTTGTGCGGTTATGGTATTCAGTATAATAATGCGAAACCAAAGGTTTTCCGTAGTAAGCATTCACGCGAAATGCGAAGATCGAAGACAAAAAAAAAATTAAAAGGCATAACCGAGAAATTATCGAAGAAATAACAAAACAGGAGAAAATTGGACACAATCAATTGGAAGGAATAAAGAGCAAACACAAAACAGATAACAGAAATCGAAAATTGTTCATGTCGAAATGTAGCCCAGTTGTAGTAACGTCGATTGTACACATCCCAAGCACCACAACCACAACCATTAATTTATTCATCCATCAAAAGTGAGTGCCAAATGATGCAGTGTTGTGCGGCATATCGACAAATCGTAGTGTAGGTAGCGATCAAGTGCGGTAGGTAAAGTAATAACGTAGACGATTTTACCAGGTGTCCAAAACCGTGACGCGATATCAAGCGGCGTGAAAAAGAGGAGAAACGACACATTCAGTAAGTCCATTGATGAGCCTCAGCATTGGTACTTATCGTCACGGCCATGTCGTGTTTACTTCTAGAAGTAATGTAGCATCTAGTTTTATCTATGATAGCTTTTTCATATAATTGTCTCTAGCTAGATTAAGGAAGATAACTTTAGCCTTTAGTATAATTTACATGAATAGACTTTTCTGGCCGAGACAATATGTAAAATAAATTTACAGTGTCTTGAATAGGATTGTAGCACGTAAATTTGTTACTTGAATAAATGACTAAAAATAGAAAATAGTTATTAGATTAAATTGTGCAATAAAGCATTAAATAAGAAGCAAAATAACAGCGATACTATAAATATATTAAAATAATATAAAAATATATGAATATGAGTTTCGAGTGAAAATGATGTCACATTAGTGAATGACTTTCTTAGATGAACTGAATAAATTAAAGAATCTGTAACCATTTATTAACAATAAAATGAGACATCGTTAAAATTTAAATTAACATTTAAAAATAGGAGGCAAATAAAGTTTATTTGCTAAGATCCTCAAAATTAAAATGCCGTATTTTACCTAATTTTTTAAGAGTATTGAGCAGGGGCCGCCCTCCCACAATAGCGTGTACAAAGAACTACTACCCCCACCAAATAGCCCTACCGCATTAATACTGGGCAATACACAACACCAAAATCGCTTATACGGGTGGTAGGATTTCTTTTCGGGCATCCGTCTAGTCCACCGCAGGACCGGTTATGTCGTGAAGCGGTAGTGTGCAAGCGTTGCTGTGTTTCGGTCTGAAGGGCTCTGAGAACTAGTGTAATTACTGGGCATATGAGACTTAGGAACTGATGTCTAAGGGGGACGGGAGCAGTGTAGTAACACACGGAAATGTTCTAGACACATCATTTGTGATGAGCGGGCGTTGCAATTACCATGAGGTGAACGTTTTGCTCCTCTCGTCAATTTCTCCTATAAAAAAAACACAGCACCAAAGTATATAATATGGTACAAAGGTTAGTATAAATAGAGTGTTATATATCGTCCGTGGTTATTTTTTTTTCACGCTCCTGCGGAAGGGCGCTTTTTAATACTAGGCATGTCCCTCCTTTGTTTCCATCCTATGCTTTAATGGATTCTAGCAAAGTAACGTCCGATTATTAACTATTCTATAAAAATAGATTACTGAATGAAAATATATGTACAAAATTGCTACAAAAATGTACATAACTTGTACAAAAAAGCCTCATCGATATAAACTATGATCAAATAATATAATTATGGTTTCAGTAATACGTAAATAGTGAACTATAAGCAAGTCACATTATGGAATTAGGGTATAAAACAATATTAATGTGTTGAAATGGAACTTAAGGTAGGAAAAATGTATAAATTGAATAATACACTATCTGGCTTGCTTAATTTATAATATCTTCAAGTAAGCTTATACTCTGAGTAAATGACAATAGAAATGTTGAATTGGAAGCTGCGAAGTTAAGCAAAACATATTTTGACTTATTAAGGCTACATTTAAGGTACGAATTAGACCCCAATTTACACGATCGCGAATCCCTGCAGTTGGATTTTGAGACAAGAGCCTTGAGTTCGAATCTATAGAAATAAATAAAATATGAGTGTCTGTTTGTAATAACAAAGTAACCAGCTTTTTACTCGACGCTGATGAAAGTGTATTCGGTACTTATAAGAAAAAAAAACAATTTATAAATTTTTTGTCTGTCTGTCTGTCTGTTTATTCCGGCTAATCTCCGAAACGGCTGGACCGGTAACTTAGACTACTTTAAGTTTAGAAAAACGCGGGTGAAACAGCAGGGCGCAGCTAGTCCTCAAAGAAACCCCATATCAGCGGAACATACAAATTGTTTTTTTTTTATTTCATAAAAGTGACGGAACGAGCAAAACGTTCACCTGATGGTAAGTGAAAATTACTGTGTGACACCATACTGCTCCCGTCGCCCTGAGACATCAGTTCTTAAGTCTCATATGCCCAGTGATTACGCTAGCTCTCAGTGCCCTTCAAACCGAAACACAGTAATGTTTGCACACTACTGCTTTCACGGCAGAATAACTGGCCCTGGGGTGGAACCTACCTAGACGGATTCCTGCATAGAAATCCTACCACCTAGAGTTTGATTTGTGACTAGTGCATGCATATACTCGTATTATCCTTATTACTTCAACTTTAAGGTACTGTCACTGTGCTGTTTGTCACTGTTTTCAACACAGCATCCATTTTTCGATCACATTATGTAACATTGGTTTTTTAGGTTTATGAAATGATCTTACGATTTAGATGTCTCACAGAATACAGCAGAAGTTGAAGCGATATGTTTCATGTGGTGTGTGTCGAGATCCGAAATCGAAAGTCCTGGTATTCTACCTTCAGTCCTCTAGGAAGATAAACCGTCGTGATTCTTTATCGGGCTTGGAGTGTACCGTGCCCTTCATAAAACTGCATAAAAAGTTGTATGTATTCTAAACATAGGAGACGCTTGTAAGCAAAGTCGTTGTCAATTTGATAGTATCGTTTTTAATTATTGTTTGGCGAGGAAGCGTGATGAAGATGCGTTATCATCCCCGAGGACTAAAATAGTTCTTCGGTTCTC
Source organism: Luehdorfia chinensis (assembly GCA_019845155.1). Taxonomy (NCBI): domain Eukaryota; kingdom Metazoa; phylum Arthropoda; class Insecta; order Lepidoptera; family Papilionidae; genus Luehdorfia; species Luehdorfia chinensis. The sequence goes on from JAHVAK010000415.1 coordinate 1,568,009, forward strand.
GTCACTTACCACTGCAGTAGCTTTACTGCTTATTTTAACTAGTAGATGCCTGTGACTTCGTCCGCCTGGATAAAGGTTTTTAATTATCCCGTGGGAACTATTTAATTTTCCAGGATACATTAGTGTCCCATGTCCGTCTCCGGGATGCAAGCTATCTCTGTGCCGAATTTCTTAAAGGCCGTTGCGTCAGCGGTTGAACCGTTAAAAGGTAACAAACAGACAGAGGGACAGGAAGATACTTTTGCATTTCTAATGTTACTAGCTGACGCCGGCGACTTCGCCCGCGTGGATATAGGTGTTTTTAATAATCCCGTGGAAACTTTTTGATTTTCCGGGATAAAAAGTATCCTATATCCGTCTGCAGGATGCAAACTATTTCTGTGCCAAATCTCGTTAAGATCGGTTCATCGAGTAACAGAGCGTCGGAGAGAGTTACTTTCGCATTTATAAGTATAGGAAGTATGTTGATGTCTCTAAGAATGAGCTTTTGTGTAGTTTTGTCAGCGTCAGTAGTGTCTGATGGTGGTGCTCGTGGCTGGTGCAAGTGGTGGTGATGCGTACCGTGGTGCTCGTGGTGGTGAGCGCGGCGCGTGCAGTCGGGAGGCGCGTGCGCGGGCGGCTCCAGGATGTCGCGGTACTTCGACACCATCAGCACCGAGATGAAGTACACGATCGCCAGCGACAGGAACTGAGCCTGCTTGGTTTCCTCCTGCAATGGCAAAAACGTGACAATGTTGGCAGAACAGATAAGCTTATAAAAAAAGTAAAGTAACAGCCTATAAAGGTCCCACTGCTGAGCACAGGCCTTCTCTCATTTCTGAGAGGGTTTCGTATCCGGGTAGGGCCCGCCATGCTGCTCCAATGAGGACTTCACATGTCTTCGAAATATTTAATATCATTCCTCAGACATGCAGGTTTCCTCACGATGTTTTCCTTCACCGCCGTGCACGTGGTAAATCGACACTGAAAATTGCAATTAACAATTTCAGTGGTGCCGGCATCGGGAATCGAACCCAGGTAACTCGCGTACTATTAAATTTAAGATTAGCTTATAATTCATTATTCTTTATATTTTATATTTTATATTTTATTATTATTTCCACGTGTACCAAAATGGCGGCAACGAGGTTCGTTTTCCGCGAGAACGAAAAGTGGGCTAAGTGAGTGTACTCTGCCTACCCCTTATATGGGAAAAAGACGCGACTGTACGTATAAAAAATTCATGATTCCTCTCTGGAATCGTGTCTCTTGGATGCCGACTGAGGAAACTGTAAGGTAATTCTCGTGACCTCCGACTCTTCGATTGACAGAAAAGTATTTCAAAAATGTCCGATCTAAGCAATACTAGTCATCAATGTCAAAATCCTATTTAATGGCGAAGAATGAACACTTTAAGCAAGTAAAATAAGTAATAGACACCTACCACATCTCTGTAGATCACTGCTCGAAGTCTGTTGACGTCCATATCTTGCAAGAGACGTTCGGGATCCTTGACGGGACTCGAGGCATCGGCCAGGCTCGCTACCACACTCTGGTGAAATAAATGATATAGCAAATTAACGTAACGCCATCGCCAAATTTCCATGGCGACCATAAAGATATTTTGCGTTCATAAACGCAGTCATTCGTTCTCGGCCTCCTTCATTTAATAGGAAAGACCGTATGGTATTATCATCACTTCAACCTATCTCTAGTCCACTGCTGAAAATAGGCCTCCCCTATAGAATGCCACAAAAGTTTGTAGCTCTCATTTTTAGGGGAATTTTGCCATAGTTGCAACGCTTGGCAGGCGGGTTGGCAACCGCAGTTTATTTATTCAGATGTTCCAGGAAGATCAGCATCTTCATCAGCTGCCCATCTTCTGGTTTTAATTTTCCCTTTATCAACTTTTACGACACCCAAGGGATGAGATGGGGTGGTACGAGTAGATTCTCTTAAGCCGCTACCACACAGTCACACGGTAAGATAGATGCAATTTATACAATAATTAGTATAGTTTGAGATACAAAAAATAATCTCAACAGTAATACATTTATTAACGAGTACATGATTTTAGATACTCTGTAATTAAAAACATAAATCGTTAATAAACTATGGTCTGACCGTATAAGCTGTACCGCATTACGTATTATAGACGTATGCAGAAGAAGTCGTGATAACCGAAGATAGGTTCAAAGATAAATTTAACGTACAACACAAAATTAGTTTTTTAACGACGATTTTGAGTTAATTTATGTTGAATAAATTATTGCTTGCAATATTAAAAATAATCTATACTTATCGACATCAAAAACAAAGAAATTACTGTTATTTCTTCCGTATTTTTTACATTTACCACACCACACTACTATTCCCCTTGCCGCGTGGAGGCGGCTTTAGAGAATCTACCACCCCATCTCATCCCGTGGGTGTCGTAAAAGTCGACAGAGGGAAAATGAAAACCAGGAGACGGGACATCTGAATAAATAAACTGTGGTTGCCAACTCGCCTGTCAAGCGTGGCAACAATGAAAAATCTCCCCAAGATGAGAGCTACAAACTTTTGTCGCAATCTGCGTTCAGCAGTGGACTAGTGATTGGCTGGAATGATGAATTACTCCTGCACAAACACTAAACTAAACTCCTATACACAGCACATCTATGTGTAGGCAATTTTTTTTAAATTTTTTTTATTGGATAAAGTGATGAAACGAGCAGAACGTTCACCTGATGTTAAGAGCAACGTCTGCCCATAACCAATGCTGTGTACACCCAGAAAATTTCTGTGCGACACCACACTGCGCCCATCACCCTGAGACATAAGTTCTTAAGTCTCATATGCCCAGTGATTACGGTAGCTCACAGTGCCCTTCAAGCCGAAACACAGTAATTTTTGCACACTACTGCTTCACGGCAGAATAACTGGCTCTGGGGTGGTACCTACCAAGACGGATTCCCGCATAGGAATCCTACCACCAGCAATACTAATAAGTGTTCCGTACCGTAATTGAACCTGCGACTCGTAGCGCATAAGTCAATACTGTATACGATAATTCATTTTTTAAAGCAATGTGATGTACTGATTTAAGATTAATATTAATTGTAGACGCTTAAAATGCCCCGAATGAGCACGACACATTTATGAACAGTTTCGCTCATGTGTGTATGTGCTAGTTCGGTACGAGTAACCAGTGTTGCAACTCGCAGAATTCTTTCACTGAATACACATCTTAGCGCACCAGTCTCACGTCACTGCTGCCCGAAGAGCAGCACAGTCTTAGCGGTCTTCATATATAATTAATAGGTAGACCATTGCATGCAATCTACATAACTATTGAATAGTGTATTAATTACACAAGAGTTATATACGTCCGTTTTAAACTATACTAACACTTACTAAAATTTCTATCTATTCAAATTATGAGTCTAAACCACTAAACATATTTGTCTTATGAATACGAAAAATCGTACTTTAAATGTTGAGTACGGATATGCTCCTTTCCGTGCGTGTTTTTTTTTTAATTTAAAATAATCTTAATTCGTTTCGGAAGCCAACACTATTTACATAGCTCGTTAAAAGGGACATTAACAATGAATCCGCCCGCCGCGTGGCGTAGTGGTTAGCGTACCTGACTTCTGCGCCACCGGCCCTGGGTTCGATTCCCAGCCGGAGGCAACATTTGTGCAAAGACACAAATTGTTGCTTTTCGGGTCTGGTTGTATTGTGCATGTGAAATGTATGTTTGTAAAACGCACCCACGATACAGGAGAAAATCCTACTGTGGGGCTTCATTTTTTATAAACGAAAGTTTTTTTTTAAAAAACGAATCGTTATCGATTTGTTAAGGCTTAACACTAATAGGGCAAATACAACTAGCAAATGGTCGGTATTTATTAACAAGACAATAATAATTATCTTTATAGAATTATTAGATACAGAACTAGCTTCCACGTGGTTTCGTTGCTTATCTTATTGCGTACCTATTGTATTATCATAATCATTTCAGCCTGTCACTAGCCTCCCACATAGATTGCCACAAAAGCTCTCATTTGGGGGGATTTTGCCATAGTTGCCGCGCTTGGGGGGCCGGGTTGGCAACCGCAGTTTGTTTATTTAGATGTTCCAGGAAGATACTGCTGCCCACCTCCTGGTTTTAATTTTCCCTCAGTCGACTTTTACGACACCCACGGGATGAGATAGGGTTGTAGATTCTCTTAGACCGCCACCATACGGTATGTATTGTATTATCTTATAACCAAATAGTTGCAGAAAAACCCTCAGCGGTATCGGAGAACTAGAATGTCATATCAATGAATATAGGAGATAGTGATGTTAATTATACACTATCGCGCTTAATAAACCTAATCTATTCGGGGAGCCGTGAGATAAAAGGTAAACAAACCATAAAAAAGCTGACATTCTCAAAGTTGGAACACATTCTAATACTACCAAATTATACAACAAAGTTAATGCGAATATTTTGCATTGAAAGGTGACGTTTTGTCATCGTTCGGGTTATATCCGCCACCTTTACTATCGATGAACTCATCAAATGGTATAATTGAATTTTGTAATTTCTGTGTATATTTTGAGTTATGACGTTCAATAAGGATAGTTTATTTAGCAGCAAGTGCCTTTGAAAGTGTACAGAGATTGGGAAATGTAATTTAAGACCAGAATTGTACTTTTCGTTTTGTCTCCACCAGTCCAGCAAATCTTCAGTAAAAGTCAACTATCATTTTACTATTGATCGACATTTTGTATTATCTGTTGTCACTTGACATTGGCAGAATTCTAATGGGAGTGGCCAGATTTATAGATTCCAGATAATTTTGATTAATTCTTTTTATTCCATTGTTGCTTTTGTCGTTTTAATAAGTTGATTGTTGTGTTACTCTTTTAATTATCTGTTCATTGCCTCGTTTTTTTTATTTTGGCGTTAGTTAGTTTATGCTTTGTCACAAGCTGAGATGAATATATTGCAGCTTACCTTTGGAGCCGGCGAGTCTGGAGCCCTAGCAGCCCTCGCGGCGGCACATCGCTGCCTTTCCTTGCACTCGAGGCAGTTGCGAACCGCACACGTGCACACCTGCGCACACGCTACCCGCTACACGCTACGCACACACTACACTACGCGAGTGGGACACATGCTACACGCACACATGTCTCGTGTTATGCGTATTTGCTACACCATACGTAAGACGAGCAACGCGCTACGCGTGCTGCATGCTACGCAACACGTGTAGCGCGCTACGCGACCACTTGTATTGAGCTGTACGTGGGTGTAACGCACTACACGCTTCTCGCTTCTTAGTACGACAGTAACATTGAACTCTTTAGGATTTATGTTTACCTGGTACTTAAAATGTTATTGTTACTTAATATTTATTCCTGGAAATGCATAAAAATTTTAGATGCATTTTATAGCAAGACCAGCAAACATTAATCATTAAAGAGTTCGTTAGAAACACGTCTTCTGAGTCTAAACCCAAGAAGAAAAATCATGAAGTAAATATCTATGGTCAACAGTCTATAGATAAAAAAAATTGCACTATATACTAAAGAGCTAACTCTAAAAGTAATAATTTTATTTTAGATAGATTATAATTTTTAGCTAGTTATTGTCAACGGAGTATTCTCGTATGTTCATAAGAAAACCGACACAAATTCTAATCAGCTATGAAAATCGAAATAATTCTCACACACACATAATTTTCTATTTTCAATTAACCGCTATTATATGTCGACGGTGGAAGGTGCAGTTTTTTTTGTTGTTAGGAAATGTACATAACTAATTACAATATTGTATAAAGTAACGAAACGAGCATAACGTTCACCTGATGGTAAGTGCAACGTCCGCCTACAACAAATGCTGTGTCACCCAGAATATTTCTGTGTGACACCACATTGCGCACGTCACCCTGAGACATCAGTTCTTAGGTCTCAAATTCCCAGTGATTACGCTAGCGAAACACAGAAATGTTTGCACATTACTGCTTCACGGCAGAATAACTGGCCCTGGGGTGGTGCCTACCTAGACGTGATAAAGACTAACGACCTAATCTGAAATGATTGTGTTTCTGTGATGATGGAGAAGTGCCCTTGAAATCTTTGTCATAGGCCGCTTTGATTATGTAGGTATATCCATATGATATATGTAGACTACACAGTTAAATTGAATATCGGACTTTTATCGTCCGCGTAAAGTTGCTTTTGAATACGATTATTTTGATAAGATTTAAATAAGACTTTTCTGACTGGTGGTAGAATTCGTATGCAGGAATACGTCTAGGTAGGTACCACCCCAAGGTCAGTTATTCTGCCGTAATGCATTAGTATGCAAATATAACTGTGTGTTTACTGGGCATATGAGACTTAAGCACTGATGTCTCAGGGTGACGGGTGCGGTATGGTGCCACTCACAACGGATCTGGGTGACACAGCATTTGTCACGGGCAGACGTTGCACTTACCATCAGGTAAACGTTTTGCTCGTTCCGTCACTTTATCCAATAAAAAAAAGATCACACAGAGAACCACTCTCGTCGATTCTCTAATAATTATGGATCTCCTAGATTTTTTAATAATCTGTTTAAACAAATCCCAAGTCCGCACAAACGAAGTTGCGGGTTCGGTTAGTTACCTATAAAGATAGGATTACAATAATAAGAACATCTTTAATTTACCACATTTTGATTAACTCGCTCGTATATCTGTTCGGGTCAAATTTAGTTCTAAGCTAACTTCTCAAGTCTAGCGACTGGAAACTTTAAACATTCTAAGCTAGAACTCGATCTCAATTCATTGTTAGGTCGCTTTCGTTGGGTACAAGTTTTGCAATTGATTATAAACTAACTTTATACTTATAATCCCTTTTAAAAACGAGGTACACAAAAGTTTTTATACGATACTTGTAAGAGTATAAATTAATATATATATTTACACACATTTACTTACTACTCTAGTCGAGAGAGAAACATTACGTTAGTTTCTCTCTCGACTATATATATATATATATATATCTTTCTAGATTGTCTATAAACTGAATGAATCAACTTCCACCGTCGCTACGTATACGTATTCTTTACTTCCCGTATCCTTACTCACCAGCCTCAAGCACTGCCTCAGTATCCCACCGCTGGACATGTTCTTCTCCGCTTCGAGCTCAGCGAAGTTGAGAGCGCTGGCGAATATCAGCACGTCGGCCATGCTCACCAGCCGCTGAAGGAAAGTCACCGCAACCTCTACTGGCATGCCCTGTGTCGGTTCTATCACGTCTAGCTCGTTCTAGAAGTAGAAACAAATCAAATCGCATCTGTTTTGGGACTAAACATTCGTTCATACATTTACATACATACACACGTCTTTTTCCCATATAAGAGGTAGGCAGAGACGACATCCGTAGCTTTTCGCCCACAAGGGAAACGTGACGTGATGGGTGGCGAACCACCTCGCCGCCATTTTGATACGAGTCAAAAAATTCTTACTCCCCATTGCGTTCCCACGAGCAGTATAGTGACAGCGTTGCATATTATGGTGTTATTTTGAACGAATCAAGGCCTTCCGTACAATACCATCAGTCGCCTCTTACGACACCTCGGTAGAAAAGTGGTAGGTGCTATTCTACTCTGCCGGACACATATCGACTAAAATTTCAATTCAGTGTTAAGTAAGATATTACTGGATGCCTTTCAGATATCACGACTTATCTAAAATACTTCAGTGACAGACCGCGTGGCCTAGTATCAGAGTACTTGACTATCACGCTGCGGGTCCTGGGTTCGAATCCTAGCCGGAGCCAACATTTGTGCAAAAACACAAGTTTTTTCCGGCCTGTTTGCGTTGTGGTCGTCCTTGTGTCTCTGACACTGCGTCCTAGCCTACCTCCGGTCTTATCGCATGAGCATTACATCGGCCACTAGTGCGTTGAGACGAGTGCCTCTGTGTTTGCGCGTACATTTGTGGCACTATAATATCCCGCGCAGTTGATTCTTCCAACAGCAATCGCTATTAATCATCATCAAAAAAATTCTTACATTAGGCGACGTCGCTGAAGCGAGCAAAGGCAGCAGCCCACCACACGCGATGATAAGATTGTCAGCCAGTTGACTGATGAGGTGTACGGTGTTGACCACGAAGATTGCGTTTTCGCTGCTGTTCACGAAGTCTATCACGGACTTAGTCGAATGACTGCGCCATACCTGGAAAATTAACAGTAGATCTTTAGTATAATTAATTGATTAATTAAATTAAATTAAATATCACTTTATTGTACACCGTAAGAAAAGATACATAGAGGAAAAAATAAATAAATAAAAGGAACAATGGGCAGCTTTATCGCTAAAAGCGATCTCTTGTATTTAAAAATGTAGCTTTCTTGATTATTCTTTTGTGTCTTGCATTATTTATTTGATTTCACCAGTACCGTTAGACTAATAACATTTTAGAATAATTTATAAACGTTGTTATCAAAACAGTAATCCGTAAATGTTAATTTATATGAAATGAGCAGAGAATGGATTGCGTCTTAATGGCAAAATTAAAATTTTTCGAAAAACAAATGTACTTTAAGGATTACTACGCCTTTTTCATTTCTATTCCACATAGTTTGATTTACTTCATCGCACAACAGCACGGATCTGATCAAACGCTTATTACGCTTAAAAAAGCCGACCCCTCGATTTTATACGTAAATACTTGCCTATTTCAATGGGATTTTGGGGTTTTGAATTATTTGCGTAACCCTTTTTTTTTTCTAGAATTAAAGTAGCCTAAGTTACCCTCTATAATATTAGCTATATGTCAGTGAAAGTCTCATCAAAATCGATCGAGCCGTTTCGGAGATTAGCCGGAACAAACAGATAGACAGACACACGAAAAATTTAAAAATTGTTTTTTCTTTTAAGCACCTTATATACTTTCATAAGTATTGAGTAAAAAGCAAAAATAACAGCTTTTAATATAAACAGAAAATCCAATTTTATTTATTTGTATAGATAAAATGCTCACCTGTATATCCGTTTCGAGTGAGAACAGCACATCAGAAAGAAGACGCTGATGGATATAAGACCAACGGAATTCCGGGATGCGGAATGGCGGTCTCGTTGGTCCCGGGGAAAACATCGGTCGGTTGCATTTCGTCGGTCTTTTTGTTTCTGCAACATGGGAGTCGAGACATGTGTTAACGTGACAATTTCAGGACAGGTCAGTAGTAATGGACAAGACATGATGTTAATTAAATCCCAACTTCTTCCTATTCTTCTTTTAATTCTGGCCTCTTTCAATCTTTTAATTATCAAATATCTTATAAAATGAAAATGTCGATCAACAGTAAAATGATAGTTGGCTTTCAGTAAAGATTTGCTTGTCTGATGGAGACAAAACGAAAAGTACAATTCTGGTCTTAAATTGAATTTTCCTATCACTGTACACTTTCAGAAGCACTTGCTGCATAATAAACTATCAATATTAAACATCAAAACTAAAAATATACACAGAAATAACAAATTGTTAAAGGAAGTGGTAGGATTCCTATGCAGGAATCCGTCTAGGTAGGTACCACCCCTGGGCCAGTTATTCTGCCGTAAAGCAGTAGTGTGCAGGCATTACTGTGTTTCGGTTTGAAGGGCACTGAGAGCTAGCGTAATCACTGGGCATTTGAGACTTGAGAACTGACGTTTCAGAGTGACGGCCGCAGTGTGGTGTCACACAGAAATATTATGTGTGACACAGCATTTGTTATGGATAGACGTTGCACTTACCTTCAGGTGAACGTTTTGCTCGTTTCGTCACTTTCTACAAACAATAAAAACACTACCGTCACTTTTCGAGTTGACGCCAAAAAGCCGACATCAAAATTAGTATTCAAACTAATTTAAACTAATCATAAAAACACTTCAGGAATATCTAATGAAAATGCGATGATGAATGAAAAAGCACACTACTTACCGAAGTGATTTGAATCAACTTGGGTACTAGTAGAAGCACTTCGCGGTCTTTTGGGTGAAGATGTGTTCGTCCCTTGCGACGACATGTTCTCGCCTCTACTACTATCCTGCTTCATCTCACTGTCTCCGGGTAAGCTGACACGTCGTTTTTCTCTATCATTTTCACGACTTCTCATTTCTTCGTTCTCTTGTTCCTTTTTGTTAGCTAGAGAAATGTTCTCACTTATCGTTGAAATAGGGGGTATATCCGGTGTTTTGCTCTCTTCAGGCAGCTCATTTTCTATTCTGTGACTTTCATTCTTCGCATTCTCTTCACTTATCATTTTATTTAACAGTACATCTTTAGGTGATTCGTCATTACCAGAGTTTACAATGAACTCTCCATCCAAAGGCAGAACATTGCTTTCATGTGGATGTTCAGAAGGTAAGACTATTTCAGGTCTGTCGTCTTCTGAAACTGTTTCTTCTACACCTTCGCTTTTCGCAACAACAGTTGAAATAAGATCGCTCACTAGTTCATTCGCGATCATCTCAACCGTTTGTTTCAGATCCATCATTTCTTCCATGTCTTGTTCGAAATCGTCACGGCCATTCGGTGTATTGCCTTCAGAATGTTGTCCACCAGATATAGCTCCAGAATCTGTATCATCGTCTGCTTTTAACTTAACGGTTTCGAGCGCAATGGACAACACGTCGTTAACGATGTTAATAGCAATGTGCTTCGGATCGTCGCTTGTTATCTCATCTGTAACGTTGACATCGGTATTTTCTTGTACTTTCCTAGGACTAGTAGCTTCGCTCGGAGTTAAGTACAACTCGGACGGGTCAGATAGTTCTGATTCCCTTTCATTTATTAAATTCATATTATCTGATACTTTTTCGGGACTTGCCGTTTCACTAACCGATAAGCTCGAAGGTATTCCTTCGCTTTTATCGGTATTATCATCTTTAATGACGTCTCCAACATCTCTGACTGGAATGTAATCGAGACTACCTTGTCGACTCAAGGGTTTATCAGTATTCTCCGAGTCGATTATTCCGATACCTGATTCGGAACTTTCTAGAAGTTTATTTTCAATAATAGACTGAACTAATTCACTATCGGCGTTAGTCACTTTGTCGTCAGTAGGTGTAACAGCTTCGTCCACTGCGTGCTCAATTTCATTAATTATGCTATCACAACCATCATCGACACTTGGTATTTCTGAACTTACACTCTGTTTTACAGGACTATGCACTTTACACACTTCACTATAAACTACTGTAGTCCGTGACTCTTCCTCACTTCTTTCACCGCCACTTTGTTTAATCTTACTACAATTGCAGCCTTCGACTTCTCTAAGAGATAAGCCTTTGCCGATTTCCGTTTGGGCTCCGTGATTAAGTACGCTTTGCTTCCTGATTGTTACGGGTGAACTATCTACGCTTTCGTCTGTGTCGGGTATTACTCGGGTCATGGTAGGTCCGTCTGTGTGTCTGTCCCAGCCAGATATAGTGGAAATTGGACGCTGTTGTCTCTCAGCTGGATCAGTTATATTGTCTGCGCGTCGTTGCTCGTAGTGTTCGTACATTTGAGCGAATTGAAGTTTGAATTCTTCATAGGAAACCTTAAGAAAAATAGAATTATAATTTAATATTACGCTACTTAAATAAGTTTCATATTTCCTGATAATTATATAATATGGTTACATCTTAATCTTATCAAAAAATACTGAAACCTTCAGACAAAAAATAATCCCACAGTGCCTACAATAAGAATATGCAAGGAATAAACTCAATAGAAAGCAAAATTGGCGACATTTATATCTTCGAGAATTCTTACAAAGAATCTAAACGTAATATCACGAAATCATTCCTAGCGTCCGCTAAGTTTTAGTTTTATGTATTTGTTTCATGTATTTGTTTTTTAATCGGTTTTATTGATGGGTTTTTATTTATTTAAACTTTATTGTTTTCCCCATAAAAGGATACAATGGGCGAACTTAATGCCAGTTGGCATTCTCTGCCAGTCAACCCAGGGCGTAGAGAAACATTGTGGCAGGTGTAAAATTCAAACAATCTTAATAGTTAAAAGCTATTAATAAATATATAATACAATATAAATAATACTCAAAATACATATTAAATAATAACATAGCAATATATAATTATAGTAAATATACAATACACAAATATGCACATACATATACACATACATATACAGAAATACACGTAATGGTTCAACATAAATTTGTAAAAAAGAATCCACAAACAATTTTAGATTCAATCTTTAAAATAATGCTCCCGTATTTGCTCTTAAAGCTAATCTTAGTTTGAGCTTTTCTAATGCCATCGGGAAATATATAACTTTTTATTAGGCAATTAGTTTCGCTTCGATTAACTGTTAAATTATTATTAGGTAACAACTACTTGTGGTAAGTGATGTGTTCGTTTGTAATTTGTACGCACATCAGACTTTATAATGTAACTTTATTTATAAGAAAAACTTAATGTGTGTACCGCTGAAGTTCCAAATTATATAAATAAATAAATAAGAAGAAAATCTTTGTTTACCTTTGAGTGAACTATCGCTAACGTGTCAACCCAAACTCTCCATCCTCCGTACTCGTGTTTGATCGCATGATGCAGCAACATTCTAAACAGCGAATACACCATATCCGATATCTTTTGTTCCTCGGCATTCTTCGGATGAATGTAGGCCATTGCGACCAGCCATTCTTGCCACACGGACATCTGAAGTACAGTTCTCCGATTCTCACGATTGTTACTGCACAGGAGCGTCATATCGGAGAGGAACAGCTTCTTAACCTCTAGCAGTTGTTCCGTCTGCTTGGACTGTCTGATCAGTGTTGCCACCACTTTGAGTATCACTATGAATAAAAACAATTGTCGTTAGTAATTATATAACGATTCCCATCTCACTGGTACTGTACCAGATATTTCTTACAATCAAAACGAGGGAGAGCATTTATTTTAGTTTATATCGTTGGTGCTATGATGTATCCTGAGTAGATCTTAGATTGTAGAGATAATGGAAATCGGCCGAGAGAACGTAACGCTGCTGCGTTTTATATGCTGCGAGACTAGAACCTAAAACCTTCAAACGCTAGGATGTATTCAGTCGTCGTCATCAACTGTGTGACGATGAGCTTACATTTTGATTCTTCATCAGACGGATGTAGGTCTGTGGGGTAACAAGTTTTTAACAACAGGTTTCTACCATGAGATTTTTATTTCTTAAAAATAAAAGTGTGTGTGTCAACCTTATTGTTGCTGTTGAGGTGGCTATGTGTCGCCATTAAATTGAATGCTTCTTGCAGATTGTCCAGAAAGAAATTTCCATTATTGATTACGACCAACTTCAGATGTAATTTAATTATATCAAGACTCCGTAGGATATATAAGTCCAATAAATTCCTATTGAATTCTGTTTTGGACTTTTGAAAGTTTTTCAGTAAAAAACTCAAAAACAATTATCGGATAACTGCTTTTGAGTTTTGTTCATTTAAATGTTTACTTTATTTTTAAAAATGTATGTTTTTATTTTCTTAATTTTTGTTAAACGTGTAAATTTTTGCTTATTGCTTTAATTTTAGTAAGCTGCGTAATTTCTCAAATTTATAAATTGTATTGTATTGACGAATCTTACGAATGCCATGATCTTCTTTTGTGTTGTTACTATGAAATGTGATCGCGCATGAACTAATAAAAATGCATAATGTGACTAATTGTTGGAAAGCCATAAATAAGTATTCCTATGGAGGAATCCGTCTAGGTTAGGTATCACCCCAGAGCCAGTTATTTACCGCGGAGCTTCAGACTGAAACACAGTAATGCTTGCACATTACTGCTTCACGGCACAATAACTTGTCTAGTGTGGTGACTATCTAGACGGATTCTTGTATAGGAATCCTATCAGCAATAAAACGCGCCGAAGGAAGTGTAACTTCGAAAATAGCGTGGCCACTGACTGGGGTTCTCGAGGCGGAAGTGCGGCTGCGGCTCGGGGTGGCTGGTGTAGAGGATCTGCTGGCCCACGTGCTCGGTGAGCAGCTCGTACAGCGCGTTGTAGACGGGCAGCGACAGCGCCTCGCCCGCGGCCCCCGCCGAGCCGAGCCGCCCCGCCAGCAGCGTGTACAGGTTGTGCGGCGACATCACGTCGTACTTGCGTCTGCGGACATCGCCTGGGTTAGAGTGTGTGTGTGTGTGTGAGAGAGTGAGAGAGAGAGAGAGAGAGAGAGAGAGAGAGAGAGAGAGAGAGAGAGAGAAAGAGAGAGAGAAAGAGAGAGAGAGAGAGGGGGGGAGTGAAGAATAAAGATTGGACTAATGCGCCTAATTTCTTTGTATATTTTTTGTGAGTTTTAGTTCTAGTTCATAGGTGTAAGAGGCGACTAAGGTCTTGTATGGGCACATTTTATTCGTGCAGAATAATACAATGCAATATGCAATGCTGCGTTTGCCGATACGAGGCTGCCATTCGACAGCTTTTCTTCCCCAACAGTTATCGGTTCTACAAGCTATAAAGGCCTGCCCATTGCCACTTCAGCTTGCTAATACTTAGGGCTATGTACGGATTCTATCACGCAGAGAAACTCCGAGCATAGCCCTTTCTATACACGACCTGCACGGCTTTGCGGGTAGTCGATGAATGCAGGTGGCTCAGGACCGTGTTTGTCGCAATCCTAGGCTATCAAGTCCTATGTTCAACAGTGGACTACAATAGGCTGAAATGATGATGACAATGCAATGCTGCCAATATACTGCTCGTGGGAACGCAATGGGGAGTAAATTTTTTCATCCCTACCAAAATGGCGGCGACGTGGTTCGCCACCCGTCAATAACACACGTCGCACGCCGCTTCGCGCCATGAGACCTGTCTTGCGGAAAACAATATATTCAATGCAAGTAAATTCTAACTAACTAAGGAATAATTGAAACTTAACATACTTGTGTGTACTTCTGCTCAAGAAGAAGCCGAGAAGTTTAAGTGCCTGAAGCCTGATCAGCTGACTCTCCGACGCCAGCAGTTTGAATATTGTCCTCACGCCACCCTGCAACACCAAATTATCGAAATCAACCATCAGCTTTGCAAATTTTCCTATGAGGATAAATTATATAAATATTTTATACATGATTCAACAAAATATACAACAAAATAGTAAGAAAGAAAGAAGAAAGAAAAGTTATTGTATTTGACATCACAAACGAAATACAGAATAAAGTATTAAAAAAAACAAAAGAGGAATGTGAAATGAGAGGAAAAAATGTGAAGTTAAATAAGGTCTCTATTTCAGCAAATTGCGGCAACACTAACATGCTGCAGCGATGATTTTCAAATAGAGCCTGACGTTGAGTTCACGGGCGGAAATACTACGAGTATATTTGTTATGAAGCGTGTATGAAACAAACATTAATTTGCCTCGCAACTACTTGCAAAGTCACACACAGATGATCACGGTGTATATCGTTTCGCTCGTTCCGTCACTTTTATCAAAAAAAATAATAATAAGTAAAATACAAAAATAAATTTAGTAAATAGCTCTAGATATAAGACAGTTGCCACAAAACATATTCAAAAGAAAATTAACCAAATGGCTTATGGATCGTTTTCATTCTGTTAGTGAGTTTATAACATTAAATTAACACAGAAATTTGATTTTTTTCATTGACATATCATTATCATTTTTATGTTTATTTAGATACTAAGTATGATAATAAGATAGTGTTGAATAAATTAAATTCATTATTATTGAATAATATATTTATGATGTACTAAAAATGGAATAATGTAAGACACAAAAATTTGAAAAAAGGTATATTGGCAATTGAAGATTTTGAATTGTAACTAATAACTTTTTAATACTTATTTATAAGTAAGAATTTTTTTTAGATATTTAATACAGGTTTTGTAACCTTTTTCGAGCTTATAAATGATTATGATATTAAAATATTACCTTTGCATCAAAAGCGGGAACCATGGAGCTAGGGTGCTCCGACATAAGTGAAATCAGCATCTGCAGTACGTCATGAAGATTCTCATCCTGAAAAATAAATCACCGCATCAGACGTTAATGGTCAGCTTATCTGTCTGCCGAGACATAGGTTGGGTTCGAATCAGATCAAAAGTAATATTTATACATACATACATAAGATCACGACTGTATCCCATAAGGGGTAGTCAGAGACTGAGCACTCACTGCAAAAACAGATGACTGCCACAATCCACGTTTCAACCAAAACAATATATATATAGTTAATAGAATCAGCGTTACTTTGCATCTGAAATCCCATATATGAAGAAAGTAAGTTTACTTTCTAAAGATCCGCATCCACAATAAAAAATGGTGTATTGCGGGCCGCCCTGTCGTAGAGTCTCTTACGCTTGATAATGCCTCGTTTTGGGGAGAAACACGTGTCGTGTTCTCGGCTTTCGGTGGTGATATTATCTTATTGGTGTATTGTAGTGGTTGGTGAGTGTACCTGTGCGGTCCTGTGTGGCGGTGTTAGTTTGCTTGTGCACGCTACTGAGGGAGGGCGGGTGGGCACTTCAAAAAACTAGGTATTACACCATTTTTTTTATAATTTGGAATGTCGGATCTTGCAAAGTTGTAACTTAATTTTCTTTCAAAACAATATAATGCACTTGGGAAAGTGATAGGTGGTGAGCTCATCTACACCATGACGCTGTTTGGGTGCAACAGTTGGCAGTTTAATTCCTTACTCGACTTGTACGAGATCCATTGGATGAGATGGAGTGGTAGTATTCTTTTAACGAGCCGCCACCACACGGCTTTTTATACAACACGCAAAGTATTGGTTTTGGGATTTTACATTGTGATGGTTCCCACAATTCTCACACAATGTCGCTCAGTGATAATGCGTCCTCGAAAAAAAGAGCGCACAATGCGCTCATTTCGATTAGCATCACGTCAGCCGTCTCAAAAACGATACATTCAAAAACGTCGTGCAACGATAGCTTCATAGAGTTACGCCTCTTTCCCATTGGGGTGGGCAGAGACCATATCTTTCCACCTGTCGAGTGCTTGAGATTAAATTTGTGTTTATTTAATTGTAATTTGTGATCTTCAAAAAAAAAACCCCGGTCAATCGCTTGTGGCGCCAGGACTGGGGGGATACTAAAATAAAAGGCCCTGAAGAATTTCGTGGCGCCCGGAAATTTAATTGCAGCTCTGGTTAGATATCGACTGCTGCATATCATACACATACATTTTTTCTTTAATGTTTTACCGCCGTAGAGAGCGGCGCGCAGCAGTCGACAATCACACCGCGTACACACGAAACACCCGTGTTCCAGCAGAGTTACCGACATACAAGTCGACAATCCGAATGGAGGCTCGCAGCCTCCCTCGAACGGTCATTAGACGACTTAAAATCATTTGAGATATTCGAAATCGCGCAAGCACGCAGCGAACGCGACAGTCCGAATTTCGAAGTTTTTGTAGGAGTTTATTTATGTATTTATGTTTGGGTCAAACCAAACCTGGCACGCAGGCCCCTGGCTCGTGAGCACAGTATCCGATGAAGCTGTAAAAGCCAAAAAGGCTAACAGCAATTACATCACCGAAATTATATACTGAAGCTATTGAGATGAATTTTAAGCAGGTTATACATAATAACTCTGGGACCAACTTAGACTATGTTTTGTCAGTGTTTGTTTCTGCGGTACCGAAGCATTTTTGATGTGAAATATCTGTTGGCGTTAAATTCATAAATAATTATAGGCCAATATAATTTGACTTTGACATATTTATAACATATTATATTATAAATATTTATATAAATAAACTTTAGCACAAAAAAGTAATGTGAAAACCGATCATCTAACATTATCAACGAAGTGACTACCATGTTCATTATGAGATCAATAGATGTCACGGTTTTCAGTTCATTAATAACAGAAGACATAAACCGCGGGTGTTTTTTCTTTATTTATTCTTTATTGTATTTACCTTATTTAAAAAGAAAAGGATTAAAAAGGGCGCACTTAATGCCTTTTGCAATTCCCTTCCCGTCAACACAAGGCATGGAGAGATATTGTTTTTAATTTGGCAAAACGATTAGTGAATGTTATTGAACGAAGCGAGACGAGAAATATTTTTAATCTATTCCATATTTATTTATTGGTTTTCTTATAATTACTAATTATTATAATACCCATAAATTTCTATGTTTCACATCTGCCGAGTCGGCCACATTTTTTTTAGATTGTAATTCGCTTCGATTTTTTTATTTATATGTAATCTGTCTGAACAAATCCTAAAGTCCACGCGAAGTGGCAGGAACAGCTAGTATTGCAATAACTTAAATCAACCGAGGAAGTACATACATACAGTCACGCCTCTTTCCCATTGGGGTAGGCACAGACCACATCTTTCCACTTGCTACGATCCCTAACACACATCTTTAGCTTCTTCTACGTTCATTAGCGTTTTCACACACGCTCGTCGGTTGCGGGTACTTTTTAACGTGACCTTTCCTCAAAAGTTCACCGATCTGATTGTGATACGTACGCCTAGGTCGACCCTTACCGGCTTTCCCATTCACACTTGCCTCATAAATGTTTCGTCAATCTCCTTTCATTCATCCTCTCGACGTGTCCAAACCATATAAGTCTCCCTTTCTCTTATCTTTTTCACTACATCTTCAACCACAAAGCTGTCAAAAAATATTTCGTATGGTGAACGAAGAGTTATGTGACATTATGCAATATGTGGGCATCGTTTTTTTTTTAAGAAAAAATAAGGGAAAAGATTTATAACGTACCTCATGCATTGTGGTCAAGTAGTTCAGAATCGACTGCAGTTCGTCCTCTTTGACGCCGTTCCCGATCATGATTAGTTGTTTGAGAAACAGCAGAATGTACGCACGGATCGTGAGGATATCTTTATGCGCAGGCCGGGGACCTTCTGTAAACCGAAATAATATTAAAATATTATAATCCATATTAATATTATTCCGCGTGTAAGCGGCTAAAGAGAATCTACCACCACATCTCAACCCGTGCGTGTCGTAAAAGTCGACAGAGGGAAAATTAAAACCAGGAGATGGACAGCAGCATCTTCCTGGAATATCTGAATAAATAAACTGCGGTTGCCAACCCGCCTGCCAAGCGTGGCGACTATGGCAAAATCACCTCAAAATGAGAGCTACAAATTTTTGTGCCAATCTCTGGGAGAGGGCTTATTTTCAGCAGTGGACTATTGATAGGCTGAAATGATCATGATGATACTAATCTATCTATCGTAAATGTTGCTGTCGCTCTGTTTGTTACCTTTTCACGGTTAAAACGCTTAAACGATCTTAACGAAATTTGGCACAGATATAGCTTACATCCTGTAGACGGACAAAAGATACTTACGTATATATGTTTAATGATGGAATGAGTTGTAACTAATCCTGTCTGTTTTACTGGCGGTAAATTCCTATGCTGGAATCCGTCTAGGTAGGTACCACCCCAGGGCGAGTTATTCTGCAGTGAAGCAGTAGTGTGCAAGCATTACTGTGTTTCGGTTTGAATGGCACTGTGAGCTAGCGTAATCACTGGGCATTTGAGATTTGGGAACTGATGTCTCAGGGTGGCGGGCGCATTGTGGTGTCACACAGAAATATTTTGAGTGACACGGCATTTGTTATGGGCGTACCATCAGGTGAACGTTTTGCTCGTTTCGTTACTTATTACAATAAAAAAAATCCATACTAATATTATAAATGCGAAAGGAACTCTCTCTGTCCCTCTGTTTTTTAGTTACCGATACGGTGTTTGCTTGTTTGTTTGTTTGTTTTTTAATGTTTGCACACTACGGCTTCACGGCAGAGTAGACTGACTCCTGGATAGAGCTCCTGCCACTATAGTGCAATATTATACCACTGTCATATTATAGTGTGGTCGAAATCGGCCAGGAGAATAACATCAATATCAATTCAAAACATATGATTAGTATTTTTAATAAATTAAAAAAACCCATGATAGGATATCTCTTGTAATGTGGGTGCGTTTTACAGACATACATTCTATAAGCACAACATCTACTTTTACTACATTTGCGATAATCAAATCCACGGACCGTAGCTCAGAAATAAATCGCTCAGCCACTGAACCACAGGAACCTATAACAAGGAAACTATGCTTCGTAAGTAAAGCTCCTATATTTCAAGCACGTATTAATAGAGATCTCCTTGAGATAAATGATCGTCAAATAAAAGTGATAAAGCTTTAGAAAACGAGCCGGCGAGACTTTCTCTGACACGGACAAATTTGTTGCGATTTAGTCGCGCCGGGACGCTGTAATGTCTTCATCATCACGGGAGATGGATTGTTTCCGGGAATAACGGGCGCCAATAGTCAAGCCCTTGTCTCTGATTCGTATCCTCGATAATCTTCTGCACAATAAATATACTATTAATCTACATATATATTAGTACGTGAAGAGAAAACTTTGTACCCATTTTTAAGCATATTGCGTGCACGGAGGAGTGTGAGATTTGGCATAGCGAAAGTTTGTATGGAGTGAGAAATCTAAAATTAATTTTTGATACGAGTTACAAATACATTAAATTGAACAAAATAAAACATTCATAATTTACGCTCATACTGATAATGTCAATCACATAATAGTCTGCCGTTTGTTTACGTTCATACTGCCAATGTCAAACACAATGGTTTGTTACAGTCGCACAGAGTAGAGATTGTCGCTATAGATATTTAAAATGCTGCCATCAAATATTATTACTCAAACCTCAATAAAAGTCGATCAAACTTCAAAATTTTAAGAATAACGATCGAATTTCAACCACAGGACGACCACTATATTTATAATGGCAGATAAGAAACTAAAACGGTGATTGATTTTGTGAATTTTTTGCTACAGTGTTTTTAATAGACGGCCCGGTTGGCGTAATGGCTAAATGCTGTTTGTCGAGGATTCGATTCCCACATAGGACAAATATTTTTATGGCCTACAAATAATTATTCTATATAGGGTTTTTTTGCATGTAGAAAATTATTTCTGTAAAGCGCGTCGAAAACTAACAATCCGTCTTTTTTCACATATATTGGCTCCGGCTGGGTCGAACCTAAGACCCGCGGCGTAGTAGTCGGGTGCCGATTCCTAAGCCGAAGAGTCGTCAGCCATTTACTGCGCGAATCGAAGCCAATCGCTTAGCCACTGCGCCTACCGAGCCGACTAACCGAATGAACATAAATTTATCGTATTTAAAATTGTTACTTACCCAAGCCCTTGGGCATGATCCCACTCTTAGTTCTTGGATTGACGACCCAGTAGTAATATTTCAGTGTGTGTACGGTCTGCAGCACCGTGCTGACTCTCCGCACGCTTCCCGTATATGTGAGCGTCGGCCAAGAAGTCGGTGGCCAGGTAGCAGTAAAGCCTGGCCTGCACTGCGGCCGGGGTGTGGATCCATAGCGCCGGGTTGAACAGGATGTGGTCCAAGAGCTGCCAGGTGAGGAAAGATTGGCAAAAAGACTGATATTAGCATAGACTTTTGACTGTCCGATGGTCGATAGCGAGTTGCTCTCTTGCTCTACGTATCATTGTTTTTTAAAGTAAGAATTTAATTGTTATCTATCGGTTTACTTCAAAAACACCCTCTCGTAAAGAGTAGCACAGTATGTACAAAATACTGTATTTACGAAATATAAACGCAATAGACAAATTATAACCTAGACTATATATAATATATTTATTTATTTATTTAAAAACTTTATTGTTAACCTTAAAATAAAGGTAACAATGGGCGGACTTAATGCCTATAGGCATTCTCTGCCAGTCAACCCATGGCGTGGTGAAAAGCGTGTGCTATCGCTTAGAGATAAATCTGAATAATTATTTATTTAAGCTTTGGCTTTTGATGCAGCAAAACTGTATGTATATTTATATAAAAATGTATATATAATATATATATATATATATATATATATATATATATATATATATATATATATATATGTATATATATGTACGTATATTGTTTAGGTAAAGTTTTGTTTTAGTATCTAAATTATTTTTATTTATTTTTTATTTTTATTAATGTGTTAAAGTGTATTATTGTACTGTTTTTAACGGTATAATATCAGCGGGCTGGGAAATAATATCAGCAGTATACACCATGAGTGTGTCCAAGCTGAATCCTAGACCCTTTCGTCTGAAACGAGTTTTATATTAAATATTAATAAAATTTAACTTTTTTGTAAACCTGATTTTAGACAAATAAACTTCTATTATTATTATTTGTTTATGTATATACGAAAATAAACATCTTTAATGGAAAAGTTACTTTAATATTTTTTCTTTAAAAAGCCCGCTGGTTTTCATACTAGTTCTACCTAGTAGTACCCAGGCATTGTCTTTTGAGCCAGTGCTAGAGTGAAATAAAAAAAATGTATTTTATTATTAATAAAAAGTATTTCGAAAATGATGTACATAGAATATTTGTTCATTGTACTTCCTAGATCAAGTAGAAACTGTGATATTCTTCTTTCTATATTTCTTTCTGTGTTAAGACAGTGGTTAGTGACAAAATTATTTATCTTATTTCTAAGGAGTTCAATAGTTTTGCATTGATTTGAAAGCCCCGGCAAGTGCAAAAGCTCTGTGATTTATTTAATAATGTGACTAATCTACCTTTTAGTTTCGTGCTTACCAACCTTTAAATCAACCTTAAAGCACCCAAACACTTTTAATTAAATAGATTGTGTGCGATTTCCACATTATAAATGGTTTGTAAGGGATGTGTTCACGTCCACAGAAAAAAATAATCGTGTAAAATAATGTATACAAAGCTTAAATTCGCAAGAAATATTTAAAAATTAAAAAAAAAAGTCGATAAAATATTGTCTGATATACGATTTGCGAATTCATTCATTCTGGATATCGTTCTTAACAAACAAAAGTGCTGCGTGTATTTTTTTTTTTTCAAATTTGGGCGTGCGTATTTTCTGTTGTAGAGTGGTACAATACAAAAGTGAAAAAGCAAGAGGAGCATGCGCTAACAACCATCGAGACAAAAACATAACTGGAGGTTTGTGGTAGTGTGCGGGTTTCTCATTTCATTCTCATCTGAAACGCTTCACCAGATACTATACAAAAACGTTTCGAATATAATTTTTGAATATACAACTTTAAAAGCGAAGCGAGTTTCAGGTAAGAGTAAAATTAAATCATACAATAAAACATTTCCTTCACTGTAAATAAGAAATTGATTGCAAAACTGAAATTCTAACAAAAATTATTATCTTAAAACGGTAAAAAATTAAAAGGGAGTTCATCATCATCATCATCATTTCAGCCTATCACTAGTCCACTGCTGAACATAGGCCTCCCCCACAGATTGCCACACAAAAATTTGTGGCACTAATTTTTGGGGGGATTTTGCCATAGTTGCCACGCTTGGCAGGCGGGTTGGCAACCGCAGTTTATTTATTTAGATGTTCCAGGAAGTTGCTGCTGCCCATCTCCTGGTTTTAATTTTCCCTCTGTTGACTTTTACGACACCCACGGGTTGAGACGGGGTGGTAGATTCTCTTCAGCCGCTACCACACGGCGGCAATATTACAGATTATTAAAAAGTAGCCACAGAATAAATTCCATCCCTTGAACAGCGCGATGTCACCTAAATACCCAATCCCATATTGCTATAGCTATAAAAAGCCCATAAAAATATTTTAAAAGCAATTCTGTTGTGTTTTATAATGATGTCGTACACCATAAAACCATAGGTTTATTAAAAGGCAGTGGAATGCGTGAATTTTAAATATATTAGATAAGAATAGAACAAGCTCAGAGTAGCTCAGGGGACTAGGCGCTCGCTTTAAATTTCATAGTACGCGAGTGGCCTGGGTTCGATTCCCGGTGCCGGCACCACTAAAATTGTTAATTGCAATTATAAGTGCTGAATTACCACGTGCTCGGCGGTGAAGGAAAACATCGTAAGGGAACCTGCATGTCTGAGAAATAAAAATAAATATTTTTCGAAGACATGTGCAGTCCGCCAACCCGCATCGGAGCAGCGTGGCGGATTCTTGCCTAGCTCCAAGACCCTCTCAGAAATAAGAGGAGGCCTGTGCTCAGCAGTGGGACATTTATAGGCCTGAAACTTTACTTTTTTACTTTAGAACATTAGAATATATTATTCAGGCTGCATAATAATAATGAGACTGCCGTGTGGTGGCGGCTCGATAAAGCAATACTACCACTCCATCTCATCCAATGGATCTCGTTAAAGGCGAGTAAGTAATAAAACTGCACTGTGCACCCAACGGCGTATGGTGGCGATGGGCTCACCACCTATCACACCAAGTGCATATTGTTTTGGTGAAACGTGGATTGTGGCAGTCATCTGCTTTTGCAGTGAGTGCCCAGTCTCTGACTATCCCTTATGGGATACAGTCGTGATCTTATGTATGTATGTATGTATAAATAAATTTAAAAAAAAACCGATTTCAACGCGGACAGCTACAAATAGTTTCATGATTTTCTCATAGATCTCATCATCAGAACTTGATCAAAATTATATGGGAACACCTTTCCAATAAAGTAAAATCACTTCATAAACAAACAAGTTATGCCGGAACACGCATAAAGAGAGCCGTGGTAGCTCAGGGGCTAGGCGCTCGCTTTAAAAAATTTCATAGTACGCGAGTGACCTGGGTTCGATTCCCTGTGCCGGCACCACTAAAATTGTTAATTGCAATTTTAAGTGCTGATTTACCACGTGCTCGGCGGTGAAGGAAAACATCGTGAGGAAACCTGCATGTCTGAGGAACAAAAAATATTTCGAAGACATGTGAAGTCCGCCAACCCGCATTGGAGCAGCGTGGCGGATTCTTCCTAGCTCCAAAACCCTCTCAGAAATGAGAGAAGGCCTGTTCTCAGTAGTGGGACATTTATAGGCTGAAACTTCAAACTTCACGCATAAAAAAAATACAGACGAATTAAGAACCTTCTCCTTTTTTTTGGAGTCGGTTTAAAACATTAAGTATTAAATTGTACCCAAAGTAATACATACCTGCTTAAGAAGCAGATCGGAATTAGGCGAGCAACACGTGACGAGATGTTTGGTCAAGTGCAGGAACGAGGCCAGCGTATCAGGAGTGAGGTGTTCACGGCCGCAGCGTTGCAGCATGTGCGAGATCACCAAGAATCCGCGACACTGCAGCATGTGTTGCTGCACAGTGCTGCACGACTCCACCAGGGAGCACACGAAGCCGAGGAGTTTTGAGCTGGAAATGGAGGTCATGTTTAAAATTTTAGGTAAAGCATTTTTATCAGAATTAGCTACCATTTAAACTTAATCGTTTGACTCAATGTGGTGATGGGCTTTAAGATGTTAAGTATGTTAGCTTAGAGTTGGGGAAACAAGGTCGGCACCAATGATTCAAAGATATTCTTCAGAAAATACAATAGATATATAGATTACAGACTAAAACTCATCATCATCATTATTCTGGGCAAGGCATTCTTATTCAAGCCGTAGGTGTCCGGCAGAGTAGATGGTGATGGTCTCCTAGCCGATTTCAACCACGGCGACAACTGCCGACTACTGTCGAGAGCCATCAACTGCGCAGGAGATATTATAGTGCCAAAAGTGTACGCGCAAACACAGAGGCACTCACTCGTCCCAAACCTACCCGCGTCCGATGTAACGCATGATGCGATAAGATCAGGAGGTAGACTAGGATGCAGTGTCAGAAACACGGGGACAATCACAACACAACCAGACCCGAAAACCAACAATTTATGTTTTAGCACAAATGTTGGCTCCGGCTGGGATTCGAACCCAGGATCCGCGGCTTAGAAGTCAGGTACTCTGACCACTATGCCACGCGGTCGTCAGGCCGGCAGAGTAGAATAGCACCTACGTCTTACCTACCGAGGTGTCATAAGAGGCGACTTATGTACGGACAGTCTTTATTCGGAAATACTCTACTCCACTCTACTAATACTCTTAATAACTTGTCAAATTCAACAAATTTGTAAAACATGTATCTAATCGCCGACTATGTAACTTTTCATTTTTCGCCAATTGAAATACAAATGTGACATATAAACGTTTTTCACCCGGAATAATACATACATATAGTCACGCCTTTATCCCATATAAGGGGTAGGCAGAGACCACTCCCGTAGCTCACTTTTCGCCCTCGCAGGAAACGAGACGTGACGGATAGCGAATCACTTCGCCAACTCCAACAAGATTAAATAACTTTTTTGTAATCGATATTTCTTAGTAAGTAAACATTATTAAGCTCTACTGCGAATAAAAACTTTATGGTTACTTATTGTAATTAACAATTAGTATAATGTCATGTGTTAAAATTTCCTCTACGACATAATTAAAGCAATAACTGTTAAATAAAACTATTTTTTACGGATTTTATCGCGTTTAATTTATAACTATTTTTAACCCGACGTTTCGGGCGCTGTGTCCCCCCGTGAACATGGGTGCTGTAAAGCGCCCGAAACGTCGGGTTAAAAATAGTTATAAATTAAACGCGATAAAATCCGTAAAAAATAGTTTTATTTAAATGTGTAATATTCGCGAAAATAAAAGAAAACATTATGAAAAACTGTTAATTTTTAGTATTGAGCTAAGGCGTACTTTTTAAAATTTCTGCGATTCTATTACATGAAAAGTTTGAAATTTCACGGTACCTAAAACTTTTACAGTTCAGTAGTACCATAGCGCGGTCACATTCGCAAGCCGTCGTTGGAGAAGTAATGGCATCATCAACAATATACTGTACTATGCTGCTAAAACTGTAAATGTTAATTACATACCAAATAGACATTAACACTTTACGTAAACGCGTAAAAACACAGGATGTTTTGGTTAACGTCCCACTTTAACATTCCATGCGCAATTAACAAAAGGATCATTAAAGGAAATGGGACGTGAAAGGTCGATTACTATTTCAGTTTGTTGGTAAACAATAAAACAAGGTTTGTTAATTGTTTCATCAAAACCTTCGTCATGATACTCCAAACCTTTTGGATTGCCTTGTACATGCAGTAATTTCACTAGGGGAAATTCCGTAACAAAAAATATTTTTATGTCACCAATTTGTAACTGTTATTAAATGAAAGCAGTTCGGGCTTTATCAGAGAAACAAAGCCCAACAAAAAAAAAGAGTAACAAATCATACAATCACGCCGAGACTTTGTATACAAAAATGTTTTTCCTTGCTAGAAATTGAATTATAAGTGAAAAAAAAAGTCAAAATATAACGGGGCCCTTGAGGAATAAATTATAGGCGCCATAAAACGTTCATAAATCCAACCCCGCTTAGCGGGGCCGACACCAGGCAATTAGGAGTTGTCAGGAGTTAGTTCGTAGCTATTACCCGACCGTTTCAAGATGGCAGTGAAGTTCCACGGGCGATTAGTTAGCGACACTGAAAGTGCATTTAGCTGGATGACGCGGGCGAAGCTACTTGGAATAATAATGAATTGCTCTCAGACTTGGGAGTTTATATGTAACCTCAATGAAGATGTGATTTAGTTTCGAAATTTCGATCCAACTTTGATGGCTGTTGGGGTTCCGACTGTGTACGTTTACAGCGTGACTAATGTAATAGACGGATATACCAACAGTTACAGTTGCAAATAGCTATTAGAGGTGAATTAATATTACATAAATAGTATCGAACGCATCCCACTTTTGTTACATAGGCCTCCTCAATTATATCAAACCGCAGTATATTTATATGATTTTCCCTCTGACGACTTTTAGGACACCCACGGGGTGAGATGGGGTGGTAGATTCTCTTAAGCCGCCACCAGACCGCGGCCTTTTTTAACTTATGTAAAATTGTATCTAATCTATATCACTTATAACAAATAATTAGATTTAACGTGAAAGTAAGAATAGATCGTGATTTTTGAGATTATAAAAATATTTGAATTATTTAACAAAAAGATACAGAACAAGCTATCTCTGTGCTAAATTTCGTCAAGATCGGTTCAACGATTGAACCTTTAATAAGTAACAAACATACAGAGGAACAGAGACAGTTACTCGGACTTTCGCATTTATAATATGGTTTATAATTAGCATGGATAACTATTCATTACTTCATAAACCTCTCAAAAAAATTTACAAATTACAACATGCCTGTGCTCAGCAGTGGGACATTTCATAAGATGTTTTATTTTATTTATTTATTAATGGAAACAGTCATAAACTATTTTCCAGTGTCAAGTAACATATCCATGTATACAATCTTAGAGCAGCGATACTTCAAAATTTTGATCGACAGTAAAATTATAGTTGACTTTTACTGAAGATTTGCTGGACTTATGGAGACAAACGAAAAGCACAATTTTGGTTTTGAATTGAATTTTTTCCAATCACTGTACACTTTCACGAGCACTTGCTGCATAATAAACTATCAATATCAAACATCAAAACTCCAAATATACACAGAAATTACAAAATTAAATAAAAACACTAATGCCACTATTGAGTTGGCGCCAAAAATCGTGCAAGATGTTACTCATTCATAATATGTTACTCGGTACGTGCGATTCATACACACACAGACACAACAAACACTGTTCCGCAGTATACCAGGGCGACATACCATAGCATGGGGTCCCGTTTGGGATCGGAAGTGGGCGCGTCGTGCGGCAAATCCAGTTGAGCGAACAGCGGGAACAGAACCTGCACCCCGCCGATCGAATTCAATGCGCTGTGAATTGAATGCGTTACCACGGCTTTCACTTCCTGTGAAAAAAAAAAAGGAACACAGAACAAGTTTAAAATGTGGGTGTTTTAAATTCACATACGTACCAGGACAGCATAAAAGTGTAGGTAGTAATATTTTACTATTTCTTTGGTTAATGATAACGCTTACGAGTTATGGAGTCTTGGTCAGTTTAAAAAATATGATATGAACAAATACAATGTATTTTTTTTTTACTTTATTTGGAAAACAAACAACAGCATACAAATATGACGATACATTCAACTAAAGTAATAAAAAAATGAATGCTATTAAAAATGTTTACAATTTATTTAATTTTTATCGACCAAGGCGACAAATTGCGAATACTGTCTGAAGCTATCAACAGCGCAGGATACATTATAGTGAAGCGAAGACACTCAACTTTACCTACCCGCGCTCGATAATGCATTATAATAAGATGAAGGTAGAATGGTTGCAGTTTAAGACACACTTTGACAATAACAACACAACCAGATCGAAAACTAACAATTTGTGTCTTTTCAGAAATGTCGGCTCCGGTTGGGATTCGAGCCCAGGACGGGCGCAGTCGCCAGTTACTGTGACCACTCGCCCACGCGGTTGTCTATAAAAATTTAGATAGAGAATACTTATCCTTTATTTATCTAATTTAATTCGCTTAATGTTTTCTTTTATTTACGCGAATACTACACATTTAAATAAAACTAATTTTTACGGATTTCATCGCGTTTAATTTAAACTATTTATAACCCGACGTTTCAAGACACAGTAATCAATAGTATAATAATCACAACAGTACTCTTTCTGCGTAGATCGGACTAAAAATAATAATTAAAACCTGAAGGTACTCCTGGTTATGACATCAGGATCGCTGTCACCTCAGTCCCCCCGTGACCGTGACCATGGGTGCTGTAAAGCGCCCGAAACGTCGGGTTATAAATAGTTTAAATTAAACGCGATAAAATCCGTAAAAAATTGTTTTATTTTATTTAATTCGTATATGCATTTATTTAATGTAGTAATGCAGCTCGTAATGTTCGGTTCTCATCATCTCAGCGGCTCCTTAATGTCGTAGCATACAGTTTTATAGCCTAGAACTTTCCCCGACAAACAGGTTAGCTAATGCAAATTTTGTTTTTCAATTTAAATTAGTATTTTTGAGATCAGCGCGTTCAAACATACAAACCCTCCAGTTTTTATAGTAGTAAGATATACTCCGCGCGATCAGAATGGGATGCGACCTTTTTGAACTGGAGGCACGTGCCGCCCCGAAAGCCGTAGCGTCGGCAAACTAGCGTCAAAGCTGGATTTTGGCTCTTGTTAGGTATAAAATATATTTTATTCGTTATTTTTGTGATTTTAGTTATTATGTGGATAATAATCAGTGGGAAGAAGGTTAATTTTGAAAAGTCAATCAACCGAAACTGTTCAGCAGTTGATAGATATTTCGAACAATTTTATTTAATAACTATTATCAATTATTATTAATAATAATTAACTACAAATTTAGGCAACTAGGTCATTTGCCTTGACGGCGTGTGACCACAAGTGATCGTATCAACAAATTAATGTTAAAGATTAAGATTTTCATTGCTAACTCTACTTCGCTCTAGAACTGTCATTTTCTATTATACTTCGACAAGGTTCCATCGCATTCTGATCGCGCCCGGATTATAAGATAATAACATATATGTCAAACCAACCTGCAGCATCAACGCATGAGGCGTATGAACAAAGTAGGAGACGTTGCCTTTGGGGGCCGATTGTAGGCATAACTGTCCGTCTGTCGCAACTGGGTTGTACATGAACACGATCGCTGAAGACAACTTGCCGTCGTAGAGCACCTGAGAAGTCGCGATAACAATATAAATAACTGACTAATGTTAATTTGAAATTCTGTAATTTAGTTTTGTGATAGTGGTACTACAGTAAAATTTAAAATAAAAGGGGCAATTGTAATTGATGGCAAAGTCTAATGACAGAGTTATTATTATTATGATTTTTTTTATTGTATAAAGTGACGAAACGAGCAAAACGTTCCCCTGATGGTAAGCGCAACGTCCGCCCACAACAAATGCTGACCACCCAGAATATTTCTGTGTGACACCTCACTGCGCCCGTCACCCTGAGACATCAGTTTCTTAAGTCTCAAATGCCCAGTGATTACGCTAGCTCACAGTGCCCTTCAAACCGAAACACAGTAATGCTTGCACACTACTGCTTCACGGCAAAATAACTGGCCCTGGGGTGGTACTTACCTAGACGAATTCCTGCATAGGAATCCTACCACCACCAGTAATTCTTTAACCATTTCTAGAAGGTCGTCAATTAATTCAACTTAAAACTAAGAATTGCAAGAAACTTACATCAACAACACATACATGCACTAATAGAACACATATTAACGTCCAATGGGTGTGTAAAATGGAAAGTGGAAGCAAATTTGGTTTTTTGTTAGACATTTGCAAAATAAAGATAATAAAGACTACTGAAAACGATACGATAACTGTAAATCATTTTAATATATAAGCCCAGATATTTTCTAGTATAATATAACAATAACGCTCGTATACATCACATTTCGTCATTAGAGTCTTAACAGTCCACTGCTGGACAAATGCCACTCCCAAGTTGGAAGGATTTGTCGAAGTTCAAGTTACCGCACACTGGACACCGCCTGTCTACTGCGACACTGATGTGAATATCCCGCCATTAGACGCAGACGAGATTTCTCTAGGCATTTCTCTCAGACGACTCTTAAGACACCAACTGAATGAGATGGGTTGGCAGATCATACACACATACAGTCACGTCGTTTCCCCATATAAGAGTTAGGCAGAGGCCAAACACGAAGTCCTGTTCGCTCCCGCGGGAAACGAGACGTGACGGGTGGCGGAGTGTCGGTATTGACACCTATTCGTTTGGCAGCATGGAGTTCAAGAATTTACTCACTTACGCATCTAGTATTTTTTGAGCTTTACTATAGCATTGCAGTGTGATAGGCCGCCTAAGAGAATCTACCACCCCATCTCATCCCGTGGGTGTCGTATAAGTCGACAGAGGGAATGAAAACCAGGAGATGGGCAGCAGCATCTTCCTGACACATCTGATTAAATAAACTGCGCCTGCCAACCCGCCTGCCAAACGTTGCAACTATGGCGAAGTCCTTCTAAAAATGAGAGCTACAAACTTTTGCGGCTATGGAGGAGGCCTATGTTCAGCAATGGACTTGTATTTTTGATAGGCTGAAATTTGTCATGCTCGAGCTACTGTTAATTCATTATAACACTGACGGGTAACTTGTCTAGAATAGTATGCTTATTAATAAATTCTTCACCATGTTAGAATATGTTAAAAATACAATATGTTTTACAAAACCCAAATGTCAAAAATAAATATTTATTATAATTAGAAGCTTAAAATCAAAGCAGTAGGAAAAATTAAAAAGTGTTATCTTATTTATAGATAACACATACAAACATATACAACACATAGTAAACAGCAAAACAATCAAGCCGGCGCCGTGGGCGACCGTCTGTGTTGGTGGTAGACCACTCGCCCATTAGTTGAGACAACATTCCATACAATACCCGTAGGGTTACCATCTGTTACACAGTGGTAACCCTACAGAAACGTTTACAATAAGTTAGCAAAGAATCGCATTCATGTTAAAATTATGTTAATATCTGAATATTATGTACTTAAAATATATACAATTTGTTTGGCATAAAGTATATCAAGCGAGAACGTACACGTGCGACGTATGTATGTAAATGTTTTGGCGACTGTACAAAGTCAAAGTGAAAATTTCTTAATTCTATTTAGGCTTGTAGTAAAGCTCTTATGAATGTCAAAATCTACAATAACTGTACATGCAAAATGAATTCAGGCTGCTCCCTATTTAGAATAAAACTGGCAGATTTTTATGCGATTTCGTATTAGACGCTATAATAAGCGTTAATTGTATGGATGAGTACTCTCACCCTCTTTCTGGTTGTTTTTCGTGTTTATTAATTATTTGCTTGTTAATACTGAAACTGTATTTTGTAGTTGTTTTGCAGATCTAACCAAACTCAATCGTTCTCCTAATTTAAAATACTTTTTCGCATTTACGCCTGATTTTATTACATTGTTGTTAATTAAGTAAATGAAAATAATTTATTTTGATCACACATTTATAAATCTACTATGTTGTTTTCTTTTTTCAGGGATCGCGATACTTTTGCAAAGGTCATGTACAAACAAATCTGTTAAATGTATTTTCAATTTATGGAGTTTATTTTTGTAATGAAAATATTTATTTTATTTTATCTGTCAATAGAATACGACTCCATCAGAATGGCACGACATATGTTATGTTATCTCGTAAACATATATCTGTATATTTTCCTCTCTATCGTGTAGAACATGTTTTATTAAGACCCATTGGTATGGAAGTAAAAGTAATTTTATAATATATTATGTTATTGCACGTATTTACAGCCCTACATCTAAAACAAACCCTTTCTGCCGCGAGTAGTTTTAAAAGAAAAATAAGGAAACTGTTGTGCGCCGCTGAAAGCCTGGTACTCTAGGTGTTGCATTACACTCTAACCGTTGAGTGTCATTACTATGTGAGTATTACATAAAATAACAGCGTAAACATTACTGTGTTTCGATTGGAAGGCCACTGAGAGCTAGTGTAATCCCTAGGCATATTATGAGACTTAAGAACTGACGTCTTAGAGGGACTGTGTGTGTGTCGACACAGCATTGCTATGGACGGACATTGCACGTACCATCAAGGGAACGTTTTGCTCGTTCCTTCATTATCAAAAAAAATCTTAGATATTGAGAAATTTCCAATTCAAAATTATGAGTGACACCGCCCATTATGAGTAAAAAAAGATGTTCACGATCGTTAAATAATTTACCACAATTGTATCAATTATTATTAACAGAAGCAAGTTGCAAGTGCAAGAAAAATATTTGGGAACATGTAAATATAGCTGGTAGAAACGATAACCGTTGGGGAAGAAAGATTCTCGAGTGGAAAGCTTACGACAATTGTGTAAGACAAGACGACCTGTACGGTTTTGCGGGAAGTCGATGGATGCAGGTGGCTCAGGACCGTGTTTTGTGGCAATCTATGGGGGAGGCCTATGTTCAACAGTGGACAGTGGCTAAAATGATGATGATGATGATGATGATGAAAGTCTGATAACTCACATTGAAACAACGTAACAATGATATTTTCTCAGTGGACATGTTTCTTTGATTTTTTCTACAGAAGAGGAGGCCAACGAACAAGCGGCTAACCTGATGGTATATTATCACCGCCCATGAACATGCGCAATACCAAAGGAATTACGAGTGCTTCTCCGACCTTTTGGAAAAGAATAGGCTCTTTTCGTGAACGTCCCTTAGCCGCATTAATTCGACAAAATCGCCGGCGGCACGAAATTTTAACCTCCTTGAAGAACGCACTATGGTGGAACATCAAGATGATGTGGATGGAATTTTAAGTAAGGTGTCATTGATCCGAACAATTTCTCGGAACACTCTCCCCGTCGTATATACGATAAAATGCAAAGAGATGCAACATCTCTTCGCAAGGCCAGTAGATCAAGTCTCACTTTCATCATTATCATTTCAGCCTATCGCAGTTCACTGTTGAACATAGGCCTCCCCCATAGATTGCCACAAAACACGGTCGGTATCATTTTAGACTCATTTTTCTGTCTGTACATCGGCAGCTAAACGGCCATTAAATACAAATATGCACAATTTGTATGAGCAATGAAACATTGAGACAATTTCTTAAACATAACTGTATTAAAATTCGCTGACACGTTCACTTGTTACGTGCAATCCAATGCATAAACTTTGATAATATTTGGAACTGTATGTCACTGCGATAAGATTAAAGTTTTCGAAAACGTATAGTGCACGCGAGTGTACGTGGCAGACAGCGTTCACGTTTATATTCAGCTCAAGTGTTCGTAAGTGTACTCTGCATTCGGTACGGGGTGGTAATGCATGTGTGCATTCGAAATATATTGTGCTTTAACGGGTATAGCATTAACATATTTGTCCTCGAATCTTGATCAAATTTTGATATTAAACAGACATTTTTTTTATTTTTTTTATTTCAATAAAGTGACGGAACGAGCAAAACGTTCACTTGATGGTAAGTGTAACGTCTGCCCATAACAAATGCTGTGTCACCCACAAAATTACTGTGTGACACCACACTGCGCACGTCACCCTGAGACATCAGTTCTTAAGTCTCATATGCCCAGTGATTACGCTAGCTCTCAGTGCCCTTCAAACCGAAACACAGTAATGTTTGCACAGTACTGCTTCACGGCAGAATAACTGGCCCTGGGGTGGTACCTACCTAGACGGAATCCTGGAAACCAATAAATATAATAAAAAGTAAACAGATGAACGAGTACGTAGTTTTTTCGGATAAACACTAGTATCTAAGAAGAATTTGACTGTTGAATTTGACTTTTGACTGGTGGTAGGATTTCTAGGGAGGAATCTGTTTAGGCAGGTACCAACCTAGAGCCTGTTATTTTATTTATTCAGTTTAGGCTTATATAGAGCTCTTTTGAATGTGGCGGCTTATCAGACTACCACCCCAACTCATCCCGTACGCGTCGTAAAAGTCAAAAACCACTTTTAGGAATTTGGTTAAAAATTTTATGAAGAAAAGAGTTTCTAGTCTTGGCCAACTTAAACACAGGAACCTCTAGCGTGTCGCCTCGGCCCATACTACGGGAAAAAGTCACTTTATTATAAAATAAATTCATGTGTTTCCGTACGCACAGTATATTTTCATAAATATACAACGAAGGACGTATCAAAATATTATTATCGTTAAATAGTTCTCGTAGCGACTCGCGAGGATCTAAGTTAAAGATTGAAACGATTGTTTTAGCAAAATTGATTCCAGATCGGTCGCGGATCCCCACATTAATACACCATTGAATCATAATAATATGGATATATGCAGAATAAGCCGTGGTAACTCAGGGGCCTGGTGCTCGTCTTCAATTTCATAGTAAGTGAGTAACCTGGGATCGATCCCCGGTGCCAGCACCTCTAATATTGTTCTACAATTTTAAGTGCTGATTTACCACGTGCTTAGCGGTGAAGGAAAACATCGTGAGGAAACCTGCATGTCCGTGGAATAGAAATATTTCGAGGACATGTGAAGTCCGCCAACCCGCATTGGAGCAGCGTGGCGGATTTTTCCTAGCTCCAAAACCCTCTCAGAAATGAGAGGAGGTCTGTGCTCAGCAGTGGGACATTTATAGGCTGAAACTACTTTTTACTTTTATGCAGAATAGACTTATTTATCAGTAGCTTCACAAGTCAACTGTCTGATCCTTGTAATAGCAAAAATGGCCGAACTTAATTTCGAAGCCATTCTTTCATATGTGCGGGGAGCACATATGAAAGAATGTAGCTAGGAATCAATAGCGATTCAAAGAACATTACTACAACAACTACAAGAACTACATTAATATTAATTTATCCGTCGACTTTAAACATTCTTAAGTGTAGACATTTTGTTTTACCCGCATTTTAAAGTAAATCATTTGCCGCAAATCATTTGGGAACAATATCCAGTGTTTTATTGGGCTAACATTTATTGGGTTCCAACGTTAAGTAATTTCTGTTAACTTTAAAAACAATGAGATATCATCAGCAAACATAACTATCGCATACAATTTTGTACCAAATAAGGAAGATCATTAATGTAAGCCAAGAACAGGAATGGACCAAGGATACTGTGCAAACATTACTGAGTTTCGGTCTGAAGGGCGCTGAGAGCTTGCGTAATCACTGAGCATATAAGACTTAAGAACTGATTTCTCAGGATGACGGGCGCAGTGTGACTGTCGCACAGAAATGTTTTGAGTGACACAGCATTTGTTATGGGCAGACGTTGCACTTACCATCAGGTCAACGTCTTGCCCGTTTCGTCACTTTATCCAATAAAAAAAAAAGAAAACTATATCTTAATAATGTAGTTGGTGCTTGCACGATTGACTTCTTTATACTGTTAAGCACCTAGAAATGGTTAAGTAAATCAAAATTTCTGTTATGTCTTTTAGCTCATCTTGAACATTAACATATTAAGCTTGCTGGGAGCTCAGTTTGATGAACCATAGCGAAAGTACACACGACGCTGTCGGAAGAAGAGTGCTTTTAGAAACAAATTCCCTCACATCTTGACAACATTTGCATTAAGATGAAAGACAAGACGCGACGTTAGATTGCAGCGAGGGGCGGGGAAGGGATGGAACTCATCTCGTTACACAGATTGTGTTTGCTTTAAAAGATACGTCGAAAGCGACTTTAATAACAGTGCTTTCCCTATTTTTAAAGAAACACACAAAAGAAAATTTTCAAGCGTATAACGAAAAAAACATTTTACATTGCTCTGTATCAAACTTTAATATTATTCAGTATTCAAACAAAACACATCGGGTCCCATTGCACAATGGCGGGACGAAATCAATAGGATGAGATGGGACAACAGATTAAATTATCACGCCATCTTACGACAGCTCCATAAAATGCATTTCCTCTAGTCTAGACTATCAACACGTCACATTTAGTTTCAAAATAAGATTCCCTGCATTTCGGGCACCAAATAGTAAAATGCTTAATATACTACCTTCATCGATAAGGAAAAACGACTAACGAAACGATAATTTTCGTTCATAGGAAAACATTTCATTGGCCAGAGTACCAGGCTACTGAATTTGTATAAAACAAAAGGTTGTAAATTCAGTCCCTCTGACGCCGATATTTGTGGTTAACACAAATTATCCATCTTAGGGTCTTCGATCACGATTTAGAATAAAATAAATTCCGAAAGGTCTCTTATTTAATTAGAGATGATTAATCTAAAGTGTGGTTGCGGCTTAAGAGAACCTATCACCCCATTTCATAACGTGGGTGTCGTAAAAGTCGGACAGCGGGAAAATGAAAATCAGGAGATGGACAGAAGCATCTTCCTGGAACATCTGAACAAAAAATAAACTGCGGTCGCCAACCCCCCTGCCAAGCGTGGCAACTGTGGCAAAATCTCCTCAAAATTGAGAGCTACAAACTTTTGTTGCAATCTATGGAGGAGGCATATGTTCAGCAGTGGAAGAGTTATAAGCTGAAATAATGATGATGAATCTAAGAGGATACCGCGGTGAGCTTTAATGTTAAAATAGTACTTCATTAGTATTGTTAAGTGTTTCATTACATTGTAAACAACATTACTTCATTTTGTTTCTGCCTCTTGGCAATACCAAATAGATTTTTTTTTAAATACGAAAACTGACGCAGCGATGAAGATTTATTAATATAAAATACGAGTGCTTCAGCCAAAAGAAGTCGCCTTCGCAATTTAAAAATAAGAAAAATATAAAAGTCGAGTCGAACTGAATTCTTGAACGTGCAAAAAGTTTGTGAACGCCTTTGCTTTACTTCAACTTTACTTCGGAACTCTCAAACATGAAAAATAAAAATTCATTTTGAGCAAAACATGGAAAAGCACAAATTCATCGAGAAGAAAATTACTTCGAAAACATTAAACTTACTAGACTACGCTGTAATTTGTATGCATTAGTTATTGAACAATAAAATATATGTGACAATTAATTACGTATGCTGAATGTAAACATTGAATATCCTGCAAAATATTTAGGTTGATTGATAGCTTATTTTATTTAATGGCATTTTTGTATTGATACAAATGACAAAGTAATAAATAGTAACAATAACGAAACAGACAAGCATTCTAGAATCATTATAACCACTTAAAAACTATGTTCTGCTTCTCCTGGTCGAAATTAATAATAACATTCAATACTTTTTACCTCCACTGCTATTTTTTAATGTAACATAACTTGAGATAAAGAGATCTGCAGATAAGAATATTACACATTTTTTTCTGGTTTGGTTATTTTAAGTTTGCAGCACATTTCATGTTCGATAGTTGGTAAACCTGCAAAGGGTTCTTTATATTTTTTTATTGAAGATCGCCTCTATCCGAGGAGGGTGAAATTCTGATGTCAACCTACCCATAACAAACGCTGTGTCACCCCGAACTTTTTTGTGTGCACTGCGCTCGTCACCGACATCTGTTCTTAAGTCTCATATGCCTACTTATTGCACTAGCTATCAATACTCATGAAGAGTATACGTCGAGTTTTATTTCCTAAGTGTATGAAAATAAAAACAATACATTTTCACCAGAAAAAGTGACGTACTGAATACGATAACAGCTTATTGAACTAGCTGCGTGTCGCGGTTCTCAGCGTACATCTCCTTATCATATTTTTATATATATTATAGGCAAAAATATTTTTTTTAAATCGGATTAGAATTTCCTAACATTAGCGCGGAGACGTCTAAACTTACGAACTCTCCAGCTTGATTATAGTACAAACGGTGCCACGCGGTTTCATCCGCGAAAAAAAACCGACCACGATCGATGATATACATATATATATCCCTATTTGCATCGGATTTTGAGAGTTTTAATGTATTTGCGTGGAATCCTAATTATTTTTCTAAAATTAAAGAAGCCTTAGTTACCCGCTATTATATCATCTATCTGTCAGTAAAAGTCCCGTCGAAATCGGTCCAGCCATTCTGGAGATTAGCCGGAACAAACAGACAGACACACAAAAAATTTAAAATTTTTTTTTTTTTTGAGCACCGTATATACTTTCATAAGCATCGTCTAAAAAGCTGTGATTTTGATATTGCAAAGAGACACTCCAATTTTATTTATTTGTATAGTAAGAGAAGATTACGCGATAAACAAAACACTGGACAAACTTAAAGGGAGTTTTTTATCTAACGTTTTAAATCTGCAATTCAGCGCTGACATTATGCAAATAGGTCAATGGTTTTCTATACTCTGATATGATGATATGTAAAAATATTCACTTTACATCTTACGTTGTAAAATAATAACTGAGACTTGATAATGATTCTATGTTTTAAGGGTGACAACTGACAACGTTGATTTATATGCATATGAATAAAAAAAACCAATAAAAAGGGTATATGAACAAACTCGTACCAAAATTAACACTAATAAATGTATTACATAATAAGTTTCTAGATAGGCATCACCGTAATGTCAGTTATAATGCTGTCAAGTAGTTGGAAGGGCACTGACAGCTAGTGTAATAAATGTAATAAGCTAGTGTAAGAACTGATGTCTTAGTGTGACGAGCGAAGTATGATGCCACACAGAAATGTTCTGGGTGACACAGCATCTGTTATAGGCAGATTGCACATACATAAAAAAACAAGAAAATAAATGATGGGTGTATACGTAACCGTTATATTAAGCAGTGTGGTGGCTGCCCAGGAGATATATGCAATCCTAAGCAATGTATACAATCAGCACACGAGTGGTGAAAAAGTCATGCCTAACATATACCCATCACTGTCTTATATATATCGCCGTGTGGTAGCGGCCTAAGAGAATCTACCACCCCATCCCATCCCGTGAGAGTCGTAAAAGTTGACAGAAGGAAAATAAAAACGAGGAGATGGGAAGCAGCATCTTCCTTGATTATCTGAATAAATAGACTGCGATTGCCAACCTGCCTGCCAGGCGTGGCAACTATGGCAAACTTCCCCCAAAAAGAGAGCTACAAACTTTTTATGGCTATCTATGAACGACGGAGATGTCATTAAAATTTCGTTCTCGCAAAATAGTTCAAGCTAAATTATCGCTTAAAGAAATACGTAGGAGCCGATTGAAATAAATTCCATGGCATCTTGACAAGTTTGATATAAAAATCAAGATGACGGAGAGATTGGCGCGGAGACGGCCGGCCAGTTTAAACCTTATTCAAATACGTTAGTCAGATTTCAATAAGTTAGAATTAAAATCAGGTTTTACGTGAAGCCATTGCTATCAGACTTTGACAACATCAAATTTATCGCCAATAATATTAAAGCCATATGTGTCCGCCAGAGTAGAGTAGCACCAACCGAGGTGTCGTAAGAGGCGACTAAGTTATTGTACGGATAGCCATTAATCGTGCAGAATGATAACATTATGTGCAATGTTGTCACTATCTTGCTCGTGGGAAAGAAGGGAGTAAGAATTTTTTGACTTGTACCAAAATGGCGCGACTTGGTTTGCCTCCCGTCACGTCTCGCTTCTCCCGGTGGCGAAATGTGGGCGACGGGGAAAAATACGTGAATGTATGTATGTAATAATTATGATCTGTTGCATTTAGTAGATGCAGGTAGTAACTTCACTGTAGCACATACTAATTATACATGACGCTCGAAGTGAAAAGGTGTACATTATCAAAAAGCGAAATTTTAAATATAGGTTATTACTCGAATTTATACCAAAAACAATTATGAACGTATTTAATACATACATACATACATACATACATAAGATCACAACTGTATCCCATAAGGGGTAGTCAGAGACTGGGCACTCACTGCAAAAGCAGATGACTGCCACAATCCACTTTTCACCAAAACAATATAATACACTTGGTGTGATAGGTGGTGAGCCCATCGCCACCATGCGCTGTTGGGTGCACAGTGCAGTTTAATTCCTTACTAGCTTTTTACGAGATCCATTGGATGAGATGGAGTGGTAGTATTTTTTTAACGAGTCGCCTGGCTGTATTTAATAAGTAGTTCATATGTAGTCCTAACTATATGGTCAGTCATGATATAGGTACCAGTTTAAATTATACTCGCATCTGAAAATGTTAACCGTTTCGTTTTGCCATGACATCGATATTCAATTTGCGTCAGAAGTTTTCGTTACTTCCTTAATAAAACTTTCTAGGCTCTCTCTGGTTATGAAAAGTGCGCGACCGTCGCGGCGTTACGGGCTCATGAGTAATAACTTTGAAACCTTTTGTTTCAATTTATTTATTTATATTCTTTATTGCAACCCTTATATGTAAAATAAATTACAAAAAAAGTAAATTGGAAAAAATTATATACACTAACAGTGAGCAATCCAGATAACCGCTGGATGGACATGATATCAAGGACAACGAAAACGTTCAGAGCGTCGGCATGGAAAACCAATAAATAAAATGTATTGCATAAAGAACGAAATTATTATACACATATACGATCATACGTAAATAAATAAGTTTATATATATAAATATAAATACATATGCTTTATATACATATATAATTTTAAATAATATAAATAAGAATTAAATAGAGGCTAGTGCGAAAACTTAATTATATTCTAAAGAGACAGATAATGATTTAATCAGTTTCTTAAAGACAGGAAGGGACGGTACACGTTTAACTGTCAAAGGCAGCGCGTTCCATAGGCGGACAGCCTGTGCAGTAAATGATGCGTCCATAAATTTGCGGCATCGTCAACTTCAAACTCTCTGCTAATCTTAAGTACCGCGAATGGGAATCACGAAGGAATTCAAAACGTTTTTCGAGGTAAGAAGGGTAGAGGGGATTGAAGAGAACACTATAAAGTAGATGAAGTATGTGAGCATTCCGATGAATACTACTTCAAAAACATCATTCACGTGGCTTTGCCAGAGTAAAATGAAAACTAATACTAGAAAGCAAAATTAGAGTCGATCTAGAGATTTGTAGTAAATTCGAAAAATGTTATAGAAAAGACCTGATGGGAAGTGACAACTGCACATGAAACGGAAATTAAAACAGCAGTTGCGGATCATATTAAAATGAAAATCATTTTCGCCGAAAAGTATTCAAATTAGTCAGTGCGTACTTGTGAAATATTCATAAGACCGAGATACCAGGATCACATGGATGACGGGAGAGGTCGGAATTAATTATCGTTACAGAACTAATTAATATTTTAAATTCAATCAGCAAAGTTTTAATAGCATCCGGAAACAGACGAAACGTAGTAATACGCTGCCTATAAATTTTTGGAGTTGTATGGAATAATGGAACAGACTCAACTTGTAGAATTCTATGAGGCGATGAGCCAAATGTTGATATCGTTTTTATTGGACCATACTAGAAAGTACTTTCTTGGTAGATCTTTCAAAAATTATACACAAATTATAATATTATAATGTAATGTTTGCACAGTACCGCTTCATGGCAGAATAACTGGCCCTGTGGTGGTACCTACCTAGATGGATCCTGCATTAGAAATCCTACCACCAGGAGTGATCGTTTATGAACCGATTGTGATGAATATTACGATAAAATTTATTGATACCATATTTTTTGTATCATCCTAACAGATATCTGCATTTAATATTAGTCTTTTGATCATTTTTGACTTTTCTTTACTTTTGCTCATATTTGTAAAACGCTATGTGCTGATGAATACCCACAAACGAAAATAGCAAAATAAATCATACCAAATAATTTTCTCTCATTATTTTCGTCACATTTTGCCGCTATATGAACAAAATTGTCGTTAGTCGACGTTGTGTGTTTTAAAAAACCGTGTCTTTTATAAATTTTAAGAGAAGAAATTATTATCTGAACATTTTTTCTTATGTACGTAAGTATTTTTATTACTTAGTTTACATGTACATGATTTTTCAACTCCAGTATCTTTAGTAAACTCTGACAGCTGATGTTAAGTTCTGCTTATTTATAGTTACTTTTTTTTTATTGCGTAAATTTATGAAAAGAGCAAAAAGTTCACCTAATGGTTAGTGCAACGCCCATAACAAATACTGTGCCACTCAGAAAATTTCTGTGTGACACCACACTGTGCCCATCACTCTGAGACCAGCCCAGTGATTACGCTTGCTTACAGTGCCCTTCAAACCGAAACAGTTATGTTTGCACACTACTGATTCACGGTAAAATAACTGGCCCTGGGGTGGTACCTACCTAGACGGACTCCTGCATAGGAATCCTACCACTAGTTTGTATAAATACAACTAAAGAGTATGTGACATATGTCAGTAACATAGTTAATATTAAGTGTCGTTTTCGTTTATATAGAATGTTCGGCTCCTAAACCGTAATCAATAAGATAATTGAATAAATGTCGAAAGAAGAGTCAAATAGTACTTCACCAGCAAAGTTGTCTATAATATATAAATGAGATCCCAGAAACTTCCCTTGCGGCAGTTCACCTTAATTAGTATCAAAACGTAGTTTCACTAATTTAATCAAACACTGAATGTTAAGATTATTTTGTACAAAAGTATGATGTATAAAAATAGGTAGGAAATAATTTAGTATATTCAGGTAAAAAAACTTTAGAATTATATCCA
This sequence comes from Luehdorfia chinensis, assembly GCA_019845155.1. Lineage (NCBI taxonomy): Eukaryota > Metazoa > Arthropoda > Insecta > Lepidoptera > Papilionidae > Luehdorfia > Luehdorfia chinensis. Next base: position 1,611,923 of record JAHVAK010000415.1, read on the forward strand.
TTTATATTCAACAAGCAGCTTCTTATATCTGAATTAACGAACAAATGCATTAGTGAGTTTAGTTATACTGTACTGTTTTCAGGAAGAAAGTAGCTGTTAAATCCTCTTTATATACATAAATTTATTAAATAACTTTCATGCAAATTATAGTTCAAGTTATAAGTATACCTGATGCCCATCTGAGGATACCCATTAAAAGTAATAGAATTTTAGTAGTTCAGACTAAGATTAGAACATTTAATGATGTTTTATAATTAGTTATCTGATATCTTACGTCATGTATATTTTGGTTTGGATCGTGGACGAGTTCTCCGTATTTATCTACGCGAACTTCTGTGGACGGTAGTGGAATGTGACACTCTGCGTCGAATCGGAACTGACCCTGGCATCACACGGACAATACCAATGGAAGTTAAACAAGTGTTACAAACACTAATTGCTGTGCGGGGATAACTATTGGATTACTTGAGGCTTATACAAAAATATAATACCGAAACATACTACATGGTCAACATACTGCTTCCAGATGATTTTAGTGTCCAAAAAGTCTCGAGTATCCAATTGATCCCCATTCAGTCTACATACAAAGCATGGAAACGAACACAGAAAAACTGAAACGTTTAGCAAGCGGCGCGTCATGCTTACACGCTTGCATGCTTCAATATCTACGAGCAGGGTCGCATGCGCTGCGGCAACTTCGCGCGCTTCGTCAGCCAAACGCCTTCCCCGCGGCGTCTCATCTTCTTTAACAACTACGGAATTCTCTTCACTCTCTGCTGCCTTAGTATCTTCTTGCGAAGCATCTGGAGGATTGGACTCGGGAGTTTGGGAATCGGCGATAGGATCAGGCGGGATTTCAGCGTATTCAAGCTTGGGCGCGGCCGTCTCGCTCACCCTTTTGTGGTTTTCCGGTAAACTGATGTTGCATTCGTTGTCGAAACGGAATTGACTCTGTGTCCGTGATAGCAAAAAACAAACATATTGATTCAATTAATGAAAATATCAACACAGTTAATTTTATCTGTTGAGAACTGTAAAAAAAGTTTATTTAATTATCTTCATTATAGTTTTAGAAAGAAAAATTAAGCAAAGATACATTTCAATTATAATCAGTAAAAGTATTCAACTATTCCATCCGGTGCATTCGTACATTATATAACAGTAGTGATCAGGGCATCATTATACCTTATATCCAGGTCCAAGTCGGTGCATTGCGCAGATCTGATGTGTTGTTAGCGCCTCACCAAAGAGATAAATCGCTGCCATTTGGCCGCAAAAGACTCGCTCCTCATCTAACTCCGCCGTCGCTCCGATGTAGCATTTGTCGAAAGGCTATTGACAAAAGTTAAATTAGATTACGATATTTTTGTATTAATTTAAATAAAAAACGCTAATTGAATTAATGGAAAAACTTATTCATCATACACCTAAAAATTATCCACGTATACAATTAAACAAAAAACAGTAAATTTACATTTTAAAAACCAATTTGACGAATCTTATATAGATAAGAAAATCTTGTTATTGTGGTGTCATCGAAAAACCAATCACACTTCTTGTACGTGTTAAATATGGGATTCTCAAGCAAACAAAAATAGTCTATGTATAGGAAGGAACAAAATTTGCAAGCAATACTAGTGTATTGATGTATATTGCCACCGTGTGGATGCAGTGGCAATACATGTACGCCCACACTCTATTGTACTGTAGTCCTTTATAAATTATTATTAACCTTTATAAATACGTCTAAAAACAGAGCAAGAAAAACCCTAAATCGAATCCAGTCAGAAAATGTAATCCAATTCAGTCTCGATGAAAATTTGCTCGCTTGGAAAGTTTTATGTGATTCGAGACAATGGGGCTTCTAGCTACCTAGTTATTAGCGAATGAAATAAAGGTACTGCGTGTGTAATAAACCTCTCAAAGTGCGGTAACCGAGTTAGCGTAGCATTAAGCGACGGGAATCTCCTTACCGATAAGCGGTTATGTGGGAAGTTTCTAAAATGGCTGCAACACGATTAAACAATCGTATGGACTAATTGGTAGACATGATAGTTTATACGCCAGTTACAAATTAATAGGTTATTGGTTGCTGTTTCATAATGTTTAGAGGAAATAAAATGTTCATATATTAATTCAACAAAAAACCGACTTGAACGCATCATCTCCTAATATGCTTATGCGAATTTAAGAATTTCATGATTTTCTGATGGATCCCATCACCAGAACTTAAGCATCGAAATCGATTCACAATCGATGAAGGTATCGGGTAACATACACACAAAAAGAAATGTTGTCGTATTGAAAACCCTCTTTTTATGAACTCGGTGAAAAGAATTAGAGTAAGTATAACTTCTTACGTCACCGTACATTAAAACAATTTTATGAGTACATGAGAGCATAGGAATGGTAGTAAAGTGGTGCAATGATTAGTGTTGTTGGATCGAGTCCATGGTGCTTAGTATTTACTTCAGCCGCTGCAATTTTTTTTATTGTTGTATAAAGTGACGAAACGAGCAAAACGTTAGGAACCAACATGCACATACCAGGGTGCCGTTCACCCGGAATGCATACATGCAAAGGCATCTTTGCCTATCATCAACAGTCACTTCTCCAAAGTACTACTCCGTCTGAACAAACCCCAAATCAGAAGGATTAGTAGCGCCATAACCAGGCATGGATCATTTAACAAACAACTGTTTACTTTAGGTGTTAGACAGCGGTTTAGACATTTTTATTAAGACTTTAATTTAGATCCATATTATTATTTATTGCTTATAAGCTAAAACTCATAACCATAACATGACAATACTAGAATTCTCAGTCTGTCATTTCGCCGCTTCCTTCATAAGCTCCCCCAACAATTCGTTACGACGTAACGCCATGTTAATTCCTATTCGCAGCCGAGACTACGCGATTTCGTCTTAAGAGAGGCTTAATGTTCATTCTGAGGGTACATTATTAACTACACGCGACGTGGATACAGAGATAATATTGAGTGTAATCTTGGAAGTTGTTTGGTTATGTAAGATATCAATAAAGACAAACTCGTGTTTTAATATAGTCTTTTTATCCACTTTAGGGTAACAAATTAAAACGGTCCACCTGTTTGTAAATGGTGACGACTGTCTATAATCTACTGTCTTGCACGCATTGACATTTAGGTGCATTGTCCTTTGCACCAGATCGGATTGTATCATTTCCAAAAATAAGCTATCCGGCTCCACGTCACTAGCATGCGAAGCACTGCACCATAAGCTCCTAACTTACGCAGTTCATCAGTGAGTGAGTGATCATACGCCGGTCATTAATCATGCTATGCCGAGTATGACGCATGATACTAAGATCAGTCAACGAAATAAAATCTGGGGCAACAGGGGCCTACGTTGTGTATATCGTTTTGACGATGTACTATCTATTTTAACTCAGTTTAGTGATCAAATTAAAAAAAAACTTTGTACATACTTGGACTTATCATGCTTAACATAATTTAAGGTTATTATAGCTCAACAGAGATAAACGAGGACGCTTCGTAGTGAGATATCATCACTCTGAAATTTTTATCATTATATGTTAAATTATTCGATTATTATTCTGGTGGTAGAATTCCTATGTAGGAATCTGTCTAGGTTTTATCCCCAAGGCCAGTTATTGTGAAGCAGTAATCTTGGATATTACTGTTTCGGTTTGAAGGGCACTGAGAGCTGGAGTAATCACTAGGCATATGAGACTTAAGAACTCATGTCTCAGGGTGACGGGCTCAGTGTGGTGTCACACAGAAATGTTCTGGGTGACACAGCATTTGTTATGGGCAGACGTTGCACTCACCATCAGGTGAACGTTTTGCTCCTTTCGTCACTCTATCCAATAAAAAAAATACCCGTACGTGATCTATTTGGCATAGTTTTTCACTAGGGCTAATCTTATTTAAGACAGAAGTTAAAATGAATTTTGTCCGTTCGTTATTGTAAGTAAAAATAAAAATAACAGCCAATTCATCTAATGACAGTGTTCATAGCTGTGTACAGAGTACAGTCTCATTTCAGAGATGGATTTGGACCCGGAAAGATTTAGCCACGCTGCTCCATTGCGGGTAAGCGGACTTCACATATCGTCGGAATTTATTTCTCAGACATGCCGGTTTCCTCACGACGTTTTCCTTCGCCACTGAGCACACCAGCAAATCGGCACTTAAAGTAACAATTTGAGAGGTGCAGGCACCGGAGATCAAACTTAGATCCCGGCCCCTGAGGTGCCATGGCTACATTTTGTTTATTACTTTAAAAACTTTTTAAAAATAATACGTTTAAAACTAAAATCATGTTTATGTTACGAGCTTTTATCTGTGAGGCGTATTTCCAGCAGTGGACCTCAAATGTTGCTAGAGCTATAGCACTTGTCAAAACAAATCCAACAAGCCCTAACATGACGAAGCAATTTTGCTAAGTTGAGGAGTTACTATGGTCATCATTTTGGCTCCTTCATCAGACGAGCTCAATGGTACCAAATTATTGCATTTTCACCGAAGCTTTTTCTTTAGAAGAGTGGGCAAACGAGCAAATGGCACACCTGATGTTTCTGTGATTACTGCCGCCTATGAACATCCGCAACACCAGGGGAATCGCGGGTGCGTTATGAGATCTTTTCTTTTTTTGAAGGTCCCTAAGTCGTATCAGTCCGGAAAAACCGCTGGTGGCAGCTAATTCCACAGAGTGGTCGTGCGTGGCAGAAAATTCCGCGAAAAGCGCACAGTGGTGGAATGCCAACCATCAAGGTGATGTGTATGGAATTTGGTGCTATGCCGCGATGTACGATGGTGAAACTCAGAGGCGAAACCCAGCTCAATCGAATCAAATCTAGTTAGTCAAAATTGACTAACTACGAGTAGATTTGAACCGGAAAGTCACACGAAGAAAGCAAGTAAAATAAAACCACCTTAAAAAAAGGGACGGCCTACTAATGCCTAATTTTCGAGACGGTTTTTGAGCCGGGTACTTCACATGCCGTGAAAAGATTTGTATTTCTCAGACATGCAGCTTTTTTCATATTTATTTCTTCATGCCCGGCGATGAGGAAATGAAAATAAATCACTTCGAATAACGGTTAAAGATGTTTGCGGCAATTTTGCCGGTATTGCGATCGAATCCAAATCACTAGTCCCGCCCGAATTACCACGCCTCAGCTAAAACAAATAATGTGGCATCAGAATACTTTTGAATTAAAACAAAACCCGGCATTAAGGTTAACTTCAAAAATCAAAGTGTTTATTATTCATGTTGGAGCGTAAATTACTCTGTCCGTACGCCCGCGGCCTAATTTCACCTCTCACTGGACAGACGACTACAAAAGAGACCAATGTATTCGTCCACTGTTCACTGGTTGAAAAATATACAGTTCAAACTTGCTGAACCAAAAGCTGCTTGTTTTAAAAGCAAACTGAATACTCAGATTTCATTGTTATGATGGAGATCCTTAATTACGATTTCGTTACACATGCAATAATAATATAATCTCAGACACTTTTAAACAAAAAGCTATAAATGTCCCCTCTTTGAGAGGGTTTTGAAGGCGAAGAGAATCCGCCACTCCAATCCTTTTGATGGTGGTAGGAAATCTTTGCAGGAATCCGTCTAGGTAGGTACCACCTCAGAACCGGGTATTTTGCCGTAAAGAAGTAGTGTAAAGGGCACTGAAAGCTAGTAATCACTGGGCATATGAGACTTATGATTGATGTTTTAAGGTGACGGCCGGAGTGTTAACAGAAATGTTCTGGGTGACACGGCATTTGTTATGTTATAATAAAGTTATGTTTGCACACTACTGCTTTACAGCAAATAACTGGCACTGCAGTGATACCTACCTAGACGGATTCCTACCACCGGTGGTGCAAACTCATTCGTTCCCACCTTCACACAAACGATGTAACATACGAGGTAATGTCGGAAGCAATATCAAACATACGACAGAGGAGATGTACCAGAACCTATAATTGTACAAATATCGATTACAGCTGGAATTCGAACCAATGACTCCGCAGATAGTTAGCAATTTATTTATAATTTAATAACAAAAGTGCTTTTCTAAAGTAACTATTAGTAATTGTTATAAATATTAAATACTAATGGAGATGTTATTCGTCATAAGAATAAGGTTACAGGTTTTGAAAACAAAGTCGTAAATTATTTTCAAATTTAACATAAATTTGTCAAATTGACCTCGAAGTTTTTCCTCGGTTCTTCACTGAAGAGGTCTTAATTTTCTCATAAATAATTAGACTACTTTAAATAAACGTTTAAGATTTTTGTTTTACTTTATGATAACTCACTGCTCTAATAGCTGTAATGCAAATTGCCCCCATTTAGAGATCTCATATCAAAAACTTACGAACAAGATATATGTATAGCTGCATTACATATACAACTGTAATAATAATTATAATTATTTTTAGATAAATCTATTTACATAGTAACACGGTGCGGTGGCGGCTTAAGAGAATCTACCACCCCATTTCATCCCGTGGGTGTCGTAAAAGTCGACCGAGGGAAAATAAAAACGATGACATGGACAGCAGCATCTTCCTGAAACATCTGAATAAATAAACTGCGTTTGCCAATCCGCCTGCCAAGCGTGGCAACTTCTGTTGCAATCTATGGGGGAGGCCTATGTTCAACATCGGACAAATGGTAGGCTGAAATGATGATAGTTCGCTCCCAGCGCTAAGGCTAAGGCGCTAGGGCTAAGCAGCTTTAGTCCAGCTGTTATGCGGCGAATGTGTGTAAATTGGGAAAACACAGTCCTTATCGACTTCCCGCAAAAATGCACAGGTCGTCCTCCATCTAGTGGGTAGTCGTCCCTACACTGCATTTGCCGTTATGGGGCTACAAGTGAAATCCAAAAGGGTTGTCGCTTCTACGAGCTATGTGGTTAGCTTATCGCCTCTACAGCTGACTGATTTTACTGGATAACTTTGGTCACTTTGGTTCTTCGTTTATGATGGTAAGATTCCTATGCAGGAATGCGTCTAGGTAGGTACCACCCCAGGGCTAGTTATTCTGACGTGAAGCAGAAGTGTGCAAACATTACTGTGTTTCAGTTTGAAGGGCACTGAGAGTTAGCGTTATCACTTGGCTTGTGAGACTTAAGAACTGTTGTCTCAGGGTGACGGGCTCCCCCCCCAATGGGTTCTCGCCTTGTCGTGGCGGGGGGGCTTAGTAACCGTGGCTTGGTCACCCACGGTGAAGCTAAGAGGAGCCCAGGTCGGCCTGTGGCGACGGGCTGACCCGAGGAGGTCGCTCCGAGTGGGCTACGCAAGCCCACTCCGGACGCGAATAGGAGGACTGCTGGGGGGAGCAGTACGCTGCCCTCCGCAGCCGAGGTGGAGTCGCGGAGGAAGAGGAGTGTAGGTGTATCGTTGCCTCTCTCCCTATCCTCCGCGACTCTGGCGGGGCCGTACCGTCGATGCGGTAATGGTGGACTGCTGGGGGGAGGAGTGAGTCGACACTGCTCACCCTGCCCTTTGCAGCCGAGGTGGAGTCGCGGGGGAAGAGGAGTGTAGGTGTTGCGTTGCCTCTCTCCCTGTCCCCCGCGACTTTGGCGGGGCCGCACCGTAGTTGCGGCGGTGGTGGGGCCGCGGAGGGAGAGGAGTGTTGGTGTGTCGTTGCCTCTCTCCCTATCCTCCGCGGCCGTAACGTGGTTGGCGGCGGAGCCACAGACCAGATCCGCTGCCGGGGCCAGGAAGACTAGTGCTTTCGAGTGCAAGTCTCCTGGCCCCGTGGCCTCCGCGTGGCGGACTCGGGGGGGTTCATTGCGCGCACAAAGGGGGCCGTGCTGGAAGGCGCGTCCTGTGTTCCGGCGCGCCTTGCTGGGAAGGGGAGTGGGGAGGAGCTGTCCTCTCCCGAGAAGGGGCCGCCGATGTTAGGCGGCCAGCGCCGGTGGGGTCGCGGATGTGTGCGTGAGCGTTCCCGTGGCCCTGCCAACATGCGGCGAAGGCGGAACATCATGGGGTTTTAGTCGGTGCAAGTCCGACATAACCCGATGTTCTGGGTGACAAAGCATTTGTTATGGGCTGACGTTGAACTTACCATCAGGTGAACGTTTTAAAAGATTAAGAAACTTAATTAACTTCAGGTAAGCAGCTTGCTCGTTTGCCCTCTTTTCTATTAAAGAAAATAACCACGTCAAGGTTCCGAGATTTATCTCAAGCGCTTTAATTATCTCCCGCTATTTATTTTCGATACACAACCCTACTTGTACTAAAAAATCTAACGAAGATAAAAGGAAAGCAATATTAATACACCACAGAAATCCACTCTCACTGAGTAAACGCCTGTAGCGTAAGCGGTAATGTATCGATGACTATGCGTAGGCACGTACTACTTGACATTACTTGTGAATATTCATAGTGCGGTGCCTTAACCGACGTGGAAGTAGTTGGATGAAGCGCTCGCAGCGACCTCAGGTTTTTAAAGTCCGGTAGTGCATATCGATAGATTAAAATGTATATCCTCGTACATGTGTTTATAAGCCGATAGGTGTCCGGCAGAGTAGAATAGCACCTTTCCTACCGAGTTGACGTAAGAGGCGAATAAGGTATTGAACGGACTGCATTTACATACATACATACATAAGATCACGACTGTATCCCATAAGGGGTAGTCAGAGACTGGGCACTCACTGCAAAAACAGATGACTGCCACAGTCCACATTTCACCAAAACAATATAATGCACTTGGTGTGATAGGTGGTGAGCCCATCGCCACCATGCGCTGTTGGGTGCAAAGTGCAGTTGAATTCCTTACTTGCCTTTTACGAGATCCATTGGATGAGATGGAGTGGTAGTATTCTTTTAACGAGCCGCCACCACACGGCCCGCATTTACGTCCAGATTAACACCATAATATGCAATGCTGTCACTATACTGCTCGTGGAAACGCAGCCGAGATTCAGATTTCGTTTGACTCGTACACTAACTGCGGCGACGTGGTTCGCCACAAGTCACGTCTCGTTAGTCGCGGTGGTGAAAAGTGGGCTACGTTTGGCGACCACAACTCCATACAAGAGAAGGCTATACCCTTCTCTTGTATGGAGAAAAGGCGTGACTATACATGTATGTGTTTTCGTTGTTTGTTTTTAACGAAAATTAGTTTTTTTTTATTTGATAAGAGTGACGGAACGAGCAAAACGTTCACCTGATAGTAAGTGCAACGTCTGCCCATAACAAATGCTGTATCACCCAGAACATTTCTGTTTGATACCGCAATGCGCCCGTCACCCTGAGACATCAGCTCTTAAGTCTCATATGCCCAGTGATTACGCTAGCTCTCAGTCCCTTCAAACCGAAACACAGTAATGTTTGCTCACTACTGCTTCACGGCAGAATATCTGGACCTGGGATGGTACCTACCTAGACGGATTCCTGCATGGGAATCCTACCACCAGTACACTCGAGTTATTCTGCCGAGAGTCAGTGTGTAAACATTACTGTGCCTAGATCTGCAGGGCACTGATAGCTCGTTTAATTACTGTGCATATGGGACTTAATATCTGATGCATGGATTTGAATTTCGTACGGATCTTGGTGCTTTTAAGTAGAATTTGTCGGTTAAAATGTACTCGGTCTGAAGAATCTGTTAATTTCGGTTTGCAAAAATTCTCAGAAAGATTTAACCCTTTATTAATTTTACCCCAGAGCCAGTTATTCTGCCTGCGGTACCAGTAAAAACGTACGTAAGTTCGTCTTCGATAACACCGTCCTTTAACATTATGTAGAATTCTGGTAATATGAGGAGAAAAGCTGTATTTTCAAAAAAGATATCAATAACAAATAAAAGATTAATTTTTTGATTTACCCATTAAGGTGAATATTAAAATTGATCGCACAATAGTTGCGTCGAAATGGCCACACATCCATGCCATAAAATTTTTAGATATTAAAAAAAAAACTGGTAGTAGGATTCCTATGCAGGAAGCCGTCTAGGTAGGTACCACCGCAAGGCCAGTTATTCTGCCGTTAAGCAGTTCAGTGCAAACATTACTATGTCTTGGTCTATCAGGGTACATTTCTCACGGGCAGACGTCGCACTTACCATCAGGTGTTGATCTTATAATCTCTTTCTCGTATAAAAAAAAAACAAATGTAACACAGCGTTGTGGAGAAATCAGTTTCACTTTAAACGCTCCTGTATTTTTATGAGCTCCGCATACCTCTTACGAAATTTGCATACTGCGTTTATAATAAATTGCTCCTAACGAGGCGTACGTGACGAAAAGGCGGATGCCGGGATGTTCCCACCAGATAACTGAATGTATTAACAGTAAGCTGTCGGGAGATTTGAGCGCCTGGTAATTAAGAAGAGATTAAGAAATCCCATGTATGGCTAAAACGTAGTGGAAACATTAATAAGGGCTTAACAGACTACACGAAATTAGAAAATTTACCTCCAGTTAGTTAAAATATTCGAAGAGTTAAGACTAACACAGTGTGTTGTTTTATAAAGTGGCGGCGGCTTAAGAGAATCTACCATCCCATTTGATTAATTGAGTCTGGTATTTTTCTTTAGATTAGCAAGTTCAAATATACAAACTCTTCAGCTTTACTAAACTAGGAACATAAATTACCTTCGCAGGTAATTATCTCGCATACCTTTTCACACATAAAACTTTGTACTTTCTTGTAATATACAGACTATTGAAGAGAGCCGCGAACAGTAAGAACCGATTTTACCGTTCGCTTAAAAAACCAAGTTTAATAAAACCACGTTTAACTTAACTGAGTTGAAATGTATAATTTTATCTTTGTTTTCGTCTAGCCAGCCGATTTCACCAGATCCATTTTGCGCGCGTTTATCAAATCGAAGTTTACATGAAATATTGTTACAATCCTATAAAAACGCATGTATTTCGTATTTTGCTATATCAAACAGCCAGTTTTTATAGATAGGTTACATTGGTATGCAAACAATAAGCAATATACGAAACAAAAATAATTTTAGGTAAAAATAAGTTTTCGTAGTTGTTTTTTAAGCCCGTTTTAAGAGTTGAACGTCGAAAATTAGGCGTTCTGAGTTTTAATCGCGTTTAGTTTTAACTAGGTTCATTTGATGTTGATGAAATGCGAACTGTAGCATTGAACTCAGTTAAACGCTTAAACTTCGTTTAGCTTGAACTGATCGCGTTTATTTTCAACGGTGAAATCCACCCTGAGGCTCATAACCTGACCAAAAACTAATTATATTTCCTCACAACGTTTATTATATTCATTAGCAGCCCCTTAATATAAATAATAGGTCTCTTAAAGATATACAAACAGACATTAATCTAAAAGATTCACACGCACTCAACGTTTACGTATTGAAAGTTTCAGCCTATCACTAGTCCACTGCTGAACATATGTCTCCCATCATAGTTTGTCACAAAAGTTTGAAGCTCTCAATTTGGGGAGATTTTAGCCATAGTTGCCACGCTTGGTATCACGGGTTAGTTTGTTTTATTCGATATAGTGCATGACGAGCAAAACGTTCACCTGATGGTAAGTGCAACGTCTGCCCATAACAAATGCTGTGTCACCCGGAACATTTCTGTGTGTACACACCACACTGAGCCTGTCACCCTGAGACATCAGTTCTTAAGCCTCACATGCCAAGTGATAACGCTAACTCTCAGTGCCCTTCAAACCGAAACACAGTAATATTTGCACGCTACTGCTTCACGGCAGAATAACTGGCCTTGTGGCGGTATCTAGCTAGACAGATTCATGCATAGGAATCCTACCGCCACTAGTTTATTATTTAGATGTTCCAGGAAGATGCTGCTGCCCATCTTCTGTTTCTAATTTTCCTTCTGTCGACTTTTAAGACAATCCACATGATGAGATGGGGTGGTAGATTCTCTTATGCCGCCACCATACACATTGCACATGCACAAACAATCGGGACAACCATCCGAAGGACAGACCAATATTTGGTGGGTGCTGGAACCCATAACGAGTGCCGCAGCGATAGATTTAATGCACTGTGGCAATCGAACTTGTCTCAATTAAGGACACTCTGAAATCTTAACTAAGTAAACAGAATAAATGCTACTCACGTCATTGGTGGAGACGAACCACGCCATTTCTGTGCTGGACGCGAGCTGCCCGTTCACCAGGCACTTGATTTCGCTCTTCGTCCATCTGTTGTAAATGTACACCACTGCTATCGCGTACCACCTACATAAATAAAGTTATTGAGCACAACCGTAAGGTGTCCGGCAGAGTAGAATGGCGCCTGCCTCTTTCCTACCGAGGTGTCGCAAGAGGCGACTAAGGTATTGTACGGGCAGCCTCTATTCATGCAGAATAATACCATAACGTGCAATGTTGGTCGTGGAAACGCAATGGGCATTCAGAATTTTTTGACTCGTACCAAAATGGCGGCGACGTGGTACGGCACCGTCGCGTCTCGTTTCCGGCGAGGGCGGAAACTGGGCTGCGAGTCTGGCCTCTGTCTACCCTTTATATGATAAAAAGGCGTGCTGTATGCATGTATAATTAAAAGACGTGGTAGCTCAGGAGCAAGGCGCCTTAAATTTCATAGTAGGCGAGTGACCTCAGTTCGATCCCAGTTGCCGGCACCTCTTATAATTATTACTCCCCATTGCGTTCCCACGAGCATACTATGGTATTATTCTTCACGAATATAGGCTGTCCGTATAATAACTTATTCGCCTCTTACGACAACTAGGGAGGAAAGAATAAGAACAAGTAGGTACTATTCTACTCTGCCGGATCGGCTATTGATTTGGATATTATTAATTTATGTTTAAGACGTTGCGTATATGATATAAGTGAGTGAATGCAAATAAGAAGTAATTCATTTGTTCATTCATTTTTTCTAATAATAAAATATGTTTACCTTCGGGGTTGAAATTCATATTTGACACAGTGCTGGAAGCCCTTGCCGCGCACTTTCATGGAGGTCAGCACGAGACAATTGCCGACGAAGTGCGCGGTGTACCCGACGCCTTTGCTAGTTTTGAAGCTGTAAAATACACGACAATATTAGCATCCTCCATATGGTGCCGCCGTGTGGTAGCGGCTGAAGAGAATCTACCACGCCATCTCATCCCGTGTGTGTCGTAAAAGTCAACAGAGGGAAAATGAAAACCAGGAGATGGGCAGCAGCATCTTGCTGGTACATCTAAATAAATACACTGCGGCTGCCAACCCGTCGTGCCAAGCGTGGCAACTATGGCAAAATCCCCCCAAAACGAGAGCTACAAACTTTTGTTGCAATCTATGGGGGAGGCCTATGTTCAGCAGTGGACTATTGATAGGCTGAAACGACGAACGACGATATAAATTAAGGTAAATATTATTCGTATAAGTAAAAGGGATTCAGCAAAACTCTTGGATACGTCAAGACAGATTGGTCTTAAAAAATGCGCATGGACCAGTCGCAATACTATAGTCAAAAACCAGTTGAAATATTCTGGAATAATTTACTTTATTTATATTGTTTCTAAATAAAAAAGATTAGCAAAAACATCACTATTGTATTACATCAGTAGTAAGTACTTAATTTTCGGTAGATTTAATATTTTAAATTTAATAAATGTTAATGATTTCTTATATTTACGCGAACACTACACATTCAAACGAATGACGTTTGAATGTGTAGTGTTCGCAGTACATATATAGTTTAATCACAATTTAATATTATACTTAGCAAATTATCCGGATTAATTAGGACATCGGGACATCTAAGTCTAAAAAAAATATAAATTTAGGACTTAGTTTAAATATTTAAAATAGTTAATTTTCACATATAAACTCTGATATAAATAGTTAACAAAATAGTAATCACTCAATAACAAAAACCTTTTCTCACTTTAAGAAATTTCATTAGAGCCTTGAACGGTAAAATTGCCGTTTTAATAACGGTAATTAGAATTAATTTTAATTCCTAAATTCTCTACAGCGGAGCGAATTTTCCTTTGCAGATTAACTGAGGTATACCTTCTGTTATAAAGGAAGAATATTGTTTTTAACCCTATTAAATTTTGCCGTGTGGTGGCGGCTCGTTAAAAGAATACTACCACTCCATCTCATCCAATGGATCTCGTAAAAGGCGAGTAGAGTAATAAAACTGCACTGTGCACCTAATAACGTATGGTGGCGATGGGCTCACCACCTATCACACCAAGTGCATTATATTATTTTGGTGAAACGTGGATGGTGGCAGTCATCTGCTTTTGCAGTGAGTGCCCAGTCTCTGACTATCGCTTATGGGATACAGTCGTGATCTTATGTATGTATGTAAATTTTTTTAGGTTATTAATTTGTTTTGCCGCAGAGGCTTAATATAACCTTCGTTTGACAATTAATTTGCACTTATATTGATAGATCTTTTGCAGGGCTTTCTGTTTCTACTTAATTCTACATTTATTTGTACTAAATGTTTATTAATTTATTTGTGTATGGTAAATGTGTTAAAAATGCCATTTGTCGTTCAAGCCGTTTCATAAAAAAGGCAAAGAACAAACAGAAACAAGAACTTTATTTTTTATGAAAGAAATTGACGAGTAGTGACAATCGTAGAATTCCTAAGTAGGAAATGTTTGAGTCCAGTAAATAAAAGTAAAAGTTTTAAATAATGATTTCTTATATTTACGCGAACACTACACATTTAAATGAAACTAAGTTTACGGATTTTATCGCGTTTAATTTTTACTTTTTTACTATTTATAACCCGACGTTTCGAGTGCTTTACAGCACCCATGGTCACGGGAGGACTGAGGTGACAGATGTCCTGATGTCATAGTTAACCTGGGGTACCTTCAGCTTTTCATTATTATTTTTGGGTCCGATCTACGCAGAAAGAGCTAACTGTGTCTTGAAGTCTTGCAGTGGTATGCTTGGTTTTTGATTTAATTTTATTTATACGCGGGTTTAAGATCGATTAAAACCCGCGTAAAAGAACACATAGCTGACGTGAAGCATCGTCGTTCTAGGAAGTCTGCAATCTGTGACCATGTTCTGGATCATCCCAACCATTACTTCAGATTTGATAAACCACAGATCCTTGCAAAAGAACACCGATTCCTACCAAGGATGATTCGCGAGGCTATTGAAATAAAAAAAACATCCTAATTTCAATAGAGAAGATGGTTGGGTATTACCACCCGCTTGGGATCCAATAATAAAAAAATTAAATCAAAAACCAATCATACCACTGCAAGACTTCAAGACACAGTTAGCTCTTTCTGCGTAGGTCGGACCCAAAAATAATAATTAAAAGCTGAAGGTACCCCAGGTTAACTATGACATCAGGACATCTGTCACCTCAGTCCTCCCGTGACCATGGGTGCTGTAAAGCACTCGAAACGTCGGGTTATAAATAGTAAAAAAGTAAAAATTAAACGCGATAAAATCCGTAAACTTAGTTTCATTTAAAAGTTTAAATGTTTATTTTTTTTTTTATATCATTAAAACCAAATTATATCCTGTATCCAATAGACCGTTTCTATCAAGTGAGATACTGGACTATTAGATTATATTATATATGTATAATCTAATAGTCTATTATATATAGAATATTATATGTAGCTCTAGAAGCTTAATAACATAATTTTTAGTAAATGACAAGGATAATAATAACCATTGTTAAAGTATCCAATTATTGTTACAGAAATATTCAAAACGGGCGAACACAATCGAAAAGTTGTCGAACAAACATATGGATTGTTAAGCGAAAAATCGAAACTTCACATTATACAAAGTTAGCAAACGAGTCACACAACAACAAAACAGATTTCGAGTTACTAGGGTGGCATACTCTGTAGGAGTGACATTCAAAACAATCTACTCACGTACCTATGAATGAAAAGTTATTAGAGCAGGTAGAAACTGACTCGCTCGCTGCGTCGATAACAAAACGTGCATTCACAAAGTTATCGTAGTTCCGTTTCACAGTCCGGCTTCGGATGCGTTTAGCTAATTAATACCAACGTTTGTGCCAATGTTTGCAGCCTCAAAGTCTCGACTATCTCGTTTAAAATCGACTCCCTCTATTCATGCAACCCCTGTAACTAAGTTTCAGTATGTTCTAACATAGCGCCGATGCGGTTGATACAATGCCCTTAATCTCCTGAACACTTCAGACAAATATCCCGGCGGTTTTTCGAGAAAAGCCGCGGTTCATCCAAACCCACTGGTGGTTAGAGCAGCAAATTACCGACCAGATAGAAACGCGACCGAACGCAAACGTCGCCCGCGGAACGTGCTAGACGACACGGATGTCTCAGCACTCCCTGACCACGATACGGTCAGTCACGATCCAGGCTACACAGTACACACAGTTAATAGCTTTAATATAACACGCACCACGACGCGCGACCGCCGTAGAGAGCGGCGCGCAGCAGTCGACAATCACACCGCGTACACGACAATCACACCGCGTACACACGATATCCCCGTGTTCCAGGGCGGTTCTCACCGCCCAGAGTTACCGACACACAAGTCGACAGTCCGAATGGAGGCCCGCAGCCTCCCTCGGACGGTCATTAGACGACTTAAAAACGTATTGAGATATTCTAAATCGCGCAAGCACGCAGCGAACGCGATACAGTCCGAATTTCGAGGTTTTTGTAGGAGTTTATTTATTTATTTATCATTGGGTCAAACCAAACCTGGCACGCGGGCCCCTGGTCCGTGAGCACAGTATTCGATGAAGCTGTAAAAGCCAAAAAAGGCTAACAGCAATTACATCACCGAAATTATATATGCGGTTGATACACGTTTTTACTTCGTTAAAACTTTAATGTGACACGCTCATTGTGGATAAAAGCAACAACGCGAATATGTATGTACTTCAGTGTAATATTAAAATAACAATGACTAAAAAGCCAAATGTACTATTTTCATTTCCATGTTTTAAGATTTAAATATAATATCAGCAGGACTTCGTTTTTAATAATCAGATATTTACCGTCTAGCAATGGCAGTACGACTAAATACAACAATGATATCTATCGATATATATAAAAGCAATTTATCACTGACTCATAACGATATCTCCGAAACTAGGCATCCACTAAAACCGACACGGCTGTGTGGTGGCGGCTTCTACCACCCCATCTCAACCCTTGGGTGTCGTAAAAGTCGACAGAGGGAAAATTAAAACCAGAATACGAGTATTGGCAGCAGAATCATTCTGAAACATCTGAATAAATAAACTATGGCGAAATCCCCCAAAATGATGAGATGAGAGCTAGAAACTTTTCTGGCTATCTATGGGGGAGGCCTATGTTCAGCAGTGGACTGGTGATGGACTGAAATTATAATGATGATGTCTATAACAGATTTTACGAACATTTACTCCTAAGTAGGTAAACGGACAGGTGCTGTTTTTCTATAAGACTTTAATATAACAATAAATTTCGTGCAAATCCGGGGCGGGTCAGCTAGTATTAATAATAATAGCTTGCATAAAACTAACTTGTTTTTGGAAATCATAGAATAAGTCAGAATAGAATATTAAAAAGTGAGACATGTTATAGACAAAGGGCCATAATTTCAACAAAATAGATTTTAGCCTATTCTTAGAAAGTGAAACTATAGTTGAAATAGCAAAAACTAACTCCTATGTGAAAAAGTCAAAGTAGGGTTCGGATGCAGCTTCAAGGACACTACTAACGTCAGCGATATCACGGAATCAACATCATTTTGTGCGAGACACACAAAGCGCCGGGCCAAGTTGTTTTTTAAAATAACAATGTGCTGCATTATATATGTTTCATAATTATTTATGGAAAATAGTTGTCGCCCAATGGTCGCAATTCGGACGAAATTTTTTATTGAATTTAAGTTGTAGGACTTCTGTGCAAGAATCCGTCTAGGTAGGTACCACCCCAGGGTCAGTTATTCTGCCGTGAAGTAGCAGTGTGCCAACATTACTGTTTCGGTCTGAAGAGCAGTGAGAGCTAGTGTAATCACTGAGCATATGAGGCTTACGAACTGATGTCTCAGAATACGGGTGCAGTGACACGCAGAAAATTTCTGGGTGACACAGCATTTGTTATGGGCAGACGTTGCAATTACCACCAGGTGAACGTTTTGCTCGTTTCGGTAATATAAACTAACTATGCGAAATCTCTGCTTGTGTTTGTTTTTAATGCTCTAAAAGGGGTACAAAGTTTTCTCTTCACGTATTAATATATAGGATTTACCAGTATAGATACGGCTTCTCCCGCTCGATGTTGACGGAGTTGATGGGGTCGAGGCGGAACCACGTGGTGAATGTGAACCCGTTCTCGTAGGGCCACCGCGCTAGCGGCGGAAGCACGACTGCCTGCAACAAAATATTATTAAATAAAATAAATTTAAATAAACATCAATCAGTGCCACTGTCGCGCAAATGCCTCAACCATGTATAAAGATATTTCCATGATGTCCTTCTGGTCCATTTCGACCACGGCGACAACTTCCGAACACTGTCGTAAGCTACCAACTGCGCAGGAGATATTATATAGTGCCAGTAGTGTACGCGCAAACACAGTGGCACTCACTCTTCCCGACCTACCCGCGCTCGATGTGACACTGATACGACCGTAATTCATAGATTTTAAGTTATTGAGGATTGAGTAATTTGTATAGAGTTTGTTTAAAATTCTATGGCGACAATCTCTACTCGGTGCGATTGTTTCACCACAGACTATTATGTGATTTGCATAGTCAGTATGAACATATACGAACGACCGACTACTAAGTGATTGCACCTGAGCTGGTATCACAGCTTTCGAGTAATTCTGCACTATATTGTTAACGAAATTAATAGAACGATATACAAAAAAAAAACACTGCCACAAATTTATGAATTATTTTAAAATTTCCTTGAATTTGGGACATAAAACCGATGAAACATCGAGAACGTATTGCATTAGGAAACCTATATTGGGGCAGTACAGCCGCAGTAAAACTTATTTTATGCTCCAGGGAAGGCCAAAGCAGATACACTTGTAAAAGCCCTCTGAACGTACGGTATCAATAAAATCTACATACGCCCCTGTTATTGCGAATCCTATCATCCCAGCTTTGAAAGCTTGTTTCGTTGAGAAAGTGGATTTTGTGGTCAAATAAAATATTTGTTCCAATAAAGTTGTGCTGTTTCAAATTACATTCAAGTATATTTTGCTATCATAATAAATTCGTACTAGATATTCCTCCGTGAAATAGTTCGCCTACTATAATGTGAGGATAAGTTGCGGAGTTCGGCATGATCTACTCTTACTACGAGTAATATAATAAACATTGAGAGTTTGTTTGTTTGAACGCGCTATTTTCAGGAATAACTAATCCAATTTTAAAAATATTTTTACATTAGATAGCCTGTTTATTGAGAAAGGTTTAAGCTGTAAACTTCACGCTACGCCTAACATTTCATGCGGTTGAAACCGCAGGGCACAGCTTGTACATAATAATATTCTTAGATACGTCTTCTCGTAAATGATTTCAAAATTTACGAATAAAACAAACCAAAGAAAATCCGCATATAGAAAAACAGAAAGCAAAGTGATGAATTGTTAAAAATTATGAACTATAGTACATATTTCATTGTACGCCCGTGACCTGGATTCCAGGTCACTAGCATACAATAAAATATATACTAAAGTTGAAATAAACTAAATTGGTTAATTACGTGCTTAGGCAGAAAGGAAAAACATCGTGAGATGAACATGAATTAAACATTTAAAAAATCGTAGATGTAGAATTTGCCAATCTAGACTTGAGCGATGTCGTCCAACTCAAACCCGATCTGAAAGATGAGAGATAGCCAATGCCCAGCAGTGGGACAGTTGTAGGCATTCACATTCCAACATTCACTACACTTTAAATCTACGAAAACAAATACACCTAATTATTCATTAAAGCTTCGTGTTTATTTAAACCTCTCAAAGTTCGGACGCTACGAAGAGAGATAGCTTAAAGTTATAACTAATTCAGGAGCCCGCTAATTTCATATTAAATCAAGGCGAGAAACTAGCTGAATATGTAACCGTTATTAACTTGGTTTAGCGTTACGAGCCAAAGTTGAGCTCCTTTGGGACGCCACTAGTTTCGTAGTTCATGACTATTTCGTGGTGGGCAGACCCGGGTAAGTATTTGATTTATTTAAACGACCCTTTCATTCATCTTCAACGAAATCAGTCAGTCTGTTTCATTTGTAGCATATAATAAATTATTATTTATTGCTATATAAACAGCTATATCTAGTTGGTTTAATTCAAAAAGATTTATAAGTTATGCAACAAGCTTTGTAATTTTTTTCTTTCTAAAGAATTTACGAGTATTTCAACTTAATTATTAAAAACATTCTAATCCATATTTATTTAGTAAATGTCTCTGTCCCTCTGTCTGTTTGTTACCTTTTCACGGTTCAACCGCTGAGTCGAACTCGACGAAATTTGTCACAGAGATTAGCTTACATTCTGGAGACGGACATAGGATACTGTTTATCCCGGAAAATCAAATAGTTCCCACGGTATATTTTAAATACCTTCACCCGCGCGGACGAAGTCGCGGGCATCAGGTAGTATTACATAATTTCAAGATAAGTAAGTTACTATATTAATTCATGATCATCATCATTTCAGCCTATCACTAGTCCACTGCTGAACATAGGCCTCCCCCATAGATTACTACAAAAATGTGTAACTCTCATTTGGAGGGGAATTTCGCCATAGTTGCCACGCTTGGCAGGCGGGTTGGCAACCGCAGTTTATTTATGCAGATATTCCAGGAAGATGCTGCTGCCTATCTTCTGGTTTCAACTTTCCTTCTGTCGACTTTTACGACACTCTCGGGATGAGATGGAGTGGCAGATTCTCTTATGCCGCCACCACACGGCATTACTTAGTTATTTTTTTATTTTTAACATTAAATTTTTAACGTTAACATTTTATTTAATGATACTAATGTTGGAGTTATGAGGACAACCTTTGAATGACACCAGATTTAACGATATCATTGTTAATTTGACCAAAGGCATTTCTTGTATATTATTCGGGATCTCGGAAATGACACTGGACTAGATGGGTAAAAATTTTAAGTCAAAGAGAATTCAGAAAGAAAAATTCCTCTCTTATTCATCTAAATAAAAAAGAACCACGACGAAACATAAGCACAAAATTTATTACAAAACCATAATTTCATACCGAATATTTACTTTTCACGTATGAAAAATGGCACCGTCACAACGCGAAGCATATTGGAAGCGATAACCTCATTCATATTTTTGACGAAAATTTATGTTAAAAGGCGACACTCGCTTCGTTTATCGCTCGACGACCGTAAACGATGGACGAGTTGGTACACCATTAAATATTTTGGTTAAGGCGAAAAATGTTTACGAACAGCTTATATTTTTATTAGGTGGTTACTTAAACGAAAACAATATAATTCGAAATAAACATTACACTAAATCGATTGACACATAATTACATACATACATACATACATAGAGTCACGCCTCTTTCGCTTAGGGGTAGGCAGAGACCACATCTTTCCACTTGCTACGATCCTAACACACATCTTTAACTTCCTCTACTTTCATTAGTTTTTTCATACAAGCTCGTCGGTTGCGAGTACTTTTGACGTGGCCTTTTCTTAAAACGATTTCGATCTGATCGTAATACGTTCGCCTACGTCGACCTTTACCGGTTTGCCCATTCACACTCGCCTCATAAATCTGTTTCGTCAATATTCTTTGATCCATCCTCTCTACGTGTCCAAACCATCTAAGAATCCCTTTCTCTAACTTTGTCACTACATCTTCTACCACACCGAAACGTTCTCTTATCACTTTGTTTCTCAGTTTGTCCATCAATAATATAGACGCATATAATATATATAATTACGATGCAATAAAGTTTCTGTTTAACCAACTTCAAACATGGAGAAGGTTTTCAATTCGACTGTATGTTTTTTATGTGTACGTTACGCGATATCTTTGCTCATTGTGACACGATTTCAATGATTTTTTTTTAGACGAATCGGTTATGCTCGAGGTTGGCCCCATACAAATTTGGTCAAGTTCTGATAATGGATCCATGAGAAAATCAATAAACTTGTAAAATCGCGTAGTGAAAGTCAAAAGTCAAAGTCGAAATTTCTTTATTCAGTTTAGGCTTGTATAAAGCTCTAATGAATTTCAAAATCTACACCGGTTCAAAAAATAAGAACTCAGCGAAGAACCGGCAGGAAACTATGAAGTCTTTCTTTCTTTCAATGCCATATTACATGTCATTTATAAGTTACATAAAAATTACATCATAAATTTAGTAGCCAGGTTAGTAGAGGGTTTGCAAGTGCAGAGTAAGAGTTATTTCCACACATCTCTGTCCTCTATGTAATGATTTACTTTATAATACGCTTTTCCAATAATGTCTTCTTGACAAGTTTATTAAATTCTATGACAGTTTTTTGAGTCACACTTTTAAGAATTTTATTATAAAAATTTATGAACATACTAAGAAAAGATTTTCTAGTTTTTGCCAACCTAAACACATGAACCTCTAGCACCTCGGCCCATTCTACAGGATACAGTCACTTTTTTATTAAATAAATACATGTGTTTCCGTACGTACATTATATTTTCATAAATGTACAAAGATGGAAGTGTCAAAATATTAGTATCCTTGAATAGTAGCATAGCATATGCATGCTGGGAGCTGCTGCGTTTAATTCAGTAGATTTAACAATATTCTATATTATTTTATATTTAATAATTAATTACATAATAGACACACAACTTAACAAACAAAATATTTCTGTTGAAGGTTCAAAAAACGAAACCTGCATTGTTCTGATTTTCTGATCAAAATGGAGCACCAGCTTATATTTGAGAATAGAATAGAATAGAATAAATTTTATTCAATATAGATTATTTAGATAATACGAGTACTTATTGAAGGTCATTATTTTTCTTTTTTTTTAACTACACTGGTTCGCAAAAAATGCCTCTGTCCTGGGAAGGACCAGTGAGAAACCCAGCGGGATTTTTTTTCAGTAATTTTTTAAAATAATGTACACTAACATCAGTATTATAAAGACGTAGAAATAGCTTGGCGGCCATCGCCCCATTCCCAGGGGTTATCATCATCTATATATTCTTTAATATTATAATATCCCTTTTTATGAAGTCTTTGTTTAATATGATAATGTTTTGTCGACCGCGTGGCGAAGTGGTTAGCGTACCTGACTTCTGCGCCACCGGTCCTGGGTTCGATTCCCAGCCGGAGGTGACATTTGTGCAAGAACACAAATTGTTGCTTTTCGGGTCTGGTTGTGTTGTGCATGTGAAATGTATGTTTGTAGAACGCACCCACGATACAGGAGAAAATCCTACTGTGGGCCTTCGTTTTCAAACAAAAAAAAAAATTGTAACTTTTTGATTGAAAGACTTTGTGCACCATGTAGTTGCCGCCTAAGAGAATCTCATCCCACACAATCTCATCCCGTTGGTGTAGTAAAAGTCGACAGAGGGAAAATGAAAACCGGTAGATGGGCAGCAGCATCTTCCGAAACATCTGAATAAATATACTGCGGTTGCCAACCCGGCTGCCAAGCGTGGCAGCTATGGCAAAATCTTTCCAGAATGAGAGCTACAAACTTTTGTGGCTACCTATAGGGGAGGCCTATGTTCAGCACTGGACTTGTGATAGGCTGAAATGATGATGATGCACAAAATGAGGAACGGCGTTCTCTCTGAAATAAGAGGAAGCCAGGGCTGAGCAGTAGGGCATTTATAGGCTGTTACTTTATATAACGGTGGTAGGATTCCTATGCAGGAATCCGTCTAGGTAGGTACCACCCCAGGGCCAGTTATTCTGCCGTGAAGCAGTAGTGTGCAAACACTACTGTGTTTCGGTTTGAAGGGCACTGTGAGCTAGCGTAATCACTGGGCATATGAGACTTAAGAACCGATGTCTCAGGGTGACGGGCGCAGTGCGGTGTCACACAGAAATATTCTGGGAGACACAGCATTTGTTGTGGGCGGACGTTGCACTTTCCATCAGGTGAACGTTTTGCTCGTTTCGTCACTTTGTACAATAAAAAAAAAAAACGATTGTTTCAGCCTCTAACACAACATCTAATTTTTCCTCCGATTTCATTGCGTAAACATTTTATCGAGCGGGATACTTACGGCACTGTAATATATCCTGCGGTGAATGACGTCCCGACGCTGAACTGGGCTATGCCGGCCCTGTTTATTAGATGTCCTTCTAGCCGATTTTCGACAACGGCAACTACTTCCGAATACAGTCGGAGGCTATCAACTGCGCAGGAGATATTATAGTGTCACAAGTGTACGCGCAAACACGGTGGCAATCACTCGTACCAACCTACCAACGGCCGATATAACGCTTTTTCAGTAAGATCGGTGGTAGGATAGAATGCAGACATGTGCTATTATTTACTCTTTACTAGGTTGTTTAAAGTTAACAGAAATGACTAAACGCTGGAACGGCCCAATGAAACTAGATATTTCTTCCATATATTTTGCGGCAAATAATTTAGTTTTAAATACATTTATACTCTTCTTAAATTTTGAATTCGGCGCATCATATTAATATTCTTTTACAGAATAATAACTATTGTACTGTATTCCTTGGAACCGCTATTGATTCCAAGTTACAGTGGGGACTTTTTTTTTATGTGATAAAGTAATGAAGCGAGCGAAACGTTCACCTGATGGTAAGTGCAACGTCTGCCCATAACAAATGCTGTGTCGCCCAGAAAATTTCTGTGTGACACCACACTGTGTCCATCACCCTGGGAAATAAGTTCTTAAGTCTCATATGCGCAGTGATTACACTAGTTCACAGTGCCATTCAAACCGAAACACAGTAATGTTTGCACATTAATACTTCACGGCAGAATAACTGGCCCTGGGTTGTTACCTACCCAGATGGATTCATGAAGCTACAGCTAAATTAGTATATTTTGCATACATCCAAAGTATTATGTCCTATGGTGTAACTTGGGACCTCGCGAGTCGCTACGAGAACTATTCCAGGAGACTTACATTTTGACACATCCGTCGTTGTTTATTTTTGAAAACATTATGTCGTACGGAAAAGCATTAATTTAAACTTCTTGACTTTGACTTCTTGACTTACTGATGAGTGATGTAACACGAAAAAACAATACTAAAGATATGATTTTATTTTATTTTCCTTAAATATACCGCGAAACGTAAATCTTTCTACAACACAACTCGTCGAGGACGTTACAAAGAAATGAATAGCCTTCAATAAAGGCCCGAAAGTAGGGAATTGAGATAAAATATCCGAGCACCCTTTGAGGGTAAAAAGCCTATTTATCACTATATCAAGCGGCCGCAAGATAACTATGGAGCTTTGGGATCTTAAATCGACGTAAGTGATGTAGTTCGTGTCAAAACGATTTTTTTTATTGCATAAAGTGATGAAACGAGCAAAACGTTCAACGATGGTAAGTGCAACGTCTGCCACTAACAAATGCTGTGCCACCTAGAAAATTTCTGTGTGACACTGTGCCCCTCACCTTGAGACATAGGTTCTTAGGTCTCATATGCCCAGTGATTACGCTTGCTCTCAGACGGACTCCTGCATAGGAATCCTACCACCAGTAAATTTATTTTTCGAAGATAAGTAAAGCAATTGTACTATATTCTAGGACATTTGCCCCGACGCATTCATTACACATTAGCCGACCCACCCCGGTTTCCCATGGAAGTTTTTTTTTGTTGGAGAAAGGGGCGAAATGAGTAAAACTTTCACCTGATGGTAAGTGCAGTGTCTGCCCATAGCAAATGCTTCGTCAACCAGGATAATTCCGAGTGGCATAAAAACCGCGCCACTCCTTCTGAGATGACAGTTCTTAAGCCTCATATGCACTGGGCATACATTAGACTAGCTTTCAGTGCCAAACAGACGGTAACACAGTAATGTTTGCACACTACTGCTTCACTGCAGAATAACTGGCACTGTGGTGGTACCTACCTAGACGAATTCTTGCATAAGAATCCTACCACCAGTAATTCTTATGTTAGTCTGTATAGAGAAAAACAGCGCAAAGCCGTTTACTCATAGAGGAGTAAATGTTAGTAAAATGTTAATTTCAAGTCGATAGGTCTAGTGATAAGTCTGTGGAAAATCGCTTTTATATATATGTATGAATACACTTTGTATTGGTTTGCTTGTGCACGCTGTTGAAGGAGGGCCGGGCGGTGCTCTTGAATATCTAGGTAATACACACCATTTTAAATTTCTTTTTTTTTTAAAAAAAAAAAACGATGTCCCACAGTAGGATTTCTCCTGTGTCGTGGGTGCGTTGTACAGGCATAAATTTCACATGCACAAACACCCAGACCAGGAACAACTTTTTGTAGGCCGTACAAATATTTGTCCCGTACGGGAATCGAACCCGCGACCCGCGGCGCGGAGGCCAAGGGCTTAGCTACTGCGCCGACCGAGTCGACTATTAACTTTCTTTCTTTTATTATAATGGATTTCCGCAAAGTAACGCCTGATTCTATTAACTATATATACGAAAAAACACGTGCTTATTAAAAGGCTGTTGCCCTACAATATTCAATTTGCGTCAAAATTTAAAAGGAATCGGTGAACAAGTTTCTGTGATTAAAGATTTTGAAAGAAACGAACTTTTTCATTTTTTGTTGATATAGATGAATACATCGTCGTCTCGTCGTCGTCGTCTCAGCCTATCAATAGTCCACTGCTGAACATAGGCCTCCCCCATAGATTGCCACAAAAGTTTGTAGCCGTGTCTCGTTTTGGGGGGATTTTGCCATAGTTGCCACGCTTGGCAAACGGGTTGGCAACCGCAGTTTATTTTTTTCAGATGTTCCAGCAAGATGCTGCTGCCCATCTCCTGGTTTTCATTTTCCCTCTGTCGACTTTTACGACACTCCACGGGATGAGATGGGGTGGTAGATTCTCTTAAGCCGCTACCACACGGCACTATGTATATATGATGAATACATAAAAAGTAAAAAAGTAAAGCACAGGACTCCTCTCATTTCCGACAGAGTTTTAAAACTAGGAAGAATCCGCCACGCTGCTCCAATACGGGTTGGCGGACTGCACGCGTCTTATCATGTGCTTTTTTTTTCTCAGATTTTCTCAGAGGAAACCTGCATGTTTCCTCACGATGTTTTCCTTCACCGCCGAACACGCGGTAAATCAGCACTTAACATTGCAATTAACAATTTTAGTGGTGCCGGCAGCGCGAATCGAACCCAGTTCACTTGCGTACCATGACATTAAAAGCGAGCCCCTGAGCTACCACGGCTCTAAATCTTTCATGGCAACGAAACTGTTTTCATTGCACAATATGTTTTCTTATAGCGTATCTCTGACAATGTCGACTCATTATATTGTTTTTTCTTTAGATATATATTTTTTGTTTTCAACGTGTTGTTCGCGTTAGCCCGGCGGCATTTACAGCTTCGTCGGAAGAGACTCGCGAGTAGGAGACCCGCGAGCTATTTATAAACAATTTTATCTTCATAAATCCTGTAAGATTTCGGTTATTTTTACGTAACGAGAATGTATACAGTAGGTAGGTATAATATCGATATATTAAAAGGAAAACGTTTAAATTGTAGCATTAAAAAACGTTCAATAAAATATAAAAGAATTGTAATTTATTTTATAATTGCAATTGCGGTCGATATTTGAATTATGGGCACGGTTGGAGCAGTCGTTTCGTCGTCGTCGTCGTTTCAGCCTATCACAAGTCCACTGCTGAACATAGGCCTCCCCCATAGATAGCCAGAAAAGTTTCTAGCTCTCATATCGGATGGATTTTGCCATAGTTGCCACGCTTGGCAGTCGGGTTGGCAACCGTATTTTATTTATTCAGATGTTCCAGGATGATGCTGCTGCCCATCTCCTGGTTTTAATTTCCCTCTGACGACTTTACGTCACCCACGGGATGGGATGGGGTGGTAGATTCTATTGCCCCGCTACCACACGTTGGAGCGGTGGATTTTTTTTACCGAAGAAAGTGATGAGAAGAGCAAATCGTTCACCTGATGGTAAGTGCAACGTCTGCACATAACAAATGCTGTGTCACCCAAAACATTTCTGTGAGACGAGCGAGACATCAACTCTTTAGTCTCAAATGGCCAGTAATTACACTAGTTCAGTACCCGTCAAACCCAAGCACAGTAAAGTTTGTACACTACTGCTAAACGTCAGAATTGGTTCGATATATCAGGTTTAGTTTTAAATATGAATGAACTGTTGGCATGACTAGTTATTGTTTTGCTTTTTTTGTCAAAGCGGGACATTTTTACGTATTTATGGGCAGCGAGACAGATAACTTAACACGGGACTGTCCCGCTCAAAGCGGGCCGTATGGTCACGTTATGTATGTATCGTAATCAAGCTACAAAATGAAACACAGTGGTGTTTGTATACCATTAAGTTACAGCAGAAAAACTGGCATTGTGGTACCTATCTAGTTACTGGTCCGACTGTATAGATACCCCCTGTATCTATACAGTCGGACCAGTAATACTCGTAAATTACATCTCGTCCATTGGTAGCTCAGGGGCTAGGCGCTCGCTTTAAATTTCATAGTACGCGAGTGACCTGGGTTCGATTCCCGATCTCGGCACCACTAAAATTGTTAATTGCAATTTTAAGTGCTGATTTACCACGTGCTCGGCGGTGAAGGAAAACATCGTGAGGAAACCTGCATGTCTGAGGAATAAAAAATATTTCGAAGACATGTGAAGTCCGCCAACCCGCATTGGAGCGTGGCGGATTCTTCCTAGCTCCAAAACCCTCTCAGAAATGAGAGGAGGCCTGTGCTCAGTAGTGGGACATTTATAGGCTGAAACATTACTTTTTTTTTACATTACATTGGGCGGGTCATCATCATCATTTCAGACTATCACTAGTCTACTGCCGGAAATAGGCCTTCCTCATAGATTGCCACAAAAGTTTGTAGCTCTCATTTTGGGGGGATTTTGCCATAGTAGTCACACTGCGCAGGCGGATTGACAACCGCGGATTATTCAGATGTTCCAGGAAGATGCTGCTCCCATCTTCTGTTATTAATTTTCCCTTTGTCGACTTTAACGACACCCACGGGATGAGATGGGGTGGTAGATTCTCTTAAGCCGCCACGGTACGGCGGAATGGGCGGGTGCGTCCTGCTAATTAGTTTTTAAACCTTCAGAACGAATCCGAATATCTTTTAAGATCTCATTAGTATAAGATGAAGTAATAAGATCTTAATTTCACCTGGCTTTATTTTCTACTCGTTCATTTTAAGCAATACCTTGACCCCGATCCTTAAGATCTTATTAGTATAAGATGAAGTAATGAGATCTCAAGGATCGGGGTCAAGGTATCGCTCAAAATGAACGAGTAGGAAAGTAAAGACCGTTCACTAAATAAACGCGGTACTCGCGAACGGCGCCGTTTTAATTACAACAAGCTGCTACACTTCCTCACTTTCGTTGCTAGTTTATTACGCTGCAGCCGGCCCGCAAATATTGTTCCAGCGTATTCCGCAGTAACATCGAGCGAGTAACTGCTTCCGCGTTGTAAAGTACCGGGGATAGGCGCTTTCGGACTGCAATGTTTGTTTCGAACTTAACGACCGCTTGCGAAGTCCGTGTGGGAAATATAGATTAGATTTATTGCGTAAGTTAGCGCATCAATACGCGGGAATACTGGACACACTCACTACACTTTCACTGGTAGCAGGATTCCTATGCAGGAATCCGTCTAGGTAGGTACCACCCCAGGGCCAGTTATTCTGCAGTAAAGCAGTAGTGTGCAAACATTACTGTGTTTCGGTTTGAAGTAGTGAGCTAGCGTAATCACTGGGCATATGAGACTTAAGATCTAATGTTTCAGGGTGACGGGCGCAGTGTTTTGTCACACAGAAATGTTCTGGGTGATAAAGCATTTGTGTTATGGGTAGACGTTGCACTTTACATCAGGTGAACGTTTTGCTCGTTTCGTCACTCAATGCAATAAAAAAAAATCAAGGGAATGTGCCTTATACCTCTCAATAAAATAGTATCTACACCACTAATTCTTTTATAAATTTGATTATTCACAATATGGATGACTGATTTAAAATTTAAAACCTAAATGCATCCACAGTAATTATTGGCGCTAAATAAGAAAGCCATAACCATGTTTAAAAGCACCACCCTTATTCCCCGCCATTCAACACCAAATTCCGAACACCAGAGCCCAACAGCATACTGGCAATGGGATCCGTACCACCACAGTCAAAACCTGTCACATCACACAACAATGCATTATATACTCTGGCGATAGTTGACAAAGTTTAAAATGCAACACATGCGAAGCTTACGAACATACATACGTGCAACACTTAGTACTCTATAAGTATTAATCATTTACTGGTAGTAGGATTCATAAATTATGTACGGTCACGCCCTTTTCCCATACAAGGGACAGGCAAAGGCCACACACTAAGCCCACTATTCATCCCCACGGAAAAGGAGACGTCACGGGTTGGGAACCACGTCGCCGCCATTTTGGTACGATTAAAAAAATCTTAGTCCCCATTGCGTTCCCACGAGCAGTGTAGTGACAGATTTAGTCGCCTCTTACGACACCTCGGTTCCGCGTTCGCTGCGTGCTTGCGCGATTTCGAATATCTTAAATGATTTTAAGTCGTCTAATGACCGTCCGAGGGTCTAATGACCGTCCGAGGGGCTCCGTCTAGTGAGGGGTCGACCTACACTGCAATTGCCGGTACGAGATTGCCACTCGCGAACCTTTCTTTCTCGACGGTTATCGGTTCAACGAGCTATATGGCCACAGGCTCCATTGCCACATTAAGCATTCTGTTCCATAGGGTTACGACGTATACTCTAGTTCTGCTGCGGATGTCATTCTTACTGATTCTATATCGCAGAAAAACACCGAAAGTAAACCTATCCGTAGCTCGCCATTTACACACTCCGAATATACGAGATGAACAAGATACATGTTCATCGTCATCATCATTTCAGCCTATTACAAGTCCACTGCTGGACATAGGCCTCCCCCATAGATTGCCACAATAGTTTGTAGCTCTCATTTTAGGGAGATTTTGACATAGTTGCCACGCTTGGGAGGCGGGTTGGCAAACGCAGTTTAGTTATCCTGATGTTTCAGGTAGATGCTACTGCCCATCTCCTGGTTTTTAGATTCCCTCTGTTGAATTTTAGGAAACCCACGGGATAAGATACCCCATCTTCAGCTACCACACGGCAGATACAGGTTAGGTGACATCAAAGACCAATCCCCATTAAAAAAAAAATACGGCGAAGAACTACGAATTAAGCAAA
Source organism: Luehdorfia chinensis (assembly GCA_019845155.1). Taxonomy (NCBI): domain Eukaryota; kingdom Metazoa; phylum Arthropoda; class Insecta; order Lepidoptera; family Papilionidae; genus Luehdorfia; species Luehdorfia chinensis. The sequence goes on from JAHVAK010000415.1 coordinate 1,643,293, forward strand.
CAACTCATACTTAACCCTCCCGGCATTAACCAGGAAAGCAGACGCGGCTAAGACGTGTCAGTTTGCCGTCAGATCTACGGATAAGCGCGACAGAGAGAAATGGAGCGACCCCCGGGCGGTGCTGCGATAAATAAGGAGAGAGAAAAAAATCGGACACACAGATAGCCTAGTATGTCACTTGGATTACGCTCGCCGGCCCGTATTTGAATAAGAATTGCCAATAAGGAGGCCGCCTAAACGACACCCGTAAGCTGCCCTGCCCGCCTGGTATCGATCGGGGTAACCGCTAAGTTTTTTACGTCGGATATCGCAACTTAGGGCTGACTTTTTATGGATAAGATTACCAAAGAAAAGATTTAATTTTATAATAACGTTTTTAGATAAAAATAAGTAAAAGAAAATTCGTGTTTGTATCCTAACCTAAGGGACAATGAATGAATGTATTTCTGGTTCCTAATTCAGTATGTTATAACGGTGGGCTACGTGTGGTGCCTCTGCCTACCAATACATGGGAAAAAGCGTGACTGTATGTATGTATTTTAATAACAAGCCTGTACGTAATCGGCCACTTTACAGTCTTATTTTTTTTCAACCAGCACATGGAAACGGATTTCGACTTTTGCTTTATGGCTAATTACATAGAGTTATCTTGAAACGGTATAGTTTTGGTAAGAAAAAACCACATCTAACCAATTTTCAATATAAATAATGTAGCATTACACGGAACTCAGAGGTGTGGTAAAAATATTGTGTGTTTTTATCGGGAAAACTCATCTACACTACATATAATGATCCTCCAGGTCGATTTTCCACCACGGTGACAACTACCGAATATTGTAGTGTGGTAGCGGCTTAAGAGACTCTACCACCCCATCTCATAACGCCGTAGTCGTAAAAGTCGACAGAGGTAAAATTAAAACCAGAAGATGAGCAGTAGCATCTTCCTGGAACATCAGAATAAATAAACTGCTGTTGCCAACCCGCCTGCCAAGCGTGGCAATTATGGAAAAATTCCTGCCGAAATGAGAGCTCCAAACTTTTTTAGCAATCTATGGGGTAGGCCTATGTTTAGCAGTAGACTAGTGATAGGCTGAAATGATGATGATACGAGATATTATAGTTCCACAACAGGGGCACTCACTCGTCCTTACCCGTGCCCCACGTAACGCTTATGCGATAACATCGAGGTAGGCTAGGGTGCAGTGTCAAAGACACAGGACAAATGTTGGCTCCGACTGGGATTTGAGACCAAGACCCGCGGCGTAATAGTCAGATACGCTAACCACTAGGCCACGCAGTAGTCACATATATATATCTAAATTAGAGTAACTCGAGTAAAAGTTTAATTACGCCACCAGCGATCCATTATCAAGATATTTTAATTAGTAAAATTTGGTAGCGGCAGCCGGTCCCAGTTGTTCGATAAATTACCCAAAATGTTCGCTAAAGGCTCGGGTTTTAATAAGTCTGCGTCTCGAAGGACCACAAAAATATGTAGAAAATATTTCAAATATAACAAGTTATTAAAACATTCAACAAAACACGGCCGTAAAAGTGAAGAACTGTGAAGACAGTTTTTATTAAATTTGTTATCAGATCATAAAAAACCGAAAAGAAAATGTAAATACGCATATATCAATTTGACGATGATGATCACATTACAATAACCAATTCAAATAAATCCTCCAAAAATACTGATGTCAGCTAGGAACTTGGTTTCACTACTCAGGAGGAGTGTATGATGACCAATCAAGAAACACTCCGTCGAAATCATCTAAATTGATTGCTTAAATCATCTGAACAGAACCCGCAATGTTTACCCCCATCCATTTAATGAACAGCAGGAAAACAAAAAGTTCGTAAATTACTTCGGGAAGTGAAATATATTTTCACATAAAACGCCTTCTATTAACTGTCCCATTCACCAGCTGCTACCAAGAGTTATGAACAACATTTAAACATAAGGCCTTCAACAGACGACGGAAACTCCGTGACAGACTTTTCTTGGCGCCAAAATAGATAGATGATGATTTAAGATTAAGTCACACGTAGGACAATTTTTTTTTTGTTTCCACACTGTTTATTTGCTTGGACGAAAAACTCCGACGCGGAACGTCCTTCGTATGCGAAAGGACTCAAACTGCCAAACTGTAGCGAAGATGACCAAATTCACTGTATATCTTAATTGTATAAAATGTGCTAAAATGTCCGTCCGATTCACTGATATTGGTGATTGTATGACCGTGTTCTTGCTAAAATAACAACACGTTAGTGTAGCCATGTGCGAAGGTAAAGGGTTGTTAATGTACCATATTTATTCCTAATGGAAGAATATCACAAATTCATCATTATCATTATCACTGTAGTTTGTCACAAGGCCACTGCTGAATATAGTTCTACCCCAAAGACAAGCCACAAAGCACTCTGCATCTACAGACATCACATACAGAAGAGAAACATACTTGGATGGACGAAATCTAGTTAAATTACTTAACTCTCTTGTTTTAAAAAATCAATATAAATCTGCAACGACCGATATATTTTTTTAATGTTTTTTTTTTTGTTATTTTGTTGTTTGTTTACTTCTTTCGAACTACATATAATTGCATTAGCGTCAAGTTACATTTCTCTTTATTGCACATGAATAATTTCTTCAACGGCCGATGCTCGCCGATCAAGTATAAAATGCGTTGAAACAATTCGATACCCGGCGAAATAGCTTTGAGGAATCTCAAACTAACTTATCCGCAATTTTCCCAGTCCCCTCGCAAATATTAGAATTCTTGAACCAACTAATACTTGTCAGTATGTCCGAAGTTGGTTTGAGATTGTAGATTAAATTGGAACGTGGAAATTATTTGGATGCTATATTAAGAGTTACTATTTCTATACAATATCTGGCTGGTCATACTAATTTTTAAGTTGAAGTTTTGTAAACGTTTAACTATTACGGTGCAATTCTAATTTGGAATTAACATAAAGATGTTATTGTTACGTGTTCATGTCAATATCGCCACATGTAACATTTTTAGATATAAGCTCAAATCAGCTGACATTTCCACAGATTATGTAACAATGTCGTTAGTGTCCATGTAAGCTCGCTCACAACTCACAATTCTCCGATGCGATGGAAATTTTTGATACATGGGACGCGGGTGACTATAAATTTCATCCAGACCTGAATACAAATATTTATTTGTAGGTTTGCGATGCTGTATGTAATTGATATAATATAATAATAATAGTTCAAACTAAGGAATTTCTTTAATAATAAATATTTAATTATATAAAATATATTAAAGAAGCCAATGACTTCTAATGTTAATAAAATTAAAGAAAGAAAATTAAAGAATCTTTAAACGTGATGGCTAAACGTATATGTATATCCTTATAAACATATTATGTGCAAACGCTATCGCAATCAAATTACCGAAAGTTTTTCTATTGCCAAAACTGTTTCCCCAACGAAAAAAAATGTATTTTTTTATTCACTTGTGTTCTTGCTGATTCTGAACCAGAGGTAAAAAAAAGAAAATTCTCGTTCAATAACTAGTATAAAAATCATCGTACTTTTGGCGCCAACTCGAAAAGAGGCGGTAGTGTTTTTATTTTATTTTGTAATTTCTCTGTGTATTTGGAGTTTTATTGTTTAGTATTGATAGTTTATTATGTAGCAAGTGCTCCTGAAAGTGTACAGTCATTGGAAAATTCAGTCTAAGACCAAAATTGTGCTTTTCGTTTTGTCTCCATCAGTCCAGCAAATCTTCAGTAAAAGTCAACTATCGTTTTACTGTCGATCAACATTTTGAAGTGTTGCTTCTAGAAGATTGTATACTTGAATATGTTACTTGACACTGGAAAATAGTTTGTGAATGTTTCCATTAATAAATAAATAATAATAATAATAATAAAAATCATCTCAAATTATTATGCTCAATTCTAAAAGTTCGGTGAGCTTTCAGCTTCAAGTAATCAGATTAATAATAATATTGTTTGAAACAGACGATACTTTCCAAATTAAACCGAAAAATGCATAGGCTTGTTGGTAGCGTTACTGCTTCCACTACCACTCGTCGATTTTCCCGCAACGTTCTTCTGGAATTTAACCGGCCACGGTTGAAATATAGCCACAATGGATCGGACAAAGTTCGGACGCTATTTCAACGGAATCCAATTCGAATTTCTCGCAACCGAAGCGAACGGATCCGCTAACAATTCCTCTGTAATGGTTTTCCGATGGGTCTGTTGTCGTCTTGTGGCGAAGTTTCATTTTAATTGAGATTTTAAATTATACCGTGACATACCTACATCGCTTATTTCTCAGTTAAACATTTATCCGACCATTATTATCTAATACTTTAACAAAAAATCAAGCGCCAATAGCCTATTAGTTTAGGGTATGGACTGAAAAACTTGTCGTCGCAGGACCCGATTAAGCCATTCGACTACTGTCGTGAGCCATCCATCTCCTAGCACAAGTTTATTAGCTTAGAGAAGAAAGAAAGAAAGAAAAAAAAGTTATTTTATTTAACATCACAAACGAAATACACAATAAAATATTAAAAACAAAAGCAAATATAAAGTGAGAGGAAAAAAAAATTTAAAACAAAAATAAAAAAATGTGAAGTCAAACAAGGTCTCTATTTCAGCAAATTGCGGCAGCACTAACATGTTGCAGAACTGATTTTCAAATAGAGCCTGACGTTGACTTCACGGACGGAAATACTATGTTTGTAATGAAGCGTGTATGAAACAAACATTAATTTGCCTCGCAACTACTTGCAAGGTCACACACAGATGATCACGGTGTATATCGTTTCGCTCGTTCCGTCACGTTTATCAAATAAAAACAAAAAAAAATAATAAGTAAAATAAATATCCGTGACCATCTGTAGTCTGAGCCAACAAAGGTGAAATGACACCTCAAAATAACAAAAAAAATTGATTATTAATTTTAACAACTAGAACTATTTTTACCCGACGTTTCGGACGCTTTACAGCACCCATGGTCACGGGGGGACTGAGGTGACAGTTGTCCCAATGTCATAGTTAACCCGGAGTACCTTCAGCTTTTAATTATTATTTGTAGTCCGATCTACGCAGAAACAGCTTACTGTGTCTTGACGCCTTGCAGTGGTATGCTTGGTTTTTGATTTAATTTTATTAATAATAGGATCCCAAGCCGGTGGTAATACCCAACCATCTTCCCTATTGAAATTACTTAGTTAATTAATTAGTTAATGGTTGTTGAGTAGAATAGTTGGAGTGGTTAACAGGAATATTGGTAATTCATATTTTTTTAAAGAATAAAAGGATTGCTAGTGTTCTTTAAAAAAAGGTGACGTGAGGATACCGATCGCATGCCCAAAGGTTGACCAAACTGCCTGTTCTGGGTTTGAATTCCAACTAATAGCACTATGAGTGCAATACATAAAAACTGGTTTACCGGTCTAACCGTACTTTGAGTAACGCAGTCCTCTCCGATGCTGCATTCGACCCTCCCCTTTCTCTTGGTAAATGTCCAGAAGTCAACTATTTACGGGCTGATGATGATGATGACGACGGCGGCAATAATATCGATTTAACAAAATTTGTGTATGTCTTCTAAACAAAACTGTAAATTATTTATAGGTACAAAATTATTAAAGTACAAAAAGTATGCGAGATATTACAACATAATAACGGAAACAAATTTATGTTAATAAAAATAACATACGAATAATTAGCTAAATAAATACGGAGTATATTGTTTTTAAACAAAGGACTGTGAATAAAACAATTTATAAATTGGGTATCCCTATGTATGAAAGTAACTTCAAACACACTTGATTAAATTATGTTAAGCAAACGCTGTGTTAGCGCGCTCCACTTTCTAAAACAAGTTTACATATTCTTGCCCGCGGCGCTGCGAATGAAACGAGTCCACAAACACTATGCTAATTTCGACAAAACAACCAACGGGGGGCGTAGCTCAGATGGTAGAGCGCTCGCTTAGCATGCGAGAGGTACCGGGATCGATACCCGGCGCCTCCAAGTTGATTTTTTTTAATTGTGTTTTTTAAACTAATTTCAAGTTTGAGTAATTTTTTATTCCACACTATTATTTTACTAGGGCTTTTTTTAATGTTTAAATAGATTTGAATGTAATTTATGATATTTATCGAGTCTTTACTGGAAAGATGTAATTGCATATGTGGATGATTTCCACTGTTATTTTTAATGAGTTCATATTCATGGCATGACATATCCTTCTATGTATTAATTATTTCCAGAATAGCTTCTTTCAGTAATTCTTTACATTTCTGTAATGCATTTGGCGAATGATATTGCCAAGGAAAAGGGTAGCAGCAGCTACCCGCTAGATCGGGTTGGTCTCATCTGGGAGAGGACGTCTACTCCTATATATAATTTCGGTGATGTAATTGCTGTTAGCCTTTTTGGCTTTTACAGCTTCATCGGATAACGTCTCCTCCTACCAGTAATATTTAGATGTTGTATATATAGTTCGCGTCACAGAAACTCTCATAGCGCGATTATGGAATGTATGAAATATTTCTTGGGCTTCTCATATGGCGACGTGGATTTCGCTACATGCATAAACATACACGTGACTTGTGACAATTTCTTAAAAGATCGACTAAAAAAAATATAATTTTGAGCGAGTAACTGCTAAATAATGAACACCTACCGATCCTTTCCGTCCGGGGAAACTGAAGAACACGTCCGGCCCATTCCTGTGCGGCATCTGACGCAGCACGTTGAGCAGCTTCGCAGAATGACGCGGCTGGAAAAAATATAAAACATTAAGTAACGGTACTCTAATATATTCGTTGTCACTATAATGCTCGTGGGAACGTAATGGGGAGTAAGAATTTTGGACTCGTATCAAAATGGCGGCGAAGTGATTCGCCACCTATCACGTCTCGTTTACCGCGATGGCGAAAATTGGGCCACGCGAGTGGCCCCTGCCTACTCCTTATAAGGGAAAAAGGCCAGACTGTATGTATGTATAAATATATTCACCGCCCGTTTAAATTTTAGACAGGTTATAGATTTTCGTGTCGGATGGGTCTGCATTTAAATTAACTTTGGTGAATGTAGATGGCGCTGACTTGTACATATTTAAGAATCATTAACTTTTGTGTTATCCAACATTGTTGGTTTCTAAAGGCCACTCGGTCGCCTTAAGTCTCATATGCAGTAATTACACTAGCTCTAAGTGCCATTCTGACCGAAATACAGAAATGTTTGTGCACTACTGCTGCCCGGCAGAACTATCCTGGCCTGGCCTGGTGGTACCTACTTAGACGGATTCCTGCATAGAAATGCTACCATAATTTAGATCTCAAATACTTGAGATGGTTAAATATTATTGTATAGATATTAATAGCGGCATACCCACGGGAAGAGATAGGACCATCAACAAGCAGATTAAATAATGTTAACGTCTTGCATTACTACGATTACGTATTTGTCCCAAATAAGTAGTAAAACTGTTAATAGAATTAGGCGTTACTTTGCGGAAATCCATTGCCACATGGTTATTCATTGTGGCTATATTTTAGGTGTATATTGCCTAGTGGCAGTGTTATAACCACGAGTTTTTTCAGGAATAAAGGAGGATCCTATCCGAGATGAAATGTGATGGCAGATTTTCGATGATTGATATATTCGATTAAAATTATTAAATTTTTATATAATAGACGGAGTTTGCGAGGTCCCAGAGGATGTCTGACTCCTTTGATAAAGTCACAAATTTTTAACATTCCTTAAACTTAAAACTAAAATGGGAATGAAACAAATGACGTTACGACGAATAATACGAGTACACAAAGAACATACACGTTTTTAATCAAGAAATAGAGAGACAACTCAAAAAAGTATAAAATAAAGAAAAAAATATGACGGCATAGGTTGCTTGTATTTTATTTTCAGATTACAGTTTCAAAATACAATATTACTGAAATACGTTCAAAGCTTCGTTACAAGTTGGTAATGTTCCACTTACAATATAAAGACTTGATGTAAAAAAATCACTTTATGGGATAAGTGTTGTCTGAAAGGATTTTAAATTTCATTATGACAAAATTTGACAAAGACGATGGAGACTACTTAAATAAATTTCTGAGTCTCTTGAAAAATTCGTGAGAACGGCGAGAGAAGCCATCTATCAAAATATCGACACATTTCTGACGACACAGTCTGCGGCTTTTCAACTTTCTTTATAAGCTAAATTGACAATAACACATGCAAAAAAAAAACATTTCGTGTTTGCAGTAGTTTTAGTTAGTACTACAGATGGAGACGAGTCCACCCGATGGGAATTTGTAAACCGGAGAAATACGTTGAGACGGGTTCTTTCAAGTCTGGGTGTTGGTGCATGTGCAATTTATCTATAATTGCAACCAAGATACGTAGAAATTCTAGTGGAAGCAGGTTTGGGTATCTCGGTACAATAATATCTGACATTTTATTAAAATTGTTACAAAATGTGTACAAAGTGGCCGTTACGATAGCCGATAACTAATTCCACTTTAAATGTTAGTTTTTCGTAGAATATTGTTAATGGACATTTTCGAACACACTCCGCTGGTTTTTCCGCGACATTACCTATCTATTTTATAAGCATTTTGTAAGATCGTTAGAGTAGAATATTCGACGACAGACTGCCGTTTATCAACTTACTTACGAGGGGTGATCCAAAAGTAATGATAATCAATAATAAACACAATGAATAAAATAAATAAATAAATTTATTTCTCAACATAGTCTCCTAGCAAGTCTATACATTTAGTCCATCTCTTTTCTAATCCTAAAATTCCCTTAGAAAAAAAATCTTTATCTTGACTCTCAAAAAAGTCCTCAACCGCGGCCATCACGTCGCTATCATCGTCAAATTTCTTGCCTCGGAGGTGTTCCTTGAGTCGTGGAAAGAGATAGAAGTCGCTGGGGGCTAGATCTGGTGAATAGGGGGGGTGTTCCACCAGCTCAAAGCCCGCTTCCTGAATGGCAGCCATGGCAATTGCAGCTTTGTGAACCGGTGCGTTGTCTTGATGGAACAGCACTCCAGCCCGCAGTTTGCCTCGCCTTTTCTCCTTAATAGCCTCCCGCAATCTTCTTATTTGTTCTGCATAGTAGGAGCCTGTAATAGTGGCCCCCTTTTCCAAGTAGTCCACCATGATTATTCCTTCAGCGTCCCAAAAAACAGACGCCATAACCTTCCCTGCTGAGCTTGACACTTTGAATTTCTTCGGCGTCGGTTCATCGGATCGTTTCCATGTCATCGATTGTTGTTTTGTTTCAGGATCAAAATGGTGGATCCAGGTCTCGTCCATGGTCACAAAACGTGACAAAAAATTATCCTTGTCTGCCTGGAACTTTTCGAGATTTGCTCTTGACATGTCGACTCGTTTCTTCTTTTGCTCGTCGTTTAACATTTTCGGTACCCAACGCGCGGAGACCTTTCTCATATGCAATTCGTTCGCAAGGATTCTTTGAATGCTGCCATATGAGATCCCTGTGACCTCAGCTACATGCCTGATAGTCACTCTTCGATCTTCCAATACAACTTCTTCAACTTTTTTCACATTTTCTTCAGTGAGGGACGTCGATGGGCGTCCTTCGCGGTGTTCGTCTTCCGTCGATGTTCTTCCCAACTTAAACTCCTTAGCCCAGCGTGCAACTGTGGAATATGGAGGAGAAGAGTCCCCTAATGTTTCCACCAAGTCGCTGTGTATGTCTTTGGTAGACATTTTTTTCAAGCAGAGGTATTTAATGACAGCTCTGATTTCGTGTTTTTCCATTTTGATGTTCACTCCTTGACAGTCCGTATTCAAATGAATGTAGCTCCCGGGAATCGTGGCCTATTTATATGATTTTTTTTCCCTGAACTAGTGGTTAACTGAGTAAGTGACTGAAATTTTTTTGTATTTTTGTGTGCACTAGAAATAACTGATTATCATTACTTTTGGATCACCCCTCGTACCTTAATACCTCCAAGTTGTATGGAGTTTAGAAACAAGGTATACTTTATCCCTGTTCTGAACAAGTTTTAAAAGACGCCGTGTGATTAACTTTGAAATTCTGGATATTGTACATTTCTCTGCTTTGTAATTTATGTATACGTTTGAAATTAAATTTTATGTGTTTGAAGAAATAAAACATCATTAATTTCATCAATAAAAAACTAAGTAGCAATATTTTTTTTAACAAAATTATAATTTATAAATAAATTATTTTATTTTCTCACTAACTAAAGTAATAGGATAAGAACAACGTGACTGAACCACCACACAAATAATAACCAAACGCACGAAAAAATAAATATTACCAGGAAAGCAGGAAGTCTTAAGGAATTTGTCGGAGAACCCCAGTAAACACAAGAGTGGCGGCTAAACGTTCAATTAGTGACAGCGTAGAAGGTACTCTTTAAATTTGCATCATAAAGGTAAGTATCAAGAAAAACGAAGTGCTTTCTTTGTGTTTATGATGTCTCAGTAGTTGATCGATTTGTTAAAAGCATTTTGTATTTTCAACTTTAAATTTCTATCGTCGAGCAAAAAATTCGTAAACAAAAATCTTGAAGTTTCGTTAGTATTCAGTAATTTAAAAATGTATGTCCCATAGACACGGATATATTCCATTAATATATCAAGACGCCTTTAGTAAACTTGATGCGAATTCCACTTCAAAAGTTTCAATTAGCGACGTTAAACGAATGGCCTCTATTGCCTTTTAGTCGCTTCTCACGACACTGATACAGCAGTAAGTAGTTCAGAAACAAAACATTACTGGTGGTAGGATTCCTATGCAGGAATCCGTCTAGGTAGGTGGGGTGGTACCCAGGGCCAGGTATTCTGCCGTGAAGCAGTAGTGTGCAAGCATTACTGTGTTTCGGTTTGAAGGGCACTGTGAGCTACCGTGATCACTGGGCATTTGAACCTTTAGAACTGATGTCTCAGGGTTGCGGCGCAGTGTGGTATCACACAGAAATATTCTGGGTGACACAGAATTTGTTGTAAGTGGACGTTGCACTTACCATCAGGTGAACGTTTTGCTCGTTTCGTCACTTTTCACAATAAAAAAAACGCATCTTACCCATTTCCCATTGACAGCTTTCATGGCGTTGAATAACTGCTTTAGCTCCTTCACTGTGACGCTATAACTGGCGAGTACTCCTAACATCTCGATGAGAAGATCTGAAACAAAAGAATAATTGCGTAAGATTGTTGAAATAAAACAAAAAATAATATGTATTTACAATGATTGCGATTATGATGTGAATCCGAATTAAATGGATCTCTTTTTTCTGTGTATTGACTTTTCGCTCCTGTACTTGACGATTCTGATTTTATATTTTGCAGACAAAATCTCAATCTCAATTCTCAATCTCAATTGTAATTAAGACTGACAGTCTTACTAAGACTGCCAAGTACTAAGACTGTCAACTAAGACTGACAGACTGACAGTCTTAATTACAATTGACACTAACTTAATATGGCAGAACAACTTCAATTCCATATTTCTTCTTATAATAGTTTACTGAAAAAAAAATCGTATTTCGTATTTGCCTATTCGCATCCTTGGGCATTAAATAAAGTGTTATGAAACAGAAGATAAAAGACCATACATGGACCCTTTTTATCCTTGAATAGTTCCCGTAGCGACTCGCGAGAACCCAAGTTATATGGTGCACAAAACGTGAAATACTAATTCATACTACAATAATAGGGTGTAGCGAACTACGGGAACTATTCAAGGATACTAATATTTTGACTTACGTCTTTGTATATTTATGAAAATATAATGTACGTACGGAAACGCATGTACTTATTTAATAAAAAAGTCACTGTATCCTGTAGAATGGGCCGAGGTGACACGCTAGAGGTTTCTGTGTTTAGGTTGGCCAAAACTAGAAAATCTTTTCTATGTAGATACATCAAACTTTATAACCAAAATTCCTAAAAGTGTGACTCAAAAAACTGACATAGAATTCAACAAACTTGTCAAGAAGACATCATTAGAAACAGCATATTACAAAATAGATCATTACATAGAGGACAGAGATGTGTGGAAATAACTCTTACTCTGTACTTGCAATTCTTCAAAATATGTGCTGTTGTAATTAAATAAAATAATTATTGTATACATGGCATTATGGTAATATGACATTGAAAAAAAAGAAAGACCCCAGAGTTTTTTGCCGGTTCTTCTCTGAGAAGGTCTTATTTTTTAAACCGGTGTAGAACTTTTGACATTCATAAGAGCTTTACACAAGCCAAAACTGAATAAAGAAATTTTGAGTTTGACTTTGTGAATGTTTTATCTTTGTATTCGTTTTATATACAATAAGAATTTACCGTACGTAATGTTATTTTTTTCTTAATAGTTGCCCCACACTATTTTCCCAAATTTTTGTACAGTTTGAGAATCGGACCCTGGAACTCGTAGAACTCGGTTGGCTTAGAGGCCGATCGCTTAGAGCGTTCTAAAGAGCTTTTAACAAGCCTAAATTGAAAAAAGACGATATGAATGAAAGTAAAAGCTCTTAACTAATGCTGTGTTACCCAGATAATTTCTGTGTTGCATCGCACTGCGCTCATCACCTTGGAAAAGAGTTCTTGTATCCTATGTGGTCGGTAATTACACTAGCTAAAAGTACCTTTCAAACTGAATCACATTCCCACAAGTACAGCGCGGCGGATCATTCCTGACTCTGTAACTCTTTCTAAATTGTGATGAGGCCTGTGGCTAATAATGGAACGGGGTAATTTACTTATTCTAAAGCTATCGTTTCAAGGTCTTTGATATTATTGCATTCAATAACCTTGCAATTGTTAAGGTTGTATATGGTATGGTATGGTAAAAGGCGAGTAAGGAATTAAACTGCAATGTGCACCCAACAGCGCATGATGGCGATGGGCTCACCACCTATCACACCAAGTGCATTATATTGTTTTGGTGAAACGTGGATTGTGGCAGTCATCTGTTTTTGCAGTTAGTGCCCAGTCTCTGACTACCCCTTATGGGATACAGTCGTGATCTTATGTATGTATGTACAATTTCTGCATTGTTCGGCATACACCTGATCGTAAGTTGTCACTGAAGCTCATCGACATCCGTCTACGATGAGGGATCAAGATTTATACACTAACACTACTTGAAAACAAATTTACACTGACACACATACGTACGTATGTATACGTATTCATACGTACAAAACTTAAGAACAGCATATTCTTTAATTTTCTTTGCAAAATATTATCTTTACTTTTCATTTCTTATACTGTATGTTTGTTTACGATTTTGTTTGTATTTTTTACAATTTATTTCGAGCGTTTTACAGCTTTAAGAGCGTTTACAGCACCAACGGTCATGTGGATCGGACGAAAACTAATAATTAAAAGCTGAAGGCAGCCCGGATTAACTATGACGTCAGGGCATCTGACGCCTCAATAAGTTGTGTACTCTCTGGAGCCACGGCTTTGCAGAATACGTAATATGCATATACGTATGATATAAAAGTAAGTTAAAAATATTGCGGCATAAAGTAAGGACTGGTCGTAAATGTATACCCTCTAAAACGTTTAATACGATTTTTATTGTGATTTGCTGTGTTCCAACAAGATTTACATCCCTAGTCTGCAGAAAAGAAAAATAAATGCGTAGTTTCTCTACGATTTACTTGAAGAATATCCGGTATAAAGTAAACTGTAAACATACATATTATTGTTAATAGAATCAGGCGTTACTTTGCGGAAATCCATTATAATGAAGTTACTTTGCTAAGATCCGCATGCAAAATATAAAAATGGTGTATATTACCTAGTTTTTTGAAGAGCACCGCCCGCCCTCCCTCAGTAGAGTCTATGACGCTTGATAATGCCTCGTTTTGGGGCGAAACACGTGTCGTGTTCTCGACTTCAGTGGTGTAACATACATATTATTGTTTGACTGTATAATCAGGATCATTATCACAAACTTGTTAATGCACCAGCAGTGTACAGTACCCTCGACGTACACTTAGTCTAAGAGGAGACGCTTTGCTGTAATCACCATGTTTGGCTGGTGGATTGGTTTTTAGTAGTGTCATGTATACCTCGGCATGACTTATGCTCGATTTAGTGTGGTCAAGTTTTTAGAAAAGTGGCAAGTACAGTGGACAGTGACCGTTTTCACTACAACCATTCAAGTGTCATTTCTTAGTTGAGCTGGAGGTTCAACGTCGCGAAATTCGGTAGCGCGTACGTTATATGATACGAAAACATGTTTTGGAACAGGCATAAATAAATGAAAAATACTGGTGGTAGGATTTCCTATGCAGGAGTCCGTCTAGATAGGTACCACCCCGGGGCCAGTTATTCTGCCGTGAAGCAGTAGTGTGCAAACATTACTGGGCATAGTGTAGTGTCACACAGAAATTTTCTGAGTGGCACAGCATTTGTTATGGGCAGACGGTGCACTTACCATCAGGTGAACGTTTTGCTCGTTTCATCACTTTATGCAATAAAAAAAAAATTGGTCTGCGGAAACTACAGTGTAGTTTATGGACGAATACATACGGATACACGAATGTCTACGGAATAATAAAATCTCATCTCAAATAAAATGATTCGTTTAGTTCAAATAAAACGGCTTGTTTTATTTGTCGCACAATAATTGCAAGGATTTTGCGAAGAATCGCAGGAATTTCGCGATGTTGCTCCTCCTCTCATTTCGTACACTTGACTGGATGTAGTGTAAATAGTCACTAGTCACTGTCCAGGCGCTCGCCTCTGTTTACAGGCAAGTACAGTTAACGATGTAGTATATAGTAATAGTCACTAGTCACTAGTCACTGTCCAGGCGCTCGCCTCTGTTTACAGGCAAGTACAGTAAACGATGTAGTGTATAGTAATAGTCACTAGTCACTAGTCACTGTCCAGGCGCTCGCCTCTGTTTACAGGCAAGTACAGTAAACGATGTAGTGTATAGTAATAGTCACTAGTCTCTAGTCACTAGTCACTGTCCAGGCGCTCGCCTCTGTTTACAGGCAAGTACAGTAAACGATGTAGTGTGTAGTAATAGTCACTAGTCACTGTCCAGGCGCTCGCCTCTGTTTACAGGCAAGTACAGTAAACGATGTAGTGTATAGTAATAGTCACTAGTCTCTAGTCACTAGTCACTGTCCAGGCGCTCGCCTCTGTTTACAGGCAAGTACAGTAAACGATGTAGTGTATAGTAATAGTCACTAGTTACTAGTCACTGTCCAGGCGCTCGCCTCTGTTTACAAGCAGTAAACAGTGGCGAGCGCAACTGTACCGCAACAATTCTTAAGTCCCAGTATTCTGGGTAAGTCTTATTTGAGGTAATTGTAGATTGCATCGGGGCGGTATCCGCAACTCAACGTCTGTGCGCGTATTTTGCGTGTGTGAGGTGGTTAATCCGCCGTCTGTCGGAGTAAGAGACTTTTCTGGCACTTTACAGTACGCCTTAGTCGACTCTTACGACATGCTCGAAATGTAATGGGAGGGGGGCAATAACGTTCTAGGAAATATACAATACATATATTTACGAGATATCGACTTAATCTGGCCTATATATTCTAAATCAACATATTTAGCGCGTCTATATAATTCCAGGCTTTGTCGAAATAGAGACGGCTATGAGAAGCTTCCACTGATGAAATTAGGCATTCAGCTGGATTAATAATTCAACAGAGACATAGCCGGCGGTAGGCACGAGATGACCTGAATGCTGTGCTTGCATCGATTAAATGCGTGCATGATAATCCGTGTACACCTTAATATAAAATGTGATCACGTGATATCGTACTGTAATAATGATAATAATTGAGATCGGTAATACGACTTCATTTAATACATTAAATTGAACTTACAAATCTAGTTATTTTAAAATGATCCACATCGATTTAAACATATCTATTTGTAAATAATGAAGCCAGCACTGTGTGTAATATGAGCTGAATATCTTATTTCTATGCCGCGGGTCCTAGGGTTCGAATCCCAAACGACGCCAACATTTTTTCAAGAACCGAAACGTTTGTTAGTGATCGTTTCATTTCTGAACGAAACGAAACGAAGAACGAAAGGACTGATGGTCACTGTTAGCCCGAAGGCTTTTACAGCTTCGCCGGATTGAAAGGTGGCATAGCGCTGCGGGCGCTTAGCCGAAACCTTTATTTATGGATGACTGGCGCAAGGGCCCCCAAGAGGGGACCTCGGCTTGGACCGTCATCCTGTTCGCGTGAGTAACCGACTCGAGGGTGCCCAAGGGGGCCGGCCTCGGCTCGGTCAGTTACTGCAATCGGGAGGGACGATTGTTCCATAGCGAGGATTCGATAGGTAGTAATGTAGTCAAGTTATTAACAAATTCTACATTAATGGACTAAAATAATTCGAATCCACAATAACCCTTGTTTAATGCCAAAAAATAAAATCACAAAATCTGGACCCTCTGGAGATGTGCTATGGATCGATTTATTATAATATTAAGCCGCCACCACACGGTTTAAGAGAATCTACCACTCCATCTCATCAGGGTGTCGTAGAAGTCGACGGAGTGAAAATGAAAACCTGGAGATGGACAGCAGCATCTTCGTGGAACATCTGAATAAAAAAAATGCGGTTACCAACCCGCCAGCCAAGCTTGGCAACTATGGCAAAATTCCCCCAAAATGACGTACAAACTTTTGTGGCAATCTACGAGGGAGTCCTATGTTCAGCAGTGGACTTGTGATAGGCTGAAACGACGACGACGACGTAAAGGTTCATCACCCGTCACGACTCATTTCCCACGGCGGCGAAAGGTGGGCTACGTGTGTGGGCTACGTCTACCCCTTAGACAGGAAAAATTCATGACTGTATGTATGTAAATAAATTTTCGATTTATTATAAATGTACATAAAGTTTTGTACTCAAATGTAATTCGAAATCAAACTCATCGAGTCACGTGCCGTAAAAGGCAGAATAACGCCTGCCGGGCCAGCTAGTTAACTATATTGAAACACCCCTGGGCCAGTTATTCTGCCGTGAAGCAATAGCTTGCAAACATTACCGTGATTCGGTCTGAAGTGCACTGTAACCAGTCTAATTATTGGCCATATGAGACTTCAGAGCTCATGTCTCAGGGTGAAGAGCGCAGTGTGTTGCCACCTAGAAATGTTCTGTGTGGCACAGTATTTGCTTATGGGCAGACGCTAAACTGTCTGGTCACTTTTACAATAATAAAAATTCCCTTCCAGTAAAACCTTCATAAAAAATTTGTCATTGTACCAGGAAATCATAATATTGAAATATGCAGTATTTATACATATGCTACAAAAATTGTTCGATCGATTTCCGCGGTGGGAGCGCGAGTGAATCCATTTAAGCGCGATATGGCTCTAACGCACCGGGCTTAGAGCAAAATTAGAGCACGTTCACTAACGTACAAAGTCGCGGTACAAAGAGCGCTCCGCTTTGAATATTCGACGAGTCGTAAAACAACAAAGTGAAACCGTTTTCAATTTGAAAACAAACATGTACAAACAATCGCTCTAAATGGAAACGTTAAACCAATGGGTTTATGAAGCACGTGCACCAGCTATGATATGCGTTTTATACAATAGAAAGATCATTATGAAACTATGCGGAATGTAGGCCGATTGAGGATGCATCTCTCTCTGTACAGGTGTCACGTTGCAAGAACGTGACTGGATTTTTTTTAAACAACACGTATTAAAGGTCTTTTGGCGCCAACTTAAAAAGTGGCGTAGGCCGATTGCGGATGCATCTCTCTCTGTACAGGTGTCACGTTGCAAGAACGTGACTGGATTTTTTTTTTAAACAACACGTATTAAAGGTCTTTTGGCGCCAACTTAAAAAGTGATGGTGGTGTTTTTAATCAACTTTGTAATTTCCGTATATATTTTGAGTTTTGATGTTTAATATAACTTTTGAGATTGTTATAAAATTTAATTCAAGACCTAAATTGTACTTTTCGTTTTGTTAACATCAGTCCAGCAAATCTTTAGTAAAAGTCAACTATCATTGTACTGTCGATCAAAATGAAGCCTTTGTTATAATTAAATTATTACTCGATATTGGCAAAAATGGCTTAATTTGGTAGCTAAATGCCAGGATCAAAAAAGAGTCAACAAGTTAAAGATAAGAATTTAAAAAAACTAAGTAAAAGAACCATTATGTACGGACCTTAGGACCTCATTACGCCTGTATGGAAACATTAGGAACACTAGCATTTTGTATCACTTGATACACTGTCGAGCTCTCTTTCTATTCGTGTTGCGTAGGCTCTTTATCATAAAGAGCAAGATGACGACGTCTGCAAAAGGCGTAATGTAAGTGCTGCTAAAGAAGGAGCCATGGTCGAATTGATCGACGGACAGTAACGAATTTTATGTATTCAACGAAGAGGAAATCGCATAACACAGATATACTTAAGAACTCATGTCACAGGGTGACGGGCGCATTGTGGTGTCACACTGTTCTGGGTGACACAGCATTTCGTTATGGACAGACGTCGCACTTACCATCAGGTGAACGTTCTGCTCGTTTCTTCACTTTATCAAAAAAAAAACCAATGTTACCCTATTTAATATATTCATCAATTTCGAAAATATAATCTTACTTAAGTACCAAGAGCGGCTAACTTTATGAGATTATAAAGAGCCTCTGTAGTCGGATATCATAAAACCGGAAGTGCAATTCATTTATATCATGGGCGCGAAACAAAAGCCTCTCAAAACTCGCGGAATGACCGCCATATTGTTTCAAGTGTAATCCCAAGCGTCGCCGAGGTGAGTAATCCTGACTTAATCCCCGGAAAGTCCGGGATTGGGAGCGCCTCGGACGAGAGTTTTATTTGAGCCTCGGATATAAGTGGACATTGTTATGAAAGTAACGATTGTAATTCAGAGCGTTTATTTGAAATAAGAGCTCGAAAGACGTCTACAACCGAAAAGTTGGAGCAAAGAATATGTTTTAAGGTTTCGTCCTCGTACCTCCGAATGAAAAACGAAGCCAAATTACACCTTTTTACATGAAAAAACCATTCGTCTTAAACACTTGAAATTTGGAATATAATTGTAGTTTCTCTGCGAGATAGAGGCGAGGTATCTATAACGTTGATATCCGCAGCCGAAGTACAATAACAGAAGTAGCCCACGGGACCAGTAAGCTGAAGTGACAATGGGTCGGCCATATTGCTCCTAGAACCGATAACTGTTGGGAAATGATGATTCTGCAATGATGATGTTGTGTGGTATAAGAGAATCTGACACTCAAATCAAGACTAACTCGATCCCAGAGTAACGACATACATACAGTCACGCCATTTTCCATGTAAGGGGTACCAAGGCAGTACCAAACAAGGAAACAATTTTACGCCCTCGCTGGAAACGAGACGTGACGAGTGGCGAACCTCGTCGACGCCATTTTGGAAGGAGTCAAAAATATCTTACTCCATCCATTGCGTTCCCACGAACAGTGTATATTGTGGTGTTATTCTGCACGTTCAATACCCCAGTCGCGTCTTACGATATTACGGTGGGAAAGAAGTAAGTGCTATTCTACTCTGCCGGAAACCTATCGGTACAGAAAGTAATGACAATCTTTACAAATTGAATTTACGCAGCTTTTGTCATTTTCAACACTGGTTTATTATTTTGGCTTATATATGTATGTAACTAGCAATCTATAAAAATAAACAAAATTAATGAGTCTGTTTGTAATAACAAAATAACAGCTTTTCACTCTATGCTTATGAAAGTATATATACGGTACTTATGTAAAAAAACAATTTTTATTTTTTTGTCTGTCTGTCTGTTCCAGCGACAGATAGCTGATACTCGTATTATAGCGGGTAACTTAGGCTACATTAATTAAAAACAAAAAAAATTACGGTTCCTCGCAAAAAAAATAAAAGAACAAAATTCGATTCAAAAAGGGAAGTATGTGTATCATCGATCGGTGTCGGCTTTTCTACGCGGCTGAAACCGCGAGGCACAGATAGTTTTAAATAATAAAATCTTTCAATTCAACCACTTCCAGACGTCCGAATAATTTTTAATTTCGCACACATGTTATGAACCGATGACAATACAATAACTTCTTGACTATGACCTGGTATTCTCACCAACATGATCAGCTCATTGTTGTTCAAGCGTGTTTTTTTTTAATTGTTTCTCAAGTAATTATCATACATGCGTCAATTGATTTTTATTTATATACAAGATCGAAGAAGAAGATAGTAGTGTTGACAACACTAAATACTATGATTTTCGTTTGGTTATAAATGCTCCTTGCTATACCCATATTCACCATAAGAGTTAAAATCCGAAGGTAAAATAAAATTCGGCTGTCATCTAGATTTTACTGAAAAAATAAACATGTTTTTTCAGTAAAACACTCTTTTGTTGTATACACTTTAATGTGTAAAAGCAAGAAAGAGTATTAGTTGTTATATTGTCTAACACAAGTCATTTAATAATACTGAATAATATGTATATTTCCATATTGTAGTATGTCTATAAATTGATTACTTCAAACACCAACGAGACAAAGCAGTCATTTGCGCGGGCTGTCATTTCTCTTTATTATCAATTCGTGTAAACACGGCTTCAATTTACGCGTCGCTGCGCACAGACGTGCTTATGCTAAAGTAGAGACAGAGATTATGAATGCACACAGAGTAAGCAAAATATAAGGTTTATTGCAGATAGATGACGTTGTGTAAAATAAAAAAACTCGAAAAAAAAAGTGACAGAGATGAATTTTTATTTATTTAATATTCTATACTAGTCATAATTAATGACATATTAAGGCCGGTCGACTTTTGGCGCCAACACGAAAAGTGGCGGTATTGTTTTCATTTAATTTTGTAATTTATATGTATTTTTTGAGTTTTTGTGTTTAATATTGATAGTTTATTATACAGCAATAGCTCGTGAAAGTATAAAGTAAATGTGTGTACAACTAATTGTGTGTATCAATAATTATTTTATTTTTATTGGATCTAGCGATGCGACGAGCAAAACGTTCACCTGATGTAAAGTACAACGTCTACCCATAACAAATGCTATGTCACCCAGAACATTTCTGTGTGACATTACACTGCGCCCGTCACCCTGAGACGTCAGTTCTCAAGTCTCATATGCCCAGTGATTACGCTAGCTCACAGTAATGTTTGCACACTACTGCTTTACGGCAGAATAACTGGCCCTGGGGTGGTACCGACCTAGACGAATTCCTGCATAGCAATCCTATCACCAGATAAAACCAAAAAAGAATCCACCCGTCGTTGCCGTATTGCTTTCGCTGTGTTCTTGCATGCTTTACTACCAATATTATAAATGCGAATGTAACTGTGTCTGTCCCTCTGTCTGTTTGTTACCTTTTCACGGTTCAACCGCTGAACCGATCTTGACGTCATTTGGCACAGAGACAGCTTGCATCCTGGAGACGGACATAGGATAGGTACATTTTATCCCAGAAAATAAAATAGTTCCCACGTGATATTAAAAAAAAAGTATATCGAGACGAAGTCGCGGGCATCAACTACTTCGACATAAAATCAATATTCAGCAATTATCTTAGAAATACAGTCCACTTTATGCTCACACCACTGAACATTGTACGATATGTCATAAAAATATGTCCAACAAAGAATTGTTTTCTTTTTATTGTATCGTGCGTAAGATTCTTATGTCTCCTAAGGGTCGTAAAGGCGCGGAATTTTAACCGGACAATTTTGCGAGCAAGACGATTTACTGCCACTTTTATTATAATAAGAATCGGTCGCCTCAGTATAAGCATGGTTATCTTTAAGTTACTATATACTGGTGGTAGGAGTCCTATGCAGGAAACCGATTAGGTGGGTACCACCGCAGGGCCAGTTATTCTGCCGTGAAGCAGTACTGTGCAAACATTACCGTGTTTTGGTCTGAAGGGCACTGACAAGTAGCGTAATTACTGCGCGTATGATACTTCACAACTGAACAACTGAAATGTCTCAGAGAAAGTTCGCTACGATGTGTCACACAGTGTTCTGGGTGACAGCACTTGTTATGAGCTGACGCTTCCCTTGCCAACAGGTGAAAGATTTGCTCGTCTCGACATTTTCAACTATTAAATAAAATTAGGTTTCGGAATTTATGCTTGCGAAAAGCTTACACTTAGCTTTTCTTTAATTGGAAAGGGACAAATGCAGTAAGATAATTAATTAGTCAAAAAAAAGATGGCAGTCATAATCAAAGTCGGCAACCTACAATCTAAATTGTTGTTTTTCATGTAATATCTAGATGTTTTTTTATTTGTATTGTATTTGGTGTGTGCATAAACCTAGACTGAGCTTTATGGATCTCTCTTTGTATGACCGAACCGGATTTGAAAACAAAATTCCCGATTCTTTACAACTTCCGTCCCGAAATTTAACACACTGGACCTGGCAACACGATTCAGGTTTAAATCAACTCGATATGAAATCATACACGTAATTCAATCTGAGCCGTAGTCTTTGTTTGTCTTTATTTTTTTTAGAAAGAGACCCCCCCTTTCGCAGGTAATATTATTGGATGACGCGTAGCTCGCTGGTATTGGTGAATTCATAACTAGCAGGAAAAGGCATCACTTTGCAAACCAAGCACCAGGCAAGCATGAAAATACAACACATTTTCGCAGGTACTTTAAAATTAAATTTAAAAAGCACTACTTTGTTCACGACGGTAATGAATAGAAGTTCATCGAGATTAAAAATAATGTTCAATGAGTAGTGCCGTGTGGTGGCGGCTTAAGAGAATCTACCACCCCATCCCATCCCGTGGGTGTCGTAAGTCGACTGAGGGATAATGAAAACCAGGAGATGGGCAGCAACATCTTCCTGGAACATCTGAATAAATAAAATCCGGCCTGCCAAATGGCAAAATCCACCCAAAATGAGAGTTACAAACATTTGTGGCAATCCATGGGGGAGACCTACGTTCAGTAGTGGACTAGTGATAGGCTGAAATGATGATGATATTAATGAGTACATGCTTTTTGCATTTGAATTTTTTTCTATTTCGATACAAATACAAAATGGCTGGAATTCTGAAAAAATGCTATGGCAGAGAATCTAAATCAATAAGCAGGACATCCACCTTTTATATGTAATCCCATTACATACATTATATTTGCTATAGTTTTATATCTTTACATCGAATCATATAAGAGTATAAAATATATCAGTTAAAATACTAGCAAGGCTAGCTAGCAATATTTTTTTATATCTTGTTATGCTGTTGGTTTCTTTAAACTCTCGTGAATATTCCCGGTAATACCAGGGGATCACAGTAAACAAGGAGGCGGCTTAATATATTATTAGGATAAGTCTACCAGTCGCACAATTGGTATAAAATAATTTGGCATGCTGTTAGCATAATGTTCTAAGCCACAATTATCTTTGACCATAAAGCATGTAATCAAAATGGCATAAAGTTGATCAAAGGGTGCAGTTTGCATTCTGGAAAAGTTATTTGCAGGCAAATGAAAGAAAGTGGCTCTCAAAAATTATACGGGAACGACGATTGATTTGCTGTAGAAATGAAATATTTATTCGCTTATTCGTTCTCGTCGACAAGTAAAATACCTTTGCATTGGCGCAAACTACTTCCTCTGATGCGGAAAATATTCTGCAACGATATTGTAGCAATTACATTACAGAGGATAAATGACGGAATGAAATACGTGAAACTACCGTCTTCATCGGATAATTGCAATGTCCTTCGATTGTGTGAGCGAGTCAAAATTTTTAGAATACAAATTTCGCATAAACGAGACAGCAACTCATCCCAGTGATGTCTTAATAAACGTTTCGATTCTGTGAACTGAAACCTGCAACACTTACCAAATAATTTAACATTCTCCATAATATGAGATAATAACACAATACTCCTCTTTCAATAGTATTTGACGAATCCAACTTGCGTAAATTTTCATAACGAGTAACGTAATGTTCAGGCGTCCCGAAAGTAATTATAACATGCATATTTTTCCCAAGGTAAACTATATATTTGTAAGCCTGTATTTCTTAAACGCGTAGCTATTTCATTACGGCAGTAACAAATTTATTAACATAGTTCCCTAGCATACATCAAACACAGAGGTGGGGCCAATCCTTAGGTATTAATCGTATAAAAATGTAGCTTTAGCAAACCTCTGTAATTTTCACAATAAGACTAGGCGGACAGAAGAAATACAAAATTGGAAACTCGCCCGCCGAAATTATGAAAATTATGTTTATTTAGTATATACAATACTAATAATACCAGCGAAGTTTTTCTTTTCTTGAATGTTAACCATACATTTATTTACGACCGCTATGTTAAGCGCCTAGTGTACATAGCTTCTACGCGTGTCCTAGGTTTGAACTCAGTCGAAGCCAACATTTGTTAAAAAACACAAATTGTTGGGTTTCGAACCTGGTTATATTGTGGAGCGCCTTTTCTTTAAAAATATATTAATACATAAAGTTACAAATTAAAATACACGAGCATGGTCAATGATTAAACAACAATTACACTTTCAAACTGCAATATACAAACATCTCAAAAAGATTAATTTGATAATTTGAAATCTGGTAGGATTCTTGTGAAGGAATCAGTCTAGACAGGCACCACCGCAGTGTCAGTTATTCCGGCGTCAAGCAGCAGAGTGCAAACATTACCGCGTTTCGATCTAAATGTAACTGATAGCTAGTAAAATTACTAGGCATATAAGAATTAAGAACTGATGTCACAGGAAGACGCGCGCAGTGTGGTGCCACACAAAGATGTTTTGGGTGCAACAGCATTAGTTATACATAGGCATCCGTTCCACTTACCATAATAAGGGAAACGATTTCATCTCCTCATCACATTCGGATCACATTTTGAAAGGGCTCCCGGAAAAGTGACATAATTAGAACAACATACCCGGCATGCATAGAAATAAAGAGGCTATCATCGCTCTTCTCCTCTTGACAAGTTTTTTTTTAATTTAAGTCAGTTCTCCGAGACGTTTTTATAGATTGGAAGTTCACAAAAATAAATGCAATATATATTTTAAATAATTTAAAAAAACACGAATGAAAAAGTCTAAAGTCTGCAACGTCTTTTGAAACCGAATTGTTTCCTTTAGATCGATATTTTATTTAATTTCACTTCAGCCAGTCACTAGTCCACTACTAAACATAGACCTTCCTATAGATAGTCACAAAAGTTTGTAGCTCTCATTTTGGAGGGATTTTGCCATAGTTGCCACGCTTGAGGGGTCAGGCGGGTTGGCAACCGCAGTTTATTATTTCAGATGTTCCAGGAAGATGCTGCTGCCCATCTCTGTCGACTTATACGACACCCACGGGATCAGAAGGGATGGTAGATTCTTCTAAGCCGCCACCAGCATTATAGCTGCGGAAAACATGCGATGTGAAGTCTTTTATTACGTGTACATATTTTTTCAGAAAGCTAATTTGAAACTCGTTATTTATCATATACGGCTTATGTGCAAATCCTTATTAGTGAATGAAGAAACGCTGCTTAGCGGCGCTGATCGGATTTCTCATCTTATTACAATACATATGAGTCTCTCGTATTTCTGATATTACATTAAAACTTTTCTCGGTTTGGAAGGTCAGGATAAATGAATGGCTTTAGGTGCCGGTAATATAACACATTCTGCTTAGATGACATCTTCTGCAGTGTTCCAAAATTAATCGAAGCAACATTATAAATAAAGTCAACAAACTATAAGACAAAACTTTTTAAAATATTCTTGGACAAACACGTAAAAACAGACTTCATCATCATCATCATCATTTCAGCGTATCACTAGGCCACTGCTAAACATAGGCCTCCCCCATAGATTGCCACAAAACAAGTAAGTTTGTGGCTCGCATTTTGGGGGGGATTTTGCTGTAGTTGCCACACTTGGGAGGCGGGATGGCAACCGCAGTTTATTTATTCAGAATTTCCCCGAAGATGCTGCTGCTCATATCCTGGTTTCAATTTCCCTCTGTCGACTTTTACGACACCCACGGGACCAAATTCGGGTGGCCTTAAGCCGCCACAACACGGCAAAATGCCTTCACTGAACTTTATATAGTTATATATATCAATTGTTCGCACACACCCTCGAATCTTTAACAAAAAGCTATTTATCCTCTTCGTTTATATTATAAGCTTCGCTCAATTCAATCGTCCTGAAACAATAGAAAGTCCCTAGACAATTAATTAAAGCCGGCTAATATGAACGTGTGGGAGTTAGCTAATTCTAATATTAACGAGGGTCTTACCCACACTCGAAGTGGTTAGAAATTAATTGGTTAGTTTATATGCACATATTAATTGCTTTTGTATCCCGGGTGCTCTTCGCAGTTTTACGAGTACCGTGGTAATAGTAAAACACTTTTAGACTATGGCGAATAGATTGTACCTTTTTTAAGACAGCTCTCTGAAGAGGCTAGTGTTAAATTAGTATATTGACTTTTTGACGACTGCGTGGCTCAGTGGTCAGAGTACCTGACTTCTAAGTCCTGGGTTCGAATCCCAGCCGGAGCTAACATTTGTGCTAAAACATAAATTGTTGGTTTTCGGGTCTGGTTGTGTTGTGATTGTCCCCGTGTTTCTGACACTGCATCCTAGCCTACCTCTGATCTTATCGCATAAGCGTTACATCGGGCGCGGGTAGGTTGGGACGAGTGAGTGCCTCTGTGTTTGCGCGTACACTTGTGGCCCTATAATATCTCCTGCGCAGTTGATGGCTCTCGACAGTAGTCGGAAGTTGTCGCCGTGGTCGAAATCGGCTAGGAGAACATCATGACTTTTGGCGACAACTCGAAAAGCGACGGTAGTGTTTTAATTGAAATTTGTATTTTCTGTATATATTTTGAGTTTTGATGTTTAATATTGATAGTTTATTATGCAGTGCTCTAAGACCAGAATTGCCAGGAAAATTAAATTTAAGGCTAGAATTGTACTTTTCGCTATGTCTCTATCAGTCAAGCAAATCTTGAGTAAAAGTAAACAGTCATTTTACTGTTGATTGACATTTTGAATTATCTATTGTCAATCTCAGAATTCTTTTTTTTTTATTGTATATAGTGATGAAACGTGCAAAACGTTCTTCTGATGTTAAGTGCAACGTCTGCCCATAACAAATGCTGTGCCACCCAGAAAATTTCTGTGTGACGCTACACTGTGCCCATCACCCTGAGACATAGGTTCTAAAGTCTCATATGACAAGTGATTACGCTAGCTCACAGTGCCCTTCAAACCGAAACACAGTAATGTTTGCACACTACTGCTTCACGGTAGAATAACTGGCCCTGGGGTGGTAGCTACCTAGACGGACTCCTGCATAGGAATCCTACCACCAGTAATATTGATAGTTTATTATGCAGCAGTTGCTTGTAAAAGTGTACAGTGATAGGAAAATTTAATTAAAGACCAAAATTTTAGTTATGTCTCTATCAGTCAAGCAAATCTTCAGTAAAAGTCAACTATCATTTTACTATTGATAGACATTTTGAACTAAAGATTTGAAAATTAAAGATTTTTCAAAGGCCAGATTTGTAGGAAGAAGAAGAAATTAGTCTATTTTGCTTACTTCCACAGTTCCTATGGCATGTTACTGTCTAAATACGGGATTAAATACACCATTTTTATATTTTGCATGCGGATCTTTGCAAATTACTTACTTTCCTTCATTCTAATGGATTTCCGCAAAGTAACGCCTGGTTCTATTAACTATAATAATTGTTTTCAAATGTTACCGTCGAGTTGAGGATAAAGGATTTAAACTTGTCTTCTAGCACGTTGTTATTAAACTTATTACATTTATTTAAGTTGTAGCCTAATTGACCACATCACACATGAGCTGCGTGTCTTTTTTACTGTAGCCATTTAAAACAAGGTATATAGGTACCAAACAAACAGGGGAAACTCAACAGTTCGCTGAGCAATACTGTCATCACAAATAACAATACTTTTTAATTTCCTATCATTATCGTTTAGACTTATCTCTCATCTGAATACAATTACCGCATACATTAGGATATCATAAATGTAACTAAAGAGTAACGAAACAATCGAGTGTGAATTGCCAAGTCGGTAAGGATCGAAGCGTTTTATGCGAACGTATCACGATCTGATCGAGGACGTTTAAGGAAAGGCCACATCAAAAGTATCCGCAACCGACGGGCTGCGCACATGCGTTTTCATACAAGCCCGTCGGTCGGTCGGTTAAAAAGTAGAAGCGAAAGATGTGGTCTCTGCCAACCCCAATGGGAAAGAGCTTGGCTGTAAGTATGTATGTATGCACAGATGATGTTTACAGAAATCCAAATGTTCTGAATCTTTTTATCAAAGTGCCATTAAATAAAGAAGTAATGGCTACTAAAACCCTAAAAGGCAATCAAGTAAATCCACCAAGCCTTTAAAGATACGAGTAACTACGCCAGTTACTTATGCGACCGTTTTGTAATACTGTATTTGCAAAACCTCATTCTTTGTAAAATACTTGGTAAATAAATTACCATTTTCAAGACATTAAACATAATTAAAAAAATACAGCTGTTGTGTCAGTGTGGTGTCATACAGAGATGTTCTGGGTGACACAACATTTGTTACGGACAGATTAGATTTACCGTAAGTTCAAAGTAGGCAGAGGCCGCTTACGTAGCCTACTTTTCGCCATCGCGACGGGTTGCGAACCACGTGATCGCCATTTTTGCACGAGCCAAAAAATTCTTACACCCCATTGCATCCCCACAATCAGTATAGCGACAGCAATGCATATTATTGTGTTAGTATTACTACACATCGATAGGAAAGATGTAGGTATTATTCTGTTCTATATATACTGCATTTGTTAAATTCATCATCATCATCATCATATCAGCCCAACACAAATCCACGGCTGAACAAAGAACTCTTATATAGATTGCCACAAAAAAGGTCGCTTTACTTGCGTCTATCGACTTCCCGCAAAACTGTGCAGGTTTTTATTCCAACTAGTGGGGGTTGGTAGTCGACCTACACTGCGTTTGCCGGTACAAGGTTGTCGTTAAGAGGACCTTTCTATCCTAATCCATACTAATATTAAAAATGCGAAAGTAACTCTCCCTGTCCCTGTCTGTTTGTTACCGTTTCACGGTTCAACCGCTGAACCGATCTTGACAAAATTTGGCAAAGCGATAGTTTGTATTCTGGACCCGGACATTGGAAAATTAAATAGTTCTCACGGGATTTTTAAAAAACCTATAGCCACGCGGGCGAAGTCGCAGGCACCAGTTAGTTTAAAATAAAATGTTATTTCAATTTTCAACATTCATTATTCGAGAAGTATTGGTTATGTTTTCTGTTGTTATTTCTTTGTATACCTATTTCGAGTTTTGTTGGTTTATTATGCAGAAAGTGCTACAGTGATGAAAGTGAAAGTTCAATTCAAGATCGATATGGTCAGTTCCTTTTTTTCCAACAGTCCAAAAAATCTTAAAGGAAACAAGAACAACAAAAACAAAATAAGTGTAACAAATATTCACACAAACACCAGGACCTCATAAAGTGACAATGATCACTGTAGAGACAGCTATAAAGACAGCTGTACCTCACGCCCCTATAAAATGCGGCACAAAAAACGCATACGCACAACCGTACGTTATATTATAATATCCATGAACTAAAAAACATTAGGTAGTTCATTACGTGTGAAAAAAATGTTAAAACAAAGAGTTTCTTAAATCTACTAAGGCAACATAAACTGTAAGAAAAGTTTATAGTTATATATTGACATATTTTCTCTATATACCAAAATAGTATTTCATAATAATATAATTGTTATAATAACTTGTACTGTTTTGGCAACTGACGGTGCCCACGGAACATTGAAAGCGCATTTAATAAGACTTCATCGATTTTAGATCTATTTGGAAGAGTAACGTTGTAAAATTCGATATAATTGTATTATTTTTGCAAAAACAAATGAGTGGTTCCGTAGCAAAATAAAATTAAAAATGTTTAAATCATAAAGATATTACTGGCATACGACGACCGCGTGGCTTAGTATTCAACTTGCATACTGCATACTTTCACGGTATTATGCTCGATTTGCATACTCGCTCCTATATGTGGAGAAATGAGTGTTGGGTATAATTTTTCTAAAGAAAGAATATAATATAAATTATACCATACTGGTGTATTATAAAACGTAATCAAAATTCAAATTACGCTTTCATAAAAAGTTGTTGTTTAAATTTGTAATATGAAAATAAATTTTGAAGGTACTAATCGTACCAATCGTTTAGCCATTTAAATTTTGACAAGTTTTCATTGATTTTATTGTCTCTTAACTTTAATATTGTTAGTATCTGGGTTCTAAAATGGACGATGAAAAGACAATACCTGCGAAAATTATATTAGAAGCCTGTAGCCAGTTTCCCGTGTCTCGGCGGTTTAATGTTAGTCTATATACTGTTCTGAGGACTTGGCAGTGATTTCAGAGACCATGGATAACGAAATACTTGAATCCTTACTTCCTACTCGAGCCCCCTGGGTAGCGCTAAACGAGCAGCACTCAGTAACTTGTGGAAGGATTGCTATGCAGGAATTCGTCTAGGCCACCGCAGTGCCAGTTGTTCTGCCGTGAAGCAGTTTTGTATGCAAACAGTACTGTGCATCGGTTTGAAGGAATACTGATAGCTGGGTGACGAAGCATTTGTTATGGGCAGACGGTTGCAACCAGGTGAACGATTTTCTTGTCTCGTCACTTTCTTCAGTAAAAAGAACAAGAACAGCAAAAACAAAATCAGTGTAACAAATATTCACACAAACACCAGGACCTCATAAACTTATAACAGTAACTGTAGGGGCAGTTGTACCCCACGCCTCTATAAAGCTTCACAAAAAGCAAGTGAAGCAACCCGTTCATTACCTGATTAGTTTCAAACATCTAAACATAAACATTCATATATTCATATTAAATTCTATTTATATTTTAGTTGAAACCCGGAATGGTTTGAAATGTAAATGTAATGAAATAGAGAAGGAAAGAAAGAAATATATTTTGCTAGAAACGGACGTACACAACTATTACATAATAAAAATATATATAAAGTACAAAAATATCCAAAAAAAAAAACAAAAAATAAGGAAAAAGAAAAAAAAAAGGCTAAAATTGTAGTAAGATTTGTCAGATTCCATGTCCGAATGATCAATTTCATTCATAAAAACATCGAAACAATTCAAATATTCTAACAAAACATGTAAATTAAATAAAAACATAAAACGGTACGAAGTGGATTTCCATTTTGTACCCCCTGTCTCCGTTCGCAGTTCACCGCATACAGGATATTGCCTAAACAGGCCTTTTAAAAATAAAATATACGGGGACAAACTGCCATTAACTGGATATTGTATATTATTTTGTCTTTTTTTTCCGATGCATGAAATTCTCCTTAACAGAATTGTTGGAAAATTGTTTGTGATTTAAAATATTAATGCAAATATACCTATACTTTTTGTGTATGAAAATGACGACACGAGCAAAACGTTCACCTGATTGTAAGTACAACGTTCGCCCGTAACAAATGCTGTGTCACCCAAAACATTTCTGTGTGGTACACTGCGCTCGTCGCTTTTATTGGTGCTGGATTCCTACGCAGGAGTCCGTCTATGTGGGTACTGATAGCTCGTTTAATTGCTGTGCATGTGGGACTTAAAATCTGATGCATGGATTTGAATTTCGTACGGATCTCGGTGCTTTTAAGTAGGATTTAGGATAATCCAATTATTAAAGGAGCAGCAAACTAAAGATTTTTTTTTATTTTAAAACCAAATTAAGCTTTCCAAGTTAGGAAACCTAACACAGCGTTGTAATATCAAATATTTCCTTCTACTGTTTGCAAAATAACTGAGAGGTGAAACTTAGTCGACTCGAATTTCTATTATTTTTAAACCACATGGATTTTTTTATTAGCTAACTCTAACCCCCTAGAAAATTTATATAGCCTCCTCTTTTACTATAAAATTCAAAGTTAGGATACCAAGAAATAGGAATTTGAATATTTACGCTGTAATAATTAAACAGCAGACACTGTACGCGGAATAGATTATAAATTTTGTGGAGTGACTATTATTTTACTGGTGGTAGGATTGCTATGCAGGAACCTGTCTAGGGTAGCCAGTTATTCTGCCGATAAGTAAACATTACTGTGTTTCGATCTCAGTGCTCGGAAGGTAGTGTAATTACTTACGTTTCCCAAACTACTTTTAGATTTGGTATTATTGCTTTAGTATGATGTGATGTTCTCCTAGCCGATTTCGACCACGGTGACAACTTCCGACTACTGTCGAGAGCCATCAACTGCGCAGGAGATATTATATTGCCACAAGTGTACGCGCAAACACAGAGGCACTCACTCGTCCCAACCTACCCGCGCCCGATGTAACGCTGATGCGATAAGATCGGAGGTAGGCTAGGATGCAGTGTCAGAAACACGGGGACAATCACAACACAACCAGACCCGAAAACCAACAATTTATGTTTTAGCACAAATGTGGGCTCCGGCTGGGATTGCTTTAGTAATATATACTACTGAACGTACTTCGGAATGCATTTTAAGTCATTGGTTCCGGCTGTTTTTGTTAGATCATGTAATCACAATTTCATGTCAGAGGTCTGAGTGGAATTGTTACGAAACCTGTCTTTGAGGGATTTAAAACAATCATAACACATCCGCATATAACTAGACATCCGTGGTGCACTTAGGTGCCAGATGAAAATCGGCGTCAGTCTTAAGGGACTGACATTTAAGCTGATCTGGAGGACTATTTGGTTCAGCCATGAGACACGTATTTTCCACTGTTATTTTGTTTATCTTTGCTCTTAAGCGCTTATATATTTTTAACACTTCTTAGATATTTTTTTTATTGGATAAAGTGATGAAACGAGCAAAACGTTCACCTGATGGTAAGTGTAACGTCTGCCCACAACAAATGCTGTGTCACCCAGAACATTTCTGTGTGACACCTCACTATGCCCATCACTCAGAGAGATAAGTTCTTAAGTCTCATATGCCCAGTGATTACGCTAGCTCTCAGTGCCCTTCAAACCGAAACACATTAATGTTTGCACACTACTGCTTCACGGCAGAATATCTGGCCCTGGGGTGTACTTACCTAGACGGATTCCTGCATAGGAATCCTGCCACCAGTAATGTTGGATGTTTCACATGTTCAACCCAATGAGCATTTTATATTTGATTAACAATTTTCTAGTTTTTAAATTTTTCTACTAACAAAAATATATGTACTCGTATTTCATGTTTGAATTTTTTTAAATGTTTTTCATTAATTTCAAAAATTTTATTACCTAGGTTTTGAAAAGAATTAACTCTCTTTCCTTAACATAAATATCAGTTTCATCAATTCTATTTCTAATCTTAAAAGCATTATTAGAAATTTAATACCTTTAATTCTCTGGTTTCTTGTTGCTAAAGTAATATTAAAGATTTCTACTCCGTGTGCTGGTTTGAGTTTATTTGTATATAGTACTGCATCGTTTTTAGAGACAAATATTTTCGGAGGCTTATTATTTCATTAGTGGGCTTACACGGACTGCAGTGATGATGATGATGATGATTGTTTTTACTATCTGTATTGGCGCTGTAATAACAACAACTAACGTCGACGACCGCGATCAGTGGTCAGAGTACCTGACATCTACGCCAGGGGTCTTGGTTTCAAATGCCTGCTAGAGTCGACAGTTGTGTAAAAACACAAACTGTTGGTTTTCGAGGTAACCAACCTGCTGTGCTGTGCATGTGAAATGTGCGTCTGTCGTTTTATAGAAATATCTTACGATACAAGATAAAAGAGACATAATGGAGTAAGCATTCTTAACACCAAAACCAAAAAAAAATAACACAAAAGAAGGTAAGACCGTATGGCAGAAAATATACCTACTCATAAGCAGGTCAAGGATGGTGAATACGTTAGCCTAAGAGAAGCGTAATCATGCAATTAAATAGCACAATGTCATATCAATCTGGCAAACCTGACATCAACAAAGAAGCGGTTTTGTGCTACTCCAAGGTACACAACATTCAAAAGATGAAATCTCTCCGATTAGTCGACTGGTGGTTAAATGGATAAGGAGGATACCAGCAATTTCGGTATTGGCGCAAACGTTTCGAAATTTATGAAAATCGACGGACGGACGGCTTTTAGCTTAAGCTTAGCATTTTTGCTTCGACAGAGTCACCTTAATATAATATACTTAGGTGGGTTATCGCGGTAATCAAAACGATCTACGACTTTAATCCTGTTATCTTCGTATGACGTAAAACTAACAAACACACACACACACACACATACACACACGAAGACACAGACTCGGAAAATGACATAGGTACAGGCTACGACACGGACACAAACACGCACACACACGTGCTATCACGCATACCAGCGAGCACACACGCACGGATTAACACACGCACGCCCCCCACACATTCACACACATACATACATAAACTTCATAAAGTTCTATATAATCACTTGTATTTTTTTTAAATTACCTAAATTATCAAAATGAAATCGTTGCTGAACAAAAACACCCATACCCACAATCTTATTCGTTTTTTCTAAACATCGTTATCATTATTTTATTGCGGTGAACCCTTACGTTGTTTATTAGTTACCCATCCTCGATGAGTGTTATTGAATAATATATTATTTTTATGGCAAGTGTCGGAAAAATGGCGAGTGTTTCTCTCAGTTTATTGGAGTTTTATACAAAATGTGCGCTAAATAATTTACAAGCCAAATTCGTGTATTATATTTTATCGTAAAACCGGTTCTAAAAAAAAGTAACATTCTATTTGCCTACTGCATTATTTGTTAAACAAATTTTTCCTCGCAAAACCATGCTCCTAAATTATCAGGCGATGACCAAAAAACTGTAATAAAAAAAATTCTTTGCACTGTGCGTGCGCTCTTGTAACAGGCAAATAAGCACGTGCACACGTTCACGGAAACCTATTATGTTCCCATGCACGCCTGGTACGTCGTCCCCTTAATTCCGTTGCCATTTTTCCCCACGCTACTTGTTTAACTGTGAACTGGGTCAATGTGAACCCCAAAAAATGAAAACCTTTTGTTGGATATTGCTACAATTTTCTATTGCTTTCTGTGCAATGAAAACAATTAACAATGAACATAAAAAATAAATAAAGGCAGCGTTCACGTGTATTTATATCCAATATTATCCTTAAACGTTACATATAAATAAAAATTTATTTCAATGGACCACTTAATAACCATCTTGTACAGAAAAAAATAAACTTACGGGTTGTGAGTGACTCGGTAAGAAATTCTGCCAACCCTCCTCATCTCATCATCATTCTCTGATATCAACATCTTAAGTGCGAAGCGTTTAGTGCTGCGATCACCAAGCCGCCTTCTAAGAATGTTGTCTATGGCAAATCCTTACTTCTTGGGAGGAGGTCTTTGTTCGGCAGTGGAACTATTATATCAATAATAGTTCCACTGGCTGAATCAGAAAGACTACAATTAGAAGGCCTTTTTCGCCAACTTATTATATAAAATTTTTACTCATATTAGGTACTAAAATGCCAAACTTGAATAATGTAAATAAATGGAAAAAGTAAATCAATAAAGTACAACTAAAAAAAAATATTGTTACGCGCCTTGCGTCGTTACGTAAATAATGTATAGTTAAAAAGGGTGGATGTAACCGTGTATTCAAAGTAACCAGGGTAACAAGAATTGAAGGAAGTAACGAACACGTTTTTTCGTTTTAGTTGTTACATTGTATTTCTTTCTAATAATTCCTGATTTGAAAAACAAAACTGTCAACAACATTGAAATCATGTAATATATCTTTGATATTAAATAAACAAGGAAAATAATGAATTTCCACATTCTTTCATTAAAGCAGTAATTAAGATATGCCATCTGTAATTCTGTTAACAATCTATCTCTCCCTCATTTTCATTCAGAAATTCCCAATAATTTTTTCAATAATGAATGTATTAAAGGGTTAAATTAGTTTCTCACAGCTTCCAGGGTAACAATAATCCAGAGAGAAATATATTAAGTTTCAGATAAATTCTGTTAAATGGAGTTCATGGTCAATATTGATTCGAATATTTAAAGCTAAGTAAGTTTTCAATAACCACATATTCGGTGACTTGCAATCATCACTAATTGGCTCGTTCAAAACTGTCATTAGCACTACCAACACAGCCGGGTCTAACGAAGCATACACGATTTTACTTTTTCTTTCGTACTAACCAATTACAAATGCAACAACTCTCTTATTTTTTTGGTTTTTACGATGCTGTACTTCAGGGACTAAATGGCATCATCTTCTTTGAGGATATGTCAAGTAAAAATCGTGTGAAACGTATGCTAGAACACTAAACGTTGCGCCATCTCACTCTTTCTCAGGGATGGCCTCTCTTGCTTTTCAATTTTACTATACTTTAAAATTTTCAAAACAAAATGATCAAACGCATTAAACGATCAAACGGGTTAATAACTTATCAGAGCTACCAGAGCATCAATAAACAACAGACGTTATTTTAATAAATCAAAGACTAGGAAAACAAGAAGTGATAAAAACACTGTGAAGGAAAATCATCCGGTGGTTTCTATATATATCCACAGCTTGATTTGTCTATTTTGGTGTCTTAAATCAAGGGTAGATCGATTATTAAAAAACACACTACATCAATAGCAACCAAGTAGTTACGATAACAGAATGATGGTGAATTTAATGTTCATTGTTATATATTGAAAGCAATAACATATTCACTGCCGATTAGCAGCCGCATAAGGTGAAACCAGTCAATCTGTATATAACTTGTTTCATTGAGCGAATCCAGTACATGTGTCGTAATATAATTTTAAATTTAGAGTGTTCAGTACCCACTGAACTAAGTGACTAATTAATCCTGCGGGTACTGAAAAACAAAGGGTTGAATTAGTTCTTCGGCAAATTATTAGGGCAACAACATGCTAAGAACGTTATTCTTCCAAACCGAAGACTAGGATTACAAATGAATTTTGAAACATTAATAAAACGGCGAAATCAATCATATCCACGGCTATAAGTGATTGGAATAATAGAATGCTAATTGTTATTCCAAACCATAATACATACATTTTCGGTGATGTAATTGCTGTTAGCCTTTTCGGCTTTTACAGCTTCATCGGATACTGTGCTCACGGGCCAGGGGCCCGCGTGCCAGGTTTGGTTTCACCCAAACATAAATACATAAATAAACTCCAACAAAAACCTCGAAATTCGGACTGTGTCGCGTTCGCTGCGTGCTTTCGCGATTTCGAATATCTTAAATGTTTTAAGTCGTCTAATGACCGTCCGAAGGCGGCTGCGGGCCTCCATTCGGACTGTCGACTTGAAAGTCGGTAACTCTGGGCGGTGAGAACCGCCCTGGAACACGGGTGAATCGTGTGTAAAACCATAAGAAAGCCTAACCTAGCCTACCTCCGATCTTATCGCATCAGCGTTTAACGGGCGGCGGGTAGGTTGGAACGAGTGAGCGCCTCTATGTTTGCGCGTACACTTGCAGCACTATAATATCTCCTGCGCAGTTGATGGCTCTTGACAGTATTCGG
The DNA here is from genome assembly GCA_019845155.1 of Luehdorfia chinensis. Taxonomy (NCBI): domain Eukaryota; kingdom Metazoa; phylum Arthropoda; class Insecta; order Lepidoptera; family Papilionidae; genus Luehdorfia; species Luehdorfia chinensis. The sequence goes on from JAHVAK010000415.1 coordinate 1,680,962, forward strand.
AAGTTGTCGCCGTGGTCGAAATCGGCTAGGAGAACATCAACATTAAAGTTAATTAACTAGTAAGTTATGCTAAAGCTATAAACATAACAAACAAAATTAAATAATGTCTAAAAGACGGTTTTCCTCCAGGTTTTCTTGCAAGTTCCATTGGGACTAGGGAAGCAAAGCATTACAGGAATATTAAAATAACTAGATCAATAAAATGAGCAGGTAATCTGTTTTATTACCATGACATGCAAGACATGAGACAGTTGAATTTTTTCAAGACGGGCAATCTTTATTTAAGCTATTTATTTATTATAGCTTAATATGATTATATATTTATAGGTATAAAATGAAAAACCACTTTGAAATGAGTTAAATTATTTTCTCATCTCATGGCTACTAAAGCAGCAAAATTGCTTTGAAACTTTAGACATTTTAATTCTAATCTTGTCAGTAAAATAAAATGATTTATAAACAGTTTATAAATAGTTTTAATTTGTTTTACTTAACTTTTGAAAGTAGTAAAAACATCAAAAACAATAATACCAACGAAACAGAATAACAACTGAAACGATATCCATACTAATATATTATAAATGCGAAAGTACATAACTCTCTCCGTCCGTCTAGATAGTAGGTAGTAGGTAGGTAGATACCATCCCAGGGCCAGTTATTCTGCCGTGAAGCAGTAGTCTGCTAACATTACTGTGTACGAGACTTAAGAACTTATGTCTCAGGGTGATGGGCACCGTGTGGTGTCACACAGAAATTTTCTGAGTGACACAGCATTTGTTATGAGCAGACGTTGCACTTAGCATCGGGTGGACGTTTTGCTCGTTTTATCAATTTATCAGCAAGGACGGAGCAAGTTTTTTATTAAATATTTCATTCATCTCAACTTAAACAACTTTCCTTTTAACAATTAGGAACTAGGGTACAATAACAGCAAGCCAAATCAATTATTTTTTTAATTCAGATACTCCGGAAACAAGACCTTATAAAGGAAAGTTATTAAGATCTATAAGGTACGTCAAATCCCTTAACATCATGACATAATTATGTGATCAAATGTTGATTAATTGTATCTATATTGGCATGGCGAAATCAAAAAAAAAGTTTAAATAGGAGTACGTATTTATTTATCCACGATGTACGTTTATCATATTGACGTTATAATTTATTAATAAAACTTTTTTAGAGTGAGCTTAAAAACGTTTTTAAAGAAAGCAGCATAGCTTTCTTCAGATTACATCGTACCAAATAAATCGAAATAAGTTTGAATTTTTTATAACTGCCAAATCACAAACCAAAAGAAAAGTTAGCGACACAATATTTTGTAAAGGCCTTTTTGAGTTTCCCATTACAGCTAGGGTATCAAAAATAACAAGGACCTCGATGCAACTATATCTATAGATATCAAACTATTAGGGTTTCAGAACATTGTTAGACCGACAGAGATCCAACGACTTTAAACAATTTACAAAGTAGATCAATCAGTAAGTATGTTTATTAAAAGTTACCGTGAATAACATTCACACCATTAGCAGGGCGACAGAACCGCGTAGTAAGTAATCTCTTTCCGCTAGACGAAGACAAACGTTGATTGTTGCAAATTTCGAATGCCGAATGACAACGACGTATATTTATTTTAACTTTTATTTATTTTTTTAATAATTTATTTACACACAAACAATGATTACAAACAAAAAGTATGAATAAATTTAGTACAAAGGCACAGCTTATTTCATTTAGAAATTTCTTCCAGCTGGCCTGACACTGGACAGTTTAAAAGAGATGAAGACTTAGTGTGCACTTATGTGTGTATATGTTTTGTCTATGATTATTTGTGTATATGATGTCGTTTGTACAAATATTTACAAATATGTCATCCATACCTTGAGATATATACAGTTTTCATTCTAATGTTTAGTTATCGTTCCCAGGATTTCCGAAAATTTAGTTTCGGTGTAGCTGATAGAGACTGCGATATAATTTACAAAAACTGTGAGATGTAAAAAAAAGAAGATACTCACTTCCCAGTTCTGCAGTCTCATTGATACAATCATTGAATAACATATTCAAGGATAAAATTAACTACATTAAGTTGTTGAATACATCTTTGCAAATTATTTATAGTTGTCATATCTTTTTCGGTCTTACAATATTCAGCTACCCTTATTTGTTGACCTGAGTTTGATTTCTATAGATATCCTTTTTCTTAACACAACTTTATAACAAAAATTGTATACATATTTTATTCTTGTTATATCTTCGTTATTTTTGATACCCTAGTCCTAATGGGAACCACAAGAAAACCCTGAGAAAACTATGTTGCTTACTCACAATATGATCAGGGTTTCAAAAGAAAAAATGGAACGTAAAACATTTTAGTTTCCTAAAGGATGTAGACAGTAAGGGTGAGACTGCGGAAGAAGTTAAATGAATACGTACATACATACAAAAGATCACGACTTTATCCCATAAGGGGTAGTCAGAGACTGGGCACTCACTGCAAAGACAGATGATTGCCACAATCCACGTTTCACCAAAACAAAATTAATCACCAGGAAAAAATGCGTTTAATATTTTTTTATCAATCTGAACAGATAACAAAAAGCAATTATAATAAACACAATCGACTACAAACATTTTACAACGGAGACGTACGAGTATGTCATTTGTGCTGTCAAAGGCTAAGCGCATTAATTTTTCGTGACAACAGAACGGGGTCACAATAAATACTATCGAAGCAAAATTTCTTATATCGCATCAAAGTAAAATAAACTTTAAGAAGTGCAACCGTGATGCTGTTTTTTTCAGCTACCGTTAGAATTGTAAAATCACAAAAAACCGAACAAAGGATTTCCCTTCCCTTAGATCTCTTGGAATGGTTAAGGTTTTCTCACAACTACCAAGGCAGCAAAAACTGGAAGATATAATAAGAATAGGGCGTTATTTTCCTTAGACATTCCTTAAACAACCAGACCACACTAGACCGTAAGAATAATAACAGTAAATAAAAAACCTAACGCACCCAACTGTACCTTTGATGAGTTTCTAATAAAAAAAATAAAAAAAAAATGTACGTCGTTGTCATTTGGCATTCGAAATTTGCAACTATCAACGTTTGTCTTCGTCTAGCGGAAAGAGATTACTTACTACGCGGTTCTGTCGCCCTGCTAATGGTGTGAATGTTATTCACGGTAACTTTTAATAAACATACTTACTGATTGATCTACTTTGTAAATTGTTTAAAGTCGTTGGATCTCTGTCGGTCTAACAATGTTCTAATAGTTTGATATCTATAGATATCCTACCTTATAGTTGCATCGAGGTCCTTGTTATTTTTGATACCCTAGTTGTAATGGGAAACTCAAAAAGGCCTTTACAAAATATTGTGTCGCTAACTTTTCTTTTGGTTTGTGATTTGGCAGAATAAGCCCTGCGATGCGATGCGACCTACCTAGTCGGATTACTGCATAGGAATCCTACTAACAGTCTAGATTATTTATATCATAAGAAATCTATCAATTATATTTAATAAGCCATAAGGACTATTAAAATTTTATACCTTCCGCTAGGCTTATATTAGATTTTTTTTTCTAGCCAAAAGGAAATATAAACAAACTTCAAGGACAGATAATATATACGAAGTAGAATAAATGACATTTATTTACAAAATATCCATAAAAACCGCCTTAACTCATAGACCCGTTCCAAATGGTTTATAACATTTTCTCACAATTACTAAGGCAACAACAATCAAGAAGATATTACGAAGATCGTATTTTTCTTAAAAATGTCCTTTTTAATTCCCAACGGAATCAGGAGACTGAACCAAAAATATTAAAAACGACGAAAAACATTTTACATAGATTAGAGAGTTTAAGTGGGTAATTCAAAGAGGTAAATTAAATTATTCCTAAATGTAATTGCACTGCAATAGAATTCGTTTCCACCATTTCTAAAAACTTAAGTAAACAGGTTCTGTCGGAAATGAGACTTTTTAGGTACCCAAACGCTCTTCCCCTCTCCCCACATTTCGCCCCATGAAAGGGTTAGTTTTTCTCACAACTACCAAGGCAACAACAATCTGGAAGATATAACAAAGATGTTACATTCTTAAACACATACATCCCTTTAATTCCAGGAACTTAACCAATAATAAAATAACAATAAACTTAAACGATTTGTACATTTTATGAGTTTCTCAGAACTACGAAAGCAATGAAAATAATTCCAAGAATAATCTCAGGAGATTTGTTTTCTCAAGGTTTTCTTGCGATTCCCCTTGAGACTAGGAAATCAGAGAATAACAAGGGGATAGAAACAAGAATATTATTAAAGCATGAAGAAAATATAGGTTAAACTTAGAAATGGTTATTATGTTAAATCATGTTCTTAAGGATATCTATAACAATCCATCTATTAGGGTAACAGAACAAAACAAGTATAAAAGATATGAGAGAATGAATATTTCGAAACACTTACTTGCATTTTATTTAGCGCCTCTATTTTGCTACTTCGAGAACACAAAAGCATATGACAAGACAGAATAGTAGGGTAACTTTAATATTTATTTTGTTATCCTAAAATATATTTACAAAATTAATCGTAATCATAGATTTTTAAAAACAATACTACGGATTTACAATGCATATGTACAATGTATATATATATATGTATACAATATTGCTTAGTGCTTCTGTAAATTAAATAAAACAATCCTTATAGAATCCCTGATGTTAATCAATACCAGTAGTTAAATCACATAGTAGGCAATTTTAAATAATTTCTTATGGTTTCATAATTATTAAATGTGCCCTATACACACAATTCTCAACACATGCACCAAGGCAACAGAAGTCATGCAATAATTTAGTATTCCAACAAGGATTAGGATAACAGAGCAAGGAGGGTACTAGCAAATTAAAAAGTTCTCTCTCAAATTCTGCAATTGATTGTTTAAAAAGAGATGATCAGTTACAAGTTAAGGATTAGGGGAACAGAACTTTCAAGGAAGTAGTGCGAGAAGTGAGTACGTAGTTTAGTAGGTATAGTACTGAATTTAATAACGTTATTCAATGAACGGTGACAAAAGAACCTGCTAGCACTTTTTTTTAAGCAAGTGACTATGCAGACACTGACTTGTATTTGCAGAATTATTTTAAAGAGTAGCCAGTAAACAAAAAAAAAAGGAAGACATGTGAGACTTAGTCTAATCTTATGGACACCACTGTTCGTAGACAGATCGACGCCTCTAGACGGAATACCACTACTTGGGACATAGTTACTCGCCTGTTATCTCATATAGAGGTATTATCTTAAACATAGAGGCGTGACTCTATGTATGTGTGTGTCAATTTATTTTTTACATAACAATTTCAATATTTTTAATTTGACTTTCAATTTGGCATTCGCAATTCGATTACTCTCCGCAGTAAAGCGATTAAATAAAATTGAATAAGCATTGTGAAAGTAACCTGATACTTCAATTTAATATATTTATGTATATTTATATAATTGAATATCACCCCAATGTCAATTCAGCAAGACGATCTTTCAATTGGTTTTTTTTTTTAATTTTTAATTTTTAATAGTCGGTTGCTTTTTCGTTGCTGCAATCCAGTGGCCTTCTATACTTTGTGATACTTTAAGCTACATCTCATATATGTGCGTGTATGCATGTGTGTATATGTCTATATGCACCCATATACACACTCACACACAGATATATATATACTTTTTATCCTTTTTCGTTTTTTATTATGTAGTTTTTTTTAGGTTAAAATGCTTCTGTTTGTACTTTTAATTGTTAATGGTTTTTGCAGCTACGAATGTAAAAGTTCTATTCTATTCTATTCTATTCAATTAGCTACTATAACCTACACCCTCATTTACAAAAGAGTGGTCGTTTCACCCTAACTGTTAAGAATCTGTTACAGTAACCGGGTAAATACCTGCGACGACAGTTTCCGCACGCGGCAACCGTTGCAGCACGTGGTGTATGAGGCCGACGTCTGTGCACGCCTGCAGATTGCGCACGCTCTTGCGCAGTATCGCGATGAACACCGACCATATTTCCGCCTGTAACAAAACACAATTACTATATTTAATGAACATTATGATAAACACACAGGGACATGCACTGGGCTTCACCTTCTTTGATCTGATATCGCGTTTATAAATTATCAATTATGGGCAGCGGACATATAGCGACTTGAGACTTCAATATAATAATGCAGTCAGGATATTGTTGGGGTTGTCGTGGCGTTGTAGTGTGCATCAGGGATGTTCACGGTAGTTCGGATTGATGGTTTTGCCGCCATCATGAGGAAACGGTGCGCATCCCTACTGGCACGTCTCCGTGTCACCGCCAACACTATTCTGAGTGTGTTCATAGATCGGTGGGAATCTCCTATGATGAGCAGATGGATACAGCTCCACGCTTACGAATAATGTTTGTTTATAAGCAACGTTATAACTAATTTTAGAAAGAAAATGTAATTATTATGGATTTATTCCGAAATAAAGGTTTAATAAAAAAAAAAATAGAAACGCGGTGGTCACAAATCCATCCACAACCGAAAAACAAAAATTTGCAAGTTACGGTATGGCTGGCTTTGGTTGAGATGCGAACCGTAACTCGGTTATTTTGGTGGTCAACGTTGACCGGAAAATAACCGGTGGACACTTAAAAGGTAAAAAAAGCCTTAACCTGATTTCATTGATTAAGTATTTTTATAAGTAATTTAGAAAGAAAGAAAAAAAAGTATGAAAATCCATTTATTTGAGAGAACACACACAACTATTTTTGATTTTATTTCATTTAAAATCCAAAAATAATATTTAAAATGCACAACTGTCCGACAGCTGCTAGGTTCCAGCAGAATAATGCGGTAATTTTGCTGTAGCACAATGTCTTTTACTGTGCCGCCGTGTGGTGGCGGCGCAAGCGAACCTACTACCCCATCTCGTCCCGTGGATGTCGTAAAATTCGACAGAAGGAAAACTAAATATAATTTCGGTGATGTAATTGCTGTTAGCCTTTTTGGTTTTTACAGCTTCATCGGATACTGTGCTCACGAGCCAGGGGCCCGCGTGCCAGGTTTGGTTTGACCCAAACATAATTACTTAAATAAACTCCTACAAAAACATCGAAATTCGGACTGTGTCGCGTTCGCTGCGTGCTTGCGCGATTTCGAATATCTTAAATGATTTTAAGTCGTCTAATGACCGTCCGAGGGAGGCTGCGGATCTCCATTCGGACTGTCGACTTGTGTGTCGGTAACTCTGGGCGGTGTGAACCGCCCTGGAACACTGGTGTATCGTGTGTACGCGGTGTGATTGTCAACTGCTGCGCGCCGCTCTCTACGGCGGTCGCGAGTCGTGGTGCGTGTTATATTAAAGGTATTAACTGTGTGTACAGTGTAGCCTGGATCGTGACTGACCGTATCGTGGTCAGCGTATCGTGGTCAGTGAAAACTAAAACCATAAGATAGGCAGCAGCATCTTCCTGGAATAAATAAAGTGCGGTTGTCAAAACGCCTGCTAAGAGTGGCAACTATGGCAAAAACCCCCAAAATGAGAGCTACAAACTTTTGTTTCGATCTATGGGGGAGGCCTATATTATTTGGAAAATGGCAATGGACTGATAATAAGTTGAAATGATGATGATAAATGTCTTTTGGTTGCTACAATCCAATATCGATTGGAAAAACTTTGTTGTTCATTGTTATATTTTATCTAAGTAGTTGATTGAGTTGTAGCTGAGAATGCAACTGTTTTCCTACTATATTTTTAAATAATTTATTACTGATATGTAAATACAAATAAATAAACACCGCACCGAGGCCACAATTAAGCTACACTGCGCATTTAAGCGCAATCCATCCGGAGTACGCTCATCCGCATTTCCTGTGAGCATTAAGGCAGAAATTTTCATTTGCTGAGCTTTCCATTTAATGCAGCTGCAGCGTAGTGAAACGTTATCATGTGTGGTATTTAAAAATAAATCTTTAACGCGCTAAATACAGTTTAAAGGTTGAGAAACAGCATGTTTATGTATTGTGTGACCTTAATTATTGTTTTATTTCAATTAGGATTCATTTGCACCGCCGACAGGCACAATCAATCTCAAAATCATGCAAAGTTCGCACGGCATGCAGCACGTTCTCACGTGTACTAGGGTAGCAGGCGAATGAAAGAGGTTTAAAATGCCGCAGGAATACTAGTGTAGTAAGCAGACAGGTAGTAACATCAGGAACATTATGAGCTGTTCTGCATTGAATCTGATATGTATTTAAAAATTCTGAATTTGTTATTAATAAAGAATTTAAAAATGTATGTTTTTTTTTTACTTCCTTTTTAACATTTATTCGTTCAATCGCGGCAAAATCAATTTGACCTTTACATGATAAAAATTGATTTCGTTTCTTTAATGAAATAAACTACAATTATATAGTCTTTCGGCTTTGGGATTACGCAGATCGTTTTATAAATTCTGCAAATGCTTTACGTAATAATGTATGTTCGTATGAATGTAACCGTTGCTAGGATTTCTGTGCAGGAATCCATCTTGGTAGATACAAGGGCGGAGAGAGCTACAGTAATCACTGGGCATATAATTAAGTTCTGGGTGACACAGCATTTCTTATTAGCAGAGCTTGCACTTATCATCAGGTGAACGTTTTGCTCGTCTCGTCACTTCATCCTATAAAAATGTATTGAATATTATGAGAAATAAATTTTACCTCTACAGTTTGCTTTATCTACTCAAATTAATTTTCACGAGAACATCCCCAATCCCGCACAGTACAGCTGATTTTACACGTCTTCTTGTTATTATGTTACGACCTCAATATCAATAGGCGCCTGCTCAGTTTATAACAGACTAGCGATCCGCCCCGGCTTCGCACGGGTAGATAGATATAAAAAGATAAATTAGTATTTTATTTAGACAAAAGAGTTCTTCTTTTCAATATTATAATTCCACACACCCACCTTATCTCCGTGATCGATTCTCTTTTGTCCATTCCCCTAATGCGATCTGCAGATCACATCTGAAATCAGTCTAAAGAAGCGTCCTCTACTCTCATTCCTTCTCTATACAAGCAGTACTACTGTGGATTTCGCTCCCCGTTACAATTCGTGAGGCTAAAACAGTGTCATTATTTAAAAAAACGAGTTAAAAAGCACTACCTCTTCCTTTTGCCACTTTAGTGTATATATGTGTATATGTATGTGTATGTATGTATATGTATGTATGTAAGTCTTTTTTTAATATATATAAATTTTATATATACAAGGTCATTCATAATGTCCTATACATCCCCAAAAAATATAATGAGCCTCGTAGCGTGATATCTGTACGAGATATGTCGATTTAAATAATTTGCTTAAAACTCATAGGTTATACAGCTGCCCTGTTATACAGCTGATCGAAGCAATGAACTCATAAATTTAATTGGGCGTTTGTCCATTGAGCTGCCATCGAAAGAACTCGCAAGTACTAGAATAACATGAAGCTTAAGGACATCTGTTGCGAAGTAAATCTGTTAGTATGACGCCGTAGTAGGGTAACATAAATTAAATGGAGAAGAAAACGTAGTTTGAATTTGTCTGGTTCGGGGCAACGACTTTCTGAGTTATGGTCGCGCTTCACCGTTGTGTTTATCAGATCAAAGTAGCATGGGTAGGTGCCGGGATGTTATATCAATTATGAATAACGTTGTATAATAATAAATAAAGAATTCTTTTTTTCTCTCTTTGTTTTATCGAAAGTGCACATCGAGTCTGCTTCTCTTTAAGGATATCATGAAATAAGCAGTGCCTTTGTACTAATTGTCTATCTATGTCATTTCTACTGTGATTTTTATGTGTACATAAACAGTAAATAAAAAAATCCTTACACTAACATTTTTTGTAGCGACTATTCTCACCCACCTCACAGCAGCTTTGCAGCTGGTGAGGTAAGATTAGGTTATTTTATCAAAATGTTTAATTTATGGGAACATAAGCCACTAAAGTTTACCTTTAGTGACTTAGAGCTTCCCTGTAAACAATATTTGATGTTGTGGTAGCAAAATAAAACGACCGCTCTCTACCGCTGCGCAAAGAGAGCCGCGGCGGCGCGGCGTTCAATAGATACCGCGGCCGCTGTATTTTGAAAGAGTGTTTCAAAGTTTTAAATAAAAAAATTATATAACAAAAGTTACAAACTACTACGCCGTACTAACGCCGTGTGGTAGCGGTCTAAGAGAATCTAACACCCCATCCCATCCCGTGGGTGTCGTAAAAGTCGACAGAGGGAAATTAAAACCAGGAGATGGTCAGCAGAATCTTCCTGGAACATCTGAATAAATAAACTGCGGTTGCCAACCCGCCCGCCAAGCGTGGCAACTATGGTGAAATCCCTCCAATATAAGAGCTACATACTTTTGTGGCTATCTATGGGGGAGGCCTATGTTCAGCAGTGGACTTGTGAAAGCCTGAAACGAAACGACGACAAACTACTATTCAATTGCTTCTAGTTTACAAAAAATATAATGTATAGGTAGATCATTAATAGAGGAGAATGTACAATATTTTATTTATCATTCAATAGTTTTCGCAGAGCAAGCCCAATAAGGACTATTATTAGTAAATATTTGATACGTTCAGTTATATCATAGCGATTTTCGTAAGGTGACCCATAAAAAAAAATATACAGCTCATGTTAGTCGCTGATAATGTAGCTGTTCTGTAAAGGTGAAAGAATTTATAAAATCCGTTTTAGTAGTATTTTGAGTTTATTTATTACAACCAAACAAACATAACAAAAAATCAAATCTTTTCTCTTTATAATATTAGTTTAGATTGTGTAATGTTTATTTCCAAAGGACATTTCCTAAATTCGCCTGAGAATCAACGTTACGTTTCACATATAATTCTTAGCTTATTATTGCCATATATAGCCATTATTGAAAATACTAGAATTCAACGTACACTTCAGATTAATAAAAGAAAATTTAATAGGTATTGCATGAACTGTTAATTAAGGTATACTGTTAAGGTATTTGTGTACTGTTTCCCGAATAACATCTAAAATCATCGCTTCAGCGCTGGATCCGTAAGTGAAAAGACAAGAACCAAAGCTACTTAAAGCGCTAAGTAGCCACACAAAAAGGCACAGCTGACAATCATAGTTCAAAATGATAATGTTAACAGTGCGAGCGAGAAACAAATATAGCTTATCTAAGCGTGCGAGTGAGAGAGATTTTGAATGTGAAATGACATTACAGTATCGATAAACATTAGACAAAGTCACATGCAAGCTGCAAATCTTTGACTTGACGTTGTTAATAAATATAATTTTAGCAATCTTTTTGTTTGTTTGTTGAGTTAGGTAGGATGTTATGAGGGTTTTTTTCGATTTTCGAGCTTTTCTACAACCGGATTATAACAACTTGTATTTTGAAATATACCAAAAATCGAACAGCAAGGCAGAAATTTAGAATAAACTCAAAAATATTTTGATTAATAAATAAATTCTGAGAAGTGTCCATCGTTTTGATCTGAAACTAAAATAACACCTATGTATCTTTCACAGATACATAGGTGTTATTTTGAACCCAATAATAAATATTTTATGACCACTGGTTCTTTTGCGAACTTTGTATGGGAGCTGAGCAATGTCCTTTACTTTAGTTATGCTGCGGATTACCTCAAATAATTTTTAAGATGAATGCAACTCATACATGTTTGTGAGATTATAGAACTCGGATATAACTAATATTTATTTTCGGAGTACAATTCTGCAATTGATGATGGAGGCCTATGTTCAGCAGTGGACTAGTGACAGACAGAAATGATAATGATGACTAAAATTTGTTATATGACTTTTTAATCGTAAGCTCCTTCTAAAGTCTATTATAACATTAAGTTAATAAAAGTTTACAACACGGTGTTATATACAGTGATGGCGCCGTTCTCGTGTCGACTGGAGATGGCTTGGGAATTATTCTTGCGTTAATTTTTTTATGGCTTAGGCTGTTTTACGACTTTCGTATGTAACAAAAAGCAGACAAAAATATGACATTGAGTTAAAGAGAATATCACAAAATGTAAAGTTTTTCATGCATTATAAAGTAAAAAGAAAACACAAGTACACGTATTAATACTTAAGGAATGGTATTAAACTGAATTAGAAAGTTATTTGTCTTAAAACATAAAAGAAACCCAATTGTATACATTTAAAATAGGATTTATTAAACTATTACCGGTCTACGTATATTATAATATATACACAAGGATCGTTATTCATAAACATGAAATTGACGGATTCCTGCATAGGAATCCTACCATTTATTATCCTACCATTATACTGGTATCATGAATCCGTCAAGTGCCGGTTTTTTTTTTAATTTGATAAAGTGACGAGGCGAGCAAAACGTTTACTTGACGGTAAGTGCAACGTCTGCCCATAACAGATGTTGTGTTACTCAGAATATTTCTGAGTAGCACCACACTGAGCCCGTCACCTTGAGACGTCAGTACTTAAGTGTCATATGTGCAATCACTGAGCATATGAGACTTAAGAAGTCTCTGGGAGACGAACGCAATGCTACACAGAAATGTTCTTGGTCACAGAATTTGTCCAATTTGGCCAAGTTTCTTCCATAAAATAATATGTTATCCCCCTTAACTAAATAATCATTTTTTCCGTTTATTCTATCTTAGTTCATTTCGTACACAGTTTCGTAGAATTAATCTATCGGTAGTTAGATTACACAATGAAGCCAAAATATATTTTTAGCGCTGTCTGTATTTTTCTTTTGAAAAGTTTAACTTTTGCAGCACGAAAACTCTGTTGATTTGTTTCTAAATTCTCTAACCACTTAACAGAACTCGTAAATTATTAAAACCACCTTCCGCTGACATGTGATTAATGATGCTGTAAACTTCATAAATGTTTACGATAATCTACATACAAATATATACTTCTAGCAGTGCCCCGCGGTTTAAGCCGCGTAAAGAAGCCGACCCCGTTCGATGGTATACATATATTCTTCCCTATTTGAATCTGATTTCGGGGTTTTAATTTTTTTTGCGCGGAAATGTAATTATTTTTCTAATATTAAAGCAGCCTAAGTATCAGCTACCTGTCGGTGAAAGTCCCGTCAAAATATATATTTACCCGTTTCGGAGATTAGCCGGAACAAACAAACAGAGAGACAGACAAAAACTTTTAAAATTGTTTTTTTTTTATAAGTACTATATAAGCATTGAGTGAGACGCTGTTATTTTCTTTTTACAAACAGACACTTCAATTGTATTTATTTATAAAGAATACAAATTTTTTCGACTACATCGGTTGCATGTTTATACCATAGTCTTACATCTACAGATTGAACTTACATTCGGTGATGGATACGCCGAGTTAAATTTTACTTTGACCATCCATTTACCTTATCAACAGCATCACTTAAGCCTCTCACTAGTCCACTGCTGAACATAGGCCTCCCCTCCCTAATAGATTGCCGCAAAAGTTTATAGCTCCCATTTTGGGAGTTTTTGGCCATAGTGGCCACGCTTGGCAGGCGGGTTGGCAACCGCAGTTTATTTATTCAGATGTTCCAAGAAGATGCTGCTGCCCATCTTCTGGTTTTAGTTTTCCCTCTGTCGACTTTTAGGACACCCACGGGATGAGATGCGATGGTAGATTCTCTGGCCGCCACCACACGGCACTTAGAATACTTAATTCTTTATTTCGAGTGTCCTCAAAAGTTCAACGATTTGCTCGTCTAGTCACTATGTTCCATAAAAAACAAGATATTCTTAAAATATTTGTCTCTGTTATAGCGCATTTATCTTATTACTAAAATTGCCGTCACTTACAAGCCAATTCCGTCAGGTCGCCTCCGTCTGACATTAACCACGTCTCGCGGGATGACTCGACTTGTTCCGTTCGAGTTCCCGATCCGTCGCGCATACGACGTCACAAGTCGCTTTAGTTTCAGTTTCGATAGCGTACTATACACATTACGCACTAGACACATTCATTCTAAACTCACAAAAAATATATATTTAATCAAAAAAACCCACTTCGACGCAGCTCCAAACAGAGTTTCATGATTTTCTCATCGATGCCTGTCATCAGAACTTGACCAAAATTATATGGGACCGCCCTTCCGATATCCCCTTTCTAATTAAAAAAAATTACATCGTTTTATAAAGAAGGAAGTTATGCCCGAATATACCAGAAAATATATATACAGACAATTTGAGAACCACTACGTTTTTTGAGGGGTTTAATATCGATTATCACGCGTAACAGAGTCCTCACGACTCGCAAACTTCTTCCAAAAACATTGTTTGTATTCATCCATTTACACTTTTTTTTTTTATTACACATTTTTGTATTGGAAAAAGTGACGTTCATTTGACGATAAGTGCCACGTTTGTCCATAATAAATGCTGTATCACCCAGAACATTTCTGTGTGACACCACACTTCGCCCGTCACCCTGAGACATCAGTTCTTATGTACCATATGGCCAGTGATTACGCTAGCTCTCAGTGCTCTTCAAACCGAAACAGTAATGTTTGCACACTACTGCTTCACGGCAGAATAACTGGCCCTGGGGTGGTACCTACCTAGACGTATACCTGCATAGGAATCCAACCACCAGTAAATTGCCAGTGTTTGTAGTTTATTTGTTACAAAAGTGAAAAACATAAATAAAATTTTGTATAGAATGTAGCTAGTTGCTTTGTAAATAATAAAACTAATGCATAATTAAGTTATTTTATACCACCATTTCCACACTGAATGTTGATAACCCGAAAGTGTTAATTACTACGTACCATATGAATTCACTTAACGCTACACTGCTTTTACAATATTTAGTGCAATAATCATTAAAACAGCGCCGCTGAATATTCATGCTTCAAAGTTTATTTTATAATATCAACATGTTAACAAAATGCCGGCGGAAAGTGCATTGTCCGTCGTCGTTTCAGCCTATCACAAGTCCACTGCTGAACATAGGCCTCCCCCATAGATAGCCACAAGTTTGTAGCTCTCATATTGGAGGGATTTTGCCATAGTTGCCACGCTTGGCAGGCGGGTTGGCAACCGCAGTTTATTTATTCAGATGTTCCAGGAAGATTCTGCTGCCCATCTCCTGGTTTTAATTTCCCTCTGTCGACTTTTACGACACCCACGGGATGGGATGGGGTGGTAGATTCTCTTAGGCCGCTACCACACGGCTAAAGTGCATTGTAGCTTGTCAAATTCGGACGGACCGGACGACAGTTAAAAAAAATCGATTTTAAATCTTATACGTCTTTAATTGACGGAGCTTGCTAAGTCTAACTTATTATATTATTATACATTATTATATAGTTAGTGTGGTAGTGTGGTAGCTCAGGGGCTAGGCGCTCGCTTTAAAGTTCTTAGTATGCGAGTGGCCTGGGTTCGAGCCCCGGTGTCCGGCACCACTAAAATTGTTAATTACAATTTTAAGTGCTGATTTACCACGTCCTCGGCGGTGAAGATAAACATCGTGAGGAAACCTGCATGTCTGAGAAATATTTCGAAGACATGTGAAGCCAACCCACATTGGCAGCGTGGTGGATTCTTCCTAGCTCCAATAACCCTCTCAGAAATTAGAGGGAAGGCCTGTGCCCAGCAGTGGGACACTTTATAGGCTGAAACTTAAGCTTTATATAGTTACGTCCCCACCATCGCCGACAAGCCGATTAGGGGGATTTTGCTGAATCTACTTTTTGACACCTGTGTTCTCAGGATATCAACAAACAAAAATGCCGAGCTTACAAATTGGACCTCACACTGATAGTTTTTCTTGGCATAGAAGCGGGGTAAATACAGATTACATAACTAGCTTGTAAACAGTAAACAGAAAATAGTATTGTCTTTCTGCGCCGCAAATAGTTTATACGACAGTATTACATTTTAAAAAACCCATAGCCAAGACCTTGATCTCGTTTTCACTGCGCTAACCGAACCTAAAAAGTGGCATTAACTACTTTTAAAGAACATACAGCATTTAGCCAAAGACGTCAAAAAGGAGTTGTTTGCCCCATTTAGGGGGTTATTTGGACAAATGTCGTCATGATTGCCAACCACATTATGGCAACTAATAACCCAACCAAGGCTGAGACCGGTGAGCACGATAGTTTATGGACGCTGGAGAAGAAACGAAACGAGAAATTTATCAGCAAATACATTTTGTGTTATGTTCTCGTTGTTGGACGCCGTTTCCGGAACATGCCAACATATCTTTCATAATGTCTTGCAAGATTTGCCAATAGTCAGCACACTGGGCAGTCAGTTTGGTGAGCAATGCCGATACCATCGCAGCGCAACTGTCCCTTTTGCCGGTGTGAGGGATTTTGGGATCGTATTAGAAAGATGTTCCACCAGTCAGTCGGTCGCCCGAACCTCGTTCATCAGTCAGCAGAAAACATCGGAATGTTGACGTATGCATTCTTATGGAAACGAATTTTTAAATCATATTACATATAACATATACAATTATATTTAAAAAAAAATACAAAACGTCAAAATGTAATTTTGTAATCGAGGTACCAGGGTCGCAAAAGCAGCGAGCACAATACAACGGACCCCGTCAACTTATAACAAGAGTGTAATTACATTACATTCTTGAACGTTAGCGGAACAATCTCGGCAAAATTGCGAGAAGGTCAGAATTCACGCGATTCGCTTCGCGACTCCGCGAGAATTTAAAATGGAAACTTTTATTTCACTCGCTTCGAAGCGCTCCTTTTGCAATGTTATTACGAAATAAAATTTTTAGAGTTTTCGCAGCAAGATATTGATATATTATATGAACAAAGAATCACTGACTACAAGAAAACTGAAAAGAGTGCTTCATTTCATTGATTTTTAAAATAATTTTCATAGTAGTTTCATAAAACGACTGATTAGCACATTTTAAATTTCCTTCTTGAAGTGTATTTCAACACAATTGTTAATGTGGGTATATATTATATTCCTCGTTAGTTTTTATAGAGAACATGAATTTCTAAAAACTTCATAAATAATTCTAAAAAAGTAAAGCAACGATCATTACTCCCACAAAGTTTCAAAATATACACAAAACCTTGAAACTTCCCGAAAGAACATACAACACAGCGCCTAAGAGTTTTTGATGAATTACTTTTGCAAGCATTTTATCGCGTTTGTTTCTAAAAATATCAGAGTACTTAGATCGCGTATCGCTTGCTATATAAAAAGCTAATGTTCATATTTGGATATCCATACTCCATACTATCCATACTAATACTATAAATGCGAAAGTAACTTAATGTAGATGCGAAATTAACTCTGTCCCTGTCTGTTTGTTACCTTTTCACGGTTCAACCGCTGAACCGATCTTGACAAAATTTAGCACAGAGATAGCTTGCATCCTGAAGGCGGACATAGGTTATCCCGGAAAATCAAAAAGATCTCAGTGGATATTTAAAAAGCCTATATCCACGCGGACGAAGTCGCGAGCATCATCTAGTATTTAATAAATTTAAGAGAAAATCACCACTACCGCATTCGCCACATCAGAGCCCACACACACCACAGACAGACGCGACACTAAGCAATAATACTACCTATCTAAGACAATCGTGATTTGCCCAAACAAAGCATTATCAAACGAATATAGTCTATATGTTGATCGTAGTTCGCTTAATTTAAACTACTGCTACTGAATTCTATAGAATCCGAACTGGTCTAATGACGAAAGCAAAAAGTCGCTTTCGAGGCCCATCGAGTCTGCCGTTACACACGTCAAGTGAAATGACGCAGCACGTCTCGTCTCGTCCATCACTCCTGCAACGTGTCGTGTCATTTTTGTTACGCTCAAAGTGATGCAGATTACCGCTTACTATACATTTACAATGACGAAGCGGATTTATTTTTCCAAGCTCAAGTTTATTTTCTTATCCAGAGCACGGAAATAACTTACTCTCTCAAAAGCAACCAGCTGTAATCGCCAGGTTGACTGAAGTTAGCCGTACAGGAGACATCTCATTAGAGACGCAGCTGGTACAAGACAAGCATATCGTCCACCTGATTATA
The DNA here is from genome assembly GCA_019845155.1 of Luehdorfia chinensis. NCBI lineage: Eukaryota > Metazoa > Arthropoda > Insecta > Lepidoptera > Papilionidae > Luehdorfia > Luehdorfia chinensis. Next base: position 1,699,046 of record JAHVAK010000415.1, read on the forward strand.
AGTGCAACGTCTGCCCATAACAAAACCGGTACCATCCAGAATAGTTACTGTACTGCAAAACATTGCGCCCATCGGTCTAAGACTTTAGTTTAATAGTCCCATATGCCCAGTGTACACAGTGATATCCTCCTGGCCGGTATCGATCACGGCGACCACTCCCGAATATTTTCGGGAGCTATCAACTATCAACTGCGCAGGGGATATTATAGTGCCACAAGTGAGCACTCACAGAGGCACTCACAACCTACCCGCGTGTAACGCTGATGCGATGAGATCGAAGGTAGGTAACGTTTCCTTAGCATATGAAACTTAATAAGTGATGTCTAAAGATAACGAGCGCAGTGTTTTACCACTCAGAAATATTTTGGGGGACAGCATTTGTTGCAATAACCATCAGGTGAACTTTTTGCTCCTCTCACCACGATCGCTTAAAAAATAATTTAAGATAAAAAACACCTAAAATATTTTGACTGGACTTAGTCTGGGCATTGTACTGAAAATCATTACCTATATTTTTATAATACCAGTTTTCTCCTATTGTCTTTCACTATACGTTTGGATAAGTTTTCCACCCTTTAAAACCCTTTAAAATTGAAAAAAAGTTTCATAGTAATATGACTATGTAATGTAACAACAGTACATATTATAATAAATATATGTATATATATATATATTTATATAACAAGACTATTATATATTCTAAAACCTTCACTGGTCTCCTGCGAATGAATGGATTAAAACTGCAATTTATCAGCGATAGTTGTAGCGGGTATCGGGATCTCATAAATATGGATTACTTAACCGACATGGGTACGAAGTGTGCTACGTGTGCTGTCAGGTGGCTGCCGAGTAATTGGACATATGTAAAACAGACAAGGAAAAGAAAAAAACTAAAGCTAGAAAAAGCAAAATAGTAATCAATTTGAAAAAATTATGAATTTTTCATCGAAGTTGTATAACTATAACTTGTGACAGGGACTGTACTTACATCAGTTAGTGCTTTTAGCTATAAATCATTGAACTTTAGCCGTTAAATTAAGAAATGTACTCATGATTCATTTTAACCTTTAAAAAAATTACATAAAATAGGTGGAAAGTTACATCGCGTATATATTTAAGGCTTTATCTATTTCACACGTTATCCACATCTTCAATTGTGCCCTCCCTTAAAGTTGTAGAAGTCATTAAGTCTCTATCGGCTCTAGATTCAGTCGGCGACGACACTGAATAACATCATCTGTAATGGGCAAACGTTTTATTTAACGTCAGGATGAACGTTTTTTTTATTTGATAAAGGTGACGAAACGAGCGAAACATTCACCTGATGTTAAGTGCAAAGCCTGCCCATATCAAATGCTGTGCCTGAAAATTTCGGTGTGACACCATAATGCTCCCGCCACGCAGAGACATCAGTTCTTAAGTCTCAAATGCCCCCAAACCGAAACACAGTAATGCTTGCACACTACTGCTTCACGGCAGAATAACTGGCACTGGGGTGGTACCCATCTAGACGGACAGCTGCCATACCTCATACCATCACCCATATAGTTGGACGGTGTGCTATTTTGACATATTAAGTTACATAAAAAGTCATATTAACGTTTGCCGGTCGCGCGAATATTTTTTTTATTTTACGCGATGGCAACATAAAAGACGAATAAAATTACCTGAAAATTACTCTCACATGCAAATGTAATCAAATTCAAAAAGAGCATTAAATTGCCGGCCGGCATTTGTTAATTTCTTCAATACAGATCTTGCATACTTAGTGAATGAAAGGAAACAATACATGGCGAACGTCTGTACCGGTACGAGAAGAATACAACTCCGTTGAAACTCTGCGAGCCTAGTTGCGCAGCTTGCGTAACAAATAAAAATGCTCTTTTGTAAATGAAAATATTTTGAACTATATTCTCTTTTTAAAGAATACATTTTCTTGCATTTGTTTCTTGTATCTAGATTTCGTAGCGATACAACATCCAACTGAATGACACACGACACTATTTCATAATACTGGTGTTTTGATTTCTATACAGGAATCCGTCTAGATAAGTACCACCGCAGGGCCAGTTATTCTGCCGTGAAGCAGTAGTGTGCAAAGGTCACTGTGTTTCGGTCTGAAGGGCACTGAGAGTTAATGTAATCACTGAGCATATGGGATTTAAGAACCGATGTCTCAGAGTGACGATGGTGTTTGAACCATACAAAGGTAAAAGGGTAAAAGGGACATAATATCAATATATACATTCCAAAATTTCGAGATCAGATAGCGAAAAATTGCGTTTAAATAATTACAAAACCACTCGTTGTTAATAAGATGTAACGATAAAAAGGCCAGAGACTCAGCAACTAAAATTGCAATTAACAATTTTAGTGGCGCCGGCACCGGGAATCGAACCCAGGTCACGCGAGTACTATGAAATTTAAAGCGAGCGCCTAGCCCCTGTGCTGCCACGGCTTATAAAGTTAATGCACTAGCTATTTTAATTTATGATTCGACAGTTTTATATCGGTAATTAATTTTACTACAAAATTTCATGCAAACTACTGTTTTATAGATATTTAAAAGCACTTTGCTTGTTTAGTAAAGTTTGCATATTCCAACGACAAAGTGAATTATTTAACTGCGAACTTCCATTTTGTAGTTTTTCATGCTACGTGCATTTCTTACTTAAATAAAACTAAAAAAGGTGAAAATAAAATTCCTACTTTCGTTTTCGATTTTTTTTTTTGTGTAAAGTGAGGAAACGAGCAAAACTTTCACCTGATGGTAAGTGCAACGTCCGCCCACAACAAACCACCCACCTGTCACCCAGATGTGTCACCCAGAATATTTCTGTGTGACACCGCATTGCGCGGTCACCCTGAGACATCAGTTCTTAAGTCTTATGTTAAGATACAATCTTTATTAAGTTTAAGGGCTAAGAATGTTGTCTAGTCTAACCAAGTAAGGTTCTCCCTTTAGTATACCGTCAGTCATGATCCAGGCCACACTGTACACACAGTCAATAGCTTTAATATAACACGCACCACGACGCGCGACCGCCGTAGAGAGCGGCGCGCAGCAGTCGACAATCAAACCGCGTACACACGATACACCCGTGTTCGAGGGCGGTTCTCACCGCCCAGAGTTACCGACACACAAGTCAACAGTCCGAATGGAGGCCCGCAGCCTCCCTCGGACGGTCATTAGACGACTTAAAATCATTTTGAGATATTGTAAACCGCGCAAGCATGCAGCGATCGCGACAGTCCGAATTTCGAGGTTTTTGTAGGAGTTTATTTATTTATCATTTCACATTGCCATCAAGCCGCTGGGCGAGACGCGTGAACTCTGTCCCCCAAGCAATTTCACCGAAATTGTTCTGTTAATGTCCAACAACGCAATGTAATTATTGTACCAGCTCTTGTTAGCGGGGAGGCGCTATTGTTTATTCGCAGTGCTTCTGGGCCCCTGGTACTTTGTTCTCGGTCCTCACCAACATCTACTTTCTATAGTGCGTTATAAAATGGCAAAATTTGAACTTATTGTGCATAACTTAGTGGTACGTACCTACCGAGTGATTTCAGGTACAAAAATAATAAATGTGCAACAATTCCATACAGACCTGTTACAGTACCGACCGGTATATTGCGAGGCGTCTGATACTGATAGCAAAATAAATGTGATTATGGTCAATCCTTCCTTGGTAGAGGTCTATTTCTTCTTCTTCTTTTCTTTTCAGCCTATCACTAGTCCACTGCTGGGCCTCCCCCATAGATTGCCACAAAAGTTTGTAGCTCTCATTTTGGGGGGGATTTGCCATAGTTGCCACGCTTGGCAGGCGGGTTGGCAACCGCAGTTTATTTTTTCAGATGTTCCAGAATGATGCTGCTGCCCATCTTTTGGTTTTCATTTTCCCTCTGTCGACTTTTACGACACCCACGGGATGAGATGGGGTGGATCGTGAAAAAGAAGAAGAACATGCCTATATCCGTCTACTGACACAGCGTCCGAGTTCTTCTTTGTGAGTAACAGAATACCTTTGGATAGGCGGACACATTCATTAATTACTGCTAAACATCCTCCCCCATAGATCACCAGTAAATTATTTACATAAAGTTTTAAGCGACTTCCACACCTTAGCGTACTCGTACAACTCAATTAGGCGTCCGAATTAAAATTTAGTTTTTAATAACTCATGCGAGCCTGGTACTTAACCGAATTTGTAACAGGTGTGCTCCGTACTAAGTTTGGCGAACAATATATAAAATCCACAAAGCAGGCGTTATTTTACTTTGACGGTAAATTGTATTTTAAGGAGGCGGTGAGGAACTTTGTGTTGAATTATTTATTATAAAAGTACTCAAGAATACTCAAGCAGTCTTTGTAGGGAGCGAAGCGAAATACCTTTTACCATTGAGGTCAAAAACAAGGAGAAGCTTTCAAAAACTATAATAAAAAATGAAACCGAAAAATAAAATTGGGTAAACATAAAAAGAACATAGTTAAATAACAAATACAGAAATAAGTTTAATTAATTAATCAACATCACCAAAATTCCTTCAACAATGACAAACGGTATCGATATGTGCAGTCCTTTACTGCAGACCGCACGAGGAAGCTCAGAGTCGCCCAACGAGGAATGTTTGAAATGAAAAATGAATTCTATGGAAAGGGCCATGCGCTGTGTTTCTTATCGAGATAGAATCCGTAACGAGAATATAACTAGAGTGGCAATTGACCGGCGATGTATCTTTTTCTTTTTATCTTTTTCTCTGTTTATCTTTAGAGCGTTGGAGAGGTCGCGTAGCAATCTCGTACCGGCAAACGCGGTGGACGGCAGATGATGACCATCGCCATGATAATCATGCACACTATACAACTGGCTCTGCTACCACTAGAAAACATATTTTATCTTTCTAACGAATTAAATATCGCATGTCCACAGTACAACTACTATTGGGTACTCGACAAAGCCTTAAGGACCAATAAGCTTAAGTATCAAGGGGCACTAGGCAAGTCATAGCTCGCAGGACCAATAACCGTTGGGGAAAACAAGTTCTTCAATGGCAAACTCGTACCGGTAAGCCGTGCAGAGATGATACTGGGCTGAGCGACAACCTGGTTAAAATTATGTGTTCAAGTATGATGCAGGGGACCCAAGGCCGTGCTTTGTGGTAATCTATGGGGGAGGCCAAGGCAAACTGATACAAATTAATTTTTACACACTGCTGCATATCACGGCAGAATAATTAGCACTGCGGTGGTTACTAACATAGCTAAGCTTTAGGTTGCAGTTGTTTACATTATTTTAAGAAGGTAGATAGCGCCATCTGTTCATGATTACGATACTGTTTTTTTTAATGGATAAAGTGACGAGACGAGCAAAACGTTCACCTGATGGTGAGTGCAACGTCTGCCCATAACAAATGCTGTGTCACCCAGAACAACGAGGGGCACCACACTGCGCCCGTCACCTTGAGACATCAGTTCTTAAGTCTCATATGCCCAGTAAATACGCTAGCTCTCAGTGCCCTTCAGACCGAGATACAGTAATGTCTGCACACTACTGCTTCACGGCAGAATAACTGGCCCTGGGGTGGTACCTGCCTAGACGGATTCCTGCATAGGCCAGTTTAGCTAGTGGTGTTAGGATTCCTATATAGGATCCGTCTAGGTTTGTACCACCGCAGGCCCGGTTATTCTGCCGTGAAGCAATATAGTGCATACATTACTGTTTTAGCCTGAAAGGTACTGAGAGCTTAAATAAATACTAGGCACAGTATATTTAAGAACTAATTTCTCAGGGTGACGGGCTTAGTGTGGCCACACAGAAATGCTCTTTGTGAGACAGCATTTTTTATGGGCAGACGTTGCACTTACCCTCAGGTGAACGATTTTCCCGCCTCGTCACTTTATCAAATAAAAATAACTACACAAACACATTTTTGACACAACATGGTTGACAGGTCTTCCTAACTAATGTCGACACGATCCACACTGAAATGTGCTCTGTGCGGGGAAATAACAAAATCATATTTGAGACACGTAAATCTTCACATATTTTGCTATTTTAGTATTTCTTTACCTACATACTCTATCATACTATATTAATCAGACACTCGGACAAAAAAATACATGCATGCAGTGTCACACGCGGTAGATGTGAAACCTTCAGAAAACTAAACTTTTTGAGAATGACTCATCATCATCATCATTATCATCATTTCAGCCTATTTTAGTCCACTGTTGAACATAGACTGCCACAAAACACGATCCTGAGCCACCTGCATCCATCGACTTCCCGCAAAACCGTGTAGGTCGTCGCTTCATCTAGTGAGGGAATGCCCTACACAGCGATTGCCGGTACGAGGCCACTCGAAAACCTTTCTTCGGTTATCGGTTCTACGAGCTATATGGCCGGCCCATTGCCACTTCAGCTTGCATAGAGCTAGAATGACAAGAATGTGGAATATTAGGAGCAGGATAATTGTAGGGTTTATTAATTGTAATATTGTTACTAAGTTTAAAAATTATTTTAAATTTTGATCTACATATATTGCATTAGGTACATATTATTATACAGACTCCAAGTTTTCAATTTCAACAAATGACACGTGTGGCTTGGCTTATGGTAATTAAAGTATGAAATAAATGCTTTTAAATATGAAATAATGCCTATGCAGGAGTCCGTCTAGGTAGTTACCACCCCAGGGCCAGAAATTCTACCGTGAAGCGGTAGTGTGCAAACATTACTGCGTTTCGGTTTGAAGGGCACTGAGAGCTAGCGTAATCACTGGGCATATGAGACTAAGGAACCTTGTCTCAGGGTGACAGGCGCAGTGTGGTGCTACACAGATATATTCTGAGTAACACAGCATCTGTTATGGGTAGACGAAGAAAATAAAAAGTCAGTTGTCTTATAATGTGTCATAAGGTTTCAAGTGTTATAAAGATACATAGAAAATGTACCCATATGAGAAGTTTTAATTATTTAACCCTAAGGAATAAGCCTACAGTTACATGAGATTTACTGTTGTCCGAGCAAAAGCTGACCGTCCGTTGTATTTATGGTGTGGGTCTTACAAAACATTGCTGTCACCGCATTTACCGACGTTATCATTGATCAAACGCAATCTTTAGGTAGGGGAAAGGGACGAGATTGTTTCATCAGATGGGACCTCTCCAGCTATCAGGTGCCTTGTGTGTGATGTGATGTGCTCTTACCATTTCGGTGATCGCAGACGTTTCTGGTGATTAAATCAACCAGGGACATTTATATATTATTGCAGCAGTTGTTTTTGCTAGGTGACGGTACATTAACGCAACGCGAAAATATATTTTATACATACGTAATGTAATGATTCACGCGACGTTGGCCTCATCACATTTTATGAAATAAATTATTAATACACACATTCGCTCATGACATTAAAATTTAGAGCTTTATTACGCTGTGCTATACATATATGTGCAGTCACGCCTTTTTCCCATTAGTGTAGGCAGAGACCACATCCTTCCACTTGCTACGATCCTGACACACATATTTCGGTTCCTGCTATACATGCTAAAATAAAATTCGGGCCATGTGAATGTATATTATGTGTTACTAAAAGTATTTCTGTGTGTAAGTTAATTGTGCATATAGCCATTAAAATACAGCAGTTTACATAATTCCCGATTTACTCCAGTTTTTTTTAATGCAAGCTTATACATTTTTTAACGCCTTCACGAATTTAATCGTTGAAAACTTTGAAAACATCTTATTATTATAAACTACTTCATCATCATCTTCATCATTTCAGACTATCACTAGTCCACTGCTGAACATACGCCTCCCCATAGATTGCCACAAAACTTTGCTGTCATTTTGGAGGAATTTCGCCCTAGCTGCCACGCTTGGCAGACTGGTGTTGGCAACAACAGTTTATTTATTCAGATGTTCCAGGATGATGCTGCTCTTCTAGTTTTCATTTTCCCTCTGTCGATTTCTACGACACATGAGATGGGATGGTAGATTATTTTTAACCACCACCTCACGGCGCATACACCACTTAACATTACTAATGTAATGTACAGTTAATTAGTGTATTGTAATTTTATGACAATTTTGTATATTTCTCAAAATGAAATTCCAGTATACATTTTGTTTTCCCTATTGAAAACTTTTATTTATAATGTGTAGGTCCTGTATTATACGAGAATAAGTAAAACCTTAAAATTAAATACTCGTACAAAGATCTAAGCAAGTCTACATTTTGTTGTAATCGAATTTTGTCTTGAAAACAAAAAAGGCAACGCTTTTGTTTCGTACGTCATTTAAGCCCTTCAAATAAGAAATATTGGTTAACAGGGTCTAGTGAAGTTCAAGGAGATAACATCTCGTTAAGGGAAGGGGGAGAGAATACTTTCATTAGTTACAAAAAAACCTTTTTAACGTGTTCATGATGCTTTCCGGTTTCGGAGGCAGGTTGTGCTCTTTTCTAGGATAATCTTGCAATTGCATATATATAAAGCAATATATAATAAAGCAGCACAGAAAAGAGCATTATAAAATTTGCAATGCTTACAAGTAATACAATCTTTCTTCATCATTGCAAATAAGGTAATACGCATTTATTAAGAAGTGGTTTTTCCCCTGCAAATGCTTGTCATTTTTATAAACTTTTACCATACAGCTGTATCTTGTTTTTAATTATTTGAAACTTCACACTCATGTAACAAGTCAAATCACTTCAACAAAGTAAAAACATTTCTATGCTCCTCATGCGAACCTGGTACTTCTCTAAAGTTAACCAGCACATAAATCGACATAGTTTTAAATCCATACCGAGATAAGTACATACGAGAGTCTTCAGCACAATATGCATGTTTTTAGTGAAGGTAAGTGAAAGTCTGCTCTAAAGTATCAATGAAAAACTCAAACTTATTCAAAATTGCGAGTTTATTAGTTGTTACAAAACGAAAGACTTAACTAAAGTGACTTTGGATGTTGAAGCGTGGCTGTGCATGTCCTCAGCATACCTTTCATAAAATGGTAAATGCGAAAGTAACTCTCTCTGGTCCTCTGTCTGTTTGGTACCTTTTCACGGCTCATCCGCTGGACCGATATTGACGAAATTTGGCACAGGATATTGTAAAAACTTATATCCAGGCGGACGAAGTAGCGGGCAACAGCTAGTATTTTATAAAATTTGAACGTGAACATTATATTTAAAGACAGCGACAGGAGGTGAATTGTAGGAATTTATTTATTACTTAAGTATACAGAAATACAAATTGTAAAATTCACCGCCAGATTCTACCATCAATTACGCAATGTGGCAAACGAGTTGTGCGATACTCGCACGCGCACAAAAACACGCATACAATCAAACACACGCACATACATACATACACATCCACACACATCAATACACACGCACACCCACTCACACACACACACATATGTACACCTTGTATTAAAACTGTAATGTAACCTGCAGTTGGGAAAAGCCTTAAAAAGCCGTCAGCACAGTTAATTCTTCTAACTAAAGCCGCAGGCTTTAGTTAAATAAGATTCATGTTACCAATTGTACAGTTTTAATGAATATTATTATTATTGTTACTCTGGTACCACCACCAAAGCAAGAAACATATTATATTTTAGCATATAGGTCCTAAATAAAGGATGACACTTCGAAACTATTAAGTTAATTATAATCTGTTTTTATTTAATATTATTGTAATTATAAGTTTCAAATATTCTTAAAAAAGGGGGCTAAACTGGAGGATACTTTAACTTTACTTCGATACTGTAGCGAACTATTTTTATGATACTAATTAACGAGACAAGCGAGACGCTTACCTATTGCTAAGTGCACCTAACATTAAGCCAGTCCACCAGAACTTTAAATTCAAAATGTTCTGTGCGGCCTTTTACTGCGCTCGACACCCTGACACATCAGTAATATGTCTTAAATGGCCAGTAATTCTACTAGCAACGAGTACGGTGCCCTCCAAACCGGACAATAATTGCATATAGAAATGTTGCACTCAAATTTGCTTAAACTAAATTTCACTACGATTCCCATAACAAATATACAAAAAAAATATGTTAACGAAACATTATTTACAAAGTATAAAAATGAATAGTAAATATTCCTTCCTCATTGAATTTTTAGGTGCCGTAACCCTTTCAAAAGAGGTATATCGGGTACCAGGAAATAATAGGGTTCAAGGAGATTGAAACTCATTAGGCAATGTCGAAGGATCTATTAACGGGTGCCCTCTATCTTTATGTCGCAAAATCATTATGTAAATTGTAATTATTAATTAAACATATGTCTAAGGGGAGTAGCTCTTCTATATTTAAAATATCACATAATTTTGTAATAAAAAGATTTACTTACACAAGGAACAATGTTCCTTAGATGTAAACCAATGAAATGTGTAGAAACTACGAAATATTTTTTACAATAAGAGTTATTAGGGACCCGCTTTTTTAATCAGTAATTTAGTAACTTTTTATTGATTTTTTTTACAAATCGAATAAGTAAAGGGTTAACATGCTCTACTTTATTACCAGGGCAGCATGGATTTAGAGGCGCTAGCAACATGTTCCCGACTCAAACAAACTCAACCCAAGCGGAACTCACAAAAAGAAGTATCAACAAAAGAACATATCTCCATCTCTTTTCAACATTACATATTTAATATGGGAAAGTGCAGTAGTAAAGAAAGGTACAAATGGTTTGAAAGGTATTGAACGGTAGAGCGAGAAAAGTAAAAGTTTCAAAATGGAAGACATTAATCATTCCCGCCCAGTGAATTTTATAGTTATTGGAGCAAACCGCAGCATTTTCGTTCCAAGTTTTTATGAAGCTATATTTTATCGACCAAAAAATGACGACCATGTACCTTGTACAAAACAAGGTTCAGAAGTTGTTGGTGTAGTTTGGTGTAATTGACTTTTTTTTAATTAAAGATGTATAAAGTATGAGAATGAATACTATCGTAAAATATGGTTTAATCGATGGAATGAGTTGTAACTAATCCATACTAATATTATAAATGCGAAAGTAACTCTCTCTGTCCTTCCGTCTGTTTGTTACCGATACGATGCTACCGCTGAACCGATCTCGACGAAGTGTGGCACAGAGATAGCTCGCATCCTGGAGACGGACATAGGATAACTTTTATCCCGGAAAATGAAATAGTTCACACGGGATATTAAAAAAAGTCGCAGGCGTCGGCTAGTAACTTATAAAGGAAAGTTATTAAGGTGCTATTTAAATATAAAAATTAACCAAAACTCGAGAACAAAAACTGAATGGGGTCTGTGTGTTGATGAATATTAAATAACAAAAAAAAATTAATTAATGAATGCTTCACAAAGGAAATGCCGCTCAACAGCGCTGTTTACCTTTGTTCTTTGAGCTTTTTGTACTGTACACGGGGAAATGATTAATTAATTTAACGGTGCACGAGAAGTTTAAATACACGATATAAAACGGTTTATTTCTCTAAAATAAACTTTGAAACGTGCCTGTTTATAAAGGAAATAGCGCTATGGATGCTCAAACGCGTGAGAACTATTCCATATTTATATCTCTGATTGACAAAAAAGTTATTGTGTTTTCCGACGTGTGCGGCAAAAGGTGTACTAAGATTACGCGGGTTATAAAACTAGGTATATTTTAAAATTTGTTAATTCGTATTTTCGATAGGATTATCTGTAATGCTGACGTGTGGTAGCGGCTTAAGAGAATCTACCACCCCATCCCATCCTGTGGGTGTCGTAGAAGTCGACAGAGGGAAAATTAAAACCGGAAGATGGGCAGCAGCGTCTCCATAAAACACCAAAATAAATAAACTGCGGTTGCCAACCGGGTTGCCTAGTGCGGCAGCTATGGCAAAATCCCTCCAAAATAGGAGTTACAAACTTGTGGCAATCAATGAGGGCAGGCCTATGTTCAGCAGTGGACTAGTGATACGCTGAAGTGATGATGATGATGATTATGATCTTTATTTGAAGCTGAGCCCGCGACTACGTTTGCGTGGATTTAACTATTTAATAATTCTTTAATAGGAAAAACTCTTTAATTAGGGTTTCATTGGTTGCAAGCCATCTCTGTACCGAATTTGGTCAAGAACGGTTTAACGACTGAGCCGTAAAAAGGTAAAAAAAACAGACAGAGGGACAGTGAAAGTTACTTTCGCATTTATAATGTATTATAAATATAGATACAACCGTGTGAAAGTTACATGGACTCGGTGTGCCAGATCGCCTCGTACTCATCATACGAGATTTCTTACGCAGTCGAACCTTCCGCTACCGCGTCGAGGGGGTGCGATCCGAATCACATCCCATCCTAGCCGGCGTACCACAAGGCTCAGTCCTAGGTCCCGTGCTCTACACCCTTTTCACGAACGACATACCGCACACCAGCGGCGTCGAACTCGCCCTCTTCGCAGATGATACCTGCCTATATGTGTCTGGACGTAATCCAGACACTATCTCTAAACGCCTCCAATCCGCAGCCCGAACCCTCGGGAACTGGTTTCGGAAATGGAGGATCGAGGTCAACCCAATCAAAAGTGCAGCCATGTACTTCTCGCGGCGCATAACGCAGCATCTCCCCACAATAGAGTTATTCGATCGTCCAATCCCCTGGGAAAAGACAGTCAAATACTTAGGCGTCCTATTAGACTCGAGACTCAGCTTCGGTCCACATATTAACCGAGTAAGGAACCGAGCGGCGTTCGTACTCGGTCGATTACATCCGTTACTAAATAAAAATAGCAAAATGTCCCTACGTAATAAAATTACACTTTACAAAGCCTGTATTCGGCCAATTATGACATACGCAAGCCCCGTATTTGCGCATGCCTCCCCGCGTCAAATTCACCGACTTCAGGTAATACAAAATCGATTCATGCGTAAAGCCACGGGAGCACCGTGGTTCGTGCGTAATGCTAACCTTCATATCGATTTAGGGCTTCCTACCATAGCCCAATATCTAAAGTTGGCCTCTCGCCGATACTTCGACTCTGCCGCCACGCACCCCAACCCACTGGTTGTCAGTGCCGCCACTTACAACCCCCTCGCGATACACCAAAACTCGACCCGCGGAAAAAGGAGACCGAGGCACGTCCTCGAGGACCCTGACGACGCGACCACTATTGCCCAAGCGCTCTACTCAACACTACACAAACACCCATTATCACCATCATACCGCCCCCGCCGTCGGCGTGGGCGTATCAGACAAAGTTATTCGCGATACCGCCGCATCTCAGGCCGGTTTTCCCCTAGCAGTAGTGTCATAAACAGAAGCGTCGCTGGAGTTTCTTGCGCCATTTCTTCTCCAGCGGAAACGCATTCCGAATTGGTGGTAAACTTATCTAATAATAATCATGGTATTAATAATTATAGTAGTAGTAATATTGCCCTCCCGATTGCAGTAACTGACCGAGCCGAGACCGGCCCCCTTGGGCACCCTCGAGTCTGTTACTCTCGCGAACAGGATGACGGTCCAAGCCGAGGTCCCCTCTCGGGGGCCCTTGCGCCAGTCATCCATAAATAAAGGTTTCGGCTAAGCGCCCTCAGCGCTATGCCACCTTTCAATCCGGCGAAGCTGTAAAAGCCTTCGGGCTAACAGTGACCATCAGTCCTAAAAAAAAAAAAAAAAAAAAAAAAAAAAAAAAAAAAAAAAAAAAAAAAAAAAAAAAAAAAAAAAACAACCGTGTGAATCAGTAGTTAGTAGCATTCGGCACGTACTCGCTGCGTGCTGGGTTTAAATCAAAGGTTTAAATCAACTAATGTTCGTCCAAAAGGGCGTGTGTATCTGAATACCGATATATTGTGATTTTTCGAAAAATCGAAAACTAGGGAACAATCTCTTCTTTCTTTCGCACAGATCTTAATAAGGAATTATGGAAACGAGAGGAGAGTATTCTCTGTTTTATCACACGCCACTCACATCTTCTGGTTGTTGTATTCTACCAGGAGAACATAATATTACTGTCATGATTACAATTTAGAATTCAAACCCTCGTTTCCAACGGCTAGTTAACTAATATCAAAGAGGTATCTTATGAACAAGGTGGAAATCACATCTCACCTGCAGGCTCGGCGGGCAGTGGTCCAGCAGCTCCAGCATATGCTGTATATTCTGCGCGTCTTGAATCACGAAATTCAGCTCCATGTCGAATTCGCCTCCAACCAGCTGTAACAATATTAGAAATGTTATTTTATTTTTGACAATAGGGGTGTGCGTTCATTTTATATTGGTGGCTAACATGGTACGAATTTTTACATTAGAACCAGATGTGCCCCGCTATTTTACCCGTGCATAATAAGCCGTACACGTAATTATATCACAAATATCTATATTCATGTCTTCTGAACCCTGCAAGATATCGAAATGGAACAAACATGAAAATTTAATAAAATTCCTTTTTTTTATTTCTAAAATTTTTATTGCGATCCGTTGAGCCGTTTCGGAGCCTATTCGAGACAAACTTCCAGACGAATTTAGGCATCGCATAAAAATCAGTTATCACTCAAATTTTGGCATTTATTTTAAAATGACAGAATGATGAGTTTCTGCGTTATTTTTAAATTACGTTATCAGTTTACCTTAGCATTCTGGAAAGAAAAAGACTTCTGAAAATAATTTCACAACATTTTTGTATATGTAATTTAAATATATACTCAACAAAACTTCAAGAAGTCTGTTGCTTTATTGTTAATAAAATAGTATAAAACTTAATTTAAGCATCTATAAGATGATACAATTTCGACAAACAAAGCTGCTTTAAAAGATATGCTTTAAAAATCCTTGTTAGGCTAGCTATGTTATCCTTGTACGGCGGGATATGGGTGTCACGCGGTGTTATCTCGCTGACAAGAGAAAATCCACGAAATAAGAAAGACTTAAAGAAATAGAAATTGTGTTAATATAGAATAGAATAGAAATGAAAGAAGGAAGAAACAAAGTCTATTTGGCAAAAAAAAACGCTACCGTACAAAACATGCATTAAAATAAAAGCACAAAACAATCATTAACATAAAAGTAATCACAAAATAAAATTGCATATTACATGTTTTTTTATTGTATAAAGTGACGAAACGAGCAATACGTTCACCTGATGGTAAGTGCAACGTCCGCCCACAACAAATGCTGTGTCACACAGAATATTTATGTGTGACACCACACTGCGCCCGTCACCCAGAGACATCAGTTCTTAAGTCTCAAATGCCCAGTGATTACGCTAGCTCACAGTGCCCTTCAAACCGAAACACAGTAATGCTTGCACACTTACTGCTTCACGGCAGAATAACTGGCCCTGGCCACCCCAGGGCCAGTTATACCTACCTAGCTAGACGGATTCCTGCATAGGAATCCTACCATCAGTAAATTATATATATGTATTCATATGTATCTTTATCATCGATTAAGTGTTTTCTTATATCGATGACTTTTATATAAATATTAAATTTATTATCTGTGAGCAGGTATGAATGTTAATAAGTATATATTTTGGCGTGTATTTCTGATATTTACATATATAAATAATTTTAAATGATTCTATTGTTAACGTATATTACACCTACCAATAGCTCACCACACTGCAGATTGACTGGCAGAGAATGCCGACAGGCATTAAGTCCGCCCATTTTTACCTTAGAATCTAACGGTGTATCAATAAAGAGTAAATAAATAAATACATTGTATTGCCGGTGGTGGCGGCTTAAGAGAATCTGACACCTAATCTTATCCCGTGGGTGTCGTAAAAGACGACCAGGGAAAATTGAAAACCAGAAGATTTGCAGCAGCATCTTCGTGGAACTTCTGAATAAATAAACTGGGGTTGCAACCCGCCTGCCAAGGGAGGCCTACGAATATGTTTAGCAGTGAGTGGACTAGTGATAGACAGAAATGATGATGGTGATGACCAAATTTTTAAAACGGATTTTAGCAAATTAGCTTTGTTCTCTCCTGTCGATTTTTCTTCTGATTCTATTAACAATATCGTCATATAGTTAAATTAATTCTTTTTGGTAAATTTATAAAAAAAAATTTCATTTCATAAATAATTTATTAATAATTTATTGATTTATACCGTATGGCGAGACAAAATCGCTCGAGCCGTTCAGCGACAAGCGAAAAACAGTGGCTCGTGACGGCTGGAAATTTAAGAACCGATATTTTATATTAAAATAATTGTTTTTTATCTGTGTGTGCTTAGCGATTTGCAACTAACTGTCTACCTTGACTTAGTTCACCAGATTATTTGTGCAGTTACCGTGAAACCGGTAAGAGTCCATTCGTCGGACGTTCCGGGAAAAAAGTTAGTTCCGTATTTGTATCGGAGTATTGGTGAAGTTATGCTTTAATTAAACCAATATTAAAAAGTTTTCTCAAAATAGAGTCTATTTTGTGATTTTTTTTTAATTTTTTTATTTATTTATTTTTAAGGGAAACATACAAATGATATAACTTATAAATAACAAAAACAACTGTAGCACATAAACCAATAAAGTTTCCACAAATAATTAGAACTTACAAACTAAACACCGTCAATGCATTTATTTACAAAAAAAAAAAAAAAAACACTCGAATCTATAGGGCTCGGATCAGCTCATGACAAGGCTAGAACAGTCTTCAGAATTCTTCTCATATAATGAGCAGGTGTTACTAAAAAGATGTCAATGTGAGAAAATTTTTCGTTGTACAACTTGCATGTACGAAAGATAAAATTATTTTTACAATTTTTTTTCTTATATAAGGATTATCAAAAAGAAGTTTATTCCTTGTACAAAAATTATAAAGGTATATCAAACAAAATTATATACACAAAAATTTTGGTGCACTCTACTAAGTAATAATAATAATAAACAATGAACCTTAATTTAATTCCATTAAAAACGAAGCCCAGCTCAGGCAAATTCCTGACATGGTGATTCTAAGGAGATTAATAAAACTTATAGGAACCACTAATTAACATCAATTTTAACCTTTCCATTCAAATAAAAGAACCTTTCAGTAAGTGAAATATTGCCTGTATCTTGAAAAGCCGTCGACACAATAGCAAGCTATCCCCGTAGACGTTGTGTTCGACGAACATTCAATTTGCCCAATCGGTCAATCCCCGCGAAGGTCCTGCGCTCCTGGTAGCCGAGCCTTTTGTATTCCACTACAATGGCGTCAGAGAACATAAAAGATGTTTTTTTTTTTTATTATTCCAATGACGATTACTAGGTCTCGAATGGAATAGCAATTGATTTGTTTTGCTTATGTTGTTAATATATAACAATTGATTTAGTGACTTGAAATTGTATTCTGTAACTTTGGGGAAGAAAAAGGGGAAATGTTGAAATTACTTGTAACTTCTTAAGTACTTACTTATTTCATACACTCTTTTTAATTAACATGTGTATGAAAAAACAGAATCGTGTACAACCCCGTCAAGAAAATTCTAAATTATGATGCTTCTGTCTCTTTTTAGCATTGAAAGTAGGAAACTACGAAACAAACCCCGTTGTTCTATGATAACAATGGGTTTTTACCCCTACGGTGTCAGTGTACTAGGCGACTAGAAAAATAAAGGTGTTAGACAAAAAGGGGGTTGAAAATTATTTAGGAGAGCCTGACTTTGTTGAATTTTAAAAGCAATTAAGATATTCTTCAATCATTTATTTATTCACTGGTAGCACAACAACATTTTAAGTAAATATCTTAGTTCAAAATTGAAATTTAAAAAAAAAACTGTTAAAAAAGTTACTTGTTGTCAGTCGGTCATTGCCTGATATTTTCTCTAGTCTACTGTTTGACCATAATGTCACCGGTTACAGTTATTATACAATTTCCAATCAAGATTTACGATTTTTGCCGTTAAAATGTTGTTAAACTTTTAATCTGAGGTGTTACTAAGATAATAAAACCTTGTCATTTTAATTTTTAAAAATTTTTAACTTCAAACCGGCATGATACTAGGGTCACATAACATAGAGCAGTAGTAAGAGTTTCTCTTTGTCTTGATTAATATGTTTAGGGGAGGAACGCTCATAAAAAGGGGCTGGGCTTGATAAGAATCGGGAACAAAAAAATGGCGGCACACACTACCGGCAAAACGTTTCTATTCAAGTAACTTAAAACTAATGTCACGGAAAAAAACTTGTAAACCTGTAATATAATTAAAACATATTATGAGGATATATTATAAATTATAAATAAAATTAAGTATTTCTTATATTTACGCGATTTAGAGCCGTTGTAACTCAGGGGCTAGGCGCTCGCTTTTAATTTCATAGTACGCGAGTGACCTGGGTTCGATTACCGGTGCCGGCACTACTAAAATTGTTAATTGCAATTTTGAGTGCTGACTAACCACATGCTCGGCGGTGAAGGAAAACATCGTGAGGAAACCTGCATGTCTGAGAAATTAAAAATATTTCGAAGATATGTGAAGTCCGCCAACCCGCATTGGAGCAGCGTGGCGGATTCTTCCTAGCTCTAAAACCTTCTCAGAAATGAGAGGAGGCCTGTGCTCAGTAGTGGGACATTTATAGGCTGAAACTTTACTTTTACTTTACTATATTTACGTGAACACTACACATTTAAATGAAACTAATTTTACGGATTTCTCCCCGTGACCATGGGTGCTGTAGAGCACTTGAAACGTCGGGCTATAAATAATAAAATTAAACGCGATAAAATCCGTTAAATTAGTTTCATTTAAAATTAAGTAATTATGCATAAAGTCGTCCAAAAATATTTTTAAAATTATTTTAATAAAAGTATAATTTTTGTTTTTTGACATAACAACTTAAAAATTGCTTTTCATTTAAGAAAAGTACAAAAGTACAAATATCCTAGTGCAATGTACAAATATCCTAGTGCATATACACGATAACCGTAATCACAAAACACCCGCCAGCACTTACTAACGCGATTATATCCACGGAAGTATCGACGCACACGGTAATTCAATTGCCTAGTCACTGGTACAATAATAAGCATATCGGTGAGCCTTTGATCGGTTATGGACGCCTGGTCTACCATTCATTCATCTGAGTTACCACGTCTCTAAAGTCCTTCCTTTAAGGTAAAAAATGTCAGTCAGTGGTCTTGTCTCTACTTAAAGTATGATTTAACTTTTTTTCCCCAGAGTTTTTTTCCGGTTCTACTAGGAGATCTTATTTTTCGGACGAGTGTAGATTTTGACGTTTATAAAAGTTTTAAAGTAGTTTCTGATTTAATTCTGACTTTGTCTTTGATTCAATAAAACACAATCTCCACTTTTCGAGTTGGTCAAATATCAAGATATATATTCTTGTCCTGTGGCAAACTGTTGTGCGCTGCTTCTTTAGTAATTCAAAGAATGAGTATAATTATAATGCTCACGCGCCCTAAAGCGGCGATATGTCATAATACTGGCTAGCTGGCTACATTAATTAATAAAAAAAGAAAACAAAAGGAATAGCAAATGGCGGGAAATATGTGTAACTGTAAATATATTTTGTTGTGAACTAGGAGTGATCGTATTTTTTTTTTTGAAATAAATGCCGTCTAGCGCGTACAATTTAATCGTTCTTATGAAAAACTATTAATAATAAGAGCAGAGTTAACACGGGTAGGTAAGTACATACTTATTTAAATTTTTACAAATATTTTATAAATAGTACCAGAAATAATTTAATTCCAATCCTTTACAATACCGAAAATTTGGAAACTCAAAGAGATATAATAAACAAAATTAAATTTGCCCACCACTTAACCCACTTAACTTCCACAAATTGAATTACGTCCACGTCAACGAAACCATTTTAAATTAAAACACTCCCGCCATTTTATTAAGTTGAAAAGAGTGTTTGTTCGTTGAATATATTTCCATTTAAATGCGACAAACTGCAGGTAACGTTTAGGATGTGGCTCCCCCTAAGGGTTCTCGCCGTGGCGGGGGGCTTGTAGTGGCTGTCACCCACGTGAAATAAGACGAACCCGGTCGGCCTTATCAGGTGAAGAGGAGTCGCTTCGATGGCTGCGCAGCCCATCGGATCGAACAGGTGGGCTGGGGGAGTGTATCGTTGCGGACTGCGGGCGACGCGGATGCGTGTTTGTGGA
Organism: Luehdorfia chinensis; assembly: GCA_019845155.1. Classification (NCBI taxonomy): domain Eukaryota; kingdom Metazoa; phylum Arthropoda; class Insecta; order Lepidoptera; family Papilionidae; genus Luehdorfia; species Luehdorfia chinensis. The sequence continues at coordinate 1,719,140 of JAHVAK010000415.1, forward strand.
CTACTGTAAGTGAGTAGGCCCTGCTCACCCTGCCCTTCGCGCCGACGCTGTACTAGCCTCGCAGGAGTGCTGACTTGTTCCAGGGCGGTTCTCACCGCCCAGAGTTACCAAAACACAAGTCGACAGTCCCGAATGGAGGCCCGCACATCCCTCGGACGGTCATATACGACTTAAATCAAGTTTGAGTATTCTAAATCGCGCAAGCAAACGCAGCGAACGCGACGTCCGAATTTCGAGGTTATTGTAGTTTATTTATGTATTTATGTTAGGGTCAAACCAAACCTGGCGCGCGGTCCCCTAGCCCGTGAGCACGGTATCCGATGATGCTGTAAAAGCCAAGAAAGGCTAACAGCAATTACATCACCGAAATAATATATAGGAGTGCTGACAGGTGTCTGATATCTTATAACAAATAAGGTTAGATTAATATATAAAATGGTCTTTGATAATTGAGAAATGGAGGGGAATAGATAATAGTCTTTAATTCGCGAGTGTTTCAATGGGGCAGTCATTTTAACACCTATGTTATCATCACTCGTGGATGTAGAAAGAGACGAAAGGATTTGTCAGACTCAAGAGATTGCTAGCAAAATCTTATCTTTGCGAGGACGGCAAGTGTAACAACAAAGACCACCATCCCATATGCGTTTAATCCATGGGGTGGTCTATATTTACACCAGTGGACTTTCTGTAATTGGGCTGAAATTGTGATTCGTTAAATTGCGATATAGTTTTTTTTACCTATCAAATCGCAAATAAAATATCAAATTTGGCGAAAGTACAAAAGTGAAAAAAAAAATTAAATGAGATATTGGCCATCTTCAAATAAATAAAAAATGGTATTTGTCAGACGAAGTAAACAAAGAGAAATGAAGCGATTTGGTTGAAGTGCAAAGAGGCGTGTTCACACGGGCATTAGTTACGCGCGCCGACACAGAGTGGCCGTAAAATCGCGGGCAGGCCCGTTGCCTTGATAGATCGTCACGTCGACGTGCACGTTTAATGTTTGGTATATTTGTGTGTAACTGGGCGGTTAAGGTCACATGTAGGTTTGTTCATGAATCTCGGAAAGTTCTTCACCGATTGCTTTGAAATTTTGACACAATGTTGCATACTTTTTTATAAAGGAACGAGACGAGCAAAACGTTCACCTGATGGTAAGTGCAACGTCGGCCCATAACAAAAGCAATGTCACTCAGAATAATTCTGTCCTGTTCTGTAATTGTGTCCTGGGACATCAGTTCTTAAATCACATATGCCCAGTGATTACTCTAGTTCGTAATGCCCTTCAGATGTAAACACAGTAATGTTTGCACACTACTGCTTCACGGCAGGGTACTCGTACTTCGACAGAGAACTGCAAGAAGGCCCGACCACCAGTAAACGAATATTATATCAGCCGTGATTAGAACCCAGGACCTACAACTTGCAACAACCTGACCTCTGAACCCCGCGGTACAAAAATTTAAAAAAGTATAAGAAAGGCGCATTATTTCCATGGACCAAACGCCTTACACTCCGGTCGAAATGAGATGAAAACCTTTCAGTTCGCCGTGTGAAGCGGACCACAACAAATAAACATCCCGCCTCGATTAACAAGAACCCCTTTGAGCATCATTAACTCGACTTGTATTATCTGAAACATTTATTTCGGGTTCCCTGACCAGCCTGGTGAAGAAACGCTCAATCTGATTCTTATCGCAACGAATTTACTCTATAAGCCTATTGGAAAGTACATACATTTTTCAAACGCGTTTTAATCTCTCTAGAACCCATGTATTGCAAAAATAAAGAAAGTTGTTCTGCAAAGACGGTATAAAGTGAATGTATTGCAGAAATACGAGTATAACCCGCATAACATCTCAGGGAGACTGAAGTGCCTGAAAATCAGCACTGCATGGGATTAATCTCGTGTCAGCAAATGCTGAGTCACCTCCTCTTGCCTAAAATTAATTTAAGGATTATTTCATGTAAAGGTTTATTTTTGTGTTTTCTTTGTGGCAATAAAGAAAATATATCTCAATTATATAGTATCTACAACTGGATGATGCCCGCGACTTCGTCTACGTGGATATACGAGTAGGTTTTTTTAAATATCCCGTGGAAACTATTTGTTTGTCTGGGTTAAAAGGTGATGTTCTCCTAGCCGATTTCGACCACGGCGACAACTGCCGACTACTGTCGAGAGCCATCAACTGCGCAGGAGATATTATAGTGCCACAAGTGTACGCGCAACAACAGAGGCACTCACTCGTCCCTACCTACCCGCGCCCGATGTAACGCTGATGCGATAAGATCGGAGGTAGGCTAGGATGCAGTGTCAGAAACACGGGGACAATCACAACACAACCAGACCCGAAAACCAACAATTTATGTTTTTGCACAAATGTTGGCTCCGGCTGGGATTCGAACCCAGGACCCGCGGCTTAGAAGTCAGACCTGACCACTAGGCCACGCGGTCGTCAAAAATATCCTATGTGCGTCTATAAGACGCAAGCTATCTCTGTGCTGTGTCATTTCGTCCAGATCGGTTCAGCGGCACAGCCGTGAAAAGGTAACAAACAGAGGGTCAGAAAGTTACTTTCCCATTTATAATATTAAGTATGGATTTATTTAGAGGAATATTTATTTTTCTAAATAAGTTTCGGACATTGCGAGGGAGGACTTTTTCCATTATAATACTTGATGATTGAGTGTAGAATATTAAAAAAAAAAAATTCAAGTACAGTAAAAGAGTACAGCGGAACGGGTCCTATGTGTTCCTGAGTTCGGTGGTGAGTTATGCCTAGTGGTAGTGTTGTAGTGGTGCAGGGCCTCTGGTGGCAGTTCCCGGTGGCGGTATATGTTTGCTGGTTCACGCTATTGTGGGAGGGGGGCGTTGCTGCTCAATAACTATAATACCCACCATTTTATTTTGCCTAAGAATATATGCAAATTAACTTACTGACATAATTGTATATGACTTTATGTGTAATAAAATAAACACGTGTATATTATTTCTTATAATATATATAAAATAACTATATAAATAGAAATCAGTTGCCACATCGATGAAAAGATCCCTTGAGAACGGCTCGACTTCTTTGGCTGATTTTTTTTGTGTTAGTAATTTTCAGGACAAGATTGGTATGAAAGAACTTTTTTAAGAACCGGATATTTCGAAAATTGGGATGAGAGAGATGGATATTTTGTATTAAAAACTTCCTAAATTATAAAGTGACGTTCAGTTTGACAGTTGCTGCTGTCTGTCTGCTGTCACATTTTTATTTATTTTTTATTTATTGGAATGACGAAACGAGCAAAACGTTCACCTGATGGTAAGTGCAACGCCTGCCAATAACAAATGCTATGTTACGAAGAACATTTCTTTGTGACACCACACTGTGTCCGTCACCCTGAGACATCAGTTCTTAAGTCTTATATGCCCAGTGATTACACTAGCTCTCAGTGCCCTTCAAGCCGAAACACAGTAATGTTCGCACAATTCTGCTTCACGGCAGAATAAATAGTCTGGGATGGTAACCACCTAGACGGATTCCTGCATATGAATCCTGCCACCAGTTTTCAGGTCATAAATTGGATTCGTGCGAAGCCGGGGCGGGTCGCTAGTAGATGATATTATTTAGATTAAAAGTAATTCACCTGATGACAAGTGGTCACCATGAGCCACAGAAACCCACCGTAAATAATAAAGATAAATTTATGTTGTCTCCCCATGAAAAGTATGGTTAAAAGCCGTTCTTTCGATGATGGCGGTTTCCGTTCACATTACTTCTTAGACATAACGTTGCAGCGTTATTCTGCTTATTTAGGACTTTTAACATACCACAGTCTTACCGACATTATGTTGCCGTTAATCGACATTATTCCCTACTACGTATTGGACTACATAATAATCCGCCTGGGACTGTCCGTCGTGTCGTTTGCACACAACCACAGAACAATAATACTTACTAGTGTCCATGTGTGAAAGTGTTATGTGAGAATATAGTCTTACTGACACTGGCAACTTAATTAAGTGCTACAGCCAGTAACTAGCTGCGACATGTTTCCACCACGTGGTAATATATTAGTGTAATACGATAATAAAGTAATATTATATTTAGTAGTAGGATTCCTATGTAAGAATCCGTCTAGGTAGGTGCAGTAGTGTGCAAACATTACTGTGGTTCAGTCTGAATGGCACTGAGAGTTAATGTAATCACAGGGCATGTCAGTCTTAAACTCTCAGGGGGACAGGTGCAGTGTGGTGCCACACAGAATTTTTTTGTGTTACTACTAATATTCTGGGTGACAGCGTTTGTTATGAACGGACGTTGCACTTACCATTACGCGAACCTTTTGTGCGCTTCTTCTCTTTCGACTATGAAAAAAAAAAGAGGGGCACAAGCTGACAATTTGTATTTTTGCACAAATGTTGGCTCCGGCTGGGATTCGAACCCAAGACCCGCGGCATAGAGATCAGATAATCTAACCACTAATCCAGACGATCATCACGTGATTGTACATTATAACCCTTTTATTCCGCGAAAATGTGTAAAAATTAAAAGGAGATATAACCAGGAGAGTGTATGCATTAACATGTTACGCCTCTTGTAGGTGCAGTTAAGTAATTTTTAATTTATTTATATAGGATAAAGTGACGAGACGAGCACCTGATACTAATGCAACGTCTGCGTATAACAAATACTCTCTACAAAGGTCATTAAAGTAGCCCACTTTTCGCCCTCACGGGGAACGAGACATTACGAGTGACATGACGTCGCCGCCACTTTGGTACAAGTCAAAACATTCTTAATCTCCATTGCGTTGCCACGAGCAGTATAATGGCAGCATTACATGTTATGGCGTTCTTCTGCACCAATAACGGCTGTCCGTAAAATGCTTTAGCCGCCTCTTAAGCCACCTCGGTAGGAAAGAGGTAGGTTCTTCTTTATATGTATATAATACGCACATACATAAATACATACATAAGATCACGACTGTATCCCATAACGGGTAGTCAGAGACTGGGCACTCAATGCAAAAACAGATGACTGCCACAATCCACGATTCACCAAAACAATATAATGCACTTAGTGTGATAGGTGGTGAGCCCATCGCCACCATTCGCTGTTGGGAGCACAGTGCAGTTTAATTCCTTACTCGCCTTTTACGAGATCCATTGGATGAGATGGAGTGGTAGTATTCTTTTAACGAGCCGCCACCACACGGCATAATACACAATAACTAACTAAGCGTAATTATATAATTAAAAAGAAATATTAAAATTGAACTATACAAAACGTTACATAACAGCATGATTCCTCCAAAGTATATTTTAAATGATGAACATGTTAAAAGCATTAACATTATTAAAACATGTTTCTGTCACCATTAATTAAGTACGTAGCAAGGTTAATATTTACATAAATTTAAGAGGGTGAAGTTGTTTATTGTGACCGACCCTTTTTTAAAACCCCTTTTTAAATTACGTCTTACTTAACCTTTTAGCTCTCCGCTCAGTCATGTTATCCTGGTACTGAGATTAGAAGTTATGTTTTATAATGCGCAAATTGAATAATAAATAAATTAAAAAAAAGTTTTTTTTTTTTTAATTATTTTTGCATTCAATGAAAAGTTACAAATGCATACTTCAAATATTTATGACGGTTTTTAAAACTGTGTCACTATATATGATGTCTTAAGTAGTTTTTTTCTATTGTATATAACTTGCCGAAACATTTAAAATTAATTTAAAAAATAATATGACGTGTGTAAACTCTTAGACATTACAATAATAATAGTTTTTGTAACAGTTATGTAAAGGAAACCCATTTTTTTATCTTTGAAAGTTTGCAAAAACTAAATGGGCATGAATATGCAATAAAAGCACCAGGTTCGCATAGCCCATAGGATATGTAATTTCGCAATAAGGGATGCAGGGGCGCCTTGCGGTTAGGGGCGGAGAGAATGGATCGTGGCGCCGGAGGGAGCCGAGCTCATCCCGGGCGACAACCGAGAGAAATTCTAGGGGTCGTTAAATATTTGCTGAGTTCAATAAATGGTAGCCATTCAGGTATCTTAATAGTGTTGGCGGTTCGAAATTAAAACAGACTGGTTACGTCACAATTGTTTCTAGTAACTAAAATAAGGTAATATCAAAATTAATTTCCAGCAATTCGAAATTCGAAATCGAAAACTGAAAAAAAACGTTTTGACTTTCGATAATGAATGTTCATTGTCAACAGTGGAAAGGAATAAAAAAATCATTCACGTTTATGAAATGAAATGAAATGAAATGAAATGAATTATCCTCTCTTCTATTTTTCGACGTAAGAAATATAAATTTAGTTTGTCAAACGTCATTTCGTATTGAGGTTCCTCTGACGAAAAAGAAACAGGCGAAAGAAACTCCGTAGGTATCCTCTTTTTTGTAAATCCTTTTATATCTCAGTCAAAAATATATTATAATAAAATTTACAAAGAATAGTCTCAAGGAAAACCAAAGCACGCTCCATGTTCAAAACTTAGACTATATTAATTCAATGAATATTTAAGTAAATTGTAAGCTTGGGCAGACCAGCCCAACAGCACCTGTTCACAAGTATGACGCATGTGGCAGCCATCGCCCTCCTCAATCATTTCAAAGGGAAGTGGACGACCCACCACACGACGTCGCCGCAAGCAGAGACATTAAAGCGAGAATGAGGTACTCAAGTCTACCAAACAAATTAACATTACTTAAATTATTTTCTTTTTTATAAAAGTAATTAAAATTTTTAATAAATTTTTTGTCGTTTATAAATGTAATTATACTCGTAGATAATTAAAAAGCATAAAAATACTTTTTTTATATATTTTGCAGTTGATGTAAACTTTCACCAGCAAAAACTTTCATCTCTACCACTGACTGTAGCTACAACTATTTTCTGTTGTTATATAAATCAGCATTATAATGAGTATTATTAACATAAATAATTATAAATTTAGGAATAGTATTTATAATAAATAAAATTCAAAAGTAATAATATTACAAATTCAGGGTACGAGTCCGAGACTTCCAATTAAAGTCCAGATATATTTATGATATATCCATTAGAAAAATCAAGGCTAGATTGATCGCACACTTTTCAAATTTCACGTTACCACGAATGCGGCTTCAGTACTGGTAAAGTTAAAAGCAAATCAACGACGAGAGACGGAGACAACAGGAAAGTCTTTGTAAGTCAAACATTAGATAATCAGATACGGTCATATCAATTTTATATATAGCACACATTTACTGATAGCATTCCTATGCGGGAGTCTGTCTAGGTAGGTACCCCAGGGCCAGTTATTCTGCCGTTAAGCAATAGCATGCAAATATTACTGTTTCAGTTTGAAGGGCACAGAGAGCTAGCGTAATCACCCGGCATATGAGACTCAAGAACGGATGTCTCAAGGTGACGGGCGCAGTGTGATATCACACGGAAATGTTCTGGGTGACACAGCATTTGTTATGGGCAGACATTTTGCTCGTTTCGTCATTTTATCCAATAAAAAAACTTATAGTGATAGTACCACATATATAGGTTATATTGATTATGGCTTTAATACCTTATTAATGCGATACGTTGAGAATTTCAATACGAAGTAATATAATTGATTCAAATTAGGTAGCTTCTTTCAATAAAACTTTAACATCAAAAAATGTATTTGCGAAAAAGTAAGTGACTCTAAATATGCAATAAATGTACCAGGATCGCATAGCTCGTAAGGGCTGACAGGGGGCTCGCAGCATCCCTTATTGCAAAATGCAATAAGGGATGCTGCGAGCCCCCTGCCGTTAGGGGCGGACGGAATGAGTTCGTGATTAAGTGGTGTACATAATGGCCGGTTATCTTCAATGTTTTAAAATATTATAAGCAAATCTTAGAATAATAAGAGGCTTATAAAAACAAAATTCATTCAACAACACTTTCTTTTGTCCTTTCGCTTATATCAAAGAAAATAATTATGAAAATCGAGCCGAATGATTGGCACATAAAAATTAACCGGTTGGTTACGAATTTGGCCGGGTCGAGGGTGACCCTTCCGTCGGGGTGAAGGGGTCGTTGCGGCCCGCCGATGAATCAGCCACCGTGTCACGTTTAGGATCAAACTAATTTAATTACTATCATAAATTGTATGCTTAATCTTAAACTCTAAAGTTTAATACGCACAGAGCGTTTTCGCGAGTTTCTGAAACTGTTTATGGATAATGCTTCAGTTTAAAATATTCACTGATTAATAAAATAGTGTTAATTAAATAGATTTTCATAGTTACCACCACCATCAGCAATTTATAAGCAATAGTGGATTGCTGCCACGGTTTGCCATGGTTATTGCCATTTCACAATGTGGGACCGACATCCGTTGGAGATAATAGAACCAAACACCTCGCACCATTGTAAAAATATTATAATTTAAATTTCATACATTTATATTACTTTCTTTATGAAATTGAAAATATGATTCCAGTAAAAATCGAATAGATGGACCGACATCATCTACTTCAGCGAACCTTAAAGTAAAGTAAAGTAATATTGGGACACGATTCAGAAAATCTTTGCACCCAACGATTCCTTTATATTCGGTTCATAAACTTTAATAACTAAATTTATTGGATTTTAAAATTAACGGTGATCTGTGGGACCCTACTTCATACAAAATATGATTATAATTTTTATTTCAAAAACAAAACAAATAAAAATTAAAAAATCTGCTTACTTAAAAAAAAAACAGCTTACAAAACCATGGTTGTATGTCGTGGCACTTATCTCTATACCTCCATATGTAAACATTTGCAGGGCATGCCATTATAATCATGGGCCCCAGATCCTATTTTCGAAAAACCAAAAGTAGTGTAATACGAGGGTGGATTGAAAAAGTACTCGGCCTAACCAAGAAAATAAACACATACTAAATCAGTTATATTTTTATTTCTCTACATAATCACCATCAAGTTCAATACACTTTTGCCACCTCCCCTTCCAAGCATTTAGACCGTTAAAAAAAAAGATTCTTTCTTAGAGTCAAAATATGCGTCTACAGCTGCTTTGACCTCGTCGTTTGTCGAAAATCTTTGTCCTCCCAAGTGCTTTTTTAGGTTAGGGAACAGAAAGAAGTCTGATGATGCCAGATCAGGTGAATACGGCGGATGCGGTAACAGTTCAAAGCCACAGTTGTGAATTCCAGCCATTGACTGTACTGACGTGTGAACACGGGCGTTATCTTGATGAAACAGGACTTTTCTTCTGAGCATTCCTCGACGTTTTTCTTTTATTTCCTCTCGTAAACGACGTAGTAAGGTGCAGTAGTAATCAGAGTTTATAGTCTGACCCCTTTCAAGATAATCAATCATAATCACACCTTTCGAGTCCCAGAATACTGAAGCCATCACCTTATTTGCCGACAAAATCGACTTAGCCTTTTTAGGGGGTGGTGAACCAAGTCTTCTCCACTGTTTTGATTGTTGTTTTGTTTCCAGGTGTACAGTAATGAACCCATGTTTCGTCCATAGTAACAAAACCATTCAAAAAATTCATCTGCATCGGCTTCAAATAACTCCAAACAGTCGCGTGAAATAGTCAATCGCGTCCTTTTTTGTTCAACTGAAAGCAGTCGCGGGAACCCACCTCGCAGACACCTTGTGGAAACCCAACTCGTTGACAATGATGTTTTGAGTTCGTTCATAAGAGATGCCTATAATCTCGGCTATCTCTCTAATTTTTAATCTGCGGTCTCCCATTATTAAATCAAGTACTTTTTTAATATTTTCGTCAGTAGTTGACGTCGAAGGCCTTCCAGAGCGGGGTTCATCTTTCACACTCTCTCTACCACGCTTAAATTCTGCTATCCATTTTTTGACGGATGGATATGACAGAGCACAATCGCCTAATGTACTGACCATGTCATCATGGATGGCTTTTGATGATAGCCCCTTCTTATGGAGGTACTTAATGACGGCACGCTGCTCGATTTGCTCCATTCGCGGAAATTATGACCGAATACTTTGTTAATAAATTTATAAAATCACAACTAATTATCGCACACGTTTCGAACTTCACACAATGAACTAGTCTGAACTGAACTAAATAATGTGGGTAGATTTGATTTTTAGAATTGAATGGATCTGTGTTAGGCCGAAGTACTTTTCAATCCACCCTCGTACACAAATTATGTAGTTTCGGCTTTGGATGGTTTAGGCATTTCATTTGATAGAAAAATATGGTGGTTGTTATGTGGTGATGGTGGTGTAAACTAAAACATATGATGCGCACAATAAAACATTTTGGAAGACCAGAAAATGATGACGTAATTCAAAACGGCGATGAAAAAAAGCTGACATATTGCAAGCGAGAGGTTTTAAAATACAACAAAAATCTATTTAAATAAAGTTTAGTCCGCACTTTGTTATATTTAGCTGAATCTGATTATGCGTCTTATTTTAGTGCATTCAACGATCGCCGTATACTTACGTGACCTTATAGAAAGAACGATATCCTTTAACGTAGCAAGAGGATCTAGAGAAAAATCCGTATTATAAAATACATTTCCAAGCAGATATTCTTTGAAAACGTCTCAACTACGAGCAGCATCGTACGAGCAAAGGTGCCTTTCCACATACCGAAAACGAGCGAAGATGCAATATGTAAGTACGCCTCAGGCATTGGATGCAATAGCGAGAGGTGTTAGTTCTAGAATACGTATTTCAGGCGAGGTGTCGCGATATATACGATTATTCGTAGCATGATGCACACAGGTAACAATTCTGAACGATGAAATTTTAAAGCAAAGACGTACAGCGATACATATGTTTCCTATCCTAGAGGTTTTAGGATATTTTCGAAATAAAAATTTTGAGCTTTGAAGCTATTTTGAATATGAAAATTTTTATTGAGTGCGATGTTATATAATATGTTTATCGTAGCGCGGATAAAAAATAATTAAAACCATATAACAGAACTGAGTTTTGATATTTCTGTTTTGTGGAGAAAAAAAAAACGGTGACAAGTTCAATGATAAGCATGTTAAATTAAAAGAGAACACGTACTCTACATCTGTGTTGCGTCCAGCCGACGTCCACAATAAATAAGTACATAATAAATAATTATGAATACGAATATTGCATTATGTATTCCCTTGGGCGGTCTTGTTAATTGACTGGTTCGCTAGGGCTGTTAAAAGGTTTGACCGCCAAGCAGTCAGGAAATAATATTAAATTATTTCACGAAATAGACAAGAAATAATATTAAATTCATTGCATAATGGGTGTCTTATATTACGTCGAACACTATTTCTTGAAATGCTATCACTAGACTGGCAGCAGGCTCACCCCCTGAACTTGAAAAAGTAGCTCATTTGGGGGTTTGCCATACCACGCTTGGCAAGCGGGTGGCAACCGCAGTCATTTTTTCACATGTTCCAAAGTGATAGGCTGCAGCCCATCTTTTGGTTTTGCATTTTCTTGTCGACTTTTACGACACCCCACGGGAGATGGGGTGTGATTCCTTAAGCCGCCACCACACCGGCGAGACTACTCATTTAAATGAAACTAATTTTACGGATTTTATCGCGTTTAATGTTTTACTATTTATAACCCGACGTTTCGGGCGCTTTACAGCTCCCATGGTCACGGGGGGACTGAGGTGACAGTTGTCCCGATGTCATAGTTAACCCGGAGTACCTTCAGCTTTTAATTATTATTTTTAGTCCGATCTACGCAGAAAGAGCTTACTGTGTCTTGAAGCCTTGCAGTGGTATGTTTGGTTTTTGTTTTAATTTTATTAATAATAGGATCCCAAGCCGGTGGTAATACCCAACCATCTTCCCTATTGAAATTAGGATGTTTTTTAATTTCAATAGCCTCGCGAATCATCCTTGGTAGGAATCGGTGTTCTTTTGCAAGAATTTGTGGTCTATCAAATCTGATGTAATGGTTGGGATGATCCAGAACATGGTCACAGACTGCAGACTTCCTAGAACGACGATGCTTCACGTCAGCTATGTGTTCTTTACGCGGGTTTTATCGATTTTTGTTTGGCTATGTAAAGACCACATTCACAATGCTGTATACTCCTGCGTCTTGTAGAGGGATTTACTTGAAAGATGTAAAATGACATTTTTCTTCCGGCTTAAGTTGTTTTTATGAAACTTCAAGTATAGCCAATCTTTCGTGACCCTCTGTAAGGTAGTAGCAGTACACGCACACTGTGGCCGCTTTCTTTTGTATTTTTCTTTACTACTGCTGTCTTGTGCGATAACTTTTATCATTTTTTTATATGGTAACTAAGGAAAACCATTAGCTTCACTTTTGTAATAACATTGTTATGTATACATTGGTAATTTCGCTGTTGGTATTCTTAACAATAATATAAATAAATCAACTAAGTTGCTAAATTTTAAATAATGTTAAACGAGCATACAAATAGTGTCACTATCACTGTGGCTCACAGACTATTCCATTCATTCTCAGTTAAGAATCAAGATCAAGATCTCAGCATATCCCGAGTTGCATTCCTTTATCGAGCATTACGCCGTATGCAGGGTTTAGGTTTTATTTGTTTGTGTTTTATATTAGGTTTCTGACATACCCATACTGCTATAATAATGATATAATAACGTCTATTACTGTCTTTTTTTTGTTATTGTTAATGGACGAACTACAAGTGTATTATATCTGTCTTATGACTGTCATATTATATTTGTTGTGATTTAATACTCCTGTTATTTTACGAATCTACCTGTATTCTGTGTGGATGTTTTAAACCGAATATTTCTTTCTCTTTTACTTCAACACACTAGAAGACAACGATAGTCTATGTCATTGCCAGTAATTGAGTCAGGGTGCTTAGGTCTCGTGTGTATGCTTAACGCTGGTATTTATGTGTAAGCGAGGATGGTCACCGGTCAAGACGTACTCCCATTTACGTGTTGCATCTTACTGATCCTTTCTACAAGTATAGAAAGGATTCAAAGGTCAGCATAGAAGAACCAGACTTGTCAAACATTTTGTACACAATTTTGCACTAATCTTTTAACAAGAACCTAATATACCAAAAAGAAGATACCCAATCTCGAAATCATGGAATTGATCATCTATTTTGTCAAAACGCATTGTTTTGTTGAGTTAAATCAACAAGATATCGAGGTGCCATCAATTTTCGCCTTTATCTCAAAGTTATTTCTATCCAGCGGCATGATATTAATAACTGCCATGAACAGAAAAGGTCCACAAACTGAAAAGAAGCAGCGAGTGCTTCTCGTGTCAGTCCCATTCATTCGCTTTAAGGCGAAGTACACGTTAAACGCGGTGTATAGCATGCAACGATTACGACAATTTTTCATGTTGTGATTTTTTTACTGTTTTTTTTTGTACCGAAAGTCCATACACACTTCCAAGCCCACCAACTCGATGGGTAGAATATGTATGTAGACCGATCTCGTGGCATAGTAAAGTAAGTGCAACGTCTGCCCATAACAAATCCTGTCACCCAGAATATTTCCGTGTATCACCACACTGCGCCCGTCACCCTGAGACATCAGTTCTTAATTCTCATATGCCCACTGAATACGCTAGCTCTCAGTGCCCTTCAGATCGAAACACCGTAACGTTTGAAGGAAGGTAAGTTACTTTGCTAAGATCCGCATGCAAAATATAAAAATGGTGTACATTACCTAGTTTTTTGAAGAGCACCGCCGCTCGGCGGCCGTCTGTCGTAGATTCTATGACGCTTGATAATGCCTCGTTTTGGGGCGAAACACGTGTCGTGTTCTCGACTTCAGTGGTGTACATTATCTAGTGGTGGTATTGTAGTGGTTGGTGGAGGGTACCTGGTGGCGGTTCCTGGTGGCGGTGTTAGTTTGCTTGTGCACGCTACTGAGGGACGGCGGGCGGTGCTCTTCAAAAAACTAGGTAATGTACACCATTTTTATATTTTGCATGCGGATCTTAGCAAAGTAACTTACCTTCCTTCATTATAATGGATTTCCGCAAAGTAACGCCTGATTCTATTAACCGTAACGTTTGCACACTTCTGCTTCACGGTAGAATAGAACGGTCTGGGGTGGTACCTACCTAGACGGATTCCTGCATAGGAATCCTACTACCAGTAAATGCCCCTCTTTAGAGCAAAGAAAAGGTTGTTACACAAGACTGTGTAATACACAACTCTAATTAAAAAAACATACACGTCTTTTTTCGATACATAAAACGTCAACAGATGGATTTCTGAATACAATGTTCATATATTTTTTTTAAAGTTTCTCTACATTCCAACAGCTGCATTAGTGTTGCATCGTGGGCGCATGAATTAACAATTTGATTCTGTTGCGTGAGGTGCCACCGGTTGAATGCGTTATTCTATGCATAGACATTGTAAAATAACATCACATCACTACACAAACTACGCACAAAATTCAGTTTTCTCTCGAATCGTTCGCACATATAATGCTACTTTTAAACAAATTGATTTCTTTGCGTGTACAAGATCAAAATTTAAAACAGAAGTTATTAATACAATAGTCCATAAAGATGGACTATTGCATTAATAACACATTTATGAACGTATATTTAATGTGTACGTATGTATATGTAGGGAATTTTCATGTGAAGTGGAAGGTTGACAATATCGCTCAATTATTGTTTGTTTGTTTTTTGCATGGGTACAAACAGATTTGGCACGTTTACTTTCTTTTGTATTTTCATTACTAATGCTGTTAAATAAGGAAAACCTGTCATTAGCCTTACTTTTGTTATAACACTGTTACGTATATGTTTGTATTTTCGCTGTTGGTTTTCTTAATAAATAAATGAATAAATAAATAAATAAATAAATAAATAAATAAAATAAATATTGTATTTTATATTAATTTCTGCTTACACAGCCGGTTAATACAGAAACTTGTCTTTTTTGGTACCCTTATTAGACTTTCATTATAAAGTTTCCTTTCAAACTCAACTTCAGCCATGATGGCGATGACCTCTGTGCTGATTATGACCGCAGCGACATCTTCCGGTTACCAGCAGCCTGCAACTGCGCTGGATACTAGGTAGGTACCACCGCAGGGCCAGTTATTCTGCCGTGAAGCAGTAGTGTGCAAACATTACTGTGTTTCGGTTTGAAAGGCACTGAGAGCTAGCGTAATCACTGGGCATATGAGACTTAAGAACTTATGTCTCAGGGTGATGGACACAGTGTGGTGTCACACAGTAATTTTCTGGGCGACACAGCATTTGTTATGGGCAGACGTTGCACTTACCATCAGGTGAACGTTTTGCCCGTTTCATCACTTTATGAAATAAAAAAAAATTAAAAATTAAAAAAATTAACGACCTTACTCATTTTCACCTTCCTACTACTACTGTGTAAGAGTCGTCATCAAAATCCGATCTAAACCACAGGAACAACTACAATTCTACAATTGCACTTGATATAATGATGCTGTAAATATTAGCGCACTCTGTAATTTTCATCTTCCCACTGAGTTAGGGTTGTAAACAAAGTTTAATTCTTATAAAATATATAAACTAAATTTTCATCTCTTACTTCATCTATAGCTATTAATATTTGAAGAATGTAAAAATAGAATCCGAAAGTCACCGCATTGAATACTCCGTGCTCTTGAGTCTGTGCTTTCCACTATTGTCGCACGGCGCTGGGGAAACGAGCTAAAAGCTCTTTAGATAGAACTTCAAATACTGTTCTCTATCTATCTAAATACTGTTCTGTAATCTCCAGAGATGGAGAAAATAATTTTCCTACGAGCTACCTCAAAAAGGTAAGAGTTTTTCTCTAAATGTAGTTAGTTACGCATGACGAAGTTTGTCAGTCATCTATCAACTTGGAAGAACTTTACCCATTATAACATACTCG
This sequence comes from Luehdorfia chinensis, assembly GCA_019845155.1. Lineage (NCBI taxonomy): Eukaryota > Metazoa > Arthropoda > Insecta > Lepidoptera > Papilionidae > Luehdorfia > Luehdorfia chinensis. The sequence goes on from JAHVAK010000415.1 coordinate 1,735,018, forward strand.
ACCCGCCAATATTTATGAAAGAAACTATTTACCTCAGGAAGATACTGTCAGAACCGATTGAAGTACTTTCATTATACGATATGTTTAGGTGGATAGAATCATAAGGACTAATGTTCTAGAAGGCAGAAGGATATGAGATTCACCGAATTAAAGGTCGGTCGTTGATTTTTTTTGATTCGTTTAATAATTCAAATTGTTTGTTTTGGGGTTTGGTTGTGTTGTGCATATGAAATACATGTCAGTAAAACGCACCCACGATACAGGAAAAATCCTACTGTGGTGCAACGTTTTATTAAAGAAAAAAAACAATACAACATTTTTAATTACACAATCTGACTCGATCGAAAATTTATAACAGTCTACTAGTGGTAGGATTCCTACGCAGGAATCAGTCTTGGTACCACCCCCGGGCCAGTTATTCTGCCGTGAAGTAGCACGTACCCAAATATTACTCTTTCGGTCTGAAGATCACTGGGAGCTCGATCACGTGTAATCACTGGGAATATGAGACAGAATTGATGTCTCAGGGTGACGGGAGTAATGTGGACGTCGTCGTCGTCGTTTCGGTCTATCACAAGTCCACTGCTGAGCATAGGCCACCCCCTAGGGCTAGACTACCTATCGATAGTCACAAAAATTTGTAGCTCTCATTTTGGATATTTTGCCATAGTTGTTGCCACGCTTGGCAGGTGAGTTGGCAACCGCAGTTTAATTATTCAGATGTGCCAGAAAGATACTGCTGTACATCTCCTGGTTTTCATTTTCCCTGTGTCGACTTTTACGACACCCTCGGGATGTGATGAGGTGGTAGATTCTCTTAGGCCGCCAACACACGGCATGCAAATTAGTGCCACTGGGAAATTTTCTGGGTGACAAAGTATTTGTTATGGGCAGACGGTTGTACTTACCATTTGGAGAACGTTGTGCTTGTTACGTCACCTTATCCTATAAAAAAAGTTAGAAGCAATAACACTGCAACTGAATTGAAAACGTACAACCCGTCCCAAGTAAGGTAATCACCACGATGTAAGGATAGAAAACAAACCAATCTTGTATAACTAATGTATTTAATTAAGTGTGGTTGTAAATTAATCACCAATTGCGAACCGCAGATCAACCTTCGCTAAATTTGCAGTTATGGAGATCGTTCATAATCAAATCAGCGGTTAAAATAAGAACGATTTCCATTTTCTATCACCTCTTCAATCTGAAGAATTTTTAAAAATGCTTTCATTATGTGTGAAATATGAAATCAAATGGGTAACTTTATATTTTAGTACAGATGTTATTATGTACTTCCGAACAATTTTCATCCCGCCCACGGCTAGCTACTAGAATAAATAAGTATTTTCGAGCAACACGACTCCGATACCTTTTCATAATAGGAAACGAAGAAACGAAAGGGTTACAAGGTTTTCTCACAACTACTAAGGCAGCAGAAAGACAAAGATGATATTTTTCTAAAACATTCCCGTATTAACAAGAGCAGGAAACATAAGTAAAAAAGGGAAACGCGACAGTAAATCTAAATATATTTAAAGTTTACTAATAGTTATTGCTTTAACAATAAAAAAATATATATAATTTATAATTAATATTTAATATATAATAAACAAAATTAAAACAGGTGAGAATTTTTAATTCACCCTTATTATATTCACACTTTCATTGGGGTAGCAGAACGGCAAGTAGCCACGCTCCGAAATATCATTGAAACACATTTTATCCTACAAACATATAACCGTCTCTGTCATCAGCTTCCCTAAGATATTTAACCCGCAAAAAATGTACCGTTTTCTGTTCCTTAGAATCGAAGATTGCAGGAGGGTAGATGATAATTTGTTTGTATCCAACATCAGTAAGACGCAATTCTATAATAATAAATAATATTATGCAACAAACAATTTATCGCGACTAGTATCTTCATGGGCGCTGAGTAAAGTCGTAAGAGTGTGTGATTCATGATCCAAAACCAAAAAAAACTTTAGTTATAGAAACTAACAAGTCACGAAACTACAGAGAAGAAGCTACTAGGGCGCCATGATTAAGCGAAGCACGAACGAAGGGTCGCTGCGTGCATTTTTAATAAGTGAAGCTACTCGTAGACCCGAAGAAAGAGAGCGGACACAACAAGAAAAAAAAAATACTAGTTTGGAAACAGAAAAGTCAGACTACATAATGTAACAATAACATATTCAAGTCTATATTATTCCTCAAAACAAGAATTTGTTTCAAGTTTAGAGTTCATTTTGAGTTTACATTTTAAGCTTCAAATTTTATACTGTTCGGTGTACGAAATTTAAATTTTGAAAATTTTAAAACAAGTTATATTTATTAAGTGAACCTTTCTCGATCGGCGAATAAACAACTTCGTTGTCATATCGTACTGGTAATTTTAGAATTATCGACACGTATAAGAATTCCGACAGGACCATTTCAATTTAGTGGATATTGTAATAATATAAATAATAGTTGATTCATAAAAAGTGGAATTTATCTATTGTTAGTATTTTTTTAAAATACTGATTAATGTTTCCGTACAAAAATAATATTGTCTTTGACACCCTTACCCGATATAATTCTTCTGTGATGATAGCGGAGAAAGGAGATGCATAGCAACCAACAATCACAATACAATCCAGACCCTTAAAACATCATTTTTTTCGTAAGAATTCGAAACAATCCAGGACTAACACTCACAGGCTAAACTATATAATGAGATTAAAGTAACATGGGCGGCACTTTTCACTATTTTTATCTACAACATTCTTAAGGATGCGTCAAAGTCGCAAGGGAAAACACCAGACATCCTGCAACGCAGTACATTATGTGTTTTTCAATGTGCAAAAGTACTTAAACGCCGGCAATTAAAACTTTCAAAGCAACAAAGAAACAAGAGCCGCTTATACGGAAAGCAATTGTGTGGTAAAGGCAAAAAGAGGGCTGCCCTAGAAATAAAAGGAACGGACAAAGCGCAATGTTAAATGTGGCTGGATGTCGTTCCACGTAATTACTAAGACCTGACCCCTTTTTGTTTCTGTTTGCCTAGTAATTGACCACTGACGGTATTATTACAAAGAATATATATAAGAATATAATAACAGTGATGAAGCCTTTTCCAGATAAGTAATTGTCAACGTTTTATAACAGTTTTCTGGCAATCATCGTGTGGTGGTGGTGTAAAAAAATCTGCTACCCCATCTCATCATTTGGGTGTCTGAAAAATCTTATAGCTTCCGTTGTACATTAAATTTATTTCATCGAAATTAGTGTATTTGAAACACATTCATTTTAGATTACAGTTCTCCTTCTCTATATAAACTCTAACAATGCGAAATCCATCCATCCACCAACCATGCTCATAATCTTAAAAAGGGGTACAAAGTTTTCACTTCGCGTATTAATAATATATAGAACAGATTAAAATTAAATCAAGCATTTTAAAAAACAAAAACTTGGCAATTCTAGACAAAGCATTAACCATATCAAAGAAAGTAATGGTATTCTGATATTGCGACTTATCCCCGAACCCTTTACAAATTCAATTCCCTTGGGATACAAAGGGAGTCCGAAGCAGGCATTGCCGATGCTAGAGGGCACTTAATCATATTTGAATTTGTATATCGAAATTACGTAGAAATTATTAATTGAAAGGGAATTTGCAAAATATTCTTATCTTTCCATGATCCATGAAATGAGAACTTTATTGCTTGTCTCCTAGTAAATTAAAAAAGGCAATAAAAGCAACTAATCCGTTTTAAATTATCTTATATATATATATGTATATATATCTTATACCTTCTAAAGCACTCTGTTTAATCCCATCTAACTTAAAATGGCAAGAATTAAGAAAATATAAATAAAAATTTCAAGAAAGCTAGTTCGTACGAGTACATCTTATCTATTCACTTTTGCTGTAATGACGCCTATATGCAGGAGTTTCATAATGGAATAGGAAGTGAAGAAACGTCTTCATTAATACTTAACACCAGACGGCATGAAGACAAACTGTGTCATTCATTATCATTACAGCGAAACCCAGTTCCACTGCTAAAAATAATCCTCAAATCATAGACTGTCACAAAAAGTGGCCTGTATCACCTGAGACTATGTGTTTTCCGTAAATTCGACCATTACAAATTTCTCTGACAACTCACTCTTATTAAATACTTTTAGGGTTTCGTAGTAAAACCCTTATAATTTCGTTCTGTCCGTCCGTCCGTAAGTGATAACCATTTTACTTACAGACATTTTGACACTAAATAGACGAAATTTTGAGAAAGGTGTTTTTTTTATGGAACGGTACATAGTGATATTACGAAAAAAAATTGAGATGGCACACCATACAACTGAAAAAAAATTGCAAATGCAAATAAGCGTATGACATATCGCTATATAGGTCTTCAAAAATTATGAAGTTTCAAAGTAACTATTTAATTTAACTCAGTAATTAGTGAGAATTGAAGAAAAATTACGATGCTATGCACTATTTGGGAAGTTATAAAAAGAATCCTTTGCCTTTTGGCGCCAACTCGAATAGAAACGGTCAGGTTACTTAGATTGAATTTTGTTATTTCTGTATACATTTCGAGTTAATGTAGCAAGTGCACGTGAATGTGTACAGTGAATGGAAAATTTAATTCAAGACTGGAGCTCGTGCTCTTCGTTGTGTCCCTATTAGTCCAAAAATGTGAATTCTACCATTTTACTGACCATAATTGTTACAAAGTTAAGCAATTCCACCTGCTACATAATTACTAGGTGGATTGAAAAGTACTCGGCCTAACACAGATCCATTCAATTCTAAAAATCAAATCTACCCACATTATTTAGTTCAGTTCAGACTAGTTCATTGTGTGAAGTTCGAAACGTGTGCGATAATTAGTTGTGATTTTATAAATTTATTAACAAAGTAATCGGTCATAATTTCCGCGAATGGAGCAAATCGAGCAGCGTCCCGTCATTAAGTACCTCCATAAGAAGGGGCTATCATCAAAAGCCATCCATGATGACATGGTCAGTACATTAGGCGACTGTGCTCTGTCATATTCATCCGTCAAAAAATGGATAGCAGAATTTAAGCGTGGTAGAGAGAGTGTGAAAGATGAACCCCGCTCTGGAAGACCTTCGACGTCAACTACTGACGAAAATATTAAAAAAGTACTTGATTTAATAATGGGAGACCGCAGATAAAAAATTTGAGAGATAGCCGAGATTATAGGCATCTCTTATGAACGAACTCAAAACATCATTGTCAACGAGTTGGGTTTCCACAAGGTGTCTGCGAGGTGGGTTCCGCGACTGCTTTCAGTTGAACAAAAAAGGACGCGGTTGACTATTTCACGCGACTGTTTGGAGTTATTTGAAGCCGATGCAGATGATTTTTTGAATCGTTTTGTTACTATGGACGAAACATGGGTTCATTACTGTACACCGGAAACAAAACAACAATCAAAACAGTGGAGAAGACCTGGTTCACCACCCCCTAAAAAGGCTAAGTCGATTTTGTCGGCAAATAACGTGATGGCTTCAGTATTCTGGGACTCGAAAGGTGTGATTATGATTGATTATCTTGAAAGGGGTCAGACTATAAACTCTGATTACTACTGCACCTTACTACGTCGTTTACGAGAGGAAATAAAAGAAAAACGTCGAGGAATGCTCAGAAGAAAAGTCCTGTTTCATCAAGATAACGCCCGTGTTCACACGTCAGTACAGTCAATGGCTGGAATTCACAACTGTGGCTTTGAACTGTTACCGCATCCGCCGTATTCACCTGATCTGGCACCATCAGACTTCTTTCTATTCCCTAACCTAAAAAAGCACTTGGGAGGTCAAAGATTTTCGACAAACGACGAGGTCAAAGCAGCTGTAAGGAAGAATCATTTTTTTTAACGGTCTAAATGCTTGGAAGGGGAGGTGGCAAAAGTGTATTGAACTTGATGGTGATTATGTAGAAAAATAAAAATATAACTGATTTAGTATGTGTTTATTTTCTTGGTTGGGCCGAGTACTTTTCAATCCACCCTCGTAATTATAAAACATAATACCTGACACACATAGGTATAACATAATAAATGTGATTTAGACACAGGCAGAAATTTACGACGGCGTGTCAGAACCGTGTGCCGTGTGGTGGCGGCTCGTTAAAAGAATACTACCACTCCATCTAATCCAATGGATCTCGTAAAAGGCGAGTAAGGAATTAAAATGCACTGTGCACCCAACAGCGCATGGTGGCGATGGGCTCACCACCTATCACACCAAGTGCATCATATTGTTTTGGTGAAACGTGGATTGTGGCAGTCATCTGTTTTTGCAGTGAGTGCCCAGTCTCTGACTACCCCTTATGGGATACAGTCGTGATCTTATGTATGTCTGTATGTGTCAGAACTCAGCTTTTGAGAACTTTTGAGAACTTTACAGAAAATCCGCGGCAGAACGTACGACACGTTCTGCCGCGGATTTTCTGATCAGATAAGTTACGGGAAAGTCACCTACGGTAATTTGGTCTGGTTTGCAAAAAGCGACAGACTACGTTGGACTCAAATGATTTAAGGTGCAGTAACCCAGAACCCTATTTTTTTTTATTTCACAAAAGTGTGTGGAATGAGCAGAACGTTCACCTGATGGTTAGTGCAACGTCTGCCCGTAACAAACGCTGTGTCACCCAGAACATTTCTGTGTGACACCACACTGCGCCCGTCACCCAAAGACATCAGTTCTTAAGTCTCATATGCCCAGTGATTACGCTAGCTCTCAGTGCCCTCCAAAACGAAACACAGTAATGTTTCACATTACTGCTTCACGGCAGAATAACTGGTCTTGGGGTGGTACCTAACTAGACGGATTCCTGCATAGGAATCCTACCACCAGAAAGATCCAGCGGAAGGCCCAAAAAGTGATGGCTGGATGTCGTCTCAGAAGAGGATGTTTAAGACGGGGCCAAGTGAATAAGAATAACCTGGTAAACGGACACTGACTTACGTCGGAAAATACATTAGGACATAGGTCATCAATAAAAAGTTGTCATTAGTGTATCTTACAGAAATTTCCGGAGGATAATGAGCGGCTATTTTCTGCTCATAGGCATGCTACTTATACCATCAAAGTTGGTCTTCTGGTTATGTCGTAGAAGAGTAAACGTATCACATATTCGAGGGTCCTTCAAACAATTATATGAAGGGAACAAAGCCCATTGTTGAGTTTCAACGCAACACTTTATGCAATGTTCTGCCGTCAGCGGTTTTTCCAGACCGATACGACTTAGGGACCTTTAAGAAAAGAGCCTATTCCTTTCTCAAAGGACGGCAACGCAGCTGCTATTCCTCTGGTATTGTAGATGTTCATGGGCGGCGGTGATCACTTACCATCACGTGAGCCACCTGCTCGTTTGCCCCCTATTCTATAAAAATCAAACTTTTAGTCAATGAGTAAACTCTAGAGAATAAATAGTTTGATTGTTTAATTATTCTCATAAGCTTTAAATAAACAGTCGTTTCAATATACCATAGTTAATAACTAGAGTACTCGAGTTAGTCTGAAATAGAGTACTTAAGTTGAAAAAGTGCCTTAAAAAGGGCCTTACAAAGGGACTCTATTATGACAACGGGTAAGACACATTGTAAATAGATCTTTAAAGACTTGAGGCATGACAGAAAACAAAGTCCAGTAATAATAGGTAGCGTTGAATACCGCTTTGAAATATGAAATTTGCTTGAGTTTAATGAATTTGCAATTCCTATGAAAAAGGAACGGACAAAGTTATTTATTTTCAGCGATCACCAAATATTCCACGAACACTCAAATTTGACAAGCAAAATTCTGACTAAAGATTAACAGAAATACTATTACGTGTACATAACTGTACATAAATTTGTACAAATAGATAAACAGTTGGAAGCAAATAAATACCGTAGCAAAGATGACTACAGAGGCTCAACAAATTGAATTTACACAATAATAAAAAGGTTTACTATTTTGTTACAGTGTAAACATTAAAGTTTCACTTTGGCTTTTTAATTTATAATAACGCGCTGAAGCCGTCTAGCTTCTGTGTCAACTGAGCCGACATATACAGCCCCTGGTTCTTTTTCTGTCAACCAAAAACTCTGAGTTGGCATCTATTATTCGTCATTCTAGGCGGAGTTATATTTCATCGGTCTCCAAATATTATTAGAATGAAATAATAAATAGTATATACAGCTTTTTTATTTCTTTTTATATATTTAGACGAACGTCATATTTATTTCTTTTAACATCTAGTCATCTCGATGAGAGTCAGCTGGTAACCAAAATCAAAACGCACCACTGTCAGTTTTGTTTAGACTACCTCTTAGTCGACCTTCATCGAAGTGAAAATGCGTTTAAGTTTCTATGGGATTTTTGGCGTCAACTCAAAAAGTGACGGTAGTGTTTTAATTGAATTTTGTAATTTCAGTGTATATTTTGAGTTTTGATGTTTAATGTTGATAGTTTATTATGCAGCAAGTGCTCGTGAAAGTGTACAGTGATTGGAAAATTCAATTTTGAGACCGGAATTGTACTTTTCGTTTTGTCTCCATCATAGCTAATCTTCAGTAAAAGTCAACTATCATTATACTGTTGATCGACATTTTAATTATCTATTGTCACCCTTGTGACTGACTTGACACTGGCGGTATGCTATTGAAAGCATTAAAAGAAGCAGAAGAAGGTAGCATACCACCTTGTTTAAAATATACATTGGCAGTCGTACATGTTACACGTTTAAAGGGATATTAATTGTCGGAATGACGTAATTTCAAACAATAAAAAGTCAATTGCATTTCTATTCTCGCACCGCATTACCGACACAGAAACTTAGTCGCCGGACTGCGCCGCGATGCAGTTCCGACGGATCCAATAAACGAGCGGCGCAAAGCAATACTGACGTATTTTACGAGTACAATGAAACTGAACGGTGTAAAGGGAAATCAATTCGATTGCAATGCAATGGAATTTACTTTACTTATTTTCCTTTTATGATTTTCAAGTACTCATTATTAAATTCTTATCGATGGATAATTCTATGTGTTAATAATACTGTAAATGTAAATTATTAGTAAAATAGTGTTTGAAAATAAAAATAACTAATTGTAAAAATATATGTAGTACGATTTCTGGTTTCCTGCATACTTGTTAGCTTGCATGCTTTTTTATTTTGTATTCTTTTATTTCAATACATTTTTAATTTTAAAATTGAACCAAAAGTTATTGTATCTAATAAATATACTTATTATGATTGCCGTTCTAACTTGTGTTTTATAATTATACCATTTTTTTTATTATAAAAAGCAAGACTATGAAGATATTATTATTTTCTATTTATTACTTATCGGTGAGCCGTGGTAGCTCAGGGGCTAGGCGCTCGCTTTAAATTACTTAGTATGCGAGTGACCTGGGTTCGAGCCGCGGTGCCGGTACCGCTAAAATTGGTAATTGCAATTTTAAGTGCTGATTTTCCACGTGCTCGGCGGTGAAGGAAAACACCGTGAAATGCATGCACTACATGTCTGAGAAATAAAAAATATTTCGTAGACACGTGAAGTCCGCCAACCCGCATTGCAGCAGCGTGGCGGATTCTTCCTAGCTCCAAAAACCCTCTCAGATATGAGAGGAGGCCTGTGCTCAGCAGTGGGACATTTATAGGCTGAAAGTTTACTTTTTTTTCTTATCGGTTTGTATTTTTTTAGGTTAAGCCTTTACAGAGAACAACTGTGTTTGCGGCGTTATATGAGCCGTAACACGCCCCTGTGTTATCTAAACCAGAAGTCCTGGTATTTAACGCGAAACTGATTCCAATGTATTTTTTTAACAGAACAGTATTCTGTTAAAAAAATATTCTAACGTCAAACGGTTTCGTAAACAGTTTAAAGTAAGTGCCGTGAAACGGAGACGTGAGATAATCTACTACACCGTCACACCTCGTTGCTGACGTAAAATTCAACTTAAGGAAATATCAAGAGAATTCATAAATAAACATTTCTTTCTTGGCTTTCAACAGACGACGATATAACTATCTCAAATATGTCAAACCTTATAGTAGTACGTAAATCGGTCTTACTTGGGAGAGATCTATGTCCAGCAGTAGATATACAAACAACGACGATAAAGATGAAAAAAACTTCTGTTTCTTAACATAATACTAAAAAGAACTACAATCGCACGCTACAGACATTGGTACACAGAATTTGGTATGAGCCATATTACTTTGCTTTTTTTCAATAAATTAACACTAAATTTGTGCACAAATTGCATTGGCACTGCACCTATAGATTTTATCGTTCCTTACTTTCTACTACTGTTGTTTAAACACCTTGGCGCTGCCTGTTTATTGTCTCAACTTCATTTTAGATAACAGTAAGTATATTCAAAAAAGAAATTGTTTTGTTTACAACCCACATACATACAATAATTGCGGTGACATACCTAGTAAGTAAGAAAATACCTGTATCAGATAGTCAATGCCCATTCAAACCGCGGAACACAAGGAAAGTAAAACAAATAAATGGATAAGATTTGATATTGATGTCTTATATATATTATTCTGTTTAAATTATTTGAAACAATTAAAATACTTTTAACCCATCTTCTCGAATATGTACTAAACATTCTTCTATCCGGTAGTTTCCAATCTCAGTCGCTCGACCGCATTCCCCGGCGGTCTGGCTTGCTGCGGGCGCTTCATTCCGTCGCCGCTGCATCAATATTGCACGCTGTCCGCAAACCGCTCTCCTCGTCATTACTGCGCCCCTGGTACTTGGGTACCTTTTAAACTCTTTTAATTTACATAATATGTGTGAATGGAATTTGACTTAAAAAAAATCTTTTGTCAATCAATTTTAGGGAATCTTTAGTTTTTTATTAAGACTGATTTTTCTTCATTCATGCGTTTCTTTCCATAATCAATTTTGTAGACTGCATTAAAATCATTTTGATATAATTTAACTTTTCCTTTGTCAGTATGTGATGTAATAAATAAAATAACTCACAATAATTGTTTTACATGTTTCTATTTATTGATTTCGTGCATGAAAACAAGACTTACATGTTAAAGGAAAAACATAAAAGTTTGTCAATTGAAGAGTTGTCTTGTAGATTATTTTCTTGCTTGAAGAAAATTCAATAAAATTAGCGAGACCTTCCTTAAAAACATTTTCGGTGTCGCACAAGTTTTAGATAATTTAACTGGAGAAAAGTCCAGCAGTACAATTAACATTTTGATATCAAAAATTACTCTTTTCCAGTGTTCTATAGAATTTTGCTAATTAGTTTTAAGTTGTTTAATTCACTTTGTATACAGCCGCTTAATTGTTTTCGCTTCGGAGAAGTTCAAAATACTTAAGACTTCTCTGTCTTAAGTATTTTGAACTTCTCCTCTTGCGTTCTCAAGACCGTTATTTTGATTAGCATTCGTTTAAATAACCAAATCTGTGTTGCTTTTAATTTCCTTAATTTTATTTAATTTGTTCCTACATGTCAGTGAAGCGGTTACATTTCATAAACAAGTTATAAAATGTTTATTAGGTAGTTTAAATTTTTGAAGAAATACCTTCAGATGATTTTGTTCATATATTTTTATAGGTATAGGCGTCGAAGTCTGCTAGTCATGGACCCTGTCTTTTACATCAGCAGAAGCCAACATTTGTACAGGAGATAATATTGCCCTTCGAGTATGGATGAACTTTTTACGTCCATATGTCCACTGACAGCGCTCTCGATCCTTCATCTGTGTTAAAGAGATGACACCGGATACAGAAGGATGAATATGAGTGTGTCTCTGTGTTAACGTGAATTGCTGCGACACTGTAATATACACAGACGGAATCTACGTAGGACTGGTTTTAACTAAAATATGTCGCCATGTCTACCACTCCGTCTCGGACCTCACAGTCAACAGAGGGAAAATGAAAACCAGGAGATGGGCTGCAGCATCTGCCTGGAATATCTGAGCACATAAATTGCGGTTGCCAACCCGCCTGACAAGCGTGACATCTATGGTAAAATCTCCCCAAAAAGAGATCTACAAACTGTTTTGTGGGAATCTATGGGTGAGACCTATTTCGCCAAGTTCAAAATATGTCAGAAAAACACACTCACGGTCCAGGAGTAATACTAATCTAAATTTTCTCTGGATTGATATCTTAATTAAAATCTAAATCGCTACCTAGTTACGGCAAATTATAAATTATATATTAGGAAAGACCACATTAGTTGAACGCTAGTTGTCGAGTCCCGAGTCACCGCCGCAGATTACAGGTTCTCGGTCCGACGGCAGCCGCTCGTTATCTTGTAAACATGCTGTCTGCTCTCTGTCTAATGACAACGTAATCGTAATGATAATTGACGTATTATATAATAATGACCAAAGACTTTAATAAGAAACTGATGATTTAATTATGTTAGTTTAAGTTTTCCATTAATTTAGATAAAAAGTAAAGTAACAGCCTATAAATGCCGGGAAGATTCCGCCACGCTGCTCCAATGCGGCTTGGTGCACTGCCCATGCGGTCGAAATATTTTTATTTCTCAGACGTGCTAGGTTTCCTCACGATATTTTCCTTCACCGCGGAGCATGTGGTAAATCAGTACCTAAAATTGCAGAACAATTTTCGAGGTGCCGGCACCGTGGATCAAATTCAGGTCGCATACTTTGAAATGAGCTTAGGGCTCGTTAGTTATTTGCGATAGTTTAGTACGATTGGCGTGGGGGCCAATTGCCATTTGGACCATTGAGAATTGCAGGTTCGGTTTCCGCACGAAACAAATCTTTGTATTTGTATGTTTTGTTGTTTATGTGCCTGGGTGTTTGTGTATGTGCATTTCCTGTCTGTAAAACGAAGCTGTGATACAGGAGAAATCTTAGTGTGTGGAAAACTTTGTTTAAAATAATCTATTTACTTGATGTCAATGAGCTCCTGGGTGACTTCGATTAGTATCGTCTTTCCAATAACATTAGAATGAGAAACCGAAGAAAAAATTACAAACAATTGTTTGTGTATGTTTTCATAATGCCTTCTTCAATTTACGCTAATATTACACATTTATTACAACAATTATTTTTAAGTATTTATAACTCGACCTTTAGTACGCTTTACAAAGTTTCAGAACTGACGTCAAATTGTTCTGCAAAATGGGCCGTAAATGTAATACCGTTTTACTTATACACACTTCTTATCATTTCCCTTTGCGTGTTCGTTGCCTCAGGAGGTCGTCGACCACTTTGCCTGTGATCTTGGAGATTGCCTTCTTCGCCTTCTCGTGTAATCCAAATACGTACGGTGAAACGTGATATATTTAATTCTCTCGAAATTTGACTTATGATATATCCCAATCTGTGTAATGAAAATATTTCTGCCCTTTCGGATATATTAAAATAACATCTTTAAATTTTAATAAATGACAAATGGCCTAATGTCAGAAATGAAAAAGAATTTGAAAACGATTTTGTTTTTGAATGGATTCTAACAAGGTACACATTACATTAAAACTTCAGTTTCTAGTGGCATGTAGACTATATTAGTAGAAAAATAACATTCTATTAACTATAAAGAAATAGATTTCTTTATAGTTAATAGAATTAGGCGTTACTTTTCGGAAATCCATTATAATGAAGGAAAGCAAGTTAATTTGCTAAGATCCACATGCAAATTTTAAAAATGGTCTATATTACGTAATTTTTTGAAGAGCACCGCCGGCCCTTCCTCAGTTGCATGCACAAGCAAATTAACACCGCCACCAGATACCCTCCACCAACCACCACAGTACTACCACTAGGTAATATACACCACTGAAGTCGATAACACGACACGTGTTTCGCCCCAAAACGAGGCATTATCAAATGCCATAGACTCTACGACAGACGGCCTATTTCTTTGGAAGAACAACAAGACACTCTTTCAACCTATGCTTTGATTGGCTTACAGTCAACCAATTGCGTTCATTAAATACGTGAATAAAAGTCTGAGCCTTATTGACATTTTAATTTACTGGAAGCTGTTGTAAAAACTGCTAAAGCAATTACGAGTATGTTGCTGGCTATACAAAACATACATCTGAAAAGAAGCTCCTTTTACTGAGAGGAACAAGTTAAATTCGCTTTTTAAATAAATATATAAAATAACAAATTACGTTTATTAAGATACCCTTCTGATGCGGTCAAAGGCTGTTGGGCTCCTTTTCAAATTTTGTAAACGTAATTATGAACCGGAGGGTCATAACGGGAATTGGTAAATTTGCCTTCATCGGCCTGCGCTTGGCACTAATTGGGGACCTAAGCGACCTTAAATTATTCTGTAGGATATTGCATGATATTTAAGTGAGTCCATTCATTTTTTTACGAGTGCCGCCCTCCTGCTTTACTTTCATTTCATCTTAATAATATTAAAAAAAATATAGAGGTTATGTCTATAACTTATCTACGAGACACTTCTCAAGTGTACTTACTCAATAAAGATCCCTAGGTGATTTTGACAAAATTAAGTTGGTAGATAGATAAATAATAATTTATTCCACTTAATAGAATATGATAACAAATTCGGAAAACTTGGCTACGTGAGTGGACTCTGCCTACCCCTTATATGGTTAAGTTCTCTTCTCTTCTAACTGTCTTCACAGTTTCGCACAATAGACGGCCGCTAGACCTACCTCCCCATAGAATACCAGCTGGAGCCAACAGCTGTCCAAAAACTGTTAGTTTTCCGGTCTGGTTGTGTGGTGCATGTGAAATTTGTGTCTGCAAAACGCGCCCACGATACGGGAGAAAAGATACGTTTTTTTTTAAAGAAAAGAGTCATGAATAGTCGTAGCATGCTCTCGCGAAATCAATGTGACTGCAGCTACCGTCACCTCCCGGAACTATTCCACACGCTGTTTCAAAGTAACGCGCTTCGCTAGTCGCTAGAATATTTTTATTCACCAATGCTTTGCGTTTATTTATAAATAATGCGCCACTCATGTGTTTTTAATCCACGTTTTTAACTTTATGCGGAGCTTTAATATTCATATAAAATAATTCTGCGAAATATTTTATGAAATCTTTATTTTGTTATTGAATGTTAAGTGAAGACCTTACAGAACATTTTACTGTAAATTATAAAATTATTTTTTCGAAGACAGTGGAGTAAAAAAATCACAAGTCGTCTATCAAGTAAAGATTATGGCTGATGGAATAAACATCTCGAAAAATACCAGATTGAAAATACAGACATTTTTATTATTGGAGAAAGGGACGAGACGAGCAAAACGTTCACCTGATGGTAAGTGTCCACAGCAATGCTCACCCTGAATATTTCTGTGCAACACCACACTCCACCCATCAGTCAGGAAACAATAATAAAATACATTCTAGAATTATAAAATTCATTGTAAACTAAGTAGACTTAAGAATGACATCATGATCATCAATCCTCGTAGTATTCTGGATCGAGTTCCGCAAAATTATTGCAGAGGTCGTCGCTTCAACTAATGTGCATAGTCTTATGCTCTTTGACGATAATGCTGATTGCTCTTGCTAATTGATGTTTACCTCTAGAAAATCTTTCAATCCCGAGGTAGCCAGTCGCACCAAGTGGTTAACCCAAAGTCTTATTTTGTATTTTAAGTTGCTGAATTTTAAAAGGGCTTAATGCTGATAATAGAGACAGTCTGATAGTAAGTGTCATTGTGGATCACAGATCACTACTCCATATCAGGATCACAGCATTTTTTTTATTAGATAAAGCGATGAAACGAGCAAAACGTTCACGTGATGGTAAGTGCAACGTCTGCTCATAACTAATGCCTTGTCATTCAGAACATTTCTGTGTAGCACCAAACCGCGCCCATCACCCTGAGACATGTGTTCTTAAGTTTCATATGTCTGTTTGTTTGTTTGTCTGGGCTAATCTCCGAAACGGCTAACACCATTTTGACTTAACTATATTGGGCGATAGAGAACTTTCTGAGAGCAATCTAAGCTACTTTTTATTACGGGAGTATTTTTGTTACGGATGTATTTAGGGTCCCTGCATGAAATCTGAAAAATTGTAGAAATTAGGGGCTACGCTCATAATTTGCTTTTAGTTACTTATTATTTTCGTTCATGGCGGTTTAAATATTTCTCGTAATATCTAAATTAAGGCCAAGTGTACTTGCCGTGTAGTAGCAGCTTAAGAGAATCTACCACCCCATCTCATCCCATGGGTGTCGTAAAAGTCGAAGGAGGGAAAATAAAAACTAGGAGATGGGGAGCAGCATCTTCCTGGAGCCCGTCTGCTAAGCGTGGCAATTATGGCAAAAACCCTCCAAAGCGAGAGCTATAAACTTTTGTGGCTATCTATGGGGGAGGCCTATGTTCAGCAGTGGACTTGTGATAGGCTGAACGATACTTGAGCTAGTTGCTTTGTCCGATAAACACGGTAGAGTGCTGGGTCAGCAACCCGACCTCCCGAGCTACTACTGAGAATGCTATTATTAGCTTACCATAATGTTCCTTTCCCAACTTCCCGTTCCCTACTGCAAATCCATTTCCTACCTAATCCTTCCTTCCTCGACGCCAAGCAAGTGGTGCCGATTGCTTGCTTTGCTTCGCCACCCGTCACATTTCGTTTCCGCGGGGGCGAAAAGTGGAATACGGATGTGATCGCTGCCTCTTATATACGACCTCTTATATAGGAAAAAGGCTTGTATGTATGTTAAAATCATAGTAAGTGATTTAGAAAATTTATAGTTCTGTTTTACGTCTTTACCTTATACCTTAAGCTTATCTATACTAATATTATGAAGCTGAAGGGATTGTTAGGTTAGACGCGGTAATCTCAGAAACTACTGGTTCGAATTGAAAACATATTTTTTTGTTGGATAGCCCATTTATCGAGGAAGGTTATAGGCTAATCTGTAATCGAACGAAAGACTTCGTTACGTAGATATTTAATTATATTTCTCGTTGTCTTTATACGAGTATATATAAGTTTTGGTAATGGCAGAGAACACTCGTCTCAAGAGAAGGGAAATAAGCAATTTATGGGAGGATACCGCCGGAATTAATAATGAAAATTTATAAATAGATGTTATGGAAGAGAAGTAAACATTGGATCCGATATGCCCGGTCATATATTTTTTACCTTCCCTTCGTTGCTTCATCTGCCTATAATTTATTAGATGTAGCAAAAATTAATTTCGTGCGACGTCGATGGTCAATTATGTATTTTGAACATATTTTCAAGCTAACAATGTTTTTCGGGATGCCAGCAAGCCCGAAACTGTATGAATAATTAAATAATCAGTGGCTTGCTGATGAATACTGATGATTTTTGGAAGCTAGTAATAAAATATTGTACATAAGAAATCTCATTTTTGCTATCATATTCGATTATGATTTCGATATGTTCGATTGCGAACATATTTGAAATGGATACTAAATAATTTACGCCTCTACAAGTAAAATATAGATCAATGATAGTTATTATAGAAACAGAATTATACATTAAAACAGAAGTAATTAAGAACAACGTTAGTCGCTTAAATAATTAATTATAGTTTTCTAGTCTGGTACATCGATATATCATAGACACACAATTTTGATGCAAGTTCTCACACATTATATACAACCGGGCGAAGTAATAGAGTAATTTACATGCGCTGAATGAACAATGAGACCGAAGGGTGCAAATCAAATAAGGAATCCGAACACAATAGAACTCATTGTCTACCTCTTCACGTCTAGCCCTCGAGCTCAAATGCAATATAAATATTTTTAAGTTATATGTTGTTGGGAGCATTTATGGGTCCTTAGGTAAGTGTTTATTGCTGGTTTGCTCTCGCCCTTAGTCGAATCAAGCTAAGTTCAAAACCTCCTACACAGGGATCGTTGGATCGCTGCTTGTTTTTTATTATTGGGGTATCATATGATTATAATTAATAGAATCATGCGTTACGTAGACGTATGCGGTACTTCGACCCTTGACAAAGTATAATATGAGAATAGGGAAAGAAAGTGTATCCATATGCTAACTATAAAATGGTGTATATTATACTTTTTGAAGTGCGAACACAATAGCATGCAGCAAACTACCATCTAGATCCACCGAGAACCGCCACCTAATACCATCCATCGCTACAACACTAACACTAGGCAATATACACCACTGAAATGGAGACCACAACACGTGTTGTTATTGACTCTACGACAGACAGCCGACCAGCACTCGGCTGCGGGCGGTGATCTTCGAAAAGTAGGTAATATACACATTTAATATTTTGCATGCGGATCTTAGCTAATTAACTTCCTTTCCGTATTTTGATATTACTCTTTGTCAAGGGTGAAGTACTTCAAAGCAGTAAGTTACTAAAAGCTAGCCACAGTTCAACTTGATGCGTGTTCGTTATTCCGTCTCAGCACATCAATGCTGCAATATGCAGCTGTAAGTTCGCAAAGGGCCCCCGTTTATAAGCGCAGATCTACTTCTGGGTTTTTTACTGTAAGTTTTCTTAGTATTAAGTAAGTACTGTGACACATTCAGCTTTTATTTTTATTTATTGTCCTTGTAATACATAAATATAAATATAAAAGTAAAAAAGTAAAGTTTCAGCCTATAAATGTCCCCCACTGCTGAGCACAGACCTCCTCTCATTTCTGAGAGGGTTTGGAGCTAAGAAGAGTCCGCCACGCTGCTCCAATGCGGGTTGGCGGACTACACATGTCTTCGAAATATATTTTTTTTATTTCTCAGACATGCAGGTTTCCTCACGATGTTTTCCTTCACCGCCGAGCACGTGGTAAATCAGCACTTAAAATTGCAATTAACAATTTTATTGGTGCCGGCACCGGGAATCGAACCCAGGTCACTCGCGTACTATGAAATTTAAAGCGAGCGCCCTAGCCCCTGAGCTACCACGGTTTTTTTTTTTTTTTTTTTATGAATGTGTTAACGTTGTTAGCCCGGCGGCTTTTACAACTTCGTCGGAAGAGACTCGCGAGCAGAAGGCCCGCAAGTAAGGAGGCCCGCAAGTAAGGGCTACCACGGCTCACAGCTACCACTATATAAATAAAATAAATTATGACATCCTTTATTTTACTCGCAAATAAAGCACACTTTTTTGTTTATTTCACTTTTGAACATTTAAAATAATTAGCAACGTCATGAAAAATGGGTGAGGAGTCCCTTTTCAAGCGAATGAAATATTTAAACTATCCTTTTCTTTCCTGCATAAAAGCAGGAGGTATTCACTTTGTTGACCTTCTACTTTATTCTCCTTATAGCTCCTGTTTTCCTTACGAACTTAGTAAATATTTTTTGAAAGGTCGACCGTCATTGTTCGAGCTTTTTTATTTCTTATCTCAACTTTAACAATTTAGTGGGACATTTAGGTTTTATTTAAATACCGTTCGAGCTCTTTGATTTTCCGGATAATAAAGTATCTTATGGACATAAGCCTCCATGCATTCATCCATTCATCCATTCTCCTCCATGGATGCAAGATCTTACTGCAAAATTACGTCAGCATCGCTTTAGCGGTTGAACCGTGAAAAGGTAACAAACAGACAGAGGGACAGAGAGAGTTAGTTTCGCATTTATAAGATTAGTATCATTTGAGCCTATCACTAGTCCATTGCTGAACATAGGCCTCCCCCATAGATTGCCACAAAAGTTTCTAGCTCTCATTTAGGGGGGATTTTGCCATAGTTACCACGCTTGGCAGGCGGGTGGACAACCGAAGTTTATTTATTCAGATGTTCCAAGAAGAAAACAGCTGCACATCTTCTGATTTAAATTTTCCGTCTGTCGACTTTTACGATACCCACGGCATGAGATGGGGTGGTAGATTCTCTTAAGCTTCTACCACACGGCGAATGGAATCGATTAGTTTAATTCGATTAAAATGTAATTTATTGAAAGGAGCCGACTTTCTTTTTTTTATTTTATAGAAAAGGGGGCAAACGAACAAGCGGCTCACCTGATGTTAAGTGATCATCGCCGCCCATGAACATCCGCAACACCAGGGGAGTCGCAGGTGCGTTACCGGTCTTTGAGAAAAGAATAGGCTCTTTTCTTCGAGTCCCCTAAGTCACATCGGTCCGGAAAAACCGTTGGCGGCAGCAAGTTCCACAAAGTGGTCGTGGGTAGAGGAATATTCCTCGAATCCAATTTATATTACAATCTGCGGACACATATGATATTATTATATAGCTAGCCTGTCGTCGCTATTTATAGAGAAAAATCTTATGTCTAAAATTCTACGATATTCCATCAACAGAACATTCCAGATAGGTCTTATTAAAACGAATCTTGACCTAAGCTTCCCGACATTTAGAATGTGTAGTTATATTACGAAATCAATTACCAACCATCACACCTTAACTTTGATTTTTACTATTGTTCCTTTTTTTATTGTAATATTTCTGAAGAAGTTAATAATATTGGTTCCTATGCAAGAATCCGTTTAGGTGGGTACCTCCCCAGAGCCAGTTATTCGAAAGTGAAGCAGTAACGTGCACTGAGAGCTAGTGTAATCATTCGGAAAATGAGACCAAAGAACTGATGTCTCAGGGTGACGGGCGCAGTGTGGTGTCACACACAGAAATGTTCTATATAGCATTTGTATAGCATTTGTTATGCTGTCGTCGTTGTTATCAAGTAAAGGTTTTGCTCGTCTCATCACTTATTCCTATAAAAATATAATCGTCAATTGGTGATTGTCATATAAATATGTTATAGGTATCAGTATCTGTATTGTGTATTTGCATACCGATTAATACATACATAAGATCACGACTGTATCCCATAAGGGGTAGTCAGAGACTGGGCACTCACTGCAAAAACAGATGACTGCCACAATCCACGTTTCACCAAAACAATATAATGCCCTTGGTGTGATAGGTGGTGAGCCCATCGCCACCATGCGCTGTTGTGTTCACACTGCAGTTTAATTCCTTACTCGCCTTTTACGAGATCCAATGGATGAGATGGAGTGGTAGTATTCTTTTAACGAGCCGCCACAACACGGCTAATACATACCGATTAAATAAAATATAAATTGAATAAAATAATTTTTATACACATATATATATATTATATATACTGACTATATACTCTTAACGTATTTACGTTTCCATAAATAGTCAGGATTCCTAAGAAAGGACTTAATTTTCGCTTTCTCTTTCATTACGCAGTAACCAACTTGGTCTTCACGTATACTCACTGTGGTGGACACTAACATATTATGTGTATTTAATTTTCCCTCTGTCGACTTTTATCTAATAATATAATAACTACATACATAGGTATAAACATTATTTAGAAGAAATATATAAAATATTAAATATGTACACGATAAGTCGTTGACAAATCGGCAGGCCGGCGACCTATAAATCGTTACGTCAAAATGTCTCGCCTTAGAAACATTAAACAAAAGGAATAGCAGGTGACGTACGCGCAAGTAGCGCGTACGTCACCGGCCGCCCTATAGTTGACCGCTGGCTTTCTCACTGTATCCGCGTCGCTTGTTATTCGATCGTCCAATCCCCTGGGAAAAGACAGTCAAATACTTAGGCGTCCTATTAGACTCGAGACTCAGCTTCGGTCCACATATTAACCGAGTAAGGAACCGAGCGGCGTTCGTACTCGGTCGATTACATCCGTTACTAAATAAAAATAGCAAAATGTCCCTACGTAATAAAATTACACTTTACAAAGCCTGTATTCGGCCAATTATGACATACGCAAGCCCCGTATTTGCGCATGCCTCCCCGCGTCAAATTCACCGACTTCAGGTAATACAAAATCGATTCATGCGTAAAGCCACGGGAGCACCGTGGTTCGTGCGTAATGCTAACCTTCATATCGATTTAGGGCTTCCTACCATAGCCCAATATCTAAAGTTGGCCTCTCGCCGATACTTCGACTCTGCCGCCACGCACCCCAACCCACTGGTTGTCAGTGCCGCCACTTACAACCCCCTCGCGATACACCAAAACTCGACCCGCGGAAAAAGGAGACCGAGGCACGTCCTCGAGGACCCTGACGACGCGACCACTATTGCCCAAGCGCTCTACTCAACACTACACAAACACCCATTATCACCATCATACCGCCCCCGCCGTCGGCGTGGGCGTATCAGACAAAGTTATTCGCGATACCGCCGCATCTCAGGCCGGTTCTCCCCTAGCAGTAGTGTCATAAACAGAAGCGTCGCTGGAGTTTCTTGCGCCATTTCTTCTCCAGCGGAAACGCATTCCGAATTGGTGGTAAACTTATCTAATAATAATCATGGTATTAATAATTATAGTAGTAGTAATATTGCCCTCCCGATTGCAGTAACTGACCGAGCCGAGACCGGCCCCCTTGGGCACCCTCGAGTCTGTTACTCTCGCGAACAGGATGACGGTCCAAGCCGAGGTCCCCTCTCGGGAGCCCTTGCGCCAGTCATCCATAAATAAAGGTTTCGGCTAAGCGCCCTCAGCGCTATGCCACCTTTCAATCCGGCGAAGCTGTAAAAGCCTTCGGGCTAACAGTGACCATCAGTCCTAAAAAAAAAAAAAAAAAAAAAAAAAAAAAAAAAAAAAAAAAAAAAAAAAAAAAAACCGCGTCGCTTGCGCTTATAATTATTTACGTGTGCTAAACTGATGGTTAATACTCTTCATTCTTCATTTATATTGACTTTCTCGCTGTGATCTTCT
This sequence comes from Luehdorfia chinensis, assembly GCA_019845155.1. Taxonomy (NCBI): domain Eukaryota; kingdom Metazoa; phylum Arthropoda; class Insecta; order Lepidoptera; family Papilionidae; genus Luehdorfia; species Luehdorfia chinensis. The sequence continues at coordinate 1,757,696 of JAHVAK010000415.1, forward strand.
GTGCTACTATCTGTGACTTTTGCTTCCGAACTTTTTGTGAACAGTATATGTGTGCCAATATTATAAACATTGTTGGGAAATTAAACATTGGTGAAATATCGTGAGTGTTATAATTTCATTCTCCACAACACTACACTGGTGACCCCGAAAGAACATCTAAGGAAGAAAACAGTAAGCCAAATATAATTATAATGTCACAAAGTAGTAAAGATAACTTCGCCTACAAAGATGTCGAAACCGACGAAGGAAAAAAGACATTCACACCTTCCGACATTTGTCGTATCGGTGTCCGACCACCACCATTTTGGCCTGAAGAGCCAGCTGTATGGTTTGCACAGTTAGAAAGTAATTTTCTATTATCAGGAATAAGGGATGATGCAACAAAATTTTATTACGTGACATCAACACTAGAACAGAGGTACGCAGCAGAAGTGAAAGACATTATTGTTTCACCACCAGCAAAGGACAAATACGAAAAGCTAAAGACTGAGCTAATTAAACGCCTTTCCGCAACCCGCGAAAAAGAGGTAAAACAACTGCTTATGCACGAAGAGCTAGGTGATCGTCGACCATCACAGTTCCTGCGCCACCTACAGCACCTTGCTGGACCTAGCGTACCTGATGATTTTCTGAGGACGATCTGGTGCAGCCGTTTGCCAACAAGCATACAAACAGTCATTGCATCACAGCCAACCTCAGATTTACAGGCACTGGCAGACTTAGCAGACCATGTGCATGACATCGTGCCTTCAACACCTCAAGTCGCTGCAACCCAGTCTACACCAAATTCCGCTTTCGAGAATTTGGCTAATCAAATCTGCGAACTGACAAAGCAGGTCCAAGCCCTTTCCATGAACGTTCATAGATCACGATCTTCGAATCGTAACACCGCCGGGCATCGTAAACGTAGCACTAGCCGCAGCAGGTCTAACTACAAGAAATTCCCTATATGTCGGTTCCACTACAAGTATGGAAACAACGCGAGAAGATGCAATAAGCCCTGCGACTACAAGCCGGAAAACTGTCAAGGCGGTCGATAATGGCGACACACGACTGCCTCAATAAACCTGGTCGCCTGTTTGTAACGGACCGAAGAACAAAGATGCAGTTCCTTGTCGATACTGGCAGTGATCTCTGCGTCTTTCCTCGCACCGCGCTCCGTGAACGTCGACCTAGTATAAACTACCAACTGTATGCCGCTAATGGTTCACCAATCGCAACCTACGGCTACGTACATCTGGAGCTAAACCTCGGTTTACGTCGTGATTACTCTTGGCGCTTCATTGTAGCAGACGTCACGAAGGCTATCATCGGAGTCGACTTCCTTTCCTTCTATGGTCTTATAGTTGACTGTCGAAATAAACGCCTTATAGACACTACTACATCGCTCTCTGCAATAGCTTCGCCAGCCACATCGTCGAACACTATTTCTTCTGTGAAGTCACTGATCGGCGATTCACGTTACCATGAATTACTCCGTCGCTATCCAGAAATAACGCGTCCAGCCGGAATTCAACGTGTAGCAACCCACAGCACTGTCCATCATATAAGGACTACGCCTGGACCTCCAGTTAGCTGTACACCACGTCGATTAGCGCCAGACAAACTCAAGATTGCGAAACAAGAGTTTGAGTCCATGATCAAGAATGGAATAGCACAACCCTCTGAAAGTTCTTGGTCGTCTCCGTTACATCTAACACCGAAAAAAGATAACGGATGGCGACCATGTGGTGACTACCGGATGCTCAATGCCCGCACAATTCCAGACCGCTATCCCATTAGGCACATCCACGATTTCACTCACAATATATCTGGATGCAAGATCTTCTCTACGATTGATCTAGTCAAGGCGTATAACCAAATTCCAGTTAGCGAAGAAGATATACCGAAAACTGCGATTACAACACCTTTCGGTCTGTACGAGTTCCGCTACATAACATATGGCCTAAGGAACGCAGGACAAACGTTCCAGCGCTTTGTGGACGAGCTGACCAGAGGTATGGATTTTTGTTTTGCCTATTTAGACGATTTCCTTATTTTCTCTAAGGACGAACAAACTCACATGGAACACCTCCGCCAGTTATTCGACAAACTTCAAGAATACGGGACGGTTATAAACACATCCAAATGCGTCTTTGGAGCAAAGGAGGTAATATTTCTTGGTTACAAGGTATCACCAGATGGATTGATGCCACTAGAAACAAAGGTGCAAGCCATCCAAGATTTCCCAATACCAAAGACTGTGAAGGAACTTCGGCGATTTTTAGGGATATTAAATTTTTATCGCAAATTCATCCCCGGCGCGGCAGAAACACAAGCACCTCTTCATGTCTTGTTAACTGGACGAGTGAAAGGGTCCCATCCGGTAAATATCTCAGACGCAACGAAAATTGCATTTGAAAATTGCAAACGAAGCTTATGCACAGCTACTCTTTTAGCGCATCCAGACCCAGTTTCAAGACTTGCATTAGTGACTGATGCATCAAATGCCGCCATAGGTGCAGTTTTGCAACAGCTGAAGAACGGATGTTGGCAACCGTTAGGTTTCTTTTCTCGGAAGCTAAGCCAAGCTCAAAATAAATACTCACCATACGATAGAGAACTCCTTGCAATCTATGAAGGCATCCGTTATTTTCGACATATGCTTGAAGCCAGAGACTTCACGGTGTACACCGATCATAAGCCCATTTGCTTTGCGTTTAACACCCGAAAAGATAAATGCTCCCCACGACAATTTCGACATCTGGACTTTATATCTCAATTCACCACGGATATCCAGCATGTATCAGGAAAAGATAATGTCGTGGCGGACGCTCTATCCAGAATCGAAGAACTAGCACTACCTGTGGACTTAGTGGCACTTGCAAAGTCACAAATAAATGACCCTGAGCTAAAGCAAATCTTGGAAAACACAACATCGTTACGCTTACGTCAAGTCACAGTACCTGGAACACAGATACAACTTTACTGTGACGATAACAACAATTCGCTTAGGCCCTAAGTGACTAAACCTTTTAGACGTCAGGTTTTCGAAAGCCTGCACTCCTTAAGCCACACTGGCACTAACGCAACCGTTAAATTGGTAGCACAGCGCTACGTCTGGCCTGGAATAAGGAAAGACTGCCAGTGGACCAAAACCTGTCACTCATGTCAGCAAACGAAGATCACGCGGCATGCATCATCGCCACTTGGTACATTCAAACTACCGCGCACAAGATTTGCGTGCGTACATATAGATCTCATAGGACCACTACCTATATCAAACGAATACCGGTACTGCCTAACCGCAGTAGATCGATTTACTAGATGGCCCGAAGCAATACCGATACAGGACATAAAGGCAGAGACAGTCGCCAAAGCTCTAATATCTGGATGGATAGCACGCTTTGGATGCCCCAGTGAAGTGATCACAGACAGAGGACGTCAATTCGACTCAGAACTTTTTAAGGCTCTTTCTAGAATGGTAGGATTCCAACATAAACAGACTACAGCATATCACCCAGCCTGTAACGGAATGGTTGAGATATTCCATAGGCAGCTTAAGGCAGCAATAATCTGCCACGCCAACTCGAATTGGACCGAGGCGCTTCCTCTGGTACTACTTGGTATCCGCAGTGCTGTAAAGGAAGACCTACAAGCTTCTCCTGCCGAAGTCGTATATGGCGAGCCGCTTAGATTACCGGGAGAACTACTTCACCCAACTCCACAGATAAGCACTGATATTACGGATTTTATGACAAGATTACGTTCAATTGTCCAGAACATCCAACCAACGCCAGCTTCACGCCATTGTAAAAAAACAACCTTCGTGTTTAAAGACCTCGCCACAGCATCCCACGTCTACCTAAGAGATGACACTGTTAAAGGATCCCTACAACCTGCATACTCGGGACCACACAAAGTGCTCGACAGAGATCACAAGGTCTATAAAATTCTTGTCAGAGGCAAACCAGTAACAGTTACCATAGACAGATTGAAACCAGCTTACCTACTCGCTGATAGCAATTACGCTCCGCCGGAACTGGATCATCCTTCTCCTGAAAATGATGGAAATATTAAGCGCACACGTTCAGGACGAGTAGTACTGGCCCCAGATTATTATCGCCCGTAAGACGGTCTCTGGGGGGGAGTGATGTGGTGGACACTAACATATTATGTGTATTTAATTTTCCCTCTGTCGACTTTTATCTAATAATATAATAACTACATACATAGGTATAAACATTATTTAGAAGAAATATATAAAATATTAAATATGTACACGATAAGTCGTTGACAAATCGGCAGGCCGGCGACCTATAAATCGTTACGTCAAAATGTCTCGCCTTAGAAACATTAAACAAAAGGAATAGCAGGTACTTGCGCGTACGTCACCGGCCGCCCTATAGTTGACCGCTGGCTTTCTCACTGTATCCGCGTCGCTTGCGCTTATAATTATTTACGTGTGCTAAACTGATGGTTAATACTCTTCATTCTTCATTTATATTGACTTTCTCGCTGTGATCTTCTGTGCTACTATCTGTGACTTTTGCTTCCGAACTTTTTGTGAACAGTATATGTGTGCCAATATTATAAACATTGTTGGGAAATTAAACATTGGTGAAATATCGTGAGTGTTATAATTTCATTCTCCACAACACTACATCACAATTCCGGAAATAGCTTCACGTCAAAGACCCTAATACATCAATAAGTCACCTTCCTTACCTCGTCTTACCTGGTCCACTTGTTCATCTTAAATTTAATTATCGTAAATGCCTTGTCATCGACACAGATTACAGGTTTACGGGCGGATGAGGGTCTTCTAAACACATGATATCTGTCCTCGGACGATAGGACATTATTATTCCTTATACATACTTCTCATCATTTCCCTTTGCGTGCTCGTTGCCTCAGGAGGTCGTCGACCACTTTGCCTGTGATCTTGGAGATTGCCTTCTTCGCCTTCTTGAGCTAATGAAAATATTTCTGCCCTTTCGGATATATTAAAATAACTTAACATATTTAAATTTTAATAAATGACAAATGGCCTACTGACAGAAATGAAAAAGAATTTGAAAACGATTTTGTTTTTGAATGAATTCTAACAAGGTACACATTACATTAAAACTTCAGTTTCTAGTGGCATTTAGACTATATTAGTAGAAAAATAACATTCTATTGACTATAAAGAAATAGATGTCTTTATAGTTAACAGAATTAGGCGTTACTTTTCGGAAATCCATTATAATGAAGGAAAGCAAGTTAATTTGCTAAGATCCGCATGCAAATTTTAAAAATGGTGTATATTACCTAATTCTTTGAAGAGCACCTCCCGCCCTCCCTCAGTTGCATGCACAAGCAAACTAACACCGCCACCAGATACCCTCCACCAACCACTACAATACTACCACTAGGTAATATACACCACTGAAGTCGAGAACAGGACACGTGTTTCGCCCCAAAACGAGGCATTATCAAATGCCATAGACTCTACGACAGACGGCCCATTTCTTTGGAAGAACAACAAGACACACTTTCAACCTATGCTTTGATTGGCTTACAGTCAACCAATTGCGTTCATTAAATACGTGAATAAAAGTCTGAGCCTTATTGACATTTAAATTTACTGGAAGCTGTTGTAAAAACTGGTAAAGCAATTACGAGTATGTTGCTGGCTATACAAAACATACATCTGAAAAGAAGCTCCTTTTACTCAGAGGAACAAGTTAAATTCGCTTTTTAAATAAATATATAAAAGAACAAATTATGTTTATTAAGATACTCTTCTGATGCGGTCAAAGGCTGTTGGGCTCCTTTTCAAATTTTGTAAACGTAATTATGAACCGGAGGGTCATAACGGGAATTGGTAAATTTGCCTTCATCGGCCTGCGCTTGGCACTAATTGGGGACCTAAGCGACCTTAAATTATTCTGTAGGATATTGCATGATATTTAAGTGAGTCCATTAATTTTTTTACGAGTGCCGCCCTCCTGCTTTACTTTCATCTCATCTTAATAATAATAAAAAAAATATAGAGATTATGTTTATATCTTATCTACGAGACGCTTCTTAAGTGTACTCAATAAAGATCCCTAGGTGATTTTGACAACATTAAGTTGGTAGATAGATAAATAATAATTTATTCCACCTAATAGAATATGATAACACGATCGACAAATACGATATACGAGGGGTGATCCAAAAGTAATGATAATCAGTTATTTCTAGTGCACACAAAAATACAAAAAAATTTCAGTCACTTACTCAGTTAACCACTAGTTCAGGGAAAAAAAATCATATAAATAGGCCACGATTCCCGGGAGCTACATTCATTTGAATACGGACTGTCAAGGAGTGAACATCAAAATGGAAAAACACGAAATCAGAGCTGTCATTAAATACCTCTGCTTGAAAAAAATGTCTACCAAAGACATACACAGCGACTTGGTGGAAACATTAGGGGACTCTTCTCCTCCATATTCCACAGTTGCACGCTGGGCTAAGGAGTTTAAGTTGGGAAGAACATCGACGGAAGACGAACACCGCGAAGGACGCCCATCGACGTCCCTCACTGAAGAAAATGTGAAAAAAGTTGAAGAAGTTGTATTGGAAGATCGAAGAGTGACTATCAGGCATGTAGCTGAGGTCACAGGGATCTCATATGGCAGCATTCAAAGAATCCTTGCGAACGAATTGCATATGAGAAAGGTCTCCGCGCGTTGGGTACCGAAAATGTTAAACGACGAGCAAAAGAAGAAACGAGTCGACATGTCAAGAGCAAATCTCGAAAAGTTCCAGGCAGACAAGGATAATTTTTTGTCACGTTTTGTGACCATGGACGAGACCTGGATCCACCATTTTGATCCTGAAACAAAACAACAATCGATGACATGGAAACGATCCGATGAACCGACGCCGAAGAAATTCAAAGTGTCAAGCTCAGCAGGGAAGGTTATGGCGTCTGTTTTTTGGGACGCTGAAGGAATAATCATGGTGGACTACTTGGAAAAGGGGGCCACTATTACAGGCTCCTACTATGCAGAACAAATAAGAAGATTGCGGGAGGCTATTAAGGAGAAAAGGCGAGGCAAACTGCGGGCTGGAGTGCTGTTCCATCAAGACAACGCACCGGTTCACAAAGCTGCAATTGCCATGGCTGCCATTCAGGAAGCGGGCTTTGAGCTGGTGGAACACCCCCCCTATTCACCAGATCTAGCCCCCAGCGACTTCTATCTCTTTCCACGACTCAAGGAACACCTCCGAGGCAAGAAATTTGACGATGATAGCGACGTGATGGCCGCGGTTGAGGACTTTTTTGAGAGTCAAGATAAAGATTTTTTTTCTAAGGGAATTTTAGGATTAGAAAAGAGATGGACTAAATGTATAGACTTGCTAGGAGACTATGTTGAGAAATAAATTTATTTATTTATTTTATTCATTGTGTTTATTATTGATTATCATTACTTTTGGATCACCCCTCGTACGTTTCCATAAATAGTCAGGATTCCTAAGAAAGGACTTAATTTTCGCTTTCTCTTTCATTACGCAGTAGCCAACTTGGTCTTCACGTATACTCACAATTCCGGAAATAGCTTCACGTCAAAGACCATAATACATCAATAAGTCACATTCCTTACCTCGTCTTACCCGGTCCACTTGTTCATCTTAAATTTAATTATCGTAAATGTCTTGTCATCGACACAGATTACAGGTTTACGGGCGGATGAGGGTCTTCTAAACACATGATATCTGTCCTCGGACGATAGGTCATTATTATGTAACAAAAATATACTTCCCCTTAGGAAGCGTACAATACCAGGTAAAATTCTATAGATAGCTCTATTATTGTATAATTTCGACGCAACGCTATGTAGTGTATGAAATAATAAAAATATTTTTTTTTTTTTCTGGTGGTAGACCTGGGGTGGTACCTACCTAGACGGATTACTATGCAGGATTCCTATGCAGGAATCCGTCTAGGTAGGTACCACCCCAGGGCCAGTTATTCTACCGTGAAGTAGTAGTGTGCAAGCATTACTGTGTTTCGGTTTGAAGGTGATCACTGGGCATTTGAGACTTTAGAACTGATGTCTCAGGGTTGCGGGCGCAGTGTGGTATCACACAGAAATATTCTGGGCGACACAACATTTGTTGTGGGCGGACGTTGCACTTACCATCAGGTGAACGTTTTGCTCGTTTCGTCACTTTATACAATAAAAAAAAATATGGCGTTGCTTCGTCATCATTATCATCACCCTGAGCTGTTAATAGTCGAATACAGATCATACGCCTGTAGTAGGGAGAATTTCCCATTCATCACCACGCTGAAGAAGGGGACATGCAATCAAATTTCCCCCTAGAGACTTGGCACCTTAGAGGTTGTTGTCTGTTAGGGATATGTGAGTTTTTGGTCTCGCCCTTTCGAGTCGGGTAGTATGGAAATAAATACAAAATATTTTTTATTATTGGTCGGATTGCTATGCAGATATTCGTCTAGGTAGGTCTATCGCTGCAGTGCTACACACGATACACCCGTGTTCCAGGGCTGTTCTCACCGCCCAGAGTTACCGACACACAAGTCGACAGTCCGAATGGAGGCCCGCAGCCTCCCTCGGACGGTCAATAGACGACTTAAAATCATTTGAGATATTCGATAATCGCGCAACCACGCAGCGAACGCGACACAGTCCGAATTTCGAGTGTTTTGTAGGAGTTTATTTAAGTATTTATGTTTGGGTCAAACCAAACCTGGCACGCGGGCCCCTGGCTCGTGAGCACAGTATCCGATGAAGCTGTAAAAGCCAAAAAAGCTAACAGCAATTACAACACCGAAAGTATATACTGCAGTGCCAGTTAATTAGCCGTCAAGCAGTAGTGTGCTAACGTTACTGTGTTTCGGTCAGAAGTGCAATGATGGACTGTGTAATTACTTAGCATATGGGACCAAGAACTGATGTCTCAGGATGATGAGCCTAGTGTACCACACAGTAATGCTCTGCGAGACACAGCATTCGTTACGGGCATGCACTTAATATCGGATGAACGAATACCATAAAAAATCAATTGTGCATTATAATTTTGTGATAAAGTAATGTGGATATGCGAAAATGCTTTTTGACTTGTTGTTTATGGAATGCTTTGGCTCAAGCAATGCAGAAAGTAGTGGATTCCAGTATTACTGCATATTTACAGAGTAAGAACCGATGCTATCTGTTCTTCTAATATATAGTGTAGATTCTTAAGGAGAATGTCTGTCTGAGATTTTCGGTGCTTTCTTTAAGCGTAACATATACCACCACACTTATGGTATATAAGAATAAATCTATTACTCAATCTTTATTAAATGGAAATATCACAAATGATTTCGGGTTCGATTGTAAATTAAGTTAATTAATTCAATGGCGGATGTTAAGTTACAGAATCATAGAAAATATTTCCGATTTCAGCGAGTCGCTGGATTGCGCCGACGTGTGTCACCCTCATTTGGAATAAACGAGTGAAAGCCAACAGCCGAGTTTAAGTCGCGGGTTGGGTGGATAGGATAGTGAGGTTACGTGTAATGTCATTATAGCTCGAACATAATAAACTAACAATAGAACTGATTAATTTTGTTCCACGCCGTCTGCCGGTGATCATCATCATCATTATCATCATTTCAGCCTATCTTAGTCCACTGTTGAACATAGGCCTCCCCCATAGATTGCCACAAAGCACGGTCCTGAGCCACATGCATCCATCGACTTCCCGAAAAATCGCGCAGGTCGTCGATGCATCTCGTGTGGCTCGTGTGGCGCCCTTACACAGCGTTTGCCGGTACGAGGTTACCACTCTAGAACCTTTCTTCCCCAACGGTTATTGGTTCTTCGGGCTATATGGCCGGCCCATTGCCACTTCAGCTTGCTAATCCTTATCTGCCGGTGATCAACTAGCTTGAATTGTACGAAATAATTATTCGTGCAAAGTTTTAAATAAGATTTTAATGTATTCATATTTCACTTAAGCAATGTATTCGACAAGTGTATCCTTTCATAAAACATATGTCATTGTTTTATATGATCATAATCATTGAACATACTATGATAAAATAATTTTAAAACAGTCGCACACAACAAAGTTTAGTATCTCTTCGTAAAAAATAAATATTCTTGGAAATGAATCGATATAAAATAATAGTATTTTTCAAAATTTGTGAGTTAATAGTAAGCTGGAATATCGAAAGGAAACCGGCAACGGTGCTACGGAACTGCGGTGTAACGTCCGTTTCCGGCAGCGCACACAAAGACATCCCCCCCATCAATATGGCTGCCGCGCCACATCCGCGTCGCGGAGAAGAAAGCTTCGGAGTTTCACTTACATTACTTTGTAGCTGTGTTAGTAGACTTTTTTATTAATAATGTAGTTATAAAAATGAAATACATTTAAAATCTGTAATAATACTGTAAAATACTCCTCACACATAATACAGAAAAACTTGGTAGGGTGATGTTAATCATATGAGCCCTTCCCTATCTTGGTTTGTTTATTTAATGAACTATTTGATCATCATCTTGATACAGACAAGGCAACATAGGCAGACGTATGCCTTGTGATAGGTGAATGAGCAAGAAACTTTTGCCAATTGTAGCGACATCTATGTCGCCACTTGAGAAGCTCAAGAAATATTCGCATACGGCCATAATCACGCTATGAAAGTTTTCTGAGATGCGAACTATATATACAACATCTAAATATTACTAGATGGAGGAGACGTCCTCCCCAGATCAGAACAACCGATCTGGCGGGTAGCTACCCTTTTCCTGGACAATATCATACGCCAAAATGGTGACCCCGACGCGATTATGGCCGTATGCGAATATTTCTTGAGCTTCTCATGTGGCGACATAGATGTCGCTACACCAATCATAAAGCTTGGTAAAAAGCGTTTAGTACCATTGTTGTAATTAACGTAAAATTTCGGTCGGTTGCTTGGATAATTACGCGTAACTACGAACTATCCAGTTTCCAAATTGCATTCTGTATGCGTCGTACTTCAGAAGCTCTGAGATAATTATTAATTATCAATGAAGAAAAGTAAGTTACTTTGCTAAGATCCGCATGCAAAATATAAAAATGGTGTATAATTACCTAGGTTTGTTTAAGTGCCCACCCCCCCCTCCCTCAGTGCGTGCACAATCAACTAAACACCGCCACCAGGAACCGCCACCATGTACCCTCCACCAACCACTACATACCACCACAATAATATACCCACTGAAGTCGATAACACGACACGTGTTTCGCCCCAAAACGAGGCATTATCAAGCGTAATAGACTCTACGACAGACGTCCGCCGAGTAAGTAGTAGTCTCGGTAGGAAGGTCTGGTGGAAGGTCGGGTGGCGGTTTTCCTGGTGGCGGTGTTAGTTTGCTTGTGCACGCTACTGAGGGAGGTCGGTGGTGCACTTCAAAAACACTATGTAATATACACAATTTTTATCTTTTGCATGCGGATCTTAGCAAAGTAACTTCTTTTCTTCATTATAATGGATTTCCGCAAAGTAACGCCTGATTCTATTAACTATATTAATTAATCATTGCTGAGTCACTTCGTGTAATCATTTAAAAATGATCAGGAATTACTTAATAGATAATATATTATGTAACAATCTTCATAATACAAATATATACAACATATATAATTCCTATAAATATATTTATTATTGTTTCTTCGCGTTTATGTATATGATACGAAAATTATGCATCGTAACTACAGGCTGACAAACTGGACGCTATAAACGAATCTATCAATCATTCAACATAGTGTTATGGCGACGACCGCGTGGCCTAATAGCTAGGGTACCTGACTTCTAAGCCGTGGGTCCTGGGTTCGAATCCCAGCCGCAGCCAACATTTGTGCAAATTGTTGGTTTTCGGGTCAGGGTGTAATGTGCATGTAAAAAATTATGTTATGTTCTAATGTAAAACGCCCCACGGTACAGGAAAAATCCTACTACGGGCATCGTTTTTTAGCGAGAAAAACTAAACAGATACAAGTAAATCTGACTTTTAAATGCTTGGTAATGGAGCATAAATCGAAAATGATCACTGAACATCATAAAAAAAGGTGAACATGAAAACAGCGACGCCATAAAATTTACAGCGATTAAATATACCTAACTTAATTATCCCGTAACTAAGATTTAAACACGATGCTGCAAGCAATCAACGTTTTATAGAGACATTACGCAAGTCACTCGGCATTAATTCTGTCGGCAATTTTGCTTCTGAAATGAAATGTTAAATTTTTCGTCGTTCGTAGCAGTCTCGTTGAAGTTTAAGTTACAAATATTAATTCGTTAGAGCTTAATAAAATCAGGTTCAGTGCTTTGCTAAGATCCACAAGCAAATATAAAATGGTGTATATTAAACAGGATTTGAAGAGCACTGCCCTCCCACAATGACGTCTTTCACCTCAAAACGAGGCGTTATAATTTGTTATTGACTCTATGATAGACGGCCGACGAGTACTTGTAGTGTTGGTGTGTATCTGGTGGCGGTGTTTTTTTTTTTTTTGAAAAAACGAAGCCCCACAGTAGGATTTTCTCCTGTATCGTGGGTGCGTTTTACAAACATACATTTCACATGCACAACACAACCAGACCCGAAAAGCAACAATTTGTGTTTTTGCACAAATATTACCTCCGGCTGGGAATCGAACCCAGGACCGGTGGCGCAGAAGTCAGGTACGCTAACCACTGAGAGAGTTTTGGAGCTAGGAAGAATCCGCCACGCTGCTCCAATGCGGGTTGGCGGACTTCACGCTATATCCAATTTTCTCAGACATGAAGGTTTCCTCACGATGTTTTCCTTTTATCTCCAATAGTAGTGGTGCCGGCACCGGCAATCGAACCCTGGTCACTCGTGTACTATGAAATTGAAAGCGAGAGCCTAGCCCCTGAGCTACCATGTGTGCATAAAGTTAATTAAAAAATATATATAAATATTCACTGGTATTTCGATAGTAAACACTGACCATTGAACTTGGTTATAGAAGAGTGAGCCACCAGGCTTTTTTTATTGGAAACATGTGACCATGCGTACATATCGTTCACGTGATGCTTAGTGCAACTTCTGCCCAGAACAAATGCTGTTCCACCCAGAACATTCCTACACCACATTGCGACCGTCCCCCTAAGACATGAGTTCATCAAGCCTCATATTGCCCAGTATAATACTAGGGAACAGTGCTTCTTCAAATCGAAACACATTCGCACACTACTGCTTGACGGAAAAATATCTGGTACTACGGTTGGTCTTATGTAGATGGATTCTTGACAAAGAATCCCTATCCCCCAGTGATTTACACGTAGATGAAGCTAGGCGTGATATTATTTCATTGCGATGTGAAATGCAAAGATACTGCTATATAAAAAGCACGCACCCACACAGGCGCACTCACGTATGCGAGATCATCACACGGTAGGTTTCGTAGACATTATATAAACGTTTTATACAATAATGAAAAATATCAAAGTAACTCTTTTGAACGTTTCAATGAAAGGAATAGCATGAACTGGTAATGGCAGAGCAGAAACTCTAGTAGTCCACCACAAAAAAACCTCGAAGTGGGAATCCCATATGCCTTTTTTATACATTTTGGGTATAGGCGCGCAAACAAAACGATTAGCCTACGCTCATGATGCGTCTCATCTATATATATTAAACAAAGTCGTGTTAGTTACACCATTTATAACTCAATGAACGCTTAGGCCGTCTTTTATGATGTTGGATTTGTCTCCGCCACGAATAGCAGAATGACTATAAAAACATCGCAAAAACATCACACGCTACAACGCGGAACGGGCAGGACAACGTCTGCCGGGACCAGCTAGTATTCGTATAGAATTAGAAGGCGATGACACGTAGAGAATATTTATAAAAGTATTTTCAGAAGGATAAAAGGTTTTCTCTCACTTTAAAGAGGACTATGAAATGTGCATATTGTACCACGTTTTTAAACTGCGGGTTGGCAATATCATTCTTATGGGCGGAGGTTCTTAAACAATTTCTTAACAGCGAAGCACGCGGTAAAGCTGTAGTAGAATGTTCATGTTTTTGTGAATCGGTCCAGATAGAAACCGAATGTACTTGCTTCCATAAATAATATAATGATTTTTGAGCAAACTACAAACTCGTAATCTAAAATAACCTACTGGATATAACTTTAGCATAAAATATGCCGTGTGGTGGCAGCTCGTTAAAAGAATACTACCACTCCATCTCATCCAATAGATCTCGTAAAAGGCGAGTAAGGAATTTAACTGCACTATGCACCCAACAGCGCATGGTGGCGATGGGCTCACCACCTATCACATCAAATGCATTATATTGTTTTGGTGAAACGTGGATTGTGGCAGTCATCTGTTCTTGCGAGTGAGTGCCCAGTCTCTGACTACCCCTTATGGGATACAGTCGTGATCTTATGTATGTATGTATAAAATAATATATACTGATTTAAAATCGACGTTACAGTTGATGTAACTTTCGGACAACATTTAGTCAGATTAAATGGAAAATGACATCCCTTAACACCTTATTCATTAACTGCAATTGCAATTATTGCAGCTAATAAAATAATATACCAAACCAAAACTTTCAAATGAAATCTTATTTTTAATACATGAAATCTTATTTTTATTTTGCCTGGCGCAGTTGGGTATTTCTATAAAATAATCAAATACAAAGCCATTATTTAGATAAAGACTCGAATTTCAACATTTTTGGTTTATTATTTCGTCTCACTTGCGACGTTTATCCATTGGCGTCCTGAGACTTTGTAATGACGTCTAAGTACCGCTGTTATCCCGCTGATAGGGATTTCTGTAAGGGAAGCACGCTGAATGAAATCTGTTCGCAAAAAAAAAATAACATGAAAGAAAAGCTCACAGAAGATTAAGTTATATCTGATATTTATGAAGCTACAAATGGAAAATTAGATAACTTAAAACCTAAGAAAAATGTATTTATATCATCATCATCAATTTAACGCATTACAAGTCCACGGTTTTGCAGTCAATGGACGCCTACGTAAGGCGTCCATTATTGACTGCAAAACCGTGAAAGTTGCCAGTACATTTATATACTTTTCTATTTATAATTTTCAGAAATACACTTCTTATTGAGTTTTTAAGGAATTTGCAGTTGTTAAGGTGTATCCTCTAAATCAGAGATTCCCAAGGTGGTCGATATCGACCCGTTGGGGTTGAAAACGGTTACCCAAGGGTCGACATAAACGAAAACTGATTTTGGGGGTCGACGAGGTTTTTTTTTGTTTTTGGAACGAAGTTCCTTATGGGGAGCTGCGGAGGGGTACCCTAGCCGGCAAAAACGTCTGTAACGTTAAAAGAAAAAAGCCTAAGATTTTTATCTATACTAATATTATAAAGAGGAAAGATATGTTTGTTTGCAATGATTTAACTCAAAAACTACTGCACCGATTTTAAAAATTCTTTCACTTATATACAACTACATTATCACCGAATAACATGAGTTGTATTTTATTAAAAAAAAAACGAGATCCCTACGAAAATTGCTATGATGTAACTCAAGGTATCAAATTTACTGATAAAAGTCATTATTTGGCGTGCGCTGCAAAAATTATTAATGATAAAGACAATAATGTACTACATTTTCATACTACTCATCATTACTCACAAAAAAGTCCGCTAGTAGTTACTAGGGAAAATAATGTAAGGAAACGTAGGTGGTGGTAACTACGTTATGAATTCTGCGGCGCCAGTTATGCATTCAAACAAAAAGTAGTGCGAAAACATTACTGGGTTTCGGTTTGAAGGAGTTCGGTTTACTGGTGGTAGGATTCCTATGAAGGTATCCGGTACCACCCTCGGGCCGGTTATTCTGCCGTGAAGCAGTAGTGTGCAAACATTACTGTGTTTCGGTTTGAAGGGCACTGTGAGCTAGCGTAATCACTAGGCATATGAGACTTAAGAATCGATGTCTCAGGGTGTCGGGCGCAGTGTGGTGTCACACAGTAATTTTCTGGGTGATACAGCATTTGTTATGGGCAGACGTTGCACTTACCGTCAGGTGAACGTTTTGCACGTTCCGTCACTTTTATGAAATTAAAAAAAAAAGATTCTTGAATTCTATTTATTTGTATAGATTACTCGACTATGATAAAAAATAATTCGAATGAGACGACTTACTAAAAGTTTCCAAAAAATATATTTAAGGGCTACATGTTCAAAAGTAATGAAAACTGTCAATTTAAATTAAAAGTATTTTTTTCTGGGTGTGTGAAAACTCTATGTAATGCAATCTGGCACAGTTTTAAACCGCCATTAAACAAACACTTGACTATAACTGTTGTAACCACAGAACAGAAAAAACATATAACAACATACAAAAACATATAACGCTGTGTGTTGAGGAATCTCAGGGGTTAGGTTAGACTTGCCTTCAACTGTATGCTCGGCTGTGAGGCCAACATCGTTCATCATCATCATCATCATCATTTCAGCCTATTACAGTCCACTGTTGAACATAGGCCTCCCCCATAGATTGCCACAAAACACGGTCCTGAGCCACCTGCATCCATCGACTTCCCGCAAAACGAGAACCTTTCTTCCCCAACGGTTATCGGTTCTACGAGCTATATGGGCGGCAAGAAACCTAAATATCGGAAAAATATATAGGGGACCTGAAAATTCCTCCAATTTGTACGAGAGCAACGTGATTGCTTCACCCCTCCCCCCGCCCTCGGCTCCCGTATTAAAAATGAGAGACCTTAACCGGAGCAGTAGGACGGTTATAGGTTTTTTGCTTAGCTTACGAAAATGAAACATTTTAATACAATAGAAGCCCATCTGAGTCTCAGTTTATGTAGTTGCACGGTAAATACCTTTTTACGGTACCCATCTTTACTTTACAACCGCATTGCCGCAAGTTAACTGCAGGAATAAAACGAAGTAGCCATGTATTAAAAACCTTAAGCTGCGTACGTACTTTGGGGGTTGTTACAAGCGTGCAATTTCTACGAACGTTTTTAGATTTTAATGCGGCGTCATGTTCTGTTTGTTACTAGATAATCATCTATATAGTTAATAGAAGCCGGCGTTACTTTGCAGAAATCCATCACAATAAAGGAAAGAAAGTAAGTTTGCTTAGATCCGCATAAAAAAGTAAAGTAGCTAGGAAGAATTCGCCATGCTGCTCCAATGCGGGTTGGCGGACTGCACATGTCTTCGAAATATTTTTTATTTCTCAGACATGCTTTCAGACATGCCGGTTTCTTCACGACGTTTTACACTTATAATTGCAATTAACAATTTTAGTGGTGCCGAGAATCGAACCCAGGTCACTCGCGTACTATGAAATTTACATCGAGCGCCTAGCCCCTGAGCTATCACGGCTCTAGACCCGCATGCAAAATGTAAAATGGTGTGTATTAGCGTGCACAAGCAAACCAATACCGCCACGGGAGCTGCCACCAGATACTCCCCACCACTAAAACACGACACGTATAACTATTATAACATCGTAAAAATATCAAGAAATAATTTTTATTAAGAAAATTCATTTTGTCATACATTTTCCGCATACAGCGCCAATTGACAGAAACAAAACACAGGCAAAAATGAACATGGCGAATAATGCAAACATGCTAATGTTATCACTGGGCATACGAGATTAAGAACTGATGTCTCGGGGTGACGGGCCCAATGTGGTGCCACACAGTTATGGGCAGACGTTACACTTACTATCAGGTGAACGTTTTGCTCGTCTCGTCACTTTATCCAATAAAAAAATATTATGGCAGTAGATGGCGTTGTGTGCATTATCGTTAAAAAATCGAGTTTTTACTAATTTTTAGTTCATTTTTCGACCGTTATTGCATTTTGTAAGTCAAACTGTAAGTTGCCTTCGAAGATGTTCACTTTGTGAGGTTATCAAATTTGTGATTATTGATTCTGAGACGGTACAAAATTCGCTAGGTTCAGCTATATTTGAATGGTACGAGTATATATATATTCCTACTGTATTGTTAATAATTAAAAAAAAAACTCTGTAATATTAAACAGTACAACTTTAATAACGTATTTAAAAGAAACGTTGCCCCACACTAGGAGTTCTCCTGAGTCGCGGGTGCGTTTTAGACAAACACCCAGACCCGGAACAACTATCTGTATGAATCAGCTATCTGTATGCCACACAAATATTTATCCCGTGCGGGAATCAAAACCGCGACCCGTGGCGCAGAAGCCAAAGGCAAAGCCGAGCCGGCTGTAACGGAGTTACTGGTGGTAGGATTCCTATGCAGGGATTTGTCTAGGTAGGTACCACTCCAGGGCCAGGTATTCTGCCGTGAAGCAGTAGTGTGCAAACATTGCTGTGTTTCGGTTTGAAGGGCGAGACTTAAGAACTTATGTCTCAGGGTGATGGGCACAGTGTGGTGTCACACAGAAATTTTCTGGGTGACACAGCATTTGTTATGGGCAGACGTTGCACTTACCATCAGGTGAAAGTTTTGCTCGTTTCATCACTGTATCTAATTAAAAAAAAGACGACAAGTTTACTTCTATGTTAGGAAAAAAATCAATGAAATATTATTGTTAATAAAAAAGGCGTGAATGACGAATAAGGGGTAGGCAGAGACCAAACACTTAGCCAATTTTGCGCCCCCACGGGAAACGAGACGTGGCGAACCACTTCGTCGCCATTTTGGTCATTAATCATATAAGCTACTTTATATTAACCATAAGTTTAACGCACACATAAAACGGAAGAGTCGAGTTAGAGATGAAAAAGCATCCAGAGTCCAGATTTTATCATAAAATTTTATAATACTTAACGACGTTAAGCCACTGGCATCCTGAGAGGTTTCGAAATAACGATCCTTCTAAGTAGCGCTGTTATCCGATAATACGGTTGATAAGGATTCTAGGAGATACCTTTAAAGAGATTTGTTTTCAAAAATATTTTCAGAGAAATACAGAGAGAAATGTTTAATGCAGAAATAAGATACAACTATCTTGACCTGTGCGAATATTTCGCTCGGTATCGTGATCATGAACAGATGGCGTCATCTACCTTCTTTAAAGAATGTAACAGCCTATAAATGTCCCACTGCTGAGCACAGGCCTCCTCTCATTTCTGAGAGGGTTTGGAGCTGGGTATAGTCCGCCACGCTGCTCCAATGCGAGTTGGCAGCCTTCACATGTCCTCGAAATATTACTATTCCTCGGACATGCAGGTTTCCTCACGATGTTTTCCTTCACCGCTCAGCACGTGGTAAATCAGCACTTAAAATTGTAGAACAATAATAGAGGTGCCGGCACCGGGGATCGAACCCAGGTTACTCGCGTACTATGAAATTAAAGGCCAGCACCAGGCCCCTGAGCTACCACGGCTCTGGCGTATCAAAAATTAATTTTGATAAAGTATTAAGGGAGCAATTTACAACGACAAAAGCACACCTTTGAGAAATAATATTAATAGATATAAGTTGTGAAGCTGAAAGTTTACAGTCCACTGCTTTTCACTGCAAACTGTAAACTAAAGCGCAAATACATATAAGAACGTTTATAGTTTGAAATCCTAGTGTGTGAGGAATCATTTATTTTATAAAGAAATGAAAATAATTTAAAACGTGATACTTACACCAGGCCAAAAGTTCAGCAGTGGACTTACGATGACCTGCAATGATGACTACGACCGCCGGATTATTTTACTGTTGTACTTACCTGTAATAAAAATCATCTATTAGTAATCAAAAATAAAAATTACATAAAATGAGAGGAACAATTTTTATCGTTATAATGTAACAGCCCATAAATGACCCACTGCTAGGTAGAGGCATTCTCCCTTTTATAAAAGGATAAGACTTTCAATGCCACGGAATTTCAATGTGGATGGGTCGACGCCGGATGGCCGGTGAAATGTCGTTTAATATTTTTTTTATATTGTAGATACGAGCATGTACAAATCAGTACCTAGTAATTGCAATTAGCCGTTTGAGTCGATTTGGCACCGAGAACCTTCGGGAAACTTCATCGTTATACTGAATAACGTATGTGTACTATATGAAAAGTAATAGACTGCTAGAAAGATAAGATTTATAATTTATGGATTAAGTGACGAGACGAGCAAAATGTTTACGTGGTGGTAAGTGCAACATCTGCCAATAACAAATGCTGTGTCACCCAGAAAATTTCTGAGTGTCCTACACTGCGCCCTTCACTCAGAGACATTAGTTCTTAAGTCTCACATGCACACTGATTACACTAGCTGCTCAGTGATGTTTGCACACTACTGCTTGACGGCAGAATAACTGACCTGGGTTGGTACCTCCCTAGACGGATTCCTGAATCCTACCACCAGTTTATACGACTAGTAGAGTTAGACCCATTATTATAAAAAAGTGAAGCCTTTCAATGTCCCACTGCTGAGCAAAGGCGTCCTCACATTTTTGAGAGGGTTGGGAATATTCCGCCACGCGGTTCCAGATTATCGGACATAAATTATTTTTCATCCTCAGACACGCAGGTTTCCTCACGATGTTTTCCTTTACCGCTGAGCACGTGTTAAATCAGCACTAAAAATTTCAGTACAATTTTAGAGGTGAAGACAGGTACCGGGTATCGCACTCAGGTCACCCGCTAAATAAAATTTAAGGCGAGCGCCCGATAAAGATGCTACGGCTTCTACCTTCAGGTATATTTTTTAATAATAAAAACAACGCAAATCATCGTTAAATTCGCCGGTAAACAATTAAGATATTTAATTCTTGAAAAGGATCCTAGAGGTAAGTGCGAACGGTGCGAGTCTCTTGAAAATTCGAGCTACTTAGGGCTAGTTAATATTATCAAGTAGAGAAATTAGTTCGAGTAAGTTCCTGCTTTTTCTGCGTACAATATAAAAAGTGAAATAATTATAGCTATTCACTTTTTTTATTGTACGCTGTTATACGAGATTTGATGTGTACATGCAATTTATATATGGTATAATATGTATATCCGTGTGGTAGCGGCTTAAGAGAATCTACTACCCCGCCATCTCATCCCGTGAGCGTCGTAAAAGTCGACAGAGGGAAAATTAAAACCAGGAGATAGGAAGCAACATCTTCATGGAAAATCTGAATAAATAAACTACGGTTGTCAACTCGTCTGCCAAGCGTGGCAACTATGGCAAAATCACACCAAATTGAGAGCTACAAACTTTTGTGGCAATCTATGGAGCAGGCCTATTTTCAGCAGTAAAAAAACCACACGCACGACCTCGTGGCTCAGTGGTCAGAGTACCTGACTTCTAAGCCGCGGGTCCTGGGTTCGCGTCCCAGCCGGAGCCAACATTTGTGCTAAAACATAATTGTTGGTTTTCGGGTCTGGTTGTGTTGTGATTGTCCTCGTGTTTCTGACACTGCATCGTAGCCTACCTCCGATCTTATCGCATCAGCGTTACATCGGGCGCGGGTAGGTTGGAACGAGTGAGTGCCTCTGTGTTTGCGCGTACACTTGTGGCACTATAATATCCCCTGCGCAGTTGATGGCTCTCGACAGTAGTCGGAAGTTGTCGTCATGGTCGAAATCGGCCTGGAGAACATCATCATCATCATCATCATCATGTTCAGCAGTGGACTAGTGATAGACTTAAATGATGACAATATTTATAGATTTCCTGCAAAAGTTGTTGGTGCAGACGTTAGATATGAAGGTGCCACAATTTAATCACATGGGTGGTCTGAAATGTCGACTAATAGAAATGCCAAAGAATAACTCAAAGTTTTTAAATAATGAAACGATTTTAGTTTATTTATACTTTTGTATCAGTTTAAGTATAATCTGCAGGGGGGGTTCTGGTCCCCACACTTATGTATGGTAGTGAATGCTGGGTCTGGCAGAAGAAGCATGAAAGTAAGATTAACGCTGTGGAAATGAGAAGTTTGAGAAGTATAGCTGGAGTAACTCTGATTGACAAAGTGAGAAACAGCGTGATAAGGGAACGTCGCGGTGTGGTTGAAGATGTAGTGACAAAGATAGAGAAAGGGATGCTTAGATGGTTTGGACACGTAGAGAGGATGAATGAAAGGAGATTGACAAAACAGATTTATGAGGCAAGTGTGAATGGGAAAGCCGGTAAGGGTCGACCTAGGCGAACGTATCACAATCAGATCGGTGAACTTTTGGGGAAAGGTTACGTTAAAAGTACCCGCAACCGACGAGCGTGTGTGAAAACGCTAATGAAAGTAGAAGCTAAAGATGTGTGTCAGGATCGTAGCAAGTGGAAAGATGTGGTCTCTGCCTACCCCAATGGGAAAGAGGCGAGACTGTATGTATATATGCATAAATAAATCATTGGTTCTGACAACCGACATGTATGTACATACGTATGTACATACGTAACATATCGGTGTTAATGATGTCATTGTACACAAAATACCATTAACGTTAACCAGTAAATAAATGATTATTCCATTTTGTAACACCATTCTATATTTCAGAAATATTGAAGCCATAAATATGTTCACAAATATGCAAATAATAGTTTAATGTTGTAGTAATATTTGTAGTTTTAATATCACTGGCTGGTGTAATACCAGACCGAAAATACTTACCTTAATTATTTTAAAATGAATGGAATATAACTACATTTATACTACGGTACTTGGTGCGAATTCTCCTGTGGCCGGATTAAGTAGGCTGCTTAATGAATATTGTACGAAAATTGATGTTTACGCTGACTCCTGGTACAGTTTAAAAAGAAAAATATGTTTTTGCAAAAGTTAACAAATGTGTAGTTGAGACATAGCATTTAACCACTGCACTTATAATTTTTTTTGCATGATTTGTATGCCAGTAATAGGTGAAACATTTAGATTTAATTTTTTTAGACATTTTTTTTTGCTATCATTTAATGTGTTAACTGTTGGTGTACGATAATAAAACAAAACAAAAAAATATTAACTTTGCGTTTCTTTCAATGAAAGATTCAGTTAATATTTAAAAGACAACAACGTAATATTTAAGTAACCGGAACTATAATGGGTTTCACAAACAAGTCGAGTTTAAGAGATATAACTTAAACTGTTTATGACCCCAGGGAGTCAAAATATTACGACTATAAAGAGAACAAGAGTCAGAAAATTATATTTAAACTTCCCTACGCTCTGACGAGAATAATTATTCATGGATAATTATATAGCTTTATTTTTTTTCATTTTGTACAATTTTTTTTATTGGATTAAGTGGCGAAACGAGAAAAACGTTCACCTGACGGTGAGGCTGTGTCACCCAGAACGTTTCTGTATGACATCACACTGCGTCCATCATCCTGAGACATCAGTTCTTAAGTCTCATATATTTTTAGTAATTCACTGCAGAATTACCGGCCCTGGGGTGGTACCTACCTAGACGGATTCCTGCATAGGAATCCTACCACCTATATAAACATTCATCATCATCATCATCATTTAAGCCTACCACTAGTCCACTGCTGAACATAGGCCTCCCCCATAGATTACTACAAAAGTGTGTAGCTCTCATTTTGAGGGGAAAATTCACCATAGTTGCCACGCTTGGCAGGCGGGTTGGCAACCGTTTATTTATTCAGATGTTCCAGAGAGATGCTGCCGCTGCCCACCACCTGGTTTTAATTTTCCCTCTGTCGACTTTTACGACACCCACGGGATGAGATGGAGTGGTAGATTCTCTTAAGCCGCTACCACACATTCATTATTTTAGTTTAAGACAAACATGTCAGTAAACGCAATCTTTAATCTAACCCTGAATCCCTGTAATTATAATAGGGTCCTAATCCTCAGCATGCGGCAGATATATTTTATCTTAGGTTTGTTTGTTTAGGACTGGGCTCGGTAAATCGGGATGAACAAAAGCACCGATTTAATTAACATGCGAGGGGATCAGGAGAGACTAGCGTCATCCTGAGCCATGCGGATGTGGATGGCAACTACTGAGTATGATTAATTGATGCTGAGCGATTTAATTTGTAAATTGTTATTATTGGTACCGCCATGTAGTGGCGGCGAGATGAGATCTGCCACTCCATCTCGTCTCGTTGATAACGTTAAAGTTGATAGAGGAAATAATTAGAACGAGAAGAGGGACAGCAGCAACTTATTGGAACATCAAAATAAATAAACTGCGGCGGCCAATTCGCCTGCCAAGAGTGACAATAATAGCAAAATCTTCTCTTAAGCTATGGGGGAAGGATATGTATTTACATGCATTTGGACACAGAAGCTTTTAACGCTCGGAGCTATGCAACGTATGATAAAGACTATATAGTATTAGACTATATAATATTATGTAGCTTTAATAAACGAAAAAATGTTTATTAAAGTATTGATATAGTTTTAATAAACGATATTACTAAAATTTACGAATCAAGACTGAATGAATTTCATATAACGTAGATCAAAGAGTGAGTAAATTAAGTCATTTGAAAAAAAATTATAATAGATGTTTTCATACTTTGCATAATTTTTTATTTTATTCTCGCATTGTCACATTTTTTGTAGGAATCGTCGACGGACGAGCGTCTCCTTGTGAATCAGTTCTAAGACTCATATGCTTAGTGTGATTACACTAGCTCTCGGTGTCCTTCGGACCGAAACACTGTAATGTTTGCTCACTACTGTTTAACGGCAGAATAGCTTACCCTGCAATGGTTACCTATTTACATACCTAGACGGATTCCTTCACAGGAATCCTACCACCAGTAAATCACATCAAATCGTTGTAAGAAATTTTCGCAGTCTGAAATTTATAAATTAATGCATCTTTGTTCATTTATGTCACCGCGGTACAGAGGTCTACCTCGCTAATCCTGGATCTGAGACGGATCCGAGACCAATATTTGTACAAATTATTGGATTTCGGATCTGGACGTACTGTGACGTATGGTCCGATGTCTCTGTCACTGCAGCTTCTCTTTCGTCCGTTCTAATCGTAAAATCTATACATCGTACACGAAACAAATGAGCGTCTCTGTTTATACTTTCGGCTATATATATACATTACAGGCGGCAATTTTTGATTATTATGGCCGTAGGTATCATTATTAATTAGAGACAAATTGTACGTTATTGTATTGTAATACAAAAATCGAATCGACGAGTCACTGCCCGTTGAGTCGTGCGGTCATCTAACAATCTATTTTATGGAACCTTGTTAGTAATAATTCGCATTAACAATTTTTTTTTCGTTGCTTGCCAAATAGAGCACTGTTCAAAAGACGTGACGAAATAAAACCTAAAAATTTTTGACAACATTCATTTCTTTGAATAGAAAATTTACTTCTTCCAAAAATGTTAAATTTCCTAATCAATTATCTTGAAATCAATAGTAATCCTGTAAGTTTCAAGATAATCAAGATAATCGTATCACATAGTTATTTTATGAATTGTAAACACGGTTAAATATATATTTTTTGATAAGTAAGGATGATAAAAGATCACACAGCCCACCTTATTGTCAGTGATTACTGTAGCTTTGTCTAACAACTGCATCTGTCCATATCATGATGGATCTACGTTGTCACCACTGGAGATTAAGAAATAATGTTACCAGTTATTGGGTCTCCAATTCTCGTCACGGTATTATGTGAATACGTCGTCTTTAGTAATGGTAGGATTCATATCTAGGAATCGATCCCAATGGACTAGCGCAGTGTGGTGCATCACAGAAATGTCCCGGTTGACACAACATTTATTTTGGACAGACGTTGCACATACCAGCACTCGCCACGTTTTTCGCTGCAGCTTACCGTTTATTGATTAAACCAAATGTTTATTTTGTACTAGCGTTAGTTAATATGTTTATTTACCTATTCGTACTTTTGATTATTGCGATATCGAATATTTTATCTAGCGAGTACACATACAAATTAGCTTACGTCGAAAATAATAACATAGCGAAATATAAACTATGTTCTAAATAAGGTTAAACAATATTAATTCAGTTTTAAATAAAGCGAAAACGTAAACAACATCCAATTAAAGTTAAAGGTTGCTTTGGGACCAAGTTTATCTCGATATATTCCGTTATTCGAAATAATTTATTTCCGTATGTATTACGATAATTATTTTCCCATGGGACCAACTATCAGTTAAATATTGGTTTTCATTTAAACCTTTATCCCGCCGAACATTATCCAGGGCTACACTTTATATGAAGGTAAGGATAACGCAAAATAGACAGAAAACAAAGGGTCTCAGTCGCCATTCAAGTGTAAGATTTAGGAACTATTATGTGGAAAATTCGCTTTCGTAGATCAGTGAGGGGAATTCATAAACTAAGGTAGTCGATCGATGCAAATTTTTGGTTTTCGATTTTATATCAGTAATGGTTTCATAATGGCAAATGAGAACGCAGTGTACCATGTGATCTCTGTGACACACAGACACGTACATTCTTTATAAGTCAAAACCAATCGTAGCATGTACGAAAGAATTTTTTTATCAGACTTGGGAACGGCTCGACCGATTTGGCTTTGGACTGGAATTGGATTTTTTGATTGTGTTCGTAATTGCCAGGAGACGGTTGCTATGAAAGCATTTTTTTGGAAAATCCACTTTAAAAGTCGGAAATTTGGCAGTCTCGTCACTTTATCCAATAAAAAAAACAAACTCCAAAAGTAAGTATTAAAATCTCAATAAAAGTTATAAAATTGACGCTTTTTTTACTGGTGGTAGGATTACTATGCAGGAATTCTTCTAGGTAGGCCAACCCAGGCGAGTAATTCTTCCGTGAAGCAGTAGTGTTTCAAACATTACAGTTTCGGTATGAAGGGCACTGAGAGCTAGCGTAATCACTGGGCATATGAGACTTCAGAACTGATGTCTCAAGGTAAAAGCGCAGTGTGGCGTCACGAAGAAATGTTCAGGGTGACGCAGCATTTGTTATGGGCAAACGTTGCACTTACCATCAGGTGAACGTTTTGCTCGTCTCGTCACTTTTTGCAATAATAAAAAATACTTCACTAGTGATTTTCAATTAAGTCATTCGCATCACTTACTAAAGAAAAATGTTCACCTTTAACCGTTTTCTTTCCCTCCTAATAGTCACTGAGTCGAATGTAATACTAGAATGACGACAACGTGCTTTTTTAGTTTGTCAGTCCTATTATACCCTTACCTTTGTGAT
The DNA here is from genome assembly GCA_019845155.1 of Luehdorfia chinensis. NCBI lineage: Eukaryota > Metazoa > Arthropoda > Insecta > Lepidoptera > Papilionidae > Luehdorfia > Luehdorfia chinensis. The sequence continues at coordinate 1,784,838 of JAHVAK010000415.1, forward strand.
ATAACTTTATGATATGTAGAAATAATTGAGGGGAATGTCTGAACCGTATTATTCCAGAGTAAATTCTTTTACCTCCCTCGCCGCTACATGAGATAACTTTTTCCTTAAATACACTTTCTTTAATGGTTACCAATAAAATGGATATAAGTTCAAAATGCGATCACAAATATTTACTCAGAAATGTTTGTCTTATTTTTGTCGATATTGCTGACAAGTTTAAAAATAAGCTTTAACGTATTAGCTTTAGCTTTAAAAAGTGAACGTTGAGCGCGGGAATTTATTGTGAGAAAAACTATTGAAGCACATGTGAAGTAATGTTTGCACACCGCTGCTTCACGGCAGAGTAACTGGTCATGCGGTGGTACCTACCTAGACGGATTCCTGAATAGGAATCCGTCTAGGTAGGTACCACCGCATGTTTTTTTTATTGGATAAAGTGACGAGACTAGCAAAACGTTCACCTGATGGTAAGTGCAACGTCTGCCCATAACAAACGCTGTGTCACCCAGAACAACGAGTGGCACCACACTGCGCCCGACACCTTGAGACATCAGTTCTTAAGTCTCATATGCCCAGTGATTACTTTAGCTCACAGTGCCCTTCGGACCGAAACACGGCAATGTCTATACATTACTACTTCACGGCAGAATAACTGGCCATGCGGTGGTACCTACCTAGACGGATTCCTGCATAGGAATTCTACCACCAGTATAATGTATGTATGTAGTTATTTACTTATATGTTTCATATACGTGCTGACAAATAGCAGACAGAATATATTGAGGTTCTTCAGCACAGCCAGCACCCAAAACCGATAGTAGTGGGTATGTTATTACCTACCATGTATATATACGAATATATATACGTATATAAGTATATATACGAATATATATACCTATTACCAAATATCACCGTTATAAGGCCTCAAAAAATATTTGATCAGTTGCACGATATGATATAAAATTAAACACAAAATACATTCACAATGCATAATCTTCAGTACATTAATTTATATATTTAAAATAAGCAACAATAAAAGGTAAAAAATACTCTATTTTGCATGAGTCTTCCATTTGCACCGAAACTCGAGTGCATTGCTTCAAACATACGAGGGGTGATCCAAAAGTAATGATAATCAATAATAAACACAATGAATAAAATAAATAAATAAATTTATTTCTCAACATAGTCTCCTAGCAAGTCTATACATTTAGTCCATCTCTTTTCTAATCCTAAAATTCCCTTAGAAAAAAAATCTTTATCTTGACTCTCAAAAAAGTCCTCAACCGCGGCCATCACGTCGCTATCATCGTCAAATTTCTTGCCTCGGAGGTGTTCCTTGAGTCGTGGAAAGAGATAGAAGTCGCTGGGGGCTAGATCTGGTGAATAGGGGGGGTGTTCCACCAGCTCAAAGCCCGCTTCCTGAATGGCAGCCATGGCAATTGCAGCTTTGTGAACCGGTGCGTTGTCTTGATGGAACAGCACTCCAGCCCGCAGTTTGCCTCGCCTTTTCTCCTTAATAGCCTCCCGCAATCTTCTTATTTGTTCTGCATAGTAGGAGCCTGTAATAGTGGCCCCCTTTTCCAAGTAGTCCACCATGATTATTCCTTCAGCGTCCCAAAAAACAGACGCCATAACCTTCCCTGCTGAGCTTGACACTTTGAATTTCTTCGGCGTCGGTTCATCGGATCGTTTCCATGTCATCGATTGTTGTTTTGTTTCAGGATCAAAATGGTGGATCCAGGTCTCGTCCATGGTCACAAAACGTGACAAAAAATTATCCTTGTCTGCCTGGAACTTTTCGAGATTTGCTCTTGACATGTCGACTCGTTTCTTCTTTTGCTCGTCGTTTAACATTTTCGGTACCCAACGCGCGGAGACCTTTCTCATATGCAATTCGTTCGCAAGGATTCTTTGAATGCTGCCATATGAGATCCCTGTGACCTCAGCTACATGCCTGATAGTCACTCTTCGATCTTCCAATACAACTTCTTCAACTTTTTTCACATTTTCTTCAGTGAGGGACGTCGATGGGCGTCCTTCGCGGTGTTCGTCTTCCGTCGATGTTCTTCCCAACTTAAACTCCTTAGCCCAGCGTGCAACTGTGGAATATGGAGGAGAAGAGTCCCCTAATGTTTCCACCAAGTCGCTGTGTATGTCTTTGGTAGACATTTTTTTCAAGCAGAGGTATTTAATGACAGCTCTGATTTCGTGTTTTTCCATTTTGATGTTCACTCCTTGACAGTCCGTATTCAAATGAATGTAGCTCCCGGGAATCGTGGCCTATTTATATGATTTTTTTTCCCTGAACTAGTGGTTAACTGAGTAAGTGACTGAAATTTTTTTGTATTTTTGTGTGCACTAGAAATAACTGATTATCATTACTTTTGGATCACCCCTCGTATAACATGACGTAGAATCGATGTGAGAACCTTATTGCGCTTCCACGCACTTCGTTCCTTCGGTCCTATATACGTACCTTCTTTCTATTTCAATTTTACGAGGGAAATAAGGCCACAGCTATTTTTAATTATGGTTAAATTTAATTTAAGTTCGCTACCTTGTTGGCGACGTACAAAATCTTTTTTTATTCAATAAGTGCCGAGACGAACAAAACGTTCACCGTTTACGTGTAAGTGCAACGTTTGCCCATAACAAATGCTGTGTCACCCAGAACATTTCTGTGGGACACCACACTGCGCCGGTCACCATGAGACATCAGTTCTTAAGTTTCATATGCCCAGTGATTACACTAACTCTCGGTCCCCACAGACCGAAAAACAGTAATGCTTGTACACTACTGCTTCACAGCAGAAAAACTGGCCTGAGGTACCTGCCTAGACGAATTCATGCATAGGAATCCTACCAACAGTAATGCGTTATTGGATAGGATCTTGCTTAACTGGCCAAAGCATACTTTAATATACTGGTTTATAAATTCGTCTCGAAATGTCTTGACTTTGGTATAAAGAGAACTAATAGATATTATGGAATGTAAAAGTTTTCTTACTTGCAGTATATATGCTGTCATGTACAGTCTCATTAATCTGGTCCGTGGCCGAATTTATGAAACCCTGGTCTATAAGGGTAACATAAATCTATTTAGGTAGCTAAGGGGCATAAATTCGATTCCCGTCTCGAGCGACGGATTCCACATTTTCCCGAGAGAAGGTCGGTTATACGTGCCCGCACCGATACTGAGGCAAATTCGATAAGGCGTAGCGTGAAATATTCTTCCTAAATTTATTTTCCGCAGGTGTCGGTTGCTTTGATTGAGTTTAGGTGATACGCTGATTTTTTTGCAGGCTTATATTTCATTAAATCGAAATGAGATTTTGTATGACATATTAATAATTTATCTATTCCACAATGCCAACCGCCGCATAAGGTCTCACAAATTATACTAATGAAAAAGTACAAGTCGTCGAATTCTTGGAAGCATTTTTTTTAAAGAAAAGTGTCTTAGAAAGAAAGAAAGAAAGAAACACATTTAATCACGGTCTAATTACAATAGATACAAAAAACAAGAAAAAAAATGGAATTACACAGAACATAAAATAATATTACAAACTTGAAAAAATTATATAAAATGATCTGTCTGTGTAGCAGCATAATACCGTGAAATGGACAGAACTCAGTAAAAATCGAGATACAGAGACTTAAATTGCTCTGATCCCGACACTGGTTTTCAGTCCTGCACGAACTCCGAGGCAACTCGGACGGCTGCATCAGTGCACTTACAATAATACGATGCAATAATGGAACTTAAATAATAATTTTATCGCGTTTTATTAAAACGCGATAAAATCCGTAAAATTAGTTTCATTTAAATGTGTAGTGTTCGCGTAAATATAAGAAATTATTAGTTTTAACTTTTATTTGTATAAACAGTGGATATCATTAGTCTAATGAAGGTAAGTAAAAAGTCTTAGTGTAAGGCGTTTCTCGTCACGCCTGTATGCCCATGCCGATATATATTTTTTTATTTGTATTTATTTTTCACATGTAATATAGTATATTAAGTGGTGGGAAATTCTTTAAATGGTACGAGTATCACATATTTCGCTATTATTGGCATGTTAGTGTTTATAAATTTTAACTAATATTCATTTGTCTAATACTTACATCATTTCAACCATAATGTCAATGTCACTTAACTTATAATATGTAGGAGTATAGAATGTGACGAAAAGCTTAACCTTAGGAGCTTTATAGCTATAAAGCGAACTATGATTGAAGACACAACGAATGAAGGAATGGAGTAATGGCCATATTAAATAGGACAAGTAAATTGGAATCATTAGAACCGAATGATTATAAGTCAACCCTCGCCAAGTATAGTTTAAAGGCGGTTTGCACAGTTCGTCCAGTATCAGTGTCATATGACTCCATGCTCGCTGGACTGAAAATCTAAACGACGTAGCGTCGGCGTGCTGTGCAAGGTAGGTTATACTTACATCGAATTCGGAAAGGCAAAATGGATATACATTACAGACATATATAAAATCATTCCTTTTCCCCGTACAAGGGTAGGTAGAGACCACATCCGTAGCCCGATTTTCGCAACTGTAGGAAACGATACGTGACCACATCGCCGCCATTCTGATAAGAGTTGAAATTCCTGCTTCACAGTGCGTTCCCACGAGCTAGCTAGCGGAAAGAAAGGGATTAGGTAAATTGATTTGGATAAGGGAATGGGAAGCTAGGAAAAGAACTGTAAGGTGTAGGATATCTCGGAAGGAGCAGGAGACAGCAGTAGCTCGGGAGGCCGGGGTCGCTTACCCGGTCATCATTTCAGCCTATCACTAGTCCACTGCTGAACATAGGCCTCCCCCATAGATTGCCACAAAAGTTTGTAGCTCTCAATATGGTGTGATTTTGCCATAGTTGCCACGCTTGGCAGGCGGGTTGGCAACCGCAGTTTATTTATTCAGATGTTACAGGAAGATGCTCATCTCCTGGTTTTTATTTTCCCTCTGTCGACTTTTACGACACCCACGGGATGAGAAGGGATAGTAGATATTCTTAATCCGCTACCACACGGCTACTTACCCGGTACTCTGTCGTATTTGCCGGATAAGGCAACTAGGTCACGCATCCCTGGTATATTAGCTCTTAGCTCTATTAGTTATATTTTAAACTCAAAATATTATTAACCTTAAAATATCAAAATAGGAATAATCATAATTCCATATAATGATTTCTTATATTTACGCGAACACTACACATTTAAATAAAACTAATTTTAAGGATTTTATCGCGTTTAATTTTTACTATTTACAAGCCGACGTTTCGAGTGCTTTGCAGCACCCATGGTCACGGGGGGGCTGAGGTGACAGATGTCCCGATGTCATAGTTAACCCGGAGTACCTTCAGCTTTTAATTATTATTATTGGTCCGATCTACGCAGAAAGAGCTTACTGTGTCTTGAAGTCTTGCACTGCAAAATTAGTAGTAGTAAAATTAGTTTCATTTAAATAATTCCATATAGTTAATAGAATCAGGCGTTACTTTGCGGAAATCCATTATAATAAAGGAAAGAAAGTTAATTTGCAAAGATGCGCATGCAAAATATAAAATGGTAGTGTTGTAGTAGGGACTGGTGGCGGCTCCCGGTGGCGGTATAAGTTTGCTTATGCACGCTGTTGAGGGATGGCAGGCGGTGCTCTTCAAAAACTAGGTTTAATCATTTTATATTTTGCACGCGCATCTTAGCAAATTAACTTTCTTTCCTTTAATCATAATTCGAAACAATAAATAAATCAGAATGTATTCTGTAAATAGTTACAGTACTACCACTACTGATTACGAGATGATAATGACGATGAGGTTGTATCACAGTTTCGGAGACGTCTTCCAGTAAATAATAAACAACTAAGCCAACATTTTTGTTCCTACAGAATTCTCTTCATTGCATCGGGAAGTAATCACATTAGAGATCAAATCGTGTTCGTCGATTCGTGAAATGGATTTCAAGCCAGTGCACCGCGATATTCGAGTATTTTTCTATCATTGAAGTTTCCATAACGTAATGACATACTTTCCTTTAATAAAAACCTCCATTTATATTCACGCTGACGATTCATTATAGCATAGTCTGTGTCCAGCTGTTCGGGTCAAACGTGACTAACGATGGACTTGCCGAAACTCCGAGAAGCTGGCGCCTAACAAGACATCACGCAGGGTGGAATGGGGTGTAACCGAATCACGTGGGATCCAACTTTAGAGAAAATGAGTAACAAAATTTGTTCGTTATTGATTGTTAAAGTTGATTACATTAATTTAATATATCGATTAGAGATTTAATATTAGAATAGCGATTACAGAAAAAAAGGTGTAATTGTACATACTAACAGTATACATGCGTATGGACCGATCCTTAATACGGCAGCGGTCACCAAAATTCCCCCGGAATCGTTTAACTTGTGCAATACGCGAATCATTCATTTTTTGATCTAGATGTAGTGAAACTCAGTTATGGATGAAGATACGTGACTCAAATATGAAAATAAACAATATTTAGTTACATACGACCATTATATGGGTTTGGTATATTGCTATCCCGATCTAATGCGTCGTATTAGTTCTGGCAACATTGAACCGCTCCGAAGTAATTAAAGATTAAGATACTGCTCGTGGATAAAGTTTTAATTACTTTGCTTCACATTAACAAAAGCATTAGCAAAACTTTTAATATATTCTGTGGGTTAACGGCCCCATCAGAAAATTTATTGATCTGAACGTCGCCATTGAGTGGCATGCTTTAAACGTATTTTTAAAAGATTTAAAGTAAATGAAAATATTCCACGGTATTGCGGAAAAAACGCTACAGACCCGTCCGTTTAATAGTACTTCTTGCTCGTTCACTTTTAAAGTAAAGTAAGTAGAGAAACAAAACAAACAAGGCGATATCGATCTTGCCATAATTCAAAAGCGATTTGTTTGGCCAGTGAAGCAACATTTACTTTCAGGTTTTTCAAGGAAAGTTTTTTTTAACATTTATTTACAGGTTTTTCAAGGAAAGTTTTTTTTTAACATTTATTTACAGGTTTTTCAAGGAAAGTTTTTTTTTAAACATAACAATAGTGTTTTCCCTTGTTATTTCCTCCATCTGCCGATTTTTATTGACTTTTTAACATGTTGATAATAACGAATGTTAACAATTATTAGTACGTTACATTACACTGGCACGAATTTTTATTTCAAGCATTCTGCCATTGGCATGAAACTGTAATTGTGTGTTGTGCGATTCATGTTAAACTCAACTCTGTCAAATGATACTCGTATCCAACAATCATAGTTAGATTTATGGTCTTTATTCAGTTTAGGCTTGTTATAGCTCTTATGAATGTAAAAATCTACACCGGTTCAAAAAATAAAGCATTCTCAGAGTAGAAACGGCAGGAAACTTTGGGGTCTTTTTTTTTTCAATGCTATAGGTCATTTATAAATTACATAAAAATTACATCATTAATTTAGTAGCCAGGGGGTTTGCAAGTGCAGAGTAAGAGTTATTTCCACACATCTCTGTCCTCTATGTAACGATCTATTATATAATACGCTTTTTCTAATAATGTCTTCTCGACAAGTTTGTTTAATTTTTTGTCAGTTTTTGAGTCACACTTTTAGGAATTTTGAGAAATTTGAAAACGCTTTAGTGTAGACATTTTGTTTTACCTGCATTTAAAAGTAAATTATTAGCCGCAAACCATTTGAAAAATTAGCCAGAGTTTTATTGGGCTGTAACGGCGTCAAGTCATTTCTGTTAACTTTAAACGTCGACCGCGTGGCGTAGTGGTTAGCGTACCTGACTTCTGCGCCACCGGTCCTGGGTTCGATTCCCAGCCGGAGGCAACATTTGTGCAAAAACACAATTTGTTGCTTTTCGGGTCTGGTTGTGTTGTGCATGACAAATGTATGTTTGTAATGTTGGAATGGTTGAGGAGGGCGATGGCTGCCGCGTCATACTTGTGAACAGGCGCTGTTGGTGGAGGCTGGTTTGCTCGACCTTACAATTTACTTCTATATTGATCGAATTAATCTTGTCTAAGATTTGAACATGGATCGTGTTTTGGTTTTCCTTGAGACTATTCTTTTTATATTTAATTATAATGTATTTTTGACTGAGATAAAAAAGGATTTACAATGAAGAGGATACCTACGGAGTTTCTGTCAGCCTGTTTCTTCTCCGTCAGAGGAACTTCATTACGAAACGGCGGTAGATTGTAAAGAAATGACGTTTGACTAACGAAATTTATATTTCATTAAGTCGAAAAATAAAGAATTTGCGTTTCATTTCATTGCATATAAAAACAGTTTTCTTATACACTTAGCAAAATGTAAAAAAAATAGTAAATGCTTAAAAAACTGTAATAAGTGCTTACATTATTTAAAAAAAAAAATATTTGAATGTTTGAAAGCTATTAACACGACTAAAACACCTTCTTATAAATAATATATACACATAAAATAATATAACAACCCGAACCGAATATTTACAATGTACAAGACGAGCACATTTATAAAAATTAGTGAGTACATTGTAGCAAAAATATTAAAGTTTAAGACATAGACAACTATAGAACGTGATGGAACAAGAGGCACGAGTCATTTGCCTAATGGACGCCAACCATCACTGCTCTGACCTCGGCCCTGCGTTCTGTAGCACTAATTAAAAAAGTTTTTCAAGAGCATTTTCATTATTATCTCTACTTCCTCCGCTGTTAGCATTTTTTTTATTCGTTACAAAGAAAAATTGTATTGGAAAATAATAACCTATTCAGACTTATTTCGAGGCGAACAAAAAATAATTAAGAAATATTTATTTTCATTTTCACTTTGCTGCTCTATAATGCCTTTTTGTTTGAAAACCGCTTTTGTACAGTTCACTGCGTAAACAGTGGGTGACCAAATGAATAGGGACTGGACATGTAAATAATAGCGATTTTGTATTTTAAAAATAAATTGACATTCTTCCTTGATTGTTTTTAATTAAAAAAACTGGGCTGCACAGGATTTCTCCAGAATCGTTGGTGCGTTTTACAGACATATATTTCACGTGCACAACACACCCAGACCCGAAAACCAACAATTTGTGTTTTGCACAAATGTTGTCTCCGACTGGGATTCGAACCCAGGACCCGCGGCATATAAGTCAGGTACACTAACCACTAGGCTTTTAAACCGACTTCATTAAGGAGGCCCCATAAAAATATGGCATAGTTCTGATGATGGGATCCATGAGACAATCATGAAACTCTTAAATTCGCATATGGATGTTTGGAGCTGCTGCGTTGTAGTCGGATTTTTTGATTAAATAATATTTAATAATGTATTTAAAGGATGAGTGAACATTGCTCCGTGCCCGTATCCAAAACCCCGAGGGATTCCAGCTCGAATTACCATAATCGCTTTCAGTGCCTGAATGATTGCGTTACAGTGGACGATATGAACGAGAGGCTGGTCGAAACTGTACCATCCCTGTTGGGGCAGTTTCGCAAGACGCGCCAGTAAAAATAAGATCCCGAAACTCTACGACCACACCACTCTCAATATCATTGAAGCTAGGCGTGAAGTGAGGCTGCAGTCGTCAATTGACGTGTCAGCATATCGGCAACTAAACAGACAAATCTCCAAATGTATGCGACGAGACATACGCAAATGTAATACAGCCCGTATTGAAGGAGAGATAACCGTGGCTCCAGGGATCTGTCTGCCGGAAATAGCCAACTGACTAAGTTGAGGACCGAGAGCGGTTGCGTCATTTGCGCTGGACCAGAGATTTTGGGTGAGATCGAGAGATTTTATGGACAACTGTACGCATCGTCGTTGCAGCGATATACTAGTGTAAGTAACTACCAAAGAGCGGAACTCGTCCGACATTATCCACGTATGAAAACTGATCCAATTGCAGAAAAGTAAAAGACAGGGCAACGTCATCTCTTCCCTGTGAGACCCTTGGGAGATGTTTCCAAGCTACTGGTCTGGAAAGGATACGGTATTAACATTAACGGCGAATACATCACTTACCTTCTATTTGAAGACGACATAGTCATAATGGCAGAATCGCTGAAAGACCTTAGCAATGAGCTCAACAGTAATAATTTCTTATATTTACGCGCATACTACACATTTAAATAAAATTAGATTTTACGGATTTTTCACGAATAATTTACGCTCTAAGAAGTCTGACGTCTGTGACCATGTTCTGGATCATCCCAACCATTCTATCATTGCTAGACAAGAAATCCTTGCAAAAGAACATCGATTCCTACCAAGGATGATTTGCGAGGCTTATCGAAATTTAAAAATATCCAAATTTCAATAGGGAAGATGGTTGGGTACTATCACAGGCTTGGGATCCTAATATTAATAAAATTAAACCAAAAACCAAGCATACCACTACAAGACTTCAAGACTTTGGTCTTTCTTTTTTTCAATGCCATAATGTCATTTATAAATTACATTAAATTATTACTACATCATAAACATCCTATGTCCTCTATGTAAAGATCTATTTCATAATACGCTTTATCTGATAATGTTTTCTTGACAAGTTTTTTGAAATCATTGTCCGATTTTTGTGTCCAAACTTTAAGGAATTTTATTAACTCATTTTAAAGATCTTCTAGTTTTAGCCAACCTAAACAGAGGAACCTAGCGTGTCGCTTCGACCCATTCTACAGGTACGGTAACTTTTTTATTTATTTATTTATTTATATTCTTTATTGCAAACCTTATAGTGTAAAATAAATGACAAGAAATTAAATTGGAAAAAAAAGATTCACTAAGAGTGAGCAATGGGCGGTCTTATTGCTAACAGACGTATCTTCCAGCTGCTTCAAACCGCTGGATGGACATGATATCAAGAACAATGAAAAAGTCGAGAGCGTCGGCATGGAAAACAAATAAATAAAATATATTGCATAAAGAACGAAATTCTTATACATATATACGATCATACATCATCAACAAGAATTGAATAGAGTATAGTGCGAAAACCAAATTACATTCTAAAGAGACAGATAATGAGTTAATAAAAGTTTATTAAAGACTGGAAGGAATGGTGCACGTTTCACTGTCAAAGGCAGCGCGTTCCATAGGCGGACAGCCTGTGCAGTAAATGATGCCTCCATAAATTTGCTACTATGAAGCTGCATCTTCAACTTGCAACTCTCTGCTGATCTTCAGTTCCGCGAATGGGAATCATGAAGGAATTTCAAACGTTTTTTGGGGTAAGAAGGGTAGAGAGGATTGAAGAGAATACTATAGAGTAAATGAAGAATGCGAGCATTCCGATGAAGGCGAATTGGTAACCACTTGAGCTCAGTTCGAAAAAGAGAAACATGGTCATATTTACGTAAGCCAAATATAAACCTTATACAAAAATTCTGGCTCTAATACGCTCTAAGCTTTTAAGCTGAAGGTACTCCGGGTTAACTATGACATCAGGACATCTGTCACCTCAGTCCTCCGGTGACCATGGGTGCTGTAAAGCGCTCGAAACGTCGGGTTATAAATAGTGTAATTAAACGCGATAAAATCCGTAAAATTAGTTTCATTTAAACGACAGAAGTGTGAAAATATTAGTCTCCTTGAATAGTTTTCGTAGCGACTCGCGAGGTCCCAAGTTAAAGGTTGCCGGTAATGTTTGTTCTCCCAAAATATACTAATTTAGCTGTAGTGTAGTGTACTGGTGGTAGGATTCCTATGCAGGAATCCATCTAGGTAGGTACCACCCCGGGGCCAGTTATTCTGCCGTGAAGCAGTAGTGTGCAAGCATTACTGTATTTCGGTTTGAAGGGCACTGTGAGCTAGCGTAATCACTGAGCATTTGAGACTTATGAACTGATATCTCAGGGTGACGGGCGCAGTTTGGTGTTACACAGAAATATTGTGGGTGACACAGCATTTGTTGTGGGCGGACGTTGCACTTACCGGTGAACGGTTATAAGGTGAACGTTTTGCTCGTTTCGTCACTTTATACAATAAAAAAGCTTTATCAGTCAGCTGTCTAATCCTTCTTATAGCAAAAATAGTAGAACTTAATTTCCGAACTATTTTTTCAGTGTGTACTGTGACTTGGAATCATAATACAGTTGAATGTTCAAACGTAAGATCATAATTCTATAAAATGATATTGACATTATGCGCCGACGAAGCATTTTAAGGAGTAAACATTTGTTGTGCCTTGTTTTGCCTGCATTTCCAAGTAAATTATTTGCCGCAAACCATTTGGAAACAATTTGATCAAGAGTTTGATTTAAGTTTACATACTCGTATTAAATTATTATGTTCCGCACAGTTAAATGCCTTTGAGAGATCACAAAACACACCGACTGAAATAATCGTAAAGTAAAAATATCTGTAATGTGTTTAATGTGATTGAAGCCAAAGTTGGGAATGTCAATATTTACATTTTCCTTAGATATGACTATTTGCAACTGTAGCAATTGATTGCAATGTATAGTAGTTTCAGCAAGTACACATACAACCATCTGCCACTTTACGTAAGTTACCATAGTAATCTCAGATATGCTACTAAAGCTACTCCTGTGAATTGCATATGATTGATCCGAATATGGTCGAATGGCATTAGCACCTGTTACCAGGATTAGCAACGAAAGTAACTATAATAATTGAAAATAAAATAATTAAACAAGTATAAACTTTTGGTATTAAGAAGACACGTGTGGAGAACATATTACACGTATCTCATTTCAGCTGAAATTGGATACGTGTAAATTTTATTTTAAATGCGTAAAATTGATTCCGGATACGGCTCGTAATGGAATAATTTTGTTTTATTTTTGCGCTCGCAAGAGCAGTTTTATGGTAATGGATATATGGTAACGTTTTTTTTTTAATTTAACCATTCGGTTTAGTCTGCTTTTTTAACATTGAGTAAAAATATAATAGAATAACATTTCAGTCATATTTCACTGCAGTTTTACCACAGACGACTATTTTTATGTGGACGTCAAGCTGCAGATTTAGTATATGCAAGTAAAAGACACGTAAAATGTTCAACCTGACCCAAAAATAGGACATCCCCACTGAATAACAGAATGAAGTGGCAGCAGAACGACGTATGTGAAATGACGATAAGTAGACCCTCAAATACTTACAGGTAATGAGCATTCCTTCGTTGTTGATAAAAATATAAGACCCAGAAGTGAATGGAGACGTAGAGGCAATATTTACTACACAGAGATTTACCGATCTAAACACACAGATTAACCATGTAGAACTTATAGAATATGGTTCATTACGCGCTTTATTTCAATTAGAACGCTCGGAAAAATTCATGAATTCTAGAAATTTCTGTTAGTAACTGTATAGAAACATACAGTTTGTAAAATCTATTAAGTTTGACAGGCAATCGAATTTTGTAATACCGCAAAAATACATTAAATGTATATATAAAGTCAGGGTGCCGTGTGGTGGCGGCTCGTTAAAGGAATACTACCACTCCATCTCATCCAATGGATCTCGTAAAAGGCGAGTAAGGAATAAAACTGCACTGTGCACCCAACACCGCATTGTGGCGATGGGCTCACCAACTATCACACCATTATATTGTTTTGGTGAAACGTGGATTGTGGCAGTCATCTGCTTTTACAGTGTCTTCCCATAAGGGGTAGTCTCTGACTACCCCTTATGGGATACAGTCGTGATCTTATGTATGTATGTATGTATGTATAAAGTCTGGGTCGTTTTAGGTTTTGAGATGGAACTTGTAATGCTGCCGAAAACCATAAGGTTTCGACAAACAAGTACAGACCGACGATTGCTACTGTATGAAAATATTTAAACACATTAGTTATGTGTAAAAAAAATATAAAAAGGTCATGTTAAGAGTACCCGCAACCGATGAGTGTGTATGAAAACAATGAAAGTAGAAGAACCGAAAGATGTGTGTCGGGATCGTAGCAAGTATTTATATATATGTATGAAAAAATATTTGTGAGAAAATAATTAACTAAAAAAAAAACAAGCTAATATCATTAAAATTTCTATAGAAACTGCCCTTATAAACCGAAGCGTATAGGCGAATCCGTATTTTGTTAGATTTCTTTGTAGTACTGTGCCATCAGGCAACACAAACACTTCTACAACATCACAATTACGATACAAGGAAGACTTTTAAACGCACATTTTTTGAAAAGCTGTACTCGTATTTTTTTCAGCTGACATGCCTTCAGCTACGACCTCAATAACATTACCATTTTATGGTCCGTTCTCCGGCGGCCTCCACCAGTCTCGTTTAAAGCTTCATGTTTTAGTGATTTACAGATGTAGTACCCATTGCTCGCTCATTGAGCACTAAATAAATAGAATACCTAACCCACAATATAATAAAGATGAGTATTTTTAATATGAGAAAAAGAAAGGAATTCTAATTTAAGGAATATTCAACGGTATAACATTCTCCAATTATTTATAATAGACAACTCATCATTGCATCTTAACAGAAAAATAATCGGAAAACTTACACAATGGTGATAATATTTATTTATTACATTCAGGCAATAGGAATAATGTTGAGATGTTGCATCATCATTATCTAAGATCAAATTTTAAATATAGCTTGAATTCAAATTCTACAAAGAGGGAATGATTACCGCAATATAATTAAAAATAAGGCGTCTTAAGAAAATCTGTCCCCGTCCTATCTCGTCCCGTGAGTGTCGTAAAGGTCGACTAAAGGAAATAACTGATGGTAGGAAACCTATACACGAATTAGTCTAGGTTAGTACCACCACAGGCCAGTTATTCTGCCGTTAACCAAAAGCGTGCAAACATTACTATGTTTCGATTTGAAGGGCATTTGCTAGTGTAATTACTGGGCATATAAGACTTAGAACTGAAGTCTCGAGGTGACGGGCGCAGTGCGGTGCCACACAGAAATGTTTTGGGTGACACAGCAATTTGGTATGGGCAGTCGTTGCACTAACCATCAGGTGAACATTTAGCTCGCCTCGTCACTTTGCAATTGTTTACTGTGGATTGGATAATTGAGAATTGAAGAGAACTGGATATTGTGTTTCGGTCTGAAGGGCACGGAAAACAAAAACCTTTCTCTAGGATTGTTTCTTTATCTTGTGAAGCAGTTTTCGTACATGTGATTTTCATGAAGAAGTGGTTTCATGTTAAATCCCAAATCCCGATATTTTTATCAGTTGTAGAACTGAGTCAGATGGAAACAACATTTATTTAAGGATTCACTTTAAAAGCAAATCCTTGCTCGTTTATTCCCAATGTAAAGCGAGGAGAAACAAAATAAACGAGGGCAGATCAGTGGGTTCCCGATAAATATTTGCTATGTAGAATCATTCTACAATAACATTATGTTATCATTTATGTGAGGATAAACAAAAGCTCAGGGGCTAGGCGCTCGCTTTAAATTTTATAGTACGCGAGTGACCTGGGTTCAGGTTCACCACTAAAATTGTTAATTGCAATTTTAAGTGCTGATTTACCACGTCCTCGGCGGTGAAGGAAAACATCGTGCGGAAACCTGCATGTCTGAGGAATAAAAAATATTTCGAAGACATGTGCAGTCGGCCAACCCGCAATGGAGCAGCGTGGCGAAATCTTCTTAGCTCCAAAACCCTCTCAGAAATGAGAGGAGGCCTGTGCTCAGCAGTGGGACATTTATAGGCTGAAAATTTTGAGTATTAATTAAGTTTCTCTTTTCCTAAATATGATATTCTGTCAAAATTAAAATGTTGGTAATTTCGATTACAGTATTCTTTGATCCACACTGAAGAGTAAAATCTACTAAAATCAATTATAATGTTAAGTTTTCGTCGCCAATTATTACGAAATTCTCTAACTTTACTCCGTGTAATTCATTGTAGGTATGCCAGTGAGAACCCCAACCGCCATAGCTTTGTCCTCGATCGACACAATCGCTTCTCGCCACTTTCAATTAGCGTAGATGAATGGCGCGAGGAAGTTTGATAGATCCTATTCGCTATTCGATGTAGCCTATTCGATGTAAAACATCCTAGTCGCGTTCCTAGTGGATTTTGTGAAAAAATATCAACATAATTAATTTCATATCACAGGGTCAAAGCAATGTAATGTCGATAAAACACTTTAAAAAATCAGCTGTTTTTTAGTAGCCAGACAGCGTGTGACGTACACCGAGTGGGCTTTCGCTATCTTAAGTGAAAACTTCTTTAGAGTCGTTGTGATTTGAATCTCGATAAAACGAAAAAGTGACACTAAAAGAGACAAATATATACATACATCTATAGGATTTAGCATGTGTGAGAATGAGATAGAATACAGTATACAGTGTTTCCTATTATATTAATATTTTCAAATACGTCCAAATCTTCCACTTATTCGTAGATTCTGCTCTCATTGGCAATTGGAGCGAGATCAAAAACAGTAACAGACGCTGTATTTCAAAGATATGTTGATCAAATCCAAGCCAAATCATTTCATACTTTAGTTACCATAAGCCGCTCGTGTCATTTGTTGATATTGAATACACTTGGAGTCTGTATAATACATATATATTATAATTAACAAGTCCTACAATTATCCTACACCTGATACTCTGCATCCGTCTCATTCTCTCGAAGATTAGTTTTGTGAAGGATTCACTACTACAGTGTACTGACCACATGTTTTTATGTATTCCCAAGTCTGTTCTAAATAAATTGTTGTTTGTATAATAGTCTACATGATAAACAGTAGTTTATACATACATACATACATACATAAGATCACGACTGTATCCCATAAGGGGTAGTCAGAGACTAGGCACTCACTGCAAAAACAGATGACTGCCTCAATCCACGTTTCACCAAAACAATATAATGCACTTGGTGTGATAGGTGGTAGAAACAAAATTGTAATGATGTATGTATAATACTATTTTTTTATTTATATATATGTTAAAAGTGATGGAACGAGCAAAACGTTCACCTGATGGTAAGTGCAACGTCTGTCCATTACAAATGTTGTGACACCCAGAACTGTGTGACACCACAATGCACCCGTCACCCTGAGACATCAGTTCTTAAATGTCATATGCCCAGTGATTACGTTAGCTCTCAGTGCCCTTCAAAACCGAAACACAGTAATGTTTGCACACTACTGCTTCACGGCAGAATAACTGGCCCTGGGACGGTACCTATCTAGACGGATTCCTGCGTAGGAATCCTACCACCAGTAAATAAATAAAGCAATGTTTTAAAAATCATAGAACGCAGCGCCGCGCTCGGCCGTCGTAATTAAAAACTTCCCAGATTATATCCATTATGTATAACAGTTTCCTCCGCGGCCGGTATTTATTTCGCACGAAGCTTGGAAAAGTTTGACTGTGAAGCTGTAGGTTCGCGAACAGTCGGACGGAGCGGCGGAGTAGCCGAGTGGACTTATTGTTCCGCCAAGAAGTTACACCGTTAAGTTTATCAGATCGAATCTTTTGTGTCCCTGTTAAGTTTCTTGTCCGAGTTCAATATTTTATTGCAAGAAATAAGTTTTCCGACTTCGAAAACTTCTTCGCTGATATTCAAATAATTTGTTGTATGTTTAATATTATATATATTTATTTTTTAATTTCTGTCGAATCCACACCAAAGTGTAAGAACGTGGTAGTTTAACAATGAACTACCATTAATTATAAGAAAAGCTGAACTGTAACACCAGAATATTAAGCTTAAGGAAACGAAGTACAAGTCAAAAGAACTTACGACGTTGTAACAACTCGCGGGGCAACCGCGGCAACATCTAGATAGTTAACAATCCTGTGTGTTATATGAAATCGTATGTCGTGTTATATGTGTAGGATATATTATAATCTCATCATTTTCTTAAAAAAAAAAAACAATGGGTTTTAAGATTTCTGCTATATCGTGGGCCCGTAGACCCGAACACCAACAATTTGAGTTTTTGACAAACACAACAAAGCTAGGATTCGAACCCGGGACCAGCGGCGTAGATGTCAGGTACTCTGACCACTAGGCCGTGCGGTTGTCAATCCCTTAAGTATCAACACAAACATGAGAGGCTCGCTTATCGGAGTATCACTTATTCGATAAGATGCAGGATTGATAGCCAATATTTGATGTCGAGGTAGCAAAATAAAACGACGGCTCTCGACCGCTGCGCAAAGGTAGCCGCGCACCTCGATGATGCCCAAGTTGCAGTGAAGCCGGGCGGCGGCGCGGCGTTCGAGAGACACCGCGGCCGCTGTATTTTTTATACAGCGTTTCAAAGTTTGAAATTAATAAAATATATATAATTAAAATTACAAACAACTATTCAATTGTTTCTAGTTCACAAAAAATAAAATGAGTAGATAGGTAATCAATAAAATTTAGTCTAATCGCGAGAACCGCGGGCGAGCGTATGGCCGTTCGCTAACACCGCAGCATTTTTCTTACTTTTAACTTTTTTATACCAGTCGTAACTTTTAAACGATGGGTCCGATTTGAATAATTTAAAGAGAAGTTTACATGTACATGATCCACCTTGACTATGAAACTATTTTGTAGGATAAGGATTAATATTATGATACTAATGTCATCATCTTTCGATTCTACCCGTGTTTTGATTGACTAATTTGAACAAAAAGTGGTTATTGTGACTTAACTATGATAGTTAGATAGCCTCGCGGACTTTTTTGTGAGTAATGATGAGTACTATGAAAATGTAGTACATTATTTTCTTTGTCATTAATAGGTTTTGTAGCGCACGCCAAATACTGACTTTAGTCAGTAAATTTTTGATACCTTTAGTTACATCGTAGCTATTTTCGTAGGAGTCTCGGTTTTTTTTTAAATTAAATTACAACTCATGTTATTCGGTGATAATGTAGTTGTATATAGGTGTAAGAATTTTTAAAATCGGTTCAGTAGTTTTTGAGTTAGTAATCATTACAACCAAAGATACAATATATTATTATAATATATTATAATATTATATAGTTTAGAAAACAAAAAATCAAACATCACAACAATTTATATTTTATTTTTCAAACACAATTTATTCTGATGTCTAATTACTCTTCTTGGAACTAAACATAGTGGAGCTAAGCAAGAAGATCGCTATTGTAGCTTTTATAAAAGACGGGGAGATTAAGAAGTGGGCGGGGGCGCGACGCAAACAAGTTTCTTATTGTTGGACGGAAAACTTAAGGAGCTCATTCGATCCAGTTTGATATACTTAAATGCTTTTAGAAATTATTACAGATATTAATGTACAGAAATAATTTGTATATTTAGTTTGAATAATGAATGTTACGTTGTACGTACATATGTGCAGATGTATATGTATACACGCTAGCTACAAACTATTGTAGGCAATCTATGGGGAGGCCTATGTTCAGCAGTGGACCTGTGATAGGCTAGTATTATGATGTATATACATAGTTATTAATGTTTATGTATGTGCATAAAGGTACCACCCCAGGGGCAGTTATTCTGCCGTGAAGCATTAGTGTGCAAGCATTACTGTGTTTCGGTTTGAAGGGCACTGTGAGCTAGCGTAATCACTGGGCATTTGAGACTTAAGAACTGATGTCTCAGGGTGACGGGCGCAGTGTGGAGTCACACAGAAATATTCTGAGTGACACAGCGTTTGTTGTGGGCGGACGTTGCACTTACCATCCGGTGAACTTTTAAATAAAACGAATAAAAAAATAATAAAAAAAACCCCTGCCACGGCCTTTTTACAAATCCATGAGTACATTCGAGAGAGACATTCTCTGGCAGTCAACCCATTAAGTCATTAAGTCCGCCTTGTTAAATTTATTTACAGAACAATAAAGTTATTAAATAAAATAAATAAAAAGCAATTACACTAAACAAAATGTACTACGATATTGTAAAATAAGTTTTATGCACGTAGCTGCATTATTAAGTCCCAAATAAACCGATATTTAAATTTTCGCAAAACGATTTTATGTTACATTTTATTTCCCCTATGCAACGCCATTAGCAATTACAGTTTGCCTATAATTTACTTTAATACGTACTCTATAAACCTTATTTTACGAACTTTTTATTAAAGTCAGCACCCCTGCAATTCCAAATGCCCCTGCAAAACTAGCAATTCCCTGGAAAGATTTTTTTTATTAATAATATTTTTTTTAAGATATTTATATAAAATATTTAATTATTAAAAACCATTTTTTTTTATTACTACCATAAAAATATAGACAAGAACCGATCATATCCGAAGAAATCGTCATTCAATATTAAATATCTCGATCCTGAAAACAAAGCCCAGATCAAAACAATCTCGTATCTAAATCTTACTAGAGTTACAATACGCCTGAAGCAACAAATGTAATAATTACAGCGGAAATCCATTTCAATGGAGAAAAAAGTAATTTGCTAAGATCCGCATTCCAAATATTAGTTATACGGCACATATTTTTAGTTTTATAGTAGTAAATAACGAAACGAGCAAATCGTTCACCTGATGGTAAATGCAACGTCTGCCCATAACAAATGCTGTGCCACCCAGAACATTTCTATGTGGCACATTGCGCCCGTCACCCTGAGACATCAGACAACCCGCCATGCGTGGTAACTATAGCAAGATCCCCCAAAATGAAAGCTACCAACTTTTGTGGCAATCTTTAGGGGAGACCTATGTTTAGCAGTGGACTAGTGATAGGCTTAAATGATGACGATGTCGAATCCCATACTACCTGCATAGGAAGACCATCTGCTACAAAAAACTTTTTTTCTTTTCACCTTTGGGACCTTTGGGAAGCCGTGGTAGCTCAGGGGCTAGGCGTTTGCTTTAAATTTCATAGTACGCGAGTGACCTGGGTTCGATTCCCGGTGCCGGCACCACTAAAATTGTTAATTGCAATTTTAAGTGCTGATTTACCACGTGCTCGGCGGTGAAGGAAAACATCGTGAGGAAACCTGCATGTCTGAGGAATAAAAAATATTTCGAAGACATGTGAAGTCCGCCAACCCGCATTGGAGCAGCGTGGCGGATTCTTCCTAGCTCCAAAACCCTCTCAGAAATGAGAGGAGGCCTGTGCTCAGTAGTGGGACATTTATAGGCTGAAACTTTACTTTACTTTTTTTTTACCTTTGGGACATCAGTTCTTAAGTCTCATATGCCCGGTAATTTCACTAGGTCTCAGTGCCCTCCTCGATCTGGAGGGCACAGTGTTTAAAACACGACTGCTTCACGGCAGATTAACTGGCATTGCGCTGGTCCCTACGTAGACGGATTCCTGCATAGGAATACTAACACCAGTATTTTTTTAATGAAAGTAAGAAAGGAGATTCCAATAAAGAGTGCTTTTTAATTATAAACCTTATTTTTCTTTTAATACTACCACAAGAAAGAAAAACAACAACCGATTATTTCCAGGGAATTCGTAATTCGATAAAATAGACAAATATCTCGTTCGTGAAAACCAAGCTGAGATCAAAACAATCTCGTATCTAAATCATACTACGGTTGCAATACGCTTGAAGCAACAAATATAATACGGCACATATACACACATATATATAGTGCATTTTTCTTGTTAGAAAAACATCGTCTAGTCTATTAAAGGTGATCATAAACACGGCTCATCGTTTAACTGGTGGAACTTTCCATTATTATAATCAATCAAGGCAATTGCCACGTTCAGAAAATCCTTTCAGATTTTTCATTAGCGGATTGTGTTCAACCACTTCTGCGATATAATTAGAAAAGTTTTCGAATAAAGTACCGTCGGTATAACGGGTTCGTTACAGTCATTGTTATCTTTTTTTGAAATATTCTTATTATTTAATTTGAAGTATTCCGTAAAAGAAGTAAATATATTTTACAGCAAGAATTTTTAAGTTCACAGCGTAGTGGACGAACGTGAAGTAATGTAATCCATTGTTACGATCATGTCTACTGTCTATACAATCTATGTGATTTCAGAATATCACCAAAACAGCATATCATCGTCACATCGTTCAAGATCATCATCATCAACCTTTAAACTAGCCCACTGCTGGACAATGGCCTCTCCTTAGTTGTAAGAATTTGTCATTATCGCCACGATTAGCTGTAAGCTGGTCGATCTCATTAACAGACACTTCGCTTCTTGTACGCTACCGAGTGGATACTGTTCTAATTTTTGAGGTTGAGCATATTTTAGATTTATCATCATCATCATTTCAGGCCGTCACAAGGCCTCCCCTATAGACTGCCACAAAAACACGGTCCCGATTCCTGCACCCATCGACTTCCCGACAAACCGTGCAGGTCATCTCTATCTAATCAGTGGTCGCCCTATACTGCGTTTGCCGGCGCGACGTTGCCACTTGAGAAACTTTCTTTCCCAATGGTTATCGGTTCTACAAGCAATATGGCCGACGCATTGCCGCTTCAGTTCGCTGATCCTTAGTGCTATGTCGGTTACTCTAGTTCTGCTGCGGAAATCATCGATATGAATTCTATCTCGCAGAGTAACACTCAAATAGCTCTTTCCTTAGCTTTCTCAGGCTCTTTGAGCTTCCACATGCGGACCGCAATGAAAGACAATGTCTCGGTTCCGTATTTCATCACTGGCAATACCCACAAGTTCTGCTGCCAAGTCGACTTTGATCCGATCTCAGTTGATTATAATATAATTATACAGATTTTTATAATAGTATATTATTATAATAATATAATATTATTTATTAATGTGAAACACTACTGGTGGTAGGAGTCGTATGCAGGAATCCATCTAGGTAGGTACCACCCCAGGGCCAGTTATTCTGCCGTGAAGCAGTAGTGTGCAAACATTACTGTGTTTCGGTTTGAAGGGCACTGTGAGCTAGCGTAATCACTGGGCATTTGAGACTTAAGAACTGATGTCTCAGGGTGATGGGCGCAGTGTGGTGTCACACAGAAATATTCTGGGTGACACAGCATTTGTTGTGGGCGGACGTTGCACTTACCATCAGGTGAACGTTTTGCTCGTTTCGTCACTTTATACAATAAAAAAAAGGACATTATTTTGCGTGTGGATGTTAGTAAATTAACGTCGTGTCCCTTCCATTGCTGTAATGGATATTCGCAAAGTGACGCCAGATTATATTAACAGTGTTATGACGGCCCTGTGAACAAATAAGTACATTGTTCGCCATTCCGAGATTCCTAGGCGCCGTGGCGTCGCGACGTAGCGGCGTCGCGTGACGTCACGCACCACCTGCGCTTCTGTACCGTCTCCGGAAAAACACGGAATGGATGTAGTCTTTTTTATGAAAGAAAATGAAGAGACGAGGAAATCGTTAACCTGATGGTAAGTGTAGCCACTACCCATAAAAAACACCAACAATACCAGAGGAATGTATCCGCAATGTGGTAGGATTGCAGGAATCCGTCTAAGTAGGTACCACCCCGGGGCCAGTTATTCTGCCGTGAAGCAGTAGTGTGCAAACATTACTGTGTTTCGGTTTGAAGGGCACTGAGAGCTAGCGTAATCACTGGGCATGTGAGACTTAAGAACCGATGTCTCAGAGTGGCGGTCGCAGTGTGGTGTCACACAGAAATGTTCTTGGTGACACAGCATTTGTCATGGGCAGACGTTGCACTTACGGTGAACGTTTTGCTCGTTTCGTCACTTAGTGCGTCTCATGTGGAGAAAAATGAGCAAATGCGACACAACATAGTAAATAACTGGAGAGATCGTAACTTCGGGCAATTTTTTATAATAAGCAGTCAATACCCCGGTAAAAAAATTAAGGTTCAGCCTATAAAGTCCCACTGCTATCAAGGCCTCCTCTCATTTCTGAGAGGTTTTGGAGCTAGAAAATCCGCCACGCTGCTCCCATGGGTGAGTATTCACATGTCCCTCGAAATATTTGATCCTCGGATGCAGGTTCCTCACGAGTTTCTTCACCGTAAGCACTGTAAATCATCACTAAATTGTAGAAATGATAGAGGTGCTGGCACGGTGATCTCATCCAGTATTACTGCTTCTATAAATAAGGCAGCACCAGTACAACCCCACGGTAAACTTGTTCAATTTAGTTTATTAATCTATCGAGTACACTATAAAGGGCAGAGCCTTTCTAAGCGGATTGCTAACGATCTATTACTACTTATCAGCTTTGCAAGAATTTGAAACAGTTCGAACACAACTCCCATCAATTTAGTGATTTAGTTTAACTTGCTTAATATATTTTATTTTTTTGGCATTACTGACGAAACGAACAAAACGTTCACCGGATGGTAAGTGCAACATTTGCCCATAACAAATGCTACGTCACCGAGAACATTTCTGTGTGACATCACACTGCGCCCACCACACGAGACATCAGTTCCCGAGTCTCATATGCCCAGATTACGCTAGCTCACAGTGCCCTTCAAACCGAAACACAGCTAGGTTTGCACACTACCGCTTCACGTCAGAGTAACCAGCACTGCGGTGGTACCTTTTACCTTTATAAATTGTTTCGCAATTTTAAGTGCTGACTTACCGCGTGAGTATTAAAATATTCCGAGGGCATGTGAAGTCCACCAACACGCATTGGAGCAGCCGTGGTGGACTCTTCGAAGCTCTAAAGCGCTCTTAAAAAATAGGAGAAGGCCTGTGCTCAGCAGTAGGATATTTATAGGCCTTATTTACTTACTCTATAATATTGCTTATCCAAACGAACAACAAGAAATAATTTTGCATAAGCATGACAAACAAACACCGTGGTAGATCAGAGACTGGGCGGCTCCACTAAATTTCGTAGTAAAGCACATTTCTAATACGTATAAACTCCGTCCACCCGTACTGGCTACTCTCTTAATCTATGTTACTATCTTAAAAAGGAGGGATCCAAATCCCCTGACGTCTAGAGGCTTTACCTAAATACAGTACGCATAGAGACTTGTAATACATAAATTTATGCTAAGACTCCTTTGAAGCAGTAGGCACTTTTAAATATTTATAAAAACATTTTCCAGATATCTCTAACAATTAAACAAAGCAGCTACATTCCTAGCTAACTCACTTAGCTGGAAATATGTCTGCTAAGATTACACTGAGATGTACGCTCCGACCGTTCTGTTTCTAGGCTAATTTTCCAGCGAAGTTCAATCTAGATCAAAAGAAAACACGCAATTTTAACGTAATTCAACTCCGTGTCGTTTTGTGCGAGTAGAAAGATGTGACACTAATGATTCTACTGTCTAGCTTTTTGAAGTATTATTTTTAAACAAAGAAATTAGTTGATTGTGTGCCCTAAAAGTGTAATCAAAATACATACATAAGATCACGACTGTGTCCCTATATATTTTACTAAAGAACTGATATCTCAAGGCTGATATAAAGGGCACTGACAGCTACTGTAATACTGGGCATATGGGACTTGAGAACTTAAGGCTCAGGATGACGTCCGCATTGTGGTGCAACACACAAATGTTCTGTGAGAAACAGCATTTGTTATGGGCAGACGTTGCACTTACCATTAGGTGAACGATTTGCTCGTCTCGTAACTATCTTTAATTAAGAAGAACATAACACTGTAATGTATAACTTGTCCATTTCACGGTGGTCTCAATTGGTTGTTGGGGTAATGCCAAGTTCTAAAGCCAAATAAGACGTAGCTGTGCTGTCTCCCTCGAAGACTTAGACGAAACGCGTCACTGACAGTAACTGGGTATTATTTTCTCGTCACTTACCGTAGGAGACACTGCAGCGTCATTCTGCTACGTTACGCAGCATGACCTCACCAGTTTTGTTTCGGATCTAGTTGTGATTCGCAAGTGAAATTCTTGCCTGTAAAACGATCTCGCGACACAGGAGAAATCTTACCACTCCCCCACATTGAAATCGCGTGCGCGGGCGCTGCACAATGAAACTTTTCTAGTTAGTATGAAATCGAGCATTTCCAGCGAACGAGCGGGCGCGATGAGTTAGCGCTATAGTTTCATTTTGCCCCTCCACTTTCATTGTGGTAGAGAACTTAATGTGGCGCATCAGCTTATTAAAAAAATAAATAATGTAACGGACAAGAAAACATAATATTTTTAACTTTAAAACTGGAAGAGTTAAATATATAAGATAAATCCACGAAAATTATGATAAAGCGTCGGCTTGATTATGTTTTTAAGAAGTATTTAAAGTATCGTTAAGATTAATTTAGAAGTCGCAAATGAAACAAGGATCTTTTTCAGATTTCATCCCTTGAGAACAATTTATGTAATGGCGGCGAGGGATTACTTTCTACTTCTTTTAATTCAGTGGCAAGAATCTCGATTATATCCACTTTCTCTAATATTCTGGGTGCCTATGTTATCTTGGCTCGGCTGCCGAGTCTAAAATGACAAAAAGATTTGTCACCATTAGCCTGCGGCAGTCCAGCCCAAAAAAGGGCCACTTCCAGCTTCAACTACACGCATCCATTTGCTGCCGGTGTTACGCAGATCATCTCTCCGTCTTGCCAAAGCGCGTCGCACACTGCGTTTGCCTAAACGCGGTCTCCACTCTATTACTCGCCTACTCCAGCGTTGGCCACTGTGTGATCAGATAGGTCCGACCCTACTTACGTTTGGATGACGTCACCGTCACCATTGCATCAAGCATTGACCATTTTTCGAATAAAGTGACGAAACGAGCAAAACGTTCACCTGATGGTAAGTGCAACGTCTGCCCATAACAAATGCTGTGTAAAAATTGTGACACCACACTGCGCCCGTCACACTGAGACATGAGTTCTTAAGTCTCATATGCCCAGTGATAAAGCTAGCTCTCAAGTGCCCTTCAAACCGGAACAAGGTAATGTTTGCACACTACTGCTTCACGACAGAATAACTGGCCCTGGGGCGGTACCTACCTAGACGGATTCCCGCATGGGAATCCTACCACCAGTAAGCATTCAATAATATTCGTACGTTTTACAAATACGCTGCACGTAAACATTGATTGCTCATTTAAATTGGTCTGCTCGGACAGGGAAGTATCTCGCTCCATTTAGTACGCATAGTGTCGAAAACTGGCCCAATCACGAGTCATTCCAGCTTGTCAACTCTGAATATGAACTTCTGAGTAAATAGATCCAACGCATCTCATTTTAATTACATGACGAATTTTCGCAGTAATTTTGCGCCTTCCACTCGCATATAGTTTGCATAATTTGTAGCTAGGTACCAAGAGTTCAGAGCCGGGTAGGAAGTGCTGATATCAGTGTCGGTCGCGTCAAATTAAATTAACATAGGGAGCGTAACGCGTCGCAGCCGGCCCGGGTGTCTAAACAGTCGCATTATTCATACCAGCTGTCTTACTAACGTCCTAGTCTCACAAAGAGTATGTAAATTAGTTAGTGAGGTAGCTGGTTTAGTTTGTAGAGACATCTTTAATGTACAGAGTTAAAGTGGGAAACGATTGATTATTTATTAAGGAAAACTCTGAAATTTACAAAAAAACAATGACAACCATCCGGCCAATCCATCCATTACTTTAAATTTAATCACTCTCAAACTCAGCTGAACAATTCTAATAACGAAATAAAATAGAATTTGAAACTGTTTCAGTTTTCAACACGCTCCGTTTTTTTTTTGTCATACTTATTATTCAATTTTGTGAAATATAATAATAACATACATACATACATACATAAGATCACGACCCTTATGGGATACCCCATAAGGGGAGTCAGAGACTGGGCACTCACTGCAAAAACAGATGACTGCCACAATCCACGTTTAACCAAAACAATATAATGCACTTGGTGTGATAGGTGGTGAGACCATCGCCACCATGCGCTGTTGGGTGCACAGTGCAGTTTAATTCCTTACACGCCTTTTACGAGATCCATTGGATGAGATGGAGTGGTAGTATTCTTTTAATAATAACAAATTTCTTTATTGTAGGTTGTTAGTGTGTGTGTCTGTTTCTCTGTGTTAGTGTGTTTGTATTTCTGTGTCTATGCGTGTGCGTGTATGTGTACGTGCATGTGAGCGTGTGCGGGTGAGTGTGCGTGTGCGTATGCCTGTGTGCGTGTGCGTGTGTGTTTGTGCGTGTGGGTGAACAAGGTGCGTGGCTGTGTGTGAGTGGATGTGTGTGTTTTTTAATAAATAAATTGTTGTTTAATAAATAAACTGTAGTACACTTAGAACTTCGTGTGAAAATTAATGAACACACTAATATATCTGGCACCTTGTCATATTAATGTCACAAGCTACCACCGGTTTTAATTTTTCCTGAAAATTAATTTTCAAGCCATCTGTTTCACAGCGACTGCGCTTACAAGGCTTTATATGTAATTTGAATAGATTACGTGTATGGCGCGAAACTGAATAAAAAACTGAGTTAGTGTAAAGATGATTTGAAAAAGAAGCCATTTTATACAAAATGATCGTTGTATACTTATACAAATGTTAAATTTTGCATTGACTGCAAGTGCTGGGAAGGGAAAAGGAAATGTTACCATAGACTTAACTAAAGCTTTAAAAGAGACACGATGCAGGAGAAATAGTACTAAAGAGTATAGTTTAAAAAAAAAATAGAAAACTATAAAAGTACCAGCGTTGGAAAGAAGCATTTGAGATTGATGGTATGGTTTTGAGAAATAATGTAGTAATAGGTGTCATTATTATTTCAGCCTATAACTAGTCCACTGCTGAACATAGGCCTCCTCTATAGATTGCCACAAAAGTTGAGCTACAAAATTTTCATTATTTATTCAGATTATCCAGGAAGATGCTGTTGCCCATCTCCTGATTTTTATCTTCCCTCTGTCGACTTTTACGACACCCTCGGGATGGGATGGGGTGGTAGATTCTCTTAAGCCGCTACCATACGGCGATATACATAATACAGTCGTGGGTATATGTATAGGCATGACTTTTCACCATTCGTGTGCAATATATACATTGCTTAAAAAACTCCAAAAGACCGGATATATACATTTTTATATACAGATCAGAGCAAATTAATTTTATAGTAGTTCTATTGGTCTTCGCAATGTAATGCCGATCCTTTCATTCTGTTACATACAAGAACAAATGGAAAGGTCATTAACAAATAAATGCAAGTACTCTGTAGTATTGCGAATGAAGTTTTTGCGAACAAATGATATTAGATCAAAGAACCACTTTGATCCTTCAAACACGCGGGCCTCGGAAACTATTTTTTTCCTTCCGCACAATTGTTTTAGGTAACAATGTTTTGTGTGCCTCCTTTTCTCTCTCGAGTAGGCACAAGTAATTTTATTTACATATATAGAGGTTGGTAAACTACATGTTTCCAGGGGTGGGGGTATAAGTTTATTTACGTTTTGTTATTGTTGTGTGACGTCACAAAATATAATAATGTAATGCATAACACTGTCTCATCAGGTGGGTGTCGTTAGAGCCGTTAAAGTTCTAAAATCTGGGTTTAGAGAGATGAAGGAAAAATCATCTCAAATGTACCTTGGTATATCTGAAACCGTATGTAACTGCGAAGATTATTATAGATTTTCAGAACCGGGCGGACCGTTGTCTAGGATTCTGATTCTGATCTGCTTTCGGGCTGGAGACTATAAATCTTTCCTAAATTAATTTATAAATCTACATTGTAATATTGTTGTATTTTTGTTTGAATACTGTTTGAATTGTACTATAGTTTTACTTTCTTGAATATTTAAATTCGTAGAAAAAGTAAAGTAACAGCCTATAAATTATCTGCAGCTGACCATGGGCCTCTTCTCTTTTCTGAGATGGTTTTGGAGCCGGAAACAGTCCGCCGCTTTGCTTCCGTGCAGATTGGCGGGACTGAGGTCACTCGTGTGCAATGAAACATAAGCCTAACTCCTGGCCCCTGAACACGCCGCGACTTCATTTCAATTCGTAGAAAAAGTAAAGTAACAGCCTATAAATTATGTGCGGCTTACCACGGGCCTCCTCTCTTTTCTGAGAAGGTTTTGGAGCCGGAAAGAGTCCGCCACGTTGCTTTGGCCCCTGAGCTGCCGCGGCTTCATTTAAATTCGTAATAGATTTAAATAAACACAGGCAGCGTCTGTCGTGATACGTTTCTAACGAAGTGCTTAAAGTATCTTTAACGCGCTGAATTAATTAAAAGTTGCGCGGACTTGTTAAGATTACGCGTAAGCCGCAAACGAAAAAGTTTCTTACAGATTTAATCTGCTTGGGAACAATTTAAATAGGGCCGTGGGCAATAATTTTGTATTTTTACAACATTCAATTTCATCGGAAGTCAGTGACCAGGACTCCATCCGCCGTACCGACATCACAACAACTGTTACTTGCACATTTTAAGTGAAAAGAAAATATCGGGCAAAGAAAACGGTAATGTCTTAAAACAATATTTTGGCGACATGTAAACAGGAAGCAGCCGTGGCCAACTCTTTTACGCTCCAGAACCCTTACAAAAGCCCAGAGATGAGACCAAACGCCAGCAGTGAGATAGTAATGGCCCGTAGCTTTTTAACGTAGAAAGTGACGATGGCAAGTGCAACGCCTGCCCATAACAAATGCTGTGTCTCCCAGAAGATTTCGAAATGGCTGTGCCCGTCCGGCTGAGACATTGGTTCTTAAGTCGTAG
Organism: Luehdorfia chinensis; assembly: GCA_019845155.1. Lineage (NCBI taxonomy): Eukaryota > Metazoa > Arthropoda > Insecta > Lepidoptera > Papilionidae > Luehdorfia > Luehdorfia chinensis. The sequence continues at coordinate 1,815,337 of JAHVAK010000415.1, forward strand.
ATGCACAGTAATTAAACTAGCTCTCAAAAACGTATAGTTTTGAAATCAAAACTGGACATTAAACAGTGATATATAATATAGTAATCTAGTATTATATTAATACGTGAAGAGAAAACTTTATACCCCCTTTTAAGCATATTGCGCGCACGAAGCAGTGTGATATTTGGAATAGTAAGTTACTAATGGAATGGAATAGTAAGTTAATAAGTGGTAGGATTCCTACGCAGGAGTCCGTCTAGGTAGGTACCACCCCAGGGCCAGTTATTCTGCCGTGAAGCAGTAGTGTGCAAACATTACTGTGTTTCGGTTTGAAGGGCACTGTGAGCTAGCGTAATCACTGGGCATATGAGACTTAAGAACCTATGTCTCAGGGTGATGGGCACAGTGTAGTGTCGCACAGAAATATTCTGGGTGGCACAGCATTTGTTATGGGCAGACGTTGCACTTGCCATCAGGTGAACGTTTTGCTCGTTTCATCATTTTGTGCAATAAAAAAAAGTCAGTATTCAGACGACTGCGTGGCGTAGTGGTTAGCGTACCTGACTTCTGCACCACCGGTCCTGGGTTCGATTCCCAGCCGGAGGCAACATTTGTACGAAAACACAAATCGCACAAATCGCACAGAGTAAAGATTGTAGCCATAGAATTTTAAAAAATTCAACAACCAATTACTCTGAAGAACTCAATAACGTTCCAACATAGTTTTTTTATGAATTACGGTTGAATTTCGACGACAGTGTGACCACTGGTAAATAGTAAATCACCACGAAGTAACTCAAATCTTATTTCAAAGATCGTATCCAGTTTATCCACTTTCGATTAAGGCTTAGGTCAGTTTGCTTTTTTTGTTCCAATGCCCATCAAAGAGAAAAAAGGTCATCTAATGGGCTAACTTGCCCATCATTTGAGCCTATCACTTTTCAACCGCTAAACACAGGCCCACAGATTGCCACAATAGTTTGTGGCTCTCATTTTGAGGTGATTTTGCCTAGCGCCCAATTTGGGATGATTTTGCTAATTAACTTGCTCATTTTAATGAAAAGTTGCCAGATTCTGTTCAAGTCTACCAGTCGCTTTAACTAATAATTCTTTCCTAGGAGGGTTATTCAGGTAAAAGTTTACTGTAAGGCTGGAGATTCCTTGTTAGTCCGACGACGTGGTCATTAAATGTTTGAATGTGGAGATACGTAGGCGAATATAGATTTCAATTAAGGAGAATCATATACAAGGTTATTTATAAAATCTTATAGACAGTACCTCAGACCGAACTATAATGAAGTTCTTTTTTTGATAAAGTGACAAGACCAGCAAAACGTTCACCTGACGGTAAGTGAAATGTCTGCCCATAACAAATTCTGTGTCACCCAGAACTGTGACCTGTGTGGCACCACCTTGAGACATCAGTTCTTAAGTCTCATATGTCCAGTGATTACACTAGCTCTCAGTGCCCTGTTCCACGGTAGAATAACTGGCCTGGGGTGGTACCTACCTAGACAGATTCCTGCATAGGAATCCTACTAACAGTTGCCTTCACAATGGACGTACTAGATTAAATTGTGATATAAAGTAAAGATAAATATTTCTGTACAGAATTCTAATTATTTTAATTATAACCATTTACACGACCTTCAACATAAAATTGTATTCTTGCTCATTTCAGTATTGATAATTCAGTGAAGGTCAGGAAATAGGAAAACTATATGATAATGGAAGTTTAACACATGAAATTGAATGTTGTGGAATCATTAGCAAGTTCACTATTTCGACTTATTGTTAGAATATAAACTTCTAACACATTATGTCGTTAATAACACATCAAGTAAATTGGATCCTAAATTAATTTCGATTGCTAAAAGCAGGATGCCTGCCATCAATTTAATCATCATATTTACATTTACGTTGTAATTTTGAGCACCCTACATACATAGAATTTGCATAATTAGTAGCTAGGTACCAGGAGATCAGTGCCGCGTGGCAGTGCCGATATGAGACTCGCGTCACGTGAAACTAAATTAACACAGGGAGCGTTATACAATGGGTGGGATGGGTGGCTAAACAGTCGCATTATTCATACCACTTGTCTTCTGCTAACCTAGCCCCACTGAATGTGTATTACTTGATAATTATATTAATAATAAAAAAATCATTAATCTCGTACATTTGATATTTTGAAAGACAGAGGATACATCGTATCTATACCGAATTTTTTTTTACAAGTCCGACGTTCTACGAGTGAGTGAGACTATTTTCTTACGAATGACCGAATTTTTTTACTGGTGGCTCCAGGTATGTATCACCAAAGCGCCAGTTATTCAGCCGTGAAGTAGTAGCGTGCAAACATTACTATGTTTCGATCTGAAGGACACTGAGGGTTGATGTAATTGCTGGGCATATCGGACTTGAAAACTGATGTCTCAGGGTAACGAGCGCTGTGTGGTGCCCCACAGAAATGAACCATTAAGTAAACGTTTTGCTCGTCTCGTCACTTTCTCCTATAAATAAATAATGATTTGTTTATAAGATCGGACAAGATAAAAATGTTGTGAATGAGTTTGAACACTATGTTGCGCTCATACGGCAAACAATTCAATGTGAAACTAAACGTAAAGTTGGTTCTGTAAATTAATGAAGTGAAGGCGATTAAGATATCGCACCTAGCGGGTAAGATTTACCCCTAGTGGGTTAAATAACCTTATATTATTAGTATTTGAATAAGGACATATCTTCCAATTTAAAACTAAAATTCACGGACAATTGACGCGCACCTTTAATTTAGCACAGTATTTCGTTCAATCTTCTAGCCTGTAGTATTTTACTTTGCGTGATTTATCTCTGTAATGCGATCATGGTGAAAACATTTTTGTAGAAAATGGGATTTCTATTGTTGTACACTAACAATTGTGGATATATTACCGCAGTGATTATTGTATATGAACAGTCTATAAATTTATTTAACTTTAATTTTTATTGACTAACTTTAATTTGTTGTTACAGTTATACAATGAATTGCATTCTAATTTTAAGCAAAATGGGAATTAAATGAACTTTAATGTAATTTAAGTCAATTTCATTTAACTGTTATTTTGCATATATTGTACTTCTAAAGACTAGTAGATTTTCCTTTCGCTCTATTGAAGTGTTTTCATGTTCAAAATTATATTAATTCTTAAGGGCATGCAGTGGCCATCTGTTATTGGTGGATAATTTACCATGTAAACTTTGTCCCTATGTATGTCTGGCTGTCTCTACTATTGATGGTCTTAAATAAAATAAATAAATAAACTGGTTTGAGAAAGTTTTCTCTGCTCAGTAAGGAACTTTTATAATGTTCGTTTTTCTTGAAGAAAGATAGCTCGTCATTCTGATTTGTCATTACATTTTTTTATTGGAGAAAGGGACAAGACGAACAAAACGTTCACCTGATGGTAAGTGCAACGTCCTCTCATAGCAATACTATGTCACCCAGAATATTTCTGTGTGTCACCACACTTCGTCCCCCTGAGACGTCAGTTCTTAAGTCTCATATGCCTAATGATTACTCTAGCCACGAGTACATCAAAAGCATGACCACTTAATATCTTAGCGAAAAAAGTTTTTTATTATCGAAGTCAAACTAGTAAACTACATTATGTCATAATTAAAAAAAAAAAACTGTTAATTGTTTATGCTATATTAAGGCAATTGAGCATGCCGTGCGGTGGCGGCTTAAGAGAATCTACCACTCACCTCATCCCGTGGGTGTCGTAAAAGTCGGACGAGAGAATGTAAAAACCAGGGGATGGGCAGCAGCATTTTCTTGGAACATCTGAATAAACTGCGGTTGCCAACCCGCCTGCCATGCGTTGCAAGTATGGCAAAATCCACTCAAAATTAGTGTACGTGAAACTTTTGTGGTAATCTATGGGGGAGGCCTATGTCCAACAGTGAAATAGTGATAGGTTGAAATGTTGAATGATGATGATGAGAGTACCAACACGCCTAGTATTTTATTGAAATTAATTTTCAAGTCATCAATTTCGCCGCGACAACGTAGTTGCAAAGCGGGTAACCTCTTTTTAATTTATGACTTCTAGTATGCCGCACATTTAATAAAAAATTAAATTGAGTGTATGACAAGGGTTGAAATGAGATTATATAGTTTTTTTTAAATTAAAATTAGATCATTGAAATTATTAAAGCGTATTCATAAATTACTGTCCTGTGGTGGCCGCACTACCGTGTGGTGGCGGCTCTGGCTTAAGAGAATCGACAGAGGGTAATAAAAACCAGGCGATAGGCAGCAACATCTTCCTGGACCATATGAATAAATAAACTGCGGTTGCCAACCCGCCTGCCGAGCGTGGCAACTAAGGCTAAATCCCCCCAAAATAATAGCTACAATCTTTTGTGTCAATCTATGGGGGAGGCCTATGTTCAGCAGTGGACTGGTAATGGGCTGAAATTATGATGATGATGATACATAAATACCATATCCAATGAAACACATAGCGAAGTGCTAACAGACCTTATTGAGTATATGGAGTTAGAGTTAAGTTATAATGTTAGACCCTGAAAATATTAATGCGTGCCTTTAATTTCATAGTGAGCGAGTAACCAGGGTTCAATTCGCGGTGCCAGCACCTCTAAAATTGCTCTACAATTTTGAGTGGTGATTTACCACGTGCTTAGCGGTGAAGGAAAATATCGTGAGGAAACCTGCATGTCCGATGAACAGAAATATTTCAAAGACCTGTGAAGTCCGCCAACCCGCATTGGAGCAGCGCGGCGGACTATTCCCGGCTCCAAAACCCTCTCAGAAATGAGAGGAGGCCTGTGCTCAGCAGTGGGACATTTATAGGCTGTTACTTTACTTTACTTTTATGACGTTGTATACCAATAATATATAATAATTGTATTTCATCAACATCATTTCAGTAAATGCAAGGAATCCGTCTAGGTAGTTACCACCCCAGGACCAGTTATTCTGCCGTGAAGCAGTAGTGTGCAAACATTACTGTGTTCCGGTTTGAAGGGCACTGTGAGCTAGCGTAATCACTGGGCATATGATTAGACTCATGTCTCAGTGTGACGGGCGCAGTATGGTGTCACACAGAAATATTCTAGGCGACACAGCATTTGATATGGGCAGATGCTGCACTTACCATCAGCTGAAAGTTTTGCTCGTTTCGTCACTATTCGAAAAATGGTCAATGCGTATTGTTATCATATCGAGCTTACTACGCAAACACAGAAAACTCAGTTTGCGTGTGAGACTTAAGAACTTATGTCTCAGGGTTATGGGCACAGTGTAGTGTAGGTGACACACACAGCATTTGTTATGGGCAGACGTTACACTTACCATCAGGTGAACGTTTTGCTCATTGCATCCAATAAAAAAAAAGTAAAAATAAACAAGAATATTTATTTAATAATTGAATTTACATTGAATTTTTTGTAGTTTATTAATTCGGGCATTATTTTACGGAAATTTAATTTCCATTATAATGAAGGAAAGGAAGTTAGTTTGCTAAGATCCGCATGCAAAATATTAAATGGTGTGTATTATTCAGTTTTTGAAGAGCACCGCCAGTTCGGCGGTTTATTTAAAATAAGAAGGTGTATGGCGTTCATAAAACCGAACACATTACCTATATAGTTAATAGAATCAGGCGTTACTTTGCGGAAATCCATTATAATGAAGAAAAGTAAGTTACTTTGCTAAGATCCGCATGCAAAATATAAAAATGGTGTATATTACCTAGTTTTTTGAAGTGCACCACCCGCCCTCCCTCAGTAGCGTGCACAAGCAAACTAACACCGCCACCAGGAACCGCCACCAGGTACCCTCCACCAACCACTACAATACTACCACTAGATAATATACACCACTGAAGTCGAGAACACGACACGTGTTTCGCCCCAAAATGAGGCATTATCAAGCGTAATAGACTCTACGACAGACGGCCGCCGACGCTCGGCGGCCTTCTGTCGTAGAGTCTATTATAATATACACCATTTTTATATTTTGCATGCGGATCTTAGCAAAGTAACTTACTTTTCTACATTACCTATATTTTAAAATTAAATCTAGGCGCTAGAGCAATACAAGGATAGGATAGGATGTCTTACTTTATAAGACATTTTAAGGCCGTCTGCAAGCGATATTCGTGTTAATTTATTACCTCTTTATCTCTATCGGCTTACAAGCCCCTGCGAAAGCGTATTGCTGGAATCTTTCCAGGAAATAATCCATGTCACTCGATTTTGAGATACTACACAGATAGAAAGTTTATGTGAAGATATTTAAAATAATAAAAAATTGCAATGGAATACAGAAATAATATATAAGGGGCTAGGCGCTCGCTTTAAATTTCATAGCCCGCGAGTGGCCTGGGTTCGATCCCCAGTGCCGACACCACTAAAATTGTTAATTGCAATTTTAAGTGCTGAATTACCACGTGCTCGGCGGTGAAGGAAAACATCTTAAGAAAACCGGCATATCTGTGAAATAAAATAAAAATATTTCGAAGATATGTGCAGTTCGCCAACCCGCATTGGAGCAGCGTGGCCGATTCTTCTTAGCTCCAAAACCCTCTCAGAAATGAGAGGAGGCCTGTGCTCAGCAGTGGGATATTTATAGGCTGAAACTTTACTTTCTTTTATAATATCAGTTTAGAGTAGTATAGTTCTACCTGCCTCTTTCGTATCCAGGTGTCTTAAGGGGCGACTAAGGTATTGTACGGACAGCCTTTATTCGGGCAGAATGACACCATAACATGTAATGTTGTCAATTACATGTTATGGTGTTATTCTGTAAAACGACACCCACGGGATGAGATGGGGTGGTAGATTCTCTTAAGCCGCTACCACACGGCAATTTAAACAATTTTAAAAATACCAATAAGCCTTACAATAAAGACTTGTAATGTGAAAAAGTGTTACATTTTAAAGTATTTAAAGACACTCAGAGAGTTTTTGATACTCAGTTAGTGAACTCGTTCGCGTCATTCGCCAATTACCAGTTTCTATAAATAAAGGCCGTTTGGTGGCGGCTTAAGAGAATTTACCACCTCATCTCATGCCGTGATAAAAACCAGGAGATTAGCAGCAGCATCTTCCTGGAACATCTAAATAAATAAACTACGGTTGCCAACCCACCTGCCAGGCGTGCCAACTATGGCAAAATTCCCCAGCTACAAACTTTTGTTGGGGAGGCTATGTCCAGCAGTGTATTAAGGATACGCTGAAATTATGATGATGATAGTGTCTTATGCAATCAGACAAGCTGAAGCATCAGCTGGGGTCAGTCGCGTTGGTACCATTGACCAGTTTCATTGAAGTCGAGTTCTGATGCAATATCGAAGACACGAATATTTGCCACCTAGGGAAAGTCATTACATATTAATACTCATTAGTCATTATATATATTGCTGTTCTGTGACATAATCCTAATGAAAAAAAATTACAATAAAGGTATCGTTCATCGTCCCATTATGCATGGGAATATCGTAAGACAGTCCGAGGTGAAGACAGGAAACACCCAAAAGTTAGGTTGTACTTTCATCAAAAACCTAATTTTAAATTCTAAATCCAAATTGCCTGTCTTCGATCACCGTATCTCGAATTTCAAGAAATTCTTTCTTGAAATTCGAGATACGGTGATGCTTTTAGATGTCGTTTGGTGATCTTTTCTATGAACTGGTCACAGACATTAGTAACGCTTCATTTTGTACGGATTGTCTCATTGGCTCATTTGAAATTAACATAAAAGTCGTAATATAAAAGTAGTGACCTTCGAGGTCATAGCTGTTCGTAAACATGGTAAACTATTTTATCAATAATGAATACAGAGACGTTCACATAATTTTAGGTATATACTGTAATATTAGTTTATAAATTGCATATAAATTATATAAGTACGTTAACACAATTAAGAATAAAAAAGATACATATTTACGTTTGCGGTAAATAAATAATACAAAAAATAGAATTTCACAACCACACTGACAAATTTTATCTTTGTAAGTCACAAAGTGTAACAGATTGCCATTCGAAACGACTTCCAAAAAGGCAGTAACCGAGCAAGCAGGAACCTAACTGAACGTGAATTCGAGTTGCAGTTCATGTCACTTGCGCGGAAGTTTGAACACGTACAGTTTCCAACTGCATACGAGATGTAAGCGAATGAGCCAAGTTGTAGAACATTTGAATACACTTTGGAGAATAAGTAACGAAATATTATAACAGGCATATCAGTGTAGGAATAAAAAAAAATTAACAAAAATCCTACAGAAACTACTAAACATCATTTTAACCTCAGCATCAGTTCAGAAAATGCATCGGAAGGAGCAGGAGGACACGGCAGTAGCTCGGTAGGCCGGGGTCGCTTACCCGGTACTCTACTGTATTTGCCGCACAGAACAACTAGATCAAGTATCCATGTCGACATTATTTTATTGGATGAAGTGATGAAACGAGCAAAACGTTCAATTGATGGTAAGTGCAACTTCTGCCCATAACACATGTTGTGCCACCCAGAAAAATTCTATGTAACACCACAATGTGCCCATGACACTGAGACAGAAGTTTTTAAGTCTCATTTGCCCAGTGATTACGCTAGCTCACAGTGCCCTTCAAACCGAAACACAGTAATGTTTGCACACTACTGCTTCAAGGCAGAATAACTGACCCGCCCTGGGTTTGTACCTACCTAGACTGTACGTACGTAACAAAAAAAATGAACAAATAGTAATCAAAGCCTAGTGATAACAGATGATATTTTTGGGACACATTTCTAAATCAAGAGGGCCCAAAAAGACATCAGATAATCTACTACTAAATCCCGCAACCCTTTTGCCCTTGAATGAACCCCGCCAGCCGACGCCTACTGTTGCATACCCGCAACTCGTCCCCAATTGTAATAAAATGGTGTACGTTTAAATGACACTTTTCGGGTAATAAATGTTTGAAACCGCGATCCAAGCTTAAAACAAAGGAGATTATATAATGAAGTGTTTAGGGGATATCACTTTGACAGTTACCCATTTTAACATCCAAGCGAAATATTTGCTAGAATGGACTACTTTAATGTAGTCTTTGTAATCCTTTTGATAAAAATAAAGTGATTCATTTTTTTTCGACACATCGTGACGACCAAACGACCGACCTCATCATGACCACCAAACGACAGCTGTTCAATGATGTCTCTGCGATCGCTAGGGTGAACACCGGCAGTGATCACCGAATGGTAAGAGGCACATTGAACTTCAACGTAAAGCTGGAGAGGTCTCGTCAGGTGAATATCTCGTCGTCCATCACGTGCTCTTATCCAAAACCCCGAGAGCTACCAGCTCGAATTGCATAATCGCTTTCAGTACCCAGATGATTGTGCTAGACACGAACAAGAGGCTCGTAGAAACTGTCACGGCGGTAGGGGCAAAGTTTTGCAAGATCCGCCGCAAAAAGAAGATCCAGAAGCCCTCCGATCACACTCTCAGTGTCATGGAGGCCAGGCATGAAATTAAGCAGTACTCAACTGACGCGTCACCATATCGGCAACTGAACAGACAGATCTTGCAACGTATGCGGCGAGACTTCAATACAGCTCGTATCGAAGAAGCAATAGAGCGAAACCAAGGCTCCAAGATATTTGCCAGGGATCTGTCTGCCGGAAAGAGCCAACTAACTTAGTTGAGGACCGAGAGCGATAGAGTAATTTGACCAGAGATTTTGAGTGGGATCGAGAGGTTCTATGGAAAGCTGTACACATTGCCGTTGGAACCACATACTAGTGTGAGTTACGACCCAAAATCGATCGATGAATGAAATGCAGGTGGCTCAGGACCGTGCTGTTGTGGCAATCTATGGAGGAGGCCTATGTTCATAGATTGTCACAAGTTTGCAGCTCTCAAGTCGGGGGGATTTCGCCACAGTTACCACACTTGACAGGCGGGTTGGCAGCCGCAGTTTATTTATTCAGATATTACGGGATTATGCTCCTGCTCATCAACCAAAACAAGGAGTTTTAATTTCCCCTCGGTCGACTTTTACGACGCCCACGGGATGAAATGGGGTGGTAGATTCTCTTAAGCCGCCACCTTCAATTAATATCTAATATAAAACTAAGATAACATAAACAAAACTGACTTGCCCATTAATTAAAAATCAAATTTAAAAGTATCAGTGTTCTTAATATAGAAAAACAAGTTCCATAGAAGAATAGCGTGTTATCGAAAATATCTTATGCCTTAAAAAACTATATTCTGAAAAACAATGAATTGCCACACACCCACTTTTTAATACTTTAGAAGCGCATATTTCAACTATTGGCTCAAATATAACACTGTGTCCACCACACAGTAAGCCTAAAGTAGGCTTAAAATAATCTACCACCACACCTCATCCTGTGGGTATCTTAAAAGTCGACAAAGAGAAAATAAAGACCAGGAGACGGGCAGCAGCATCTCCCTGGAAAATCTGAATAAATAAACTGCGGTTGTCAACCCGCTTGCCAAACGTGGCAACTATAGCGAACCCTCCTAAATGAGTGCTACAAACTTTTGTGGCTGTCTATATGATAGGCCTTTGTTCAGCAGTGGACTAGTGATAGGCTGAACTGATGATGATCAAAACGGTTATTTTGAAACTCACTTTATCATTTTTAAAGACCTATGTAACGATTCCTCACACGCTTATTATGTGCCTGTTTTTTTTTATAATTTCATTACATCATTGTACAGCGGTTTATGTAAAACAATATCTACCAAAATTTCATCTTCATAGTGCCAAAAGTATTTAAGTAAAATGGCTGTGACAAACAGACAGACGGAAGGATCGAAACGTACAGCCCTGTAGTTATGTGGCCAGTTCTTTTCTTTAAATTAAAATACTTACAATTAGTCAACTAATGTAAATAATTTACATAGCATTGGCTGTCTTAACTATACATGAATGTCATAAATATGATGACACATGATCAATAAAGAGAGTAGAAACTGGAATCAATCCCTCGGTCAGTCGCGGGTTCGATTCCCATACGGGACAAATATTTGTTTAGCCAACAGATGGTAGTCGTTCCAGGTCTCAAGTTTAAGGTATATATGAAAATTATGCACTCTAACAGAAACATTTTACTTACGCATTCCAAGAGCAATTGCACAATGGGTTAAACACCATTCTTGATTTCGACAAACTTACCTGAAAACAACGAAAAACGAAATTATTAAAACAAAGTTAACCAGCGGTAAACTTTAAAAATTCCAGACACAAAACTATTTAAGTACATACATTTTTTACTCGTACCAAAATGACGGCGCCGTGGTTCACGTCCACACTTCACACCTCGTTTCCCGCGAGGGCTACGTGAGTGGCGTCTGCCAACCACTTATATGGGAAAAAAGCGATATCTACTTATGATTATAACAAAGCATATACTGAAAATATTTGTAGTGTATGTGAATTATTTATTGATTGTTTAATGTATAATGTCTTCTGCAAGAAACTTATCGTAATTTCTTTATTTTTAGAAACTACTCCAGCCTATATAACCGTCTAGGTAGGTACCACCCCAGGGCCAGTTATTCTGCCGTGAAGCAGTAGTGTGCAAACATTACTGTGTTTCGGTCTGAAGAGCACTGTGAGCTAGCGTAATCACTGAACATATGAGACTTAAGAACTTATGTCTCAGGGTGACGCGCGCGGTGTGGTGCTGCAAAGAAATATTCTCAGTAACACAGCATATGTTATGGGCAAACGTTGCACTTACCATCAGGTGAACGTTTTGCTCGTCTCGACACTTTATCAAATAAAAAAAAAATATAAAAGGCGCACAAAACGGGTCTGGCGTTTTTCATCTCTTTTATAATATCTTCCCGTCTTTAACACAAATTTGTATAAATATACATAAACGGGCTTTTTTAATATCATATTATTAAGGCCTAAGGTGTGCTAGAGTAGCTCAGACAAATAAATTTAGAGGCACGTTTTCATAACGCACGTGAGCGGATTTCGCATGTCGGAGTTCTACTCGTATCGGAAGGGGTATTTCTAAGGAAACACAGACACAGTTCTTGCGTAACAACTGTACAAGAAAAAATAAGTATAAAACATTTCTACGAATACTTCATAAAAGTGATATCAGTAATATTTAAAAATAAGAAAAATATTTTATAATTCTTAAAAATTATAATATAAACAACCGTATGGTCACCTACCACGAACGCAAGCTGGTTTCTTAATCACTGAATAGTTATAATCAAAAAAAAAAATATTTCTCTTGATATAATCGTCCCAATAATACAATGAAAATAAGTTTTTTTTTATTGGATGTATACGATATATAGATGGAAACCTGATGATGAAACAGATGCTTTGTCACCCAGAATATTTCTGTGGCGACACACTCCACCCGACATTGAATGAAAATTGGTGAAAATTCTAAAAAAGTGCTGATAAATCGCGGCGGCCGTCTCCACAGCTAGCTCAATGTATGCAATGAACAGACCGCTCAGTTCAATCAGCGGTCAAAAGATAATGAAAGAAGACAAAAAGAAACAAAAAGTATTTATTGTCACAGAACTAGCATGCCTACAAAATAATAAACCATGTATCACAGTTGGAGTTGTATACGGAAAATGTATGAGAAAATGAATTTTCTTTATATTTCTTTTTCGTGACTTTTTCGATGTTTTAATACTTATTCTGCTATTCGGGCATATATCGGACATATCCCACAAATCAAAAATCATAAAAATCAGTCCAGCCGTTCTTGAGTTATAAATGGTGTAACTAACCCGACTTTGTTTACATATATATATAGATCCTTGTAATTCGCAGAGATATACTGACGACTTACTGCAGTAACGACAGTACGTATTTTTTCAATCGGACCGCTTCTCGCCAGTGTTAATCCTAATTTCCGAAGAGGAAAATAAAAGGAAATGAAGAGCGATTATACCCCATAGACAAATATTTCCGAATTGATTAAAGATGCAATCAAAGTCGACATTATTCCATATTATTCTGATTCTAAGGTCCAGCACCCTAAGCTCATTAATGATGTCGACTGTCACTTCACGCACTACCGAGCGAAGGAATACCGAGTGTTTCTGCTTACTTAAGATAATCGATATTTTATAATACTTGTTGGAAGGTGACGACCGCGTGATATAGTGATCAAAGTACCTGAGTTCGACGCTACGGTTCCTGGGTTCGATTATCAAGCCAGTTCCAACATTTGTGCAAAAACACTAATGATTGGTTTTCGGGTGACGTTCGAATATACAACGAATAACACCAACAAGTCAACGTTTTCGCTTACCAAAATCAAGTGAAGGACGCCGCGACGACAGCGGTTACCTTTTATAGAGGTAACCCACATGTACTCCGTAAGAATTACATCTTCAAAAGTCTTACTATCATTATGAAGAGATCTAGCTTATGTTGTAAATGTAATAAAACGATATAAATGTATTTTGGTATTTTTTTTACGTATTGATGTTTTCTAGTTTTTTTCCTAGTGGCAGCTATTTTGAAAATTAAAATGCTGTGAAAAAAATTTGTGTGACACCATACTGCACCCATCACCCTGACACATAAGTTCTTAAGTCTTATATGCCCAGTAATAACACTACCTCACAGTGTCCTCCAGACCGAAACAAAGTAATGTTTGCACACTACTGCTTCATTGCAGAATAACTGGCCCTGCGATGGTGTAGGTACCATCGCAGGGCCAGTTATTCTGCATATATTCAAGACGGATTCCTGCATAGGAATCCTAACTACAGTAAAATCCGCCAGTCGTTTACCGCGAGGGCGAAAAGTGGACTACGTGAGTGGCCTCTGCCTAACCCTAACATGGGAAAAAGACGAGAACTATGTATACATGTGCGTAGAATTATTTTTAGGAATTTGTTGAAACACTCTTACACGTAATGAAGATGTTAATGATCGTAATTCGATTTTAAAAATGATTTCGGATATGATCACAATATTTAGATTTGATACATTTGCATAATTTCATTATATACAACACATTTAGATAATTTCTTTGCAGTTTTAAATCGTTTAAATTTAGTGCATTCTGTCCACCTATCTACAATTTATTTTTTAAGTCCTACATAACAATATCTTTGAAAACTCTATTCGATTTTCGCTCATTCAACCCTTTCTTCAAAAAGCGGCGACAGTGGAAAACGATTCACCGATTCCACCGTCTTAATTGACACAAACTATGCTCAAACACGAATTGCTAACAAAGGCACGGATCCGACGGTTGCTCAAAGCGGCTTTGACCTTCAATCGGCTTACACCACACAGATGCTTCAGTGGAACAAATTTGAAATGGTATCAAATAATAGTTGCTGAATCGATACCTACGTTTTGATATTGAACTGGATAGTATATTACATTTAATAATTCGGTCCTTATTTTCCTTATATCTTCGATTCGTCATATTACTTATTATACGCCATACTTATTAATCAATAGATTAGGGTGTGCTGCAAGAAAGGTTTTCTGGGAGAACTTGTGGTAGGATTCCTATGCAGGAATCTGTCTAGCTCGTTTTTAATGTTATTTGTACGTAAGTGGCGTAAGTCTTTATAGTAGTGTGCAAACATTTATGTGTTTCGGTCAGAGGGGCACTGGGAGCTAGTGTAATTACTGGGCATTTGCGACTTAAGAACTTTCGCCTCTACAACCGTTATTGCGTTTGTAATTAAAGGGTAAGTTGCCTTTAAAGATAATAAGTTTGTGTGTGGTTATCAAACTTGTGATTGATAATTGCTTCATTATGTAATTCCCACAGTATATTTGAAAACCTATATCCACGCGGACGAAGCTAGCATGTTTAAAATTGAGCTCTTTAGTTTTCTATTCATTAGGTTTGAGGATAATTCCAACCAAACAATATAAAAACAACCACACGCAAAACACTTTTTTTTATATAAAAGGGACGAAACGAGCAAAACGCTCACCTGATGGCAAGTGCAACGTCTGCCCATAACAAATGCTGTGTCACCCAGAACAGTGTGACACCACAATGCGCCCGTCACCATGAGACATCAGTTCTTAAGTCTCATATGCTCAGTGATTACGCTAGCTCTCAGTGCCCTTCAAACCGATGCACAGTAATGTTTGCTAACTACTGCTTCGCGGTAACTGGCCCTGAGGTGGTACCTACCTAGACGGATTCCTACCTAGAAAGCCTACCACCTGTGACAACATAGTCTAATATACATATATGCGTTATAATTTTCGCAGCGGATGAATTTTCATTTCATGATAAATAATTATTCAAAGAATCTGGTTACCTTCACGCTTGTACCGCAGTTACAAACCGTCTACAGAGGGGGTGCAATGTTCGTATAACTTTCACATAACAATTATCCATCGACAAACTCAACTCTACTCTCATTACATCTAGTGAACGTGGAATTTGCACAAAACTGGCGTGCTTTTGAAACATGGCGAGAGCTTTGAAACTTTTAATACGGTATCTGAATATTTTGATTCCTAGGAAGCGCAGGTGTACATGAGCCGTGGTAGCACTGAGGCTGAGCGTACGCCTTAAATTTCATAATTAGCAAAACTCAGGTTAGTCTGATCCTCGGTGCCGGCACCTCCAAAATTGTTCTGCAAATTTAAGTGCTGATTTATCACGTCCTCAGCAGTAAAAGAAAACATCGTGTGGAAATCACCATTTCTTTCTGAGCCATGTAAAATATTTCGAGGACATGTGAACTCAGAACAGCGTGGCTGACTCTTGCCAGCACCAAAGCACTCTCAAAAATAAGAGCAGTGAGACATTTGCAAGCTATATTAGTTTGCTTTATACTTGGACGATTGGGGAAGAAAGGTTCTCGAGTGGCAACCTCGTACCGGCAAACGCAGAGCGACGACCTGAACGGTTTTGCGAGAAGTCGATGGATGCAGGCGGCGCCGGACTGTGTTTTCTGGAAATCTATGGGGAAGGCCTTCGTTGACTACGACAGGCTGAAATGATGAAGATGATACTCGGACATTACATATCATGGAGGTAAACACCTACATTAGGTGACTCATTTCCTCGGCCCCCTCTACGACATTGTGCACTAAACAAATATGGGATTTTAATATTTTTTTTAAGAAAACTTTTACCATTCCGAACAAGATTTAAAAATTCCCAAACGGTACCCAGCGCTGCCAACTATCTTTATAGAACACAAACATGAACGTTCATAAAATCTGGTATTTTCATAAAAATGTTTTTCTGACAAAAAAGCTTCGATTTACTGGAACAAATTTGACGTGGCCTGAATATTTGCTGAATCGGAAGCTGTGTTCGGGTACCGGATGGATTGTATATCATCTTATAATTACACCGAGTGCTATATAAAGATATATATCTTTTACACAACAATATATATTCTACACAATATCGTATACCATCAGCCCATCAATATTTCACTGCTTTACATAAGTGCTCTTGAAGATTTACTTGTGGTAATATTCCTATGCGGGCATCCGTGTAGGTATGCATCACCCCGCAGTGCCAGTTATTCTGTCGTGAAACAGTAATGTGCAAACATTACTGCTTCACGGTAGTATGCCCCTACCTTGAGACAATACACACCTTTCATAGATTGGGCATATTTGAGATGTGGTTGTATATCAACACCATGATATTTTTTGCTATTTTCTCTACTCGATTTATATGAAACCCACGTAACAAAGAGGGGTGATTGATTCTCGAACACCAACCTGTCCGTGTCAGCAGTTAGAAGTAATTGACAATCGACGACTTCGTTGTTCAAATGCAAATATGAATTTCATTGTGCCTGTACAATTTGAAATTTCTTTGTAATTATAAGAATACGTAATTTAAAATTACCTTACGTCAGCTTCTTTAGTAACCCAGTTTGGGTGAGAGCGAACAGCATGCTCTATCAAGATAACGGCAGTGGGATACTATGTCTTAGATGAAACGAGTGGATTCAGCAGCGACTGGGAAGTTTAACTAGTTCTCAATGTCATGTTTTGTCGTCGTTCAAATGTCAAGAATTATGTCAATTTTGACGGGTCTTTTCAGATTAATAAATTTTTAACAAATTTGCAGAAAGGTTTTTATATACACCAAGTGAAATCCTAGTGTATTCTATATAAAAAGAAAAGACTTGGCTGTTGTATGAGAGAGGCAGTGGACCCCACAAGTAATATTTTAATGGAAATTAAATGAAATGAAAATTCTTTATTTTTCATTTTTCGACGTATGGAATATAAATGTAGTTTGTCTAATGTCATTTTTTACAATCTATCGCCGTTGCGTTCCGACGTGAATTTGGACGTTGGTCTTCCCTGGTGGATACAGATAGGTTATGATAAACAGACAGAAAGTGAGAGCATAATTAATGAATCCAAGAAAAAATATGTATATATCAACATTAATTAGTAATTGCGTATTCCTAAAAGGTGTCCAAATCCTTAATTTTTTTTATATTTGTCTATTTTATGTCACATAATAAAAATATACAAACGTCGTCGTCGTCGTCGTTTCAACCTAACTTTATCAGACTGCTGGAATATAGGCGTCACCCATAAATTGCCACAAAAGTTAGTAGCTCTCGTTTTGGGGGGATTGTTCCATAGTTGCCACGCTTCGCAGAGGGTTGGCAACCGTTGTTTATTTATTCGGATGTTCCAGGAAGATGCTGCTACCCATCTACTGGTTTTCATTTTCCCTCTGACGACTTTTACGACTTTTACGGATGAGATAGGGGTGGTAGATTCTCTTCAGCCGCCATCCCACCGGGGTATACAAACGTAATACAGATTGATAGCTGGTTACTGCAAGCAGTGAATTGTTACGCGACCCTTCGTCGTCGACCACTACACTTGATCGCATCATTTTCTTTGAAAATTAAACAAAATGTTCGGGTAGCATGATTGATTTTCCGGAACCGATGCGGATGTGGAATCCAAAATAGGTTCATTTTGTCTAAAATCAGATCAGTTATGGTTGACGTGTAGGGGTTGGTTTCTATAACTGCACAATACCGAAACTATACAACTTAATGATTTCGAGAAAAACCATTTAACACTTTTGTAATAAACTAAATAGGTCAAGTTTACAATGGCAACAAATCGTTAGTTAAGTTACTCAAAGTGCTGATTAACTGCTATAAATTTAACATGCCCTTTACGTTTCAAGACGTACTAAACCGCAAGCAGAATAAATTATATTGATTAAAGCTTCCAGTCAGAAAGACAAGCTAACTCTGTCTATCTCACAACTAAGAGTTAATCTTTCAAGTCAGTCTTACGTAAACTTGTTTGACATTATCAATGAAATTTCGTCTACTTTCTTAAACAATTTAATATTAACAATATTATTATAGCTCATTAGTAAAAATGTTTTGATAAAACTGAAAAACGACCCAACGTTACAAATGAAAATGAACATGGAAATACTCGTATAATTTCAAACTTTGAAGCAGCAAATCTGATAGTCATCCGGTGTAAAGGAGCAGGGTGCTTTAAAGTTTGTCAGAGGATATAACAGAGATGTAAATGTTTTATAACTACTCTTCTATTACAGAAGGCAGAGACACAAGCTGGTGACAAAATACACGCTGATATTATGTTCGCTATCGGGACAAACATTTTTTACACCGGTTTCACCTACGCAAATTAAACGGACCAATGACTTGATAAGACCAATTAAAGGCCGTGTAATAGCAAAAAGTTGCATTACTTCATATTTTGGTTTGATTTAGAATATAGTATGTGCTTACAAAATATAGCCCTTTCCTGTCCCTCCCTCTCCCTATCTCCAAATAAAACTAGTTTAATCTTATCAACATCAAATCTTGGTCTCACCTAAACAACAATTTAACAGAGGTTAAATTTCTTCTCAATGTACGGAATTTTCATTAGTTACACACGCCGTTTTAAAAATGTAACTCGGAGGGGTTGGCTTAATTGGAGTCAAAATTTGGCTTATTTCGATTAAAAAAGTGAATGACTCCTTCCAAAACTAGGTCAGTAAATTCTAATCCAAATTCCTCATCGACAAGGTGTTTGTTGCGCTGCACAAACCTTTTCCAGCTGCTGATTGCGATCTTATTATACTGCACTATTTCACGCGAATATTTTCAAAATCGTCATTAATCTAGTTTTAGGAAAAGCGAACGAAAGGACAGACATGGCATTTGTTGGTAGATTTCTTGTAATCGACAATGATGCATGTGACTTCATGATTAATTTTCTTTGAAATAATGACTTCTGAGTTTATTATTGGTTCAAGAACTCGTGAGCGATTTTGTCTCCTTGTTCAAAAAGTTGGTACAAAAAAAATTTTTCATCATTTATTGTTTACACATCCTCTGAGGTTAGATACTTAACTAAAAAAAACCGCGACATGAAACTTTCATGATATGTCAACCCGTATTTGCCAAGTTTCTTTTTAATTCGATGAATGGACGAGACCAGCGAAATACTCACCTGGTGTTCAGTCCACACCCGCTCATAACAAATGCTGCGTCACCTAGGTCATTTCTGTGTGGCATTGCACTCGTCACTCTGAGAAATCAGTTCTAAATGTTCCCTTCAGACCAAAACACAGTTGCACACTATTGCTTTACGGCAGAATAACTAGCCCTGGGGTGGTACCTGCCTAGACGGATTCCTGCATAGGAATCCTAACACCAGTATAATCAAAATCACCACTAGTACAACAATTTACACGGTATATTGTCTACGGGAGAGTAGTTTACACCTAAAAATTGTTTATACCTGTTAACCAGAGTTCCATCAAAACTTGAAACATTTTGTTTAAGAAAACTATCAACGCCAGCAGTTCTAATTATTGGCCAATTTTTCTTAAGTTGACATTTTTGTTTATTTGATAAAGTGACGAGACGAGCAAAACGTTCACCTGCTGGTAAGTGCAACTGTGCATCTGCCTATAACAGTTTAATGGAGTTATATATAAAAATGATGACACGCAATCTAAATAGAACGGACGAGGAAGATTACGATTCCATCACGTATTAAATAACAGCGGGGAACAGATGTTGTTAGTGTAGGTACATTTTTTTTTCTCTTGAGGAATTTCTTTCGACGTAGTGATATTACCCGGAGCAGTCGGCTGTCAAAGTAAGTCGCACGTGTTATGAATGTAGAGAGGGCGAGAAATATGATTTTCTCGTATGAATGCACAGATCAGACATTTGAAAAGATTTCGTGTCCTTATGACGATTGCCACCTGCTTGATTTGATGGAAACAGAACGTAACTTCTATAAAAGCTACTTTAATACAGAAAATGTTTCTTGTTTATGTTAAATTGCAAATTTAATGTTTTGTTACACAGCACATCACTCACATAACCCCATCACTAGTCCACTGCTGCTCCCCCATAGAATGCCTCAATAATTTGCGGCTCTCATTTTTGGCGGAATTTCGCCATGGTTAGCTTGTCAGGCGAATTGGCAACCGCTGTTTATTTATTCAGATGTTCCGGGAAGATGCTGCTGCCCATCTGCTGGTTTTATTTTCCCTCTGTCGACTTTTACGACACCCACGGGATGCGATGGGGGGTGGATTCTCTTAAGCCGCCACCACACAGCGTCAAGTCACATGTAAATGGGTCGGCTCGACCTGGGGTCTACTGTGTAACTCAGGTTCGTTTCGGGATCGGTTTCATTTGATCCCATTAACCAATAAATGAGCTTCATACGCTAAAATTAAACCAATCACGAATCCCACCAGAGTTACAAAACAGACCTCCTGGATGGAACCACGCTCTCATAGAAAACTAGTTCAAAGTAGTTAGAAAACGTTCATTTATGGGGTATGACGAGCGAGGTGACCTAGTTACGAGAAACGTGTAATAACATAGTAGTCGTCGGGACAATCAAGGCACCTAAATATTAAATCTTTATCGAGTTTGACTTTAGGTAACATGTATGGTCACAGTGACTAATGGCCGACAGAATGACTTTTTACGTCGACAACTTGATACCCTGGCTTTGCGAAGAGATGTTGCATCCCTTTGCATTTTTTATAAGATCTTCCATTTACATTCCATTACATATTAGTGTTCCGAGGAATTGTTCGGATTAATTCCAGCCGCTGATTTTCACCATCGCACATTGCGGCACAGCGCAAAAATTCCATTGTCACCACCTTGATGGTTGGCATTCCAGCACAGTGCGTTCTTCGCGCAATTTTTTGCCACGCACAAGCACTTTATGGAATCTGCTGCCGCCAGCGGTTTTTCCGGACCGATATGAATTAGGGACCTTCAAAAAAAGAGCCTATTCCGTTCTCAAAGGCCGGCAACGCATCTGCTATTCCTCTGGTATTGTAGATGTTCATGGGCGGCGGTGATCATAAGGTGAGCCGCTTCCTCGTTTGCCCCCTATTCCATAAAAAAAAATGTTTAATTTGCCCCTTGTCTTCCCCTACTTCATACATACATACATACATAAGATCACGACTGTATCCCATACGGGGTAGTCAGAGACTGGGCATACATACATAACATCACGACTGTATCCCATAAGGGGTAGTCAGAGACTGGGCACTCACTGCAAACAGATGACTGCCACAATCCACGTTTCACCAAAACAATATAATGCACTTGGTGTGACAGGTGGTGAGTCCCATCGCCACCATGCGCTGTTGGGTGCACAGTGCAGTTTAATTCCTTACTCGTCCTTTTACGAGATCCATTGGATGAGATGGAGTGGTAGTATTCTTTTAACGAGCCGCCACCACACGGCTGCCACACCCCTACTTCAATTCTCGTGAAACTCCTTTTACGACATCCACTGGACAAGATGCTTCATGGACTCTCATATACCGCCACTACAAGACTCACTACACATATTACAATAACCACTCAGGTAATATTTAGTGAATCACGACTCAGGTGTTTTTTTTTCATACAGAATTCTATGTGCGTTTATCGAATTATGAGATTGGGTTCTTTTTCAATTTGACTAAGGAAAAAAAAATTAATTTGCTAAGATCCACAAAAAAAAGATGCACAAATTGGCTAGCACGGCCGAACAGGAAAGATTCTCTATAAAAAAATTGCATTATAATGGATTTCCGCAAAGTAACGCCTCATTCTATAAATTTTTTCGTTTCATTGAAATGCCTTAATGCCTTATACGGATTTGGAAATGCATTCATACTAAATTATTTGCAAATGTATACGATGTAGTAATAAATACTCTCAGTTTCAGTGATAATTTAGTTTCATGGGTCTTTGAGGATGACGCCTACAAGATATGACAAAGTGATCGAAAGTCCGTAATGTGTTTAAGCATTACGAGCATTGCCATACGTGTTGATAAACTATGCACACTAACGTTGTCTGGGTAGCCAACAGTGTAAGACATAATAACTCCGTCATTAATATAACTAATGAAACTGTCATTATTATTTCCACAGATGCAAGATGCATTTTACTGGTGGTAGGAGTCGTATGCAGGAATTCGTCTAGGTAGGTACCACCCCAGAGCCAGTTATTCTGCCGTGAATGCAGTAGTGTGCAGGCATTGCTTCGTTTCGGTTTGAAGGGCACTGAAAGCTAGTGTAATCACTACGCATATGAGACTTAAAAGCTGATACGAGTATCTCAAGGTGAAGGGCGCAGTTTGGTGTCACACAGAAATGTTCTGGGGGACACAGCAATTGTTATGGGCACACGTTTCACTTACGATCAAGTGAACGTTTCGCTCGTTTCGACACTATATCCAGTAAATAAATATTATGTACACATTTTATTGTCACTTTTTATTTTCATTATTAATCTAAAGTAATATTATAAAAAGAGAGTGCAAATTTTGTGAGTTTGTGTATATGTATCTAGAACCACTGCACCGATTTGAAAGGTACATTACTCCAGACGAACATAAGCTATATATTATGTATATAAAAATATTATATCTAAAAGTATCCGGGAAGAGCCAGTGGGCTAGTTTATAATAAAATAACAGCAATATTATTGATACCACTCGATTTCGTAACAACTACGTAGGCCTCACTTACAAAAGGATCCCAATTTTAATACAAAATGGCGACTAATATTTCACAGATCGTACCCTGAACGATTAAGTTACCGACTGTAGCCAAAAAAGATAGCATTCATTCACTTTCAGATTATCTGATTAAAGCAGTTTTCAGATAAACAAGAATTAAATGATTTGAAAGAATTAGCCTGCCGTGATGCAGTGTGCAAACACAACTGTTTTCACCTGAAGGGTACTGTGACCTAATATAATTAATAGACATATGAGATTTAACAAATAATGTCTCAGGGTGACGAGCGCAGTGTGGTGCTACACAGAAATGGGCTGGGTGACACAGCATTTGTTATGGGCAGACATTGCACTTACCAGCAGGTGAACTTTATTTCAGTAAAAAATGTACCATTAATTCATATAAACAGTAATAAATATATGACAATTGTATAAAGCCAATATACCACAAATGAAAATGTTAATATACAATTCTCCATATAAACATGAGACACGTACACTTCAATATTTGCGAGTCAATAGCGCACGTAATGAATCCCAAGTGAAATCAAGTAAGTTAACAGTCCGTAATGAATAGTTATTATTCTATCTGGTTGCTATTGCGGGGATGTGCGGCGTAATCAAGAACAAGGGTGGGTGTTCTGATCTGCGGAGCTGGGAGCATCGCCTTGATTGTATACGAAGACGTCTTGTAATAACTGAAGAGAAAACAGAAAAAGCCAAAGTTTTGGAACTGTAAGTATAGCAATTAGAGGCTATCGATAGCAAGAAGCGATCAGCATATGTTTTGACTTTATAACTTCTTCTATTTCAGAATAAGATAGTAGCGATTACTAAAACACTTTAACATGCCTTACATGCAGTTTTTGTGGAAATCTAAACAACAAACAAAAAAAAAAGAAAGAATCAAGTTTCTCAAAGTTTTAGAAACACCTTAATGCTGAATATACAAAAACATTTTTGACTTAACATTATTAATGTCGTCGGTACCGGTCGAAATGAAGATTCGAGAAGATATTTCTGTTACATTTCACCAATATGCTTCAGACTTGACAAGGGTGTGTATACAAATGGCGATTCCTTACCGCATCGAATATTTTTGAGACGTAGCATGGACAAACGGCCTGTTATGGTGTGTTATATCTTCTTATACGCTTATGTTATCATTATAACTAACGATACTTCTTCCTTTTATTGTTATCAAAAATACACTGCATTAAAACGTTATTATTCTTCATTGAGTTGAGATACCCACCATCAATACCATCTTCAAGAAAATAGCCTATTCCTTTCTAAAAGGCCAGCAAAGCATCCTTAATTCCTCTGGTACTGCGGAAGTTCATGAGCAGTGGTGTTCGCTTACCATCAGGTCAGCCCCTTGCTAAACATTACAAAAGTAATGTTTAGCCTTTCGTTGCAATTTTCTAGATGTTGGTTTGCTACTTCCTATTTTCAGTACCAGACAATATTTTGGATAGAGAAATTTTAACATTAACAATTTGCTTTTAAATGGCAATAAAACTAAACGTATAACATTTACAACACCAAATGTGAAACGCATGAATGTAAATGTACTCGTAAATGGGGAAGATTTGAGCCTTGTGGATACCACTGTCTTTCTTGGAATAACTCTAGACGCGAAACTTCAATGGGGCCCCCATATATCTAAACTAGCAAGTAAACTTAGCTCTGCAGCTTATGCTGTGAAAAGGATTAGAAACTTGACTAATGTTGAAACTGCTTGATTAGTTTATTTTTGTTATTTTCACAGCATAATGTCTTATGGTATTTTGCTATGGGGAAATGTGACTGACGTAGAGGTGATTTTTATTTTGCAAAAGAGGGCCATAATATCTATTTATAATCTTGGCTCTAGAGAGTCTCTTAGAGATAAATTTAAAGAAATTAATATCTTAACCATGGCCTCTTAATATGTATATGAAAACGTAATGTATGTACATAAGAATATTAATCATTTTAATAAAAAAAGTGATGTTCATAATGTGAATACCAGGAACAAGCACAAATTAATTATACCAGTTACCCGACATCACAGAGTCAGTAACTCTTTCATGGGGCAATGTATATGTTTTTACAACAAAATCCCAGAAAGTGCACAGTCTTTCAATCAAAAAGTTCAAACTACTTGTTAAACAAAGACTTTTTAAGAAGGGTTATTATAATATTAAGGAATACATGGATGATAATAACCCCTGGGAATGAGGTGATCACTGCAAAGCTATTTCTACATCTTTATAATACTGCTGTAATTGTATATAAAAAAAATCCCGCTGGGTTTCTTATTGGTTCTTCCCAGGACAGAGACATTTCTTTGCGAACCAGTGTAGCTTAAAAAACTGACGTTCAATGAGTATTATTTAAATGATCCGTATTGAATAAAAAATATTCTATTCTATATATTATATTCTATTCTATTCTAGAGATAGGACGAATTAGGTCTAACAATATCCGTACATAAATTATTTCATAATTTTCTACGTTTGTACACAAAAGTTTTATGTTTATAGCCCCTGCTCTTACATTTACGTTTAAAAATAAAGCCTATCTAAGTAGCCTATCTCATCCGCTTTGCAAATAAATCAATGAAACACAAAAGAGAATTGGGTGTACCAATATTCAATCAAAGCGAGGTTTAGAAACGAGCGATTCACTGAATAGCGGATAGATGGAAGAAAAAACAAAAGACGTTTTTTGCGTGGAATTATTACTGGAATAATTTGTTATTTATTAGTTCAGTAGCTGTTGTTTGTTCTACTTAATTAATAGTTTTGACCAATGAGTTAACGGAGGGTAATGGAAGTCCTGGATCCGAAAAGCAGTCGCGTGGAACACATGAATTATCGGGTTCCGTATCAAGACATATATATTGTGATTATCTCCGTGTATTTACTGACCTTCTTCTTGCTATCTAATATTTATAAGTTAAGATCACACAAAGTTATCGTTGTTATCACACAAAGTCATAGTCGTATGTTGCCAGTAGTGTATAACGTATGTTAAACACTACTGGCAACACTATATAAAATTATTAACATCCATCGTACTTATTATTGATTTTGAGTAATATAAATTAGAGTATAATAATAAATAAAGTAAATAAGAATAATTAGTAAATAAATCATGGTACTATACAGTCAACAATTGTAAATAAGTTGTTTGATCATCATCATCATTTCAGCATATCACTAGTCCACAGCTGAACATAGGCCTCCCCATAGATTGCCACAAAAGTTTGTAGCTCTCATTCTGGGGGGATTTTGCATAGTTAGTTGCAACGCTTGGCAAGCGGGTTGGCAGCCGTAGTTTATTTATTCAGATATCTCTACTGGTGGTAGGATTCCTATGCCGGAATCCGTCTAGGTAGGTAGGTAGAGCAGACGTTGCACTTACCACCAGGTGAACGGTTTGCTCGTTTCATCACTTGATCCAATAAAAAAAAATCAGGGAGATGCTGCTGCCCATCTCCTGGTTTTTAAAGGTTTCCTGGTCTCCTGGTTTTTCCCCGTGCCGACTTTTACGACGCTCACGGGATGAGATGGGGTGATAGATTCTCTTAAGCCGCTATCACACGGTTGATGCTTTGATAGTATGAGTTATTGTAATAACTACTGCGACTACTATGTAGAAAAATACGAACTGGGAGATGTTAATATTGTAGATAACAGGGATGGTTACTCAGCCCAGATATTAAGTGCTTCAAAGTTTCTATCCGAGTTTTACTTGACCACGTGTCCCTTATCTGTAATGTCGACAATACGTGTTCGCGCGAGTACATACATATCTCGCAAAAATTAAAACTCAACTA
The DNA here is from genome assembly GCA_019845155.1 of Luehdorfia chinensis. Lineage (NCBI taxonomy): Eukaryota > Metazoa > Arthropoda > Insecta > Lepidoptera > Papilionidae > Luehdorfia > Luehdorfia chinensis. The sequence continues at coordinate 1,842,170 of JAHVAK010000415.1, forward strand.
GAAGAACTAGCGGTGGTAGAATTAGTAATATTTATATCATAAATACGTTGGAAATAAACATTTATTCGCCTCGCAACCACTTGCAAGGTCACAATATACACCTTGATCATCTGTAGTCTGAGCTAACAAGAGTGAAATGACATCTCAAAAAAATTTATTGAATATTAATTTTCACAACCATTCATTAGAAACAGCATAGATGTATGTGAGATATTTTAAGGTTTTTTTTTCTAATTATTTAGTTATGAAGTTTTTCTACATTGAATTATATACGATATATTTATCACTATGAGTGGGGAAGACCATAAAATACAATTGTTTCTAAGTACGAGTATGAAAATAACATAAAACAAAACCATTTTTTTTAATGTTTATATAAAGTAAAGCTGACGTCCTTAAAACGTAGGTGATCCTGAAGGAAAAAGTTTAGAAATAAGTAGGCACAATAACAGTTCGCGGGCCCTGAGCGAGCTCAGATAAAGCGGTTAAGCCACAATACTAACAGTGATAACTTCACTGAATAAATATAACTCATTTGGCTTTGTATCGTTGCTGACAACGTTTCCGATACCGCGGAGCCCGAATCCTAAAATCGCTTTGTCTGGTAATGAACCGCCGCCCATCGCGTTGTTCGCAAATCCGATAAACATTGCACGTTGAAATGGGGAAACCGCAGAAACAATCGACACGAAATTTTATGCGAAAGCGCTTAGGGAGGATTAAAGGTATCCTTTAAATCTACGCTTTAGATTTGTACCAATTTCGTTTGGTTTCAATTTCAATCCATGCTTTGCACAAATTGCGATGAGATTATTTGTTTAAATGTGAAAAAAGATTGAGAAAAATTAAATCTTTATTTGTTATTTTTGATTTCACTGTCAAATATATTGTTTCAAAGGTCAAATATACTGCCTAGTATTACAAAGTCGTTTATTTACAACACAAAGGGAGCCGACTCTAGATATAACCGTAAAAACTATAATGTTTGAGATAAACAAAAATTAAAAAAAAGAGAAATAATTTAGAAAATCTAAAAGTACACGTCTCATGACACTCATTATCTCTTGAGAAAAAAAAATCGTATTGAGGTTCAAATATTTCGAGTAATTTGCATGACAGATGAAAACAATAAGATTTTTTTTCTTAATAACTACAAATGCTAGACTTTTGATATAAAATATAAAATATAAAGAAAGAAAGAAAGAAAGAAAAACTTTATTCAATACTACAACAAAACATACATTAACAGTTCAAAAAATAATAAAGAAATAGGAACCCAGGAAACCAGTAGATAAAATTCTGCACACGATAAAAAAAAACCTGGACTCGATACGTCAATTTTTTCGGGAGTTATCGTGACCACATCCCTATAAAAATCCGGACGTCCACGTCAATTTTTCTAAAACTTTTTTTTTAAAATAGCAATATATGATTTTTCAAAATTATTTTAATGAATTAATTAAAGTGTTTTCTTGATATAAGTCTTGATATTGTATTACCACGTAGTTGGCTTAGACACGGGGCCTTGTAAAATAAAAGTGTCGCATTTGCGTCATGAGGTGAAACAGGGGACGGAGAATACCAATGAGATGAGAACAGCTGCATGCTTAATAAACAGAACATTTCGCAGCGGGATCTTCGGCGCGAGGACAACTGGGCGCGACTGGAATGAATAATAGGAAGCAAGACATATATTTTTTCTTATATTTCTCAGCAACTAAGGTTAAAGAGTTTTGGGCTTTACATACGTGTAATAAAATTACCATTTATGCATATCCTACTCGGTATTTTTATAGTATTACGAGAACATTTCATTCATACTAAATCACGGATATACAATGTCTGACAGCCACTAATGATATTTACGTTCTATACGATCATTACTTTATGAATGTATTTGAAAATATTATCATATAAAAAAATGGAAGAATTGTTGTACTTTTATGTATGTTCAAGAGACAAAACGGCATTACTTAAACTGAGTTCGCCATCTTGAACTGCAGCGTCGCTTGCTATCAGAAGCGTTTGCATTGATAGAGCGACCTTCAGAATAATAAAAGCTAATAAAATTTAAGTTCATTTTATTAAAAAGCCGTTGTAGCTCAGGGGCTAGACGCTGGCTTTAATTTTTTTTCAAAGTACGCGAGTGACCTGGGTTCGATCCCCGGTGCCGGCACCACTAAAATTGTTAATTGCAATTTTAAGTGCTGATTTACCACGTGCTCGACGATGAAGGAAAACATCGTGAGAAATGAGAGGAGGCCTGTGCTCAGCAGTGGGACATTTATAGGCTGAAACTTTACTTAAACTTTTTACTTTATTAAATTACTATAAAAATATGAAAATCCGGACCACGTGGATTCAATATTATTCGTATATAGGGCTTATTATTACAATCTTAACGAGATTTGCCAATTAGCGAACAGAAATCGAGAAATCGCACCGGCTAAATTAACTCGATATACCAGGGGCGGCGAAGCGGCGAAGATGCGGCAATTCAATCACGCGGCCATTACGGCATACTTCGACGCGCCTGAGGGCGATAGGGGTTACGACGAGGGAGTGGGAGACGGGGCGTCTGTAAATTGTAGCCCCTCGCGCCTATACTCCCCTGGTATATTTTTACAGTAAAATTTAAATGACGTAATAATTTCGACATTAAAGATACGATTGGGGTTTCCTTGATATTCCGTGATTAACATTTTGATATATAGTTATAGAATCAGGCTTTACTTTAAAGAAATCCATAATAATAAGGAAAAAAAGTTAATTTACTAAGATTCTCATGCAAAATATCAAATGGTGTATTAAACCCGCCCTCCTCATGCAAACTATTACCGTCGCCAGGAACCGCCACCAGGAACCGCCACCAGATATCAAGTGATAACTCTACGGAATGGTTTTCGGCTGTGTTTTGTGTGTTGTGATCTTATCGCATCAGCGTTATATCGAGCGCGGGTAGGTTGTGACGAATAAGTGCCTGAGTTTGCGCTTACACCTGTGCCACTATAATATCTCCTGCGCAGTTGATTTCTCCCGACAATATCGGGAAGTTGTCGCTGTGTTCCAAATCGGCTAGGAGGACATCAACTAGCACAGCAGTGGTATGTACCTAGGCGGATTCCTGGATAGAAATCCTACCATGAATGAGGTTACAGATCTCAGAAGGTTCTAGAACAACAAAAACGTTAATTTCCTCGCAAACAAACTCCTGCACACCGGCATGTATAAAAACTTCGAACAAAATATTATTATCTGATGTGTTGAAGAAACCCAAAGCGCATATAAGGACTAGTATAAGTTCCCAAAAAAATCTTTGAGCAAGCCCATTTACTCATAGATTTTTTAGGAACTGAATAGAAACTTTTAAAGGCCGGCAACGCAACCGCGATTCCTCTGATATTGCGGATATTGGGCGGTGGTGATCACTTACCATTAGGTGAGCCTCTTGCTCGTTTGCACCCTCTCCTATAAAAAAAAACTAAAAATGTCTTCGTTTCGAATATCTATGAGTAAACGTAGACATTTTTAGTTTCTATTTTTACTTTCTATCTTCTCTTTAATTTTTTAGTTTCTCTCTGTAGTTAACTCCGTTAACAATATCACATGTTTCAGCCACGACAAAGAAAAATAATATGCCTATTCACACAGCCGTCAAGGACCTTACCTAGAGGACCGCGTGACTGGTGGAATAGTCAGAATACCTGGCTAATCTGAACTTGGTGCAAAAAAACATATATAGTTGGTTTTTGGAAACGGTTGTGTTGTGATTTTCTGTGCGTCTCTTACACTGCACATTAGTGTTACTTAGTGAATTGTGCTACATGCGACGTCAAAATATTATCTCTCTCGGCTTTAAAATTACCTACAGTCGAAACGCCCGTCTATTTTTTAGCGTACAATAGGTCCAACTTTTGTCGATACTCGTAATTTTACGTAGAACTGCGATTCCTATAAATTGGAATTATAAAAGGAAAGCTCATGCGATGAATGAACTATACAATGATTCATATTTAATTCTACTTCTAAAAATATAAAAACAGTTTCTGCATCATAAATCTTATATTGTAATGTCGGACGCCGTAAATTATCAATCCAAATCTTGTACTATTTCAAGATTTCATAATTTTAACATACAATGTCATTCCGTTTGACATTTATTTCATTTCAAATTCCAATGATGCTTCAGAGTCAGAATGAAACTCCGCAACTGATTGCAGCAGATGTTCCGTATGTCAGTATGTAGCCAAAATTATTATATGTTAGTAACTTACTCTGATGCTCCTTATGGTACTCCCCTACAGTTTACTACATTTGGCTGTTCTTGTACTTATTTTTATTGACATTTTAGTTTATTAAAAATAGTTAACATTTATATCTACATATATAATTATAAAAAAAAAAAGTCTGTAGATATACAATTTCGTGTGGTGGCGGCTTAACGGAATCTACCAGCTCATCTTATCCCGTTGGTGTCGTAAAAGACGAGAGAGGGAAAATGAAGACCATGAGATGGGCAGCAGCATCTTGTTTGTGGCTATCTATGAGGGAGGCCTATGTTCAGCTATGGAATAGTGATGGGCTGAAGTGATGAAGGTGATCCATAATTTATTTGATAAAATTGGTGATAATGATTAAAAAAAATCAATTTTCCCTAAACTAATCTTTTAGTTGTTACCAGTTACAGATGAATAGCTTCTATGAATGGTGTTTTCAATGCCGACGTAACATTTGTCCAATTTACGATCTCCTTTTGTTAAAGTAAAAAAATGAAACTGTCATGGGTTCGAAGTTCTGTAACAGATTTAACAGGACGGTGTTCAAGATTTGTAACTTTACAAAAACAATTTTTATTATTGACAGGGAAATAATTTATTATGTTAATGATTTCGTAAGTATACACGTGCACCATAATATGAGTAAAAAACAATGAATAAAAATGAACACTTAGTTACTCGAGGCACAAGTGTTAAGATAAACACTGGTAGTGGGTAGAAATACACAGAGAATAATAAAAAATAATAAAGAATAAGGAGGAGGGGAGGATAAAGCAAAAAAGGATGAAGTTATTAAGAGCATTTGTTTTGCTTCAAAGTAACTTAGTCATAAGATACAGTCAAAGCTACTGGTATTTTTATTAATTTGTTGGATTCGAATGTATCACAGACAGCAGTATAAATTAACTCAATCTACATACAGAAATATTCATGCGTCAACAACAAACGATCAGCACCGGCGTGTTTGCAAATAGATTATTTGTATTTCAATTGAACAAACATTATCCATAGAATACTGAAATTAGGAACTAACTGTAATCGTGGATTTACTGTATCAGCGATGGAATTTCGTTAAATTTTAGCGAGTCACTAAGTCGAACATGGTTTCTGAATGTGACGAGGACTAACTTCCAAAAAAAGTAATAATTGGATCGAATTTAAGAGAACAGAAGAAAGTAATCCTAACATTTGAAAATCATCACAACACCGTACGATTTCAATCAGTGGAAGCGCACATCAAACATGAGAACGTGAGTCTCGTTTTTTCCATTTACGTTTCGGCCCCCTAAAAAATATAAGTAAGGATATAATATAATCGAAGTAAGTTCTAATTTCAATGAAATTGTTAATTGAATTGAAAAGCGTGAACGTGCAAATGTTACCTATTTATGTTACAGTAAATATTAGCTGTTTTTCTTTTAAGTTTTTTATAATACTTCTTGTACCCTAGAAAGTGTAATTTTTCATATGAAAATGATACGATAATTACTATTTTACTTTGTGGCATATTAGAGTTGGTTATTCGGGGGCCATGAAATTTTACTAGCATTTTCATTTTATTACTAAATAATTTGCATCGTTGGTTTTATCATGGACACCAAAAAGACGAAACAGATTTATGTGAATGGGCAAGCCGGTAAGGGTCGACGTAGATGTACGTATCATGATCAGATCGAGGACGTTTTAAGGAAAAGCCACATCAAATGTCTTCCAGCTTCTATGTAAAGGAAGATTCTGGCCAGCAATGTACACTTCCAGATCAATCTAATAAGTTTAAACTCACACGGGTCTGTGTTCACCAGAGCCGTTATCCCGTGACCACCTTTTGATCACATCATCATACCAGCTCATTGACACCGTCTTAATACAATGGCATTGTACCTACAAAAATATACGTATACACAGAATTATAAAGTAACTGAATAATTAGCGGTGGGCGTCGAACAGGCACCGTCAATACAAACAGGTTAAATAAAAGCTTGTAAACATATGCTTATTTTAAATTATGGTCTAAAATGTGGTACCTACAATGTAAAAAATGTAACTATTATGTAATTTGATAGGCAACATTTGGGATCGACTAAGGACAGCCGAATTGTGACGCGACGGGTGGCGTGTGACTGTGAATGCTACTCTTGTGAAATTGCGAACTTCAAGTTCCTGTCGTTCATGCTACTCTAGTGTATTTATAGCAAAATTATTTTGTTTGCCAATTTCCCCTTAGAGTATTATTTAGGGATAATTCGAATGCGAAACATCCTTAATAGCAATTTTAATGAAATTGAGGAGTATTTCAATTGAAAGCAATTAATCATGTTAGTCTTTGGAAATGTAGAACGTTGATTGGGTTTGAATGTTTTTTTTTCTAAAGTCTGAAGTAATCTTTGGCAACGATTCCTATTGTGCAAGAGTACCAGACCAGCAGCATCACGTAACAGTGCCGCAATGCAGGTTGCATTCGACAAACACCTCCGAAGTGATGCAGTCCGCATCGCCAAATATTTACTTCGTGGAATGCTCTGGAAATATTTCCATTTTTACGACGTAGCTTTAAGGGGAATATTCTTTTATTTATCTACAAAAACACTCTGTTGAATCAGTACATAAAATATTTGATTTAAATCTCCATTAAACAAAAAACATCGCCGTGGTAGCCCAGGGGCTGTTATTTTTATTAAATACAACTCATGTTAGTCGGTGATAATGTAGTTGCATATAGGTGAAATGAATTTTTAAAATCGGTTCAGTAGTTTTTGAATTAAATCATTACAACCAAATGTACAAAAAATCAAATCTTTCCTCTTCATAATATTATAAATAAATAAAAATAATATTAGTTTAGATGACATGACAAAGTTTTATGATATGAATCGAGGAGCAATGATTTAAAGAAAAAACATTCTCAGCAATTATTTTAATGACAGCTAAATGTGGCAAGAATTTTTAAATTAAAACTCCAAGGTTACTCAGCATAACACAAAGACGAATTTTCTCGCTGTTTTCTGTCGAAATGAAGACGAGCAGGTGAGAATTTTCTTTACACTTCAAAAAAAACAATAGTACAATTATTACTTCGCATTCCAACATTTAGATTAAAGTGATGAAGAAAAATTACAATGAGCATTAATTCATGAGAGTACCTCTAGTAGGTCACCGCAGACTGGCAACTGGTCTGGCACACTGGCACGTCACGCCGTTTGGCTTATATTTTTTTTTTTTAAACGAAGCCCCACACTAGGATTTTCTCCTGTATCGTGGGTGCGTTTTACAAACATACATTTACATGCACAACACAACCAGACCCGAAAAGAAACAATTTGTGTTTTTGCACAAATGTTACCTCCGGCTGGGAATCGAACCCAGGACCGGTGGCGCAGAAGTCAGGTACGCTAACCACTACGCCACGCGGTCGTCAAATTCGATATAACATCTTGTTTAACCGTCATCCTCGAAGCTATTCAAAGTTACCGTGTTCACCATCTTCAACTTTAGACCAGACCAGATTCTGCTAGGTCGCAAACTGCAGCCCTCTCGGAAAATTATGACAAAAACAATGAAGAAAAAACATAATCATAAACATAAATAACAAAAAGTTATAAATATGTGGCCTTCATTAATCTGATTTTTTTATTTGATTTTTATTTAACATTAATATTTGAATAAATCACAAACCTATTTAGTTGTCATTCGAAAATAAAAATCGTTATCACTTATTCGCACCAAAAAAGTGGGAAGTCGTTTCGTCCTAATACCAGATAGGCGCAGAAACAGAATCTTGGTGGCAGGAATAAATGAGAGATCTTCTTCTTAACACGTCTATCGTCTTCAACGCTTGCATCGACATGCTTTCACTTGATGATCAGTAGAAACTCGCATTATGTTCGTTACCAAACCTCATTGAATTTAGTAACTCCATAAGAGTTTCTTCCCATAATTATCAATACCAATTACGATAACTTCATGTAGGTGATGCCTAATTTTGCGAACCAGAACGAAAATATAAGAAAGTATTTCCCGTACAAGAATACGATTGGTTTATTCTTTGTTCCTACACCCTAGACCTAGATAGAAATATTCGTAGATTTTGAATACAATAGTAATATAATATTCGTATATCTATACTCAATAATACATAGGCTTCATCACTTCACATAATGAGCCGTGAGCTTGGGATGCGCTGTAATAATTTTTTCATTCCCGTGATGATCGTCCCCGAGGCGCTGGTGTCGCAACACCTCCCTTGTCCGGGACCGGTTTGATTAATTTGTTCCGCCCCCATTCACAGCGTCGTAAATTTTTCATTTTAAATACTGCCCCTGATCTATTACGAGCGTCGCGAACGACCTTATGTATTGCGTTGAGATTAGAATTTCTATTTGCAAAATGAACTATGAGCATTTAAGATAATTGTTGGTTCTCGGGTCTGGTTGCATTGTCCATGTATGTCTGAAAGTGAAACGTATGTCTGTAAAACGCACCCACGATACTGGAGAAATCCTACTGTCGGGCATCGTAATTGAAAATTAAAAAAAAATTAAAACACATACATACATAGAGACACGCTTCTGTCTCATAAGGAAAAGCACACAGAGACCACATCTTTCGACTTGCTACGATTCTGACACAAATCTTTCGCTTCGTCTACTTTCATTACTGTTTTCATACAAGCACGTTGGTTGCGGATACTTTTGACGTGAACTTTCCTTAAAACGACTTCGATCTGATCGCGATACATTCGCCTACGTCGACCCTTACCGGCATGGCCATTCACACTCCCACCTAGACGGATTCCTGCATAGGAATCCTACCTCCAGTAAATGTCTACGTCATTCATACCTATATAAAATGATGTGGAGGGTGCCTCTATATATATTTGAAAACGTTTTGTATGTACACAAGAACATAAACCATTTCACTAAAAAAAGTGATGTTCATAATGTGAATACCAGGAACAAGCACAAATTAATTATGCCAGTTACCCGACTTCACAGAGTCAGTAGCTCTTTTATGGGGCAATGTATACGTTTTTACAACAAAATCCCAGAAAGTGCTAAAAGTCTTTCAATCAAAAAGTTAAAATTTTATATTAAACAAAGACTTTATAAAAAGGGTTATTATAATATTGAAGAATACATAGATGATGATAACCCCTGGGAATGAGGTGATCGCCGCCAAGCCATTTCTACATCCTTGTAATACTGCTGTTATTGTACATTATTTTAAAAATGACAAAAAAAAACAAAAAATCCCGCTGGGTTTCTTACTGGTTCTTCCCAGGACAGAGGCAATTTTGCAAACCAGTGTATTTTAAAAAAAGGAAAAAAAAGGACTTTCAATAAGTATTATGTAAATAATCTATATTAAATAAAAAAAATTCTATTCTATTCTATTCTATTCCTCTAGTGAGCATTTTACTTACTATAAAGTACAATACAAGAAAACCAGAACCTTCTTTATTTAATTTCTGTATCATAAACATTAAAGGAAGCACTACCGGAAACAGGACTAAGTACAGGACCATTCTATGTATGTAAATCATTTCTATCGTATAACACAAGATTGTTATAACACAAGACTTAAAGTTGCAGTATAAACTAGGTTACAGGTGCCTCCGTAAGCCTCAAGTTACCCGACACAAATTATAGTCTGCTTCATATCACAACTCATCTAACTTGGTCTTACCTGGACGATGTGAATCGTGGAAAATTAGACATTGGTTCACCATTATTGTGACTATGTAACCATTGCAAATTGTTTTAAAAACACTGAATGTTGAAATGATATAATTGTAATAACTTATTATATATAATAACTTATAATTACTTATTGGAGGTGAGACATAACAAACAATGCAGATTTAATAATACAGAAAACAGAAGAGAAACACGGTAAAACTTTATTTGTAGGTCCCACAGCGGTAATACCAAACCTGCACTAGCACCTGCAGAATGGCATCTCGCCAAAAGCGGCAGTGTTACCAATCCTGGGCTAAAGCGACGGCGACTCGGGATTTAAAAACTAGCGATCAGGTTCTTCAAAAGAGTAATTGCCACAGCAAAGGCAGAATTGGCGAGAGACTAGTTCGCCTTCCTTCGGGAATTTCCCATGCATTCTGGCTTTCGCCAAGGTTGTTCAAGGGAATTTCTGTCAGTCTTCACTCCCATCTCTGCACAGGGAGGGCGACTCTCTGGCCCACGACGCTAAGGAGAAAGACAGTCATTTAGGCTCTCTTTTTGCGTCCAACTAAACTCGCGATAACAGAGGGAACTCACCGCCGACCATCCCGCGTTGTGAGTGCTAAATGCCAGAAGTTCGGTTTCTCCAGAGCTCTGTGCGCAAAGCACTCTTCTCCCTGGACATCCAAAAATCGAGTGGGCCCGTTGGAATCTCTCCTATTGTGCTACGGATGTGTGCTCCGGAGTTGGTACCAGTTCTAACTCATCTTTTCCGATAGTCCTACTCTCTAGGCGCCATCCCAAACTCATGGAAGACTGTTTTAGTGCACCCAATCTCTAAAAAAGGCAACCTCAGCAGAGCTCAGATCCGTCCAACTGCAGGCCGATCGCCATCACCTTCCTTCTCCAAATTGGCTTCTAAAAAGCTTTTCTGAGCGGGACAGTACTTCATACCTTCATACCTTCATACTTCATACCGGTCCACCGCTTGTTACTTTATAAAGAGCAGGTTCGGCTTCACATGGAGTACTGTTCTCATCTCAGGGCAGTGGCACCCCAGTGCCAGCTCCTTCCTTTTAACCGCATCCAACGAAGAGCGGCTCGAATCCTCGAAGACCAGGTTTTTTCTGATCAGCTCGATCCACTGGCCTTGAGAAGAGAAGTTGCATCTATTTGCACTTTTTTTTTAATGTATAAGATATTTCTTTGAGGATGTGGCGACAAAGATGTCGTTACAAAAGTAATAGTGGTTTCCTTATTTCCAAAATTATGCGGATAAAATATTTTTTAAACGTTCATTCTCTACCATCTGACCCGCTTTGGTTACGTACTCAAGTTACTGCTATTGTTAAACATTGTATAGAGAAAGCAGCACCAGCCCGTTTACCCATTTAAGAGCAAATGTTCGTAAAATCCATTCTTAGTGGGTCTCCATGTCGATAAAGGAATATGAATGCCAAATTTCAAATCAATAGGTTTTTTAGTTTCGGAGACATCGTGATGAGTCAGTTGTAAATCGCTATTCTATTAATTTTAAGACTTAACTAAATATATCAAAAGGAGAAAACTAATGCAATGTAAAGTAAACACTTCTCAGAGCTGCTAATCTATTTAGCAGCTGACCTTTCGTTTAACAGAATTTGGTAATTAGAGCCTATACTATGTAAATTAATAAACGTCAAAGAGAATCTACGCTGTTCTCTTTAATTAATTAAAGGAAAACGTCAAAGTCGGTGCTATATTGAATTAAAAAAAAAAAACTGATCTTTTCTCACAAAACGTAACTAACACTATATAATTAAAACAAACAACTACACCTGAATAAAAAATCGTAACAACCATGAACATACAACAGACACTAGTAACAATTGGGCTTAGTGAATGACATACTCTATTAGTACGGTACAGTAGATAAAGTTACAAAGTTGAAACGTTGTGCTGACACGTTATTCAGTATACCGTATCGGATTATTCAGAATTTCTGATGTAGCGGTCAACTCATGTAGCTTTGTCGTTTCTAGGGTAGCATGTGTATGAGAATGTATTTTAAACTCAGTTGAAATAAACACATGAATCTTTAGGTTTGCGGTTTATATAAGTCTTAAAACATTTTTTTTAATACCGCTTCTTTATAACAGGCTTAAAGTATAAAGTTAGTTTATAAACAGTTGCAAAATTACCCTGTAGTTTGAGGAAACCTGCATGCCCATGGAGTAAAAATATTTTTAAATGAAATGAAAATTCTTTATTTTTCGACGTAAGAAATATAAATTTCGCTTGTCAAACTTTACAATCTACCGCCGTTTCCTAATGAGGTTCCCCTGACGAAAAAGAAACAGGCGAAAGAAACTCCGTAGGTATCCTATTTTTTGTAAATCCTTTTTAATCTCAGTCAAAAATACATTATAATTAAATTTACAAAGATTAGTCCCAAGAAAAACCAAAGCACGCTCCACGTTCAAATCTTAGACTATACTAATTCAATGAATATATAAATAAATTTTAAGTTCGAGCAGACCAGCCTCCACCGACAGCACCTTTTCACAAGTACGACGCATGCGGCAGCCAAAGCATTTTCAAAGACATGAAGTCCGCCAACTATTTGAAGCAACGCGGCCGATTCTTCCCGAAGCTCCGAAACCCTCTCAAAAATGTGAAGGGGCCTGTGCTCAGCTCAGTGGGACATTTATAGGCTGTTGTAAACTACAACAAAACAACAAACATACATACTTTAAATCAAATTCGATATTCTCACGTATCGACGTGTAGTATCACCACAACGAATTTTGGCAGTTCGAACAAAACGCAACCTAGTTTACGTGGCCTACAAAAAGACTAGACATGTGTTTGGTTTGAATTGGCAGTAACGTATGTACGCAACTTTTGAAAAGCTGGAACGAGCCAATCAATCCAAGCCCCGGAGCAAGTCACGGGGCCAGTGCACGTTCGCCTCAAAAACACTATGTGAAGAGTTGTTTGTGGGACGAAAAACCGTTCGAAACGGCTTGTTTTTCCTGTTCTATTTAACTTTTGCTGCAAATAAAAAAGGAGTTTTTAGCCGTTACCGATGACTGATAATTTTTTTTACTTAATTTGTGCGTGGGTGGAGTGAGGGAAAATGTAAACCAGATGGGCAGCGGCATCTTCCTGGAACATCTGAAGAAATAAACTGCTGTTGCCAAACCGTCTGCCAAGCGTGGCAACTATGGTTCCCCCAAAATGAGAGCTGCCAATTTTTGACGCATTCTTTGGGGGAGGCCTATGTTCAGCAGTGGACAGTGACAGACTGAAATGATGATAATGTTGAACATTATATTTTACAAATATTTTTAATTAAAACAAAATACTTTATTTACTTACAAATAGTTATAATTGCAAACTTCAACGTACCATAATCGAGCAAACGAAAAATTTGACAACATTCTGTCATCACTTCAAAATTGGTACAAAATAAAAATGTTCAGCAGTGGACTAGTAATAGGCTAAAACGATGATGATGAATGATGATAATTACCTTATTTACACAACAACCATCAATTGAAAATAATAGTCCAACTATATATGAATTAATAATAATCTATTAATATTATGATGTTCGGTTTATATATATATGTTTGGAATATTCACAGTAAAGATGAACATAATTTCATCAAATTCATAATCTATATATTAATAGGTGAAGAGAAAACTTCGTACCCCTTTTTAAGCATATTAGTATAGTCAAAGTTTAGATGGAGAAGGGATGCAGAAAGCTAAATTGTATAAATGATATGTTACAATTACAAGAAAAATTCTTAATGTATTCCGATCGAGCCATTGGGTGAACGTTCGTGTTGATTGTTATATAATCAAAATACATACACACATTCACGCCTTCGTCCCCTAAGGGGTAGGCAAATACCACACCCGTATACCCCCGCGGGAAATTGGCCGCCATTTGGTACGATTCAAGAAATTCTTTCTCTCGAGACTAGCAGTATAGTGACAGCATTGCATGGTGTTATTCTGCACAAATAAAGGCTGTCTATACAAATACCTATGTGGACTCTTACGACACTTCAGTAGGAATGAGTTAGGTGCTATTCTAATCTGCTGGACACCTATCGGCTGTATAATCATTATAAAAATAAAGCACCTATTAAACAAACATTATTTTAATAAACCAGTCCAATCCATCATTGCAAATCCTGCAATGATTTGCAGCTTGAGCCGTCGCCTCAGCTAAATCGAAAGGGACAAAGGAATTTCCAATGACACAGTTAGCGATTGACTAAATTTACGGACGAAGTCCCCCCTGGCCGATTACGACAATAGTTACGGCTACACACAAAGTTATTGTCTGGATAAATTACAGCGCATTAGCGAAAACTCTAGGCATGCACCGATTGCTCGTACGTGTACTAGTTATAATGAAATTACTATGAAGTTGCCAACTCTAGATATATTTTTTGACTCCCTTCCAAAATTTAGAAGCAAAATCGTTAAGCATTGTTTTTTAAACAGTACCGGCCTTAATTAACTTCAGGTTTTTTTTTTTTTTTATTTATTTTTAATTTTTATATCAATTGATTCTTTTTGCTCTACAGTTACTTCAATTAACAGCTTACATTTTTAATGTTTGTCAGTTATTCATAAGTCCTGTGAATGTTGTGTATACCTATAATTTGTTTAGTATATAAGAAAAATCCCCTTACAAACTTCCATTGTGTGAATGTGATATATACTTACTGTTGGTGTACCTATTATAAATAAATAAATAAATAAACTCTCATTCGTCAGAGTAATTCACTTGTCTCCCTTTTCTCGTGTGTTTGTAACGTTACGTAAAATCGGTGAAATGTCCACTGCAGTTTCAGAGACACGGGACTTGACTTCGCTTCGCGGATGTCAGTTTTAGAGTATTACTTGGTGATCTTCAAGATAACAGCCTATTCCTTACTTAAAGGCCGGTAACGCATCTGCTATTCCTCTGGTACTGTATATGTTCGTGAGCGGCGGTGATCACTTTTTTTTATTTATTTTTTTATTTCATAAAGTGACGAAACTAGCAAAACGTTCAACTGATGGTAAGTGCAACGTCTGCCCATAACAAATGCTGTGTCACCTAGAACATTTCTGTTTGACACCACACTATGCCCGTCACCCTGAGACAAGTTCTTAAGTGTCATATGCCCAGTGATTACGCTAGCTGTCAGTGCCTTTCAAACCGAGATACAGTAATGTTTGCACACTACTGCTTCACGGCTCTGGGGTGGTACCTACCTAGACGGATTCCTGCAAATGTATCTATATGACGACCGCGTGGCCTAGTGGTCAGTGTACCTGACTTCTAAGCCGCGGGTCCTGGGTTCGAATCCCAGCCGGAGCCAACATTTGTGCTAAAACATAAATTGTTGGTTTTCGGGTCTGGTTGTGTTGTGATTGTCCCCGTGTTTCTGACACTGCATCCTAGCCTACCTCCGATCTTATCGCATCAGCGTTACATCGGGCGCGGGAAGGTTGGGACGAGTGAGTGCCTCTGTGTTTGCGCGTACACTTGTGGCACTATAACATCTCCTGCGCAGTTGATGGCTCTCGACAGTAGTCGGCAGTTGTCTCCGTGGTCGAAATCGGCTAGGAGAACATCATCTATATGTAAGTATAAGTTTTTATATAATTCTCAAAAAACATTTCTAAACATCAAATGGAGTCGCATTCGACCACGAGTTTTAATCGGATAAGCAACAAATTACAAAGTATCCCCTTCGAATCAGTACAAAGCCGACTAGATAACACGGTTTTGGCAATGCTGAAATTGGGAATAAATTGAATGCTATTTCTAATTTATTCTTGATACTTTGGACGTTTATGAACAAATCTATGAATGTAAATTGAAGCTTAGGGCTTTGTAAACATTTTTTTTTCTCTTTATTTTTAATATCGGAGTTTTGTCACACAGTGACTATGTCACCCCCATAAGAAAAAGACACTTGTTTTAACATACCAGTACATAATCAACTATAAAACCGATTGAGCTTCCTTAGGAACAAAAATTATACTAATATACTGACGAAAAAAAAAACACGTGTTGCACAATGTATGTTTATCTTCATAGAGATGAGTGCTTCATAAAACATTCACACAACCCGTAAATAAAGTTCCAAAATTTTAGCCTCCTCGGACAGCGGGTCAGCTAAAACACTGTTACAAATGCCTACACTATGATCATTCATAAATCTCAAATTTTGTCGCTGGGCCTCGTTCCGAACACCCTCCGTCAACACATGATGTACATCTTCCACAGTATCACACTCTGAGCAGTTTGGTGAAGCTGATGTTCCTATCATGAATTTGAACTTGTTCGTCGGGATGTGTCCGGAGCGAAGCCTCAACAGTGCTACAACATTTCTCCTGTTCATTTCTTGTTGTTCAAACCATTGGCAACGGGGCGGCCGACACTGAACGGTCTTGTACCATATTCCTTTAGTAAGTGAACGTTCATCAAAGTATTCATGCCATAATTGTCTGCAACCTTCTCTAACGTTTACTTAAAATCTCACTATGTAATGGTAGAGAACTGTACGTAATACCGTCGCTTGTAGCTTGTCTGGCCGTTCGGTCGGCCCTCTTATATATAATCTTATCTAATCTTATTTATAATATACATTTGAAGCATTACATTAGGGTATGTGTTAGCGGGTAATTAGCGTGATGCGTGCGGTTAACGCATATCTTCTGTGCGTGTGTATGTCACTGAACTCGTCCTAAACGCCTAGACCGGTGATGATGAATGTTTTTGTGTGTGTTTGTGTGGTTCCCTGAATGGTTTAGATTCAGAATTGGAACCGGTAGGTGGCGCTGCGATAGAGTTTTAGGAAAATGACAAAAGTCACTCGGTATATAGTTTATCGATAATTCGAATATTGAAAAATTGTTTGCTGAATCTGCAAGCCTACGTTCGGTCAGGACAACGTCTGTCGGGTCCGCTAGTATACATAACTATATATAGAACCATGTTAGATCAACGTCTTACTTCATTTCGTGACTCGAGCCGGATCGTTCGTTAGTAATAAGGAATGCGCTCTCTAATGCGCTGGAGTTCCTAGATTCACCGTGTTGGTAATTAAAGAGTACTAACAAAAATACAACTTAATTTACCATACGGTGCGATATTTATCAATATTGTAAAGAATTAAGGCAACAGAGATATATACTATTTGATATCGTTCACTTTAAGTTAAGGTAAGAAATACTTTTACGGCCTTATTAATAAACACACGTAGAGAGGATGAATGAAAGATATATAAACGATTTATGACAGTGTAATGGAAAGCCGGTAAGGGTGACAGTAGTACAAAAGATCTAACTTTAAGCACGTAAAAGTACCCGCAACCACGAGTTAAAGCTAAGAAATAGAGAGCTAAGATGTTAATTCAAGTGAAAGATTGGTCTCTGCTACCGCTATCGGACGTAAGTATATTACTAAACATAGACTAGAGTAAGGACTAACTTTAATACATAGTTTAGTTTGATTTAATTTAATTCAGTATTAATAAACACGGAGTAATGAAGGAGGAAACTACTCCGAGTCTAATCTCGGAATTAAAGTTAATCCGTGTCGCCACATTGTTTAACAAGGGACTAAGCATAGACTAGGTGTGCAATGACATTTTTTGTGGTAAATTCATACTACTTGCACGTCTCATGGCACTTGTAGTTTTATTAAGAAAATAATCGTTTTGCACGTCTCATTCTTTTTTAATGTTTATGTCTGAAATGGAAATGATTGATATTTAAACCTAAATACGATTTTTTTTTTCTTAAGAGTTAAATGAGCGTCATGAGACGTGTGCTTTAGGATTTTTCCAAACTTTTTTTTTTCATTTTGCAATGACATTTCCAATTAACGTGATTTTATTTTAGAAACTCACTGATATTTTTTAATATACTTAATTATAATGTTCCAAAGTCGTATTCTGTTGCTCGTACCTCGTATGTTTCTCGTTGTTGCTCGAATATAATGTATAGTGATCATTAGTGACAGACGGAATACTCTTACATGATCTGGAGAACCAAATTTCACATTTACCATTAACGAGGACGTGTGACGTTGTACAAGATTCGTAAGAATCCATAAGAACTTCATGAAACTGAGTTTAAATCTAAGTACAGATTTTCGTTTTCGCGTTTTTGGTTCATAATAAGTATTATTAACACTAATAATAAATTATTTGAGAGTTTCTACTTCTCTACCCAAAGTTTTGACAAGGAGCAAGTATCAGGTACTTGCTTCTTGTCAACTGTCAAGTTGGAAGTTGTCAATTATGTCAAACCCAAAACAATTCAGTCACTGACTCACTCTTTTTTGCTTTTAAAATATGTAGGGTTGCCATAATTCACCCGTTAACCAGGAGTAAGGAATGTATTGTTAGTCTGAAGTTACTCCATGGTTATTAATAACATTGTAACTACGAAGTTAATACTTTCTTACTCTAGGATTAACTAGTCCAAGTGTAGCTTCAGACTATGCATGTAATAAGCAATTTTTATTAATAAGGCCGTTAGAGATTATCTGCCAACTCAAGATTTGTGAAAAAAAGTTATCATTTTGGTGGTAGGATTCCTATGCAGGAGTCCAGTCTACTATAGGTACTACCACGGGAAATATTCTAGGTGTGGCATCTGTTATGGGCAGACGTTATTCTTACTTGAACGTTATTGTCGTCTCGCCACTTTATCCGATAAAAGATAAAAAAAAGAAATAGAGAAGTATTTGATAAGTTTTATCTGTCAGGTAAATGAGTAGGAAAATCTTTAAAAAAAATTAGACTAAGGAATAAAATTAAGACGGTGTTTTGTTTATTTCGTTTGCCATTTCATCATACATATTTCTATAATAAAAGACAGAAATGTGCTTAAAAATGCAGTACCAAAATGGCGTGGAGGCAGTTCAAAACTTTATTTAACTTAATATAAGTACAATAACCAGGAGATTAGAAAATCGGACGTTTACATATATAATTTCGGTGATGTAATTGCTGTTAGCCTTTTTTGGCTTTTACAGCTTCATCGGATACTGTGCTCACAGGCCAGGGGCCCGCGTGCCAGGTTTGGTTTGACCCAAACATAAATAAACTCCTACAAAAACCTCGAAATTCGGACTGTATCGCGTTCGCTGCGTGCTTGCGCGATTTAGAATATCTCAATACGATTTTAAGTCGTCTAATGACCGTCCGAGGGAGGCTGCGGGCCTCCATTCGGACTGTCGAATGGACGTTTACAGTATGCCACACTCAGACAAACTTAACCGACGCGTATCGGAGCGAGGGTAGAACAGTGGAGTCGTCTTCCATAGGATCACTTCTTGCGGCTATGCTTCACTGGTACATTTAATGCATAAATGTCGGATGTACCATTTCGCACGCAATTTTTTTCTAGATAATGCAAAAATGGGTACAGACTTATGTTTGAATTTCTAATTTATGACTTTTAACTATATACGTATAACTAGCTGTGTTCCGCGATTTTACCCGCGTAAAGTGAGCCGATCACATGCACCGTACGGCATAGTACCACACTTACCAGTACATTCTCGGTAAGTTTCCATTCACAACGTGCGGCTCCTTAACGCCATATTATTACGTATTATAGAAAAATTATTATATTTGAAGCCCGCAAGATGTCACAAGGGAACATATACGAACATTTAAATATTTTTTTTTAAATTGAAATCCGTTGAGCCGTTTCGGAGCCTATTTGAGACAAACTTTCAGACAGACAGACAAAAATTCTGAAAATAGTCATTTATGATGAGCACGTATTAGCAGTTTCCGTTGAAACTTGGGCATTTATTTTAAAATCACAAACAGTCACTTCAGTTTTATTATTGGTAATAGATTCGAGTTCCGTCCATCGGTCTATCTCAATGAGCAAGAATGTTTTGCATAAGTAGATATAGGTTCATAAATATTCCACCTGCTAAGCACAGGCCTCCAGAAGTCTGCCACGCTGCTCAAGTCTGGGACGGCGGAGCAAAAGAGGCAACACAGCGCGTTAGTTATTTCCGCCCAGACCTTTAGGTCTAATTCATAAAAGGCTAAAAACGCCTCACAAACAAACAAAAACCTAACACACAATGTCCCATCCCGCATGGGTACCAGGCTAGCAGAATCACGTAAGAGTACCGCAATGCAGGCCGCCTACGTGCCGGCTTGAATAAATTGTCGCGGCGATGCAGCTTCCATATTCATCTTTTTATTTCATAAAAAGCATTATATATGCTGGGGGTATCTTTCATTTCACGATGCAGCGGATAGCATGATAGCTATCGTGTATTATCTCGTGCTTCTATTAGAATTAAATTATAAAATAGCTTTTATTCAATAAAAAAAGTCATCAACAAGCTACAGGGAAGATTATTATTTTAATTATACTCGTTTAAAATAATAACTGGCAAAGAAGTTTAGAATAGGAGTAGGAGGGTGGACCATGTCTTTTGTTATTTTGAGTTTGAAGCAACATATAAAGAAAAAATATGTCGTTATAAAATACCTAGGGATCCCAAATATTAATATTGCGCTCTTCTTGTCTCGCGTTCGGTCCGAATGATCGGTCAATCAGCGGGCTTTCTTTGAGTGCAACGTTGATTCTCTCACTCAATCCTGAATGATGTTAGGAAGCAGCTAGTCTACCTAACCCAGTCCCCAAGCAACCCCGGTCTGCCCTAGAATCCGCCAAATATTTAACTTTCAGTCATAATTATTTCGATGCTATTAAATTTTCACATCTAACATAATCAAATTAATAACGGTAGTCAAAACACAGAAACAAAAACTATCTTTTAATTGAGATTAAAAACCTCTATATCTAGGTAGTAGATAAACTACGAATTCTTCTTATAAAGGTCACTGAAGCAACTGAGACACTTAAATTTTAGCAAATAGTTCGCAAACTTTATAGTCCTTGTGTCATTACAACCCCAAAATGTAACTCTTTCAGGGTTCTAATAGAAATACCGTACCCTATCAAATAGACAAATATTGTATACAGTTAATAGAATCAGGCGTTACTTTGCGGAAATCCATTATAATGAAGAAAAGTAAGTTACTTTGCTAAGATCCGCATGCAAAATATAAAAATGGTGTATATTACCTAGTTTTTTGAAGTGCACCACCCGCCCTCCCTCAGTAGCGTGCACAAGCAAACTAACACCGCCACCAGGAACCGCCACCAGGTACCCTCCACCAACCACTACAATACTACCACTAGATAATATACACCACTGAAGTCGAGAACACGACACGTGTTTCGCCCCAAAATGAGGCATTAGCAAGCGTAATAGACTCTACGACAGACGGCCGACTCGGCGGCCTTTGCATGCGGATCTTAGCAAAGTAACTTACTTTTCTTCATTAATATTGTATACGTCATCAAAATACGTGACTTCAGCAAGAACTTTCGGAATTCAATTCCAAATTTATACATGACTTTCAAAAATTTGTTTCATACTCGAATAATTTAAAACGAAACGAACGAAAAGAAAAACTCGCAGCATTTTCTCTAATGTCTTTATTTAAATTTATATTTCCAGATCAAACCATCTTAAAACAATGAAGATAAAAAACATTAATATATTTTGAACCCCTGCAAGACATTGAATTTTTTTAATTGATTAAG
Source organism: Luehdorfia chinensis (assembly GCA_019845155.1). NCBI lineage: Eukaryota > Metazoa > Arthropoda > Insecta > Lepidoptera > Papilionidae > Luehdorfia > Luehdorfia chinensis. The sequence continues at coordinate 1,863,777 of JAHVAK010000415.1, forward strand.
TGCCGAAACGAGCAAAACGTTCACTTGATGGTAAGTGCAACGGCTGCCCATAACAAATGCTGTGTCACCCAGACCATTTCTGTGTGAGACCACACTGCGCCCGTCACTCTGAGACATCAGTTCTCCAGTGTAGTGTGGGCATATGCCCAGTGATAACGCTAGCACTCAGTGCCCTTCAAACCGAAACACAGAAATGTTTGCACACACTGCTGTTTATCATCAATATCCTTTGAGCCGTTTCGGAGCCTATTCAAGTCAAACTCTCAGATAGATAGACAGACAAAAATAGTAAAAATGGTCATTTATGATTAGGCATCGTTTAAATAGTAGTTTTCACATAAATTTTTATGTATTTATGTAAATACTATCACTCAGAAATTCTATAACGTCTGTCTTGTAGCACAGTGAAAATAGGAGTAACACAAAACAAGGGTAGCACGTACTTTCATACTGACAGTGTTGTCGGTCGTTAGAAATAACGATTGAATAATTTTTGCAATACAATCTACAAATACCCAACATAAATAAATAGGCCACTGCCATGCCTACCCCTGATATGGGAAAAGGGCGTGCCTGTATGTATGTATGTATTTTTTATCCAAATTTAAAATGTAATTCTTCTAATTTCAGCGCCAATGGTGACTTTGTCTCGCTATACTAGACCATGCATAATTTGTTTACAAACAGAAAAACACGTATTAATATAAATATATAACATCATTATGTCATCAGCTTACAGCTTATTAGCTTACATGGCATGGTATGCTCTATTGCGCTCTAGCAGTCTCCCTTACAAAGTCTTCGCGTCTGTCACCAATTTATTCAAAGTCTGCAGAACAAACTCATCTAACTTTATCATTCTGTACGAAGCATGGACGCGGAATATCTCATAAAATACGCGCGAAGTTCTGAGCAAATTCGACGGTGCTCATTGTTTTAGTTTTTAACACGTATTAGTTGTGACTTTTCAAAAAAACAGATTTTGTTTACGCCAATCCAAATGGTAGTAAGTCTTATAAAATCTATTAGCAGATGCCCAAAATAGATAACATAAATCGGCACGTATGATTAAGAGAAAGCTAGTTAATAGAATCAGGCGTTACTTTGCGGAAATCCATTATAATGAAGGAATGTAAGTTACTTTGCTAAGGTCCGCATGCAAAATATAAAAATGGTGTATGTTACCTAGTTTTTTGAAGAGCACCGCCCGCCCTCCCTCAGTAGCGTGCACAAGCAAACTAACACCGCCACCAGGTACCCTCCACCAACCACTACAATACTACCACTAGATAATATACACCACTGAAGTCGAGAACACGACACGTTTTTCGCCCCAAAACGAGGCATTATCAAGCGTCATAGACTCTACGACAGACGGCCGCCGAGCGTCACTCGGCGGCCGTCTGTAGTCATAGGGCAAAGTAACTTACTTTCCTTCATAAAGAGAAAGCTGCTTTAGCGGATCGCAGTGGACCATTTACTCTCATACAGCTTAAAATATTTAAGGCTTTATATATTCTAGATCTAGATCCGCATGCAGAATTGAAATGCTGTGAAACCTTAGCAAATTAACTTACCACTATTTGGAACGGTTGTTGGTCACTAGCTGGTACTGATCGTGTTAGTGGTAGGATTTCTATGCATGAATTCGTCTAGGTAGGTACCACCGAAGGGTCGGTTATTCCGCTGTCAAGCAGGAGTGTGCAAACATTAATGTATTTTGGCCTGAAGTGCACTGACAGCTGGTGTAATCAGACTTCAGAAGGTGTAATCAGGCGCACAGAAATGTTCTAGGTGACACAGCATCTGTTATGGGCAGACGTCGGATTTACTATGTGTGTATATATGTTACGGTTTTTCATTACGATGTGCTCGTCTCGTCACTTTCGTCCATAAAAAGTGTAATTAGTTTTTATATTTAGTATTTTATTTTTAACAAAAACCATCAACCATGTTTATCAGTAGTTTATTAATGTTTTATACTTTTACTGAGTCACTGTAAGCAGATTATACCGAGTGGTTTTTAAACAAAAAGAAAATTAATCACTTTACAAAATTAACGAGTCGTTACTCTATACAATTTTTACTTAATTCATTTAACAACAGGACAGGAGGTAGGATCTCTATGCAGGAATCTGTCTAGATATGTATCACCCTAGGTCCAGTTATTCTGCCGTGAAGCAGTAGTGTCCAAACATTATTATCTTTCGGTCTGATGAGCACCGAGAGGTAGAGTAATCACTGGGGCATATGAGACTTAAGAACTGATATCTCAAGGTGACGGGCGCAGTGTGCGCTAATCACAACAAATAGTAATTCAATTTAAAAAATGTATTTTGCATTAGATAGCCTGTTCATAGAGAAAGATTCTATGCTATTATACTTCATGACATGGCCTCAAGGAGCCCCATTCTGAGAACCGAAGACTGCAGAAAAGGCCCGAACTCCGAATGCTCATGTCAGCAAGGTACCATGCTATACGGCGCAATCATTTGATGTGATGTGATAAAACCGAGAGGCACAGCTAAAAAAAGAAAAAAAGAAAACTGGTACGTATTCTGGTATCTGGTAAACTGGTATATATTCAGTCGAACTTAAATTCAGTCTACAGAAATACACTTAATATCGTGTAAACATATTTGCAACGAATCAAGGAGTCCATAAAACAGCTCCGGCTTCATAAATAGAAAAATTGTTTACTGTCGCCGACAGTTTAATTGCTTACTGAGCCCCCAAATAACTGCTTTGGACGACAATCACGAACCTTCAACGCACTGGCTACGCAGAATGTAATAATGTTCTAAATACGTATATGAAAAATAAAATATAATTATGCAATATGCATACACGAGTATGTATATAAAACCGTGGTGGCGACTTGAAGAGAATCAACCACCCTATCTCATCCCGTGGGTGTCGTAAAAGTCGACAGAGGGAAAATAAAAACCAGAAGATGGAAGCAGCATCTTCTTGGAAGATCTGATTTTTTTTTTATTGTATAAAGTGACGAAACGAGCAAAACGTACACCAGATGGTAAGTGCAACGTCCGCCCACAACAAATGCTGTGTCACCCAGAATATTTCTGTGTGACACCACACTGCGCACGTCGACCTGAGACATCAGTTTTTAAGTGTCATATGCCCAGTGATTACGCTAGTTCACAGTGCCCTTCCAACCGAAACACAGTAATGCTTGCACACTACTGCTTCACGGTAGAATAACTGGCCCTAGGGTACCTACCTACTACCTACCTAGACGGATTCCTGCATAAGAATTCTACCACCAGTAATAATAATTATGCAATATGCATACACGAGTACCCCGTAGACTACACGGGTAGTCCACGGGGGAGGCCTATAATCAGCAGTGGACTAGTTATAGGCTGAAATGATGATGATGATGATGATGATGACTGGTGGTAGGATTCTGTATGTGTTAGGACACAACTATTAAGGACAAATAAAAAATATAACAAAATGATATCAATATAGTTTCTTATGCAGGAATCCGTATGGGTAGAGGTACCACCGCAGGGCCAGTAATTCTGCGCGTGAAGCAGTAGTGTCCAACCATTACTATATTTCAGTCTGAAGGGCACTGAGAGCTAGCGTAATCACCGGGCATACGAGACTTAAGATTTGATGTCTCAGAGGACAGGCACATTTCACAAATGTTCTGGGTGACACAGCATTTGTTATGAGCAAACATTGCACTTACCGCCCGGCGAACGTTTTGCTAGTGTCGACGTTATCTCCTATATTTTTAATAAAACAAAAAAAAGGAACTTCAGCACCATCAGCATCGGAATAATGTATACTATCAAATTAGACAATGCACATTGTTATTTATGTAGGTAGATTCTTTCAACGACTAGGTGGAGCAATGTGCAGCTGACATTCTAGTCTGAGTCGGTGATATTTGTATGTATGCTTACAATAACTTGCTCAGCATTGTGATATATTATACATGAGAATATAATATATCACAATGCTGTGCAAGTTATTATATTAAAAAATAGAGAAATTTTCTTTGCGTCTTAAACGTGTGTACACACGACAATACTGTCTACGCGTTACCAAAACAGTTTTCGAGAAATTAAAAGAAACAACAAATAACGTCAAGAGGATCTTTTTTCAAAGCAAGAAACTTTAAACAGATAGAAGAAAATAATGTTTCCTCAGTTCTGGAATACCAGTGCGATATACTATATGCCAATCAAAAGACAATAGTAAATGCCTCTCGTTTGCGATAATACTGATGTCCTTCTGGCCGATTTTCTACCACGGTGGCAACTACCGAATACTGTCATCGTTTCAGCCTATAACTAGTCCACTGTTGAACATAGGCCTCCCTCATAGATTGCCATAAAAGTTCGTAGTTCTCATTTTGGGGTATATTGCCATAGTTGCCACGCATGGCAGGCGGATTGGCAACTGCAGTTGTTCCAGGTTTGTTGTTATTTATTCTGATTTTCCAGGAAGATGCTGCTGCCCATCTCCTGGTTTTGATTTTCCCTCTGTCGACTTTCACGACGCCCACGGGATGAGATTGGGTAGTAGATTCTCATAGGCCGCTACCACAAGGCAAACGGAATACTGTCGAAAGTAATCAACTGCGCAGCAGATATTATAGTGTCACAAGTGTACGCACAAACACAGGGGCACACACTTTTTCTAACCTTCCCGTGTCCGATGTAACGCTCATGCGATAAGGTCAGAGTGGACCGAAGTAGGCACGAGCCTACTTCGGTACGAAGACACAGCGACAATAACAACACAACAAGATTTCCACTTTCCTGAGTAAATGTTACGACATTTAACTGGACTAGAATTAATGAATTATCTCGTGTACGTGAAAAAAATATAACTAAAAACACAATTTGCAAGCAAGCAAAACAATTACGGGCTTATTAATAAAGCGGTACACGATGTTTATAAGTTTGCTATAAGAAGATTATAGCAAACTTATAAACATAGCTATTTTTATAAACCTCTAATAAAGAAAAACACGGCCGACTATAGACTACACCTGATATCTGACTGCAGCTTGCAGTCTTATATATAATACACTATATATCGAAAGTGTAGATATTAAATTTGACGTCTTTAAACTTTCGATTGTAACAAAACTCTCACATACGTCTCATCAACCGTTGTCTTTTGTCAATTCTTTAATACATTTAGTCACAGGTGGGCGTAACGAGGCGTGACAGGGGTTGACATATGGTCCGCTCCATTTCGCAATCCCTTTGGCCTTTCTTATATCCTGGTACATTTCCGACAGTTAACAGGTTTACCCTTTTATATTTTTGATTTTGAATCAAGCCCTTTAATAAATTCAAAATTTAACAACGTATCTTCTTCTTCCATCTCTTTTTATATTATGATACAATTTTATAACACAAATTGTATGTATCGTCATCTCCATATTGTCATAATTAAACAAATAAACGAATTACTGACAGTCACCTAAAATAATAATAATGGCTACTCTTTCACAGAAACGTAGAAGAGAAGGTCACACATTTTATATAAATCTAAACAAATATTATAAAGAGGAAGATTTGAGTTTTTGTTTGTTTGGTTGTAATGATTAAACTCAAAAACTACTGAACCAATTTCAAAAATTCTTTCACCCATATACAACTACATTACTAACTAACGTGAGTTGTATTTAATTTAAAAAGAAACCGAGATTCCTACGAAAATTGCTTTGACATAACTCAAGGTATCAACAATTTACTGATAAAAGTAATTATTTGGCATGCGCTGCAAAAACTATTGATGATAAAGAAAATAATGTACTACATTTTGTTAGAACTCATCATTACTCACAAATAAGTCCGCGAAGCCATAAGTCTAACTATTACAGTTAAGTCACAATAACAGCTTTATGTTCAAATTAGTCATTCAAAACACGGGTAGAATCGAAAGATGATGACATTCGTATCATGATATTAATCCTTATCCTACAAAATAGTTTATAGTCAAGGGTGATTATGTACATGTGTTCGGGACGACCGGATTAAACATACATGTTGATTTAATTAGATTAAGACATCAATAAATAAAGCTTAGTTATAAGATCCCTATAGAAATATATGTTTAGAATAAGATGTAAATAAATAAAGAATAGTTATAGATCCCTATAGATAAGTGTAAGATAATACACAGACTGAGCCTAAGGTAACTTTATATAGAATAAATAAAACGTCTATACAGTTACAGATATTGTGCGCATACAACTACGTAATATAGACGTTAAGAAACAGGAATAAAGTATGCGCACAATACATAAACATAGACGTACAGACACATACACTATCGCTGCTCAGTTCATACTGACTCGATAATTTTTTTTTTTAGGACTGATGGTCACTGTTAGTCCGAAGGCTTTTACAGCTTCGCCGGATTTAAAGGTGGCATAGCGCTGAGGGCGCTTAGCCGAAACCTTTCTTTATGGATGACTGGCGCAAGGGCCCCCGAGAGGGTACCTCGGCTTGTCATCATCCTGTTCGCGTGAGTAACTGACTCGAGGGTGCCCAAGGGGACCGGCCTCGGCTCGGTCAGTTACTGCAATCGGGAGGGCAATATTACTACTACTATTATTACTAATATCATGATTATTATTACATAACTTTACCACCAATTCGGAATGCGTTTCCGCTGGAGAAGAAATGGCGCAAGAAACTCCAGCGACGCTTCTGTTTATGATACCACTGCTAGGGGAGAACCGGCCTGAGATGCGGCGGTATCGCGAATAACTTCTCTCTCGTCGTCCCGTTCTCTCTCGTCTCGTTCGTCTGCTACGCCCTCGCCGACGGCGGGGGCGGCATGATGGTGATGTTGTGTGTTTGCGTAGTGATGAGTAGAGCGCTTGGGCCCTAGTGGTCGCGTCGTCAGGGTCCTCGAGGACGTGCCTCGGTCTCCTTTTTCCGCGGGTCGAGTTTTGGTGTATCGCGAGGGGGTTGTATGTGGCGGCACTTACAACCAGTGGGTTGGGGTGCGTGGCAGCAGAGTCGAAGTATCGGCGAGAGGCCAACTTTAGATATCGGGCTACAAGAAGAACAACCAAGAAGAAAAACCAAGAAGAAAATGGAATAAGGCAATAGTGATAGGGCAACAATGATAGGGCAACAGTGATAGGGCAATAGTGCTAGGGCAATAGTGAAGAACCTCCTCCGCTTTCGGTCTCTCTCTCTCTCTCTCTCGACCTTACAAGTCAAGAAGAACAAATAGTTTTATTTCGGGCATATTTGAACCTAACATAGCAGTGTACAACGCCATAACAGGGCAACCCGTACAACAGTGTAAAGTCCTCTTTAAGTTATTCGAATCGGACCTATTGTTTAGAAGTTACGACGGGTATAAAAATGCTTAAAGTAGGAAAAATGCTCGCCCGCGCTACTCGCGAATAGACTAATATCTATTAATTACTTACATAATCATATTATTTTTTGTAAACTAGAAACAATTGAATAGTGGTTTGTAAATAAAGTACTAATTCATCTTTCTAATATCTATCTACCCGAGCGAAGCTGGGGCGGATCGCCAGTAAATGATATACACCTACTGAATTTAAAATATGTGATGAATGTAGTGTAAGTATGTAAGACGTAACGATTCTTCGTTACTTAATTAAAATGGCAATATTAAAATGGTATAGTAGAGTATAACGGCAAATATAACATAGCGCGTGAAATGCAATCATTTTTTTTCGCCTACAATTTTTAACGTTGTAATAGCGACTCAACAGGCGTCGAACACGAAGATACGAAACAACGAACAGTAATAAGTTTAAAATATGACCCGCGAAATGCAACTACTTGAATTAATAAATTGTATTCGTTATGAAAGTTTTGAAATTTACACAAATAAAAGACCGTAACATGCCGTGTGTTAGCGCCTTAAGAGAATCTACCACTCCATCTCATCCCATGAGTGTCGTAGAAGTCGACAGAGGGAAAGTAAAAAGCAGGGGACTCATCCCCTGCTTTTTACATTCATCATCCGCATCTTCCTGGAACATCTGAATAAATAAACTGCGGTTGCCAACCCGCCTGCCAAGCGTGGCAGCTGTGGCAAAATTCCCTCAAAATGAGAGCTATAAACTTCTAGTCGCAATCCATGGGGAGGCCTATGTTCAGCAGCGGACAGTGATAGGCTGAAATGATGATGATGATGAAAATTTTTATATATTTGTTAAATAAAATATATTTCAATATTTTACGAATATTTTTAATTTTAATTAAAACACTTTATTCACTTACAAATAGTTATAATTGCGAACTTTAACGTACCATAATCGAGCAAACGAAAAATTTGACAACATACTGTCATCACTTCAAAATTGGTACTAAATAAAACGTACGTACAGCGCTATACGATGTCGCGAATACTAATTATATATGTCGACGTGATAGCACTCTCAACCGACGTGATCTCAATTCCTTCATCACCATTTAAATATTTTTATACGAGGGTGGATTGAAAAGTACTCGGCCTAACACAGATCCATTCAATTCTAAAAATCAAATCTACCCACATTATTTAGTTCAGTTCAGACTAGTTCATTGTGTGAAGTTCGAAACGTGTGCGATAATTAGTTAGTGATTTTATAAATTTATTAACAAAGTAATCGGTCATAATTTCCGCGAATGGAGCAAATCGAGCAGCGTGCCGTCATTAAGTACCTCCATAAGAAGGGGCTATCATCAAAAGCCATCCATGATGACATGGTCAGTACATTAGGCGATTGTGCTCTGTTATATTCATCCGTCAAAAAATGGATAGCAGAATTTAAGCGTGGTAGAGAGAGTGTGAAAGATGAACCCCGCTCTGGAAGACCTTCGACGTCAACTACTGACGAAAATATTAAAAAAGTACTTGATTTAATAATGGGAGACCGCAGATTAAAAATTAGAGAGATAGCCGAGATTATAGGCATCTCTTATGAACGAACTCAAAACATCATTGTCAACGAGTTGGGTTTCCACAAGGTGTCTGCGAGGTGGGTGCGACTGTTTGGAGTTATTACAAGCCGATGCAGATGATTTTTTGAATCGTTTTGTTACTATGGACGAAACATGGGTTCATTACTGTACACCGGAAACAAAACAACAATCAAAACAGTGGAGAAGACCTGGTTCACCACCCCCTAAAAAGGCTAAGTCGATTTTGTCGGCAAATAAGGTGATGGCTTCAGTATTCTGGGACTCGAAAGGTGTGATTATGATTGATTATCTTGAAAGGGGTCAGACTATAAACTCTGATTACTACTGCACCTTACTACGTCGTTTACGAGAGGAAATAAAAGAAAAACGTCGAGGAACGCTCAGAAGAAAAGTCCTGTTTAATCAAGATAACGCCCGTGTTCAACGTCAGTACAGTCAATGGCTGGAATTCACAACTGTGGCTTTGAACTGTTACCGCATTCGCCGTATTCACCTGATCTGGCACCATCAGACTTCTTTCTGTTCCCTAACCTAAAAAAGCACTTGGGAGGTCAAAGATTTTCGACAAACGACGAGGTCAAAGCAGCTGTAGACGCATATTTTGACTCTAAGGAAGAATCATTTTTTTTAACGGTCTAAATGCTTGGAAGGGGAGGTGGCAAAAGTGTATTGAACTTGATGGTGATTATGTAGAAAAATAAAAATATAACTGATTTAGTATGTGTTTATTTTCTTGCTTAGGCCGAGTACTTTTCTCCACCCTCGTAACATAAGAATTCCTTTGTCTTTAAATCATTTAACGACGAGTCTTCAGCTTCGATATATACGATAAATTATTTCAATACACGAATAGGACTAACGAGAAACAGACGCTATTTTCGATGATTTATTTTTTTGCGTATTGACAAGTTGAAAACAGTGACATCTATTAATTTCATGAAAAACTATCAATTAGTTACTTTTTTTGGTGCGAAAACGTTAGGGGGAAGGTGGAAATAATTATTTAACGATATAATTTGAGATGTACATTACATTACCTATAAACACACACACAATACTTTACTTTCTCAGTGGCCGGTAGCGGATAATTTTGCCACCAATTGGTAAAAAACTAAGGGAATGTTTATCCCAGCGTAACAATAATATTAGATATAGGACAATGTACCCTGCTGCTTTCCAGTAGGGTCTCAGTTTAAATGTCAGATGTCGGTTTTCAATTATTCAAAAGTCCGCGCGGGTTCGCAGCACACTCATCTCACTTTGTCGTTCTACAGCGAGTCAAGGATACGTATAATTTAACAAAATTTAAATACAATTTCACGACGGTTTGCTGGCGTTCTTCGCCTCAAATACGTAATTGTAGTAATAAAACCATTTAAGAATATTTTTAAAACAGAATAGAAACCTATCTACTGGTGGTTTACAATATAGGAATCCATCTAGGTAGGTACTACTGTAGTGCAAGTTATCCTGCCGTAAAGCCAAAATTAATGAATAAATACATATATAGGGCTGAACTAAATTATTACATAATTTCAACGGCTGAAAACTCGATTAACTTTGCTGATCTAAAAACGATCTTCTCGAGTTGCCCTTGAAGTTTGTAATTGATTGGAACTTTGACGATATTATATGAGACTACCGAAATCCTTTTTAACGACGGTCGGTTACTTGTTTAATAAAGTCTGTCACGAATCGTGGACTTCTTTTGGCATTATTTATTGACTTTGTAAAGTTCTTATTAAAATATCATATAATTTCAATACTTTTGTTAAAAGACACTAACAAAAATAAAACACATTAAAAAAAATAAAAAACAAATTAGGGATACATTATAAAACAAGGCCCCTCACAGATATCTCGTATCTAGTCACTTGGAAAAAGCATTTTAAAATTAAGGTTATTAAAGGATTGTTCCTTGAAATTCCTGAATAAATTAAAATTATTACGTAAAAAAAATTATAAAATATAATTAAATCCGATCATTAAATATGTTGTAAATTTATTTACCAGGCGTCGTCATGCATGCCGTGTGGTAGCGGCCTAAGAGAATCTACCACCCCATCCCATCCTGCGGGTGTCGTAAAAGTCGACAGAGGGAAAACGTAAACCAGGAGATGGGCAGCAGCATCTTCTTGGAACATCTGTATAAATAAACTGCGGTTGCCAACCCGCCTGCCAAGCGTGGCAACTATGGCAAAATCCCTCCAATAAGAGAGCTACAAACTTGGGGCTATCTATGGGGGAGGCCTATGTTCAGCAGTAGACTTGTGATAGGCTGAAACGACGACGACGACGAGGCGTCGTCTATTACAGTCAATGTGATCAATAACCTCGGTTTCTGTTTACAAATATAGGGAAAAGTCCTAATCGCTAAGGTGGATAGTCGATGGGTCATTGGTCAAGGTAACGGCAATTTGAACATCAGTTTCAAAAGATGGATTGCCATTTCCACCGTGGCTCTAACCACGTTTCAATAAGCAGACCTCCGTTAAAATTCAATACGTGACCGAAGTGTACATACACAATGCAATTGTAGGCAACATCCATTTCGTCAAATGAGAAGCTCAAGAAATATCTCATACATTCCATACTCGCGCTATGAAAGTTTTCTAAGATTCGAACGATTACATCTAAATATTACTGGTAGGTGAAGACGTCCTTCACAGATCAGACCAACCGATCTGGCCACTTTGGATCTGGCGGGTGGCTCCCCTTTTCCTTGGCAATATCATCCGCCAAACGATTCACTCTCATTTCACTCTGATGCCCGCGATAGCTGATACCGCCGTGTGGTGGCGGATTAAGCGAATCTACCACCCCATCTCATCCCGTGGGTGTCGTAAAAGTCGACAGAGGGAAAATTAAAACCAGGAGAGGCAGCAGTATCTTGCTGGATCATCTGAATAAATAAACTACGATTTTATTTTCAAAGTAGCAATATTTGATGATTTTTTCAAAATAATTACAATGAAATAATTAGTGTTTTGTTTATTTGAGTCTATTCAAATTAGCATATAAGTGCAATATAAGTGTGATAGAGACTTTTGAAGACCGCCAAATCGCTTGACCTTGACATGTCGGGTATAAAGCACTATCTCACCCAGCTTCGCGCCATGAGACGTGCAAAACTAAAGAAGTGGTTTGATCTCCATTAAGAGCGGCAAATACTTACACTGAATTGACAAAGTTCACACGGTAACATGTTAACGTTGTTCCAAGTTATCTGAATATTAGTTTAGTTTCTGCTAAACTTATGGCTAAAATTTGTAAAGTTCGTTTCGTATGCTCAGGTATTTATGGATCCAATTAATAAAGCTTACCTAGCTGTGTGGAAAACAGCAAATATATTGTTGCAAAAATTATAGCTTATCAACAGTTCATACATTACACAATTGATTTTTCGGCTAGATAGTTGCGAATTTATTCTTCCCTTCAACACATCCACGACAATCGCGTTATTGTTTATAACAGTCTGTTTCCAACGCCCTTCAGTCGATTGAAGCCCTCTCTCTTTTCTCTTGACGACAATTTTAGACAAACGTTTATTATAAGGGATTACTTCATTGTCGAATAGACAGACATTACCAGCCCATCTAAAGAATAGCGTTTATTATCGTTTGACTGAATAACATTATAAGTTGCCAAGCCATTTCTACATCTTTATGATACTGCTGTTATTGTACATTATTTTAAAAATTACTAAAAAAAAAATCCCGCTGGGTTTCTTACTGGTTCTTCCCAGGACAGAGGCATTTTTTGCGAACCAGTGTAGTTTAAAAAAAATCCCTTTCAATAAGTATTATGTAAATATTCTATATTGAATAAAAATGTATTCTATTCTAATCTATTCTATAAGTAATAAATAGTAAAATGCCTGTCTAAAAAAATTGCACGTCTTACTACTTAAGTTCAGAGAAAGAAAGCTCGTATCCTAAGATCCTCGGATTTATCAGCAACACCTTACCTTACCTTTACTGTTCAGGATTTAATTATCTGGACAAACATACTCGTATTAGAAAAGCATAAAATAAGAGCAAACAATACTTCTTAAGACGACAATTCTTATTCAAGGTCCAAAATATTATTAATAAAGAAAAAAAATTTAAAAGAAAGTTTTAAATTAAAAAAAAACGCTTGAACTGCAATGAGCTGATGATGCTGCTGATAACACCAGGGCATAGTCATCACATTATTGAATTGTCATCGCTCCATCATATGTATGCAAAATTTCAAATCATTAGGACGTGGCACTGGTGGTAGGGTTTCTATGCAGGAATCCGTCTAGGTAGGTACCACCCCAGGGCCAGTAATTCTGCCGTAAAGCAGTAGTGTGCAAACATTACAGAGTTTCGGTTAGAATGGCACTGTGAGCTAGGGTAATCACTGGGCATATGAGACTTAAGAGGTGATGTCTCAGGGTGACGGGCACAGTGTGGTGTCACACAGAAATGTTATGGATGACACAGCATTTGCTATATAGAGGGTTTTGCTCGTTTCATCACTTTATCAAATAAAGAAAAAAGTGAGTTAAAATTGAATTTGAGGATTTTATTAAATTATTAGGCCGTGTGTTGGCGGCTTGATAAAAGAATACTACCACTCTATCTCATCCAATGGAAACTGCACTGTGCACCCAACAGCGCATGGTGGCGATGGGCTCACCACCTATCACACCAAGTGCATTATATTGTTTTGGTGAAACGTGGATTGTGGCATTCATCTGTTTTTGCAGTGAGTGCCCAGTCTCTGACTACCCCTTATGGGATAGAGTCGTGATCTTATGTATGTACGTATGTATGTATTAAATTGTTAGTTACACATACATACATACAGGTGTGGCTAATAAAAGCGTGTTAAAAACAAGGATAAATAGTTGTACAAAATAGTTTCGATACTGGTCATCTCTAATAAATGATATAAAAACTATGTTTATTTCTTTTCGAAGAAGATCAAACAGTTTTAATTACTAGTATTTGAATATCGTTAAAAAATCCATTAAATAAAGAAGCTGCAATACGGTCAGCTAGTGAAAATAAAAGATTTATTGCGAAATTATAAAAAGGAAGTAGTGGGCGTCGTGACGCCAAGGAGCTTATATCAAATTAAATGTACTAGGGGCGGTGGAGTGGCAAAGATACGACAATTCAATTACTCGCTACGGTACAGTAACTACGGGTGGGAAGTAGGTGAACGGTGACACTCTTGTAACATTACGAACGGACAATTCCTTACGCCTATGCTTCACTGGTAACTTTATTGTATTATTTACGGTCAAGGTGACAAATCCTGTTAACCAGGCTTTGTTGGAATCGCTCGCCTGAAAAGACGAAATACATTTAACTACACGCAAGTACGTACAGCCTACAATAAAGTCTTATTTCAATTAAAATGGATTATAAACGGCAGGTAACAAAAATGACATGCAAAAAATTTGTTAGGGTTCCACACATTCTAATTTATTATAAAAGTAGCTGTGCTGGTTTCACCCGCGTAAAGAAGCCGACTCCGATTGGTGATTTGACCGTACCGACAATATTTGAAACGTATTTTGCGGTTTTATTTATTTTACGTAGAACCCTAATTATTTTTCATAAATGAAACAAGCCTTAGTTACCCGCTATAATATCAGGTATCTGTTAGTGTAAGTCCCGTCAAACTCGGTTCAGCCGTTTCGGAGATTAGCAGGAACAAAAAGACAGACAAATTTTTTATATTTTTTTTCTTGTAAGTGCCGTACATATTTTCGTAAGCGTAAAGTAAATACCTGTTATTTTGTTATTACAAACAGACACTTCTATATTATTTATTTGTATAGATACTCGTATCTTTATATAGAAATTATACTTGTCCAGAGTCACGAATTCAAACAAAGTTCGTTTTTCTTGTAAGTGAAGTTAAAACTGAGAAATTATAGATCGGATGTAAACAGAATAACTATTAAATAAAAAAACCAACTTCACCACAGAAGCTCCAAACAGGGTTTCATGATTTTATCTGCAGGAGAAAACAATTCTTAAATGAAAATGCTTCCGTATTCTACAAAACGTAACGTAGTAACGAAAGTCTGAATGCAGTCGAATTTTCAAATGCGACTGACTGTTTGGTTTTCAAAGTTTATAACGTTCTCATATCAACAAGATTCATTCACATAGTCGGCATCAGAACTCGTCGAACTGAATACCCTTGTATAAGATGTATTAATAATTCTACTACAAGAGTTTAGTTCGTAAAAAAATCATATACTCCGTTAGACATTAATGAGAAACGTGTGAATGAAAATAAACTCTAATTATTGATTATGAATAACAAAAACGCTGCACTCAAATTCGACCTTCAAAACTCGCCGCGCCCAAAGAAGTTTCATCTAAAAATCTACAGGCCCCAATGCAATGCGAAATATAAGTCGGATGTCGTCAATGGGGCCTGTTACACTATAGAAATACCATTTTTTTATTGTATAAAGTGACGAAACGAGCAAAACGTTCACCTGATGGCAAATGCAACGTCCGCCCACAACAAATGCTGTGTCACCAAGAATATTTCTGTGTGACACCACACTAAGCCCGTCACCCTGATACATCAGTTCTTAAGTCTCAAATGCCCAGTGATTACGCTAGCTCACAGTACCCTTCAAACCGAAACACAGTAATGCTTGCACACTACTGCTTCACGGCAGCACGGCACAGAGAGCTAGCGTTATATGAGAGAAAGCGTAATCACTGTGCACATGAGACTTAAGAACCGATGTCGCGGGGTGACGTGCACGGTGTGGTTTCACATAGAAATGACAACATTTGTTATGGGCAGACGTTTCACTTACCATCAGGTGAACGTTTTGCTCGTTTTGTCACTGGATCGAACAAAAAAATATCCTATATCTTCTATTACTTTGAATAAAAGAAAGCAATAGCCTTAAAAGAGGTTCGACACTAATAGCGTTCAAAAATTTGGTCACTTCATCGAAACATGACATAATTGTCTTCGTCACATGGAAACGGACGAAAACGCAGTTATTTATTTATATTTGAAGACGACTAACAGTTTGTAATTGGAATTGTTAATAGCACACGTGATGTTATTATATTAATATTCAGTTATTAATAATATATATTATATTCGAATACTGACTGTACTTCGCAAAATAAATGGAAATCTTAATAATACGAGTAATATTGTCTATTCGCGAGCGCGAAGCGACAGCCCTTCAACATAGATCCTATACTGCTTAGGCCCGTATCACACATTTTCGGTGATTTAATTGCTGTTAGCCTTCTCGGCATTTACAGCTTCATCGGATACTGTGCTCGCGGGCCAGGGGCCCGCGTGCCAGGTTTGGTTTCACCCAAACATAAATAAATAAATAAAAACTCCTACAAAAACCTCGAAGTTCGGACTGTGTCGCGTTCGCTGCGTGCTTTCGCGATTTCGAATATCTTAAATATTTTAAGTCGTCTGATCACCGGCCGAGGGAGGCTGCGGGCGTCCATTCGGACTGTCGACTTGTGTGTCGGTAACTCTGGGCGGTGAGAACCGCCATGGAACACGGGTGAATCGTGTGTACGCGGTGTGATTATTGACTATTGCGCGCCGCTCTCTACGGCGGTCGCACGTCGTGGTGCGTGTTATATAAAAGCTATTGACTGTGTGTACAGTGTGGCTTGGATCGTGACTGACCGTATCGTGGTCAGGATAGGCCAGTATGAAACGCTACCTCAACTCGCACTTACAGCAATCACAATTGCTCTGTCTAGACGGCTTCGTCGCGTCTCTGTATGAAATCTTTCCTGTGTGCCTGTTTTTTTTGACGTCTTCGTATTGTCGGCACATCTGCGTATTGCTTGCATATCTACATATATAAATATTTCAAACCTTGTAAAATCGAACCGGGAATGTTTGTAAAATTACCGTTATATCAAAATAGAAATTCCATCAGAATCAATAAAAAAAAACAACTGGTATTAAATGTCCCGCTGAGCGCAAACCTCCTCTCATTCCTATCCATCTATCCGAATTGGAGTGCGCCACGCATTTCCAATTCGGATAGATGGACTTCACGTCGTAGAAATATTTTTATTCCTCAGAAATACATTAATCCTCACAATGTTTTTCTTCACCGCTGAGCACGTGGTACATCAGCACTAAAAACTGCAGAACAATTTTAGAAGTGCTTCACCGGAGATAGAACTCGGTCACTCGCACCTTTGAAATTTAAGGCGATCGCCCGGCCCCTGAGTCACCAGGGTTTTACCAAAAATGTATTCGTAGAAAATAATACTATGCAGAGTAGTATGAACAATTTGCGTCCTCGGATCTTTAAAGTAGTATCGAATGTCAATATTTTCATTGTGCAGAAATATTCACTTTAGGTCGGATTCGAACCCAGGTCGACGCCATTGCAGGTCAGGTCTGATTGTAGCTTGACTGCTCAGTTACATGGTCGTATTTATACAGTAGAGGGCCCTCTACCAGAATTAATAAATGATTTATAAAGAATATTACAGTAATTTAGCAATGGATTAAAATTCTGAGAAAGATCAAAGGGAGCATTTCCGAAGTAACCAATTTAAATTGTATTAGAGAGCCTCGGGGCAATCAATATCCACGTCCTTCACTAATATATCTAAGGTAAATCCCAGGGGAATCGTCCCGGGCACGGGGTCCGAGGGTCAAAGGGCAATCTGCCATCGGGTCGTGTAATTGAGCATCGGTCTCTAAAGATGGATAGCCATGACACAGACAAACCGAACCTCTGAAAAAGACAAAGCGAAAGTTCGCTTAAATTTGCAGATTGTTTTTTTTTTACATTAAATGCTAGAGTTTTACTAGTGGTAGGAGTCCTATGCAGGAATCCGTGTAAGTGGGTACCACCCCAGGGCCAGTTATTCTGCCGTGAAGTAGTAGTGTGCAAACATTACTGTGTTTCGGTTTGAAGGGCACTGAGAGGTAGCGTAATCACTGGGCATATGAGACTTGAGATCTTATGTCACAGGGTGACGGGCGCAGTGTGGTGTCACACCGAAATGTTCTGAGTGACACAGCATTTGTTATGGGCAGACGTTACACTTACCATCAGGTGGACGTTTTGCTCGTTCCCTCACTTTTATGAAATAAAAAAAAAAGTTACAAAAGTTTAACAAGTCTCAATAACATTGTAACTAAACACGAGTCGTGTGTCACGAGGCCACAAGGGCCTGAGTTCGATCCTCGGTGCCGGCACCTTTAAAATTGTTTTCCAATTTTATGTGCTGATTTACCACGGGCTCAACGGCAACTGAAATTATCGTGGACAAACCTGCATGTCTGAGAAATAAAAGTACTTGGAGGACATGTGAAGTCCGCCAACCCAACTATCGCATTGGAGTCTTCCCAGCTCCAGAGCCCTCTCAAAAATGGGAGGAGGCCTGTGCTCAGCAGTGGGACATTTTTAGGCACTTACTTTAAATATTTTGTTCTCGACTTCGGGATTGGCTAGTGATAGTAATATAGTCAAGAGTATCTGGTGGCGGTTAACAGTGGCGGTATTAGTTGCAAAAAAACTAGGCAATATACACCATTTTAGATTTCGAATTGATATAATCATATAAACATTACTTTCTTGTTATAATCTGACAAATTCGAGTGTTATACAAGAACTCAAATGTGTGAAATACATTGAAAACCATGACATAATTTTTTTGTGCTTCTGTGACCTTTATCCGATTACGGAGGTAGGTACTTTCGTAACTTTATCAGGTTACGGAGTAGAAGGAATTAATTTGGTTAGACATTGTAAGTAATACTTGCGAAAACTTATAACATGAACCGTATTTCATAGATCTCAAATATGACTAAAGATTACAAAAAATTGGGTAATTATTTTCGGTCACGATCCAAAAAGGTTTAATAATAATAATAATACTTAATATTCTATTACATATAAATTATCACAACAAAGAACAATATTATATGTACAGATATGTTTGCAGATCTGTGGAGAAAGCGGCATCTATGTCACCACAAGAGAAGTTTAAGAAATATCTCATACATACCATAATCGCGCTATGAAAGTTTCTGAGATACGAACTATATCATCACATCTAAAGTTACTGTCTATCATTTAAAATGACTGGAAGGAAGAGTCGTCCTCCCCAGATCAGACTCACACGATCTGGCGGGTAGCTACCCCTTTCCTTGGCAATATCATCCTCCTAAATAGTATTTATAAAATTGTTCACCCCTCTAATTTATAACAAAAAGAAATATTTTAAAACTACTATTTAAAATATAAACAACACACAATATATGTATAAAAATCCCATTTCAGGCCAGGGTGTACATAACCCAGTACCGGGTAAGCAACCCCGGCCTCCCGAGCTACTGCAGGACCTGCTCTTTTCGAGACAGTGATATCGTACACCTCATAGATCGCTAACTTCGCTTCGTTCAGCAACTTCCTCATTGCTTACCCCAAGTCTATCTGCTGCCTATTCCTTTTCCCTTCCTCTCCGCCTAGCCAGTGATACCCATTCCGATTCCTGCGTGGCTAGGAACGAGCCTAGTCGCTAGCGTGCCGGTCGGCTCTGGGATCGGGCGACCTCAGAATAAGGCTAGCCTTAGCCAAGCATGCGCGGCTCTGTTTGGGTGGACAACATCTTCTCTATTTTTTAAATAAACTGTTTCCCACGTGTTCACGTCTCGTTTCCCTCCTCCTATGGACTCTCCTATGGAAAAAAGGGGGTTATGTATTTTTAAAATACCGTTAAAATCTTAGTATGATTTAATTAAAAATCCAAAGAAAATGGAATGGCATGGCAGATAGCACCTACCGAGGTTTCGTAAGAGGCGACTAAGGTATTGTACTCGTATGGACGGCCTTGATGCGTGCAGAATATGCTGTCACTATTCTACTCACGGGAACTCAGTGTAGAGTAAAAACTTTTTTGACTCATGCCAAAATAGCGGCGACATGGTTTGCCACCAGCCACGTCTCGTTTCCCACTGGTGTGATATCTGCCTACCCCTTATATGAAAAAAAAAGCGTGACAGTATGTATGGGCGTTCATGCTTCATAAATCCTTAATGCTTTTTATCAAGACTATAACTTCACGATCCCATTAAAACTTCTACACAGATTGAATTGGGGGAGTTTATTGCTTTCAGATTTTATGAAGTTAACATAAAAGTGCTAAAATAAAAATAAAATTGGATTTTACAACTTTCCTTCCTCCCGTCGTTTCGTTCAGCCTATCACAAGTCCACTGCTGAACATAGGCTTCCCATATCTATAGCCACAACAGTTTGTAGCTCTCATTTTGGAGGAATTTTGCCATAGGGGAATATTTGCCCGGGGTTGGCAACCGCAGTTTATTTATTCAGATGTTCCAGTTAGATACTGCTGCCCATCTCCTGGTTTCCATTTTCCGTCTGTCGACTTTTACGACACCCACGGGATGAGATGGGGTCGTAGATTCTCTTAGGACGCCACCACACGGCGGGTACTTCTAGTAGGATAGGCTACTACTAGTACCACTAGTAGCATAGACTATTGCTCCTACTAGTAATTAGTAGTAGTAGTGGCTTTTGCTACTAGTAACAGACGATTAATGGCAGTAGTGCCGTAATTGCAGTTTTTTTGATGACTAACTTTAACCGATTAAGGAGCAACAAGTTATACCAGTAGCTCGACAATAGAAGTTTGCGGTAGCGTCCCAGATGTGTAATAAAACGACTTTTCACGGATTTATCGCAAATATTTGCGTAAATATCGATAATAATCGTCGTAAATAAAAGAGATCATTCTTGCTGATGTTGTTTCTGTCTCTTGTCAGAGAGTGCACCGAATCATGTTTCATAGTAGAACCTGCGATTGTCCACTAGAAATTCGCGCCACAGCAAGTCCTCTTAACATGAAGTTTGGATTCGCTTCTGCAACTAATAGAACACGTCGTGGTAATCGGGAGGGCTCCATCCTGTGCACGTGCCCTAGCTAACTCAAGCGCATTTGTCTGACGAGCGCGACGAAACTATGAAGCTGTGCGATTTCTGCAACCCTCTCATTAGTCTTGCCAGGATATGTCCGAGCATGTAGAAGAAATTTATTTTATACGAAGTTACTGTTTTGCATACGACATCGAAGTTTGAGTTCCGTACAAGAGTATTTTTACGATGGAAGCCTGAAAAACTATCATCTTGGTCCACAGATTTTATTTAGCCATACTCTTGCACTGAGCTTCCCGAACATGATCGCTTGCCTATACGAGTGTCAATCTCAGCGTTAAGTGACAGGCTACAACTAAGATTTGAATATGGAGCGTGCTTTGGTTTTTCTTGAGACTATTCTTTGTAAATTTAATTATAATGTATTTTTGACTGAGATAAAAAAGGAATTACAAAAAAGAGGATACCTACGGAGTTTCTTTCGCCTGTTTCTTCTCCGTCAGAGGAACCTCATTACGAAACGGCAGTAGATAGTAAAAAAATGACGTTTGACTAACGAAATTTATATTTCTTACGTCGAAAAATAAAGAATTTTCATTTCATTGCATTAAGTTAGAGAGAAATATTTCTTAAATATATATACTGTAGTACTCAGACTTCATTAATATTTCAAATAGATAAATATACAGAGCTGCTGTAGTTCTAGCTAGGGATCAAACGTTCGCCGTTGTATCGTGAGTGCGATTTACAAAACTAAATTTTGCAATGAACAATAGCACCCTTTGTTCTAAACTGCCCTTATTATTGCAGTAACGACTTTATGATAGCATTAAAGTTACAGCAAGATTAAATTGTAAAGTTATAAAAACAGCCGAAATAAAGTCACTAATATATTAATCTCTATTTTTAATACTAATACTGTATTGTAAAGAAATAAGAAAAGTTGAAATATTTCCACTATATAAAATATAATATAATGACATAATCATTGTCATCACCTTCATCATTATCAACTAGTTAATAGACAACTGCTGGTCTCTCCGAAAAATTAAAATTAACTATGAGTGTTTTTCCACAAATATTGTCTCTGGCTGATATTTGATCCCCGGTTTCGCGTTGTGGGTAGGATTCCTATGCAGGAATCCGTCTAGGCAGGTACCATCCCAGGGCCAGTTATTCTGCCGTGAAGCAGTAGTGTGCAAACATTACTGTGTTTCGGTTTGAAGGACACTGAGAGCTAGCGTAATTCACTGGGCATATTGAGAATTAAGAACTGATGTCTCTGGGATGACAGGGCGCAGTGTGGTGTCACGCAGAAATGTTCTGGGTGACACAGCATTTGTAATGGGCAGACGTTACAATTACACTCATGTGAACGTTTTGCTCGTTCCGTCACTTCAATGATATAAAAAAAGGTAACCTGGCCACTAGACCGAAGCGAACGATACACCTAAGATAACAACCTGAGTAATAACTTAGCGTCGACAAACTTAATGATTTCCTTAATTGATTATTATAAGCTAAGGTGTAGATCAAACTTAACCCAATAACATTAATTTAAAATTACAGCATACGTTATACGTACCAGTACCAAGAAAAAATGGAAAAGATAAGACAATACAATAAAATTATACAGTAACTACGGTTGCACAGTTTCGAGACCCAATGCCGTTCTAACACTGTAGACGGACTATTTCCAACGCCTGTGCTTCACTTGTACCTTTATCGTATTAAATACGGCTGAGGTGACAATTTCCGCAGAATTTGTTCGAAGCACTTACCTGAAAAGAAGGAGAAATATTATTATCAACAATTATTTCAAAATTCGTTGAGCAGAGGTGAACATTGTCCCCGATAAAAGAATGAGACGAAAAAACTTTATTTGGCACGAAACATTCAGAACGTGCATAAACTAAAATAACCACCAAAAGTTGATGCCTACTGCCAATGTTATAAATCTTCTAAATCTCAAAATGTAATCTGACAACGCTGATTTTCGATAAAGTCATCACCCTGGAGAATACAGTCACAAGACTGAGCGGTTGAAAGATGAATTAAAAATACAATTCATTCACCACTCGACCAACTGTATTCACCAAAGACTGCGTGGACGTCAAACATGCAGCCCGCTTATATAATATTTAAATTAATTAGAAAATCCATCAGCCAACCCCCTAACAACCCACCTCGGTTGGAATGACAGGTGGGTCGTAAGAGTAATTTAAGGGAATTGCCTGGAAATATCCGGGTTTCTGATAGAAAACGGTGACAGCAGTGTGCTAAGGTGCGAGGCTATTACGACAATTTCGACCATCTTGGAAGAGGCCTATGTCCAACAGTGGACTATTAAAATAGACAATAAAAAGTTGATTGTTTTTTGGTAATAATTTATTACCATAAGAAACAACTTTAAACAATAACTTAATCATGGCAAATGGTATTAAACCCAGAATAAGCTATAGATGTTTCTGGAGAGCATCATACAACGCTGGTATTCAGCTAAATCCTAAAAAGTATATTGTCGGCATAGAATTAGTTATTTCTTACTTGACGAGGTAGGATTTAATATTAAAAAGTAAGCATCGATAACATCAACAATATGGAATTAAGTATAAAGATAACTTATCTATAAAAACAAAAACATAATGTAGTAGAAATGACCAATATAAGGGAAAAAAATATTATTTTCAGACAGATTTAGAAGAGCAGTGACCGATAACTTTATCGCTTTTTGATGGTTTAATATAATTTCTTCCAATTTTGATTTAAATGTCACACTATGAATTAACACATGAAAGTGAGGAGGTATTAGTTCTCAATTTTTGCTGCTTAGCATATTTAAAAATCCTCTTGAATCCCTTGTATGAGTGAATAGAATAGAATAAGAATAGAATAGAATAAATTTTTATTCAATATAGATTATTTACATAATACTTATTGAAAGTCATTTTTTTTCTTTTTTTAAACTACACTGGTTCGCAAAATGCCTCTGTCCTGGGAAGAACCAGTAAGAAACCCAGCGGGCTTTTTTTTTAAGTCATTTTTTAAATAATGTACAATAACAGCAGTATTATAAAGATGTAGAAATGGCTTGGCGGCGATCACCTCATTCCCAGGGGTTATCATCATCTATGTATTCTTTATTATTATAATTACCCTTTTTATGAAGTCTTTGTTTAATATAAAATTTAAACTTTTTGATTGAAAGACTTTTAGCACTTGCTGGGATTTTGTTGTAAAAACGTATATATTGCCCCATAAAAGAGTTACTGACTCTGTGAAGTCGGGTAACTGGCATAATTAATTTGTGCTTGTTCCTGGTATTCACATTATGAACATCACTTTTTTTATTGTTATGATTTACTACTCACCATATGAAGCAAAATAGCATAACGCTAGTATATTGCGTATGGCAAGTATGCACTCTTACTCCTCAGGGCAGCACAGTACAGTCACCGCTTACATCAGATGTAATCTTTTCACTGTAAATTAGTGACGGGACGAACCAGCCGTTCACCTGACGTGCCACGCCTGTTCATAACAACTGCAGTATCGGTCTCTGTATCACTCAATGCGCCACGACACACGTGACAATATGACCCGTCACTGATAACGAATTTTGTTAAATGGTCGGTTTTTTGGATATTGTTTAATGTTTCTTTCTGATGGTCTGAAATAAAATGTACAGATATATTTCTATAAATTGTTCGCTTGAATGTTTATTCCCTAATTTTATGTATTTGTGTCTGTGCGTATTTCTGCAATAAATGTTTTCTTTCTTTCTTTCTGTTAAGAGCTCAATAAATATCTTTAGTGAATTTCTGGAATGGTTGAATAAATTTTTTAGTATCATTCGCTTCGAAGCGAAAATCACTTTACACCAGCCGGGTATCGCATCAAGAGTGCGCCGCTAATTGAATTTTGGAGTCGGCCACTCGTTGTTTTGGTGGCCCATCGGCAGCGTCACAAAGAAAATGTCAGTAAGAATTTAATGGATGCCTAAATTTAATGATTATTAACTGAAGACATTGATTTTGTTAAACATAATAATAAATTATACATAGTCCTATATATAGCCCTAAAGATCAACTAGCTGAAGTGGAAATGTACAGTCATTATAGCTCGTTGAACCGATAATCGTTGGTGAAGAAAGGTTCTCGAATTCCAACCTCGTACCGGTGAACGCAATATAGTCGGGAAGTCGATAAATGCAGGTGGCTCAGAACCATGTTTTGAGGCTTATAAGTATATTTACAGAATAACTACATTACACAGCATCAACGCAATAAATGTCGAAAGTGTCATAAAAATTGTAGGGGAAAAGCACATTATAAAAGCAATGAAAAGTTTATTGAATCTTTATATTTTAATAATCTCTTAACGCCTTGTTATTGCAGTCACGACTTTACGATAGCATTAAAGTTACAGCAAGATTAAATTGTTAAGTTATAAAAACAGCCAAGATGGAGTCACTAACATTGTAATTTCTAATTGTAATAATATTATATTGTAAAGACATAAAAAAAATTGGCGTGTGGTGTCGGCTCGATAAAAGAATACTACCTACTCCATCTCATCCAATGGATCTAGTAAAAGGCGAGTAAGGAAACTGCATTGTGCACAGAACAGCGCATGATGGCGATGGACTCTCCAGCCTATCACACCAAGTGTATTATATTGTTTTGGTTGAAACGTGGATTGTGGCAGTCATCTGTTTTTGCAGTGAGTGCCTAAGTCTCTGACTACCCCTTATGGGATACAGTCGTGATCTTATTTATGTATGTAAGAAAATTTGTAAAATTCAAATATTTCCACTATATAGAAGAAGATCTAGTCATAATGATAATCATCTTCATCATCATCAACATGTAAATAGACAACTGCTGGGCGTTGGTCGCTCCCAAGAAGGAAGAGTTTGTCGCGGTCACCACATGAGCCAGGGCTATGTTTGGTTTAGCACATTTCATAAGTTATGCCGCCACTATAGCCCATGAGATCTTCTAGACGTTTCGGTAAGAAGATATTTAGGACACCCGTGGGATAATACGGGTAGCAGATTGTTTTAAGCTGCAACCACACGGCATTCAATAAATTTATATTATTTCTCAAGGGTGTTTTTTGTCCCCCTAATGATGAAAAATAAAATCTCTTAAAATTATTGAAATTATTATTGTAATTGCGGAAAGCGCCATCTGTTGACAACCTGTTCAACAGACTCACACACAACAAGCGCGACAGTTGTTTACATTCTTTAAAGAAGGTAGATGGCGCCACCTGTTCATAATCACGATACTGTGTGAAATATTCGCACGGGCTAGCTAATTAAATATACTTGTGATACATTATAACAATCGGTGAACTTATAAAAACAAAATATATTGTTTCTTTGATAAGGAGCAGCGATCGGCATGATCTGGCTGTAGGATTCCCATGCAGGAATATTTTATTTTTATTTTATTAAGTGACGAAACGAGCAAAACGTTCACCTGATGGCGAGTGCAACGTCTACCCATAACAAATGCAGTGTCATCCAGATTATTTCTGTGTCACCACACTGCGCTCGTCCCCCAGAGACATAAGTTCTTAACTCTCATATGCCCAGTGATTACGTCAGCTCTCAGTGCCCTTCGAACCGAAACGCAGTAATGTGCAAACATGATGTCACAGGGTGGCGCAGTGTGGTGTGTGGGTGCATGCATGTTCTGGGTTAGACATATTTAATTTCGGTGATGTAATTGCGGTTAGCCTTTTTGGCTTTTATAACTTCATCGGATACTTTCTGGGTTAGACAGAAAATATATCAGAGCGCTGTTTGTGTCTACTACTATAACACATGGCACTCACTTGTTCCTATCTCCCTGGAGGAATCTCCTTTTTATAAGAAGCACTGTTAGGATACGGTCAGATCCGCAATAGAATTCAGACTATTCGATAGAGAACAATATCACCTATCAAACAGCTGAAGTAAAAGTAAGACATCATTTTATATCCTTCCCTGAATAATGTAAGAGTTAATAAAACAGTAACGGCATTAATTTTTATTCATACTTTCGTCGGTTTCTTCTCCGTCAGAAGAACCACCAACACCACCGTTTTGTAATTACGAAACGGTGGTAGATTGTATAATGAAATTACACTTGACCATATTCTAATTGTATTACTTATTAAGAATACAATTTGAAATGGTTTTATTACGAGTATGCCTTGTCGTTGCGGCTTATGAGAATCTACCACCCCATCTCATCCCGTGGGTGTCGTAAAAGTCGACAGTGGAAAATAAAAACCACGAGATGGGCAATCAGCGTCTTCTTGAAACATCTGAATAATAAACTGCGGTTGCCAACCCGCCTGCCGAGAGTGGCAACTACGAAATGCCTCCGAAATGAGAACCATATACTTACGTATTTTGTGACAATCTATAGGGGAAGGCCTAAGTTCAGTAGTGGACTAGTGATAGGATTGAAATGAATGAATACCATTTCCGATAAAGAGAATGAAATCGAATGTTTGTAAAAATACATACATTGTATAACTCTGAATAGTTTTTTCTGACACTTCATACCCAAACGAATGAAAGATACCTTGAATGTTGTAAGACGGATGGGCTATTAATATTCCAGGCATTATGTCATACACTGAAGTTGGGACAATTACTGTTAACACATACAACATCTTGATATTGTCGCCGTCCCCCAGCAAGATACCGACAGCTTAACTTTATGCACTTGGCAGCCACTAGAGGGTTGTCGCGTTAACTGGAGCACTTTCCGACTGGCAATTACGTTTAGCTGCAACACCGTCGATGCTTTTTGTGGCGATAAATTTTAATAACAAAAAACAAACAAATGTTTGAAAAAAAGTATAGTAATGTTTCAGCCCATAAATGTCTCACTGCTGAGCAATGGCCTTCTCTCATTTCTGAGAGGGTTTTGGAGCTAGGAAGAATCCGCCACGCTGCTCCAATGCGGGTTGGCGGACAGTGGTGGGATTAGAGCTGTTAAATCTTATATCACCGACCGCGTACCATGTTTGGTGGGCACGTGCTCTCAGCGGTAAGCCTTGGGTATATCACCCAACGAGCGCAGTAAGATTCCCCTGCCACACAGCAGGTTCTCGTGTGAGCAAATGTTTAAATAGTAATAAAATAATAATTTTGATTATTTAGCCGTGGTAGGTTAGGGTCCGGGAGGTCGCCTTAAATTTCATAATTCGATGATCCCCAGCACAGCCGCATGGCCAGATATTCCGCCGTGTAGCAGTGTGTGCAAATATTACTGTAATTCGGTCTTAAGAGCACTGAGAGCTTGTGTAATCACTGGGCATATGAGATTTAAGAATTGATCCCTCAGGGTGACGGGCGCAGTGTGGTGTCACACAGTAATGTCCTGGGTGGCACATTTTATGAGCAGATCTTGCACTTACGATCAGGTGACCGTTTTGCTATTGCGTCACTTAATCCAATATTTTTTTTTTAAAAAAATGAGTTTGATTAATGACATATCTCTATAACGAGCTCTCTATACATATAGAAGTGCAAGATATCGAAAACAACAAACGTTTTTACAAAAATTTCACAATTAAGACCGTCAACTCAAAACGCTTACCATATTTCACAGCTTGCTTCATATCTCCTTAGCTGAAGACGACTGTTTGTAACCAGCAGTAGGTATATTAAATTACATCTTGAACTTATACGTCAGGTAGACGTTAATAAGACTTACGTATCTGTTATATTTTCGGCCGCGAATGTCATATTAACTTACTACAGTGACACGTGACGAGGGTCCGATGAACTACTGAGTTCAAAAAGAAGAGCAGAGCGTTTTTGGACATATCCTGAAACGCTTTTTAACATCTTGATTTATATTTTTAAGTATTTTATTATGATTAATATATACAACTACTTCGCATTCAGAGGCTACAAAGTTCTCGAGTAGCAAATATCTAACTGGGTCTACTCGTAACTGTTCCGCACTCCAATGGGCTACTGGCTACAGCACATAAATCAATCGGAAATAGTTCAACCGGGGAATGATCCTGCTACCTCAGAATACCGTATGCTGCGTAACGATTTAGTCCTCAGGCATGACAATAATCTACACGTTGTTCGTAGACTTATAATCTATCTGACCATTTTCTATATATGAGAAAATGGTAAAATATCTTGTATTATTACGCATAGCAATGATGATGCAACATCAGGATCACATAAATTGCATTGAAAATAAACAGAAATGTAATTTCGACGCAAGGCTACTCGAAATCTCTGTATAGATAAAATTTACGGGTTTTAATAGCGTTTGATTTATTTTACTTTTGCGACCGTATTTCAAAACCCATGTTTACGGAGGAATTAAAGTGTTATATTTAAACATACATACATACATAAGATCACGACTGTATCCCATAAGGGGTTGTCAGAGACTGGGCACTCAATGCAAAAACAGATGACTGCCATAATCCACGTTTCACCAAAACAATATAATGCACTTGGTGTGATAGGTGGTGAGCCCATCGCCACCATGCGCTGTTGGGTGCACAGTGCAGTTTCATTCCTTACTCGCCTTTTACGAGATCCATTGGATGAGATGGAGTCGTAGTATTCTTTTAACGAGCCGCCACCACACGGCAAATATATTTAAAACTTAGTATTAACAGAAATGTAAGAAATCGTTCAAAGTCGAGTCTCTTATGAACGTCAAAATCTACACCGGTTAAAAAAATTACCTTAGAAGAACCGGCCAGAAACTCTGGGCTTTCTTTTTTTCAATGCCATATTACTTGTGAGTTATAAATTCCAAAAAAAATAATTACATAGTAAATTTAGTAGCCAGGGGGTTCGCAAGTGCAGAGTATGCGTTATTTCCACACATCTATGTTCTCTATATAATTATCTATTTTATAATACGCTTTATTTACTATACGCTATATACATCTACTTAGAAAAGAATTTCTAGTTTTAGCCAACCTAAACATAGACACCTCTAGCGTGTCGTCTCGACCCATTCTACAGGATATAGTTTTTTGTTAAATAAATTAATGTTTTTCTTACGTACATAATAAGTCTCATAGGAT
Source organism: Luehdorfia chinensis (assembly GCA_019845155.1). Taxonomy (NCBI): domain Eukaryota; kingdom Metazoa; phylum Arthropoda; class Insecta; order Lepidoptera; family Papilionidae; genus Luehdorfia; species Luehdorfia chinensis. The sequence goes on from JAHVAK010000415.1 coordinate 1,893,725, forward strand.
CTGTAGATATGACTTTTCCTGTAGGGTACTTTGTTACTTACAGACAAAGTCCGCTATCCGGGGCACACAAATTACAGTAATTACAGTTACTTACAATTCTTTAAAATGACTCCTTGCTTGACTTGAACGACGATTGCTCACTTATACGTTATTCGTGAGATTTGACTATAAGAGATACACAAGGTTAAGATCGATTTCGAGTGAATAGCCAACACTTGCTTCAAGTTCTCTTGGAACATATAATTGCTGTAATTGCTTCAACAGGGCGTATCACTGCAGTGTGGTGGGATTCCTATGCAGGAATTCGTCTAGGTAGCAGTAGTGTGCAAACATTACTGTGTTTCGGTTTGAAGGGCACTGTGAGCTAGCGTTATCACTAGGCATATGAGACTTAAGAACTGATGACTCAGGGTGACGGGCGCAGTGTGGTGTTACACAGAAATGTTTTGGGTGACACAGCATTTGTTATGGCAGACGTTGCACTTGCCATCATGTGAACGTTTTGCTCGTTTCATCACTTTATAAAATAAAAAAAAATATATATAACATATTTAAAGGAAGTATATTAATATAACAGTCCATAATTATTTATAAGATATATATTGTATTTTTTTTTAAATAAGAATAAGTTCTTAACCTTTCTTATTGGAAAAAGTCTTATGCAGGTATAAGATGTTCCTGATTATATTTTATTTCTATAAATTCATTGACAAAGTAGCCTGTTGTATATGAAACAACATTTTTGCACACAAAATAATTTCTTACAAATGGAAAACTTCACTCGCACCGCCTAGTGCTACGCTAAGCAGTAGTAACTTTGTATAAATTCCCAAAATAAATGGTCGAACTCTCCTGGGACAATTAAATCAAACGTGTTTGTGCTGTACTTGGAACTGGGCCACGGCACCCGTTGTTTTCGGGACAACGGGTTCATAATAGAGCTTGATATATCGCGCTGTTTTCGACTCCTCTCATCCGTGGAAGCTTTTAGCCAACTTGTTTTTGAATAACTTCTAATGGCGGACAATACAAAGTTGTTTATTGTGTTCCTTTTGTGGTAGAAAGTAATGACTCGAAATTTGGGAACAACAGATAGATTCAGACAATGCGATAGTGTGATTCCTGAATACGTAGCATTTATTGTACGTAAATATTTAAGTATTGTAAATCATTTTCGTAATTTTTTTCTTTAAAAAAAAAACTATGCCCCACAGTTGTATTTGCCCTGTATCGTACGTACGTGTACGTTTTACAGACATATATTTCAAACGCACAACACAACCAAACCCTCGCATACTATAATTTTGAAGAGTCTCGCATCCTATTATTTTGAATTCCAGCTCAGGGACTGGGCGCTTGCTGTAAATTTAAGTCCGCGAGTAATCAGGGTGCGATCCCCAGTGCCGTCACTTTTAAAATTATAAATTGCAGATCTAAGAAAGAAGAAAACTTGGAAAGGAATTCTGCATGCCAGAGAAATATTTGGACGGCATCTGAAACATCATCATCATCATTTCAGCCTGTCAATAGTCCACTGCTGAACGTAGGCCTCCCTCATAGATTGCCACAAAAGTTAGTAGGGTTGGCAACCGCGATTTTTTTATTCAGACGTTCCAGGGAGATGCTGCTCATGTCCTGGTTTTAATTTTCCCTCTGTCGACTTTTACGACGCCCGCGGGATGATATGGGGTGGTAGATTTTCTTAAGTTGCTACAACTCGGCAATGTGAAATATGCCAACCCGTATTGGTGTCGCGCGGCGGGCGGTTCCCGGTCCCAAATGAAGAATTTAAGAATACATGAATGATGATAAATAACCCCTGGGAATGAGGTCACCGCTACCAAACTATTTCTACATATTTATATTTTATTGACAACAAAAACACGGTCCTGAGGAATCCGTCTAGGTAGGTACCACCCCAGGGCCAGTTATTCTGCCGTGAAGCAGTAGTGTGCAAACATTACTGTGTTTCGGTCTGAAGGGCACTGTGAGCTAGCGTAATCACTGGGCATATGAGACTTAAGAACTTATGTCTCAGGATGATGGGCACAGTGCGGAGTCACACAGAAATTTTCTGGGTGATACAGAATTTGTTATAGGCAGACGGTGCACTTACCATCAGGTGAACCTTTTGCTCGTTTCATCACTTTATCTAATAAAAAAAAAAACTTAAAAAAAACCTGCGTCCATCGACTTCAAAACCGTGCAGGTCGTCGTTCCGTTTGGTGGGAGGGTCTATGATAGGTTGAAATGATGATGATGATGATGATGACAATATAAAAATAAGAAAAAAATACTGTTCGCTACTTTACTTTTTTATCGACTACAGGAAGGTGAGGGTGAGTCAGTAACGCCGTAATAACTTTATCATTCTTGAAGGCAAAGGTAGATCGCTTCGTAGTAGCAGAAGCGAATAGCAGAAGCGTCACGATGCTATTTTACGATGGTATTCTGTCACTGCGTAATAACCCGTCCGAGCCGATCCATTTATGTGGCACAGTTAGAATGAAAGTTATGGATTTTTCACGTATACAACAGTCAATAAATCAAATTACAAAGAATTACAATTTAATTTTTAAACTTTATAAAGTAGGAAAGTAAGTAAATTTGCTAAGATCCGCATGCAACGTATAAAAATGGTGTATATTACCTAGTTTTTTGAGAACGAGAACTCATCTCAACTTCTCGTTTTGGGGCGAAACACGTGTCGTGTTCTCGACTTCAGTGGTGTATATATTTAGTGGTAGTATTGTAGTGGTTGGTGTAGGGTATCTGGTGGCGGTGTTAGTTTGCTTGTGCACGCTACTGAGGGAGGGCGGGCGGTGCTCTTCAAAAAACTAGGTAATATACACCATTTTTAAATTTTGCATGCGGATCTTAGGAAATTAACTTACTTTCATTCATTATAATGGATTTCCACAAAGTAACGCCTGATTCTATTTACAATATTTATAAAGGCAAAATTTACGCAAAGACACAGTTGAGGCATTAAGCGTCTCTAATTTTTTATCGTAAATTTACTTATTTCTTACTGATTTCTTATATTTACACGAACACTACACATTTAAATGAAACTAAGTTTACGGATTTTATCGCGTTTAATTTATTACTATTTATAACCCGACGTTTCGAGTGCTTTACAGCACCCATGGTCACGGGAGGACTGAGGTGACAGATGTCCTGATGTCATAGTTAACCTGGGGTACCTTCAGCTTTTAATTATTATTTTTGGGTCCGATCTTCACAATTTTACCATCAGATAAAGTAACTGCATTTCTAGACCACCTTAACTCCCTAAACTCTAAAATTCAATTTACAATGGAGTTAGAGGCAAATAACTCTTTAGCTTTTCTAGATGTTTTAGTAATTCGAAATCCTAATAACACCTTGTGTCACACTGTGTATAGAAAAAAGACCCATACTAACAGATATTTAAACGGTGAATCTCACCATCATCCATCACAGTTAGCTACCGTGGGTAAATCCTTGTTTCAGAGAGCACGAGGAATCTGTGACAGGAAACACCTGGCCGCCGAGCTTCAACATGTCAAGCAAGTATTGCACGACAACAAGCTTCGGGTTCCGCGCCTACGTCGCAGTGACTGAGTGAAACCGGCCACAGTCGAGCGTGTGCCTGCTGTTCTACCTTATGTCAGAGGAGTCACGGAGAAGATTGGCTATATCTTGAAGCGGGCTTCCATAAAAACATTCTTCAAGCCGCCGAAGAAGATAAGTCAGTTTTTACCATCTGTCAAGTGTAACATCCCTCTCCAAAACGCAGGAGTATACAAGCTAGATTGTGAATGTGGTTCTCTTACATAGGCCAAACAAAAAGATCGATTAAAACCCGCGTAAAAGAACACATAGCTGACGTGAAGCATCGTCATTCTAGGAAGTCTGCAGTCTGTGACCATGTTCTGGATCATCCCAACCATTACATCAGATTTGATAAACCACAGATCCTTGCAAAAGAACACCGATTCCTACCAAGGATGATTCGCGAGGCTATTGAAATCAAAAAACATCCTAATTTCAATAGAGAAGATGGTTGGGTATTGCCACCAGCTTGGGATCCAATAATAAATAAAATTTAATCAAAAACCAAGCATAACACTGCAAGACTTCAAGACACAGTTAGCTCTTTCTGCGTAGATCGGACCCAAAAATAATAATTAAAAGCTGAAGGTACCCCAGGTTAACTATGACATCAGGACATCTGTCACCTCAGTCCTCCCGTGACCATGGGTGCTGTAAAGCACTCGAAACGTCGGGTTATAAATAGTAATAAATTAAACGCGATAAAATCCGTAAACTTAGTTTCATTTAAATTACTTATTTCTTTCTCTATTCCTTCGAGAAAACGGTTAGAAAGTGTATACGTATTAATTGTTGTGAGCTCTTTAGGAGCTCAAAAGCATTTGTTCTCGTCAGCATTGAGTCATGGCCGCATTACAAAACGAGTACGTAGCAAGGGACCGAAACGATCTGTCTTCAGACAACGACGCTCAATCACGATTCGGTAACGAATGCCTCCTGACCCTAAAGAAATTGAGGAACATTTGCCTCTAATATACCTGAATAAAGGAAGTTGTTGGAGCGTTTTCTTAAAATCATCGCTAAACCAGGCATCATAAGCGCCATTCGACTATTGTCGTAAACCATCGAGTAGCACAAGCTGCTGCTTAGCTTAGTTGGAATGGTTAAGAGGAATATTAGTAATGTATCTGCACACTTCAAATCTGTGGTTTTTTCATATTGCAATTCTCTTCACTGCCTAATGTAAATTTAGCAAGTAGTACACTTGCTAAGTCTACATGGCACGCCTGCTGAGCTTACCACGTTTTAATTTATGCGTTCGACACTCGTTTGAAAGGCGCCGAAGCAACAAATGCACTCATGCGGTATGTCTTATTCTACGGTTATGGTAAGATCATTGTTTATTCAAACCAAGTTAATTATTTTAATCTTATACTTTTGTTCTACCAAGTAGCGGAATCTATCTACAGGTTAATATTTGTAAGTTTATAAATGCTGACCGTAAGAAATCAATGCTATCTGATTGAAAATGTGATGAATGAATGAATAATCAATAGGCTTACGTAATTTAAAAAATAATAATAATATAGGTTGTTTTGATGATGAATATGATTTTAAAATTATTATAAAAAAACATTTTTAGAAAGACAACAAACTGAATTCTTCATACAAGAAACTGCATTAAAATTGAATCAGTTTTTTCTTGCCTCTCATGTTTTCTTTCGTTGTATTTATAATATTTTTTAGCTCATTGAAATAGCATTATGACAAGAGCTTATGTAAAATGACAAAGTAATGGAAGTCAACAGACTATGCTTGCCTAAAGATTTTTTATTGCCCAATGTGTCGAGACGAGGCAAACTTTTACCTGATGATAAGTGCACCGTCCGCCCATAACAAATGCTGTGTCATCCAGAACATTGCTGTCATCATCATCGTCACTTCAGCCTGTCACTAGTCCACTGCTGAACATAGCCCCCCCCCCCCCCCCATAGATTGCCACAAAAGTTTGTAGCTCTCATTTTGAGGGGGATTTTGCCATATTTGCCACGCTTGGCAGGCGGGTTGGCTACCGCAGTTTATTTATTCAGACGTTCCTGGAAGATGCTGCTGCCCATTTTCTAGTTCCCAATTTTCCCACTGTCGACTTTTACGACACCCATGGGATGAGATGGAGTGGTAGATATTCTAAAGCTACCACGCGGCAACATTTCTGCGTGGAACCACATTGCACCCGTTACTAGAGACATCAGTTCTTTAGTGATTACACTAGCCTTTAGTGCCCTTCCGACCGTACTCAGTAATGTTTACAGACGCGAGCATTATGAGTTTAGATCGTTTCGTTCAGCCTATCAATAGTCCACTGCTGAACATAGGCCTCCCCCATAGATAGTCACAAAAGTTTGTAGCTCTCGTTTTAGGGGGATTTTGCCATAGTTGCCACGCTTGGCAGACGGGTTGGCAACCGCAGTTTATTTATTCAGATGTTCCAGCAAGATGCTGCTGCCCATCTCCTGGTTTTGATTTTCCCTCTGTCGACTTTTACGACACCCACGGGATGAGATGGGGTGGTAGAATCTCTTAGGCCGCTACCACACGGTTTAGAACCCTGACTATTTGTGCAACCATTTTGACGACCGCGTGGCCTAGTGGTCAGGGTACCTGACTTCTACGCCACTGGTCCTGGGTTCGATTCCCAGCCGGAGCCAACATTTGTGCTAAAACACAAATTGTTGGTTTTCGGGTCTGGTTGTGTTGTGATTGTCACCGTGTTTCTGACACTGCATCCTAGCCTACCTCCGATCTTATCGCATCAGCGTTACATCGGGCGCGGGTAGGTTGGGACGAGTGAGTGCCTCTGTGTTTGCGCGTACACTTGTGGCACTATAATATCTCCTGCGCAGTTGATGGCACTCGACAGTATTCGGAAGTTGTCGCCGTGGTCGAAATCGGCTAGGAGAACATCATCATCATATTTGTGCAACAACAACTTTTCGGGTCTAAAAACATAACAGGAGCCTAGTTTTGATGTTTGTGTTTACTGTTCTATCATATCCTACGCAATAACCATGTAGTAAGTCTTGTCCTGGAATTACTAAAATGTCACGACTGGAAATTATACTAGGAAAACATAATCATCAGAAATAAGACTGTACATGACACGAAATATACGAGAAAGATTTGAGTACCAATCTTATTACATAAAGCCGACTCCGATCGATGATATACATATATACTTCCCTATTGGAATCGGATAATTATTTTTCTAAAATTAAAGTAACCTAAGTCACCCGCTATGATATCGGCTTTCTGTCAGTAAAAGTACCTTTAAAGCCGGTCCAGCCGTTTCGAAAATTACTCGGAACAAACAGACAGACAAAACTGTACTTATAAGAAAAATAAGTTTTTTTTTCTTATAAGTAACGTATATACTTTCATAAGCATTGAGTAAAAAGCTGTTATTTTGTTATTACATACAGACACTTCAATTTTATTTATTTGTATCTTCATGTTATCTTTTCGGCCTATTATTAGTCCACTGCTGAACACATGCCCTCATTTTGTGGGGATTTTGCCATAGTTGCCACGATTACCTCGTTTTTTTATTTAGATGTTCCAGGAAGAGCTGCTGCCCATCACCTGGTTCTAATTTTCCCTCTGTCGACTTTTACGACACCCACGGGATGAGATAGGGTTGTAGATTCTTTTAAACCGCCACCACACGGCGAACACGTATTCATGTATATACTTACTATGTTATTTGTATAGATATATATATATTTAAATACAAAGCGTTCACACACAATAGAGTAAACAGGAATGCAAATCAGGCCACTCGCCTATTTCGATCAGCTTCTCGTTAACGCTAAGTACTTATTATGAAAATGTATGCCCTCAACTTCTTTTTTGACGCAAATTTCAAATAGTTATCAAACAAATGTCAATTTTATCACTTCTTAATAATTTACTGAAGGTTAATAATACATGCATGCCTACATACATGCCAAAATACATACATACTCTATCGGTGCGTGCCGTCATGCTAGCTTGTCGGTTTCAGAAATGTTCCACGAGCTCTAAACTAGCGTTGTTTTCAACATACTGTCAGCGTCTCTACACTCCACAGCTGTGGACGAACTACACCCAGAGGAGTACCGCAGGCTGAGGGTGCAGTACAATGATGCCTTTAGAATAGAATAGCATAGAATATTTTTTTATTCAATATAGATTATTAAAATAGTACTTATTGAAAGTCTTTTTTTTCATAAATCTGGATATTCTCTTTTAAAATAAAGATTTATTCGGCATTCTATATAAATTTGTCTAGGATCATCTTTCTTTCATCAGCTCTTTGATAATATCAGCTCACGTACACAAATCACATTACTTTTGAAGTCTATTATATCACACATTTCCATTATTGATATTCTTCGGGATATCAGTAACATTCATTGGATAACGGCAATATTCGTTTGGATCTGACGTCGGCCATTATTTATGGACGCCTGTCAGACGCATTTGCTGACGAGGCTCGTAGACTTTCATTATGATTATCCCCTGCCATTCAAGAAGAAGCGGAATAATTTTACACGCTTATTCGAATACATCGCTATGGTTTTATGAAAAATTCATATAATTTTGTTTTTATTAAATAAAAACAGACTTCTCTAAAAATCGTATGCTAATTTGACAGTTTGATCATTTTCTCATGGGATCTATCATCGGAACTTGGCTAATTTTAAATGGGGGAACCCCCAAGATCTCCCAAGGAACTCCCTTTTTTATTAAAAAAAGAATCATCGAAATCGGTTCTTGTGGCAAAAAATTATCGCCATACATATAAAATACATATCTCAAAATACATAAAAAAAATCCGACCAATAGGTAACCTCCTCATTTGTTTAATAAACATACATGTAGTCACGCCTTTTTCCCATATAAAGGTTAGGCAGAGGCCACACGGATTGCCGACTTTTTGCCCCCGTTGGACAGAAGACGTGACAGGTAGCGAACCACGTCGCCTCTGTTTTGGTACGAGTGAAAATAATATTTCTGCCCATTGCGTTCCCGCGAGCAGTATAGTGACAGCATTGCATAGTATGGTGTTATTCTGCACTAATACTGGCTTTCGGAACAATACCTTGACCGCCTCTTACGACACCTCGATAGGAAAGAGGAAGGTGCTATTCAAATCTGCCGGACACCTATCGGTTTTTAATTGGTAACTTTGTCTGTAGAGCAAACGATAAATTAAAGGCAAGTATAGAATAATTACCTAATTTTTATTTGTATGAAATGTTCCAATGAAGAGGAAATGCCATGAATATGCACTGCAACGACACAGTCCCGAAGAAGTACGAACAGAGAACCTCTTTGCTTTTTCATTATTTAATTAAATGGCTTTCTTTCTGACTTTCTGCCAGTATTTTAAAAAAATAAGTTCGCTTTTTATTTTATATTCATCATTTATCTCATTTTATTTTCTAATAATCTTATTTTCATCGTAGTCTTGAAGCCAAACCTTTAAAGAAAACCTCTTAATGATATCTCAATTTAAGAAAAAAACTAATGTTTTCTTGAAGAATTGAATTTAAATTACTTTCTTCTCTCTATCAAAAAATAATGTTCATAGTTTAATAAAATGTATTCACAACTAATCCTTAAATACATTTTGTTTTAATCACATATGAAACCAAGAAAAGTTTATGAAAATATTTCTTCAACTAACGCTATTACTAGTTTTTGAACTTATATTATTAGATATTATTTAGGGGCTGTATTACGTTGTGCGGAGTTCATAACGAAAGGAAGTGAAGCATAAACTGTAACGATGTCAATCAATCAATCAATATTTATTGTACACCGAATAAGCGCAAAATAAACAAAAAAAAATATATACAATAAGCGGTCTTATCGCTCAGAAAGCGATTTCTTCCAGACAACCTATACACTTAAAATTGTTTGCAGATAGTATGCTGAAAAGTTGAATCGTTTGATTTCGATAAAATGTATAAAAAAAAAATCTGTCATACAAACACCCCTGTTCTGACAATTAGTAATTAACAACAAAAAAAGCGGTCGAATCGACCGAGCCGTACTCAAGTGATGATCTTTCATACATACATACATACATAAGATCACGACTGTATCCCATAAGGGGTAGTCAGGGACTGGGCACTCACTGCAAAAGCAGATGACTGCCACAATCCACGTTTCACCAAAACAATATAATGCACTTGGAGTGATAGTTGGTGAGCCCATCGCCACCATGCGCTGTTGGGTGCACAGTGCAGTTTTATTCCTTACTCGCCTTTTACGAGATCCATTGGATGAGATGGAGTGGTAGTATTCTTTTAACGAGCCGCCACCATCTTTATCTTTCATACATGCGGAAATTGATTTTTATTGAGATAGAAAAAGAAGAAGAATAGATAGACATATTAAGACCATAATAAAGGCAGAAACTTAATTAATCACCTTTCAACAAATCTTACAGTTAAAATAAATTGAACTAAAGCAAGAATAAATGACTGAAAAACAAGAAATAAATGCGACAGCATTTCAAATGAATCCATTCCGTATACGGCCCGCAGCGAAATGAAACCACTTTGAACAAAACGGATATAATATCGGGAATGTGCTGCAAATTGAATCTTGGCGATTCTTTTTGACGGCTTACTGGGGTCTGGCTTTCAACGTGCTGCATTAGTCCACGTTTATTTAACAGTGACAAATTCAAACAAGGTGAATTTGCAATTATTTTTTTTATTTATTTATTTATTTACTCTCTATTGTTACACCCTTAGATTCTAAGGTAACAATGGGCGGGCTTAATGCCTACCGGCATTCTCTGCCCGTCAACCCGCAGTGTGGTAAGCTATTCTGGCAGGTATAATTAAAGAATAGTTAAATAATATTATTTATATTTATATTTATATAAATATGAATATATACATATATACACATACACACATATTTATAAGAAAGTTACTATTAATAAAAGATGTCGTAAAATTCCGCCGGCTTAAGAGAATCTACCACCTCGTCTCATCCCATGGGTGTCGTAAAAGTCGACAGAGGAATAGAATAGAATAGAATAAATTTTTATTCAATATAGACTATTTACATAGTACTTATTGAAAGTCATTTTTTTTTAAGCTACACTGGTTCGCAAAAATGCCTCTGTCCTGGGAAGAACCAGTAAGAAACCCAGCGGGCTTTTTTTTTTTTTGTCATTTTTAAAATAATGTACAATAACTGTATTACAATAGCTGTATTATAAAGATGTAGAAATGGCTTGGCGGCGATCACCTCATTCCCAGGGGTTATCATCATCTATGTATTCTTTAATATTATAATAACCCTTTTTATGAAGTCTTTGTTTAATATAAAATTTAAACTTTTTGATTGAAAGACTTTTAGCACTTTCTGGGATTTTGTTGTAAAAACGTATACATTGCCCCATAAAAGAGTTACTGACTCTGTGAAGTCGGGTAACTGGCATAATTAATTTGTGCTTGTTCCTGGTATTCACATTATGAACATCACTTTTTTTAGTGAACTGGTTTATGTTCTTGTGTACATACAAAACGTTTTCAAATATATATTGAGAGGCCAAGGTTAAGATATTAATTTCTTTAAATTTATCCCTAAGAGACACTTTAGAGCCAAGATTATAAATAGCTCTTACGGCCCTCTTTTGCAAAACAAAAATCACTTCAACATCAGTTGCATTTCCCCATAGCAAAATACCATAAGACATTATGCTATGAAAATAACTAAAATAAACCAATCTAGCAGTTTCAACGTTAGTCAAATTCCTAATTTTTTTTACAGCATAAGCTGCAGAGCTAAGTCTACTTGCTAGTTTAGATATATGGGGGCTCCATTGAAGTTTTGCGTCAAGAGTTATTCCAAGAAAGACAGCAGTATCCACAAGGCTCAACTCTTCCCCACTCACAAGCACATTTACATCTAATTGTTTAACATTTGATGTTGTGAATTTAATACATTTTGTTTTATTGCCGTTTAAAAGCAAATTATTAACATTAAACCAATGTACTAATTTTGAAATAGCATTATTCACCTCGTCATATAATAAAAGTTGACGTTTTATCTTAAAAATCAAAGATGTATCATCAGCAAATAACACTATATCATGGTTGTCCCCTACTAGGAGAATTAAAATCAGGAGATGGGCAGCAGCATCCTTCTGGAACATCTGAATAAATAAACTGCGGTTGCCAAACCGCCTGCCAAGCGTGGCAACTATAGGAAAATCCCTCCCAAAATGAGAGCTACTAACTTTTGTGGCAATCTGTGGGAGAGGCCTATGATCAGCAGTGGACTACTGATAGGCTGAAATGATGATGATGTAAAATTCGATAAGTGATCCTAAATAAATTGAGATATCACATCTCGACAGAGTTAACATATACCAGCCGTAACAGGGCTCGAGTTACGGCCATCAAAGTCAAGATTTGAGGCGTCTGGTGTTCGCCAATTCGCCAGTGAATTTTATAAGTAATTAATTTAATAAATCGAGCTAAAGGCTTCGTCATTTCAGCCTATCACTAGTCCACTGCTGAACAGAGGCCTTCCCCATAGATTGGCACAAGTTTGTAGCTCTCATTTTGGGAGGATTTTGCCATGGTTGCAACGCTTGGCAGACGGGATGGTAAACGCAGTGTATTTATTCAGATGTACTCGTACCAGGGAGGTGCTGCTGCCCATCTCCTGGTTTTCCTTTTCTGTCCGGAATTTACCACCCCATCTCATCCCGTGGGTGTCGTAAAAGTCGAAATCGAAAATGAGAAAAAGGCTTAGTGGAACTTAATGACCTTTGCGCTGAATCACGCCGGTAGCACATTGTGCTGGTAGGCTAATAGTATTCGGCATCGCAGAAAACATTGTAAGAATGTAATTTGCACGTGTAATTGACACGTGTATGCCGAATTTATAGTCGGAACTGTAATTTTCTAACAAATTTGTGAAAGATGGATGATTTGAGAAAGAGAGTTGACAAAACTCGCAAATTTCTCCCGCGGGATAACGCAACGGGTGATCGACGGCAGAATGATCATGCGTCACGTAGTTTGTCACTTATTTTGTTTTGTACTTTTGAGTATTTTTTTATTGGATAAATCAGATAAAACACATTTCAATAAGGGTTATAAACGAGCAAAAAGTTCACCTGATGCTTAGAGGTTTTTCTTCTCCAGCTTTTTCTTAGAAGAAGAACTGACGTTTCAGGGTGACGGGCTCAATGTAGTCTGGTTCCAGAAAGGTTCTGGTTGACACGACATCTGTTATGGACAGAGGAGGTACCTACCTAGACGGATTCCTATGCAGGAATCCGTCTAGGTAGGTACCCCAGGGCCAGTTATTCTGGCGTGAAGCAGTAGTGTGCAAGCATTACTGTGTTTCGGTTTGAAGGGCACTGTGAGCTAGCTTAATCAATGGGCATTTGAGACTTAAGAACTGATGTCACAGGGTGACGGGCGCAGTGTGGTGTCGTCATACACAAATATTTTGGGTGACACAGCATTTTTGTGGGCGGACGTTGCACCATCGGTTATACGTTTTGCTCGTTTCGTCACTTTATACAATAAAAAAAACATTTAATAAAAAATGAACCGTATTGAAATATTCCGATATTTGTAACTTAAAGGATTTATATTTGTCAGTGAAAAACTTGTGAATAAATCATAAGGAAGACATAGTGCGTTTGAATAATAAATGTGAGGCAGCACTTATACGTAAGAGAGTCGAGGGTCGGAACGTGCATTAGGAGGGCACATCCATCAAAGTCGTAAGTTGCGGCGACAGGCATCGGTAAGTTAAGAATTATCGCTAAATGCATTCGGTAGCTTTATTTCCACTTTTTTACAAAAATTACGCTTTGAAGTAATTCGTGGCTAATTTGTATTTGGAAAATTTTAACATGACCCCATTATTAAGATTGGTGATTGGACACATATATATCGACAACCGCCGGGGCCCAGTTCAGATATATATTTTCGGTGATGTAATTGCTGTTAGCCTTCTCGGCTTTTACAGCTTCATCGGATACTGTGCTCGCGGGCCAGGGGCCCGCGTGCCAGGTTTGGTTTGACCCAAACATAAATAAATAAATAAAAACTCCTACAAAAACCTCGAAGTTCGGACTGTGTCGCGTTCGCTGCGTGCTTTCGCGATTTCGAAAATCTTAAATATTTTAAGTCGTCTAATGACCGTCCGAAGGAGGCTGCGCGCGTCCATTCGGACTGTCGACTTGTGTGTCGGTAACTCTGGGCGGTGAGAACCGCCCTGGAACACGGGTTAATCTTGTGTACGCGGTGTGATTATTGACTATTGCGCGCCGCTCTCTACGGCGGTCGCGCGTCGTGGTGCGTGTTATATTAAAGCTATTGACTGTGTGTACAGTGTGGCCTGGATCGTGACTGACAGTATCGTGGTCAGGAAGAGCTGAGACGTCCGTGTCGTCTAGCACGTTTCGCGGGCGACGTTTACGTTCGGTCGCGTTTCTGTTTGGTCGGTAATTTGCTGCTTTAACCACCAGCGGGTTTGAATGAACCGCGGCTTTTTCGAAAAACCGCCGTGATAAATTTCTGAAGTGTTCAGAGATTAAGGGCATTTCACAGTCGCTGTAAAGATCTACATTGCGTTGATACCAACCGGCTCCGGTGGCAGTTCGCAAGAATCGATTTTGAACGCTCTGTAACTTCTTTAATTGATTGCCCGTCGCGTGAGCGAAAGCGACGCAAGCATAGTCCATTACGGGTCTTATGCAAGTCTTATACTCGTAGAGGCGAAGTTTGTGTCTTAAGCACATTTTGCTTGAGGAGCAAGTTAATGGGTATAGACGGCTTGAGATAAAAGCCGCTCTATTGCGTATGTTTTTAATGTGTGCAGCGAACGACATCGTTGCGTCTAAAGTGACCCCGAGGTATTTGACGCTCTTTTCCCAGGAAATAGAGCGTCCGAACAGGGTGATCGTGCCCCCAGTTCAGAGTACCTGGCTTCTACGCTGCGGGTTTTAGTTCGAATCCTAGACGAAGCCATTAGTCGGTTTTCGGTTGGTTTGCTTTGTTATTGTCCCCATGTTTCTGATAATGCATCCTGGACTACCTCCGAACTTAACGCACGATTGTTACATCGGCTTTGACGAGTGAGTTGTATGATATTTTTTGCGCAGTTGATAGCTTCCGACAGTATTTGGAAGTTGTCGCCCCGATCTATAATCGGCCAGTAGGACATCATTGATTCACCTAACAAATTACATACGTGGCAGGAGCAGTAGAGATGTGTAGAGTGGCCCAGCTGCAGCTGTTTTGCTATATATCGATTGTCGACGATTAACACTCACTCAGCAGTGGGACATTTATAGGCTGAAACTTTACTTTTTTTTTAATCTAACCGCTCAACCACATTGAAAGCGCGAGCGCTAGCTCGAGCGCGGCATAATCCAAGTCTTCTATTTAGTATAAAATCGCGCAAATACTATTCCAGCGAACGAGCGGCCGGGTGTAATAGCGCTATACTTTAGCTTTTATAATATTAGATAGATAATTCTGTATTGCATTTAAACAGACAAGGTTAACAAATCTGGAAAACTTACTGACTACAATAATCGGTGGTGATATAGCTTCAAGCGATTACTGCCCGACAAACCGGGACTAAAAGGAACATATTAGTATGGAATAAAATAAAATTCTTGCTTCTCATAACACAGACCTGCGACTTTCATCTGTTATGTACATATTTATGAAATTGGCGTTAGTTTAAAAATCATAAGCAGTGTACGCGTGTTAGAGTGAGTGCTGCGAAGTCATGTGAAGCTACCTTAACGTCAACACGTACTCGTTTGTTTATTTCAATTTGCTGAAAGTAATGTGTTTGCTTTACGAATGTGATTTCGCCCTCGCTAAAGTCTGCTTTCAGTTTCGATACGTTCCCTCAAATGATTAGCAATAAATATATATATAGAAATAGTTCATCGTTACTGAACCCAATTACTCGGTAACCAGTATGATTTTAAAGTGAATCTTAAAAAGAAAAATTGTAATAAAAAACCTGGTGGTAGGAAAACTGCAAACATTACTATTTTTGGGTGTAATGGGCACTGATGCCTAGTGTAATTACTGTGTGTAAGAACTGATGTCTCAGCGTGACGAGCGCAGTGTGATGCCACACAGAAACGTCCTGGGTAACACAGAAATTGTTATGGGCGAAATTGCACTTATCATCAGGTGAACAATTTGAACAATTTGAACACTTCACACCCACGGGATGAGATGGAGTGGCAGATTCTCTTAAGCCGTTACCACACGGCAGAAGTAGTGGTGGTTTTCAAGTAAACTCGCCTTTATCGAACACATAAATGAAATACGCAAAGGAGAGTAACAATTTTTTTGACTCGTACTAAAATGGAGGCGACGTTGTTCGTCACGTTTCGTTTCCCGCGGGGACAAAAAGTGGGATACGGGTGTTGCCTCTGCCTACCTATTACATGAGAAAAAGGCCTGACTTTATGCATGTATAAATAAAATGAAAGCGTGTGTGTAGTTTGAAACTATAGAGTTTCAATTATTTCCTGGATTAGATCCTGTTGTATTTTTGCTTACTCGATATAATCTGACTTAAAAAGACTTAATTGATTTATATTGTTAGGAACATTCTACAACTTTATGTCTTCCCCATAACAAAATAGAGAAGTTTCCAGAACGTTAGATCTTCCCCTTAACGAATAACGAAGTTGCTATAACGTTATATAGTTACATTAGTTATAACGAAGTTTCTAGATTTAACAGAAAAATTGTATATCGGGATTTTTTAGAATTCTCCCGGCGCTCTAGACTAGAATATTCGATGACATATATAAGCGCGTCCAGAAAGTGATTTCAGATGAGTCTGAGTTTAGACTAGCTACAGGGCGAAACAAGAGATAGTGACAAGTAGATTAATCAGATCTTGTATATTTGAGTTAAATATATACTTAATCTAACCTCGGAGTGTTGTTTTATTGGTCCAAATCAGAACCAGCGCGTAACAATGTTAAATGTATAAAATAAAATAAACAGAATCATGATCCCACATACACAATAATATAGTTAATATTGTCTAACTGCCGCACTCGAGAGTCGTTTAATGATTACTTAAGCGACTCCTTAGTATTAGTGTAATTAAAAAACTACAACACTAAGTAGCTGAAATGACTTTCAGTTTACCTTAATAATAATAATTAAAGAATCTGCCTAGGTAGGTACCACCGCAGGGCCAGTTATTCTACCATGAAGCAGTAATGTGCAAACATTACTGTTTAGGTCTGAAGGGCATTGAGGGCTAGTGTAATCACTGGGCATATAATAGGGTAAGGCGGGGCGAGTTGATCAATTTTTCACTTGGTCGGCCATAGCTCCTTGACGATAAATCCAAATTGCTTGTTATGCATACTGATAGGTAAGTAATTTATTTCTTCATAAAAGTCATCATAGTAATTTACTCGTATTTCTAATAAGTCATATTTAAGAGCGACAGCCCTTTACGTGAAGAAAGTCAGACATGCTCAACGTGCCCCATAGGTGAGATAAGTTGAGCTGAAAATTCTAACCAAATCATGGCTTAAATATTTACGAGACCTGTTTTTTATTGGATATAGCAATGAAACGAGAAAAACATTCACCCGATGGTAAGTGCAACGTCTGCCCATAAAAAATGCTGTGTCACCCAGAAAATTTATGCGTGACACCACACTGTGCCAACTTATGTCTCAGGGTGATGGCCTGAGACATAAGTTCTTAAGTCTCATATGCCCAGTGATTACGCTAGCTCTCAGTGCCCTTCAAACCGAAACACAGTAATGTTTGCACACTACTGCTTCACCGCAGAATAACTGGCCCTGGGGTGGTACCTACCTAGACGGATTTCTGCATTAGAATCCTACAACCAGTCACTATTTGACATCAACTTTTTATTTATAATATTTAAGTAACACGGCTAAATATTAAACATAAAATTAGAATCAACAAAAAATCAACATAACTTAATCTTTATTTTTGGAATAGACTTAATCTTTCTAATTTAAATCAGACTTTAATTAAACTGACAGAATTGTTCATCTCTACTACTGGTATTACCTGCTCCTATACAGTCAGAAGGACCACCAATTAATAAAGTGGTTCTTGAATATTTTTCTAGGAGATACTAGGAGTTACTGTGTTGCCAGAAGCAGATACAGCAGTTACTAACGTAACCATGACGTGCCGTGAAATCATTGTACTCACCAACGGTACGCTTACTCATGGCAGCTACAATTTTATTTGGCTTCAGTACATTGGACACTCCTGTTTTATCGACATTCCGTATTTGTGACGCACTGAATTGATGTGTATCCATTAGTTCAGCTTATTTGTCAAATAAAACTTTGTCGTACTGAGAATTAAATGATGTTGCCCTACCAGAGCTGTTAGGCTCTGGTTTTCGAATAGATAACTCGGGATTTTGTTTGAAAAACATCGTGCGCCATTGTTTCCCGCCCATCTGATTTGTAGTGCAGGGACTGGAATGAGTTCCCCACCCGCGACCGTTTTTTTCTGCCATTTGATGTGTTAGCGTGAGGTGTATAGTTTCTGAGATATTTCGATTGCCTAAGTTACCCCTATGTTCAACTGGCCCCGCCCTAAACTAACTAACTTAAGAACTGACGTCTCAGGTGGACGGACGCAGTGTGGTGCCACACAGAAATATTTTGGGTGACACAGCATCGCTATGGGTGCACTGCACTTCTGATCACACCACCACTGCACCACACCTTTCTCCAAACAAAAAATAACTTAAAAATGTTTGCATATAAAAGAAGTAACGTCGTCTGTAGAATATATTGACTAGCAATCCGCCCCGGCTTCGCACGGGTAGATAGAAATTAGAAAGATAAATTAGTACTTTATTTGGACAAATAGAACAACCACAATTCCTTACATTAACCTTTTTTGTAGGGACTATTCTCATCGGCGGCTCTGTTGCTGGTCAGATAAGATTACGTTATTTTACTAAAATCATGGTTTATTTATGGGAACATAAGCCATGAAATATAGCCAATGTTTGTTGTCGTGGTAGCAAAATAAAAGGACCGCTCTCGACCGCTGCGCAAGGGGAGCCGCGCACCTCGATGATGCCCAAGTTGCATGAAGCCGGGCGGCGGTGCGACGTTCGAGAGACACCGAGGCCGCTATATTTTTTAAAGAGCGTTTCAAAATTTTTAAGTAAAAGAAAATATATAATTAAAATTACAAACCACTATTCAATTGTTTCTAGTTTACAAAAAATAAAATGAATTGGTAGGTAATTAATAGAACTTGTCTAATCGCGCGTAGCGCGTGCTAGCGTATGGCTGTTCCCTCACACCGCAGCGTTAAACCAAAAGCTGTTACTGTGACTTAACTATAGCCATATAGACATATAGCCCTACGGACTTTTTTGTGTGTTATTATGAGTACTATGAAAGTGTAGTACATTATTTTCTTTATCATTAATAGTTTTCGCAGCGAACGCCAAATAATGACTTTTATCAGTAAATTTTTGATACCTTGAGTTACATCATAGCAATTTTCGTAAGAATCTGGTTTTTTTTTAATTAAATACAACTCACGTTAGTCGGTGATAATGTAGTTGTATATAGGTGAAGGAATTTTTCAAATAGGTTGAGTAGTTTTTGAGTTAAATCATTACAACCAAACATACAAAAAATCAAAACCTTTCCTCTTTATAATATTAGTTTAGTTAAATAACTCGATTCAGGTAATGGAAAGTAATTGGTAGAAGAAATGTATTACATTTCTGTAAAATTGAAGACATAAGTTTTATTTCCCGCGATTTAACGAGTATAATTAATTCGTCACTTAGTAGAAGACGGAGAAGAGCGCCGACGAAGCTTACGAATTCATCTCGCGGTTACTAAACGACGGATGATTGACGACGCGACTCCACCATGCAGTATGTCTTAATTTTATTTCCGACGGAGACACCCGCTGGTCTCTTTATATTTATGTAAAGTGTTTTTTTTATTATTTTTGTACGGTTAAGGATGTTTAACGGAAATCAGAATTTAAAATTGTAATTCCGATTTCCGTGGTGGTAGGATTCCTAAGTAGGAATCCGTCTAGGTAGGTACCACCACAGGGCCACTTATTCTGCCGTGAAGCAGTAGTGTGCAAGCATTGCTGTGTTTCGGTTTGAAGGGCACTGTGAGCTAGCGTAATCACTGGGCATTTGAGACTTAAGAACTGATGTCTCAGGGTGACGGGAGCATTGTGGTGTCATACAGAAGTATTCCGGGTGACACAGCATTTGTTGTGGGCGGACGTTGCACTTACCGTCAGGTGAACGTTTTGCTCGTTTCGTCACTTTCTACAAAAAAAAATCTTGGGAAAAATGAAACAAAGGTATTTTCGCGTGGAAAGAAAGATGGTTGAATATTTTTGTTTTGTTTGCATCATTTGAAATATTACCTTTAACCAAAGCAGTTGTAAAAGATTTATTTGTGGAACAAACGCTTGTCTCGTCCATTACTTCGTTTACCGGATGGTAAGTGCTATATCTGCCCATAGTACCCGCTATATCACCCGGAACACTACTGTGTGGCACCGCACTGCGCTCGTCACCCTGAGACGTCGGTTAAATTGTTAACTGACGGAAACGATTAACGTCATTCTTTTATTGGAAAAAGTGAGGTGACGAGCAAATTACCGACCCGAACCCGAGGGTAAGTGCAACGTCTACACTACAACGTGCAACGTCTGCAAGGAAAATTCCTGTCTGGCAAAACACTGCGCCCATCACCCTGAGACATCAGTTTTTAAGTCTCATATGCTAGTGACACTAGCTCCCAATGCTCTTCAGACCAAAACACAATGTTCTTAAACAGAAATCCTACCACCAGTAAAACTGTCTCACTTGCACGACTCGTAATTTATTTTTAGTAGGTTTAGCAGGTCGACATTACAGTGTAGTGAGTTTACAATTAATCTCACCCCGTAAAGAGTTCTACTGTTTGACATAGGCCTCCTTTAAGTTGGCAGGTTTTGCCATAGTCGCCAAGTTTGGTAGGTGGATAGGAGAGCAGAGTGGAAGGCTCAGTTTTAACGATGCTACCAAACGTCTTTCACTTTAGACTTAGGTTTTGCTCAACAGAGGTTTACCGATGTAAAGATTCTTATACAGTAATCCGCGTGTGCGCCTAAACAGGAATTTTCTACTGCAATACCAGGCAGAATAACTGGCACTGCGGTATATTCCTGTTGAAACTTGTCCGACTTGCACATTGTCATGGTCTACAACATTTTCCTGACAAATTTAAATTGTCGTCTTTAATTTTTAATAGCGACGAAACGAAATAACCTTCATTTGTACCAAACGGTATATTTAATACTTCAATTTCAGGTTTTAATGTCCTGAGATTAGTAACTGTGGGTGTCAACTCGACTACCTTTTTCTTGAACTTATAAACGAATTTAGCTAAATCTGATACTCAAGAGTCATGTGTGAGGTTAATATCCATTAGAAGATAAATTATATAAAATACATGACGTTTAACAAACGAAGGAAAGCACTTATCTTTAGGAGACTCGAGAATCGACGTGAAAAGCGAGTCGTGTTTACGGCGAATGGCGCATCCATCAAAGTCATTGGTAACTTGAGGATTAACGCAGCTTAGATCTTACTGAAATATTTACAGTAAGAGACATGGTTTATCGGGATTAATCGACTGTCCGAAACTCATT
Source organism: Luehdorfia chinensis (assembly GCA_019845155.1). Lineage (NCBI taxonomy): Eukaryota > Metazoa > Arthropoda > Insecta > Lepidoptera > Papilionidae > Luehdorfia > Luehdorfia chinensis. Next base: position 1,915,042 of record JAHVAK010000415.1, read on the forward strand.
TAGCACAACGTTAGTTAGCTTAGTATAATCGTTTTCACCTGGTTCAAATTTTATTTCTGAAGTAGGTTTGTTGAACGTAGTGATCATGTAGCATAAGCTAACAAATATAATAGGAACATCCCCGTACCTTTAAGTCTGGTTATATTTTGTATGCCTGTACTTCTACTACAAACCTTGCATGTTTCTGATGATTTCTTAGTCAAAGTCAAAATTTCTTTATTCAATTTAGGCTTGTATGAAGCTCTTGTGAACGTCAAAATCTACACTGGTTCGAATAATAAGACCGTCTGAGAGAAGAACCGGCAAGACACTCTGTGGTCTTTCTTTTTTTCAAAGTCATATTACATAAAGTCATTTACACATTTCTTTAGTGCCTTTCCTATGCAGGATACTGTTTCACGGCAGAATAACTGGCCCTTGTGTGGTGATATGTTAGTTAGCTGATTACAAAGTAAGTCACGTCATGTCTTACATTACGAGTACTTGATGTCAAACTGGATGATACTTTCCGTGAGACCATATCGTTGAAGTAATCATTTAAATACTCTCTCTCTCTCACGCTTTAGTTAACGACTTACTAATATAGGTAAACTGAATTAATATGGAATATAACTAAGTCATTAAGTGTAAGTTCATAGAACTTCTGACGTTCTTACTTAAAAGAGGTAACTCTTAACTTTTGTAATTAGTTCTAAGTATATTTTGCTGTTCGTGTGAAGCTCATGTCATTAATTTATGATTACTTTGATGTTTTGTCAATGTCATAGATCTTTCAGGCCTTTAGTTTACGAAAAACTCTGTCATATCATAGGCGAGTAAGGAATTAAACTGCACTGTGCCCAACCCAACAGCGCATGGTGGCGATGGGCTCACCACCTATCACACCAAGTGCATTATATTGTTTTGGTGAAACGTGGATTGTGGCAGTCATCTGTTTTTGCAGTGAGTGCCCAGTCTCCTGACTACCCCTAATGGGATACCGTCGTTATCTTATGTATGCATGTATGTATGTAACAAACTATGAAAATGGAAAACGTAAGATGGCAATTACTTCATAAATTATGATCTACCTCCCAAGTCGAAAGTGTCATTATTTCGGCAAACTTGTAGAAGATGGATGGGATTAGAAAGCAAGTTGACAAAACTTCACCCCGCGAGACGCGACGGGTTGATTGACGAGACGACTACGACACGTAGTTTCTCTGAATTTTATCCCAGACACAGCGGATTACTTCGAAAGTTTGTGTAGTTTTTTTTGTGCTCTGTATACTCGTATTTTTTAAAATGATTTGTTGATATCTAAATTTACTTTGCTTTTCCTCGAAGCTCAATGAAGGGCACTAGGCCCAAGTGCAGAAATTATAATCAATTATACTATCTAAATTAGCGAAAATTGAATTTTAAAAGTTATCTTATTATTTCATAAAGATAATTTGGAAAAAATAATAACTGCATTATTATTCTCAAAAAAAAAATAAAAATACGAGAAGATTGTAATCTTCAAGATCATTAGCATATTGTGTGTGATGAATGGGAATCATAATCACATACTTTTGTATTTTACCAAAGTTGAACATAGACTTCCAGTGTGAGGATTTGCCGTAATTACCTTGTTTTGCTAAATTGGTGATTGCATGTCCCTGGGCACCTTCATACGCTTCAGGCCATCACCTGTCTGTGTTTATTCGAGATTATTATTACGCTGCCCCGCCCCCACGAGATTTTTCAGGCATTTCCATTAGCCGACTTTTATGGAAGAAAGTGAACAGCAAATCATCAGCCGTGTGGTAGCGGCCAAAGACAATGTACCACCCCATCCCATCTCGTGGGTGTCGTAAAAGTCGACAGAGGGAAATTAAAACCAGGAGATGGGCAGCAGCATCTTCCTGGAACATATGAATAAATAAAATGCGGTTGCCAAACCCGCCTGCCAAGCGTGGCAACTATGCCAAAATCCTTCCAATATGAGAGCCACAAACTTTTGTGGCTATCTATGGGGTAGGCCTATGTTCCGCAGTGGACTTGCGATAGGCTAAAACGACGAAACGACGAAATCATTCACCTGATGGTTAGTTCAACGTCTGCCCATAACAAATGCTGCGTTACCCCAAATATTTCAATGTGGCACCACACAACGGTCGTCATCCTGCGACATCAGTTCTTTAGTCTCATATGCCCAAGAGTTAATTACGCTAGCTCTCAGCGCCCTTCAGACCGAAACACAGTAATGTTTGCACACTACTGCTTCACGGCAGAAGAACTGGCACTGCGGTAGTACCTTCATAAACGGATTCTTGCATAGGAATCCTATATACATACATACCGTCACGCCTTTTTCCCATGTAAGGGGTAGGCAGAGGCCACTCATGCAACGACGTCGCTGCCATTTTTGAACAAGTCAAAAAAATCTTCCTCCTCATTGCGTTCCCACGAGCAGTAACAAAACTGCATATTTTACACGAATAAAGGCTGTCTGTACAATGCATTAGTCGCCTCCAACGAGATCTCGGTAGGAAAGAGATAGGTGCTATTCTACTCTAAACTTTTAGTTGCGTGTGTCGTCGAGGTGACAAAACAAACGACCAGAATAGTGGGAACTCGCACTACCAGTAAAAGTAAAGCAACGTAAAAGAAAAATTAATGCCACTGCAAAGGACGGGCCTCCTCTCATTTCTGTGAGGGTTTTGGAGCTTGGAAGAGGTTGGCGGACTTCACGTCTCTGTATATTCTAAATATTATTTTTATTTCACAAGCAAAGAAGTTTCCTTTACGATGTTTTCCATCACCGCCGAACGTGGTAACTTAGCGCTTAAAATTGCAATTAACAATTGCAGTGGTGCCGGCATCGGTAATCGTAGCCGGGTCATCCGCGTTCTATGAATTTTTACTGCCACTGAGTTACCAGTACCTGGATAGTGCTAATGCTAGATTCAAATTAAGTCTCAACATATCTTCACTAAATGAGCAAGCAAAAAAGCGCTAGCTGTTTGACGAGTAAACATAAAATTTTAGGTTATTTAGCGAATTCCTGTGCGAAGTACACAGTAAATATTTGACTTAAACGTAACTTGACGCGACTTTAATAAATACGTGACGTAAATAAATATCTTTTAGCTTAAATAACTTTTTACGTATAAATAAAATGCTTATTGCTTATGCTTTATGAAACGTCCAGTAGTGTCGTCATTCTTGTTGATTCAGACGGTAATGGGTAATGTTTTTATTTCAGTTATCTTTATGCGAGTACTATACTTTCGTAATTATTACTTTTTTATATAAATAAATCTAGCAACGCTATACCCATTACTAATATTCAACCCACTAAAATTACTGGTAGGCACTCCAACTAAGCTTCAAAGCTTGTGCTAGGAGATGATTCACGGCAATAGTAGAATGGCGGGCTCGATCCTGCGACATCATTTGAATGAAACTAATTTTACGGGTTTTATAGCGTTTAATTTTATTATTTATAACCCGTCGTATCGAGTGCTTCGCAGCACCTATGGTCACGTGGGGACTGAGGTGACAGATGTCCTCATAGTTAACCCGGACTACCTTCAGCTTTTAATTATTATTTTTGGTCCGATCTACGCAGAAAGAGCTAAGTGCGTCTTGAAGTCTTGCAGTGGTATGCTTGGTTTTTGACTTAATTTTATTAATTATTAGCATTAAGTGCCCTAAACCGCTATGGACGTTTTTTTTTTCATTTGTAAATATTTCTGCTAATATCTAAAATGGTCGTTACAAGTTAGCGATCTTTATTATTTCTATAGTATATAAATTTGCTGAAAAATTATTACTTCCAGAGATACTAGACCTAGTTGCTTTGCCCGGAAAACACGATAGATTACCGGGTAGGCGACCCCGGCCTCCCGAGCTACTGCTGTTTCCTCCTGCTCCTACCGAGGTATCACACACCTTATAGTTCCTTTCCCAATTTCTCATCCATACACCAAGTCCATTTCCTACCTAATCCTTTTCCGTTCCTCTTCGCCAAGCTCGCAGTTGCCGTGCCGATGGCTGGCTACTTGTGGAAACGCAAATGTTGAGCAAGAATTTCAACTCCCACCAAAATGGCTACGACGTGCATCACCACCCATCACTTGCGGGGGCGAAAAGTAGACTACGTACGTGGTCTCTGCCTACATCTTACATAAAGGGCGTGATTGTATGTAAGTATGTATGAAAAGTATTGCAGGAAACGCTTCAATTGTTTTTCATACAAACTAATGCACCCACTTTCATCTAGAACAGTTGAATTTAACATTATCAATGTGGTACATAACATATGATCGTATATCGGAGTAGGCATTAGGTGATATATTAACCATACTCGTATGTTGGTGACATTTCCGACCGCAAACGTCATATTGACCTCCCATTATACCGTATAAAAAGAGGGTATCGGTTAACAGCAAGCAAAAAGACCTGAGTATTTTATTACCAGAAGGGATGGAACAGTCTTCGCAGTTTTTACATGTTGGACGGTATTTTTTTTATTGTATAATGTGACGAAACGAGCAAAACGTTCACCTGATAATAAATGCAACGTCCACCCACAACAAATGCTGTGTCCCCCTATATTTCTGTGTGACACCACACTGCGCCCGTCACCCTGAGACATCAGTTCTTAAGTCTCATATGCCCAGTGATTACGCTAACTCACAGTGCCCTTCAAACCGAAACACAGTAATGCTTGCACACTACTGCTTCACGGCAGAATAACTGGCCCTGAGGTGGTACCTACCTAGACTTAAACAGCATGGAAAATTTTTCTATTTTGTTAAGATGTATTTTACGTCAGTCGCTTTAAAGCACTTTTTACTAATAAATCATTCTATAACATAATCAGAGTTGTTGGATTTGTAAATCTTTTCATCCCACATCAAACTTCACGGGACACGTACAATACTTCTCGCTGTCACAGAGCCTATAGACAGACACGTGACGCGACGCTCCTTTACGCATTAAACGCTTTTGTCGTCTTTGTATACGATCGTACTTCGTTACGATGTTTAATGCATACACGTATCAGGTGAGCCGTCCAACTTTTGTCGACCGCCGAAGGCATATTATCGCTCGTTAGCAGCCACGTGTCACGTGCTGAGCCCTTGAATTATTCAATGAATTAACACCTAGTGGATGGGCGTGTACAGTACATTGTATGTACATCACGCCCATCTACTAGGTGTTGGATGCCAACAAGACTGACGAACTGTCAGAGTTAATTAGTTGTTTCGAGTAAATTTACAACAGTCTCGCCGCTACCCTATGAAAATCACGTGTCCTAAAAAAACTGTTTAGGAGCCTGCTTACAAGGGACCTGCTCAGCACCCATACAAAGTTCGCCCAAGGACCAACAGTCGTAAAACATTACTTCAGGGTTCAACATAACACCTGTGTATCCGTGATATATAATTTCGGTGATGTAATTGCTGTTAGCCTTTTTTGGCTTTTACAGCTTCATCGGATACTGTGCTCACGGGCCAGGGCTCCGCCTGCCAGTTTTGGTTTGACCCAAACATAAATACATAAATAAACTCCTACAATAACCGAGAAATCGGACTGTCACTTTCGCTGCGTGCTTGCGCGATTTAGAATATCTCAATATAATTTTAAGTCGTCTAATGACCGTCCGAGGGAGGCTGCGGGCCTCCATTCGGACTGTCGACTTGTGTGTCGGTAACACTAGGCGGTGAGAACCGCCCTGGACACGGGTGTATCGTGTGTACGCGGTGTGATTGAAAAACCGCCGTGATAATGCTCTAAAGTGTTCAGAGATTAAGGACACAGTCGCTGTGAACGTATCCGTGAAATCAGATTAAAAAGACGGACACTTTATTTATTACCTAAAACGTTTTCGATTTTGAGTTTATTCTTAAAAGCCTTGCTATTCGATTTTATTTAAAAATATCAGTTCTTATAATTCTGTTGTATAAAAGCAAATCGAAAAAAAAAACACTCTGAACACCTAACAAACAAACAGAGATCGCCAAAATTACACTTAACAACAAAATGTAATCAAAGATTGCCGCTTACGTGTGTCTAATGTCATTGGACAATCAAAATCTCTCACACTGGCACGCTTAGATAAGCTATATTTTTTCTCGCTCGCACACTTACTATTAATACTGTCATTTTCACTACGGTTTTTAGCTGCGCCATTTTATGTCTTCCAATCAAACTTATTTGGATAGGTGTAGAGTATAGTAGATAAGCAACTACTTCTTTTCTACCGAGTTGTCGTAAAAGGCGACAAAGGTATTGTGCGGACAGCATTTATTCGTACAGAAAATGCCATAGTACGCAATGCTGACACTATACTGCTCGTGGGAATGTAACGGGGTGAAAGATTTTGTGACTCGCACCAAAATGTGGTTCGCCATCCGTCACGGCACGTTTCCGGGGGAAAAAAGTGAGCTTTTCTACCCCTTACATGGGAAAAAACTCGATTTTATGTATGTATGTGAAGCAATCATTTTCCGCTCGTCAGGTCTTTTCATGCAGGATCACTTACCTGAAAAGAAAGAAAAAAAAGGAATTAGTCGTGTAATTTAAAAATACTAATAGAGTTAATCAAAAAATGTAATACTAATGTAAAGAATGAAAATGGTCAAGCAAATTTTAGAATTTTTTTTAAGGCATACATCAATATCAATAAAGTCTAAGTTATCTAATTAGATCAAAGCAGTCTAATTAGACGTTCAGTTTTTAATCAAATCGAAGCCAGTGACTCTGTCTCGACGAAAAAAGCTACACGAAGCATAATATAAAAATACTAGCAGACCCGACAGACGTTGTCCTGCTCGAACATTGGCTTGCCTGCTGCTAACAGATTCAGCTAACGATTTTTCGATATTCGAATTATTGATAAACTATACACTGAGTGACTTTTTTCTAGAACTCTATCGCAGCGCCACATACCGGGTCCAATTCTGAATCTAAACCATCCAGGGAACCACACAAACACGCACAAAAAAATTCATGAACATCAGTCCAGACGTTTAGGAAGAGTTCAGTGACATACACACACACACACAGAAGAATTATACAAATTTCACCTCTGTGTAACTAAAATCAGTATTGTTCCATGTCTAAGTCTAATTTACAATACTCACATATTTATAAAAAGTAGCAATAGAAAATTATTTCTCGCCGTCTTAAGTTCAGCGGAGAGGAAAAGAAGGGGCTCTAGTGGACATAGTCTAGAAGTCTAATTGACGCGGTGTTGAGATCCACGGAGAGGTAGAGTTTAACGCTTACAGCACCATCCCAGCGTCTCTTCAACAACTTTTGCACTTTTTATGAAAATTTTTATGCTAGTTTGTTATCTCAAAGTGACTTGACTTTGATTATAATTCAAGATTTAAATTCTTGTGTTACAGTGTAAGAAGGGAATATATTAACAAATTTAATTATCCCAGAAATTTCATCATTTCGTATTAAATCGAATTTATATTTATTGCACATCTGTTTGGACTCTGTTACCAAATAGTATTAATTAATATACTCGTATAAGGTCGCATATAGGATCAACCGGGATCGTTGAGATTACACTCATTATTATTTACTTACTTTGAAGCTACCTAATGTAAGTACAGCAATTCGAACAAGGCGTTTACTACGTCAAACCTTATTATCGCTTCATAAGGGTGAATTGAAATTACAATTTGTACTTCCACGTGTTTTAGCAGTACCGACAGTTAAGTGCTGCGGGAGAATCGCATGAATATTTCATTATCAACGTTACCCGTCTAACATTACTGAGAATATCATCATGTTGAGATTTTAGTCTCAGGAATTTCTTTACTTTATTGTTCTTTAGGCTCTTTTATTCATTTTCTTTTCGGGAAATTTGTTACGTGTATTATTAACAAAAGTTCGGAAAATAGAAAAATAATTAAATTAGAGCTTGTTAAAGTTGGATCGCTGAAGGTTTTCTCTAATAAACAAACACAGCGAATAACTTTTTTTTTAATTTTTTATTTATTAAAGATATTTCTTTGCCTAAAAAAATTCAGAGGTAGAAATAAACATGAACATATATTTTCAAATATTTCTTATCAAAACTGAAATTATTTACGTAACGCAAGCAAGCATATACTGAAAAATGTTCATACACGCATACATTATCAACGATGTGCGAGTGCTTACGTAATACGAGGGGTGATCCAAAAGTAATGATAATCAGTTATTTCTAGTGCACACAAAAATACAAAAAAATTTCAGTCACTTACTCAGTTAACCACTAGTTCAGGGAAAAAAAATCATATAAATAGGCCACGATTCCCGGGAGCTACATTCATTTGAATACGGACTGTCAAGGAGTGAACATCAAAATGGAAAAACACGAAATCAGAGCTGTCATTAAATACCTCTGCTTGAAAAAAATGTCTACCAAAGACATACACAGCGACTTGGTGGAAACATTAGGGGACTCTTCTCCTCCATATTCCACAGTTGCACGCTGGGCTAAGGAGTTTAAGTTGGGAAGAACATCGACGGAAGACGAACACCGCGAAGGACGCCCATCGACGTCCCTCACTGAAGAAAATGTGAAAAAAGTTGAAGAAGTTGTATTGGAAGATCGAAGAGTGACTATCAGGCATGTAGCTGAGGTCACAGGGATCTCATATGGCAGCATTCAAAGAATCCTTGCGAACGAATTGCATATGAGAAAGGTCTCCGCGCGTTGGGTACCGAAAATGTTAAACGACGAGCAAAAGAAGAAACGAGTCGACATGTCAAGAGCAAATCTCGAAAAGTTCCAGGCAGACAAGGATAATTTTTTGTCACGTTTTGTGACCATGGACGAGACCTGGATCCACCATTTTGATCCTGAAACAAAACAACAATCGATGACATGGAAACGATCCGATGAACCGACGCCGAAGAAATTCAAAGTGTCAAGCTCAGCAGGGAAGGTTATGGCGTCTGTTTTTTGGGACGCTGAAGGAATAATCATGGTGGACTACTTGGAAAAGGGGGCCACTATTACAGGCTCCTACTATGCAGAACAAATAAGAAGATTGCGGGAGGCTATTAAGGAGAAAAGGCGAGGCAAACTGCGGGCTGGAGTGCTGTTCCATCAAGACAACGCACCGGTTCACAAAGCTGCAATTGCCATGGCTGCCATTCAGGAAGCGGGCTTTGAGCTGGTGGAACACCCCCCTATTCACCAGATCTAGCCCCCCAGCGACTTCTATCTCTTTCCACGACTCAAGGAACACCTCCGAGGCAAGAAATTTGACGATGATAGCGACGTGATGGCCCGCGGTTGAGGACTTTTTTGAGAGTCAAGATAAAGATTTTTTTTCTAAGGGAATTTTAGGATTAGAAAAGAGATGGACTAAATGTATAGACTTGCTAGGAGACTATGTTGAGAAATAAATTTATTTATTTATTTTATTCATTGTGTTTATTATTGATTATCATTACTTTTGGATCACCCCTCGTATGTATATAAATGACGGCACCTCCAACTCCATTAAAGTAACGGGATTCTAGGTACTAAAAGCGTAATATTGTAATGTGTCATGGCCAACTGCACTTTCTAAAACAAAACGAAAGTATTTTAAACATATTCGTAACCAAAATGAGGTTGGAAATATATACATACATACAGTCACGCCTCTTTACCATTGGGGTGGGCAGAGAATACATCTCTCCACTTGCTACGATCTTGATACACGTCTTTCGCTTCTTTTACTTTCATTAAGGTTTTCATACACGCTCGTCGGTTGTGGGTACTTTTAATGTGACCTTTTCTCAATAGTTCTTTGATCTGATTGTGATACGTACGCCTAGGTCGACCTTTACCGACTTTGCCATTCACACTCGCCCCATAAATCGGTTTCGTCAATCTTCTTTCATTTATCCTCTCTACGTGCCCAAACCATCTAAGCATCCCTTTCTCTATATTTATCACTGCATCTTCAACCACACCGCAACGTTCCCTTATCACGATGTTTCTCACTTTGTCGATCAATCAGGTTGGAAATAAACAAAAAAAAACCTGACAATAAAGTTATCAAGTTCTGTAATCTCTTTTATCACTTTACCCGAGCGCTTCGAAATAAAAATATTTCATATTTAGCCTGTTTCTCATTTGGCTTGTTTTGAATCATTTAAACTTCTTGAAACCGCAAACTCCAGACAGTACGTAAAATCCTTTGCAAAGACTTCACTTTGCGAGTAATATAAAAATTAATATAACTGGTTCCTATTCATACCAGCATCAGAGTTAAATATAAATAGATACCCGGTTTTGTCCTAATTTTGTATCTTTATCTTATGTTTGTATTGTGAAGCTCCCGACTATGTGGATTTAGATTTTTTTTTAAATACCGGGGGAACTTTGAGGTTTTCCGGAATAAAATACTATGTCTGTCTCCAATATGCAAGCTGTCTCTAAGCCAAATTTCGTCAAGATCGGGTCAGGTTTTGTCTGTTTGTTAACTATCTTGGTAACAGGTAAACAGACAAGACAGAGAGAATTACTTTCGAATTTAACATGAATATAAAGTATGAACAATATGAATAGTGATAGATTCGAATTTAAGTTGTTATATATGGACGGATGAAGTTATGAAAAACGAATATAAATCTACACCACTTACACAAGATCTCTGCTAACGAGGTTACTTTAAATTTTAGTGTATTTTCGTGGAAGGTGACGTCGAATATTACAAACATAACTAAAATTTAATGTAACCAAATTTCTATCTGACTGTTCGACTGGGTGTAACTTCCAAACTACTGACGTTATATGAGTGAAATTCCAACATAATATAGAGAATAATCCTGCCACTAACTTGAGATTTTGTTTTATCGTAATATCCATATTATATGGCAACATACCTCAAAGCAGTCTGCGACTTCTGCACCGTAAAGGGTCCTTAGTCCTTGCAATATTACAAATATATTAATTTGCAACTTATTTAACTGTAACTAGTGTTTTCTTTCTTTTTTTAATACAAGGGCGCCAGGAGATTAATTTTTGAACTTTGCCTGAATCCTATCTCTGCTTTCTTCCTTTTCCTCCAACATGGCGAACGGAAGCGTCTACACTTTTCGGCCTTGAATCGGATTTTATTTATGACATTGTCTTAGGTTTAACAAAAGATGGAAACCCGCTGCAAGTGACAGTTTTTCTATTAGGCGATGTGTTGGGCTTTTCGAGGCAAAAGCAAAACAAGCTAATTTTAAGCTAACGTCACAGACCTCAACTCAGGGCAAACGTTATCGTAGTAATGATTAAAAAAAATCACTGAATGGATAAAAAGATATTGTATTTAGAAGGGGAAAGGTCACATTAAAACCGACAAGGATGTATGAAAACATTAATAAAAGTAGAAGAAGCGAAAGATGTGTGTCAGTATCGTGGAAAGATGTGCTACTCGAATGGAAAAGAGTCGTGGCTGTACGTATGTATTTAGACTTAACGATGGTTGGTCTTGTAGTTAACTAACAACCATCGTTAGTCCTATAACTTTCTTTAAATAAAACGTTATAGTTCGTTTTAATTCCTACTATACTACTAATTGCCTTGCTTTATTGCAAGCAAATGGGCACTGGTCCAAGAAACTAAAAACATTCGAGTCTGAACACTTATAACAAACAAAAAAAAATCCATTTCAAACAAATGCGATTATATTTATGACCCCTTCACGACTATGAGTTTCATTGAATTTAACGGATACAACAACTGACACTTTACCAGTGACATTTAGGAGACGCTAAAAAGTTAATATAGAAAAGTTTTATAGCCGATTACACAACAATTTACCATAACCTAGGTACATTATTCAATACAAAAAACATCATTGACAGCCTTTTAAATTTACACAATATTTATGAAACACTCTAAAAGCAGCGTAAACTTGTTTGCCACCAAAAACGTTAAAAACTGTGGTGGCAGGCAAACAAACCTATACGCAAAGAGAGACAAAAACCGTATTTCTTGCCTAGTTCACACCTATACATCTGACATTCAAAGTCAAAGTCAAAGTCAAAATTTCTTTATTCAATTTAGGCTTGTTTAAAGCTCTTATGAACGTCAAAATCTACGCCTTCTATGCCTTACGCCTTCTTACTTTAGATAATACATTATTTTAAGAATCCGTACATATATCTATACACTGTCTACGATCTAAGCGTTATTCAAATCTCCACGGGTTAATAAGATTATATTTAATGTGTGATAATCTAACAGTATTATTCTTCTTAATAAAACGACCTCCACAAGGATTTTTCATGAATCGGGGGTGCGTTTAACATCAGACTAGAATAATTATTTATAAGCCATCCTGGTGGTAGGATTCCTGTGGAGTCCGTTAAGGTAGGTAACACCGCAGGGTCAGTTATTCTACCGTAAAGCAGTAGTGTCCAAAACTTACTGTGTTTCAGTCTGAACACTGACATGTTTTGGGTGGCGCAGCATTCGCAGAAAACGTTGCACTTGCCAACAGAGAAAAAAAATATCAATATTTTTCCCGTGCTTCCCGCAGAAAACAAGAGAGACCAATATCTGCATGGGCAGGTCCGTTATTCATCATTAACATGTTTTTGCACACAGACTAAATAATCAACATAACAATAAGGATTTCTAAGCACAGAAAAGGATAATATATATACAACATTTACCGGTATTCAACTCGGCGTCCAGCAATCATACTTGATGATAAAACTTTTTAATGAGCCCATAATGAGTCCTGCTAAATTATAATTGCGAACACAGTGGAACACTTTGTTAGCGGTGAATTTATTAACTACAAAGTGTTCCTGCGACTGAATTTGAATGGATTTTAGAACGAATGGACTTAAATTCAAACCCATTTGTCATTTATCTACGGTTGTTACATTGTTAAAACTGTGTCATTAGAAAAGAAAACACAAGTTTTAATGATAAATAAAAAATAAAACAGTATCATATCAATATCGTTACCAATTGGTGCTAGGATTCCGGTGCAGGAATCTGTCTAGGTAGGTACCACCGCAGGGCCAGTTATTCTGACGTGAAGCACTAGTGTGCAAACATTGTTGTTTCGGTGTGAAGGACATCGTTGTAACGTTGAAGTTACATGTCATCATAATGTAACAATAAATCGTTCCTAATCTTACCCAACTAAATATAGAATATCAAAATAATAAATATATCCAATGAAAATAACATTTTTTTTTATTTGATTAAAGTGACGGAACGAGCAAAACGTTCATGTGATGATAAGTGCAACGTCTGCCCATAAGAAATGCTGTGGCATCCAGAACAGTGTGACACCACAATGCGCCAGTCACCCTGAGACAACAGTTCTTATGTCTCATATGCCCATTGATTACGCTAGCTCTCAGTGCCCTTCAAACCGAAACACAGTAATGTTTGCACACTACTGCTTCACGGCAGAATAACTGGCGTTGGGTGGTACCTACCTAGAAGGATTCTAGGTAGGTAATAGTAATTAAATAGTAGGAATCCTACCACCAGTATTGATTTAAACCTAACATATATAGACATATTACGATCTATCAATATGAGGGATAGTCAGAGTCCACAAAAGTAGCGCATTTTACGCCCCCGTGGGAAACGAGAAGTGACGGGAGGCGCACCACTTCGCTGCCCTTTTGGTACGAGTCATAAAAATGTTTACTCCCCATTGTGTTCCAACGATCAGCATAGTGACAGCATTGAATATTATGGTGTCATTCTACACGAATAAAGGCTGTCCGTACAATACCTTAGTCGCCTCTTACGACACTTCGGTAGGAAAGAGGTAGGTGCTATTCTACTCTGCCGGACACCATTAAATTTACTCCTCTTATATTACATTTTCATTTCAGTGTCTGACATATAAATAAAAATAATTCTTTCCAACGGTCAAAAGTTAAAAACCAACATAATTAAAAATAGAATTTCATCCAACGTTTTTTCAATTTTTCACTTTTCTCCCCTATCTATTTATTTTTACGAGTGAAATTTGTTGTCCACCTTTGCATATTAATTGTGTTTTAAAGTTTATGTTATATATATCATACCCGCGTTCAATTTTAAATAAAATCATAACTTACACCTATGCTGCGGATTGCGACGGGACAGTTTTCTTTTCTCTCCGTTCGTCAATCGAACATTCAAGACCCCCGCGAGGTGTTGCCTTCGGTAATTCCAACGGGCATTCCATTCTGCCCGCCGCTTAGCTTAAGTACACACGAGTCCCTTAGCTGAGTACTTTTTCGGTTGCAAATTTAAAGCTAGTTGGAGTAAATTTTCATTTACCTTCATCCCCATATTGATGTCCAAGATCAGAGTCTAAGATTCAAGTTCCAAGGCTCGAATTCAAGATTCGAGTCCAAGGTGCGAATCAAAGGTTCGACCTCAACATAACCACATTTCCGGTGCTAATCGAACACATACCAACCGACCGTGACGCCGCGTAGTCGTTTTATAACCGGCGTCCCTTCAGCGTCGCGGGCAACCCGAACTGGCCGACATTCCTCGTGCCATGCAGAACCACAGGAGCACCGAACTACGTCAGCAGAAATTAGACTGGCCACTACACCCACGACCTTAATTCTTTTTTTAAAAACGTATTTTATTGTGTTGACAAGTGTAGTTATTATTCTATTATACCGAACACCCTAAAATGTCACACTGATAGCTATCGAAGTTACTGAGCTGCATTTGGCTTGATACCTGGCCTTCGATAAACAATGTTATTATTAAAAACGTGATAATGTCGCTAATAATAATGATGCTGATGTCCTCTCGGCAAAGTTTCGAACACGGTGACCACCTTTGAAGACTGTCAGAAGCTATCAACTTCGCAGTAGATATTATAGTGCCAAGTGTACGTGTAAACAGAAAGGTACTCTCTAGTCCTGACCCAACTGCGTCCCATGTAACGCTCATGCGATCGGTATGTAAGCTAGGAAGCTGTGTCAGATACACGGAGACAATCACAACGCATGCGGACCAGAAAACAAACAATTTGTGTTTATGCAGAAATGTTGTCTCTGTCTGGGTTTTTAACCCACCGCGCAGCAGACAGACACTCTGTTCACTAGTCTCTGACTAGTCTGTCAATAATAGCAATAACAATACGCCAAACCACGTCAAGCTTTTAAACGCCTAGCTAGTAAAGGTTTTACACGACCCAAATTACTTCAACAATGTACTGTATTTTCCTGATTACGCTGTTTAGGAAGGAAACACATGTAAAGTGAAATTGATTACAATTGATTCCATTATACGAATACCAATAATTATCCTAAATTTCGATGTAACGAAATATGAACGTAACTTCAAACCTTATTTAGTACACCTTTGAAAGCCGTGGGAGCTCCAGTGACCTGAGTTCGATCCCCGGTGCCGGCACCTCTTAAATTGTTCTGCAATTTTCAAGTGCTAATTTACCACGTGCTCAGCGGTGAAAGAAAACATCGTGATGAAACTTGCATGTCCGACGAATAATAATATTTCGGATACACATAACACATACCGACAAAAAACACTTATTCGAAATAGGATACATAGTGTTTTTTCCGCATTTAGCTAACGTAGATACAATTTTGGACCTAATCATCGTTTCACAAAGATGACAATGTAACCATACGTTCGCTTATTCTAGATAATATTCGTGTAATCCAACAGTTTTCTTACCAACCTTATACTTTTAAAATGTTGTAAACCGTAATTATAAGAGGTGGTTCAAACGGAAAAGTGAATAACAGAGGTTTCAAAAAAAGTTTCCATAACTTCTTTTCAATTTTCGCCAGAGTACAAAGGTGAAAATCCAGCTTCATTAAGTTGTTACGTATTTGTCGTGTTTAAAATTATTTAACTTTTCAAACTCGCTGTCAAACGCGTGTATTTAAAAAACTGATAAAGTATAAAAGAGAGTATGAAAGAAAACTCTAGCTATATGTATAAAAATAGCGGCGAAGTGTGACTTCTGTTTTAATATACCTGTATACTACACATTTCTTTCACATATTCTGCATTTCTTTCAAATTCAATTATTTTATTTGCTATAAATAGGGTAACATTGATGTTCTAATTAAGGGCTGTAGCTTTAACCTATTTAGCTGTATACAAACAGCATTCAAATATTATGTTTATTACCATCTAGTCATTAAATAACAAATTAAAATCATATCCAAATCATAAACAGATATCAAAAAGACAGCAATCAAAGAAAAAATGTTTTAAAAGAAACACACTTTTAAAATCTGCAGTTTTCCCAAATCAAAAGTCCATACCTTACAACGGATGCAACGTAACCATGATAGGCTGTGACCACGGTCTCTCTACTAGCTATATTTCCAAGTCTCTTAAGGGCATACACAAACCTATTTAATTTAATACAAATTTTATTAATCTGCAATATACAATTACAATGTTGGTGGTGATTATACCTAAAAAATGTATGTCTTCTACTTTTTCAATTTCATGGCCACGACTCAAAACTTTTATAGTTGGTTTAATTGTTTTAAAATTATAAAATGATATGAATTTGGTTTTTGATAAGTTAGGGTTTAAATTATTATTATCTAGCCATTTAATAGTTACATTAAAAGTTTCACGTATTATAGCCTCTATTTATCTACTTGCATTTTTTTACTCATAATTATAGAAATATCATCAGCATATGGTTTATGATCAATAATAGGAGAAAAGTCGTAAAAGTATAAAATAAAAACCAGAGGTCCCAGGATACTGCCCTGAGGAACACCAAAATGATTAACACGAATTTGAATTGAAAACGACTTGTTCTTTATACTCATTGACTTTGGATATTTAATTGCGCAAGATACAAGTGATCCATGAATGCGCTTGTCCTCGAATGCCATATCTTTAAATTTTACTTAACAATATCTTGTGTTCAACAAATCAAACTCTTTTGTCATATCAAAGAAAATGGCCGTGACTTACATTCCCTTATCTATGTTTATACCTCTGTATACCTCTATGTTTTCTGTAATATTACGTACAAGTGTTTAATACGCAAGTGCTGTAGGTTTATTTTCTTGGAAACCGTTTTGTTCAATTCGTATTACGTTATGGTTTTCTAAAAAGTTTTAAATTCTCAAATATACAGCCTTTCCTTTACATTTTAAGCTATTTCTATATAAATTTATACTGTGTACCTTATTACGCAAACGAGAAGTCATAGAGTAGATTGAAATTCAGAATGCAGCAAATTATACTTGATTATATTTAATGAGAAGTGTAGTGTTCTTCGTAGCTGCTCTAAAGATGACGTAACAGGTACAATATAACGCTTTGATACGTATCGTGAACTTATATTTGAAAATATTATCCTTTCCCTTATACATTTACGATAGTCAAATGTTATCGTGAAGTAAAATGCAACTAGCGCCATCTTCATTTAAATTTTCTCAATTGCATTATCTTGTTGACATTAATGACAAATGATTGTTCTTAAACATACCGCCCACCAAGGACATTTATTGAAAATGTCCTTAATAAGCCTGTACCGCCCACCATGACCGAATCATATGGTAATTGAAGGGTTGAACTTAACAATAAAAAACTTAACAATGAATGAAAAAACATAAAAAATAAGAAAAACTTAACTTATTACAGAAAATAAAACATTTCATAAAACTTAATAAAGAAAAATGGTTAACATGTATTTAATGAACTAATTACTCTACGGGCAATATACACAATTTTGAAGTAGGTCGCTTCAAAACAGACGATTTGGTACGTAATGTGACTACACGGGTTATATTGTCCGCGCCTGGATGCTTTTCGATAACGCGACCAAGTAACCATTGACCTGGAGGAAGATCGTCCTCCTTAACCAACACTATGTCGCCTACTTTAGGTTCAGAAGTTTGACGCGACCACTTGTACCTATGCATTAACATGACCAAATATTCTTTTGACCAGCGGTTCCAAAAAGATTTTAACATTTTTTGTACTAACTGCCACCTTGTCAATGAATTTATATTGCTCGAATCATAGTTATCTATTATATTAACCAGTGGTTCCCCTACCAAAAAGTGACCGGGGGTCAAGGGAAGTGGTTCACTTGGATCGTCACAGTTAATCGTGGTCATCGGCCGAGAATTGAGACATGTCTCAATTTGTGTAAGAAGAGTACTCATCTCTTCAAAAGTAAGAGTCGAGTCACCGATGACCCTTTTGATGTGAAATTTGGTGGATTTTACTCCCGCTTCCCAGAGGCCACCGAAATTAGGCGCCCGAGGGGGTATAAAGTGCCACTCTGTCCCGTTTCTTTCCAGATGTTCTGCCATTTCAGGTTGAAGGGAGCTCAGTTCCCGCAGCTCCTTGGCTGCACCGACGAAGGTTGTTCCATTATCCGACCACAGGTGAGCACATTTTCCGCGTCTGGCTATAAATCGCCGAAAGGCCGCTAAAAATGCTTGGCTAGTCATATCGCTGACGACTTCGAGATGTATCGCTCGTGTAGCCATACATACAAAGATACAAATGTAGCCTTTATAAGATTGGTGCCCGCGTCCTCTGGATGTCCTAATTTTTATGGGTCCAGCGTAGTCTACGCCGCTGTTCAAAAATGGCCTAGCAGGAGTGCATCTAACCGATGGCAAATCACCCATAAATTGACTGTGTGTCGGTGCGCTGTTTTTGACACATGTTTCACAATTGTGGATATATTGTTTTACTAAACATTTTGCTCTGATAATCCAATACGCAGACCTTAAATAGTTAAGCGTTAGCTGCTGTCCTCCATGTAGTGTCCTATCGTGGGCGTCTGCCACTATCAATTTGGTTAATGCAGAGTTGTAGGGTAGTAAGATCGGCTGCTTAGTTTGCTCTTCTAATCCTGAATTTCGCAGGCGGCCCGTGACTCTGATTATACCCTGGTCGTCCAGGTAAGGGCATAACGGTCGCAATTTGCTTCCTTTCTTTTGTATAGTTCTTCCTTCTTTTAATTCTTTGTACTCTAACGGAAATTCGTCCATCTGTGCCTTTCTTATGCAACACTGTAATGCTTTTTCGATTTCATTCTTCTGTAAATAATTATTCTGTCCATTCGTTATAAATCTTCTACAATATGCGACAATTCTCAAGAGCTTGTGGAGGTATGAAAATCGCTGGAAAAGTGTGTGTTCCGAAACTTTTCCCAAATGGACTTTAACAGACTCCTCTTCCTTTGTATATAAATCCTTTGGTCTGTTATATAAAATAAATTGTTCTCTCAAAAAACTTGGTCCTAAAAACCACAACTTATTTTCAGATAACACGCTAGGTGCGATCCCTCTCGATGCACAGTCTGCCGGGTTATGCCGACTTGAGATATGGTACCACTGTGATGATTCTAGCGTAGTAAGAATATCGGATACCCTATTTCCAAGAAACGTCTTCCAGCGGCTAGGGTGACTATTGAGCCAGGTCAAAACGATTGTGGATTCCGTCCAAGCGTGAACTTTAGTTTTCGAAATATTTAACACCTCTGACGTTTCCACTAACAGACGTGTTAACAAGACTGCACCACATAGTTCCAGTCTGGGAATACTCACTTGCTTAACGGGAGCTACTCTCGTTTTTGCTACCACAAGCGACGTTCTGACCCTTTTTGTACTGTCCACAATGCGGATGTAGACTACCGCTGCATATGCAAGTTTAGATGCGTCACAGAAGCCATGCAATTCCACTTCGACGTCACCTTCCTTCATGCCGAGCCATCGTGGTATTTGCACCTTTGAAAGTTCAGCCAACTCCATACGATAAGTATCCCATTCCTTTTTTAACTCTTCTGGTATTCGTTCATCCCAGCTTACACCTGACAGCCACAGCTTTTGAATAAATATTTTTGCTATGATCACACTAGGGGCTACCCATCCTAAAGGATCAAACAATCTAGCGATTTCTGATATAACCATTCTTTTTGTTTCAGGTCCGGTCGTCGGAGCGAGGTGCACTGCGTACTTGAACTCATCTTCGCTAAGACTCCAGGTAAGTCCTAAAATCTTAATTGTATTATCTAACTTAATTTCTACATCATCTCGTTCCTTATGTGAGGTTTGCCCATTTGCTTTATTGACCTTTGATTCAGTTTCCTTGGCTCTAATGTCCTTATCTTTATAAAGTTTTATTTGCTTAATTAGATTCTTGTCATTGCTGTTCCATTTCTGCAATTCGAATCCTCCATGACCTAATAATTCTTGAATTTGCTTAAATATTTCAAATCCTTCTTCAACAGTACTACAGCCTGTCATAAGGTCATCCATATAGAAGCAATTCAATACTCGCTCTGCTGCGACTGGATATTGATGTCCATCGTCATAGGCGATTTGATGCAATGTTTTTACTGCCAAATACGGAGCAGCTGCTGTTCCGAAAGTGACAGTCAGAAGCTCATAATCCTTTATATCTTCATTAGGATCTTCTCTCCATACGATGCGTTGATACAAATTAGCGTCTGCTTCGTCTACTAACACTTGGCGATACATTTTTACGATATCCGCCACCAAGGCTATCGGATGAATTCTCCAGCATAGAACAATATGCCGAAGATCTGCTTGTAAAGTCGGTCCTACCATAAGCGTATCATTCAACGATACTCCATGTTTGTTGGGCATAGAAGCATTGAACACACCTCTTATTTTTGTAGTGGTCTTATCGTTTCGCATTACTGCGTGATGCGGAAGGTAAACCGCTTCATTTATCTTATGTTCACAGTTTTTTAGCTCAATAACATTTTGTGTCTCCTTTTGAAGATTAATAATTTTATCCATTTTAAATAAAATAAAATGGCAATCTCAATACAAAAACGAATAACTAGTAATATCCAGTAGAATGTGAACATTTTACAAGTGTTTGAACTATAATTATATAATCCTAAAAATGGGCATAGGTTCCCCGTCAGTAACTAATTTCGCAAATTATTCTAAGTCCCTAAACTAAACAAACTTATTAAATGCCAATCTCAACACAAGAACAAATAACTGATTAATATCGGGTAGAATGTGAAAATTTTTACAAGTGTTTGAACTATAATTATATAAGACTAAAAATGGGCATAGGTTCCCCGTCAGTCACTAATTTCGAAAATTATTCTAAGTCCCTAAACTAAACAAAGATAAACAAATTCTTTTAATTAATATAATATCATAAAATCTTTAAATTTACAAGTCTGATGTTCATAAGTTATTTTCGTGATGTAAATAAAGTCCAACTTGGCTTGATAAATTAATGAAAGTACTTACAGCTTTTGTCCTTGCACACTGTGACACTTGATTTGATGAACAAACCATTTATCACTACACAACACTGGCGTCGCCACCTATTGGCCCCTTTTTCCAACAGCAGATGTTCTCCTCTGCTAATTCAATGATCTTGATGTAGATGACAGTTGTTCTCCGTTCGGTCTTAGGGTGATTTTAAAGTTGTTCTATTCCAACCGCTATGGCGGTGTGACCTCCGACTTGTAGTAGCAATTTGCAATGCTATACAAGTGAACTATTCAGCTAATCAGTCAGGGGGTGTTTTTAAAAAGCACCCTGCCGACTATATTACTCAAAAATGGTATGTAGAATATCCGGCTCGTATGGAACCAATGTTCTTCGTAGCTGTTCTAAAGATGACGTAACAGGTACAATATAACGCTTTGATACGTATCGTGAACTTATATTTGAAAATATTATCCTTTCCCTTATACATTCACGATAGTCAAATGTTATCGTGAAGCAAAATGCAACTAGCGCCATCTTCATTTAAATTTTCTCAATTGCATTATCTTGTTGACATTAATGACAAATGATTGTTCTTAAACATGTAGTATGGTATCTGCGTTATTCGATACCAACCGCATTGCCAGTGGAAAATGTACAAGCTCTCAATATTTTAATATTTAATAAAGATTTAATTAACAAGGAAATTGAACTTCTGGATTTGTATAATCGTGTGCGAATATCTTAAGTGTATAAAGAGCTTAATACTTAATTGGGTCAGGCGTTACTTTTCGGATATCCCTATTAATAAGGGAAACAAAGTTAATTTGCTAAGACGAGCGTCGGACCAGTAAGAGACTTTAGTTAATTTAAGCTCTGAAAAGTTAAGCCCTTAGTTTTTGAAGAGCACTATCCGCTCTCCCACGTTTTAAGGTGATCTTGACTTCAGAGGTGTAAATCGACTTGAGTTAGCGTTGTTGTGGTGGAGGGTACATGGTTGCAGTGTGCACGCTACTGTTGAAGGTCATAAAAATATTATCAGTTACAATTACAATTGAAAATGAAAATTTAATTTTGCATTTGTATCAAGCAGTAACCGCTTGTAAATCCCGAGGGACACACTCGAATCTTTCAATTTGATTTTCGCCCCCTTCAATTATTTACGCCGCTGTTGCACAACAGCGTTTTAATATGCGAGGTGTCTCTTACATCGATCAGCAACACGCCCGCCATGCGTGTCAATTAGCGACATATATTCCCAACTTGAAAGCCTGTAACATTGGAAGCTGTGTAGAATTTCAAGAGGCGGAGACTGAGATGGCCTAAAACTATGTAAATAAATCACTATTTACATAATATTGAGCTCTAAATTGGTCATTATATATGCACACAAACAAGGCACCACATTGTGAACCCAATTCGCACAAGCTTACACGCCGAATAAATAGCAGTCGTTTGGATTATGCTTATTGTTGCGGCCGGGGAGCACTGGCTCGGGCAGCGAGCATTTGTAAATTTCGAACTATATCTGCAGTCGTTAAACCTTACGACTACCACACAGGGGTGAATTTACATGACTACAGTTGTTAGTATATTTATATTATGATAGAAAATGACGAGGTGAACAAATCATTCGCCGGAAGTGCAACGTCTGCTCATCGCAGATGACGTGTTAACCAAAATATTTCCATGACACCACAATGCGCTCGTCACCCTGTGACATCAGTTCTTAAGTCTCGTATGCCCAGTAATTACAATAGCTATCATTGACCTGCAAACCGCAACAATGTTCGCACACTACCGTTTGACCGCAGAATAACTGGCACTGCGGTGGTTTCTAACTGGACGGACTACTGCAACGTTTACGATAACCAAGAAATGTAGCCTGAGCCTATTTTAATTTGGATAAAACTGTGAAGATAATGAATACTATTTTTTTCTACTAATCCGAGAATAACAAAGAAATATTTTTAAACGCTATTTTTTAATGTATAGTTTTGTACCAAACTACTAATAATGGAATACCAAACTAATAATGGAATTTAACAACAAGCTCGTGAACTGAAAAAGCTATGAGCGTTTATAAAACTAAATCCTCGTGTAAATACGAACCCATTACAACTAAGGTCTAATTCTTGTGGCATACCCTTGTTCACAAAAGTCCTGTCATGTTAGCGGTCAATGGACAGTAGTAGTTGAGTGCTGTCGGCAATAAAAACTTATGATACGTTAAGGCCGCTGGTAAACCACTGATTGCTCCGTCTTATGTAGCAAGTTAACGGGCACACGTCCAATCCGCAGCAACCAACTCTGGAAATTAATGATAAACTAAAAACTAAACTGTAACAGGCCATTTGCATTCGGAAATAAATTGCTGTGTTAAATAACGTCCCTTATTTTAGAATTCCCTGTATTTAAAACAAAAATATACAAACAGCGACATTTGCAGAAGAAGCAGATTTCCTGGTGGCCAATTACGATCTTGGTGACATCTTCTAGTTAACAACTTTTACTGACAGGATTCCTATACAGGGATCCGTCTAGGTAGATACCACCGCAATATCAGTTTTTCTGCCGTTAAGCAGTAGTGTGCAAACATTATTGTATTTCGGTCTGAAGGGCAGTGATAGCTAGTGTAATTATTGAGCATGTGACTTGCGAACTAATATCTTAACGTTACGTGCGCAGTGTGGTGTGAATTTTTTTGGGGACACACAGGCAGACGGGGTAGGTAGTGACACACAGGTAGACGTTGCACTTACAATCAGAACGAATTGCCTGCCTCATAACTATATTCCATTAATAAAGAAACAATCAGAAGATGTTATCTGCGCAGGGTATATCATCCATACCAAGATTATAAATGCGAAAGTAACTCCCTCTGTCCCTCTGTCTTTACTTTACTTTTTACTTTTTCACGCAGAGATAGCTTGCATCCTGGAGACGGACGTAGGATACCTTTTATCACGCGGACGAAGTCGCGGGCATCAGCTAGTAGTTTCATAAGTGTCAAAGCTTAAGTCAGTGATGTTGGTTGAAATAAAGGCGTTCACATTCCGACAAGAAAAGACGAAGCAAACCGCTTCTCACGTTTTTTACTACTTCAACACACCATGTCATAATACACGAAGATGAAATACTGTCAGTTTGTTCCAATAGCCGCAAACGCGTTATTTATTATAACGCATATTTCAAACAATGGAAATTAATGTACGGTGAAATTTACAAAGTAAGTTTTACAACAAAGTCGTCACCGCGCAGTGTATAAATTAAATCTTATTTATTTTCGGTTTCGTCGCGTGTGGACTTCGATTATTAAATTTTGCGGAGGAGGTTCATTGTGAGAAAAGTTTAAGCTTACTTTGAAATTGGACCTTTTTTGATTTATATTTATATGTAAATCTACCTAAAACAATTCGATTTTCACCCACATCCATACGTGTGGTATATAAACCGTGTGGTGGCGGCTCGATAAAAGAATACTACCACTCCATCTCATCCAATGGATCTCGTAAAAGGCGAGTAACGAATTAAACTGCACTGCGCACCCAACAGCGCATGGTGGCGATGGGCTCACCACCTTTCACACCAAGTGCATTATATTGTTTTGGTGAAACGTGGATTGTGGCAGTCATCTGTTTTTGCAGTGAGTGCCCAGTCTCTGACTACCCTCATGATCTTATGTATGTATGTATGTATCCATACGTCCGAATAATATGAAATGTATCACACATTAAGGACCGATGACATTACAATAATGTTTTAACTATCACCGAAAACTCTCACCAGGATCATCAGCTCATCAGCTTTTGGCGGATGATATTGCCATGGAAAAGGGTAGCTACCCGCCAGATCGAGTGGTCTGATCTGGGGAGGACGTCTCCTCCAACTAGTAATATTTAGATGTTGTATATATAGTTCGCATCTTAGAAAATCTTTCATAGCGCGATTATGGACGTATGCGAATATTTCTTGAGCTTCTCATGTCACTACAAGCTCATCGCTGTTTAAGCGTGCTTTTAAGTTATAATATTATTAAATGGCAAGGTATGGATTATCAGTTTTGTTAAGTACTGCTGTACTAACTGCGTCACTGTTGCGCGTTGCAATTAGAATTCGCATCAAATTTTTATCGCCGATAGGTGTCCGGCAGTGTACAGAAGCACCAAAGTCTCATTTTGGGGAGCTTTTGCCATAGTTGCCACGCTCGGCAGGCGGGTTGGCAGCAGCAGTTTGTTTATTCAGAGATGTACCAGGGAGATGCTGCTGCCCATCTCCTGGTTTCACCCCGTCGACTTTTACGACACCCACGGGATGAGATGGGGGTGGTAGATTCCCTCAGGGCGCTACCACACGGTTATACAGTACGGACAGCCTTTATTCGCTGTGTGTTGCCGACATTATACTGATCGTGGGAACGCAATGGAGAGTGAGAAAATTTTGACGCGTACCGAAATGGCGGCTCGTAACGTCTCTTTTCCCGCGAGGGTGAAAAGTGAACTACGGGTCTGGTCTCTGCCTACTGCCCATTATATATGGGAAAAGGCGTGAATGTATGAACGAATGGCTTTTTTTGTTTATGCAGTTAAAGTTGCCTACAAAGCTAATGGAAGTTACTCAAGCCTTAGCAAACCGAGAGTTCAATTCAATTGGCTGTGAAATCTGGGACAAAGGGAGGTCGAGATGTGAAAGATCGATGATGTAATTATGCATACGAAGGTATGCTTTGAAGCTATCCCATGTATAACCAAGTGTTATCAAATCTGATGTGTAGAGGGCGATCTCTTATTCCAGTTGAATAAATAATTACTGCATACGATATATATTTGATTGCAATTCAAGTTGTGAGCGATTTCCGGTGCATGCATTCAATCACAGTTGTCGGCACAACTAAAATTCTTTCTTACAGTTAATCACTGATTTATGCGTGCAGCGATGAAGGAAGACATCAGATTGAGAATATTCCGAGAACATGTCAGGTCCACTAACACGCATTGGAGCAGCTTGACGGACTGTTTTAGGTGTATTCAAACCAAAGTTCACCCGTTAACCCATTTCAGTTCATAACATATTTAACGGTTGGCTTCTTCACTACGGCTCGCGTGTTTGAATCCCAAACGGAACAAATAATTTGCCTACAAAAAATCTCCTTAAATTGATCGACAGATTTTGAATTTTGGAATTTAAATAAATACGTTATTTATTTAAGATATGTTTACAGCTTGAAAAGCTATGGCTTGTTGTTGATCCAATAATTAGTTTAACATAATAGACTTCCGTAAGCTATCCATTATCCAAATACGTGTACGTTGTTCTGAACTCGGCAGCCGTAATAAATCTGAAAAATAACACCAAATTATTTCCGCTTTACTCTCTGAGAACAAAATAATGTCCACATAAATTTCCTGTAATAAAGATCCTATAATTGATCAAATTAAATCAAAAACCAAGAATACCACTGCAACACTTCAAGACACAACTAGCTCTTTATGCGTAGATCGGACCAAAAATAATACTGTAGGTACTCCTGGTTAACTGTGACATCAGGCCATCTGTCACCTCAGTCCTCCCGTGACCATGGGTGCTGTAAAGCGCTCGAAACGTCGGGTTATAAATAGCAAAATTAAACGCGATAAAATCGGTAAAATAAGTTTCATTTAAATGTGTAGTGATCGCGTAAATATAAGAAATCATTAAGGTGATTAAATGTAATGAAACCTGGTTTTAAATACTTTCTTCTCACTAATCTAAAAGCAACCGCAATCTAAAAGCTTATTTACTGTTTGTGTGTGTTTCAGATTCTTCTGACCGGTAATGAGGTTTGAAAGTACTGACTTTGTGCACCTGTCGTCGCCACTCGCTATCATTTATCTGCTTCTGACAGCAAATATGGTTTAATTTAAAAAGTATAACTAAATGTAGGAAGAAATGTTAGCATAATATCCCACCAGCAGTAAAAATTTCAGTTACGTTCTATACGCAACTCCACACCAAGATTATCTAGTCGTATACAAATGTCTGTGAGCGAACAAATTTTGTTCAAATTCAGAAATATATTTTAGGGTGGATCGGTAGACGAAATAAGCTGATCATATGGTGTGAAGACATTTTTCTCAGAGTTTTAATGAACTGATAAAGAATTAGAACTGAGGGTTATTTCATCATCATCATCATTTCAACCTATCACTAGTCCACTGCTGAAACATAGGCCTCCCCCATAGATTGCTACAAGTTTGTACCTCTCATTTTGGGGGGAATTTGGGGGGAATGAAAATTGTCATAGTTGCCACGCTTGGCAGGCAGGTTGCCAACCGCAGTATACTTATTCAGATCTACTAGGAAGATGCTGCGGTTTATCCTCTGGTTTTAATTTACCCATTGTCGACATTATCGACACCCACGGGATGAGATGCGGTGGTTGATTCTTTTAATACACTAACAATTTAATTAAACACTTCCTGCCGCACTCAGATATGTAACAATTATTGTAGCCACTTCTTAGTTTTCCTGAGTTAAATATACACAAGAACCCAAATGATCCTTTTAATGCAAAGAATTACCTAACAGAAATTTCAAGTAAGAAGTAGAAAATTCATTAAACCAAAAGAAAGTAACTAAAATAGCAAGTACTACAAACACAATGATCTGGCGGTATTGAAATTAAACATATAAACTAAAATATACATCTTCATTAGAGTTATTCGTCTCTTTGAAAGTAAATCGAGAACCGTAGCCAATTATATGCCATAATTAACTATATGCCAAAGTGCAAATTAGCAAACCTTCTCGTGTAAGTCTTATAAATTCGCTAAATATAAGAGACCCTACAGTTTCTAACCACTTCTACATTGAATAGGTCGGTAGGTAAATGGTTTTCTTGGCGTTCATGAGATCTTAGTAAAGAAAAACTGAATAACATAAAAAAAGAAACGAAGTCGACTTTCCATCGGTGGCACTGAAAGCAACTTGAATAATTCTTTTCAAGTTACTTTTTACAGAGAAGGAAATAAGGCACTAAGCCTACAACTAAAATAAGGCGCCTACTGTAATCTCTAGGGGAGTAAGAATTTTTTGACTTGCACCAAAACGGCGGCGACGTGGTTCGCCAACCGTCACGTCTCATTTCGGCGAAAAGTGGGCTACGTGTGTGGCCTCTGCCTACCCCCTTAAATGGGAAAAAGGCGTGACTGTATGTACGTATGTATTTAAATATTTGCTGCCTTTGTCATGAAACGAGCTAGACGCAGCGTAAAAACTATAACAACAGTTTTCATTCTTTTTCTATGTCCGGTCTACATTTTCGTCGAGTACAAATAGTACAAGTTGGCTCGTGACAGCTTTATTCGGATCCTATTGTATTTGTTTGTTTTGTTATAAGAAAGATCCGCTTTACCGTGAATGTTGATGCGTTTCACGCGACAACTTTTCCGTTCTTGGATAAAGTCTGTTTTTGAAATACGTACATGAATAAGTTTCTGTGTACATGAAGGGTCAGGTCGGGTTTTTGTTTATAGACTTCCGTGTATATATTACTGATCCGCCATGTCAACATAACGCTTGTCATTATTTTCTAATCTTATGAAACATACTTTTG
This sequence comes from Luehdorfia chinensis, assembly GCA_019845155.1. Classification (NCBI taxonomy): domain Eukaryota; kingdom Metazoa; phylum Arthropoda; class Insecta; order Lepidoptera; family Papilionidae; genus Luehdorfia; species Luehdorfia chinensis. The sequence goes on from JAHVAK010000415.1 coordinate 1,943,813, forward strand.
GCGTCAACTAGGAAAGTGACGGTAGTATTTTAATTGATTTCCTATGCAGGAATCCGTCTAGGTAGGTACCACCCCAGGGCCAGTTATTCTGCCAGTAGTGTGCAAACATTACTGTTTCGGTTTTAAGGGCACTGTGAGCTGGCGTAATCACTGGGCATATGAGACTTAAGAACTTTTGTCTCAGGGCGATGGGCGCAGTGTGGTGTCACAAAGAAATTTTCTGGGTGACACAGCATTTGTTATGGGTAGACGTTGCACTTACCATCAGGTGAACGTTTTGCCCGTTTCATCACTTTATCTTATAAAAAAAACAGAAATTTTCTAGGTTAGGTTAGGTTTTAGCTAGAGGGGAGGGGAGGGTAGGGCTAGTAGGGTCTAGGTGACAACATTTACTATAGGTAGGTGTTGCCCTAACAGTTTTTCTAGTCTCGTCACTTTCTCTTATAAAAAACCTGCATGTCTCAGTAACGAGAGACCCGTGCTCAACAGTGAGTCATTTATAGGCCGTATTTTTTATCATATAATCAGTTTTTAGAATAGGTACTTACTTAAATACAGGACTTACTTAAATACAGGAATGTTTATATTGCTTAGAAACAGTTTGTGCAAATACAGCACGGCGTACGTACGACCAAAGTTTGTAAGCTTCGTGTACGTTTGATACTAAATGAAATTTCTCGGAATGATTAACAGAACGTTGGTACATTTTTTTAAACGCGGAACAGAACTGGAACATAAATTATTCAATTTGTTAACAATCATTAACAAAGAAGTAGCATTATAAAAGATATATAAAAGAAAGTAATGAATGTCGTGGAATTCTCTGACTGCGGCTTAAGGTAAATTCCGAGCACTCTTTGCTTACTTTTTATTTCTGCCGAGTTCCCGAGCATCAAACAAGTGTAGCTGCTTTTAGTTTAATTTAAAAAATAATCTTAAGAATAAGCCCTGGTAGCTTAAAACTCTGGCGGAATAAAGTAACGAGACGCGCAAGTCGTTCATCTGATGGTAAGTGCAACGTCTGCCCATAACAAACGCTGTGTCACCTTAAACATTTCTGTATTGCGCCACATTGCGCTGGTCACCCTGAGACATCAGTTCTTAAGTCTCATATGCCCAGTAATTGCGCTACCTCTCATTGCCCTTCAGACCGAAACAATGTAACGTCTGCACACTACTGCTTGGCGGCAGAATAACTGGCACTGCGGTGGTACCTTTGTAGACGGATCCCTGCATAGAAATCGACATATGACTGCTACGTTGCTGATGGTTAGCGATGAAGATCTAATTAATGATTACGAGGTGTCATTCCCGAAGACCATAATGAAATACCAATCCTGGTCCTGGGCAACAACGATAATGGTAAGTGGTCAGTGCCATCACATCAGTCGGTTCGGTAGGCGCAGTTGCGGAGTGATTGATTTCTGAGCTGTGGGTCGCGGTTTCGATGCCCGCACGGGATAAGTATTTGTAATGCCTACAGATACTTGTTCCGGGTTTGGCTGTTTCTTCCCGTAGAATTTATGTAACCCAGCGTGGGTTACATAAATAGGACATTCCCATAATCCCAACATGCCGCGAGGCATCCTCCATGTTACCGGTCTAAACTAACGGTACCGCAAGGACGTATGCAACCCACACAAGTCGGAGTGTGATGCCACACAGAAATGTTGTTGGTGACACAGCATTTATTATTAGCAGACGTTACACTGACCATCAGGTGAACGACTCTTCTTCTTCTTTCTCGTGTGGTCACTTACCTACTCCATTTAAAAAAAGACTACACAGAGATTCTGGCTGAGCGTATTCGTCCCCGGTCGGGCAAACTGACTTGCTACATAACTCACTACAACGTTAGGGATGCAAACGATACATCGATGTTAACATCGATATTTTGAAGAACGATACATCGCTGATACATCGACGGCAAAAGTGTCAAACATCGACATCGTTCATTCATTCCGTTCGTGATCTGCTCTGTGATTATAGTTACATACTTACACTTGTTTCCAAATATGTGAATTGAGTTCCTTTTAAAACTATCTTCCTAAAGTCTATTTCAAAAATTTTCCGTCCAAATAAATAAATACTTTCAATTTCTGCGATGTTTTTATATATATGACCAATTTTGTTGTTCGTCGTCTATTTAATTGGATGGTTGTAGGTTAAACGATGGTAAGATTGGTATGTTTTGTTATTTAGTTACGTCACAGGTACAGCTACATACTCGTACTTACATTTGTATTGAATATGACAATCTAGTTCTTTTGTTTATTAAAACAAACAACGTTTAAGTCGCGTGAGTGTGATGGATGAAAAAATTAAAACATTGGAAAAACATTAATGTATCGTCTTAATTTACGATGTTTTTTAATATCGAAGTTTATCGTGGGAACATCAATGTTTTTAAAGCGATGTTGCATCCCTACCCTACCATGTCAAAAATTAGTATGTATTTATTACCTGAGTATATTGTATCTGTTAGCGCCTGTAAATCCTAGAATAATTTATATCGGATGAGTGTCGTTTTAAGAAATAAAAAGTTTCATTTCAAAACAATAACACGCAGAAAATACGTGTAATTATTATTTCTTAAACAAAATCTTTCAGTTAACATTTCCAGCAAACCCTTGTATTCTTAACCAAAATTAGTAATAATACTTACATCAACTTCTTCTCCCGGAGTACTGACGGAAGAGAATGCCACAGGGCATTACATCCGCCCATTGTCGCACAACTTAACGGTCTTTATAACTGAGAACATTTGTGTAAACTGTGAATGTATCATCATCATCATTTCAGCCTATCACTGCCCACTGCTGTACATAGACCACCCCCATAGATTGCCACAAAAGTTTGTAGCTCTCATTTTGGGGGGATTTTGCCATAGTTGGCACGCTTGGCCGGTGGTTTGGCAACGAAGATGCTGCTGCCCATCTTCTGGTTTTAATTTTCCCTCTGTCGAGTTTTACGACGCCCATGGGATGAGATGGGGTGGTAGATTCTCTTAAGCCGCTACCACACCACATATTGTTGTATGACTTTCGATGAAATATTCGCATTTCATCGAACTGTTATCATACGTATATGCAACATTGCTGCGTAGGGTTGAAGCCTGGAGCGTCAGCATATTCAAACCAGAGACTGTTGACAATACATCGAGAGTCCAGACAGTTCTCTCCGAGTCCTCATAGGCGTCGGCTGCCTAAAGATATTTCTAAATCATATTACTATTTCCAGTTTTAAATCGTACAACTAATTTTATTTCCAATTCTTATAATTTGTATTTCTAATAAATAAAGTGTGTTAAATACTTTCTGTTTTTTTAAAAACCGTATTTCGCGGAACCGCATAATGTTATTCAATCCCTTTTGTATTGCCATTTTAAAACAATGGGAAAACTTGGTCGGGCAAAGTTCTTTTAAGAGATCAAGTGATTTCATCGCCGTTTGTACTCTGCAAGTGTTTAACCGAAACAATTAATTAGTCTACTAAAGACAATACTTTTTGTATATAATCTCGTAAAATAACGTGCAATTTCCGGTAACGAGTTTTACGGTTAAATAAACGTAGAAACGCGGAACGTAAACGACTACGGCTTTGAATTTGGATAATACTTGCTTATATCCCGTGTTATTTTTCTAACGCGATATTTAATAATAATTTAATAATCTGAGGAATCCTTCTACAATTTTAATGTTACAAATATACATACAAACTCATCTTTTGCCCATATAATGGGTAGGCAGAGACCACACATGAAGCAGACTTTTCGCCTCCGCGTGAAATGTGACGTGACGGGTGGCGTACCACGTCGCACGTACCGGTCGAAGAATTCTTACTTCCCATTGCGTTCCCACGAGCAGTACAGTGATAGCTCTGCATATTATGGTAATATTCGGCACGAATTAAGGCTGTCGGTACCATTACCAATACCTTACCCACCTCGGCCTATTTCGGTATTACAATCATTATTACTAGTAATCTAGTTGTATAAACTAGCAACATCATTTTAGTCCTCTGCAGTGCAGGTTAAAAAGGCAAGGAAGTTATGGTCATTGTTAGCACCGATACCGCCTGCTTTATGAAATAAGAATAACAAGAGATGATTTTTATTTGTTGATTATAATACATTCCAAAATTAATTTTTTATGCTAGAAAGCGACAAGATGAACAGATTGTTCACCTGATAGTAAATACAACGTTTGTCTTTAACAAAAGCTGTATCACACAGAGCATTTCTGTGTGACACCACAAAGCGCACATAGAGCAATTACACAAGGTATCAGTGCCCATCAGACCGAAACACTGTAATGTTTGCACACTACTGCTTGTCTTACTTAGACAGATTCCTGCATAGGAATCATACAATCAGTAAAATATTATAGGTTTTTTTTTTATTGGATAATGGCAAAACGTTCACCTGATGGTAAGTGCAACGTCTGGCCATAACAAATGCTGTGTCGCCCAGAAACTTTCTGAGTGACACTACACTGTGCCCCATCACCCTGAGACATCAGTTCTTAAGTCTCATATTCCCAGTGATTACGCTACCTCACAGTGCCCACCAAACCGAAACACTGTAATGTGTGCACACTACTGCTTCATGGCAAAATAACTGGCTCTGGGGTGGTACCTAACGAGACGGATTCCTGCATAGGAATCCTACTGCCAGTAAAAGTATCAGCCTATAATGTCCCACTACTGAGCACAGGCCTCCTCTCATTTCTGAGAGGGTTTTTGGAGCTAGGAAGAATCCGCCACGCTGCTCCAATGCGGGTTGGATGTAAATTGAATAAAACCTTTTTTGATGTGCAAGCTGGCTTATGGACGTAGTACAACTAAAATACTGAAATTTGTAGCGTAGTGAGGGTGTATACACGATGAGTGCCCTATTTTATTTAAAAAAGACAATGAATAATACATTTATGTCATCATCATCAGACCGTAAACCGTCCACTGTCGGACGCGGCACTCTCCAAGTTGGCCGTATACAAAAGATGTATACTCAGATCGAGAGACAGAGAGAAAGGCAAGCGGTATATTAATTTAATTTTGTAATTTCTGTGTATATTTTGAGTTTTGATGCTCAATATTGATAGTTTATTATGCAGCAAGTTATTGCGAAAGTGTACAGTGATAGGAAAAACCAATTTAAGACCAGAATTGTACTTTTCGTTTTGTCTCCATCAGTCCAGAAAATCTTCAGTGAAAGTCAACTATAATTTTACTGTTCATCAAATATTTTAATTATCTGTTATCACTCCCGTGACTGAGAGAGGTCAGAATTAAAAGAAGAAGCAGTAGAGAGGCAAGCGGCAATCCCATTGCGGCAGATCTGTCTTAAACATGGGAGTGGTACATTCAAGGGTAAATCCCAATACTGACGAATTTATAGAAAAAATGTAGCTTCCATCCAACAAATCAAAATGAATCATATCCACAAGAGAATTTTTAATAAAGCTATTCTCCATTTCTAAAAATGGCGCCCGTGTACCGCCGGTAATTGCTTCGTTACAATTTTTTGGCTGTTTGCTTCTCAGACGCCTTTTTATTTCAGGCGAGCTCCGAGTTTAGAACACTCGGGTCGCAGTTATACGAAATAACGTTCTAATAAGCGGGTTCTCGGTTGATATTAATCCCATTTCTCACAAACAAATTACCTACATATTTAATTTTACTGTACATAGTATATAATAACTAAAAATAACAACAATTTCAGAAAAGACTTGTTTCCATATTTTTTTTTTATTGTATATAGTGACGAAACGAGCAAAACGTTCACCTGATGGTAAGTGCAACGTCCGCCCACAACAAATGCTGTGTCACCCAGAATATTTCTGTGTGACTCTGCGCCCACACTGCGCCCGTCACCCTGAGACACCAGTTCTTAAGTCTCAAATGCCCAGTGAATACGCTAGCTCACAGTGCCCTTCAAACCGAAACACAGTAATGCTTGCACACTACTGCTTCACGGCAGAATAACTGGCCCTGGGGTGGTACCTACCTAGACGGATTCCTGCATAGGAATCCTACCACCAGTAATATATATTTTTTTTTTTTTAAAACGAAGCCCCACAGTAGGATTGTCTCCTGTATCGTGGGTGCGTTTTACAAACATATATTTCACATGCACACCACAACCAGACCCGAAAAGCAACAATTTGTGATTTTGCTCAAAATGTTGCCTCCGGCTGGGAATCGAACCCAGGACCGGTGGCGCAGAAGTCAGGTACGCTAACCACTACGCCACGCGGTTGACAAGATATAAGATGTTTTATTATAGAATCACTCTCCTAATTGCAGTAACCTTTAAATAAATTATGTCCGATCCCGAAGTCTTATCTAATTTTTACTAAGAAATTACTTTATCTACTCAACAACAATCCAAGTAAACCCTTTTTTTTTCAGTTTAAGTTATGAATGGCCAGGTAAGATCTATTTACCACTTAATTGCTTTTTAAATCATTAAGGTCACCAACTTTTCCAGTCTATAGGACATGATCAAACGTTACATCACAACTCACGTAAGCATATATCATAAACATGTATTTGGGTATAGGTGTCCCACAGAGTAGAATAGCACCTACCTCTTTCCTACCGAGGTGTCGTAAGAGGCGACTAAGCTATTGTACGGACAGCCTTCATTCGTGCAGAATAACACCATAATATGCAAAGCTGTCACTAAACTAATCGTGAGAACGCAATGGCGAGTAAGAATTTTTTTGACACGTAACTTCTTCGTCTTGTTCAAGCAAGCGCGTGCATTCTAGTCGGCTGTTTCAGCGCTGACCTAATGAAATTTAAGTAATTATTAGCAATAATTTTACAATACAAAATCAGTGCGCAGTCATCAAGCAAGCGCATATCATTCATCATTAGTTTATAATTATTTTAGTTTTTATATCAAATATGCAAGTTCATTTATTAGTTCTATTCCAGAACATCCCTTACATGGGAAAAGGCGTAACTGTATGTATGTATGTATAATTGCGTTCAATAACAAAACTTAAACATATTTTTCTCAATACTGTTTAAAAATTACTACTTTCCGCAAATCCACGCTAAAGTCGCTAAAATACTTAAGTGAAATTAAAATTACGGTCGGTTGAAATAAATAATTCTGTTCATTTCATGAAAGATAAAAATAAGACCACGAGGATAAAATATGTTAGTTTTCACCTAACTCACGCACTAATATAAAAGAAACTAAAGAAACCCTTCGTCGTATCACCTCATTTTGAGAGCACTCCCCTCGTTGCCTCAGACAGTATCGGTATTCTTGGCGTCGACATATCGAGTGACTTTCAGTTTCGCGGTCACCTGGAAGGGAAGGCCAAATTGGCTTCCAAAAAGCATGGCGTGCTCAGTAGAGCATGACAGTACTTCATGCCGGCCCAACGCTTGCAACTTTATAAGGCGCAGGTTCGGCCGCACATGGAGTACTGTTCTCATCTCTGGGCGTGGGCGCCCCAGTGTCAGCTATTTCCATTTGAACGCATTCACCGAAGAGCGACTCGAATCGTCGACGACCATGTTCTATCCGATGGGCTTGATCCCCTGGCTTTGCGAAAAGATGTTGCATCCCTTTGCATTTTTTATAGTATCTACCATGGGGAGTGTTCCGAGGAATTGTTCGGATTAATTCCAGCCGCTGATTTTCACCATCGCACATTGCGGCACAGCGCAAAATTCCATTGTCACCACCTTGATGGTTGGCATTCCAACACAGTGCGTTTTTCGCGCAATTTTCTGCCCCGCACAAGCACTTTATGGAATCTGCTGCCGCCAGCGGTTTTTCCGGACCGATATGACTTAGGGATCTTCAAGAAAAGAGCCTATTCCTTTCTCAAAGGCCGGCAACACAAAAACTTTTAAAACTAAAAATCATTTATAACTGATCCTCATTTTAAAGGCGTTCATCATAATTTCAATAGCTTGCCTAGACGCTATAAAAACGCAAACAAACTATGGTTGCAAGAGCTACATCAGATTTGTGCCGTATCGCTCGTTCAATTACTTAAACTTTATAGATTTGTAGCGACATCTATGTCGCCACATGAGAAGCCCAAGAAATATTCCCATACGTCCATAAACGCGCTATGAAAGTTTTCTGAGATGCGAACCTATGTATATAACATCTAAATATTACTAGTAGAAGGAGACGTCCTCCCCAGATCAGACCATTCGATCTGGGGCTACCTTTTTTCATTGGCAATGTAATCCGCCAAAGTTTAAATACGTTAATACGTTTGTAAATGTCACAGTACACCTAATCCTGTAATATTTCTAAGCCGCCGGTATTTTATTCGTGGAAATTAAATCAAACCACTTGTATTAAAAACGGCTTATGGAACTTTGGACTCGATAAAAGGCACTGTATAGTTTCTATAAAAAGACTGACAAAATATTATTTTTTTGCGGAATAAGTGACGAGACGAGCAACTTGTTCCTGAAATGGTTAATGCAACGTCTGCCCATAAATACTGCTGTATCAACCAGAATATTTCTGTGTGGCACCATCTTTGTATTACTGGTGGTAGGACTCCAGTTGTCCAGAGTGTTGTACCAGTCTGGTTCCAGGTTGCAGGAATCCGTTTAGGTAGGTACCACCCCATGGCCAGATATTCAGCCGTGAAGCAGTAGTGTGCAAACATTACTGTGTTTCGGTTTGAAGGGCACTGTGTGCTAGCGTAATCATCAATCATCACTGGTCATATGAGACTTAAGAACTTATGTCTCAGTGTGATGGGCACAGTATGGTGTCACACAGAAATTTTCTGGGTGACACAGCATTTGTTATGGGCAGACGTTGCACTTACCATCAAGTGAACGTTTTAATCGTTTCATCACTTAATGCAATCATTCCGAGCCATCAGTCCTCATGTCACATATGCCCAGTAATTGAGTGCAATATGTTAGTAAAAACGTTAGTGTTTCGGTCTGAAGGGGTCTGATAGCTAGTGAGCTATCAGAGCCCTTCAGACCGAAACACTAACGTTTGCACACTACTGCTTCATTTCAGCTCGTTTAAAGAATGGTTCTTAATCAAGCTAAATAGTTGTAAATTTATTTCGTAAGCGAAAATTAACAGTGGCAACAGTCCAGCGTGGTCCTGTCGAGTCCAGCCCACAAAGACCTATGTCCAGCGGTGGAAATACGCATGGTGTGCATATCGCTGAACGGAACTCTGGCTCCTGATTCTGATTTTAGTGATTTTCAATTACATTTTTCGAGAGACTTGAAATCCTACGACACGTTCGGGACGAGTATCATGATAGATTCTCATCCACTGACTGAATGACCACAAGAACATTAATAAAATAATGAACACTGAATTGCAAATATAAATAATCAATTGCAGTAAAAGCTCACGTACATTTTTCGTATTAGCACGACAGCTACTATTTCTGTCGGTCAATTTACCTGATTGCATGTTTCCCGGAATCGCGATAAAACGAGCTCGTATTTATTTATATAAATAAACGCAATTTTCGGTTGATAGAATAGCGATATATCGTAGTGCGACGCAAATCAGCGGGGCTATTACGTATCCAAAGTGAAGATCACTTATAAAAGTGTTGAACGAATTTCTCTCAAATAATATATATATAATAAGGTATTCGTTCAACACTTTTATAAGTGATCATCACTTTGGATACGCAATAACACTGCTGATTACGGCATTGATTAAACGTTTTATTTTAAAGATTTGTAGATACACTGGTGGCAGGTTCTTGCCATAACGACATAAATCACATATGTTTAATTCTAATTAAATCTTGTAATTACTTAAAATTTAGTTTAATAAATTTTAAGTAATTACAAGATCGTATCATCCAAGTACACCATCCACAGCAACTGGGTTAACACAAGTAGGGAAAAAATAAGGATAGCGTCGTAATTAAATGTAGTTTGAACGAGGAAAATAGCGGATACCATTGTTTTAGTATTTGTTAACGATCCTCTATAAAGCTCTTCAATTAAAAAAAGAAACGTGATATCGGTATTCTCATTTACCGCGGCCTGAAGTTCTCGTTAACAAGCGCTTATCGCATTCTAGTTTTGTTTTCACTTCACTTCTGTGTATCGGTCTTTTTAGTTCTATTTATTAATGTTAAAAAGGTAAAAAAAACCGGGTGTCAGAATAAAACTACAAATAGTACCTATATGTATAATATATATAATTTTATTAATTTAAAACAAACAAATATTGGTTTGACGATAGGTAAATGTTGAAAAGAGATGAGACTGAAATTTCATAATTTCTTCATATAGAAAAATATAAGTCTTCAGAATATTATAAGCTCGGAGAACGCTTTATAAACATTGTAAACATTATAACTGGTGGAACCCTACGTTCCTATACAGGAATCCGTTTGGGTAGGTACCACCCCAGGGCCAGTTATTCTGCGTTGAAGCAGTAGTGTGCAAACATTACTGTGTTTCGGTTTGAAGGGCACTGTGAGCTAGCGTAATCACTGGGCATATGAGACTTAAGAACTGATGTCTCAGGCTGATGGGCTCAGCGCAGTCACACAGCAATTATTATGGGCGGACGTTGCATGATTAACTAGCCCTTTCCCTATATTCAATAATAAAATAATGACGTTCCCTTGAGTATCAGTGAGTTCGTGAAAATAAAAAAAAAATAGCAGAAACATTTGATACAAGTTTTCATCTTATTCTATAACAATTTTTGCATCAACATAGAACGCGACATAAATGTGATATATAATACACTCGCTGTAATAAAAGATATCTTATTCAATTTGTATGACACCCACGTACAACGGGATGTATAATGTACACAGAGAAAATTACATTTGCATGAGGACGCTATTATGTTTGTCAATGACTGTGGAGATAAAAATGGGTTCATTGTAGATTTAATGTCATTTAAAAAGGTAGGTTGATTAGATAAGGATAAGGTATACCGTGATGACGGTTGCGGGGCTAAGTGGACATATTATCTGACTGCTAGGTATGGCTTCTGGGTTTAAATCCCTGACACAGTTCAAATATTGTTTTGTTATTAAGAGAGAATACGACAGGATACAGTGTTTCCCATTATATGTATATTTAAGAATTCGTCCAAATCTTCGATTTCTTCGTAGATTTTTCTCTTATTAACTCGAGAACAAGATCAAAAACAGTAATTGACGCTGTATTTCCAAGATTATATTTGATCAAATCAAAGCTTTTATTTAATAATTGAGCTAAGCCAATCGTGTCATTTGTTGAAATTGAAAACTTGAGAGTCTTTATATATAAGTGTAATGTAATATGTAGAATATAATGCAAAATAATTTGGAAACAATATTATAATAAATAAACCGTACAATTATCCTAAGGGTAGACCCCGCAAGACCAGTTATTTTACCGTGTGCAAATATTACTGTGTTTCGATCTGAAGGGATATGAGAGCTAGTAATTACGAGTACTCTGCATATGAGACTTAAGAACTTATGTCTCAGGGTGATGAGCGAAGTGCAAAATCACACGGAAATATTCTGACTGACAGTTGTTATGGGCAGACGTTTCTTTACCATCAGGTGAACGTTTTGCTCGTCTTATCGGTTTTTATTTTTTTATTTATTCTCTGTGTTTACCTTATTAAAAAAAGGATTACAAAGGGCGTACTTAATGCCTTTTGGCCTTTTCTTCCAGTCAACCCAAGGCTTGGAGAGATATTCTTATAGGTGCTTTACAATGTGCAAATTCATAATTTTTAATACTTATTTTACTATGAAAAAAATGTCTATTGCATAATTTCTTTTTGTAAATTAACGAATAATTTTCTTCTGATTGATGAGCGTTAATATTAAATGTAATAACACAATATAATGATATTTATAGTTAATAGAATCAGGCGTTACTTTGCGGAAATCCATTATTAAGAAGAGAAAGTTAATTTGCTAACAACCGCTGGAAAAATGTAAAATGGTGTGTATTACCTAGTTTTAAAGAGTACCGCCCGCCATCGACTGTGTGTGACTCGGCAGCTGACTGTAGTAGAGTCAATATCACTTGATAATGCCTCGTTTTGAGGTGAAACGCGTGTCGTATTCTCGACTTCAGTGGTGTGTATTGCTTAGTGTTGTAGTAGGTATCTGGTAGCGGCTCCCGGTGGCGGTATTGGTTTTATTGTGCACGCTGTTGAGAGAGGGCGGGCAGTGCTCTTCAAAACTCGGTAATACACAATATTTTATATTTTGCATGCGGATCTTTGCAAATTAACTTTCTTTCCTTTACTATAATGATACGAGTATTTGCTTTTCTTTATTTGAATTATTACTGTTACTTTAATATACGTACATTTTGACCGACATAACGTGTGGGTACCATAACATAGTTAATGATAGTAGCAATTATAAACTCGAGTAAAGTGCCTCTCGCTTAGACAAACTTTGACACTCAGACCTCTTGGTTTATTTCACTCTTGACGTATCCGCGTACTCTACTACAGATACTCTTATATAACTATTAATCAGATTTTAAACTGCTATAGTTAATAGAATCAGGCGTAACTTTGCGGAAATCCAACAGGCGCTCACAACACAATATACATACATACAGACATGCATTTTTCCCATAAAAGGCATAGGCAGAGGCCACAAACGTACCCTACTTTTCGCTCCCGCGGGAAACGCGAAGTGATGGGTGGCGAACCACGTCGTCATTTTGGAATGAGAGAAAAAAATCTAACTCCCCATTGAGGTCCCACGAGCAGTATAGTGACCGCATAGCATATTGTGGTGTTATTCTGCACGAATAAATGCTGTCCGTAAAATACATTTGTCGCCTCTTACGACACCTCGGTACGAAAGAGGTGGGTGCTATTCTACTCTGCCGGACACCTATCGACGACTCACAGCACAGCTAGACCCGGAAACCGACAATTTGCGTTTTTGCACAATTGTTTGGTCCGAGTTTGATTCGAACCATTATCCCGCGGCGTAGAGTCGGCGTAGAGTAAGTCTCTGATCACTAAATAATCCACGCGGCCGTCAAGATATGTCATACTAGATGAATGAATGGTGTACTAGGCGTTCATAACAGTATAAAGGCTCACCGGGACACGTATTAACCGGTGAGTTAGCAATCGAATTACCGGGCGCGGTGGTCCAGCCGTCGATATAATTGGGTTTGTAAGTGCCGGGGGGCGTATAGCGATGATACTGATCAAGTACAAGCAACGACATTCAAAAAAATACGAACAGAATGTTTGAAAATAATATAATATTTGATCGCACTGCTAATATAAAACTGCAGTAAATCAAGAAAATTAAAAATGCATTTTTTATTGGATAAAGTGACGAAAGGAAGAAAACGTTTATGTGATGGTAATTGTAACGTATCACTCAAAACATTTCTGTGTGACACCAGACTGCGTCTGTCACCCTGTAAAATCAGGTGTTAAGTCACATATGCCCAGTGATTACACTAGCTCTCAGTACCCTTCAAACCAAAACACTAGTAATGGTTGCACACCACCGCTTCACGGCAGAATAACTGGCCCTGGGGTGGTAACTACCCAGACGGATTCCTGCATAGGAATTCTACCACCATTAAAAACACTTGAGCCATATATTGTGAAGAACTTGAGCGACAACTGTGATATAGAGCGCGAGCGTAGAGCATTAGAAAGATGTTGCAAAATGCTGCCGCGTCGCTTCAATTGATCTGTGTTAACACTACTCTGTATAAAGCCTACTGCATTAGCTTTTACGCATTAGCTTTTACACTGGACACACTCTTAGAACATGCTTAGAGTGCACTGTAACGACACTAAGAGCGGATTTCACCGTTCAAACTAAACGCGATCAGTTCAAGCTGAACGAAGTTTAAGCGTTTAACTGAGTTCAATGCTACTGTTTGCATTTCACCAACATCAACTGAACACGATTAAAGCTAAACGCTGTTCAAATTCTGAACGCCCAATTTTCGACGTTCAGCTCTTTAAACGCGTTTAGAGCGCTGTCATTGTCAATTGCACAACTATGTAAACACAATAAATATTTTTAATACGTTTTGTTTATTGTTTGCATACCTATGTGTCTTATGCATAAAAACAGGCTGTTTGATGTCGCAAAATAATAAATACATCGAATTTTTGTTTTAGATTGTGACGATATTTCACGTAAACTTCGTTTTTCTGAACGCGATCAAAATGGAGTCGGTGAAATAGGTTTGACGAAAACCGAGTTCAAATGATACATTTGAACTAAGTTCAGTAAAACGTGGTTTAATTAAACTTGGTTTCCAAAGCGATCGGTGAAATCGGGTCTAAGTATTTTTTTAAAGCATGGCTGCTGTCCTTGAGCTCTACGCAGTACTTCGTTGAACGGCCAGTTTATTTGAAACTACGCTACTCAACGAACGGATCGATCCAAGTCGTCTCTGAGATCTGTTTGGACAATATATTTTATAAACACTGGCAAGGGGTAGACGCAAAATGGTAAATAGGCACATAATTAATATTGTTTCCCTACTATATTGTTAATTTAATAATAAACATTGTATAACAAGTATACGATACATAATGTCTGAAATTCTGCCCCATTATTTTGTGCGTTAGTCCCCCCATCATGTTATGCAATAAAAATAAACCGTTACCAACCTATGAAACCCTAGTACCACATCGGTTAACTTTTACGAAATTTATTTTTCCCGACAAATACTAAAATAAAAAGAAAATTAACTTTGAAAATATGATTAATAAGACTAATCGGTGTAGATATGTCATTATAGAGGTTACATGACAAGATATACGTTTATTTGCTTTTCTTTGTATCAGGTTTCCAACTAATGCGTTCACTGACGCTACGCTACGATAAATGATTCCTCCATAAAATTCTTTCAATATTGTAACGTAATGTACCTATGAATGAATCAGTAATGTAAGCGTCTAACAAGCAACAATGTCAGTTTGCCAACCCCATTTTTGTGTAGCACCTTTATTTTTCTAGTCTCCTAGTACACTTACACCATAGGGGTAAAAAGCCTATTGTTGGCATAGAACAACGGGGCTTCGGTGTTCGTTAGTTCCGACAACTCATGCCAAATGCGGGGTTAACGCGTAGAAAAGAGATAGCATCATATTCTATAACCGATTTTTTACGTTTTGAAGGATGTAGCCGTACACTATGCAAACACGTTCCATTTTGTTTTTGTATACTACTGGAATATACATATGTCTAGTATTTAAAGATATAATAATTGAAAATGTTAATATGGCATTACTTTCGCGTATTATTTATCCTGTAAGCTCGTAATAAGTATAACAATTGCAATTTGAGGTACCAGTTTTTAATAATTAATTAAAAAACTGGTACCTCAAATTGTAATAACCACACAAGCATACAATTATTATTCCCATTACTATTCGAGTCCTACCTTCATTGGAATAATCAAAAAAACAAACTTTTGAGTTCTCTGACGCCATTGTAATGGAATACAAAAGGCTCGGTTACCAGGAGCGCAGGACTTTCGCAAGGATTGACCGATTGGACAGATTGAATGTTCGTCGAAGTGAACGTTTACGGGGATAGCTCGCTATTGTATCGACAGCTTTTGAGATACAGATTACAGAGTACATTTCGTTTGCTGATACTCCTTCAGACATTATAGAAATTTATATACTATCTTTTGAGACTTAAAAAACGACAAAAATTCCACAAACACGCACAATCCTTTAAAGAGCAGACAGAGTATAGACACAAGTAAAAAAATCTATATAATTCATAGTATAATTTGAAAGCGTACTAACTAAAATAAAACAAAGAAAATTTCCTATATGCTTCTTACATTATGCTGAATACTTATATAAAAAAATATATCTAATAATTAGGAAAATCTTGAATACTGATGTATTGTTGGTGAAAGTGCCTCACACTACAATTGATGAATCGTGGAGGATCGTTTAGAGACATAATTTATATTTATATATTTGTTACGTGCCGGAATCGAAGCGGACCATGTAGTAGCTAATCGCTCAAGCACTGCGCTAGCCGAACCTTCAAGTATAATACCATATTTTAAGAATATATTTTTTTTTTTCAAATAAAAAACAACATTTACTTGTGAGCCGTGGTAGCTCAGGGGCTGGGCGTTCGCTTTATACTTCATAGCAAACGAGTGGCCTGGGTTCGATTCCCAGTGCCGGCACCACTAAAATTGTGAATTGAAATTATAAGTGTCGATTTACCACGTACTCGTCGGTGTAGGAAGATTTACCACGTACTCGTCGGTGTAGGAAAACTTGTAATTGTGATAGCGTTCCAATGCAGGAATCTGCTTAGGTAGGTACATTGTACAGTACAGTACATTACCATTCTGGTGAGGAAGTAAAGGAACGGAAGCTAATGTAATTACCGGGGCTTATCGTTCATCGTCGTCGTTTCAGCCTATCACTACTCATCCAAGTCCACTGCTAAACACAGGCCTCACCTATTGATAGCCATCAAAGTTTGTAGCTCAGATTTTGGAGGGATTTTGCTACAGTAGCCACGCTTGGCAGGCGGGTTAGCAACCGCAGTTTATTTATTCAGATATTCCAGGAAGTTGCTGCTGCCCATCTCCTGGTTTTAACTTTCCCTCTGCCGACTTTTACGACACCCACCGTATGAGATGAGGTGGTAGATTCTCTCAGGACGCCACCACACGGCACGGGGCTTATGGCGCTTAAGAATTGACTCATTGTGACGAGTGCAGCGCGGTTCTAGTACACGAAACTTTCCAACGCCAAACTTCTGGGTTGGCGTGGGACTTACAATCAGGACAACGACATTATTTCACTCGCTTACTTCCTATTTTTTTATGTGCAATTATTACGCTGTACGAACTGTTAAGAGGCCCGCCCAGAAGTTTTTTCTAAAAAAAACACTTTTTTTTATTTGACAAAGCGTCGAGACGAGCAAAACGATCACGTGATGATAAGTGCAATCGTTTACCCATAACAGATGCTGTGTTACTCAGAATATTTCTGTGTAGCACCACGCTGCGCCGTCACCCTGAGACATAAGTTATTAAGTCTCATATGCCCAGTGATTACGCTAGCTCTCAATGGCCTATAGACCGAAACACAGTAATGTTTGCACACTGCTGTTTCACGGCAGAATAACTGGCCCTGGGGTGGTACCCACCTAGACGGATTCCTGCATAGGAATCCTACCACCAGAAAGTTGAATTGACCGAGAATGGTGTATGCACTATTATAATCGAGTTCGCGCTTTTTAGTTACTAGGGATGGACATAACAGAACTCACTAAACAATTCGCGTTTCAGAGCCTTAAGTATGCGAAGTGCCGAATTAGAACCAACACGTCATAAACGGGTGAAGTGCTAACGCGGCAGCGAGAAAATCGCTTTAAAAGAATGTGTATACATGTCTGGCTAAGAGCGCGTATACTCTCGCAGTAATTTTGTTTCGATATTATAATATTAAAGTGAGCATTTTTGTATCTACATACAACATGAATGCTTAAAATGACAGTATACGACAATGACTTGTCATCGAGTCGTTGGAGTCGTTATCAGGACATCCTTTGCATGACATGGAGCTTTTCTTTCTCGTGCTATAACTTTAAGGAATCACGTGCTGAGAACCAAAAATTACCGAGAAGGACCGAACTGTGAATGCACTGATAAGCGAGGTACCATGTCGTACGACGCTGTCATGTGCTGCTGCTGCATTTATTTTGTTAGAGTGTGCAGATAGAGTGGCACTATAGTTGCTACTTTTTTTTTATTGCATAAAGTGATAAAACAAGCAAAACGTTCACCTGATGGTAAGTGCAACGTCGGCCCATTACAAATGCTGTGCCACCCAGAAAACTTCTGTGTGACAGTACACTGTGCCCATCACCCTGAGACATAAGTTCTAAAGTCTCATATGCCCAGTGATTACGCTAGCTCACAGTGCCCTTCAAACCGAAACACAGTAATGTTTGCACACTACTGCTTCACGGTAGAATAACTGGCCCTGCAGTGGTACCTACTTAGACGGACTCTTGCATAGGAATCCTTCCACCAATAAACTTTATGCTGAATATCAGTTATAATTCAAAACATTGTCCCACGTTAGGATTTCTTGTCTATATTGAGTAATCTCTATAGTAGTAAGCGATAAAATCCGTTATATTACTTTTATTAAATTAATGATATTCGCGTAAATATAAAATATCATTACACAATGAGTATGATTTGAGTATGGTGACAGCAATTTTACAACACGACCTGAAACCTGACAATTTGTAATTTTTGAACGAATGTTAGCTCCGGCTGGAATTTGAACTCGGAACCTGCGTGATAGAATTCAAATACTCTGACCACTGAAGATTAAAAAAATCCATTGCACGTTCCCTAAAATAAAATAAAAACTTTTATTATGGCATGTTGACAACTTTCAAAAGCATCTGGAAAGAGAGCGCTACGTCACTGATAAGCCGACTGTCATTTTCAGTGAAATAGAGTCGGTGAAGCAAAAAGTTTAGGAAGTCTCGTTCATTGTTCAGTCTTGAAAATTAACGATTGAGAGAATTCAGCAGTTTTTTTTTATTTCAGTAAGGGGGACAAAAGTAAAGTTTGTGGCTGTTAGACAAAAAAATTCTGAATTAGGTGCGTTTGCTGAAGATTATTAATGAATTCCTGTTTGCTGGTAACTCAGTCTCCTATTCTTCACACCATCCATACAAACATAACCTGGGGTTAAGCCAACCATGCCGGTATCTGTATCGTTTTAGCTTTCCCATGGTAGAGCCACAATACACGGTATTGTGTTATGTAGAAATGCTGAGGTGTAGTAGTGCACAACTCTACAGCGATTGTTAAAAAAAAATCTCGGGACATGTATAAGGTACAGTTCCACTCGGTAGATATAATAAACCACAGTTCTACAATATTAATAGGATGCCTATGCAGTAATCCGTCTAGGTAGGTACCCCAGGGCCAGTAATTCTGCCGTGAAGCAGAAGTGTGCAAACATTACTGTGTTTCGGTTTGAAAGGCACTGAGAGCTAGCGTAATCACTGGGCATATGAGACTTAAGAACTTTTAAGAAATTTTCTGAACGACGCAGCATTTGTTATGGGCAGAAACACCAAATGTTGATCCTCGAGTCTGGTTGTGTTCCGATTGTCCCCATGTTTTTGACACTATATCCTACTTAGCCTACCTCCGATCGTAAGAGTACATCGAGTGCGGGTAGGTTGGGACGTAAAAAAAATATACGACGATTTTTTTTTTCGCTGGATCTCACACTAATTGACGTCAGACGAGCACAAAAATGTTGTTTAAGTACGACCACGGATATACCAATGTTGTTTATGACAACTTCACGGGAGAGTTCATTCAGCACGTGGAAAACTCTCCATCAGATCAGTGGTCCTCGTGTTTTCCAAAATGGTTCGACCGAATGAATTTTTTTTTTAAAGGCAAAGGAGAATACTTTGAAAAACAAAAAATATCATATTTCACTTTCTACTAGTTTTAATAATATGATACGCAAAACTTTCAGTGTGTCCTACGTAACTAAAGTTACTAAAGTAAATTTAAAAAACAAAATGAAAACAAAGATGGAATAAATTTAAACAATGTTCAATTCAAAGTTTATGTAAGTACATATATTTTTAAAAAGTCATTTACTTAAAGAGTGGAAAAGATTCTCTCCCTATAGTGTCATTTTTAGGAAATTGGAAAAGTTTGAACGAAGTTTGATGAATGTAGGTACTTATCTCCGACGGTTCCGACAGTTAAAATGTAATCAACCGACCGAAAACGGGGGAGAGACTTTTTTTTTAAGAAATGGTGCCCCAACGGTGGTATCTTCTACAGAGCGCTAATGTTGGCTCCGAGTGCGATTTGAACCCAGGACCGTGAGGGGCATACAACGAATCGTACTTTGAGGTTTCTGATTGAAACGAACCTATTAGAAGCACAAGAAATAATGACGATAAGAACGCAAGACAAAATGTCAAACACGGTCAAATAGCGAACGTCGAATCGATTGTTGGATCGGAATTTCGATCCGTCTGTGGAAACTTCGTAGTTCGATTTTCGTAGCAGACCCCCTGAACCGTAAAAGTTAGGGACTATGATCACAATGCCAAGCGATCGGCTACACTTTGTAGGGATACTTTAAGCAGACGATAAACTTTTGGAATTGTGACATTTAATATAATGAATTTTACGGATTTTATCAAAACTGACGAAACGAGCATAACGTTCACCTGATGGAAAGTGCATCGTCTGCCCATAACAAGTGCTGTGTCACCCAGAACATTTCTGTGTGACAGCACATTGCGCCCGGCACCCTGAGACATCAGTTCTTAAGTCACATATGCCCAGTGATTACATTAGCTCTCAGTGCCCTTAAAAAGAAATACAGTAATGTTTGCACACTACTGCTTCACGGGAGAATAACTGGCTCTGGGGTGGTACCTACCTAGACGGATTCCTGCATAGGAACCACTATTAATAACCAGACGTCTCGAGCACTTTACAGCAGCCATAGTCACGGGAGGACTGAGATGTCCTGATGTCATAGTTAATCCGGGGTACGTGGTAAATCATCACGAAAAATTCAAACATCAGAACAATTTCGAGGCGTCGGGAATCGAACTCAGGTCACTCGTGTACCATGAAATTTAAGGCTTGCGCTTGCTACTTGAGCTCCACGGCTTGTAATGATGGAGAAGTAAACAAAAAGGAATGATGGAAAACTTTTGCACAAGATCGGATAACATTATTAGAGTTTTGTCGACAGATAAAGTTAAGAAGACTGCTTAAGATAATTCAAATGTAGTTTTCTTAAAAGCCGTTACGGACTCGGGTGTGAAATTGTGAACAAACAAAATGATCTGTTTTCCTGAGTTTAACTTTGTATTGGAAAAAGTGACGAGACGACGGTCAGCAATACGTTCACCTGATGGTAAGTGCAACGTCTGTTCATAACAAATTCTTTGTCACCGTACCGTTCTATGTCACAGAACAACTTCGTGCGACACCACACTGCGCTTGTCACCCTGAGACATAAGTTCTTAAGTCTCATATGCCCAGTGATTACACTGGCTCTCAGCGCCCTTAAGACGGACACAGTAATGCATGCGCACTTCTGCTTCACGGCAGAATAACTGGTCATGCGATGGCACCTACCTAGACAGATCTCGCACAGGGATCCAACCACCGGTAACCTGATGTTAGCTGATGGTAACCTGATGTTAGCGTTTCATAATCCTATTTAACTTATATATATTTTAAGCATATTTTCGTTTGTTTCCTTTCTTAGTTATCTTACTACGAGACTTAATACATACAGTCATGCCTTTTTCTGATATAAGGGGTAGGCTGAGACCACTCACATAGCCCGAAGTATTATATCGGGAGTAATTCCTAGACGGATTCCTGCATAGGAATTCCATCACCATGGAAAATATATTTATAAAAAAGGTGTTTAGATTATGTTGTGCATGTGCGCGTGGACTGAGCCCACGATGTCAATTTGCGGAGTACAATAAAGTAGTGCAAAGCCAAACGGCGATCGATTTACTTGTCCAGGCGGAGCTCTGCCCTTATACATAACATATTCTTAACATAGCATATACGTTATCTAAAATGTAATTATTCAAGTAAAATGGAAATTAAAATCTACTTAATCCATTTTTCTTCAATATGAAAATAAAAACTTGTCAACATTTGCAGATCAATTGTATAAAAAGTACTGGTGGTAGGATTCCTATGCAGGAGTCCATCTAGGTAGGTACCACCCCAGTGCCAGTTATTCTGCCGTGAAGCAGTAGTGTGCAAACATTACTGTGTTTCGGTTTGAAGGGCACTGTGAGCTAGCGTAATCACTAGGGCATATGTGACTTAAGAACTGATGTCTCAGGGTGACGGGCGCAGTGTGGTGTCACACAGTAATTTTCTGGGTGACACAGCATTTGTTATGGGCAGACGTTGCACTTACCATCAGGTGGACGTTTAACAGTACATGAGCAACATTATGCACATCAAAAAGCGACACTGTATGTATAATCAAGACCAACAGAAAAAGTTTGTTCGCCCGACCGTATACCGAAGGAAGAATTTTAATGAACCTATTTTTGTTTCCAAAAACGGAGCTCGTTTCTCGCCGGTAATTGCTTCACGTTGTAGAAAATGATACATTTTGAATATTTGTTTACGGATTTTATTTTGCTATGGTTCCTTATGCGTCATCATCAGCTACATCCTCTTTAATACAAACTCCTTAAACATACTTAAGAGAATCAGACGTTACTTTGCGAAAATCTATTATAATGAAGGAAAGAAAGTTCGTTTCTTAAGATCCAATCGCATGCAAAATTTAAAATGGTGTGTATTACCTATTTTTTGAAGATCGCTGCCCGCCCTTTTGCGTGCAAAAGCAAATTAATACTGCCACCGGGAAACCGCCACCAGGGACCCTCCACTACTACAACACTACCACTAGGCAATGCACACCACTGAAGTCGAGAACACGTCACCTTTCACCGCAAAATTCGCCGCACTCGGCTGCTATTGTGGGAGATTGGGCGGTGCTCTTCATAACTGGGTAACACCACAGACCACTTTAAATAAATACACTGTCAATAGCAATAGAACACGTCGTAACCCGCAAAAAAGCCATTGAAACCTTGAAAATTAAACAACGACTTCATTAAAAGCCATTAAAAATTATATATTTTTTTAAATACGTGATTTTATTCTTAAAATTAGATTCAAGTTTTTTTACAGTGATTTATTTAACATTTTCATATGTTGATTGATATGATGAGAGGATAGCATTCAAAGTATCGCAATGTTTTTTTAACTCGGTGGTACTTAACACAAAATTACAAGAGTGATTTTTTTTATTTTTTACACTTTACATGGCCAAGGGTACCGGCATAGAAATACGACTCGCCCCCACGCTTTTATTTTAGTCTGCTCAATGCTCTAGTCTAGATTGATGAGGAGAGAGGTGTGTTGACTGGTAACTGGTACTTACCTAATTATTGTTTAGCTTTTTAGCACATTATTGTTTCTTTACAATAATACCGTTTAACTTTAAAACATTTTTTTAACTTATTTTTTTTTTTTGTTTTCACACAAATGTTGACTCGGGCTGTGAATCGACCCAGGACGCGAGCGTCACATATTTTTAGTTTTCTGGCTACTAACTATTACATAGTGGCGTTGGCCAGCCGATTGATTCGATTTCCTCTTTTACGAGATCTCTTTTTAAAATCGAATATAAAGTAATTAGTTTATAAAAGTAATTGTACGTGTCAAACGCACAATTTGTCTCTTTACGTATATTAAACTATGTTAAAAAAATACTTAAATATAATCGAAAAATGATTAATCTACAAGTTAATTATTTAATTGAAAAGTCTTATGTCCGTCTACGTGACGCAAGCTACCTTTGCGCCAAATTTCATCAAGATCGGTTCAACGGTTGAACCGTGAACAGGTAACAAACGGACAGAGCAGAGACGGAGACAATTACTTTCGTATTTATGACTATTTAGTAGATGTGAATATAGTTTTTTTTTTAAATATCCAGTGGGGTAAACCTTTAATACTGTTATGGAGCGAGAGGATCAACCAAATAAAGTAATCCCGTGGCTGTTGTAGAAAGGGACCAACTAAATTAATAAGTGGCCAAAGAATAGGAAGCAACAATTTTTTTTTAAATAATAGTCGGTAGGATATATTGCAATTTAGGCGGATAATAGGGCCACAACGAACTGAAATGATAATGAAAAGTCTTTCGTCTTTATAAAGCTAATAAAAGTTTTCAAAAGACATGCAGATTATGTTAAAAAAGTATACGTAAACAAATTTGGTAATATGAGAATTTTTTTAAATTGGACAAATTAATTGGAATCCCCAACTGAAGAGTCCTTCATCTGTTGGTGATACAAAGCTATATCGAATTTTTATATCCAATAAAAATTCCAGATTTTTATTTCACGTATTTGGAACAAACAGGTTCAGGGCTCGCTTACAAACAAATTCCTATTCCGATGAATATGGATGTTTCATTTCAGGCAGAAAAATATTATTTTCGTTCATGTCCAATATCGAACAATGTTTGAAGGTTTGTTAATAACGCTTATACTATTACAATTAATATATACAAGCATAGCTCTATATTGATAGCTGAACATATGTGGGTATGTATCTGTGGTATATGTATGTATATGTGGGTAAGTATTGTGGTGGCGGCTCGTTAACAGAATACTACCACTCCATCTCATCCAATGGATCTCGTAAAAGGCGAGTAAGGAACTGCACTGTGCACCCAATAGCGCATGGTGGCGATGGGCTCACCACCTATCACACCAAGTGCATTATATTGTTTTGGTGAAACGTGGATTGTGGCAGTCATCTGCTTTTGCAGTGAGTACCCAGTCTCTGACTACCCCTTATGGGATACAATCGTGATCTTATGTATGTATGTATGTATTACTTAAATGTTGATTATTAAAAAAAGTCTTTGAACATTGTCAAAGTTCAGGGCTGCTGAAGCAAATAATGCATCATGTCCGCTTCACATCTTGCAACAATTTTCGCAGTGAAATTGACTTATTTTTTATACAAATATAATAGCCTTATATAATTTTATTTAAATATTGCATACATGCAGTTATGCCTCTTTAACATTGGGATGGCAGACACCACATCTTTCCACTTGCTAAAATCCTGACACATCTTTCGCTTCTTCTACTGTCACTAACCTTTTTTGTTGACACAGTAGCTAAGCGATAGGGTAGCCGGGATTCACAATGGTTTCTCGTCTGTCGTGGCGGGTCCAGTAACCATGGCTTAGTCACCCACTGTGAAGCTAGGAGGAGCCCATATGGTGGACTGCTGGGGGGAGGAGTGGCTCTGCTCACCTTGCCCTTCGCAGCCGAGGTAGAGGCGCGGGGGGAGAGGAGGGTTGGTGTATTGTTGCCTCCCTCCCTCTCTCCCTTAGTTTCCTGGTCCCGTCGCCTCCGCGTGGCGTACTCGGGGGAGTCCGTTGTAAACATAGAACCCAAGTAGCTAGTCTGGCCATAAATTATTTTAAAAACTTGTTTCGATTTTGCGCCATTTCACATATTTTTTCGTGTTCATTATCAAATTTCAATATGGAATGGGGTATTAAATAAAATAGGATTGCAGTGATCGCCTTGCACAAAGTGGGTATTGAGCCGTCGGTCATATTCGAGACACTTCAAAAGCTTGTTATCAGCCGTATGTTCGTATATCGTACTATCAACAGGTACAACAACACTTCCTCTGTCGAAGACCAGAAAAGATCGGGGCGGCCGTGTGCTGTTAGAACTACAGAGGCTGTTAATGCTGTTAAGGCCAGAATTCGTCGAAACCCCATTAGGAAACAAAAAATCTTATCGCGAGAAATGAAGATTCCCGCTAGGATTCTGTCGCGTATTATAAAACGAGACCTGAAGCTCGGTGCTTATCGTCGATATACAAGACATGCCCTAAATCAATCTTTACAATTAAATACAGTGGATCGATCAAAACGCCTTCTGTTGCAATACGCAGGTGAAAGGCACAGAAATATCCTCTTCATCGATAAAAAAATATTCACGATTGAAGAACACCACAATAAGCAAAATGATAAAGTGTACGCTCACAGTTCTGAAGAAGCTGCTCAAGTGGTCGGAAAGGTACAACGTGGTCATCATCCTGCGTCAGTAATGGTTGGGTGGGGCGTGTCTTATCAAGGAGTCACAAAACAACATTTTTGTGAAAAAGGAGTGAAAACTTCAGCCAAAGTGTATCAAGATACAGTTTTGGATCATGTTTTGAAACCTCTCAGCAATACACTTTTTAAAAATATACCGTGGACTTTCCAGCAGCACTCTGCACCTGGTCACGAACTACCCAAGCCTGCCTAGAAACCAACATTCCGGTACGGTTAATATGCCGATACGGTAGAAATCATAGTGTGTGTCAACGAAAGCTAAAACAGAAAACTGTATTTATCGTAATAACCAAACAATGACGACACAGAAGAATGACAACAATGATAAATTATGGAAAAGCATTCAGTTGTTTACTAAACTAAACGGCAGCTTTAATTATTTCCATCGTAAATCTATGTCTATATAGAGGGTATGATAGATTGTTTTCTTAACGGATATTGCTTTCTACATCGGAGGAGTCCGACGGCGACTTCCGCAAATAAATAAAATGGCGCCGTTGTGACGGAAGAAAGAGAATCTTTACGGAAGCCCGTAAAGATTGTGATTACAAAAACACTTGTACATTAGCCTAGTGGACGATGACGACCAGCATCTTATCAATCTGTTTCGTAATTGTAAATCAGTGTTGGGATGCCTAAGTCGTTCACCTGATGGTAAAGCAGGATTTCCGTAAGTCGATTGCCGCCGCACGACTAGGCCGCACGGCAAAAATCGTCTACAAAAATAGCAAATCGCCTGAAAGAGAGAAGTAAACATGTTTATTAGACCACCACACAACATTAGGATACATAACAGAAACAGTATAGAAAATATATTTTACTGGTGGTAGGATTTCTAGGTAGGTACCACCCCAGGGCCAGTTATTCTGCCGTGAAGCAGTATTGTGCAAACATTTCTGTGTTACGGTTTGAAGGGCACTGAGAGCTAGCGTAATCACTGGGCATATGAGACTTAAAACCTGATGTTTTCCACGTTGTTCAGTATCACTTTATCAAATAATAATAAAATAAAAATGAAATTTATAGCGGGATAATCGGGATATTTATGAAAGTGGAACTCACTTCACGTCCACTGCTGAACAAATGCCTCCACCATAAATTGGGGGGATTTTACTTTAGTTGCCACTTGGCAGACGGGTCGGCATACGCAGTTTATTTTTTAAGGCTATTCTAGGCAGATGGGGCTGCCCATCTGCTGGTTTTCATTTTCTTTATATCGACTTTTACGACACCTATAGGACGAGATGGTAGATTATCTGTGGTGGTGTGTGTAGAGTATCTAGGGCAAACTGAGACTGGACAGTAGTTGACTAAAATTGAAAACGCCGAAGTAGAGTAGGTAGAGTAGGTAGAATGACTAAAATCGACAGCAAAATGTAGGCCCCAAAAGAAGAAGCCCAGGAGGAAAGCCAAGAAGGCTTTTCAATCTCCCGACAACGCAGAGGTCGCAGAGGCACAGGAGAGACCTGCAAAACCTACACAGGACGATCAGCAGGGAACTTTTCCGAGGGCGCAGAGGCACCCCGCCGTTCAGGCGGCTATAGACACGATAAGGAAGATCTTCACAGCTATCA
Organism: Luehdorfia chinensis; assembly: GCA_019845155.1. Taxonomy (NCBI): domain Eukaryota; kingdom Metazoa; phylum Arthropoda; class Insecta; order Lepidoptera; family Papilionidae; genus Luehdorfia; species Luehdorfia chinensis. Next base: position 1,971,107 of record JAHVAK010000415.1, read on the forward strand.
GCCGAGCTATCAGAAGATTCTGCCCCCCTAGTGCTTAGCGGTTAAGCCATGCTGCTTCAGCGGCAAGACAGAAGGCACAGAAGAGAAGCATGACCATTAATGGTTAGTAAGACACCATATGCAAAGACTTGCGGTTGCCGCAAAGACCAAATGCTTTGCGTGTTTATGCACGCATCCCTTTAAACCACTGAGAGGGATTGGTTCCTCTTGGCCCCGGACAGTTTACCGAGAAGAGCACGACTACTTAAAACGCATTGTTAGTTTGTTTTTATAGTTACTTCTTAGTCACTTTTTATAGTTATCATTAACGTGTATTAATTTATTATACAAATTTATATACATTTCTTAAGAGTGATCATTACATCTCGTGAATTTCCAGACTTAATTTGTTACTAACGCCATTATTGTGAATCTTTTAAATAAATAAATAAATTATAATATGTGTTTTTGAATAAATGTTGGCTCAGTCTGGGATTCTATCCGAGGACCAGCGACGTAGAAGTCAAGTACACTGACCACTAGGAAACTCGGTCGTACGCACATGGGCCACTTTAAAAAAAATGACGAATTTAAAGAATTCTCACTATAAATACAGTCCCTAGCTAATCGGAAATACTCTTTTCATTCCTCAAGATATTTTTTCTGTACGTAAAACCAGGCAAAAGACTATAATGAAGGAAAGTAAGTTAATTTGCTAAAATCCGCATGCAAAATATAAAAATGGTGTATATTACCTAGTTTCTTGAAGAACACCGCCCGCCCTCCCTCACTAGCGTGTATATTATCTAGTGGTAGTATAGTAGTGGTTGGTGGAGAGTACCTGGTGGCGGTTCCTGGTGGCGGTGTTAGTTTGCTTGTGTACGCCACTGAGAGAGGGCGGGCGGTGCTCTTCAAAAAACTAGGTAATATACAACATTTTTTATATTTTGCATGCGGATCTTAGCAAATTAACTTACTTTCCTTCATTATAATGGATTTCCGCAAAGTACGCCTGATTCTATTAACTATAAAAGACTACAAGTTTTTATTACAATGATTTCGCTTAAGCGTCAGAAAGGGCTTGGTGAGATCGACGAGTATTAATTAAGTGGCCACCCCAGGGCCAGTTGTTCTGCCGTGAAGCAGTAGTGTGCAAGCATTACTGTGTTTCGGTTTGAAGGGCACTGAGAGCTAGCGTAGTCGCTGGACATATGAGACTTAAGAACTGATGTCTCAGGGTGACGGGCGCAGTGTGGTGTCACAGAGTAACTTTCTGGGTTACTCTGTGACACCACCACTTACCATCAGGTGAACGTTTTGCTCGTTCCGTCACTTCTATTAAATCTAGTTGATAAGTAATAAATACTCGTATGTCCAGTCATATCTATAAAGTTGCAAACTTGGCATCATTATGCAAATATCCCGCGACCACAATTACCACGCTCACTAGCAACGCCCCGCCGCAAATCTTTTAATCACGAGTAGCAACTGTGCGAGTAGGTAAATGTGGATTCATTAGCAAATTGATTAACCAACAATTTTACATGCTAATACTACTATTTACTAACGGTTGGTGTAGTATGGTTGCTGTGCGTTAATTTGGTGTTCATTAACGTTTCATTATATCGGTGGCAGGATTCCTATGCAGGAATCCGTCTAGGTAGGTACAAACGCAGGATCAGTTATTCTGCAGTAAAGAAGTAGTTTGCAAATATTAGGGTGTTTCGGTTTGAAGAGCACTGAGAGCTAGTGTAATTACTAGGCCATATGAGACTAAGAACTGATGTCTCAAGGCGACGAGAACAGTGTGGGACACAGAACATTTTGCTCGTCTCGTCATTTCCAATAAAAAAGAGCCTTTTAATTCATAATAAGTTCGATCCTCGGAGCCTGTGTAGTGTCACACAGAAATGTTCTGGACGACACCATATTTGTTGTGGGTAGACGTTGCACTTACCATCAGGTGAACGTTTAGCTCATTTCGTCACTTTATCTAATAAAAAAAGATCCCTGTCGGATGCTGTTAGAACCAACTATATAACACCCGTTCATAGCAAGTGTACATAATATGGTTTTACAAATCGTGGTAAATGAGAAACCGTCGAAACGAGAACATTTACTCTTAGAGCTCTAAAAAAAGATAACCTAATAATGAATGTACCAGCCCCGGTCCGGGCGCGTTTCACCTCCACTTAGTGAAAGAGCTCTTAAAACTTTTGAATGCCGGTCTGCGGCCATTACTTCAAAGTATTTAAACGTCTCGCCCCAAACAATGTCTTCCAAATAATTAAGGTTTAAAAAAAAATACGTTTATTACGTACCCTTTTTTAAACACTGCCAACCGAATTGAGGAGTTTAACAAAAACTCGTCATCTTATGAGCGTTAAATCACGATTTTAATAGAGATACCAGAAATAGCATTCATTAATGAATTACTATTAGGCTGAAGTGTAATTTTGCCGTGTGGTAGCGGCTCAAGAGAATCTACCACCCCATCTCATCCCGTGGGTGTCGTAAAAGCCGACTGAGGGAAAATTAGAACCAGAAGATGGGCAGCAGCATCTTCCTGGAACATCAGAATAAATAAACTGCGGTTGCCAACTCGTCTGCCAAGCGAGGCAACTATGGCAAAATTCCCCTCAAAATGAGAGCTACAAACTTTTGTAGTAATCTATGAGGGAGGCCTATGTTCAGCAGTGGACTAGTGATAGGCTGACATGATGATGATGATGAAGTGTAATTTATCGACTTAAAAAAAACGTTGCCAGAATTTCTCCTAAATCGTGAGTAAGTTTTACAGACATAAATTTCACATGCCCAACACAATCATACCGGAAAGCCCGCAATAGGTTTTTGAATACAGTTGGTTCCGGTTGGGATTCGAACTCAGGACCCGCGGCATAAAACTCAGGTACTCTGACCACTAAGCCACGCGGCCGTTAAATACTAATAATAACAACAAGACAATGTCGACGGAAACCAAAAATTTCTTCAACAATTATGGTAACATTTTAGCTGATGGTAGGATTCATATGCAAGAAACCATCTAAGTAATAAAATTTGGGTAACAATGAAAATGTGTCATTGCAAACGAGTTATAAATTCGCCCAATCAGTAGGCCCTAGAGATTCGGCGGCACTCGACGGCTATCGGCGAATCAACACGCAATCGAGCTGTCACCGCCAGAGGGCGCCCCTGATATTTTTTCACTCTCAACTCTAGAGCTTGTTATTACTCTCGTAATTTAAGTGCGAGAGGGGCCCTAAATCATTTATCATTAAACACCGCCACTTGACTACAACAACGCATCATTGTCAAACTTGATTACTTCACCCGACTGATGATGAATAAACGAAGAAATAAATTACTTAAATATTGTTTGTGATTCCTTAGTGTAAGACGAGGTCTTATGAGACATTGATTTACTAACACAAATAAAATAGACCTATTTTGAGATTGTTAGCAGTTACATGTACCTAATACAAGTTTAAACTTAAAAAGTAGATATTCTAGCCGTGTCATAGCGGCCTAAGAGAATCTACCACCCCATCCCACCCCGTGGGTGTCGTAAAAGTCGACAGAGGGAAATAAAAACCAAGAGATGGGCAATAACATCTTCCTGAAACATCTGAATAAATAAACTGCGGTTGCCAACCCGCCTGCCATGCGTGGCAACTATGGCAAAATCCCTCCAATATGAGAGCTACAAACTTTTGTGGCTATCTATGGGGGAAGCCTATGTTCAGCAGTGAACTTGTGAAGCGTTTTAACGACGACGAGGATGGAATATTTTATAAATCGAAACCACATACGTACGTGGCTCATGGTTTGAAAAATAATGCAACGAGAATAACTAAAACAACTATATCCATACTAATATTATAAAAGCGAAAGTAACTCTGTCTGTTTGTTACCTTTTCATCCTGGGGAAATCGTGCATCCTGGAGACGGACATATTATACTTTTTATCCCGGAAAAACAAATAGTTCCATCTGGATATTTAAAAAAAACCTATATTCACGCGGTCATCTGTTTTGGCAGTGAGTGCCCAGTCTCTGACTACCCCTTATGGGATACAGTCGTGATCTTATGTATGTATGTATGTATATTCACGCGGACGAAGTCTCGGATATCAGCTAGTTGCTAATAACGAAGGAAAGTAAGTGAATTTTTTAAGATCCGCATGCAAAATTTAAAATGGTGTGTATTACCCAGTTTTTGAAGAGCACCGCCCGTCCTCCCTCAATAGTGTGCACAGACAAACTAATGGCGCTAACGGGAACTGCCATCACATACCCTTCAACACTACGCCACTACCACTGGGCAATATACATCTCTGAAGTCGAGAACACGACACGAGTTAATATGTATGTATATAATATAATATGCAGTTTGACCTGCATTGTTTATTGCATGTACTGATTTATTAACTATACTAAGCCAATAACAATTTACATAAGAAAATCAGCCACCTTGACTTATCCAACGGCTATTATAAGAATGGACTCTTACAATACCTATCTAATCCTAATCCTCCTATGAGGTAGTTCCGACCAATTCGGATATGATAACCATTTCGGATAAACACAAAGTCGAAAATAAACAGGCTGGTGGCAGACAATAGCGTCCAAAATGCGAGGCGTCTGCTATGACCAATCCGCCTTTAAAACATTTGGAAATTATTTAATTAATTATTTATTTATTAACGATAACCAAAAGAAGTTACAATAAAGCATGCGAAAAAAAATTTGATTAATTGTTAATTGTAGGTTAATTGTATATCTAATTACAGGTTATCACGACGTGCACAATTACTGTTTGCTTACATCAACTGCTTATGCATACAAAATGTAACAAATTTAATCATAATTGAAAAATAAAACAAAGTTAATGCTAATTACAGGTCGTAATAATATTGCGAAAGAGATGATTATCTATACAATACAATAATACAAAATAAATAATACAATATAAAACAAATTAAATGGTTTGATTTTAAAAGTGAGTCAGTCAAAGAGAATCCAGTATGTACTGAAATAGCTTGTTTTTAAAAACTGCAGACAAAAAAATTATAGAAAAACTTACCCTAAAGGGTGATGACTATGACCAATGAACAAGTATCATGATGATAATTTAATACTAATGATAAGACTTCGCAGGAAGGTAAGCTTTTTCAGTTTAAATTAAAAAAAAAACACACCACTACACTTTGCAGTGATGAGTAAGAGAATCCATCACCAAACCTTCCATATCCTATGACAGAGCAATGGCAAAATTAACATATTTATGAAGAATTTTTAATAAAGCATAATGAAGGAATGCAAATTATTCAATGTTCGATATCGAGAGCTTGATATTTCAATAAAGGAATATTGGCCAGCTATGGGTGGCCAGCGCTGAAAAATTTGTAATATTTTTGTTATTAAAAGTACAATCTTCGAAATATACGCGCACGGTTCTTTGGTATCGAGACGATCGAGTAATTTTTTCAACAACGTAAAATATTAGATATTGTCATATAATCATTTAAAATAAAGCTTACAAAAGTTCTCATAACAATAAAGTTGAAGACAAGCTTAATTTAAAGGATTTGTAGTAATGATTGATCGGTCTCCTGAAAAACTGCGAATTAGTCTCGCAATTTAGGACTATTTTTAACAACTAGAAATGTTCTTATCACAAAAGAACGAAGACAATGTCTTTTGTAATTAACAAAATGAAGATAATTATTTAAAGAATCACAGTAATTAAAAAAATGATTGATATAATACATTGGCATTCCAGCACAGTGCGTTTTTCACGTAATTTTCTGCCACGCACAAGCACTTTATGGAATCTGCTGCCACCAGCGGTTTTTCAGGACCGATACGACTAAGGGACCTTCAAGAAAAGAGCCTTTTTTCCTTTTTCTCAAAGGCCGGCAACGCATCTGCTATTCCTCTGATATTGTAGATGTTCATGGGCGGCGGTGATCACTTACCATCAGGTGAGCCGCTTGCTCGTTTGCCCCCTATTCCATAAAAAGATATATAAAAAACAAAACTAAATGTTGGACCTCAATAGTTGTACTTGGGCCAGTAGCAGTAAGAGGGAAGAAGGGAGAGAGAACAACAACTTGCAAAAAGTCCACTATAGTTGCCCACCCGCCTGCCAAGCGTAGCTATGTTTATAATCTTCCAATGTTGACCACGTGTCCTAGAGATCAGAGAACCCGACCGCTGGTGCTGGGTTCGTTTCCCAGGCGCAGTCAACCTTTGTTCGAAAACACAAATTGTTGTTGGTTTTATTGTGAGTGTGAAATGTATGTCTGTAAAACGCATCCACGATACAGGAATAATGTGGTGGGGGAAGTGTAAAAAACAGACCAGTTTTAACAGTGAATTATGAAAGGCAAATCGAAAAAATACTATTGAAATAGTCCTTATTATTACTATACATTTATATTATTATTTAGCCGTGTGGTGGCGGCTCGTTAAAAGAATACTACCACGCCATCTCATCCAATGGATCTCGTAAAAGGCGAGTAAGGAATTAAACTGCACTGTGCACCCAACAGCACATGGTGGCGATGGGCTCACCACCTTTCACACCAAGTGCATTATGTTGTTTTGGTGAAACGTGGATTGTGGCAGTCATCTGTTTTTGCAGTGAGTGCCCAGTCTCTGACTACCCCTTATGGGATACAGTCGTGATCTTATGTATGTATGTATTATTTAATCCATTTAGCAGTAAGTTAAAATACTCAAAATAGTATCCAAATAGTACTGCTGAATGAAGAGCCGTGGTAGCTCAGGGGCTAGGCGCTCGCTTTTAATTACATAGTACTCGAGTGACCTGGGTTCGATTCCCGGTGCCGGCACTACTAAAATTGTTAATTGCAATTTTAAGTGCTGACTTACCACTAGCTCGGCGGTGAAGGAAAACATCGTGAGGAAACCTGCATGTCTGAGAAATTAAAAATATTTCGAAGACATGTGAAGTGCGCCAACCCGCATTGGAACAGCGTGGCGGATTCTTCCTAGCTCCATAACCCTCTCAGAAATGAGAGGAGGCCTGTGCTCAGTAGTGGGACATTTATAGGCTGAAACTTTACTTTACTTTTACTGCTGAATGTATTAATAAACCACCATAGTATCCAGTACTAAATGTCGCTGAATTTTATGACAATAGAAAGTCCGTTCAAATTATATTCAGTTGTTTTTAGTTGAAACAAAATGTCCAAGTTATATTTCGTACTGGCTTTATATTATTCTTATTCAGACAAAGCAAAAGCCTGGAGAATGTTTTATTCATGATTGAAGTATAAACTCTCCGAATAGCGACTTCGCGAAAGTCCATCAAAACCCCAACAGAGTGAATTTCAATGTGGGCTAGCTTTTGTCCCATCGTAAATTAGGGAAAATCGAACAATGATGAAAATAAACAGCAATAACGAGTATAACGCAGTCGTTTTCCTTTTAATTATGTACGCTAGTACATAATTAAAAATTTGACAAAATTAAAAAAATTTTTTACAAAATTAAAAAATTATGAAAAAGAGCGGTTTCAGCATTTACCCTTGGGAGAACAATGCGACTAACAAAATTGATCTAGTGGGAATCTTATTTTTGTTGGTTAATTAGGGTTTTAATGAAGTCAAAGACAGGTTGCCACAGTGTTTTTTCTTATGTTAGTGATAATTTTATATCCGGCTGATTTTGACCGTGGCGGTATTTTCCTATTGTTGCTCGAAGTAGTGAACCGGAATATATAAGTGATGTACTATGACATTTTAGTCGAAACACAGTAATTCAGTAAGTCAGAAATTACACATTTAAAATGATTTAATAGATCCCCATAGACCCTACTAGTCAAATTATGATGAGACAATTTTTGTTCAGGATGAGGCAAACACCTGACGTTGCTCTCACCTGTTGGTAAATGCAACGTCTTCCCATAACAAATGCAATGTCACTCAGAACATTTCTGTGTGGCACCACACTGCGCCAGTCACGCCGAGACATAAATTCTTAAGTCTCATATGCCCTGTGATTACACTACCTCTCAGTATCCTTCAAACCGAAACACAGTAATGTTTGCACACTACTGCTTCATGGCGAAATAACAAGCCCTGGGGTGGTACCTACCTAGACGGATTCCTGCACAGGAATCCTATCACGAAAGGCTGTGAATTTAATTTCTGTCATTATAAATTTGCAAATGGCACTGTTTCATTTGTATAAGAAAATGTCATCTGAAACGAGGCACTTAGGGGATTAAATCTAGAATCGTAGGTATTTCTGACGACCACGAATAATTAATGACCGCTAATGTATACGGAATGTATATGGAATACGGAGTTATAACCACACTGATGAATTCATAATGAAGCTGTGTAAAGTAATAATAAATAGATACATTACCAGAACTCTACTTAAATTGCGACGGACCTCGATAGTCTTTTTAAAAAATAACAATTAAAACGTATTAAAAGATATTTAATGTTCTCTCGAAGGTTGTTAATTTTAGAATGAATCTTATTCTATGTTAGCTATTAAAACAAAGACAATACTGTTACCGGATAGCATGGGAATCATGGGGGAAGCATGGGAATTATCACTAAACTCTACTTACAGTCTAATGCGGGTGGACAATGCTTACGTAGGCGTTACAAAGTACTAGGGTTGGAATTATGTGACATAACTCTCTAATAAACATAAATAATAATACTATAAATAACATAAATAATAATACTATAATTAACATAAATAATTATACGAAACTTCACCTTACAACAATTTTACTTAATGAAAAAATACACACATTTAAGTAAAAACAGTTTAATAATTACTACTCATTAGAAGTCATCTGTATGTGTTGACCCTATAAAAAAACATTAGTTTAAAATAGACTTACATAAAAAAGATGTTACTATAATTTTCAGTATAATAACTTCGGGTTCGAATCCTAATTTGAAAAAGTATCTTAATGACTTGCTTTTCTGATTAAACGACGATAACACAGCACAAGCATTGTTAAAAACATGGTGTTTCTATTGTACAAAAGTAAATATATTTTGCAAAAATTGTTGCACATTGCAATAAATAAATAGTTAGCAGATTTCCTGAAGGTTCCACCACAATTGCTGATATAATTTACATTACGTGCCATTAGGGAATTTCATGGGCAAGGATGTACCAAGTCAGCCACATTTTAGATTTACCTCTGATATGTTTTTTTATTTTGCTACGCTAAACTAATTGAACATTTTACCTGTGGTAGAATTCCTATGCAGGAGTCCATCTAAGTAGATACCACCTCAGGGGCTGTTCTGCCGTGAAGCAGTAGTGTGCAAACATTACTGTTACGGTTTAAGGAGCGCTGATAGCTAGTGTAATTACTGGGCATCTGATATTAAAGTCTCAGAGTGACGGGCGCAGTGTGGTGCGACACATAAATATTCTGAGTAACACAGCATCTGTTATGGGCAGACGTTGCACTTACCATAAGGTCAACGTTTTGTTCGTCTCGTCTCGTTTTGCTCGTATTATTAAATTAAAAAAAATCAACACGTTTATTATTCTAAACACCTCTTTAGAATAAAGGACATTTATACACCTTTTAACTTTTCTGAAAAACGAGAAACTAGATTTTTATCTATCATTACTGGCCTAGACAATAACATTTGATACGCGTTGAGACAAAACATTAGACGAAGATTAAAAATTTACAATCAGATAAGTAATAGACCATACTTGAAAGTAACTTAGAAAATAATTAACGCGCCTTGCATAATTAAAAGACGCCCATGAACAAACTTCGTCTATTAATCCTAACATTTGTATTGTTCCAAAGTCGGTATGAAGTCGAGGTGAGATCGTTAAAATTTACAGACAACCACCGAATATTTCTCATTGTTTTAGGATTATCTTTAAGACGTAGATTTTTTTTAGTAGACTGACCAGTATAAAATACTAAACTAGACATAACAATCATTCTAATTATTACGTTTTTTACATCGCAGCCCGTTCCAAGTCCACTGCTAACGGAACATAGGTGTCCCTCATAGATCGCTACAAAGTATGGTACAGAGCCACCTGCATCGATCGACCTCTGGCAAAACCGTGCAGGTCGTCACTCCAACTGCCTGCACTGTGTAAGTCGGCACGTGGTTGCCACTCGAGAAACTTTCTCTACTGCGGTTGTCGTCTCTACAAAGTATATGGCCTGCCTATTGCCGCTTAAAAAATAAAACCTTTGAGCTTCCTCATACAGCCTGCACTGAAGGACCGCGTCTCGAATAAATAAGTCCTAATATATCCTGCATCCGCTACGATGTTATCCGCAGCAGAACTAGAATAACCGACATAGCCCCAAGGATTAGCAAGCTGAAGTGGCAATGGGCCGGCCATATAGCTCGTAGCCATTGGTCAACCATTGGTGAAGAAAGGTTCTCGAGTGGCAACCTCGTACCAGCAAACGCAGCGGAGGGCGACCCTCTACTAGATGGGGCGACGACCTGCACGGTTTTGCGGGAAGTCGATGGATGCAGGTGGCTCAGGACCGTGTTTTGTGGCAATCTATGGGGGAGGCTTATGTTCAACAGTGGACTGTAATAGGCTGATATGATGATGACGATGATGATATCCTGCATATGGGACATATTTTATCACCTAGGCGTAACGACGTAATTATTTAATACTCATCAACAAGAACACTTGATGGTATCGTCAATTTCAATTATCGTATACGAGCAGAGGTTCAAATCCTTAGTTGGAAAGTAATGACAGTGTAATCAACACGAGGAAACAATCTCCTCACAAACCGACAATTAAGATGCTGATGATTATATTCCTGGTGCTCACTGGTGGTAGAATTCTTATAGAGGAATCTTTCTAGACAACAATGCAGGGCCAGTTATACCTGGAACAGTAATTTGCAAACATAACTGTGTTTCGGCCTGAGAGTAAGTGTAATTATTTAGCAGTAAGTAATGAGACTTAAGAACTGATTCAGACAAAGAAATGTTCTAGGTGACAGCATTTGTTATGGGCAGACGCTGCACTTACCAGCGCGTTACGTAAATTGCTCCTATAAAAAAAATTCCAAAGATGTATGTTTATCCACGATGTAGTAGAGTACGCTACCAATTAAATCGCATCATTTCAAGCATTGCTCAAACATAAAATTTGATCCTCTGATGTTGCCTATGTTCCCTCAATTACAAATAATGCGATTTATAATGAAAGGCATAAATGGTAGAATATAACAGATGCCAGATGCGTTCCGACAATTTGTTTGATTTTATTACAGTCCGAAACCGGCAGCTTAATTGCTTTTTTAATTTGAGTCTTTCCGAATAACGATCGATTTTAATTGTTTGTGAAACTGTGCAGTTATAATCATTTGTAAATGCGTATGTTCGATCTTTTAATTAAAAAAGACCTTCGTTAAAAGCGAACATAGAATTTGGTCTAATTTTATTGATCTCGATGAAAGAATTATAACGTGATAGTGAAACCCGTAAATCGTGAAATGCAAAATCGTGGATCACGTACATTTCGACAGCGCAAGGAGAGGGGGGGAGTTTGTTACTTATAGAGGGTTGATTGTCCTCATTGTACTGCTGGCGTACCTCCTCCTCTCACGTAGTGGCACTCAATCACAACGCATTCAATGCTCCCATGTTCTGATATATCCACCATTGTATGTTGAGCAAAGCAATAGAAACGTGCTGTGGAGCGAACGAAACTATTCTTTATTGATTGCTCTTTAGTATTTCTGTTAATAATAAAACATTTATATCATACAGTATATTGTATAACGTTGACAATAAAAACATACAAGATAAAAGTCCTTTATTTCTTTCTTTTCTTTAAAAAAAACATCGATTACACTATATTACTGAGTCATATTAAGAATTCCAAATGTTAACAAACAATAAATGTTGCGTTTCAAGACAAAACTCACTTGTTCATTGCCTAATTTTACCTACCATTGATTATGCACAAGTGTGTTACCCGGATCTATCCAGTAATCTTCTTAACAACAACTGTAATCGATTTATTTTCGGTTTACGTAAATATGACCACGTTTCCTGTTACCTTTCTAAGCTTAAATGGCTTAAAAGTGCAACGTCCGCCTACAAAAAATGCTGTGTCACCCAAAATATTTCTGTGTGACACCACACTGCACCCGTCACTCTGAGACATCATTTCTTAAGTCTCAAATGCCCCGTGATTACGCTAGCTCACAGTGCCCTTCAAACCGAAACACAGTAATGCTCGCACACTTCTGCTTCACGGCAGAATAACTGGCCCTGGGGTGGTACCTACCTAGACGGATTCCTGCATATATATTGATTATATTTATTTATTATCATAAGCCATCTTATTTTTAAATAATCCCTCTCCAGAGCTGACTTGCAGGGGATGCCTCAAGGCATTAAGTCCGACCATTGTAGCCCTTAGTTTAAGGTGTCAACAATAAAGAATTAATAAAAAAAAAACTATCACGCACCTGCCAATCCGAATAAGTCGAATAGAAAATTTCACATTTCTAGTGAAAATAATCATACGTTACTTTGTGAAAATCCATTGCTACACAACAGGAAACAACTCAACAGGATTCACCAACAAAATTCAGAAATAAGAGAACTATGTACATTTATTAAAAAGCTTAATCAAAATCTATTAACTAGATTTGTGGTCTGTGCGAATGTTTAAATCACACAACGACCGACACCGTCCGCCTTTCACAGGAAGCTAGCGGCTGCGCACAATGCAGCATTATTCCAGGCCGCTAAATCTTAGCACTCCCGCCTGAATTGACTGCGTTGATTAATGAGCATTCAGACTTTTGTCCAAATGGGATTAAGCTCTTTAATACATAGATTTATAGACTGATAGATTCTAAGATAAATTATAACGCTTGTAGATAGTAAAGAACTATTTTACTCTGACAGTATAATATTGTAGAAGTTTGCTTATGTTTTCAATTATACTACGAGTATATCAGCGTATAATGTACTCGTATTTGTAATTGGATTGGATTGTAATTTTTTAACTTTATTTTTTAGACTACCACGTCGTTCACCTGGTAGCACCATGAAGTTTATGCGTCAATAAGGCAATTCAATTTCTGAGTGCCACCAGTTTTGAAGACATCTGTTTTTTTTATATAAATTAATATGCCCCGTTATTACACTAACTTACAACGCTTTTCAGACCGAAACAAGGTATTTAATGTTTGCATGCGACTGCTTCACGGCAAAATATCTGGCATTGTGAATCCACCTACACGGTTTCCTGCATTCGGACAAAACGACTCTGACGTATTTTCGAATACATACATACATTTCGAATACATACATACCTGGCCTAGGCCTATACTCTGCCTGGTGGTAGGATTCCTATGCAGGAATCCGTCTAGGTAGGTACCACCCCAGGGTTATTCTGCCGTGAAGCAGTAGTGTGCAAACATTACTGTGTTTCGGTTTGAAGGGCACTGAGAGCTAGCGTAATCACTGGGCATATGAGACTTAAGAACTTATGTCTCAGGGTGACGGGCGCAGTGTGGTGCTGCACAGAAATATTCTGAGTAACACAGCATCTGTTATGGGCAAACGTTGCACTTACCATCAGGGGAACGTTTTGCTCGTCTCGACACTTTATCAAATAAAAAATATAAAAATACAGTAACGCCTTTTTCCCATATAAGGGGCAGGCAGAGACCACATCCGTAGCCAACTTTTCGTCGCCGCGGGAAATGACCCCTGACGGGTGGCGAACCACGTCGCCGCTATTTGGAAAGCGGTAGGTGCTATTCTACTCTATCGGATACCTGTCGGGATTTTCGAATAAACATTTCAAATTTATAATTAGGTTCAGGTCCTTGCAGGAAAATTATGCGCGCCGTATATGTAAGTCTGAATACGTCTTAAAGTCCTGCAGTATAGGGTTACCCTAGTTTAGGCTCCAGTCCACATCGATACATAAATAAGCAATTGTCACATCACGTATTTCTAGTTAAATTTCGGGAGCGCTGCCGAAGATTTTTTTTTTAAAAAAATCACTTGTCTACAACCATTTATTCAAGACTAACTTAAGACTGCAGGATACATGTGTTTATATTTAATGAAATGCTTGATTTCTAAAAGATTGTCTTACACGATGCTCTATTAAATGATATATTAAATAAAAGCTTATCGCTTATACGAAGCCATACTCTGACTGATCATAATACAAAAAGTGTCGTATCAGCGTCGCAAGCACGTAACGCAATACGATGCTGCTAAATATTTTTTCTTATATTTGCCTATCTGCTTTTCATATCTCTTTCAGGTACTCAACTATTACAGATTATTAATCATGTCTTATGAATACCATAGTTAATAGAATCAGGCGTTACTTTGCGGAAATCCATTATAATGAAGGAAGGTAAGTTACTTTGCTAAGATCCGCATGCGATATATAAAAATGGTGTATATTACCTAGTTTTTTGAAGAGCACCGCCCTCCCTCCCTCAGTAGCGTGCACAAGCAAACTAACACCGCCACCAGGAACCGCCACCAGGTACCCTCCACCAACCACTACAATACCACCACTAGATAATATACACCACTGAAGTCGAGAACACGACACCGAGTACCGGTCGGTCGTAGAGTCTATGACGCTTGATAATGCCTCGTTTTGCGGCGAAACACGTGTCGTGTTCTCGACTTCAGTGGTGTATATTATCTAGTGGTGGTATTGTAGTGGTTGGTGGAGGGTACCTGGTGGCGGTTCCTGTAACTTACCTTCCTTCATTAAGAATACCAATCAAAATGTTATGAGATTACGGCCAGCCAGATGAGGTTTCACAATGTACCTACATGTTAATGTATGTACTAATTATGATATCCGTAGTAGATACATACAAACATACAGTCACGCGTTATTCCTATATAAGGGGTAGGTAGAAGCCACACATGTAGCCTACTTTTCGCCCTCGTGGGGAAACGGGACGTGACGGGTGGGGAACCACGTCCAAGCCGTCATTTTGGTGAGAATCAAAAAATTTGCTACTCCCCACTGGGTTCCCACGAGCAATAGTAGAAAATAATAATCGTTTCATTTTCTTTCATTCCTTATACGGATCTCTTTTCGAAGTTTCTACGACTACGTCAATTCATAAGACACATTCAATTTAATATACTTTTGTAATGCAGGTGGCATTATAATTCCAATACATATATTTTTATAATAAAATTGGTAAAATACATAAAAGTAAAATAAACAATGTGCTACCGTCGCTTCACAAAATTATCACCCATTGTGACCTGTTGGTATTGCTTGTAACAACTGTGAGCAAGAGATGGAGCAGCAGAATTTATTTAATTCGAATCATTATACTCTCTCATTTCTGAGAGGGCTTTGGGGCCGGGAAGAGTCCGCCGCGCATTCCTAATGTAAGTCGGCGGTTTCCTCGCGATCCTTCGCCGCTAGTTGATGAGAGAATTTTCTAGAGGACCTCGTGCTCTTAAAGAGTGAGTGAGATAAATTAAAAATATTAATTTATACATACACACAGCTCGACCTCTTTCGCGAAATAAAATTATTACCTGAAACAAAAACAATATTTTTATATTAAATTGTTTACTACAACCAGATAAATATTAATTGAACTATGAAAAAGACTTCATAAAAAGGGTTATTATAATATTAAAGAATACATAGATGATGATAACCCGTGGGAATGAGGAGATCGCCGCCAAGCCATTTCTACATCTTTATAATGCTGCTGTTACTGTACATTATTTTAAAAATGACTGAAAAAAAAATCCCGCTGGGTTTCTTACTGGTGTTTCTTCCCAAAACAGAGGCATTTTTTGCGAACTTCTGCAATTTAAAAAAAAAGAAGAAAAAAATTATGACTTTCAATAAGTATTATGTAAATAATCTATATTGAATAAAAAATTATTCTATTCTATTCTAAAACCTCAGAGCAAACTTCTGAGAGTCATATATGTACTTCTCAGAACAGGAAATGCCCTGTCCCCTTTGCGAGTGCAATAAAAATTAAAAAATAAAACACAATTCCAATCGTAATTGGTATCGGTTTCAGATTTGAAAGCAATTAGACTAATGCACTTACGACAGCAAAGTGGAACTTCAAACGAATTGCTGGAAAGCAATTGGTGTGAGTTAATAGCTTGCCATTAGCACAAAAACAAAGTCGTTACGAGCACAAAATGTTATGAACATGGGACATACACAGAGCTTTAGTTTTTCGTGCGAATACATGCATATTAAATCTGCTACTTTCCCTTTTTGTAAAGATTTTCCGCAAAATAACGTATGCTTCTATTTTTTTAAATTGCTCGGCAAACGTACAACTTACAAAAATTTCACTTACACTAAAAACGTCTTAATTATGCTACGTATGTACGTACAATCAAACCCGAATGTAGAAAAGTACGTGTCTTATTAAGTCTGTCGTCTGCTTTTTTTTGCATTTGTATAAAATAACGAAATGTGCAAAACGTTCACCTGATGGTAAGTGCATCCTAAGTTCGATTATAATTATTCTGCAATTTTAAGTGCTGATTTACCACCCGCTCAACGGGGAAGGCAATCATCGTGAGGAAATCTGCATGTCTGGGGATACGTCCGTCAAACTGTACTGTAGCTCTTCCCGGCTCCAAAACCCACTCAGAAATGGGGCTAGGCCTTTGCTCAGCAGTGGAATATTTATAGGAGATTACTATCTACATTAGATTCGGTATATTATCTCTATAAAAATAAGGGACGCATGTATGAACCGAATTCCATGATCTTATTCCGTTATATCGGACATGGGAAGACAGGTAAGTTCTTCACACTTTACTTGTAGAACTAAAACAGTGAACGATCACCAGTGTAATAATGTTAAATCATTAATAAAATCTAGTATTAAGTAACGGAACAAAATCTCTTAGTTTAATAGATATTTATGTCCATGAATTTTAAACAAAAATCATTATAAATAAACAAAACATCATTTTAAATACGTTACGTTTTTAAATATTTATTTATTAACATAACCTTTTTTTCAGTCCGTACATGCTTTACCAAAAAACTACTGAAAATGTTAGTATGAAAGCTATTCTTATAATCATATGACGAAACCTTCAAAGTGGCGGGCACAACTCCTTAATATAAACTTTATATATTCACAAATCTAATTAACCTCTTATATTATTATTGCGTAAATCAAAAAATAATACCAAGTAAAATTGTATCAAAAACAATATCGAAATCAGTGGCGACACGATATTAATACAGGAAATAAATGCGTCTTCTGGGACGAACAAACCACAGCGACTGGCCTGTTAGTATTTATTCCTCCCGGGGTAGTAATACAGAACAGCGTGGAAAACAACATATTACATTTTGACTGAAATATCTGTTCACATTCTAAATCAAATTTCTTTTTTTTTATTCGATAATGTGACGAAACGAGCAAAACGTTCACCTGATGGTAAGTGCAACGTCTGCCCATAACAAATGCTGTGTCACCCAGAAAATTTCTGTGTGACACCATACTGTGCCCATCACCCTGAGACAGAATTTCTTAAGTCTCATATGCCCAGTGATTACACTAGCTCACAGTGCCCTTCAAACCGAAACACAGTAATGCTTGCACACTACTGCTTCACGGCAGAATAACTGGCCCTGGGGTGGTACCTACCTAGACGGATTCCTGCATAGAAATCCTACCACCAGTGTGGTCCTACTATCAGTTTTCAAAGCTTCTAAGTAAGATACTGAGACAAAGATGATTTTTAAAATGTTTTAAACTCTTTCTCTATTTACTCAGAGAGGTTCACTGAACTTATAAAATTACTTTATCCTCAAAGATTTCTTCCGTTTAATCGGCCTTTGAAGCTCTAAGCTTTGTTGCGGCATTCTGGAATTTCCACCCTTAATTATGCGTCCCGGGAACTGGATCGAGGAAATCGCTTCATTGGATGGGATGTGTCGAAGTGTAAGTTTTGTTTAAAGTGAATTGTAACACGTTTTTATATTATTTATACTAATAAAATTAATAGGAATTTGTAGTAACACCGTCGTTACTACAAATTCCTATTAATTTTAATATAAATCGAAAAATATACAGCTCGGAAACTATGACGGCCGCCTTTAACCGTACGTTGTTATGGTTACACAGAAATAGTTAGTGTACATTGCTGTAACTTTATGTGTTGGTTCACTGTGTGTTCGACGATGAACGATTACATCGTAAGGAAACCAGCATGTCTGAGAATTTGAAAAATATTTCGAGGACATACGAAGTCCGGCACCCGAAACAATCGTGATGGACTCTCCGGCTAAAAACCGTATCTAGAATAGAATAGAATAATTTTTATTTATAACAGATTGTTTACAAAGTACTTCTTGAACGTATTTTTTTACAGGCAAAAAGCCTCTGTCCTGTGAAAAACCAGATAGAAACCTTGCGAGCATTTTCTTCAAGATATTTTAAAAATATTTTACAATTACAGTATTAAAAAGATGTAGAAATAGCTTGGCGGCGATCACCTCATTCTCAGGGATTATCTACATTATTCTTTGATATTAAAATAACACTTTTTATGAAGTCTTTGTTTAATAAATAAAAAAACTTTTGAATTGAAAGACTTTGTGCTCTTTAATAGTTACTAACCCTGTGAAGACGAGTAACTGCCATTATAAGTTTGTGCTTGTTCCTTGTATTTACATTATGAACATCACTTTTTTTAATAAACAGTTTTATGTTCTTGTCAACATACAATACGTTTTCATAAACATATTGAGGGGCTAAGGTTAAGATATTAATTTCTTTAAACTTATCTCTAGAAGACACTAGATATTATAAATAACTCTTACGGCCCTCTTTTGCAAAACAAAAATCACTTCTACGTCAGTCGCAGTTCCCGATAGCAAAATACCATAACACATTATGCTATAAAAATAACTATAATAAACGAATATACCAGTTTCAACATTAGTCAAGTCCCTAATTGAATAATGAGAAATCCCTAAATGAGAAATATGCTTATATATGTAAACGTCTGGTAGTAACTAATAAGTAATTAAAATAAACGCTATAAAATCCGTAAAATTTACTTTTATTAAAAGCTTATTTTAAAACAAATGTATAAATGAACGATAGTATATATAATACACAGTAATGTTTGCACACTTCTGTTTCACGGCAGAATAACTGGCCCTACTGGACATACTGTTCTTTTTCCTGCAAAAAGATTTTCTTCCTCCAGTAGTGTTGCTGTAGGTGGAACCTTACAACAGAGACACACAAGAGAATATGATATTTTTTTTTAATAGCATAAAGTGATCAAACGAGCAAAATGTTCACCTGATGGTAAGTGCAACGTCTGCCCATAAAATCACCCAGAAATGATTTCTGGGTGATTTTATGCTGTATCATCCAGAAAATTTCTGTGTGACACCACACTGTGCCCATCACCCTGAGACATAAGTTCTTAAGTCTCATATGCCAAGTAATTACGCTAGCTCACAAAAAAAACACAGTAATGTTTGCACACTACTGCTTCACGGCAGAATAACTGGCCCTGGGGTGGTACCTACCTAGACGGATTCCTACCACCAATTAAGAAAAAAAAAGTTTTTTCCAATTTTATCATATTCTTCTACTGTACAATGGATTTAATACAAATCAAGTATATGGTGCCCTGCTTAACTTTATGTGTAGCCAGACTGGCTGTACGCAGAGGAGTACTGGTCCCCATGCTTATGTACGGTAGTGAATGTTAGGTCTTGCAGAAGAAGCATGAAAGTAATATTAATGCTTTGGTAATGAAAAGTTTAAGAAGTATAGCTGGAGCGACTTTCATATACAAAGTGAGGAAACATGAAAAAATATTGACGAAACAGATATACGAGGCGAGTGTGAATCGTCGTCGACGTCAGCGAACGTATCACGATCAGATCGAAGACGTTTCAAGGAAAGGCTACGTCGAAAGTACCCGACGAGTTTGTATGAAAACGCTAATGAAAGTAAAATAAGCAAAAGATGTAGCAAGTGGAAAGATGTGGTCTCTGCCTACTCCAATGGGAAAGAGGCGTGACTGTATATATGTACAATGGAAAAAAGCGTTACTGCAAAATAACTACAAGCATAAGAGTGAAATACTCTCAAATATGTGTTCTCTGTAATATAAAATTGATCGACGCAGTAACTTCAAAGAGATCAATCAGAGCTCGCGATGTGACAGGCTGCGAGGTGAACCCTTTGTGCGTGTGCTTAGCGTGCGTCGATGTGCAGCGGAGCTTGAACGCACACAGCGCGCGTAAGTGATGTGTCATCGGTCAAAATGATTGAAATGACAACATTGTGTAGATTTTGATGTTCTCAAGAGCTTTAAGACATGACTGAATTGAATACAGAAATTTTGACTTTGACTTTGTTATATATCATAAGTTTGTATAACTAAGATATATATACCTTTTAATTTTTTTTTAAATAACCATAATTAAGTAACACAATATTCATTCCAACGCTCTTCGCCCGGTTCTCTGTCAACTCCTTTACTATCCAAGCAAAGCTTCTTTAGAGCTTGACCGATAACATCAGAAATGATGTTATCGGTCAAGCTACTAGCTACAAAAATTTATTTATTTAAAAAAAACAACTTTTTCTAACATACAGTACTTTCTCCTATGTACCTTTATAATTCGTCCATGAATTTAAGTCTAATGAATAACTTAATTATTAAAATTAAAAGCCTATATACAATCTACTAATGGAGTCTCCTCATTTTGTATAGGGAGATGAAGCAGTGATTCATTAATTAAAATTCACATTATTAATTTCATAGAAAAACGTAAATTATGTTAAGGAATAAAATCTCATCATAGCACTTTAGCGCGATCACATAATACAGTATTTTGCAATAAATTCGCGATTAAATCTTCGTAAATACGGAAACCACAATCTCACCCCGATCCCTTATTGAAAACCCTTAGCTGTCCATAATTAAGGCTTGACATCAAAGCTTCGAACGTCACACATCGTGTTTCTCCCAAACATTTTGGTCGGTTTAAAAGCTTTGACTCTCTGTTCTCTGTATTTGAACTTGGTGCCACAAATTTTTGTGAAACTACATACATAAGATCACGACTGTATCCCATAAGGGGTAGTCAGAGACTGGGCCCTCACTGCTAAAAACAGATGACTGCCACAATCCACGTTTCAACAAAACAATATAATGCACTCGGTGTCATAGGTGGTGAGCCCATCGCCACCATGCGCTGTTGGGGGCACAGTGCAGTTTAATTCTTTACTCGCCTTTATGAGATCCATTGGATAAGATGGAGTGGTAGTATTCTTTTAACGAGCCGCTACCACACGGCTAAAGAAAATTACCTGAAGAAGAGATCGGTTACAGCTCGGGCGTGGTGTATCTTTTAAAAATAAATATTTTTTGTGAGTATTGCATTACAGCAAGAAAACATTTACAAAGAAAAATATTTTTTTTATTAGTAAAGTCGAAAAAGTCCGGCTGACGTCAAAATTTTAACCGACATAGACAAGTTATTCCTTTTTCCTTTTCCTTTTCGAAATCCCTTCAACGAAATCGAATTATGTCCTCCTGAACAATTTTCGGCCACGCCATCAACTTCCGAATACTGTTAAAGTTATTATCTGCGCAATAAATATTATAGTGCCACAAGTGTACTCGCAAACACAGAGGTTCTAACTCACTCGTCCTAACCTTCCCGCGTTCGATGTGAAGCACATGCGATCAAATCTGTGGTAGGGAACGATGTTGGGGCCCGTGCCTTTGTCACAGTATCACAACACAGCCAGACTCCGAAAACCAATAATTTGTATTTTCGTATATTAGTTGTAGCCCCGGTTGGGATTCGAACCCAGGGCTCGCGGCGAAGAAGCCAGGTACTTGACCCACTAGGCTTTTTAACGAATCATTCTAAAGAAGTTTTTTTATTTTTATTGGATAATGTGATGAAACGAGCAATACGTTCACCTGATGGTAAGTGCAACGTCTGCCCATAAAAAATACTGTGTCACCCAGGAAATTTCTGTGTGACACCACACTGGGCCCATCACCCTGATACATAAGGTCTTAAGTCTCATATGCCCAGTGATTACGCTAGCTCACAGTGCTCTTCAAACCGAAACACAGTAATGTTTGCACACTACTGCTTCACGACTAGACAACAATAAGTCTTGGAAAGATAATTATTTAATAAGTTTCATTTAATGCTCAAATGACCCGATATGATTAAAATACATTTTTAAAAATCCAGTTTAATTAATCATTACATTGGTACACGCTGAAGAATTACCCGTAAATAAACAATAATTTGAAAGGTCCTTCAGCCCCAACTACCCATCAACTATATACAACCGACAATAATCGCGACCCTCATTACCCAGGAAGCATAAAGCCGCGCGGGCAATGGTGGCTCACGAGAATTTGTACAGCGACCTCTCTACAAGCATCAAAGTGTTCCCAGAATCGTACAACCTTCTTCACGCTTCGACTTTATTAGTTTTTCCCTGCTCAAAGGCTCCGTAATAACTGTAATGGGTGCTTTTAAAATGAAAGTAATACGTAAGGATTTCCTTTTGCTCATCTAATTGAGTTATCCTCTTCTGATGTAAGCCTCTTATCTGTAGAAAAGTGAGATAATGTATCCAAGTATAATGTATCAAAGTGGTGGCTACAGCTTTAATAGGTTTTTACAATTCGAATCTTTTTTTTAATATTAGTATGAAACAAAAACTAAGTTAATTTTGCAATAAGTTTGATGGTGGTGCACATAATGGGTTAACTATGACATCAGGACATCTGTCACCTCGGTCCTCCCGTGACCATGGGTGCTGTAGAGCACTCGAAACGTCGGGTTATAAATAGTAAAATTAAACTAAATAAAATCCGTAAAATTAGTTTCATTTAAAGGTGGTGAACATGTTGTGCATAGCATGCACATCATCACACAGAAATCTTTTTTTATTATTGGACAGAGTGACGAAACGAGCAAAACGTTCACCTGATGGTAAGTGCAACGTCTACCCATAACAAATGCTATGTCACCCAGAACATTTCTGTGTGACACTACACTGCGTCCGACACCCTGAGACATCAGTTCGTAAGTCTCATATGCCCAGTGATTACGCTAGCTCACAGTGTCCTTCAAACCGAAACACAGTATGTTTGCACAATACTGCTACAAGGCAGAATAACTGGCCCTGGGGTGGTACCTACCTAGATGGATTCCTGCATAGGAATCCTACCACCAGTAAAACACAGAAATCTATTCACTCAACGATCGAAGTAATTCCGTTGCTTGGTTGTACGCTGAAATACGCTTTGCATGAATTACTTGCTGCATGATTCAATCTATATATGGTTGAGCGTCCATCATATATAGAATCTACACGTGCTCGAAGTCGCTCGATGGTTGAGTACCGTGATACTAGATCTCGCTTCTAAAATGTTTATGGATATCTACGAAAATGTTCAGTAACAGGCTATGAGGTGTTCTATATTCAAAAAACAGTTAAATTAAAATAACGTCAAAACGATAAACAACAATGTTAACCGAAAACCAAAAAGTCGATATTACAGTACCATCCCAAATTCAAAGTACATTCAATAAAGAAATAAGTAAATATTGGGCCGAAAGAAAAGCTGGCATAAAGTTTTGTTCACTCAATAAAGCAGAATCGCCCACAAGCATCGCTCAAGCCATATTGCGTTCAAAGATAATCGCAGAGGTAATCCGTCGTCCCCATTTCGACATAAAAAGTTTTTGCTTACATCAACAAGATACAACTACACGGCTATGTGTAGTAAGATTATAGAAACAATTTTTCATGTATATTCTTCTTCTTTAGCAGCCTGTTAATAGTCCACTATTGGACGTGCGATGTAGTACCGTCCAATGGTGGTAGGATGTCTGATGAGTCAAATGCGTGTAAACTGGTGGTAGAATTCCTATGCAGGAATCCGTCTAGACAGGTGCCACCGCAAGGACAGTTATTCCGCCGTGAAGCAGTAGTGTGCAAGCCTCCTTGAACGAGGCCATTTTATAGAATGTGACGAGATGAGCTCAAGTCTCATATGTTCAGAAATTAACTTAAACTAGCTCTCAGTGCCCTTCAGACCGAGCCACAATAATGTTTGCAACACTACTATTTCACGGCAGAATAACGGGCCCTGCGGTGGTACCTACCTATTCGGATTCCTGCATAGGAATCCTACCATCAGTTTACAGGCATTTCACTTATCAGCTTTAATGCACGTGATGAATCTTCTTGCGTGTCTCTTTAGGCACATACAGTTATATAAATAATGCAATTATTCGTGATGGAAATCAAAGTCAAATAACATTAACCAGTTAAGGTCTAAAACACAAAACGCTGACAAAAATAGAAAGAATATATTATATAAAATTAATGTCTAGACAGAACAAAAGCGTATTTCAGTCTGTTAACATTTGATCGAAACTCAAATAGTATAAATTTGCAATTTAAATATGTTGATGTCGTGTATAAATGCATATAAAATGTTACGAGTAGACAGATAGACACAACTCTCTCAAATCATAATAATATTTAATAGTCAAAATGGTGCTATTCTTTTACTGAAAAAGCTCAAGAGAATCTACCACCCAATCTCATCCCGTGGGTGTCGTAAAAATCGACCGAGGGAAAATGAAAACCAGGAGATGGGCGGCAGCATCCTTCTGAAACATCTGAATAAACAAACTGCAGTGGCGCGTGGCGACTATGGCAAAATCCCCCAAAATAAGAGCTACTAAAAATCGTGGCAATCTATGGCGGAGACCTATGTTCAGCAATGGTTAATCCATTAATAGTGATAGGCTGGTGTGATTGATGATGACTTATATAACCGTATACCAACGCGAAGAAGCAGCGTATGCTATGCCGATACGTGTCCGATAGAGTAGAATAGGACCTACCTCTTTCCTACCGAGGTATCGTGAGAGGCAACTAAGATATTGTACGGACAGCCTCTATTTCAAAATATGCAATGCTGGCACTGTACTGCTAGTGGGAACGCAATAGGGAGTAAGAACTTTTGGACTCGTACGAAAATGGCGGTGACGTGATTCGCCAACGGTCACGTCTCGTTTCGGCGAGGGCGGCCTACGTGAGTGGCCTCTGCCTACTTCTTACATGAGGAAAAAGGCGTGACTGTATGTATGTATCTCGCCTGTGATAACGAACTTACATCTCGATAGAGAAGTAGGTATACCGTGTTCGGTGTGTGGGCGGGACGTGTGCACGATTGTCAAATTTAGTTTCTAAGAAAAGTACTATGTAAGACTGACAGACTTTTCCTTATTCCATGTCATAGTACAATTCTAACGAATTCATACACATATCATTTATGAGTGAAATAATAAAAAAAATAAAAAATAAGCCACCCCCACCCCCACATATTGCCACAAAAGTTTGTAGCTCTCTATTTGAGGGGGTTCTGTCATAGTTGCCACGCTTGGCAGACGGGTTGGCAACCGCAGTTTTTTTATTCAGATGTCCCAGTAAGACGCTGTTGCCCATCCCGTAGACGCTGCTACCCATCTCCTTTGACCGTTAGGCCACACGAAAGTTTACAAAGTTACGACAATAACAAGATTTTTTTCACATCTCACACACTGAGGCATTGATAAATACAGCTACAATGAAATATGACAACGGCTAAAATGTGAAACAAGGGATTTAGGACAGAATTATTTGAAAAGCTTCTAACACTGGGGGCCAAAATTAATAAGCGCCTAAGTAATTAGAGCGGGCCCCGCCTTGTGAACATAAACATCAACAAGTCCACTCCGAGGAACAAAGGTATTGAATCCCAGGCAATAATTTTCTACTGTAAAGTTACATTTCTAACGATTTAGCATGAGAACAATTATAATAAAATATAACGGCGAAGTTTCATTAAACAGAAGTATAAGAAAATTGATTATTCTCATAATAAACGAACTGATTTATGATTCATAGAGAAACGGGACGTCAAGCTCGGAATTTAACGTCACGCTCGGAATTTTACGTCACGTTCGGAATTTTGAAATAGGGATTTTTATATTCGGTACCTAAATTATACATAGAGATAAATTTTGTTTCTGTTACCAAGACACTGTATTATCTATACAAAAAAAATTTAGTGTCTGTTTGCAATAACAAAATAACAGCTTTTTACTCAATACTTATACGGTATATACGGTACTCAAAGAAAAACATTTTTTTTAGTTTTTGTCTGTCTGTTTGTTCCGAAACGGCTGGACCGATTTTGACGGGACTTTCACCGACTGAATGCTGATGTTATAGCGGGTAACTTAGGTTACTTTAAATAATTTACACGGTTACAGGTTACTTTAAATATTGTATTGTATTGTATTGTATATAATAGAAAAATTGTAAGCATACACGAACTAAATAAAAACAAAGAAATATTGTTTCTGTAGAGTAGTCACTATAAAAACAGCTTTCAATTCACTAGCGTGCAAACGTTACAGTGTTTCGGTCTGAAGGGCACTGAGAGCTAGTGTTATTACTGGGCCTATGAGACTTAAGAACTGACGTCCCAGAGGAACGAGCGCAGAAATATTCTGGGTGACACAGCATTGCTTTGGGCGGACGTTGCACTTACCATCAAGTGAACGTTTTGCGCGAGTTGCCACTACATGCCATAAAAAAAAGTCTCGGGTTTTTAATTCAATTGATATTAAATTATACCGCTATATGGCTTGTCTTGCTTATGTACACATGGACATTGTTCTGAAAGAGCTCCCGTTATGAATTTTTTATAGAATGAATAGGAACTCATAACTGTCAAAATCTATAATACTTGATACGAATAATTAACAAATGTAAACGTAAATAGTAGAATGTAAATGAACTTTTCAAAAGTATGATGATGATAGTTTCATTGACGCCTATCAATAGTTCATTGCTAAACATGGGCCTCCCCGTAGATTACAACAAAATACGTAAGTATATAACTCTCATTTTGAGGGGATTTAGCCATAGTTGCCACGCTTCACGAGCGGTTTGGCAACTCCTGTTTATTTCCTCAGATATTCCAGGAAGATGCTGCTTCCCATCTACTGCTTTTCTTTTTACCCATGTCGACTTGTACGACAAATTCAACGATTTTTTTTAATCTACACTTATTTAAAAAAAATACTTCTGACCTGGTGATCAATTTGTCAAGGTTGACCAAGAAACCCTGCAGCAATCACACGTATAAACTGTATTGGTTTTAAAATTTACATATTGTTCGGAACATACCACACATTTCAAAATTGAACATTTTTTGTTCATAAGTTTAACTGAAATCCCCCAAATGCGGCATCATTACGGTAATAAGCACAAAATATCTATAATAAGAGCAAATAAATTATGTCCGTATCAAGATCATCCTATTTATCGTTCGAAATGTCAAAGTTGAAAGTTCCAATCTGGATCATATTCCACCCTCAACAAACTGATGTTTAGATCGTGAATAACGAAATTCAAAGGTCAACGGGCAACGCTTCAGCACCGTTCAGATGATGAAGGTTTTATACATATATAAAAGCGTTGCTGCAATAGTAATACATACATAAATAAGATCAAGACTGTATCCCATAAGGGGTAGTCAGGGACTGGGCACTCACTGAAAAAGCAGATGACTGTCACAATCCACGTTTCAACAAAACAATAAATGCACTTGGTGTGAGATGCGCTGTTGGGTGCACAGTGCAGTTTTATTCATTACTCGCCTTTTACGAGATCCATTGGATGAGATGGAGTGGTAGTATTCTTTTAACGAGCCGCCACCACACGACTTAGTAATGAATAAAGTAAATTATTGTCATGTAACTGAAATGTCACGAGGATACTCACTCTGGCTTATATTAGAACCCAGGGTAATATATACAACTTATTACAAAAGATTTGATAGCGGTCGATCCTTTTAAATCCAACGGTTTAGATATAAACAGCTGTTGGCGGATGAGCGCAATTCATAACGTATTTGTTTTGCACAAAAAACATACACCCGTACATTGAAACAAGCCAACTATTTTCAACATGCAATTAACCGCCGCGACTGCGACAGTGACACTGGAGTTAATGATGTCCGCAAGTTAGTAGTATATTCGACTGCCACTAAACATTCATGTTATGTATTGCAAGCTCGGCTACGAAAAAAAACATGATCACTTTAGACGTTTTTGAAGATATGGAGATTTTTTTTGTAGAAAAAAGTAATCAGTGGTGGTAGGATTCCTATGCAGGAATCCGTCTAGGTAGGTACCACCCCAGGGCCAGTTATTCTGCCGTGAAGCAGTAGTGTGCAAACGTTCTGTGTTTCGGTTTGAAGGGCGCTGAGAGCTAGCGTAATCACTGGGCATTTGAAACTTAAGAACTGATGTCTCACGGTGACGGGCACAGTGTGGTGTCACACAGAAATATTCTGGGTGACACAGCATTTGTTGTGGGCGGACGTTCCACTTACCATCAGGTGAATGTTTTGCTCGTTTCGTCAATTTATGCAATATAAAAAGGCTATATGCTCTGGAACGCCCTCCCCAATGATTTTATGAAAGCGGGAACTAAATAAGAACAAAGATTGTTGTGGTGTTGTATGGTAATATACACAATTTTTATATTTTGCATGCGGATCTTAGCAAAGTAACTTACCTTCCTTCATTACAATGTTTTTAGTTTCAAGTGAAATTTATAGTCTAAGAATATTGAATTAATCAACGCTTTAATGTGTAGGTACCTTGCGCAAGCTCCTGAATAATCGTTTAATATATAACAACATGTCGCTAGGGAGCCGCCGGTGATCACCTTCTCCCATCTCGTATCTAAATCGATTTTGTAACTCGTGTTAACGGGGCTCTGATCACAACGGCGGCAATAGGCTCTTCCCAAGAGCCTCTCACGCATTTCGTAATTAAATTCGTAACCTTTCATGTACGTTACTGAAATCGATAACAGTAGACTGCATAATTAGTACTTATGCGCCCGAAACGCATGGACTTGACTATGCCATTTATTTTATTGTATCAGCCGTCGTCGAGCCATCAAATGTATCCACAATAAAGATCATTTTGATATTATACATTTACATATTCACAAAAATTCTAGTATTGGAATAATACGAGTATATATTCAGTATTTTTAGTTCTTTTACGTAGCACTTTATGTAGTTTTACTGGTGGTAGGATTCCTATGCAGGAATCCGTCTAGGTATGTACCACCCCCAGGGCCAGTTATTCTGCCGTGAAGCAGTAGTGAGCAAGCATCACTGTGTTTCGGTTTGAAGGGCACTGTGAGCTAGCGTAATCACTGGGCATTTGAGACTTAAGAACTGATGTCTCACGGTGACGGGCGCAGTGTGGTGTCACACAGAAATATTCTG
Source organism: Luehdorfia chinensis (assembly GCA_019845155.1). Lineage (NCBI taxonomy): Eukaryota > Metazoa > Arthropoda > Insecta > Lepidoptera > Papilionidae > Luehdorfia > Luehdorfia chinensis. Next base: position 2,000,517 of record JAHVAK010000415.1, read on the forward strand.
GGTGACACAGCATTTGTTGTGGGCGGACGTTCCACTTACCATCAGGGGAAAGTTTTGCTCGTTTCGTCAATTTATGCAATAAAAAAAGGCTATATGCTCTGGAACGCCCTCCCCAATGATTTTATGAAAGCGGGAACTAAATAAGAACAAAGATTGTTGTGTGTAGAAGATTGATTCGAGAATTTTACCTAAAGAATTTTTATTTATTATTAGGTAATATTCTTAAATCCATCTTCTACTACTACTACAGCTAACAAATCTGATAAGTTTTTTTTAAGTTTTTTTTATTTTAGTATTTTTTTTCTCATTAGGTCAATAGATAGCACCTGCCATTAATGCTCTTTGAATCTCTTAATTAAGGTGTCAACGATATAGGTAATTATTTTTATTTATTAATCTTTATTGTATCCCTTACACAGAAAGGATACAAAGGGCGGGCTGGTTCACTGGGAGTGGGGAACCCATGAAGTGGTGAGATTTTGATAAAGGTGTAACAATAAAAGACGTAAAATATGAAATAAAATAATATTATAATAATTATGTATATAAATATCTAATAACCTTTACATATACGTAAATAGAAACATACATATGCATACATACATATATATAAAGACATTTATATATACATATATACTAACAGATATATACGTCTACTTATAAACACATATAACGCAACATAATGCAAAAAAATCGGGGACAGACAACTAACAATTTAACATGTAATGATTCTTTAATAAATAACTACGAATCAATTTCTTGAAGGAGTATTTATTAGACGCTTTCCTGATGTCATCGGGCAAGGAGTTCCAGAGAAGCGCAGTCTGAACAGTGAAGGAGTTGCTATAGAACCCGGTGAAATGTGTGGGAACACAAATCTTATTATTGGAGGAAGAACGAAAAACTCTATCATGTGATGAGAAGAGATACTGAAATTGATATTTGAGATAAGACGGCGAAAATGGATGTTTTCAGATGGAAAAAAGAACAATATTTACCAGACTGTGACTGCGTCTGTGTGATATCGTCGGAACTAAATAAACTAAAATTGTTTTGTCTACTGGTCCACTATATTTAAATCTGCCCGCAATCCTTACTTCATATAAAACAATAGCAGGCCCACTGCTGACAATAGTTCTACTTTACGTAAGTTCCTTTCAACGCTAATGGGAAACTATATTTATCAATTGTCTACTAAATGACAAATGACGAAGTTATATTACCGTCTTATTGTTTTATTTATAAGCTTGTTACTAAATTGTATTTGTTTCTTCTGTTATAGTATAAAATATATATATAAAAGAGATCAGAGACATATATTTCTTCAAATGTATGATATAATATATTCGACACGTTCTTCAGGCCTTTCTTGTCTCATTAATATCAGGTCATACTAGTCTCTAATAGATTGTAACTGATTTGAGTAAATACAAACATATTAAAAAATAAATAAGTAATACAGTTACGTAGGATTTTTTCCCTTTTCTACATAAACGCGAAAAACATTGGCGTTCAAAAAGAATTTTCGACTACTGTTAAAGTGTTCAAAAATAATCCTTTTATTGATTTAAGTACAAACTTTTTAGATGGTGACTTTTTGGATGGGATGGGACTTCGGACTAGTCGAGTTTGCGATTATCTCTGCAAGGAATATTGCTATCGGATGTTCACGAAGGGTCCTAGTTTATTGAATGAAAAACTTACGAGAGCAGTTAGAATTGCTGAATATTTGCTTCGATCTTTCGATGTTAGATACGGATTACGTCTCGGAATATATTCTTAGCCCTTTTGTATAAACTTTCTGTATCCGGGCTCAACGATTTTGTAAGACATTTTTTAACAATTGCTGATCGACCGACAACGTTACTTGTTGATACATATAATGTTTTTTTTTTCTTGATCATACCGTTCATCTGATGGTAAGTGTAAGGTTTATACTTTACTCGTAACTTATAAAGTTAAATTGGTCACATTCCACAATCAGCCTGCTAAATAGTTTACAAGGCATATAGGACCGTACCACCGCAGCGTCAGTTATTCTGCCGTGAATTGTGACAATATTCACACCGTGCCCTTCAAGTTTGAATGCTTTCGATCTGAAGGGCACTGAGAGATAGCGCAATCACTGGGGATATGAGGCTTAAGAACTGAACTCAGGGTGTCAAGCGCAGTGTGATGCCACACATAAATGTAATGGATGACACAGCGTTTGTTATGGACAGACGTTGAACTTACCATGTGAACGTTTTGCTGCTGGTTTCGTCACTTTTATCCAATAAAAAAACCCCTAACGAATTGCCTTTGGTGGTGTGCTTAATAATCTTAGCCCGCCATCACACGGAAAATACTCGTAAAATTAAACCAAACAAAACTTAATGTTTGATTCGATGTTTGTTACCAAAACACACCGAAATATCTTTCTATACCATCTAATATTACACAGACAAACCCACGGTTAAAAGTTAACATAATAATGAAGACTTCATTTGAAATCGAAAATATACATGAGGGACCGGTTTTATTAAGAAAACTTTTGTAAAGCTTCCATTATGCGTTAGTAGCCTACGGGAATAAATAGCGTAACATTATCTGCTTGTGAACCCTGGGACGTTAATATACGGCTAGAGGTCGTTTTACAAATTGGAGTGAGTCTTCATTACTGACGAGGCTTTGTTGGCTTTGAGAGTAATAACGTCGCGACCATTTTTTTCCGAGCGCGTATCGCTGATATTTAGAGCTATTAAATATTTAGAGCTTACCGACCTTGATTGTGTACAACGAGAAGAACAAGTAAGTAATTAAAATTCTTTTAACGATCCGGGTTCAAGTACAAACACGTGGACTTCAGTAAAGTTACAGCCTACCTCCACTGCTGAACATAGATTTCTCTCAAGTTTGGATGGATATTAGAGACGAGAATAGACCGCCGACTGATTGACCGATAGGCGGTGCGGGTTGGCGAATTTTATTTTTCATCGAAATATTTTGTCTTTTCTCACTACGTATTCATTCAAAGCCGATCACGGGGTAAATCAGAACAGAGATGAATGGGTCTAACTCGGAATCACTCTGCACCGCACACTAGTTGAAATTCTAGAAGTATTTAAGGTATATAACAGGACACAAGCCTTAAAAAAAAACTTTTAACAAAAATTCGTTTGCTTTAGGTGTTACGGACAGACCTCTGTGCAGAGTCTGCATGTAGACAGACGAAATGGCGCTCCATGTCCTGCTGAGATGCTATATAGTCCCAGGCTGTCGCATAAAGAGATTGCTGTGCTGCCTTAAGGAGCTTGGTTGGTTACACCGAGGCGTCGTAAGATGCGACTGAGGTACCGGTACAGACAGCTTTTATAAGTACAGAATAACACTATAATATGCAATGCTGTCATTATACTGCTCGTGGGAACGCAATGCTGAGTAAGATTTTTTTTTACTCGTACCAAAATGGCGGCGACGTTGTTCGCAACCCGTCACGTCTCATTTCCTGCGGCAGCGAAAAGTGGGCTACGAATGTGGTTTTTGCCGACTCGCAGACTATATGTATGTTTGTGTGCAGCGTCTCTGTTGCTCTAGAACTTTTCTACACTTCTACCCATTCAGATTTCACACACAAAGATTTCGATTGTTTCGTGGGTGCGTTTCACAGAAATAAATTTCACCTCAAAACCAACCATTTGTGTTTTTACACAAATATTGGCTCCGGTTGGGACGGGAACCCGTAGAACTGTAGTACTCTCACCACTAGGCGACGCGATCGTCAATTATACTTTTTGCCTTCTTATGTAATAACCCTGTACCGGAAAATGCAAAATCGTCTCGAGGGAGTTTGATATGGGATGGGGCATTGTGGCAAACTATGGCGAAATGTTTTTTAAATTAGATTTAGTGATCTTGAAGATGGGCTACAAAACTATTTTCTTCGTTATATCAGAAGTAAAAAATGTATTCTTTAATATGAAAGATAGTATGGTTTTCTCATAAGGCCTTTCATCCTATATCCATTGTACGCATAATTGAAGGCACATCACGTGTCCATAAAACGCGGTCAAAGAGGTTGTTTTGATGGACAAGAAGCGAAAAGGACCGGTGAAACCTTTGAAGATCAAAATTAATTTCCAAACAAATTACTAAGAGGGCTTCGTCGTTTAATTTTTTTTGTATTTTAATTAAAAACGTCTATGATTTTTTTTAACTACATTTAAATGAAACTAAAATTTAAAATTTCAATAGAGAAGATGGTTGGGTATTACCACCCGCTTGGTATCCTATAATTAACAAAATTAAATCGAACACCAAGCATACCTATACGCATACGCAAGACTTCAAGACACTGTAAGCTCATTTTGCGTAGATCGAACCAAAAATAATAATTATAAATGAAAAGGTACCCCGAATTAACTATGACATCGGAACATCTGTCATCTCAGTCTTACCGTGACCGTGGGTGCTGTAAAGCGCTCCAAACGTCGGGTTATAAATAGTATAATTAAACGTGATAAAATCCGTAAAATTAGTTTCACTTAAATGAGTAGTGTTCGCGTAAATTACATTTTTATGCTACAAGCAGAGTACGGGAATTATTATAAATAAAAAGAGTATAAATAAAAAGTACCGCTGCTTCACTATTCATGTCAAAATGTCAGAAGAATGACTCATTTGGAAGAATGAAAAATCGCAAGGCCGTATCCTAGTTTCTAGTTTACATAAAAATAAACTAATTAAGTTCCTATTTATGTCATTATGGTAATTGTAACGTCTGTCCATAACAAATGCTGTGTCACCCAGATCAGTTCTGTTTGGCCACACTCTGCGACATCAGTTCTTATGTCTCATATGCACAGCCATTGACACTATCTCTCAGTGCCCTTCAAACCAAATCGCAGTAATGTTTACACACTTCTGCTTCACGGCAGAATAACTGGCCCTGGGGTGGCACCTACCTAGACGGATTACTGCTACTTACATTTTACGGTTGTAGAATTTCAAGAAGTAGTAGAGTGTGAATATTATGTGGGGCTAGTGTAATTAATAGGGTTAGGAGACTAAGTGCCGTGTGGTGGCGGCTCGTTAAAAGAATACTACCACTCCATCTTATCCAATGGATCTCGTAAAAGGCGAGTAAGGAATTAAACTGCACTGTGCGCCCAACAGCGCATGGTGGCGATGGGCTCACCACCTATCACACCAAGTGCATGATATTATATTGGCGAAACGTGGATTGTGGCAGTCATCTGTTTTTGCAGTGAGTGCCCAGTCTCTGACTACCCCTTATGGGATACAGTGTGTTTAACTGTTATTAACTACAATTGCTTACTAATTTTATTACCTGCAACTGTAATATTATAGCTAGACAAGGTAATATTATAACTAGAGAAGGTAAACTTATAATATCTCTTTTTTCCAAAAGAATATGTTATGAAGTTTGCCACCACCACATGGATTGGATGGTCATTTGTCACAATTTTTGGAAAACACGGAGCTTTCGTAAATATAGACAAATTGAGATTCCACAAAAAATCTCCTACTCTCCGATGGTCTGCAATTAAATCATTAATAATCCAATCGTCTCATCATCATCATCACCATTTCTGCCTATCACTAGTCCACTGCTGAACACAGGCCTCCCCCATAGATTGCCACAAAAGTTTGCAGCTTTCATTTTGGGGGGATTTTTCCATAGTTACCACGTTTGGCAGGCGGGTCGGCAACCGCAGTTTACTTATTCTGATGTTCCAGGAAGATGCTGCTGCCCATCTTCTGGTTTTAATTTTCCCTCTTTCGACTTTTACGACGTGATGAGAAGGGGTGCTAGATTCTCTTAAGCCTTAAGTTCCAAGCCTCTATTTATGTAATTATGTGGAGTATGTAGTCCTACCAAACCAAGCTTGAGAGCCAACCCTTGCTCCTGGCTCGCAAGCTCAGTTGTCCGATGAAGCTTTAAAAGCTAAGAAGGCTAACAGCGAAAACTGTACCTATACAATACATACTCGTGATAATCCAAGCTTGTGAGGGCGGTGCATCTGAAGGGTAATTCGATTGCCAATCCGCCTGCCAAGCGTTCATTACATTTTGAAGTCTTTAGTTTTTTTTTATTGGATAGAGTGACGAAACGAGCAAAACGTTCACCTGATGTAAAGTTCAACGTCTACCCACAACAAATGCTGTGCCACCCAGAACATTTCTGTCGATGAAGAAATAATGAAACTATACTAGTGCTATACAAATGTATAATGGTGATAAAAGAGTCACAGCCCACACGTAAATCGAATTTTTAGCGTTTTCTTTGTGGAACATTCGTAAGATTTACAAAGGAAAAGGTGAATTTGTAGCAAATTTGATTTATCAATGATCAAATAACGATACACTCGTCGGATTTTCGTCTCATTCAAAGCAACACTCACTTACATAGACGCACTCAAGCACACGAACAAAGCATTCGCCATAAAATCTCATGAACAAAAGAAAATCAATGATTGGAGTATGTCACGTCACGTAGATTCAGATTACTTTTAGAAGAAAGTTCAGATAGCGTAACATCCTTGTTTCAAAGGCTGCCGTTATTGTTCATTTACTATATTAGATTACATACATACATTCAGTCACGCCTCTTTCCCATTGGGGTGGGTAGAGACCACATTCTATCACTTGCTACGACCCTGAAACACATATTTCGGTTCTTCCACTTTCGTTAGCGTTTTCATAAACGCTGGTCGGTTGCTGTCGTCTTTTGACATATCCTTTCCTTTAAACGTTTTCGATCTGATCGTGACACGTTCGCCTACGACGACCCTCGCAGCCATGCCCATTCACACTCGCCGCATAAAAAGTAACACAAGTAATCATATATTCATGTATTAACAAAAACTATGTTTATAAAATTATGACAAAAGATCAAAAGTGTTTTTGTCCTAATCGGTTCTATAAAACATCAAGTTTAGAGTCTTTATTTCTCATATTAAAAATATTTTTAAAAGCATTGTAACTTATTTTAAAAATATTTTTAATATGAATTAACAAAGTTACTTCATTTGCGGATTATTTAACGAAACTAAACTAGCAAAACCAAGAATTCAAACTTTTACACGGAGTACGCGAAACTGGATGTGGCAAACATACAGTTTACTCTGACTTGCTAAAACATACTCCCAAAACGACATATATTATTTAAATGCGGGCAAGTACCTTGTTACTAAGCCAGTAATTATAAAGCTCTTCTCGTTCGTTTCCTCGTTTCAGCCTTACACAAGTCCACTGCTGAACATAGACCTCCCCCATAGATTGTCACAAAAGTTAGTAGCTCTCGTTTTGGGGGCATTTTGCCATAGCTGCCACGCTTGGCAGGCGGGTTGGCAACCGCAGTTTATTTATTCGGTGTTCCAGGAAGACGCTGCTGCCCATTTCCTGGTTTTCATTTAACCTATGTCGACTTTTACGACACCCAAGGGGTGAGATGGGGTGGTAGATTCTCTTCCTACCGAAAGATGTGGACTGACAAACGTTGTAAGAAATAGGAGAAGGTGTCTTCCCCGTTAGAAGCACAGAGGAATCATATGACAGAATTATTCGATAACCTTTGGATATTGAGACTTTAATTAATGATAGCGACGTAATTAGGTCGAGGTCTCGGCTTCTGAACAAAAACAACTTTGACGGGCGTGCTCTTTGAAACAACAGATATTGAATTGCAATCATTAATTCCAGCATGCTTTGTTCAAAGTTAGCACTGTTTGATATCTGAACAAAATACTAAGTAAAATAAATATAGACCATTAAAAAGTTTTTAATCGTTCAATTTCGCCGTATTATTGAACTTTCTTCGTTGAATCGTTAGGATATGCAATACGGCACTAAACGGAGCAGTAGACTCATGGGCTAGGCGCTCGCTTTAAATTTCATAGTAAGCGAGTGACCAGGGTTTGATTCACGGTGCCGGCACCGCTAAAATGCATTTAACAAATTGCAATTTGAAGTGCTGATTTACCACGTGGTCGGCGGTGAAGGAAAACATCGTGAGGAAACCTGCATGTCTGAGAAATAAAAAATATTTCGAAGTCATGTGAAGACCCGCATCGGAGCTGCGTGTTGGATTCTTCCTAGCTCCAAAAACCCTCTCGGAAATGACAGGAGGCCTACTGTGTGCTCAGCAGTGGGACATTTACAGGCTGTTACTTTACTTTTTTTATAATAATGCAGTCCAATATTAAACATAAACATTTTAATACAATCCACGTAAAATGTAACGTCTAAATTACTCGACACCCACGAGGGCAATACATGATAAGAACTACATACATGACCCCTTTTAGATTTAGTTAAAATTAATAATATATTTTTTTTCCACCAATCATTCTACTATGGCGTTTTAGTTATTCAACCAGTATTATTGCAAATAAGATAGACGTAACTCAAATAACACTGAATGCATTCCATGTAACGTGCAATTGAACTCGAAATTTTCAGCTCGCCATGAAATCAAACAGCGCAAACGAATCTCACGCGGACATTGCGCCAGTTGGACAAACAGTAAGCCGATATACAACATGACTAAATAAGATTGATCAAAAAACTTCAACGCAGCAGCTCCAAACATCATCATGATCGTCATACCAGCCTATCACTAGTCCACTGCTAAACGTAAACCTCCCCCACATATTGCCACAATAGTTTAACTCTCATAAATTATCCCTCTGTCGACTTACGACACCTACGGGATGAGATAGGGTGGTATATTCTCTTAAGTCGCCACCGGCTCCAAACATGCTGATTCGAATTTAAGAAATTCATGATTTTCGTTTTAAAAACTAGGTAATATACATCATTTTTATATTTTGCATGCGGATCTTAGCAAATTAACTCTCCTAATTCATTATAATGGATTTCCGCAAAATAACGCCTAATTCTATTAACTAGATTTGTACTATTGAAAATCTACTGTAAACCTAAACTTATGCAGAAATCCGTCTAGGTTGGTACCACCCCAGGGCCAGTTATTCTGCCGTGAAGCAGTAGTGTGCAAACATTACTGTGTTTCGGTTTGAAGGGCACTGTGAGCTAGCGTAATCACTGGGCTTAAGAGACTTAAGAACTTATGTCTCAGGGTGATCACAGTGTGGTGTCACACAGAAATTTTCTGGGAGACACAACATTTGTTATGGGCAGAAGTTGCACTTACCATCAGGTGAACGTATTGCTTGTTTCATAACTTTATCCAATAAAAAAAAATCGTAATTATAACATAGAGATTAATGTTTAGGAGGACGATGCCGTAAATGTTTCCATGTAAAACTTTCACAACATTAAGTAAAATATAATGAAATTACGAGAAAAACAATTTCAATAACATATGTTTTTAATATATCAGAAAAAACAATTTCAACTTTAAAAAAATTAAAATGTTACTATTCTAGTAAGCCTGTGATGTAATCAATCACTCACCGAGAACGCCTTTAAAAAGACGAGGCACTGGATAATGCCCTCCATGGTGTCGCCAGTGAGGCAGAAGGTGCCGGTGAGGTGGCGGCCCTTCTTGTCGGGGGGTACGGGCGCGGCTGCCAGGCTGGCGTGCACGAGGGCGCCGCGAGCCCTCGCTCCCGCCGCGCCGCCCATCAGCCGCGTCAGCGGCTCCATATGCCTATTCACTCACCATCAGCCGAATCCACAATTACCACAATATTTCCAGCGGACACGCGCGATTTCCAATTAACACTTAATTATTAAATATAACACTCCGACGTCACAAAGTTCAAGACGATCAAAGGATTTGGCACAAGTTTCGAAGAATAAGGATTTATACTACTTAAAATTAGATTGGCAAAGTATATTTGGCATATCGTTTGCACGTTATATGTTTGGCACAATACTAAAAACTTGAGTCGTCTCAAACTTTCAGGTACTTATTGTTCGCTTCCTAAGAAACTGATCTATCTCAGATTTTCATTTTAAGACTTAACGAATAGAATTCACGACCGCTCAATTATGTCGATGCGAGAGGAGACAGAGAGCACAGACGGAGTAACAGTCCTCGTAGAGTATTGGCATAGGTTCTTGCACTCCTCGCATTGGCATTTCTGATCTTCGGGATTCCAACACTTGCTATTTAGAAGTAAATGCACCAGCGTGTATATCAACACGGCCATCCCCACTACTAAGTAGATTTCCATGCTCGGATGATCCGCTGTCTCTACCAGTCTCAAGAAATATCATAGTCAGGCATGTAGAAAATGTCAGTGATGTTCACCTGTGTCGAAACATGAGAAATTCTGAATAAAGTGTTTAACATTTGACATTACATAGCGAAATACTTAAGCGTCGTAGTTTTATAAACTATCTTTACGACCATTAACAAGAATATGTAGGTATAATATGCGAATAATCACAAGTAGTCGAACTACAGATATTCGTCAACGAGACGATAAACACAAATTTTTTAAAAAAAAACACAATTTTCACCGCATATTGGGATTACAATAACAAATTTCAAACTTGGAGTGTGACCGCAGCGCAGACATTTTGTCGATGCAAATACTCGACAAAAGTCTAAGGATACTTAGCTACATACATGCATACATAAGATCACGACTGTATCCCATAAGGGGTAGTCAGAGACTGGGCACTCACTGCAAAAACAGATGACTGCCACAATCCATGTTTCACCAAAACAATATAATGCACTTGGTGTGATAGGTGGTGAGCCCATCGCCACCATGCGCTGTTGGGCGCACAGTGCAGTTTAATTCCTCACTCGCCTTTTACGAGATCCATTGGATGAGATGGAGCGGTAGTATTCTTTTAACGAGCCACCACCACACGGCTTAGACAGAAGCTATTTATTATATATACTCTGATGAAGCTGTAACCGATGAAGCTGTAACCGATGAAGCTGTAAAAGCCGAGAAGGCTAACAGCAATTATATCTTCTTTTATTTAGGCGAATATTACACATTTAAATAAAACTACTTTTTTACGGATTTTATCGCGTTTAATTTTGAATTATTTTTACCCGACGTTTCGGATGCTTTACAGCACCCATGGTCACGGGGGGACTGAGGTGACAGTTGTCCCGATGTCACCTCAGTCCCCCCGTGACCATGGGTGCTGTAAAGCATCCGAAACGTCGGGTAAAAATAATTCAAAATTAAACGCGATAAAATCCGTAAAAAAGTAGTTTTATTTAAATGAGCAATTATATCACCGAATATATATATATATATACAAGTGAATCATGCGAAACATTGAAAATTTCTAACAAAATAATCTTATAGCAATTAATTGGAAATAAACGTATTCTGCATATTTAATCTGTTGAAATAATGTGTTGAAAATCCTTTTTGAAATCGGAAAGCCGTTAGCCGTATTGCTTTCACAAATAGAGCAATTCAATATAACGAGCGGAATTGTTTCAGATTCGTTTTAACATGGTAGGATTACAACGAAAATACATTGACGGATTATATACGTTGTTAATGACTATATATGTCCCTAATTAAATTTAATGGACAAATAAATAAAATAGATACGGCTCCCCCGTCTGTCCAACCGGATATATATATTTTTTATTGAATAGAGTGACGAAACGAGCAAAACATTCACCTGATGTCAAGTGCAACGTCTACCCATATCAATTGTTATGTCACCCAGGTCATTTCTGTGTGACACTACAGCGCGCCCGTCATCCTGAGACATCAGTTTTATATTAATATATAATGGAATGAATATTTGGAGAATAAATTGGTCCAAATCATGAATAATACCTCCAAATAACCCAATTTTGTATAAGTCATTCGTTTTTCGTATATAATTTTTAACAGTACTTATGTAGAATTTACCAAATGCTTGGTGGTTAATGAAACCGTCGTGAGGCAATTGGCATGTTTGATGACGACATGTTAAGTTCACCAAATCACATTGGAGCAGCGTGGCGAGCTCTTCCCAGCTCAAAACCCTCTCAGACTTGAGAGATGAGTCTCATAGATATTCCTCATCATCATTTCAGCCTATCACTAGTCCACTGTTGAACAGAGGCCTCCCCCACAGATTGCTACAAAAATTTGTAGTTCTCATTTTTGGGGGATTTTGCCTAGGCAGGCGGGTTGGCAACTCATAGATAATAATAGACTGTTATTCGACTTATTGTAACTAAGATTCCAAAATCTAATTTAATAATAAATAATTGTATAAAAAAACATAAAATTTATAGCCTTTCTAAATAAATAAAAAAATTGAGACGTAACGGACATATGAAGTTTTTCATAGAAGAAAGTGATGAGACGAGCAAAACGTTCACCTGATAAGGGTAAGTGCAACGTCTGCCCATAACAAACGAATATTTCTGTGTGGCACCACCCTGCGCCCGTTCCCCAGAGACATCAGTTCTCATATAATTAGTAATTAGCTATCATCTTCCGACCGCAACACGGTAATGTTTGCACACTACTGCTCCCGCCAGTGAATCAATATGTTAACAAATAATTTATAACCTCCGTTCATAATTATTATCTCAGCCTATCACTAGTTCGCTGTTGATATATAACCCCCCCCCCCCCCATAGATTGCCACAAAAGTTAGTAGATCCACTTTAGGGGGTTTTGCCATAGTCGCCACGCTGGCGGGTTGGCAACCGCAGTTTATTTATTCAGATGTTCCAGGAGGATGCTGCTGCCCATCTCCAGGTTTTCATTTTCCCTATGTCGACTTTTACGACACCCACGGGATGAGATGGGGTGGTAGATTCTCTTAAGCCGCTACCACACGGAGAACCATCGTTAATATATAAATAACAAGACGTTACGAACAATGGAAATTTCTAAACAGTACTACATTCTTGAAATTACATATGTCTTTGAGTAATTCATATTTTCATATTCGCGGTTGTTCAGTAAACACCGCAGCGACGGCATGAATAATAAAATAAAATAAAAATATAAGAGGACTGTAAAGTATTTTCCTCCGGGATATCGAACAGCCATTTTCAAATGCAATTCAGGTTATAGCGCCATCTGAAATGCATTGTTGCACTCTTTCACGTCGCAATGAAATAAGCAGTGATAAGTTTACAAGAGTTTACGGAGTTGAACATTAAATTACCAAATCCACAATAAAAGTCATTTTCTTTTTCTTCATACATACATGCACACATTCACGCCTTTTCCCCATATAAGTGGTAGGCAAAGAACACACCCGCAGCTCGCTTTTCGCCCACGCGGTAAACGAGACGTAACGGGTGGCGAACCACTCCGCCGCCACTTTGGTTCGAGTCAGTAACATTTTTACTCCCCATTGCGTTCCCACGAGCGTCTAGGGGAATATGTAACACCGCGGTAAATAAATTTTCTGCCGATTATATTTATCACTTTTAAATTCAATAAGAAAGCAACTCCGATACCAACTATTTTCGAACCGACCATCCATTGCGTTGGAAAAGTTACCAAAATGTTTATGGTTTCAAGCATTTAATTCCTATATGCCGTCCGAGAAAATATAATTCCTATGATTAGTCCATTGATGGACATAAGCTTCCCACAAGGTAGGATTTGCCATAATTACCTCGCTTGGCACGCGGATTGACAATCGCGGCACCAGACGCCTTGAACTTCAAATGCCGTCCGGTTGGGTCTAGTTTTTTTCGGGATGTTTATTCCGCGACCTATCATCCACGATATCATTCCGGCATTTCCCTTTCTCTTTCCCTCAGTCGGTTCTTATGGCGCCCACGGGATGAGCTGGTGTGGCAGATTTTCTTACGCTAACACCATACGTATGTCAAATAAAAGACATATATCGATACATGCGTAATCATACCTAAATGTATACTGTATATAAAATTATTTCTTTATTTAACATTCTTTGTATGTATGTTTAAATGGATATAACTTAAAATCTGACGGATTTTGATGGTTAGACGCAGGCGAACGATCACGATCAGATCGGAGGCTTTTTAAGGAAAGATCACGACAAAAGTACCCGCAACCGACGAGCTTGTATGAAAACTGTAATGCAAGTAGAAGAAGCGAAAGATGTGTGCCAGAACCGTAGCAAGTGGAAAGATGTGGTAGCAGTGGGAAAGAGGCGTGACTGAATGTGTGCATGATTCCGGAAGTAATGATAGGCTACGTTTTATTGATAATTTAAAATGATTGAATGATATCAATTATATATGGCGCTTTCACGAAATGGAGATTTTTTAGCGACTAAAAAAATAAATTATTACTCAAACGAAGCTGAGTATTTCTTCTAGTAATCGTATAAATCTATTAATTTTAATAACAAACACATTAAAAAGGTTAACATTCGTTGCTAGACGTAATCAAGTAGAGCTATTTACTTTAACTTTCATATGGATACACACAAAAACACAAATTAAAATGAATATGCCTTCATGAATATGATAATGGTTCGATAAATAAGTAAAACAATAACAACGCACAGAAAGGTACGGCACGGGAAAATTATACACGACGCAAGAGAGGATATCGGTTGAGCGAGTTTATCTAAACACACAATTAGTTCATAATAATAAAAAGTCACTGTATTATCACGATCAGATCGAAATCGTTTCAACCTCCACGTACGTATAATTAATAAATGAAATCAAAAACCAAGCATACCACTGCAAGACTTGAAGATACAGTTAGCTCTTTTTGCGTAGATCGGACTAAGATTAATAATTAAAAGCTGAACATACTCCGGGTGAACTATGACATCAGGACATCTGACACCTCAGTAAAGTGAGCACTCGAAACGTCGTGTTATAAATAGTAAAATTAAACGCGATAAAATCCGTAAAATTAAACGCGATAAAATCCGTAAAATTAGTTTCATTTAAACGACATAATGTCAAGTCACTGCTAATATGTCTCACTGCTGAGCACACTCCTTTTCTCATTGTGAGAGGGTTCTTCAACCGGGAAGTCCGCTACGCTGGTCTAAGAGCCGTGGTACCTCAAGGGACGGATGCTCGCCTTAAATTTCATGAAACGCGAGTGACCTGATCCCCGGCGCCGGCACCTCTAAAACTGTTCTGCAATTAAAAGTGCTGATTTACCGCGTACTGAGCGACGAAGAAAACATCTTGAAGAAACTGGCATGTGTGCGGAATACAAATATTTGGTATTATAAAAAGTCTGGTGGTAGGATTCCTATGCAGGAATCAGTCTACGTAGGTACCACCCCAGGGCTAGGTATTCTGTCGTGAAGCAGTAGTGTGCAAACATTAGGGCACTGTGAGCTACCGTAATCACTGGGCATTTGAGACTTGAGAACTGATGTCTCAGGGTGACGGGCACAGTGTGATGTCATAGCTTTTGTTGGTGAATCAGGTGAACGTTTTGCTCGTTTCGTCACTTTATACAATAAAAAAGTCCGCAAAAATATGATGAACATAGCAATTAACATAGTAAAATAAAAGTAATATGTGTTGGCGATATAAAACAATTTACACCTTACTTGGAATCGTGGGCGTCATCAGTTAGGGAAATACCAACATTCTCGCCTGACAGATGACAGTTGATAAGTTATTACTCACAAACATTGAAGATTTTTTTAAATTCTAACTTCAAAAATTACGTCCGCGTTTGGATCACGGACAAATACATACTCGTATGTGTACCAAACCTAAAGTTAATCGGTCGATTATTGCTTCAGAGCTACGAGAATTGGCTGTGACAGACAGACACACGAGTGATCCTATAAGAGTTTCGGTTTTTCATTCGGAGGTATGGAACGATAAAAAATAAGAAACCACTTGATATTTTTTAATTTCCTAACACGTGAAAATTCTTGAGATAATAATATGATAAGAAAAGCTCAAACAGGAGAATATAATACGCCATCAATTCTAATAAAGGCTCTTAACGATTGTTCTCAAATACAATAGGTGAAAAGTTATCTAAATCAAAATCAACGGCAGGATATTTAAAACCACAACACCAATGAAGCGTTCTAACAGACAAAAACATCCGTTGATTGCGTTTCTACAGACAAATGTAGTGCATCTTTCTCCAGCGCCCTCGCAAACACGCCCCGTCTAATAGGAAACGTGACCGCCCGCCCTACAGCCTACAGATAAACCGCCCTGGTTGTAAAGTATGACAACGCTGAATATTAATACCGGCATCCAACGCGGATACGTTATCGACGACATTGCTCCGTGGGAAATTAGTTTCTTTCGTTGTTTTCCATTCAATTTTAAGTGGCTAACAAGCATTTATTGAAATGAAAATTATTTATTTTTCAACGCAAGAAAAACAAATTTCGTTTGACGAACGTAATTTTTTTTTAAATCTACCACCGTTTCGTAATGAGGTAACTCTGACGGAGAAGAAACAGGCGAAAGAAACTCAGTAGGTATCCTCTTTTTGTTATTGTTTTATCTTAGTCAAAAGTTTTACTGGTGGTAGGATACCTATGCATCTATGTAGGTACCACCCCAGGGCCAGTTATTCTGCTGTGAAGCAGTAGTGTGCAAACATAACTGTGTTTCGGTTTGAAGAGCACTGTGAGCTAGCGTAATCACTGGGCATATGAGACTTAAGAACTGATGTCTCAGGTTGACGGGCGGAGTGTGTGTTATGGGCAGACGTTGCACTTACCATCAGGCGAACGTTTAGCTCGTTCCGTCACTTTTATGAAATAAACAAAAAAAAAAGTACATAACTATAAACTTACAAAGAACAGTCTCATAGAAAACCCAAGCACGTTCCATGACAAAATGCTAGACAAGATTCAATAAGAAATGTATAATTGCATTGCAAACTCGAGCAGACCAGCTTCCACCAACAGCAATTGTTCACAAGTATGACGAATGTGGCAGCCTTCGCATATTGGGAGGCGTTCGAGTTAAGAAAAGCAAGCGGCGGCTTAAGAGAATCTAAACACCCCATCTCATCCCGCGGGTGTCGTAAAACAAGACAGGGGAAAAATAAAACCTAGGGGATGGGCAGCAACATCATACTGGAATATCTGAATAAATAAACTGCGGTTGCTCGCCTGCCAAGCGTGGCAACTATGGCAAAATCCCCCCAAAATGAGATCTACAAAGTTTTGTAGCAATCTATGGGGGATGCCTATGTTCAGTTGTGGATAACTTAGTAGTTGAAATGATAGCGTAATAATTTGCTGGTATGGTAATGGTTTTGGTGGTACATCAAAAATTGTATTTTTGTTGAGCAACATATTATATAAGTAAATACTTTAAAATATTAAAAACTATCATCATTTACACAGATGTGGTCTCTGCCTACCCCTATGGGAAAGAGGCGTGACTATATGTATGTATAGATACATCAGTGTCATCATTTAATAAACTATCATTTAATATGTATCACTAAGTGCTATTGTTCTGTGGATGAAATCTTGATTGACAAAGAAACGTAGCAAATATTCAGTTTTCTTCACATATTTTACATATTTCGAGTGTATGTAATTGGTTTGACAATATGATATTTCTATTTTTGTAAACTTCATTTAATTATAATATTTTATTATATTGAATATTGTCAATTGACATGAATTCTCACTATAATGAAATGTTTAACTATGTCACTGTTGCTTTTTTATAGGAGGAAGTGACGAGACGAGCAAAACGTTTACCTGAAGGTGAGTGCAAAGTTCGTCCACAACAAATGATGTGTCACACACAACACTTCTGTGTGGCACCACACTGCGCCCGTCACCCTGAGACATCAATTCTTATGTCTCTTATGCTTAGTGATTACGCTAGATCTTAATGCCCTTCAAACCGAAACACAATAATGCTTCACGGCATTATTATTTAAACAAAAATCATGTTTGCATGCATTCCTTTAAATGGTAAAATGTGTTTGATAGCTATAGCACAAGTATGCAAATGATTACTTGATTAAACTGGTTTTGTTGTAGTAGTAATAATTTTTTTTTATTGTACATAGTCACCCTGAGACATCAGTGTTTAAGTCTCAAATGCCCAGTGATTACGCTAGCTCACAGTGCGCTTCAAACCGAAACACAGTAATGCTTGCACACTACTGCTTCACGGCAGAATAACTGGCATTTGGGTGATACCTACCTAGACGGATTCCTGCCATCAAACTGTAGCCATCATGATAAACATACATCAAAAATAACATAATTATAACATATACTTATAACTTTCAATAAAACGAAAACAAATCATAACCGTAGCGGGAGTTACGCGTTTAATCTTTATAACTATGTCATTAAATAATCAATTACGGATTAAAATCCAAGAGCCAAGCCAAACATAAATTAAAATTCATTTATTCAGTGAATAGACCACAAGGGGAGCGTGAAACGAACTCATTAATGATTCAACCGATGCTTCAGTAGTGCCGCTGACGAGAGGCGTCAAGAAACTCGCTAATGATGGCAGTGAAATCTGCAGTCATTAATAAGTACTTCAACATGAACTACAGTATCAAATGAAATCCTAACTGCCAATCAGTGTATTATTACAGTAAAAATGACGGAAATAAACACGGAATTGTAATGACGCCAAAATCAAATCAAATCATACACATACATAAGATCACGACTGTATCCCATAAGGGGTAGTCAGAGACTGGGCACTCACTGCAAAAGCAGACGACTGCCACAATCCACGTTTCACTAAAACAATATAATGGTGTGATATGTGGTGAGCCCATCGCCACCATGCGCTGTTGGGTGCACAGTGCAGTTTTATTCCTTACTCGCCTTTTACAAGATCCATTGGATGAGATGGAGTGGTAGTATTCTTTTAACGAGCCGCCACCACACGGCAAATCAAATCGCGAGTATGGAACTTAAAACGAGAATTTTAAAATACTAAAGAAGTAATCAATTAAAAAAAACTCTAGGAAACTATATTTACTATATCTACTTTTCACCATAACAAAGGTTGACTGGTAGAGAATGCCACTAGGCATTAAGTCACCCCATTATAGCCCTTAGCTTAAAGTGTCAGCAATGAAGAATTAATAAAAGTGAGATAAATGTTAATATTTTGCCTAGTAAATTTCGAAATTTGCCAAAACAGGAAAGGTATAAAATAAATAAAATTTAATCAAATATCATTAATAAATTGTAACTTTGATGAACTTATTTAAATGTGTTTATTGGTTTGTGTTAATTAAATACAACGTATAGCAAAGTTTGACGTCATGAATATACATTCCTTGATGAATTCCAGTGTTTCACTTCATTATTATACCATCAAATCATCAATTATTGATTTAGTATCAACTGAGTAATCTGGCTTTCGTTCCAATCAACTTTCATACTAAAACGTGGAGCAACCCAAACATTAGATTGATGCAACAAACCAATGTCACTTTCAAACTATTTGTCCACCCATCCACAAATCGTCCAAAACCTGACGGTAAGTGCAAAATCTGCCCATAACAAACGCTGTGTCACCCAGAACATTTCCGTGTGACACCACACTGCGCCCGTCACCCTAAGACATCAGTTCATAAGTCTCATATAAAAAAAATAGTTAAAGTTTCAGCCTATAAATGTCCCACTGCTGAGCACAGGCCTCCTGTCATTTCTGAGAGGGTTTTGGAGCTAGGAAGAATCCGCCTCGCTGCTCCAATGCGGTTTGGCGGACTTCATATGTCTTCAAATATTTTTAATTTCTCAGACATGCAGGTTTCCTCACGATGTTTTCCTTCACCGCCGAGCACGTGGTAAGTCAGCACTTAAAATTGCAATTAACAATTTTTAGAGGTGCCGGCACCGGGCATCGAACCCTGGTCACTCGCGTACTATGAAAATTAAAGCGAGCGCCTAGCCCCTGAGCTCTCATATGCCCAGTGATAAAGCTCACAAACTCCTTTACACCGAAACACAGTAATCAAAGTCAAGTGCACTTTATGTATTGCCTGCAGGTTAATCTTTTAGTTCCATATTTCTACAAACACGTAAAATTCAAACAATGGAAAATTCCTACGGTAAATGCAGAGAACTTGTTAAATTATCCTCTTAAGTTAATGAGTATAAAAATTAACCTGTCTGAATTCACTAAATCAATGTTAAACTTTCTAAATAGTAGTTAAAGTATGTACCTAGGACCGTTCGCTCTAGACGTTTAAATAGAATTTTTGATTCCATATTCATTTTGACTTTAGTAATAACCGTCTTATACATTTTCAAATAAATTCCATATTTGTCGAGACTTATACATAAATATATAAGAGTCAACACGTATATCACTGGCGGTAGGATTCCTGCATAGGAATCCTACCGCCAGAGAAGCCTAGGTAGTTACCACCCCAGGGCCAGTTATTCTTCCGTGAAGAAGTAGTGTGCAAACATTACTGTGTTTCGGTTTGAAGGGCACTGTGAGCCAGCGTAATCACTGGGCATATGAGACTTAAGAACTTATGTATCAGGGTGATGGGCACAGAGTGGTGTCACACTGAAATTTTCTGGGTGTAACAGCATTTGTTATGGGCAGACGTCGCACTTACCATCAGGTGAACTTTTTGCTCGTTTCATCTCTTTATCTACTATTCAATTTATCTACTATATGTGTGATAGGTGGTGAGCCCATCGCCACCACGCTATTGGGTGCACAGTGCAATTTTATTCCTTACTCGCCTTTTACGAGATCCATTGGATGAGATGGAGTGGTAGTATTCTTTTAACGAGAAGCCACCACACGGCTAATCTAATAATATTATTATCTAATAATCTATTAATAATGTAATCTAATAATAATACCAATATTTTTATTATTAAAATAACAAATTGCTGTGAATGAACTATTTGCCAGTGAATTATCTTTTAACATAAGAACAACATAACGTCGAATAGGTTCCACAAAAAGCACCTCAAACCCTTATTGAACGTGCTCTGCCAGCGGCGTGACTGATGGTAGAGTGATCATAACTGAAGGTCATACGGGACGCTAAAGTATAACGCTGTATCACATCATGACACCACTGACATTTCTAGATCACGGGGGAGTCATGGTAGGCCGGTGATATACGAGCAACACGTAAGGTTAACACGCGTCGCACGCGTGACACGCTGAGAGCGTCTCGAACACGTGCGTCTCTCAGGGCGGGCGGCCGATCACTGAAGGCCGGGACGCCCCCGCCCAACCCCCAACCCCTAGCCTCGCCCTGCCCGCCCCGCCACAGAGACTCTCAATTATTTTATTGGGAAAGCTAATGAGACGAGAGGCATCGAGTCGATCGTTGTCTGATATTCCCATGGTTACATTTAGGCGCGAATCTATCCGTCGCGCTAGTTCACTGCAAGCGTTATGGATGTAAGTCTAGACTAGATTGTTTTCTTTCGTTTGTGTTACTTTGTTCTTTATTTAGTGTCAATCGATTCAAAGTCATCATCGTTTCAGCCTATCACTAGTCCACTGTTGAACATAGGCCTCCCCCATAGATTGCCAAAAAACAAGGAAGTTTGTGGCTGTTATTTTGGGGGATTCAGGTGTTCCAGGAAGGTGCTGCTGCCCATCTCCTATTTTTCGTTTTCCCTCTGTCGACTTTTACGGCTCTCATCGGGACGAGATAGGGTTGTAAATTCTCTTCAAAATGTATCCGATACAAAAAGACATGCTTTTCACAAAATAACTGAAGGGTACATCTTTTTTTTAAACAATGCTAAACTTGGATTTCTTCTGTGTCGTGGGTGCGTTACATAAATTTCGCATGAACAATATAACCAGATCCGAAAACCAACAATTTGAGTTCTTGCACAAATGTTGGCTCCGGCCGGAATTCGAACCCTAGAGTCGCGGCTTTAAAGTCAGGTACCCTGAACACTAGGCACGCGGTAATCTCAAAAAAAAATATTAATCCGATTTGAAAATTATTTCTTCTTTACTAGCCCATCTATTGATGAAGGTTCCAGATCAGAGGTTGCCAGAATTTTTCTCTCATAGAACACTTACAAAATTTACAGCTTGCAGCTACATTTCTACCATTTTCCCAAAACCATAACTAACTAAGCCATTTTTTGTCACGCCAACGTAGACCCCCGTCAAGTCTCCCGTGGACCCCTGAGGGTCCACCAAGACCACTTTGGGAAGTAATTGTTATGTTATGGTACGTTATTACGCTGAAAACCGAACACTAATGAGAAGACCCAAAATGTAAACGCAAACGCTCAGGGAAGTGAGATACCATGCCGTACGGCGCAACGGTGGTCGGCTTATCTTAAGCGGGTGCAGTGTGGTGTCATACGAAGGAGTTCTGGGTGGTACAGCTTTGCATACATTAAACGTTTTGCTTGTTTCGTTACTTTGTCCAAATACTTATAGATATATAACACTTTATAAAAAAATATGTGAGAAATGTCAACAAAACATACGAAGCCTATAAACAGTACAACTACGAATGCGAGGAGACATTAATCCCGTGGAAACTGAAATATCAAAGGGTTGAGTAAATAAATAACTCAGGGCTGATTATTCAAAGGTCGGTGCCTTGGCAACGGTACACGTTAGAAATATTTTTCTTTACAGTAAGTATAACAAAAAACGTAGCATACATTTATTCTTAAATAGATAATTATGGACTCTGCCCAGCTCAACGGTTTGCGTAAGTTCTCAGAAGTTTGCACAAGGTCCTAGATTAAAATATTCTGCAAAACCTAACCTGGAGATTCTTTTTGTTAGCAAAAAATCTCCGATGTTATGCGTGCGTTTTACATACACAACACAAACAGAGCCGCAAAACCAACAATTTTTGTTTTTGTGCATAAATGTTAGCGCCCGCTGGTATTTGAACCAAACCAAACCAAATGCTGTGTCACCCAGAACATTTCTGTGTGAGACCACACTACTTCCGTCACCCTGGAACGTCAGTTCTTAAGTCTCATATGCCCAGTAATTACGTAAGCTGACAGTGTCCTTCAGACTGAAACACATTAATGTTTGCACGCTACTGCTTTACGCCACAATAACTGCACTTCGGTACCACCACAGCACGTACCTAGACGGATTACTGCAGAGAATCTTAACGTTTTGAAACTGCGTCATCTACTAATAAAAGAGTTGAAAATAAACAACATATGTATAAAAGTTCTCGCCGTGTGTTCAAACATCAAAAAACTCAATTTCTATCTAGTTTAATCTAACAGAAATGGACTACAAAAATATACATGTAGAATATAAAATGGATAAAACAGAAAAAGGCAGGCATCAATAAGAATTAGGATTCGGTCCACGTAGAGGAGCGATCGCCGATACCTGCGTGCGATCCCAGCGGGAGAGAACATTAAGACGAATCAAATATTTACACAAGTTTACAACATATTGTACAAACATAAGGAATAGAATTACCTGAAATGGACGCATTGAATATTAATGAAGCCATTTCCAGCCATTTAAATTCAAATGTAAAGGTAGAATATACATGAAATTGATTTTGGGAAACCGTGCTGATTATTGGCCGTGTGGTAGCGGCTTAAGAGAATCTACCACCCCATCTCGTCCCGTGGGTGTATAAAAGTCGACAGAGGGAAAATTTATAGCTGAAGATGGGCAGCAGCATCTTCCTGGAACATCATAATAAATAAACTGCGGTTGCCAACCCGTCTGCCAAGCGTGGCAACTATGGCAAAATCCCCCCAAAATGAGAGCTACAAACTTTTGTTGCACTCTATGGGGGAGGCCTATGTTCAGCAGTGGACTAATGGTAGGCTGAAATGGTGGTGGTGGTGGTGCTGATTATCCCGCATTATTACCATACGTCTCTAGTACTGTGCAGGGCAAGTTGTACAGCATAACGCAATGGAGACATATTTTGTAATAATAATTTATTTTTTAACTATTTACAACGTTCCGAGCGCTTTACAGCACCCATGGTCGCGGGGTGACTGAGTGGTACTAACAGATAACGGATACATTCGGTAAACGGGTTATCTCACCACCATCCATCACAGTTAGCTACCGCGGAAAAATCTTTGTTTCATACGAGAGATCTGTGACAGGATGTGACCTGGACACCGAGGTTCAGAATGTCAAGCAAGTTTTGCACGACAACGAGCCACGGGTACCGCGCCTAAGTCACAGGAACCGAGTGATACCGGCCACAGTCGAGCATATGTCAGAGGAATCACGGACAAGATTGGCTATATCTTGAAGCGGGCTTTCATAAGAACATTTTTAAGCCACCAAAAAAGATAATCCAGTTTTTACAATTTGTCAAGTGTAATGTCCCTCTACGCGATGCTGGAGTTTACAAGGTAGATTGTGATCTCTCATACATAGGGCAAACAAAAAGATCTTTAAAAACGCGCGTAAAAGAACACATAGCTGATGTGAAGCGTCGACGCTCTAGGAAGTCTGCAGTTTGTGACCCTGTTCTGGACTATCCCAACCGTTATATTAGATGGATCCTGTGGAATGGAATCCTATAATTACATATAAAATACTATCGAATACTGTCGAAAGCTATCAACCTTGCGGGATATATTAAAGCACAAGAAATGTCATCATCGACCACACAAAAACCAACAATTTGCGTTTTTGATCAAATGTAGCGTCAAACTCGGATCGAATCCTCCAGTGACTATAGCGTATTCTCTACCAGTTAACCCATTGTTATGGTGAAAAGTAGATGGATCTATGCTTTCTATGTTTTATGTGGTGAGTGAAAAGAACTGGTTATTGTTACCCAGCTACTGGTAGAGGTGTTCCACCATAGTCTTCAAGGGTCAGCAAAGCATCTTTAACGTCTATTAGTCACATTTACCATGTTACTGGTTGTAGAATTTCAAGAAGTAGTAGTGTGTGAATATTATGTGGGGCTAGTGTAATTAATAGGCATAGGAGACTAAAAATTGAATGACACAGCATTTGTTATGGATAGACGTTTTACTTACGATCAGGTGGACGTTTTGCCTCGACACTTTCTCCTATAAAAAAAAAACTTTACATCTTGTCGAAATATTTTTATTTCTCACAGATTCAACTGAGTCTTCAAAAAATTTTTCTTCACAACCGGGCTCGCGGTTAGTTAGAACTTTACAATTTAAGTGGTGGTGGCAGCGAGGAACTGACCTCTGATTGCCCAATTACTGCCTTCTTCTTCTTCTTCATAATTTTCCTTTTAATAGTCGACTGCTGGAAGCCTCTCCCTAAAAGAGGGGATTTGCAATAATCACCACGCTTGACAAATTTCCTAAGATACTTTAACTGGAAACTACAAAAGAGCTCTATAACCAATATCCCGAGACACTGATAGACAACTTCTTGTTGATAAAGTATAAAATATAAAGTTTATTTTAATAATACTAACAAATGCGCAGACAGGTACATTGCCAGTAATGAAAAACTTCAGACAAGAGAAGTACGATAAATAGGACATCACGTTTCTAATCACGTGATCATAAGCGCGCTAAAACAAAAAGCGAGTAAAAGAAAAAAGTTCTAAATATTAATACTCCCCCATGCTTCAAAAGGTTGGATGTGGCCAGGGCAAGGAGACGCGGAACATCAAAAATTCACAAAAGGCGGCTAAGTACGTCCCGCAGGTTGCGCTCAGGGGGTCAGATGTCAAAGAAAAAATTATTGCTGGCTCGGATAGCCTCATTCCTCACCCGGTCCATTTATACGAGACGTTGAATAATACACTGCTGCTAAATATAACGTTGCCTAGCTAACCTCTTAAAGATCAGATGAACATGTTATATAAAACCACTAGCAGAAAAGCCCGTCGTTGCCCGGGTTATAATTTATGTCTGTAGTATTTGAAAATGTCTTCAGAAGATGCCTATTCGTGCGTTTGTCCGCGAGACCGGCAGCATTACGTATGATGTAGCTTCACTTCTCCCACTTATTACCATATCTCAATAACAGATCGCCCGTTGCCTTATAGACAAAGACGAAAGAGTTTATTGAATTTTTGGGTTTCTGTTCTTGTCTTGTTTTTATTTCATAGTGTTTTGTTGTGATAAAGAAAAAGTAATTTCATTCTTTTCTTTCCTGCTTTGTTTTCGATATACATAACTAATATACTTAAAATTTAAATGAAACTAAGTTTACGGATTTTATCGCGTTTAATTTTTTTACTATTTATAACCCGACGTTTCGAGTGCTTTACAGCACCCATGGTCACGGGAGGACTGAGGTGACAGATGTCCTGATGTCATAATTAACCTGGGGTACCTTCAGCTTTTAATTATTATTTTTGGGTCCGATCTACGCAGAAAGAGCTAACTGTGTCTTGAAGTCTTGCAGTGGTATGCTTGGTTTTTGATTCAATTTTATTTGGTATGCTTGGTACCTCAGTCCTCCCGTGACCATGGGTGCTGTAAAGCACTCGAAACGTCGGGTTATAAATAGTAAAAAAAATTAAACGCGATAAAATCCGTAAACTTAGTTTCATTTAAATGTGTAGTGTTCGCGTAAATATAAGAAATCATTATACTTAAAATTGCTAAATGAAAGCATTTTAGTTCACAAAACAGTTTAAAAAAAATTGGTTACAGTTATAAAACACAATTTAGATACGCCTAAACTAAAAACAGATCGTGATAATTATTTACATAAACACGGCGTCCTTGTTAACGTGGACTAAGAGTTCAAGTAAATCAAGAACCTGAGAGATATTACAATCAAACAAATATTAAATTAGTTTTGTTTTTCAGGAGAAGGTGTCGAGAAAAGCAAAACGTTCACTTGGTGGTACGTGCAACGTCTGCCCACAACAAATACTGTGTCATTTATGCCCAGCAATTACATTAATTCTCAGTGCCCTTCTGACCGAAACGTGGTAATGTTTGCACACGACTACATCACGACAGAATAACCGACCCTATGGTGCTACCTAGACGGATTCCTAAGTGCATAGGAATCTCAACACCAGTGAAATTAAAAAACTTGCCCATTGTTATCTATGTATAACAAATTTTATGTCAGTAGCTCAAAATGTTTTATGGTACTCGTATATCTGCTCATGTGTGTCAAACAAATTTAAAAAAAAAACCATCGCCACAAATATAATAAAAGATTTATCAAAACAATGAAACGACATTTACTCACAACACAAGTGATTCCACCGAAAAAGTTAATTAAAATACTGTCCAACTAATCAAGAAGGCAGATTTCTCGACTTCGCGCATCGCAAACTTTCTCCTTTCGCCGACTGGCAGCCGACAAAACACATAACTTCATTTTCCGTTAAAGTCTGCCATTTATTATAAATCGAAAATTCAAAATGTAATTACGATATAAAATTACTGCTTCCAGGTTCCCCCTTTGTTTAAACAATTCAAAGTATATAACAGCTGCCATGACATTAGATGTGATATAAGACTTCATTGCACTCAAGTCCCTATTGTGAGAAAGTAGCTGATGCCATGTACGTATAACACAAGTTAACCAAAAAAAATTGTGTTGATATAAGTCTATATGGTGATGATATAAATGACAGGATATATTGGCCGATGATGACAGCGACCGCTTTATGATAACAACGCGCTTATGATTACAAACGACACTAGTTTTTTTTTATTAGATAAAATGACGAAACGAACAAAATGTTTACCTGATGCTACGTCCAACGTTTGCCCATAACAGATGCTGTGTCACCAAGAACATTTCGGTGTGGGCACCACACTGCATCCGTCAACCTGAGACATCAGTTCTTAAGTCTCCTTTGACCCTTCAGACCGCAACTCAGTAATGTTTGCACACTACTGCTTAACGCCAGAATAACTTATCTAGACGGATTTCTGCATAGGAAATCATACCACCACTAAATACATTATTTGTAGAGCGACCTACTACGAACGATGTACTAGATTGGACAGGAAGTGAATTGTTCCTGGTGGCTTAGGATTGTGCATTGCGGCAATCCACGGAGACGACTTAAGTTCGGCAATGGCCTTGAGCAGGGCTGCAAAATAAAAACAACGATATGTATTATTCAGAATCAGAATACTTTGTATCCAATAGGAACCAAGGTTGGTAAATACATACGTATTTATTGACTAGTTATAATAGAACTGTAAGTTTCAAGTACAATAAATTACAGATCACTCTCTAGGGTTTCACATATCGCCCTTTTTCCAATATACCGACTCTCTAACTTTTGTCCCTCTAAGGTGATCGAACGATTACTGAAGCTTTTGATCTTCAAAGTCGTCGAACATTTTTGTCCTATATTTTTAAGATGCCTGTATTTGACCTCATTGCTATCTTTTATGACTTTTTACCACTACAACTTTTCTGGTATAAACTTGAAATTATAGTAGACGGTGAGATAACCTGTGACGCTGTCGTTTCTTACTCGCACATACATATATTGAGTGGTAGTGTTATTACTAAGAACTGTGTCTTAAGGAGACGGACGCAGTGTGGAGCCCCGCGGAAATGTTTTAGACCACAGCAGTTGTTATGGACAGACGTTACGCGCTTACCATCAGCTTGACAACCGCGTGGCCTAGTAGTCAGAGTACCTGACTTCTATGCCGCGGGACCTGGGTTCGAATCTCAGCCGGCAATCCCAATAGCACAAGATTTGTGCTAAAACACAAATTCTTGGTTTTCGGGTCTGGTTATGTTGTTTGTCCCCGTGTTTCTGACACTGCATCCTAACCTACCTCCGATCTTATCGCAATAGCGTTACATCGGGCGCGGGTAGGTTGGGACGAGTGAGTGCCTCTGTGTTTGCGTGTACACTTGTGGCACTATAATATCTCCTGCGCAGTTGATGGCTCTCGACATTCGGATTCGGAAGTTGTCGTCGTGGTCGAAATCGGCTAGGAGAACATGATTACCATCAACGTTCCCAACGGTTTTGTCTCTGTGTGCTTTGTGACCAACACATTGCCACAGCTATCTGTACAGTAAGTACTAAAAAAAAAATCAAAAAATGTGCCGGACAAAAATGTTTATTTTTGTGTTCTTTATTTCTTTTACATATAAGATTTGCAATAAAGAATATAAATAAATAAATAGCTTCCAAAATCGTCCACCCAAGAGTACATCACCATCAGTGTGAACATTCCTTATCGTAACATGATCTTTTTTTACATCTGTTTATATTTTCCCGAATAGCGTCTTAATAATCAGAAGCCTATTACATCAGCACAGAAAAAAAAACAATTTCGTTTAGTGATATCGGTTACAACGTTCTGAGTTAATATCCCCCTCCCTCTCTTATCAGCGAAGATCGGAGACGTCAAAACAAACTCGGCCAGTCAAGAGCCCTTGCAGACCCAGAGGGTCCTTAATCCACTCGTTTCCCCTCAGCCCTCCTCGCTCACTGGCATTATGCCGATAATGTATTTATCAGATCCTTTGCAAAAGGAATTACGCAATTCATTTCCGACTTCTACAATGCCTTAGTTTACGTTAGTAATTTTTTAAGTAATCGACTAACTACGGTAACATTTATATTAAAATTACATATATCATGATCAGCAGTGGGGATTTATACGCTGTTACTATACTTTTTTATGAGCCATGAATTGTTTTAGCATCGTCACCATCGTACATAGTCCACTGTTGGATAACCCTCTCCAAAAAAGGAAGGATCAGCCGGTTGGCAGGCGGATTATCGACCGCAGTGTAAGATGGCATAAACGCTTCACTCTGCGACCGGTCTGGCTGTTTTCTGTGTTCCACTTTCGATGTGGTTAAAACGGCGTCATCTATCGAAAGCCATGAAACGTTTAGGCATTTCCCATAGTCGACTTATGTCACCCACCAGATGAAATGGGTGGTGCGCGGATGGACGAGATTTATTACATTTGTATCAGTACCCGGTCAGCAAACGCACTTACTACTTGCTTGCAGCTCGAGATCAGTGCCAAAATATACAATATATATGCCGCCACGCTGCTCCAATGCGGGTTGGCGGACTTCACATGTCCTCGAAATATTTCTATTCCTCGGATATGCAGGTTTCCTCACGATATTTTCCTTCACCGCTGAGCACGTGGTAAATCAGCACTTAAAATTTTAGAACAATTTTAGAGGTGCTGGCATCGGAATCAAACCCAGGTTACTCGCGTATTATGAAATTAAAGGCGATCACCCGGCCCCCGAGCTACCACGGCTCCATAGTTGCAGCGATTTAGTAAAGTAATAATATTTATTTTTAATTTATTTGTAAACTGATCACAACAAAACCATACCAATATTGTCGACCGCGTGGCGTAGTGGTTAGCCTACCAGAATTCTGCGCCACCGGTCCTGGGTTCGATTCCCAGCCGGAAGCAACATTTGTGCAAAAACACAAATTGTTGCTTTTCGGGTCTGGTTGTGTTGTGCATGTGAAATTTATGTTTGTAAAATGCACCCACGATACAGGAGAAAATTCTACTGTGGGGCTTCGTTTTTTTTTAAATAAAAAAATAAATAATAAATACCTTACCTTACCGAACCACTGGCTAAAAAATGTGTAACAAGATTAAATATAAAACCTCAATGAAATCAAACAAAAACAGATTCAAAACAATCGTAAATCATAAATTTCGTTTAAATTACAATAAATTATCCTAATAGACACAAATTTCGGGAATAATAAAAAATATTCGACCTTCTAAAGTAACGACAGATACCGCGACGACGAATTCTCCTTCGACGAACTTTCGCCCCGCGGGCCCAAGTGGAACGGGATAACAAAAGAAACTCCGCGTGCAAATATTTTTACAAGTGCTCCTTTCGACGTGAAACTTGCGAACTAGGCAGCGAACAGAATAAAACTATAAGAGATTGAATGTTTATTTTTGACCTCGACGAGTCCAAAGTCGGCGAATTCAATTTGGAGTTTCGTACAATGGAACGGGCTTTTCCTTTCCTAACGACTCCCGCTTATATGCGCCGCTTCGTAAGAATCGCCGGCTACTAGTGGCGCTTGGCGTAGATTGCAAACAATTGGCGTTATTGTAAATGTCTGTTTATGAACTGCCGATTGTATTCATTCATTATCCGAAAAAAGAAACCTTATCCTTGAATAAATTTTAATGTGGCTAGCTTTAGCTTAGAAACTTGATCTACCAAAGCGCATCAATACTTTGAGACTGGAACAGATCCTTAATTCTGATGATTCTCAAGTCCGGTCGTGTATGGAACACTGTTTCTATATTAAGACTGGTGTCGCTCAATGACTGATTGAAAAAAATAATAAAAAGCGCGTGTAACTCAGAACACGCGACAGAAGTGAAAGTTCTTATATATATTAGAAATATAATTAAAATATATAAACATAATTTAACCAAAAATTATACTCACAGCAAAAGAACTAACTGCTCAGTTCATTATCAATTATTAATAAATATAAATTAAGAACAAAAGCGAGTTAGTCAAGTATCCTTATTCGCTAACAGGGGTTGGAGTGCAACAGGGCGGCGGGCGTCGCAGTGTCGTTTGTACTCCTTACCTGCGGCGCCTTTTATCGGCGTCGGGCTTTCCGGACCAGTAAACATGGTAAATATCAAGATAGCAGTGATTAGGAATCTTCTAGACTAAAGTGACTATCATTTAAGACCTTATCGCCATTAAACTTTACTAGTGGTAGTAGATTCCTATGCAGGAGTCCTGTGCCTGTCTAGGTAGGCACCACCCCAGAGCCAGTAATTCTGCCGTGAAGCAGTAGTGTGCAAATATTACTGTGTTTCGGTTTGAAGGGCACTGAGAGCTAGCGTAATCACTGGGCATATGACACTTAAGAGCTGATGTCTCAGGGTGACGGGCGCATTGTGGTGTCACACTGTTCTGGGTGATACAGCATTTGTAATTGGCAGGACGTTGCACTTACCATCAGGTGAACGTTTTGCTCGTTCCGTCACATTTATCAAATAAAAAAAAATAATAAAAAAACACCAGGTTGAGTTCTGTTCTAGCCATCCAGTTTCAAAAATTTAACATTATTATGTTTACCTGAAAACAGTAACTCTGTGAATAATTACCTATCGGTTGTCACTTGCACCACAAGCGTCGAGTAAAGTCGGCGAGTGCCGAGCGAACTTAAATTGGATCTATCCAACGCGCACTTAGTTAAAGATCGGGCGAAGAAGCGGAGAAAACGAAACGCCATGTTAACGTTCGGCCGACGATTGCTTGTAGTTTAGGAGTAACATGATTTTGGCTTTTAGGGCTTAAATATTGATGTGTTCGTATCAAAATGGCTTTCAATTTCATATCCTATATTTAATAATTCTCAACATCTATGCAAGTGATTTGCTGAACATAGGCCGTAATTTCCGAACTTACAACAAAATTGAAGTGCCCTAAAGTGCAAGGCGTATTCGTATCGGCGTATCATATCGTAGGATAAAATTCGAGTTGAAATTGATCCTACAATACGCCTGGCGCTCTAGTACATTTCTTATCAAATAATAATTACTTCATCATTTCAACCTTTCACTAGTCCACTTCTGAACATAGGCCTCTCCCATAGATTGCGATTCTCATTTTTTTGCAATAGTTGCCACGCTTGGCAGACGGGTTGGCAACTGCAGTTTATTTATTCAGATGTTCCAGGAAGACGCTGCTGACCATCTCTATTATTTCATTTCCCCCCTGTCGGATTTTACGACACCCACTAAGATGAGATGGGCGGGTAGAATTCTCTTAAGCCGCTACTACACGGTAATAATTACTTACTAAAGCCTTAAAATTGATTCAGGACAAACACTGGTCTCCAAGGATGGTCCGTACATAGATCAAAACTACGGTAATACCATACCTCCCGTATTATATTTAGGTATATCATTGGAATTATGTCACACTTTAAATAAAAATGTATTAATGAAAGCCACATTAATGGAGAATGACGACTTAGACAGAGATCATATTTCAAAACTATCACGATTTTCCAGTGAATTAAATATTAAAATTTAAAAATAAACCACATTTAACAAGCTAACTTCACAACTACGAGTATCAAGATCAATGCAGCGTTGCAGTCAAAGCGCATTTGGTTTGAACGCAAACATTTTTGTTTTCATTAAATACGTCGAGTTGGTCGTGTTTGCCTGCCGGGGAACAAACTCTAGGATTGCATGGAATGAGGCAAGCGCTTTCGAGCGTATTTGTTGACTTGAACGACACAAGGACTCCTAAAGGATTCAATTTAAAATGTTTTTTATCCCGCGCAGTCGTATTAAGTTATATGATCTATTTATTTATACTAAAGTGAAAGGCCGACAGTATCGTTCGTTGTTGCTGACCTCAGCACTGACGCTGTCTTGGCACAATTACATTTTGTAATGTGGACTTAAAATTCAGATCATACGTCAACAGGGGGCGTAGCTCAGATGGTAGAGCGCTCGCTTAGCATGCGAGAGGTACCGGGATCGATACCCGGCGCCTCCAATTCTTTTCATTTTGTTTCTATTTTTTTGTCATATAAGTAGAGATTTATATCTTTTTGCATTATACTACTTATTACGAATAATTTCAAATAATTCAATGAGATCAATGAAAACATTTAGGTCCGCAGTTATCGGGCGATGGCGACTTTCGCCGTAGGCGTAGCCTGATATGAATTTATATAGCAGATAAAACGAGTTCTTACAATACATACTTATTTTCTCGTTATTGTCTCATAAGGGGGCGTAGCTCAGATGGTAGAGCGCTCGCTTAGCATGCGAGAGGTACCGGGATCGATACCCGGCGCCTCCAAAACTACCTTTTACTTTTCAGTGTTTTGACAGCTGTAAGTGTACAAGTACTTTTTATTTTAATAAATGATTGCTTAGTAATTATATTTGTGTCGCATGCCGTTTAATCCCAGATATTTATGAAACGGTAACAAAAAAAAACATTTTAAATTCAATTTAACATCTCAATCCCTTTACTTATATCTTTATTGTTAATCTAACGTACGGTATTTTACGCGGAAAAGAATTCCATCGGACTAACCCGGAAGCCATATATGCGGAAATGCTTTCCTATTCCTTCACCGAGGGACGCTTTCCTATGCTGTGAGTAAATTACTTGTTAATAGAATCAGGCGTTACTTTGCGGAAATCCATTATAATGAATAAAAGTAAGTTACTTTGCTAAGATCCGCATGCAAAATATAAAAATGGTGTATATTACCTAGTTTTTTGAAGTGCACCACCCGCCCTCCCTCAGTAGCGTGCACAAGCAAACTAACACCGCCACCAGGAACCGCCACCAGGTACCCTCCACCAACCACTACAATACCACCACTAGATAATATACACCACTGAAGTCGAGAACACGACACGTGTTTCGCCCCAAAACGAGGCATTATCAAGCGTAATAGACTCTACGACAGACGGCCGCCGAGTGAGCGGCGCGGTCAAAGAGCTGCCTATTTATACTACAGGTGACGCAAACGGCCCCCACCTACGACATTGCGATTACAATATCGTGATAGCGACCGCTTGCTCACACAATCCACCACCCGAATTACATAAGCAGCCGTTTGCGACCGAATTGATAGCAAACGACTACTTAGAGTATATTTAAACTTTAAGTACTGGATTTAAAGATATTTAAAAGTGGTGAATTCGAGACGTTTGTTTGTTCATTCAGCAGTGCAATGTTATTATTTTTATTTTTAATTATTTCTAATTGTTCCAGCACACACAGCCGAAGCCCCTTGTCGCAAATATGTAGGACTTTAAATGTGTGGTCGCTAGTCAGGTTATGCCCAGTTTCCAAAAGATGTTTTGCGAAGTGTGATCTGTCGGGATTGCAATTTCTGTACGCGGCCAAATGCTCCTTGTATCGGGTATCGAGTTTGGCCGCGTACAGAAATTGCAATCCCGAATTGAATTTGAATTGAATGAACAAACAAACGTCTCGAATTCACCACTTTTAAATATCTTTAAATCCAGTACTTAAAGTTTAAATATACTCTAAGTAGTCGTTTGCTATCAATTCGGTCGCAAACGGCTGCTTATGTAATTCGGGTGGTGGATTGTGTGAGCAAGCGGTCGCTATCACGATATTGTAATCGCAATGTCGTAGGTGGGGGCCGTTTGCGTCACCTGTAGTATAAATAGGCAGCTCTTTGACCGCGCCGCTCACTCGGCGGCCGTCTGTCGTAGAGTCTATTACGCTTGATAATGCCTCGTTTTGGGGCGAAACACGTGTCGTGTTCTCGACTTCAGTGGTGTATATTATCTAGTGGTGGTATTGTAGTGGTTGGTGGAGGGTACCTGGTGGCGGTTCCTGGTGGCGGTGTTAGTTTGCTTGTGCACGCTACTGAGGGAGGGCGGGTGGTGCACTTCAAAAAACTAGGTAATATACACCATTTTTATATTTTGCATGCGGATCTTAGCAAAGTAACTTACTTTTATTCATTAAATTACTTGTAACAGAGAAAAAGGTTCACAGAAAGATCTCTGGTCTTAAAAGGACAGAGAACGGAATCTGAAGAAGAAGACACCTCCGGAAATTGGAGAACTGGTACTCGAGTCAAACCTATTCGGCGAGATAAAAGTCGATGACTTCGCGGGCCGGACACAACGTCAGAATAGGGGAAGATCAAACTGCGCAACGAGCGTGCTAAGGACGGCCGAGTGGCCGCTGTCAAATCGGCAACCCAGTTATCGCGGGAGAGATGAAGATGAGAAGGATTTCTGCGAGGTACGTAAAACACTGGTAAGAGGAGGCGCGGGACAGGACGAGGCGGTGGCGCTTGTTATCGCAGACCAGATTATTTCGAGTCACTGTCATCCGGTTTTCCATCCTATTCAGTGGGTACATCCTCGTAAAATAACTATAGTATGCCGAAACAGACTTGCATGATGAATCTCGATAGTCTTTAGTCTTATCGACTAATCCGTATCCGTACGTCAAACAAAACTTCCTGTGAACACGCGCCATCTTGTTATTACGCTGTCGACCTCTCCCTAACCAAACATCGCTAAAAGCGCGGGCTCTCCGCATACTGAACGTCCTTAACTAAATTTCTTCCCATGGGGGCTGTACCTTATCTCTCGTTGATAAATTTTAGCAATTAAAAGATCTAATTATTTGCTTTGAGGATTACGAATTGCTCGGTTGGCTCAGTGGCTACAAGATTGGTCCCTGCGCTAATGAGTGCGAGTTCGATTATCGCATGGGATATTTGTACGATCTACAGCAATGGATGCCAACATTGTTAGTAGCTGGGACTTCAAAGTGAAAGTCAATGTGATTTTTAAGCTTGTATCCTTTTTTCAAAATCAGTGATTCTGGGGCTATCGTGTCTATGTGATCCGAACACCACGAATATCATCACTTATTTCAGAAGTTTATTAAGGATTTATTACAGTTCTAGGAACTTTAATTTAGTTCTCGCGGACCCCTGGTGATCCGTGGACCACCAGATGGAACCCACTGATTATGTCTGTAGACGCGCTTACGATAATATTTAATATAATTGTATGCTAATGTAAAAAAAATTAAGCAACGGGCTATGAATATCATACTACGAGTACTACACGAGTACAGGAATGGGGGAGGGTTTTTGAGCCGAAAAGAGTTCTTCACATGTCGTCGTTTTTTTTTTATTTATCAGTTTTCCTCTCGTTTTATTGATTTACCACGAGCTCGGCGGTAACGCCGAGCTCGTGGTAAATCAGCACTTAAAACTGTAATAAACAATTTCGGCGTCGGGAATCGAACCCCGGTACTACTAGCATCCTATGACTGCGGCTCTATGCAACGGCTCTAAGCCAATGTTATATGAGAAAATTTAAAACGGCAAGAAACAGTATGTATATTTCTTAATTTTCGTCGTCCCGTGAACTAGAATAACAGAGACAAAAGTGTTCATGTTTCATCATCATCATCATCATTTCAGCCTATCACTAGTCCACTGCTGAACATAGGCCTCCCCTATAGATTGCCACAAAAGTTTGTAGCTCTCATTTAAGGGGGATTTTACCATAGTAGCCACGCTTGGCAGGCGGGTTGGCAACCGCAGTTTATTTGCTCAGATAATCCAGGAAGCTGCTGCTGCCCATCTCCTGGTTTTTATTTTTCCTCTGTCGACTTTTACGACACCCACGGGATGAGATGGGGTGGTAGATTCTCTTAAGCCGCTACCACACGGTTTTCATGTTTATAAAATGTTAATCCAATTTCACTGCATTATTTTTATTTAAATAAGTGGTAAGTGATAACTGCGATATTTACTTTGACAAAGAATCGAGTTTTCATATTTCGCCACAACTATAAAAATATATTAAACTTATCGTCCCCGAGAACGTAAGAATGTTACGTACGTAAAATACGTTCTCTTTCGCCTAATACTGTATTTATATGAGAATGTGACGAAACGATAATTTTGTTACATTATTTATTCTTAAATAAATAATTATGGACTCTGCCCAGGTAATTGCATAAGTTATCTGAAGTTTGCATTAGGTCCTAGATTAAAATATTATTTTAAATAAAAATTCATGATTCATCATGGGGTGATAGATTCTCTTAAACTGTTTTCATTTTCCCTCTTCAGAGGGAAAAAGCAAACCAGGAGATGGGCTGCAGCATCTTCCTGGAACAACTAAATAAATTAACTGCGCCTGCCAAGAGTGGCAACTATGGTAAAATCCCCTAAAATTAGAGCTACAAACTTTTGGCAATCTATGCGGAGGGAAACCTATGTTCAGCAGTGAGCTAGTGATAGGCTGAAATGATGATGATATATAACGACCGACGAATTCAACGACCATATGAATGCGTGTGTGACCTACCTGAAAAAATCACCTTATTGCAAACATGAACTAGTTTTGCATCCAATAACAGAGTAGTGCGAATAATGACATATCGCATCATTTAAAAAAAAAGTATATCGAAATCTGGGGCACGTTTCCGCTCCAATAACGCAAAACCAAACGCAAAGAGAAACATATATTTAACTTGAAACAAACACCCGCCATGACACTAATGAAATTGAAATGTGTCGTACCACATTAAACATTCAACAAGCGAAAAAAAAATGAAAGTTCTGCAGAAAATGATTTATTTGTGTATTAATATTAAAGCCGTGGTAGCTGAGGGGCTGGACCATTCATTTCCATCCTTATTATGATGTGGTGATGGTGAACTAAGCTCGATCCCCGGTGTCGGTACCTCTAAAATTGTTTTGCAATTTCCGAGTGCTGATTTACCACGTGCAACATGCAGGTTTCCTCATGAAGGACAACATCATGAGAAAACCTGCATTTTTTTTTATTGGATAAAGTGACGAGACGAGCTAAACGTTCACCTGATGGTTAGTGCAACGTCTGCCCATAACAAATGCTGTGTCACATAGAACATTTCCGTATGGCACCACATTGC
The DNA here is from genome assembly GCA_019845155.1 of Luehdorfia chinensis. Taxonomy (NCBI): domain Eukaryota; kingdom Metazoa; phylum Arthropoda; class Insecta; order Lepidoptera; family Papilionidae; genus Luehdorfia; species Luehdorfia chinensis. Next base: position 2,038,726 of record JAHVAK010000415.1, read on the forward strand.
GCCCGTCACCTCGAGATATCTGTTCTTAAGTCTCGTATGTGTTAGTGATTACCCTAGCTCACAGTGCCCTTCAGACCGAATCACAGTAATGTTTGCACACTACCTAGCTTCAAAGCCCTCTCAAAACCGATTTAGTGCTCGAAAGTGGGACATTTACGAGCTATTACTTTAAACAAAACTTACAAATTACACTAATTCATTAAAGTTCTGCGTTGGACAGGAGCATTGAGACTGACAAACTAATTCACTAAATGATAAGTCATTCGAAATTTAATGTTACTTTAGATATGAAAAGTAATTATATTGTACTATTTTGAAGACGAAGACCACAGCAGCAATACAAAAATAATTATAATGCATTGTTAAAGGACCAACAACATAGTATCACCCAAATAATCGTCTCGATGCGCATCCTATGCGCATTAATATCACATAGATACCAACAATGGCGGTCGAAAGATTCTGAACCTGGGCTTACCGATGGAAGTATTCCCATGCAGATATCTGTCTAGGTAGGTTAATGTCAGTTACTCTGCATTCAAGCAGTATTATGCAAAAATTCGAAGATATCGATGAACATGCGGCTTTCACTGAGTTCGGTCCACTTTGCGATTATGTGCTGCAGCAGAGAAAATTTTCTAATAGGTATATTTTTATAGCCGTGTGGTGGCGGCTCGTTAAAAGAATACTACCACTCCATCTCATCCAATGGATCTCGTAAAAGGCGATTAAGGAATTAAACTCCACTGTGCACCCAAGAGCGCATGGTGGCGATGGGCTCACCACCTATCACACCAAGTGCATTATATTGTTTTGGTGAAACGTGGATTGTGGCAGTCATCTGTTTTTGTAGTGAGTGCCCAGTCTCTGACTACCCCTTATGGGATACAGTCGTGATCTTATGTATGTATGTATGTATATTTTATACGCAGTAGCTAAGGTATTTTTGTGTTTCCTTTTCATATGTTTTCTTGTTAGTATTTTGCGCTATATGTTTTTTTTAATCGCGGTTGTTACTTATTGAGTTACTACAACAACATGCAGACGAACATAGAACCCCTTGTATGAAGTCGATTAATGAAGCGCAGCTGTTTAAATGTAAACCTCGTATAATTTCTATATTCTTTTGTAAAAGAGTGAACACGGTGGTTAATAAATAGTTTTCGTCGTTTTCTACCGTATATAAAACGTTACGTAAACGTTTCGTCTCTGACGTAGCTTCTTATAGCTACGTCAGAGATTACACTGCAATGGTAATCCTTAGATTATGAATTTGATTCTTTGTACGTTATTTAGTTTGTTTATTTGACATTCGATCATGCTCAAACGGCTAAAGACATTTTATTGAAATTTGGCATAGAAAATGTAAATATTTTTTTAATAAAAAAATAATTTACTGCTGGTAGGATTCCTATGCAGGAATCCGTCTAGGTGGGTACCACCCCAGGGCCAGTTATTCTGCCGTGAAGCAGTAGTGTGCAAGCATTACTGTGTTTCGGTTTGAAGTGCACTGTGAGCTAGCGTAATCACTGGGCATTTGAGACTTAAGAACTGATGTCTCTGGGTGACGGGCGCAGTGTGGTGTCACACAGGAATATTCTGGGTGACACAGCATTTGTTGTGGGCGGACGTTGCACTTGCTATTAGGTGAACGTTTTGCTCGTTTCGTCATTTTATACAATAAAAAAAATATCATAATTTTTTAATTAAGCGAGCAAAGAGGGCGGGAAACAGCATGTATACTATAATAATGTTCTCCTGGCCGATTTCGACCACGGCGACAACTTCTGTTTGTTGTCAGGAGCTATCGACTGCGCAGGAGATATTATACTGCCACACTTGTAGGCGCATATACAGATGCACTCACTCGTTCATACCTACCCTCGCTCGATGTAACTCTGTTACGATAAGATTAGAGGAAAGTCAGGACGCAGTGTCAGAAACACGGGGACAATCACAACACAACCACACCCGAAAATCAACTTGTGTGTTTCAGGACCCGCGGCGTAGAAGTAAGGTACTGCCACTAGGCCACGCGGTCGTCAAATACGTGCGATACTATGGAAGGAGATTCTATCGACCTTATAAGGACTTGTCAAAAGTGAACTCCTTAATGCCAGTATCATAGTGCGCAAACCATGAAGTGGTAATGATTTCTCATATTTACGAGAATATTACACATTTATTATAACGATTTTTACGGATTTAATCGCGTTTAATTTGTAACTATTTATAACCCGACGTGTCGCGCGCTTTCCCCATGTCGTGGCGGCTTAAAATAATCTACCACCCCATCTTATCCCGTGGGTGTTGTAAAAGTCGACAGTGGTAAAATTAAAACCAGACGATGTGCAGCAGTATCTTCCTGGAACATCTGAATAAATAAATTGCGGTTGCTAACCCGCCTGCCAAGCGTGGCAACTATGGCAAAATCCCCCAAAACGAGAGCTACAAACTTTTGTGGCAATCTATGGGGGAGGCCTATGTTTAGCAGTGGACTAGTGATAGACTGAAACGAACGTTTCGCGCGCTTTAGAGCACTCATGGTCACGGGAGGACTGAGGTGACAGTTGTTCCGATGTTATAGTTAACCTTCAGCTTTTAATTATTACGAGTATTATTAGTCCGCGCGAAAAATTTAACGCGATAAAATAAGTAAAAATCGTTTTTTTAAAATCATGTAGTGGTAGTTAAATTTGCGTAAAATATTACAGGGGGCGTAGCTCAGATGGTAGAGCGCTCGCTTAGCATGCGAGAGGTACCGGGATCGATACCCGGCGCCTCCAAGTTTTTTTAGTGCAATTTTGAAATAAAAATATGTCTGGCACTCTAAGAGACTTTTATTAGATCTAGAAAGTAGAAATATATAGATCTTAATAATTATTTTCGATACATATAAATCTAAATTACAGTTCGAAACATGAAAACTCTATATGATAATTATTATACTACTATATTTTCTGCTTTCAAACGTTCGTTCATCTAACAAGAAAGAAATCTTTGATAAAATCTAAATTAAGTATAGTTATTTTATGAATGTTCTTCGTGAATAGTACGATATACGATAGATACGCGTAGATAGAACATTTTCGGTACAGTTTCAGTTAAAATTATTTCTGAACTTATGCAGCCTTAAGTACCGCCGACCGTGGAGCGTAGGGAACGCTTTGTCAGACAGAATGCAGTGGTAAATTGGTCGGAAATGAGTCCAGCAATGCATGCCCTGTATTTGCGTTGAACTACTTCCTGCAAACTACGTCTGGGTTGTTAATTGTGGTGACGACAGTCGCAATGGATGGCGCGGATTGTGCGGTGTTTAAATTTCTCAAAACATCAATGTTCGTTAAAAACTACAATTAAAAGTCGACATTTTCGTAGTTTGTTTGCTAACCTTACTGAAATATATGTCTTCTTTTTTATTTTTTATTGTATAAAGTGATGAAACGAGCAAAACGTTCACCTGATGGTAAGTGCAACGTCTGCCCATAACAAATGCTGTGCCACCCAGAAAATTTCTATGTGACACTACACTGTGCCCATCACCCTGAGACATAGGTTCTTAAGTCTCAAATGCCCAGTGATTACGGTAGCTCACAGTGCCCTTCAAACCGAAACACAGTAATGTTTGCATACTTCTGCTTCACGGTAGAATAATTGGCCCTGGGGTGGTGGTACCTACCTAGACGGACTCCTGCATAGGAATCCTACCACCAGTGGGTGGGTGGTGGTACTAATCACTGGCATTCACAATAATCGGAGCCGTGATAGCTCAGGGGCCGGGTTGCACGCCTTTAATTTCATAATACGCGAGTAAACTGGGTTCCATCCCCGGTGCCAGCACCTCTAAGCTGTCTATCTCTATATCTATAAGCAGCTAAGTGCTGATTTACCACGTGCTCAGCGGAGATTCCTTCACCGCATCGCGAGGAAACCTGCATATCCGAGGAATAGTGACTGCATATCGAGGACATGTGAAGTCCGCTAACAGGAAAATGGAGCAGCGTTGCGGACTATTACCCGCTCCAAAACTCTCTCAGAAATGAAAGGAGGCCTGTGCTCAGTATATAGGCTGTTACTTTACTTTACTTTCTCACTCACACTAATCAAAGTGCAAACCGGGCTTAATCAATAATCGCATGAGCGTTATCATAACATGAGTTGACTTTGAGGCTTTTATATACCTAGTAAGGTCATAAGTTCTGTCACAAACACTTCATAAAATAAATTGTGTGTATAAAATAAAAAAACATGAATGAAAACAAATGCAGCTAAATGTAGTTTAAATTTTTATTTAAGTTATTCGAAATGTCCTCCTTGGTTTTGAATACAGACCCTCAACCCCCGAGGCCGGTCGACCGCAGCACCCATAATGTTCATGTCTACTCGTCTATCAGCCACTGCTCTAATTAGTGATGTTCTGGGAGATTACAAATTCTGGTGAGGTTTAGCGCAGGCTTCCTCCTCCAAATGTTGACATATTTTGCAAAGTTGTAAACATTTTATGGTCTGATAAAACCCCCTAACAAATCTCTGGAGTCTTAATTTTTTCAGAAGCTCATTAAGATAATGCACAGTTTTTAGTCGATAAGCTTGGAGTTTCAGGTCTTCATTTAGGACTTCATTTTGACCGTAGTTCTGCTTAACCCCAATTTAAGGGTTAACTTTTATTTCTTAAGGACGGCTGTTCGTATGATTCGCGCCCACATTGGTTTGATGACCGCTGTTGTCCTAACCATACGAGCTCGGCCGCTTCTTTTACGGTGTTCAAAGGTCGAGTCTTAACTAAATCGTCTGATGGTACAATATACGAACATTGGCGCTGTTTCCAAATTTTGCAGAAGTTCAATAATCTAAACCGTGCGTGTCCTTTATTCAAAATCAGTTCAAAATTTAAATTGAATGAGGATGTAACAGAACTTATGGCCCGAGTAGTTATAAGATAATAACCCACGGCTTCGCTCGCGCGAGATTCCACTACAGTTTAACAAAGCTTAGGTACTTTCCTTTAGGAACCATAAATTAGACCGGCATTAAAAGTTAATTTGTTCTCGGGCCTCTAAACTGTCTGCATACCAAAAATCAGGTAGATCGGTCTCTCCGTTGAAGCGTAAAAGACGGACAGACAAACCAACAAACCAATAAGCCAACGAACTCACTTTCGGATTTATAATATGTGTGTGGATTTACAAAGAATTTTTTTATGACTGCACGGCTGAGTGGTCACAGACCTCACTCCTTTGCTGCAGGTTCTGGCTTCGAATCCCAGTCGGAGCCAACGTATGTGCAAAAACACGAATAATCGGTTTTCGAGTCAGGCTATGTTGTGCATGTGCAATTTAAATCTGTAAAATGCACCCACCATACAAAAGAAATCCAAGCGCGGGACATCGTTATAATAGATGATAGAGTAAGAATAATAGTCCCAGAGATTTTATTTTGGACGTTTAACATAACAACAGAAAAAAAACTGAAAAATTTCTTTCGTCTGTTTCCAAAAATTTCTCGAAGAATAAATATTATTAATTTCCGCAAGTAACCAAAACCTACCCCCGCCCACATTAAAATAAATGGAGCGCAAAATGTCACCTAAAGGTTAACCATCGCTTTTTATCATTCATTTAGAACTTACAGATTAAATTTCAGAGTAAAATAACCATTCGGAGATGCCCTTTCGCATAATTTTTCACGTCGCCATGTGAGAGCTTAGCGAATTTCATTTCATTTAGCACATTTTGAGCAAACCATTCGCTGCAGCGGGAGGCTGCCGCCGCGCGGGAAGTTAAAAGCCGTAACGGCCTCTAATGTAATGGGCTGTAACGTAAATAAACTGTTTAATTGTTTTCTTCTATTTACGCGAATACTACACATTTAAATAAATAAATACTTTTTACGGATTTTATCGCGTTTAATTTAAAACTATTTTTAACCCGACGTTTCGGGCGCTTTACAGCACCCATGGTCACGGGAGGGCCGAGGTGAAGGATGTTCTGATGTCATAGTTAACCCGGGTACCTTCAGCTTTTAATTATTATTTTTAGTCCTATCTACGCAGAAAGAGCTTACTGTGTATTGTATCCAACCATCTTCCCTATTGAAATTAGGATGTTTTTTAATTTCAATAGCCTCGCGAATCATCCTTGGTAGGAATCGGTGTTCTTTTGCAAGGATTTGTGGTTTATCAAATCTGATGTAATGGTTGGGATGATCCAGAACATGGTCACAGACTGCAGACTTCCTAGAGCGTCGATGCTTCACATCAGCTATACGTAAATAGTTTTAAATTAAACGCGATAAAATCAGTAAAAAGTAGTTTTATTTAACTGTTTAATTGAACTGCGATGTAAAATTGTGGTTGACTAATAAATATTTCTGACCGATTCGCAAGCTGAAGCGGCCATATAGCTCGTAGAACCGATAACCGTTGTGGAAGAAGGGTTCTTGAGTCACAAGCTCGTACCGGTAAATGGTGCGACGACCTGCACGGTTTCGCGGGAAGACGATGGATGCAGGTGGCTCAGGACCGTGTTTTGTGGCAATCTATGGGGGAGGACTAAGTTCAACAGTAGACTAAGATGCTGAAATGATAATGATGATGAAAAATGGCTGTAAACAACGATAGCACCTTAACAGGTGGCCAAGCGAACAGACCTTTAGATAAGTAATGAGTGTGAGAATCTGTTCATGATGTTAGACCCGCCTGTCCGAATGAACATAACTGAAATGTAATTTGTGCTAATAGACTGGACGTGTGGTAGCGGCTTAAGAGAATCTACCACCCCATCTCATCCAGTGGGTGTCGTAAAAGTCGACAGAGGGAAAATGAAAACCAGGAGATGGGCAGCAGCATTTTCCTGAAACATCTGAATAAATAAACTGCGGTTGCCAACCCGCCTGCCAAGCGTGGCAACTATGGTAAATTCCCCCCAAAATGGGAGCTACAAACTTTTGTGGCGATCTATGGGGGAGGCCTATGTTCAGCAGTGGACTTATGATAGGCTGAAACGACGAGACTGGAGGCTAGAGCGCTGGAGGACTGGAGCCGTCGTCGTATGTACATTTTCGTCGTAGTATTATTTTCAAAGGTTTTACTTTGATTTTTGAAGTGAAGTTCATGGAACGTTAAAATTTTAACGTTTTCGTGCAACGTTTCTGGTATTTGTAATGAATATTTATTAAATCATTGTTTATATATTGAGCGGTTATATCAAAGTGAGTTTTATTTTTGTTAATTCATGGCTTTATATTTATACCAATAATACAACTGAAGTGTCTGTCTGTGATTTCAAAATAAATGAGAAAATTTAAGTAAACCCTGGTATTTGTACAATGCCTAATCGAACACGACGACCGCGTGGCCTCGTGGTCAGAGTACCTGACTTCTAAGCCCGGGTCCTGGGTTCGAATCCCAGCCGGAGCCAACATTTGTGCTAAAACATAAATTGTTGGTTTTCGGGTCTGGTTGTGTTGTGATTGTCCCCGTGTTTCTGACACTGCATCCTAGACTACCTCCGATCTTATCGCATCAGCGTTACATCGGGCGCGTGTAGGTTGGGACGAGTGAGTGCCTCTGTGCTTGCGCGTACACTTGTGGCACTATAATATCTCCTGCGCAGTTGATGGCTCTCGACAGTAGTCGGCATGAAATGAATTATAAAATGATGCCTAATAACTGTTTTGAGGAATGTTGTCTTTCTGTCAGTCTGTCTCATGGTTTGTCTCGAACAGGCATGTTCCATTTCGATATCTTGCAGTGTTCAGAAGATACGAATTTAAATATTTGTAATATAATCATGTGGTCGACTTATTCTACGCGGGTGATACTGCGGGGCACAGCTAGTGCGGGGTTTCACTCGTGTTCATCACGATCCAGGCCACACTGTACACACAGTTAATAGCTTTAATATAACACGCACCACGACCGCCGTAGAGAGCGGCGCGCAGCAGTCGACAATCACACCGCGTACACACGATACACCCGTGTTCCAGGGCGGTTCTCACCGCCCAGAGTTACCGACACACAAGTCGACAGTCCGAATGGACGCCCGCAGTCTCCCTCGGACGGTCATTAGACGACTTAAAATCATATTCAGATATTCTAAATCCCGCAAGCACGCAGCGAACGTGACAGTCCTAATTTCGAGGTTATTGTAGGAGTTTATTTATGTATTTATGTTTGGGTCAAACCAAACCTGGCACGCGGGCCCCGGGCCCGTGAGCACAGTATCCGATGAAGCTGTAAAAGCCAAAAAAAGGCTAACAGCAATTACATCACCGAAATTATATATGCTCGTGTTCAATCACTCAGGGTCAGCAGCCTCGAGGAAAGCCAGTCGGCCAAGCTGGCTAAAAAAATTTCATCCCCTGTTCCCGTCCCTCAGCGACTCGACAACAATTCCCCGGTCTTATGATCGAATCCGATGAAATGTCAGGAGATTACCTCGAGGTGGGCAATTATAATAGGGTATGGTATAATAGGGTTAACTCGACCCCAATAAAGTATCCGATGAAGCTGTAAAAACCGAGAAGGCTAACAGCAATTACATCACCGAAAATGTATACCCATGTTCTGCCACGTTTACTGAGTTGCACGAGATCTTTTGCTTTATAACAGCACGATTTTCTTGCACTGCGGCGTTTTATACTTTTTATTTTTATTAGATAGAGTGACGAAACGAGCAAAACGATGGCAACTGTACCGTCTGCCCATAGTAAATGCTGTGTCGCCCCGGACATTTTTGTGTGACACTCCACTGCGCCCGTCACCCCGAGAAATCAGTTCTTAAGTCTCATATGCGCAGTGATTACACTAGTTTACTCGTCAGAGGTGGCGATGAGACGCAGTGATCACTTACCATCAGGAAGAATGTGCGGGTTTGCCACTGTCATATAAAAAAGTAAGTCAATTAAAAAAAAACCTTTGGAAGTTTAATCCATATAGCTATGCTCTCCTGAATACGCGCTGTATGTCGAACATTGTGACAGCTACTTAGGCCGTGTGCATTATATACAACCCGCAGTTTGCGACCCTCCGGTAATGAGGGGTTTGTTCCCTGCGGTGGGACCTAAGCTGAGAAGGAATGTCAAATGTCAACATAAATACGCTTTCATTGCAGAGAATACAAAAAAAAACGATATTATCAAGGGAACGGGAGATTCATGCCAACTTTCAATACGGTCGGTGGTTAAAGTAGGTCGCAATAAATTTATAAAATTTTACTCAAACAAAGACTATACACTCAAGGTATATACTTTAAGAACCGCACTTTCTGACCCTTGTTACAAGTGACGCAAAAAAGAAAGCACATAATTTAAACAGAATGTTATTAAACTTTGGACTACTCTGTGGTTCGCAAGAAAATCTATACAAATAAATCAAATTGAAGTGTTTGTTTGCGACAAGCAATTTACAGATTTTTACTCAACGCTTATGAAACTATATTCGGTACTTAAAAGAAAAAAACAATTTTTAATGTTTTTGTCCGTCTGTCCGTTTATTCCGGAACGGCTGGGCCGATTTTGGCGGGACTTTCACTAACAGATAGCTGATTTTAAAGCGGGTATCTTATGCTACTTTAATTTTAGAAAAATAATTAGAGATCCGCGCAACAAAAATTAAAACCACAAAATACAATTCAAATAGAGAAGTACATATGTATGACATCGATGGGAGTCGACTTTTTTTTGCCCGGCTAGTTTTTATTAAAAAATAATTAGCGGCGCTGTAGAGTTTTTCTCCCAATATGTGGGTAACTGCGAATTAGCGGATTTCACATACCTCTGAATAATGTTATTCTCACGAAATCCTCAAGTTCTGGAGTATATATAGGAGAATCTCTGGAGTAATAACAAGATCCCACATACCAATATACTTACAGAACTGTTTGCAGAAATGCCCGTTCTACAGGCTGTGTATGATAGGATCCCAAAGCAATTTGTATTCGACAAGAAGTACAAAATACAATTACACGAGGACCATCGTACTGAAGGACTAAACCCTAGGGAACTTAGAATCTTCACAGGTGGTTCCAAAACCGGTTCAGGTACAGGCTCTGGAACTTTTTCAGAGGACCTAAATATACAAATAAGCACACCACTCGGTGCCCACAATAAAGTGTTTCAGGCAGAGTGTATGGGCATTATTCACGCAGCATCGGCTATAGCTGAAAGGAAGGTAAAAGACTATTCCATCCGAATACTCTCCGACAGCATGGCGGTACTACTTGCCCTCAATAGCAATGTTATGAATTCAGGGCTCATCTACGAATGCTACCAGAAATTAAATGAGGTATGTCAATTCAATGAAATAACCCTACAATGGATTAAGGGACACAGCGGATCTAGGGGCAACGACGCGGCCGACGAACTTGCTCGAGGAGGCTCTAACCAGTGTGCTGTGGGTCCAGAACCTATACTGCCACTTCCCCTCAGGTATGTTCGCTCGCTAGTCTGTAAGCGCACTAGGAACCAGTATGTACAAATCTGGGCGAATCACCCAGAGTGCAGACAGGCAAAGACAGCTTTGCCCGTTATCAACAGTCGCATCTCCAAGGCGCTACTTCGTCTGAATAAACCCCAAATCAGAACGATCAGTAGTGCTGTAACTGGACATGGATCATTTAACAAACATCTGTTTAATTTAGGTGTTACAGACAGCCCTCTGTGCAGAGCCTGTATGGAGACGGACGAAACGGCGGCCCATGTCCTACTGCACTGCCCTGCGGTCGCCTTATACCGGGTCAAGCATCTCGGCTCGCCGAGACCGCTCCCTGAGGTCGCGGGGAACATCAAGGGCCTGCTGCGATTTCTGGAGGAGCTTGGTTGGCTCGAGTAGCACAACGTTGCTGCCTACACGCAAAATACGCGCTAGACGTGAAGTTGCGGAAACCGGCCCGTTGCAATCTACAATCTACAAAGTACGGGTGATCTCTGGCATTGTCAAAAACTGAATCTTGCCTTGTGGAGACGACAAATTTATGTGCTACTGTAACATTAATATAAGATCTTAAACATTTTTTTTAGTTTGTAGCAAATATTCCATATCTAAAAAATTGGTCTATTGTAAATACTGCTCGCGTTTATTTCGCTTTCATTATAGTGAAAGGCATCTAAGGACGGATATCTAATAAAGTCCTTGCCCAAGGCGCCGACGACCGCCTTTCATTTGGCAACGGGCCCGTTCGTAGTTCGCAAATATCATAAACATGTAAGTTCACTGCAGATCTCCCCGAAAAGATTTGTTTTTAATCTTTCTCAGAAAAAGCGATGAACCACACTAGGTTTCTCCTGTATCGTTTGCGTTGTATCGAGTGCGTTTACAGATACAAATTTCACATGCACATACCCGATAACTAACAATTTGTGTTTTTGCACAAATGTCTCTGAGCTGAGATTCGAACCCAGGATCCGCGGTGTAGAAATCTAGTATTGTGACCACTAGGCCACACGTTCATCGATTTTCCGTAAACGCCACCCTCATTGGCGATTGCAGTACATGCAACACTGCAATTAAAATTATCGGGTAAAATGATTTCTCCGCTAACTGTGGAAAATTTATGTAGATAATTTCAATTTTATTACACTCCAATTATTTTTGTGCAGTAAAGGAGTATTTCAAGAATATTTTCTAACGGGGGCGTAGCTCAGATGGTAGAGCGCTCGCTTAGCATGCGAGAGGTACCGGGATCGATACCCGGCGCCTCCATTCTATTGCCGATTTTTCTTTTTTTTTTAAATTATCATGAAATTGCGACGTGCACATGGGGTGCTTGTTCTGTAGCTACCTTAATTACTTAATAGGGACTGGTTGCAGGGGGTTAAATGTAAATAAAACTTCTCAATCACTGATAAAAATGTTTAATGCTTCGATCGTTGCAGAGTCAAGTGCAAAAATGTTGCCCTTTCTTAAAACTAATGTATACCCAACAGAAATGTTGCCATGTAATTCAACAGCTTTAGACATTTTTTGATTACATCAGTTGAGTGTACAAAAATTTACGCAACTGTATCAACTTGCGATTATAAATGATAGGTCTTACCGAAGCAAGGCGTGTGTGCGTCGTAAACTAGGGCACGCACACAAACACAAAAAAACAGGCTTTTATACTTACACTTATGGTAATTTTTAAATTATTCAGCAACAGGGGGCGTAGCTCAGATGGTAGAGCGCTCGCTTAGCATGCGAGAGGTACCGGGATCGATACCCGGCGCCTCCAAACAATCCTTTTAAATGTTGCCTTAGATTTTTTGATCGGCATAAAAATAGTAGTAAACATGTATGTATAGAATTGTCTTAAGGAAACATTTCATCAGACTTAATAGTAAAAAAAAAAACTGCACTGTGCACCCAACAGCGCATGATGGCGATGGGCTCACCACCTATCACACCAAGTGCATTATATTGTTTTGGTGAAACGTGGATTGTGACAGTCATCTGTTTTTGCAGTGAGTGCCCAGTCTCTGACTACCCCTTATGGGATACAGTCGTGATCTTATGTATGTAAAAGTAAGAACTAGAACGTATAAATGTCCCAACGCTATGTGTAGAGTGCAGACCCACTCATTTTTCAATTTTGCGGCCTCAAAATCCGCCACGCTGGTTATGTAGATTAAATAATTATAAATAGTGTTTAAACATAATGTATAATGGTATTCTATTATGGGGATACTTGGCTGAATAATACTATTTTTTTTTCTCCGCAGAAAAGTGCAATTCGCGCTATTTACAATATGCGCTCTCGAGATTCGCTGATGGAACAATTTAATTAAATTAATATTGTAAGTTTTACGTGTCCTATCAGTCTCGATACATATCCGCATCACAGTAAAAAAAACGAGACTAGGGCAAAAAAATCCCGGGAAAAATTATACGTTCGCGACTATTTCAAAAGTACGTTTCCATACTTATAGGTTAGGCATTTAGACAGTCAAAACACGATAGTATAATCATTTATTAAATTTAATATAATTATATATTAAAATATAGACTTCCATACAAAACGTTGCGACTAATGTACTTGTCACTTGCGGACTCAATTATAGGTTACGGGCTAAGAAGCTATGGCCGTACATATAAATCCTATGTTGAAACCATCTACAACTTACAGATATCACTACTCAAGAATATCGTACACGAAAAGATAAAAAAACAACACAGAGACGACTACTCTGCATTGTTTAAATGTTGTAAGGTTGTGGATGTACAGCAAAGTTCTAATGAGCGTATTATGCGAGAAGTATCATAATATCAACCGACTTGTTAAAAACCTTCGCCCCGTGGACTTGCGTGGTTTGCAAGGGCTTCCTTCATATGTTGTGCCCCAATACGTAAAAACTTACGGAACGCGGATATGGGAGTACACACTACCAGCTATTTGTATTAAAGTTCCAAATGAAATCCTGTGTCAGATAACTAGTAGGAAGTAAATTTGACTTTAAAAAATATTTTCTTTATAAATAGCATCGTGTGACTGTGAGAGCATGCCACAGTTAAACCCCTGTAGAGTTTAAGTGGCAATGTGTAGTAACTAAAAGTGTATAATGTGTAATAAATAATAAAAAAAAATTGTAATGACAATTTTTTCTATTTATCGAGGGCATCTAAGAAAGAAAAAATAAGTTACCAATGGGTAATTATCGAAATCCATGTGTTTCACAGATTACTATCGTTATACAAACTCCACAGATTATTCTGAGCTCTGGTGGTATTCTTTGGAATAGGGTCTCACCCAAATAGGGTCACCATTTAAAAAAATATCAATTAACATATAAAAATATTTGCAATACTATTTATAAATAACTCGAAAATTACTTTAGTTTCTGTCACTAGATTTACCCAAATTCGCCAAACATTACCTAAACATTACTTAGCGATACCTACAGTGTTTCCCGTTTAATAATCCGACAATAATAGGACTGCATAATATATAAACTCATAAGCATATCTTGCAACACAGACGCAGAACGAAAACATCGTTCCATTGAGGTAGTGTTCTTTAAACATCTTACTATGTATAATGATTTCTTATATTTACGCGAACACTACACATTTAAATGAAACTAATTTTACGGATTTTATCGCGTTTATTTTATACTATTTATAACCCGACGTTTCGAGTGCTTTACAGCACCCATGGTCACGGGGGGACTGAGGTGACAGATGTCCTGATGTCATAGTTAACCCGGAGTACCTTCAATTTTAATTATTTTTTGTGGTCCGATCTACGCAGAAAGAGCTAACTGTGTCTTGAAGTCTTGCAGTGGTATGCTTGGTTTTTGACTTAATTTTATTAATTATAGGATCCCAAGCTGGTGGTAATACCCAACCATCTTCTCTATTAAAATTAGGATGTTTTTTAATTTCAATAGCCTCGCGAATCATCCTTGGTAGGAATCGGTGTTCTTTTGCGAGGATTTGTGGTTTATCAAATCTGATGTAATGGTTGGGATGATCCAGAACATGGTCACAGACTGCAGACTTCCTGGGGCGGCGATGCTTCACATCAGCTATATGTTCTTTTACGCGGGTTTTTACTGATCTTTTTGTTTGCCCTATGTAAGAGAGACCACATTCACAATCCAGCTTGTATACTCCTGCATCTTGTAGAGGGATGTTACACTTGACAGATGGTAAAAATTGACTTATCTTCTTCGGCGGCTTGAAAAATGTTTTTATGGAAGCCCGCTTCAAGATATAGCCAATCTTGTCCGTGACTCCTCTGACATATGGTAGGACTGCAGGTACACGCTCGACTGTGGCCGGCTTCACTCGGTCACTGCGACGAAGGCGCGGAACCCGAAGCTTGTTGTCTTGCAAAACTTGCTTGACATGCTGAAGCTCGGCGGCCAGGTGTTTACTGTCACAGATCCCTTGTGCTCTCTGAAACAAAGATTTGCCCACGGTAGCTAACTGTGAAGGATGGTGGTGAGATTCACCGTTTAAATACCTGTTGGTATGGGTCTTTTTCCTATACACAGTGTGACTCAAGGTGTTATTAGGATTTCTAATTACTAAAACATCTAGAAAAGCTAAAGAGTTATTTGTCTCTAACTCCATTGTAAATTGTATTTTAGAATTAATGGAGTTAAGGTGGTCTAAAAATGTTTGGGTATTACCACCAGCTTGGGATCCTATAATTAATAAAATTAAGTCAAAAACCAAGCATACCACTGCAAGACTTCAAGACACAGTTAGCTCTTTCTGCGTAGATCGGACCACAAAAAATAATTAAAAGCTGAAGGTACTCCGGGTTAACTATGACATCAGGACATCTGTCACCTCAGTCCCCCGTGACCATGGGTGCTGTAAAGCACTCGAAACGTCGGGTTATAAATAGTATAAAATAAACGCGATAAAATCCGTAAAATTAGTTTCATTTAAATCTTACTATGTAATTATATCTATTAAAGATTATCAACAAGATTAAAAACACATAACAAAAACACTTAAAACCTTACTACCAGTAAAAAGGGTGTCACCTCACTTAAAGGCAAACAAGAAAAGTCAGAAAATGCAGTCCGTTAAATTATAATAGTAACTAAAACTATTTCCATAATTACTATTTTATAGTGACTTAAAAAAAATATTCTATATTAAATTGGAACAAAAAGCTTTTTTTTTTTAAAATAATCTAGCAATGATAACGTGCGTATATGGATGTATTTACGGAGAAATTGAAACCAAAACATTAAAAAAATTGATCTGACAAGCATTCATACAAGTTATGTAGATTTCTTCCACAGATCATCGTACCCCACCACACAACATTCATAGACTTTATACGACAATATTAGACAAATATTATTTGGAAAAGAAAGCGTAAGAAATATAGGTCAGAGCGCCCGAGAGTTTCACTGCACTAGGACTGCATAACATACAAACTGTTCCTTCACAAACCGGGCCACCACCGAGCCGCGGCTGCATTCAATGCTACTTCATTACGAGACGTGTAATTAAATGTAAAGAACGGAAATGAATGGCTACGTAGGGGGTTGTGGGATGCGCATAATATGCTATCTGAATATGTTAACGGGATAAGAAAGACGCAAGTATAGGGCCTTTGAATAGTAATGTTAATTAAAACATTTCCACGACATTGGGCAAGTCGTTGTAATTTTTTTTATTGCATAAAGTGACGAAACGAGCAAAACGTTCACCTGATGGTAAGTGCAACGTCCGCCCACAACAAATTCTGTGTCACCCAGAATATTTCTGTGTGACACCACATTGCGCTCGTCACCCTGAGACGTCGGTTCTTAAGTCTTATAATTCTAATCTTAAAACTCTAATGCCCAGTGATTACGCTAGCTGACAGTGTCCTTTAGACTGAAACATGCTTATGCTTATTAATGCTTGCACACTACTGCTTCACGGCAGAATAACTGGCCCTGGGGTGGTAACTACCTAGACGGATTCCTGCATAGGAATCTTACGACCAGCATCCGAGAATTACTAAACGTGTCCATCGTAATCAGGAAAAGGATGTAGACGTGATTAGTTATTCTGCCGTGAAGCAGTAGTGTGCGAACATTACTGTGTTTCGGTTTGAAGGGCACTGTGAGTCTGTCCATAACAAAAGTTGCGTCACACAGAAGTGTTCTGGGTGCGTTGCACTTACCATCAGGTGGAATTTTTTTTTGTTTCGTCACTTAATCCAATAAAAAAAAAGTATTTTTTCTAAGTATGGGTGGAAATGCTTGATATAAATGCAGTACTAAATATATATTTTCGGTGATGTAATTGCTGTTAGCCTTCTCGGCTTTTACAGCTTCATCGGATACTCAGCAGTACTAAAGCGGCAACGCTGCAGCCGGTCTCGAACTAATTTATTTGTGAAAAGCAATGCGGACAAAGCGCTACCGGGACTCAAAGGCACATGCTCGCTCACCTCCTAGCTTTTTATGTGCTTCTGGTACCGTGAGTAATACTACTATCGATAATGTGTAGACCACCCATATGGAGAATCTTTTTCGAAATCGATTCTCTTAATTCAAATATTTCCGTGACGACTATAGTATTTTAGAGACGTCAATGTGCATTGTGATAATCTTCTTCGACTGTAAAAATCGATGCCCCACAGTAGAATGACTCCTGAATCTTAGGTGCGTTTTACAGACATAAATTCCACAATCTCAAACACAATCAGACCCGAATTCCAACTATTTTTTTAAACATGTAAATGGAACCCAGGACCCGCGGCATAGAAGTCCAGTACTCTGATCACTAGGCCACGCGGTAGTCACACAAACTGTGATTAAAAACTATTTTGTAAAATCCCACAATATGCACCAATATGCACATTTCTAGTGTTTGACTGCTGTGGCTATGTGACACTGCAATTTCTGAAATTAAGATGCTCTGAAATGTATATTTGTCCGATAAAAAAAAAACTACCATATAATACAAAAAGGAGGTTCAACGGATGAGTTGTGAAAAAGTCACAAACAAACAGAGGGACTGAGAGAGTTACTTTTGTTTTTATATTAGAATGGATACAAGGAGTTACTTTAGTTAAAAAAAAATAACAAAGGATATGAGTTTTAAAATATTTTAAATAAAAGCTGCCGCATGTAAACCGCATTGTAACAATATCGTTGTGCGCACAATCTATAACGTTGCCCATCATATCGCGAAGCACCTCTACACCGCAGTGAATAAAAAAGATTTTGCACCAAAACTTCATTTCCTTCCAATATCCATAAGTTAGCAAGTTTCCCGTCAAAGAAGTACCTCGCTTTGTCGCCAGTCGAGTGATCGAGTGAGGACGTCGTTAGCGACTGAGACATACATCTGTCGAAAGTAGTTTTTTTAAATTTTAAGTGATTTAAATTTTAAGTGATTACTTGAATCACTTAAAATTTAAATGATGTTCAAAATGATTAACCTACCACTCAGCACTCTGTTTAACACATTCGCAGAAACTGATTTGGTACTAATTTAACTTGTAACTTTATGCTCAATTAATTACATGATATCTGTATAATTATACGTGAAGAGAAAACTTTGTATCACTTTTAAAGCATATTGTGCGCACGGGAGAGTGTGAGATTTGGGATTATTAAAGTTTATGTAGACAAATAGCACAAATACATTAAATTCAATAAAAAAGAAGATGATGATTTATGGTATAATTGGGCGATCACTAATACATTACAAATGGCACAAATATATAAGCAAAAGTAAAAAAGTAACAGCCTATAAATGTCCCACTGCTGAGCACAGGCCTCCTCTCATTTCTGAGAGGGTTTTGGAGCTAGGAAGAATCCGCCACGCTGCTCCAATGCGGGTTGGCGTACTTCACATGTCTTCGAAATATTATTTTATTTCTCAGACATGCAGGCTTCCTCACGATGTTTTCCTTCACCGCCGAGCACGTGGTAAATCAGCACTTAAAATTGCAATTAACAATTTTAGTGGTACCGGCACCGGGAATCGAACCCAGATCACTCGCGTACTATGAAATTAAAAGGCGCTCGCCTAGCCCCTGAGCTACAACGGCTTATTAATAATAACCATAGAGCCGTGGTAGTTATTAATAACAGATTTTTAATTGTATTCAATAATATTTCGGTATTGTACAACAGGGGGCGTAGCGTTTACTGGTGGTAGGATTCCCATACAGGAGTCCGTCTAGGTAGGTACCACCCCAGGGCCAAGAATTCTACCGTGAATCAGTAGTGTGCAAACATTACTGTGTTTCGGTTTAAAGGGCACTGTGAGCTAGCGTAAACACTGGGCATATGAGACTTAAGTACCTATGTCTCAGAGTGATGGTCACAGTGTAGTTTCACACAGAAATTTTCTGGGTGACGCAGCATTTGTTATGGGCAGACGTTGCACTTACCATCAGGTGAACGTTTTGCTCGTTTCATCACTTTATGCAATAAAAAAAGAGGCGTCGCTCTGATGGTGGAGCGCAAGCTTAGCATGCGATAGATGCCAGGATCATTACCCTTCCATAAATTACTTACCAAGTTCATTTGAATTCAAATAATTATATCAATATTCTTAAAAATTTAAGTCTAAATATCTTGATGATTTTAGAATTTTAAAAATCGTTCAACGAATGATTTGATAACATAATTTTCATCATCTCCTTGATAGATAATCCTTTATCCTAAAATTCAATCTATCAAGAGAAGCACAAAAAATACGTTAGAACAATAGAGCTTTTCATTATTAAAGTCCCGGATTACACACAACGGGACATGAATAAGTTAGTAATGATACCACTGTGTGCCATTAATTTTGTCAAAACATTATCCCAGGGACGGACATGATCCCTTAACACATTATCGATTTAATTAAAACGTTGTTTTTATTATAATAAAAATGAAGTATGTATACAAAATATCCTTGTATTCCAGAATCCCAAGGAGTCTGTTTGTCCGTACTGTTATTTATTAAAGCACAAAGTAATACCAAAATAATAGTTGCCGAGTACCGAGCAAGCAGAATAAGCGTAGAGGCACTCGGTTGCATGCGGCATGAGACTAATTTAGAGCCGAGAATCCACCCTAACAAAGCGTCTCGCGCAGCCCGCACTCAAAGGAGACTTAAGTCCGCAACTCTCCCCCGTTCATAAATTCCTGGTACAGAGCTCCGCTCTAATGATGCAAAGTCTTCATTTTATAAATAAATAGCAGTGTTTGTTTGTTCCGTTCATTTTTTGTTATAATAATGTAAGCAACGGAATACTGAAAGTTAAATTGTGTAGTTTAGCGGACGTGATATTAGAAAGTGTTTTGAAGCAGCTTTATTAAGCATATGGGTAATTTTAAAAAACATGTTTTAATGATTGTAATCAGGCGTTAGTTTGCTTACATTTTCAATACAGTATGGCGAACAACAAAGTTATATTAAAAACGGTGTCTATTATCCAGTTATTTTATAGCACCGTCCGTCTCACAATAGCGTTCACGAACAATACCGCCACGGAAAACACTACCAGATACCGTCCACTACTACTGTACCATACTAGGTAATACAATAATACTCCCGAACTAACGCGATAAGTGGGTCCGAGCGACAACTGCGTGATATATAATTTCGGTAATACTCGTATAATAGCTGTTAGCCTTTTTGGCTTTTACAGCTTCATCGGATACTGTGCTCACGGGCCAGGGGCCCGAGTGCCATGTTTGGTTTGACCGAAACATAAATACATAAATAATATTCCTACAAAAACCTCGAAATTCGGACTGTCGCGTACGCTGCGTGCTTGCGCGACTTTGAATATCTAAGTCGTCTAATGACCGTCCGAGAGAGGCCATTCGGACTGTCGACTTGTGTGTCAATAACTCTGGGCGGTGAGAACCGTCCTGGAAATCAACTGCGTGAGTCGAATTCGCGTAAGTCTGGGTACAATTTTGCGTAAATATAATAAATTAAGTTATAAGTATGAGTTTGATATTAGAATTAAAGCCATAATTTTTAATTATTAATTGTCGTATTACGCAAGCGACTTGAGCTTGAACTCCGGTGCCGGTACCTCTGATATTGTTCTGCAGTATTATGTTCTGAATTACAAAGTGCTCAGCGGTAAAGGAAAACATCGTGAGGAAGCCTGAGCGTCTGAGGAATAAAAATATTTTGAGGACATATAAACACCAACCCGCATTGGAAGCAGCGTGTCGGACTCTTCTCGGCTGAACCCTCTCAGACATGAAAGGAGGCATGTGCACAGCAGTGGAACATTTATGGACTGTTACTTGACTAAGAATTTTTTGGAACGAAGTTCCTTATGGGGCGTTGCGGAGGGGTACCCTCCGGCAAAAAACGTCCGTAACGTTAAAAGAAAAAAGCGTAAGATTTTTATCTATACTAATATTATAAAGAGGAAAGATATGTTTGTTTGCAATGATTTAACTCAAAAACTACTGCACCGATTTTAAAAATTCTTTCACTTATATACAACTACATTGTCACCGATACATATCCCTACGAAAATTGCTATGATGTCGAAACTAAAGGTATCAAAAATTTACTGATAAAAGTCATTATTTGGCGTGCGCTGCAAAAACTATTAATGATAAAGAAAATAATGTACTACATTTTCATAGTACTAATCATTACTCACAAAAAAGTCCGCGAGGCCATATGTCTAACTACGAGTATTATAGTTAAGTCACAATAACCACTTTTTGTTCAAATTATTCTATCAAAACACGGGTAGAATCGAAAGATGATGACATTCGTATCATGATATTAATCCTTATCCTACGTTGCTCCATGAGCGAGCTGTTCCATCGTGAGCTAGCTAGCCAGTGGCCGATAGCTTTCGCAAAATCTCTCGACAACGGAACGCGTCTAATTGGAGAGTGTTTGTTTACACACAATTATCGGATATAGGATCGGTCTGCCTGTCGTTAAGTTTCATAGTCAAGGTTGGTTATATACATGTACAGTCCTCTTTAAATTATTCGAATCGGACCTATCGTTTAGAACTTACGACAGGTATAGAATTCTAAAAGTAAGAAAAATGCCGCGGTGTGAGCTACCAGGGAATAACACACTAAATGCTAGGGTGGTTCTCACCGTCCAGAGTTACCGACACACAAGTCGACAGTCCGAAAGGAGGCCCGCAGCCTCCTTCGGACGGTCATTAGACGACTTAAAATCATTTGAGATATTCGAAATCGCGCAAGCACGCAGCGAACGCGACACAGTCCGAATTTCGATGTTTTTGTAGGAGTTTATTTAAGTATTTATGTTTGGGTCAAACCAAACCAAGCACGCGGGCCCCTGGCTCGTGAGCACAGTATCCGATGAAGCTGTAAAAGCCAAAAAGGCTAACAGCAATCATCAACGAAATTATATATACTCTAAATGCCACATGCACAAACACCCAGACCCAGAACAACTATCTGTAGGCCATACAAATATTTGTCCCGTGCGGGAATTGATCCCGCAACCCGCGGCGCAGAAGGGCTTAGCCACTGCGCCAACCGAGCCGACATGTAAAACCTTACGGTGTAAACACCAACTTATTGCTACATTAGTAAGTATAGCATAAAGTAGAATGGTTACGTGCGACGTTGTAACTAAGAGCAAATATCATAGTGCTAATTGCTTTATGCTGGTTAAATTACTTGAACTTACAACTTAAATTTAAACCGCCTACGTATTTTCTGGTTGAACCCACTGCGGTGGAGTAATTAAGTTTCATCTTGCTCCAATAAACATGATAACTTTCGTTAATAAGTTGTCGCGCGAACAACTTTATTTAAACGGGAATATGGCTGTGAAATTAAACTCATCAGGACATCCGAACGTTTATAATGATTAGAATACAATGTGAATGATTCGAAGGAATTTGGCAAATCTTGTAAACAATTAACATATATCTTCAAGTTACTTTACAGTGTTAACTGGTAGCTCAGTAGCCGGGCGCTCGCGTTTAATATGTATACATAGTACGGAAGTAACCTGAGTTCTATCCTGGATGCCGGCACCTCAAATTGTTCTGCAATTTAAGTTTAGTTATTTTTTTTTATTAGATACAGTGTCGAGACGAGCAAAACGTTCACCTGATGGTAAGTGCAACGTTTGCCCATAACAGATGCTGTGTTACTCTAGTTATTTCTGTGTAGCACCACACAGCGCCCGTCACCCTGACACATAAGTTCTTAAAACTCATATGCCCAGTGATTACGGTAGCTCTCAGTGCCCTTCAGAGCGAAACACAGTAATGTTTGCACACTACTGCTTCACGGCAGAATAACTGGCTCCACGTGCTCAGTGGTGAATGAAAAACACCGTGAGGTAACCTGCCTGTCTAAGCAAATTTTTGAGGGCATGTGAACTCCAAACCGCATAGGAGCAGCGTAGCGGCCTTTTCCCGGCTCCAAAACCCTCTAACAAATGAGAGAAGGCCTGTTGCTCAGTAGATGGACTTTCATTGTTTACTTTTTTTTACCTTACAGTGTAGACAGAATCTTAAATGTAAATATTGTCTGTGACACTCTTGCGAAATATCCGAAGTCCGACACGCTGCTCCAGAGCGGATTGGCGGATTTCACATAACGTCGAAAGACTTTTATATTTCTCGTACCTGCCGGTTTCTTCACAATGTTTCCTTTAACGCACGTAGAAAATTAGCACTGGAAATAGAGCTTAGAAATCATGATATCTATGTTAATGGGTGGTGGTGGTCACTAAACAACTAATGCGCCGTTTGCTTATTTGCCCCCTCTTCTGTAATAAAAGGTCGCTCGCGTACTAGACAGATTAGGCTCCCGAGCCGTCCTAAATCAACTAATTTCATCATTAAATAAAAAGGCTTTTGTGTATGAAGTTTAAAGTGTATTAAATAGGTCGCTGTTAATTTGATGTTAAAATATTTAGCTCGATAAAAGAATACTACCACTCCATCTCATCCATTGGATCTCGTAAAAGGCGAGTAAGGAATAAAACTGCACTGTGCACCCAACAGCGCATGGTGGCGATGGGCTCACCACCTATCACACCAAGTGCATTATATTGTTTTGGTGAAACGTGGATTGTGACAGTCATCTGCTTTTGCAGTGAGTGCCCTGTCTCTGACCTTATGGGATACAGTCGTGATCTTATGTACGTATGTATGTAAATATTGGGTTAGCTAGCAGTCGAATTACTGTTCTAGTTGATGTACTTTGGGATTCAACGTTTAGTTGACAATCAGTCATAAAAATAGTAAGTCATAAAGATATGTTGAGTGTATGAGAAACCGTATTGTAATTGACGTTAACGAATTATAGATTATTTAGACATTAGAGTCTGTTAAGAACATAGACAACCTCACACCGATGAGAATTGCTTCCGTCCTTGACGATTAGCAAGCTGAAATGGCAATAAGTAGGCCATATAGCTCGTAGAACCGATAACCGTTGGGAAAGAAAGGTTATAGACCGCCGTTCTAACCTCGTAACGGCAAACGCAGTGTAGGGTGTGTCCCCCCAACTAGATGGAGCGACGACCTGCACGATTTTGCGGGTAGTCGACGGATGCAGGCGGCTCAAGACAGTTGACAGAATAATAGAGGAAAGGCTGAAATAATGATGAAAAAATTATGACGAATTTTTATTAATCCATAAATTCGTATATCTGTAGAATGTATTTAAGATTTATACATATTGTTTTTTAGTTTTTTTTTTGTTTTTTTTAATGTCTGCGAGTATAATATACAAATGTTTAATGATTATTAAAAATGTCGTTTACCATAGACAGTTTACGGAATATGCAACCATAAATTATGGTCCACAATTTAACAAATATTTAACCTATCCAATCAACACAATAGGTAGTAACCCTAGTGGTAGGAAACGATGAATGACAGTGGTAGGAAACGATGAATGACCTTTTTATATCTCAGTATTGAAATAAATACGATACGAGTTACAAACTACAAAATAAAAGTAACTCACTTTTATTTTAAGCATTAAAAAAATTTGTTAACAGGCTTAGTATTTTTTTTTCCTAAAACAAAAAGTAGTGGACAATTTTAGAGCGCAATAAACAAAGGCGCCAAAACGTGAGTGTCGCCCGCGGGCACACAAGCAAACAAACCAACAGAACACGCCATATGCGCGCCTCGAGTACCAGGCGACCAGAGATAACAAGGAGAGCGCGTCCCGCACTCTAGTGTCCTTCCATGCGGCGTTTCGTATGTTAGCCTCCGTGTCACAAGTGCTATTTTTCACTTCTCAAAGGCAATGTAGGCTTAGAGAAAAAAAACTTTTAGTAAATAAATGTATGGAATAATAACTTTTTTACTTTTTCTCTTAATAGGATTATAGCGGTTTTCATAAAATACATATTAGAAAAATTAAAGAAGCAAAATAATACTAACCAGAAAAAAGAGCAAAAATAAATATAAAAAAGGAAGAGTGACTAAACATTACTAATAACATGTTCATAATATTTTACAGATATCATGATACATATTACCTAAATTATATAACAAATACTTTCGTTTTATATATATATATGGGTAAATATATATATATATATATATATATATATATATATATATATATATATATATATATATATATACCTATATATAATAAGATTAACACTTGACAACAAAGAAATTTATTTTTATTGCACTAATACAAAATATATTATAATTATTTTTAAAAAAATCCGTGGCATATTAACTAATTCAGTATAGCGCCATCTAGGAACGAATAACAAAACTACTGAAACGCGAAGATGAACGACTCGGCGAAATGTTGACGAGAACGACTCCACGAAGTATGATCGGCTACTAATAGATGGCGCTGACAAGAACGAAATTGAACAAGAAGTGTAGATATTTCAATATAATAAATTATTAAATTTCGAAGACATAACAAAAAAAAAATTCTTACTTCCCATACAATTCCCACCACTACCTTCAGTACCATTTTATACTTTAGAGATGACGTACCTGAAAACAAAAAGAAATACATTAAAAATAAAGCTTATTCACTCTTCTACTTTCAGTATCTTCCAGAAGAAACTTAGATTGTATTTCTATATTTGTGGAAAGTTAAAATTTAATTATGTTTCAAAAATATGTTTATATAGAACCACAAAAATTACCAGGAAAAACTTTCTAAATTGCTGAAAACCCACAACAAACTTCGCAATACATCACCAGGTGCACTATGACGTAAATGTTAGCGCGAATATTTAACCGATGTCATTTGGAAAGATCTTTTATTAGCTAATTATTATCGAAAAACCTCGAAAAAATCACCACGGATGTGGTTATGATGAAGTACACCCGGTTCGGAAAACTGTTGCAGTTGAAAATATTCTCAAGTTTGAGCGTACTACTCGTATAACTGTCTCTATATATAATTTCGGTGATGTAATTGCTGTTAGCCTTTTTGGCTTTTGCAGCTTCATCGGATAGACTGTCTCTGACAAACAATCCGAAACTTCCTTAAACGTCATCATGTCGTTGAAATTGTCTTTTAAAGAGGACACTTCATCTTCTTCTTCTTCTTTTAATTCTGGCATTTTTCAATAGAATTCTCCCAATGTCAATACAGTCACGAGAGTGACATTAGATAATTCAAAATGTCGATCAATAGTAAAATGATAGTTGAATTTTATTGAAGGAATGCTTGACTGATTGAGACTAAACGAAAGGTACAATTTTGGTCTTAAATTGAATTTTCCTATCACTGTACACTTTCACAAGCACTTCCTGCGTAATAAACTATCAGTATTAAACATCAAAACTCAAAATATATACAGAAATTCCAAAGTTCAATTAAAACAACTCCCATCAGTTTTCGTGTTGACGCCAAAAGTCCTTTGGACACTTGTAGATATCCCGCGCAATTGACAAGTGACTTTAAGAAATCAGACATAATTGTAGTAAAAGTCGACGAAAAGAATGTCATTACCAACAGTTATGTTTATCTAAAATAGTGTCTCAAACTAAAGAAAAAATAAACATCATTTTTTTCGCAAACAATCAGCGAAATGTTATTACAGTGGATGAAAACTATAATTGAAAAGTAGCCCCTAACGGCTACCGAACGGGTTTCACACAGAGTTTAATGACTATGAACTCTAAGTTCTTACACATAGAGTCCGTTTTGGAATTTTAGAATCGAGTTGAAGATATTTCGAGTGCAAGGCGTACGCTATCGTCGTTTTCTAATCTTCGAGACCTTTCGTCAAGCGAGCCTGTTCGCTGAATTGGATTTATTGTAAGATTTTATGTTCTTCCGTTTTATACATCTTCATTAATCGCATAAACTCTACTGTCGTGTGTTTTATTTAACGCATTTAGTTGATTGTTTCTCGTATTCACAACAGTATGTTCCTAAAATATTTTAGAGTGATGTTCTTTGGGCGCGATGAAAGTATATTTTCCAGGTCGAATTTGAGTACAACGCTTCTGTTATTCTCAATTTATATTAATCGATTAATTAGTCTTTGTTTGTATACTGTGCATTGATACACAAAAACCAAAAGACACAATCAACGACTCAATTACTATTTACTACACAAAAAAGAGCGCATAATGCGCTTGATAATTTATCTTTATTTATTTTTATTATCAAAATTCAAATATATGTATAAGTATCACTTTTACGTTTACTGTGTTGCACTCTTTTTTTATTTAAATTTTATCGTTTTTATGGCATACGGTGAGGTCATGTCAGTCAAGTCAGTAGTCGCTTTAGGTATAAAAACATGATATTTTTTCATTAAGATCATCCCAGTCACAAGTCTACTTATTTCTTAGCAATAATCAGCAACAAGACTTAAAATCTTGTAATGACATCGACAGTAAACGATAGTTCACTTTTACTGGAGATTTGTTGAGAGAGAAAACGAAAATCAATCTCGACATGAACTGAATTTTTCAATTCACTTGGCGCATAATGCACTGCATACCTAGCAATATTGAACATCAAAACTCAAAATGTATACAGAAAGAAACAAAATACAAAGTAATTTGCATTTATCTGTAATTCGAATACACAACACTTTAAGATTTTATAAAATAACAGTTTTCCTAACACTAAGTACAATTTTTATCAATATATCATATTCTCTGGGTTGCAGTTGCATCGTGAGATTACCGTTCCATACAAAGGAACGGCATTCCTGTCATTTTATATATATAATAACCAATCGAATTTAATAAAATTACATCAATATTAATTTAACATACACAAGTAACACAAAACTAAAAGGAAATTAGGGAAAAAATCTTATTTAATTTATAAAATTTAATTTGTAAGAAAAAATATTTATCTAATTTTCATCTTCTCGAAAGCGCTACAAGTTGTTGACGTAAAATGGATTCAAGTAGGAGGTACACTTGTTACGTTGTTTTATTAATAAATCGGACCGAACGTAATTAATTCAAGGATCTCTGTCTTCGCTATCGAAAGAGACGAAAAATCTTTTTTTGAGAAGATTTTTTTTTATGACTGGAAACAAATAATTGAAGGATATGAAAATGTTATATAGATTTATATTTAAAGAAAGATATTTTCTTCTACTAACGCCAAAGCGACCGTTTTAAAACACATCGTACTGTGATAAGATAAAAAAAAACTATGACTATATTTACTCGGTTAGTTTGCCATTACAAAAACAAATTCATTTCGTATTCTTCAATTAAACGTTCGAATTTTTTTAAAGCATCGGTCTCAGTTAAAAATCGGTAGGTATACCAAAACCGACTAACATATGTTAATTTATTTTAATGGCTATTTCCATACACTAAATTTCAATCAAAGTAACAATCTGAACAATTTGAAAACGCGATGTCTTTTCAGGCTCAAAGACAGCCGCTTATGCAACTGTGCCTCAATGCATTCCTTCGATGATTACGTGGACAGCTAAATAATGTAATGAAAGTTATATTGTCGAAGTGAAACTTCTTTGGGACTCGATGGAACTAAAATTTCACGCTGAATCGAAGTGCAACGTTTGTATTTGTAACGTATCAAAGTGAAACGTTTCCTAAGCAAAAAGGTACATTGGTTGGAGAAAAACTTAAACTTTATACGAGTACGTTGCCAGGTTCGTTTTTGAATTAATATTAATGATTACTTAATAATTGTTTATATAAGAATCTATAATTTTGTAGTACTTCATGTTTTTTTTTATTGGATAAAGTGATTAAACGAGCAAACCGTTCACCTGACGGTAAGTGTAACGTTAACGTGACCATAGCAAATGCTGTGTCATCCAGAACATATCTGTGTGACACCCCACTGCGCCCATCACCCTGAGAAATCAGTTCTTAAGTCTCATATGCCCTGTGCCGACATGAAAATAATATTTAATTGCAATTCAAATCAGCTCTAAAAATTGCTCTCACTTTTTTTTTATTGTGTAAGGCGATGAAAATAGCAAACATTCACTTGATGGTAAGTGCAACGTCTGCCCTTAACAAATGCTGTCTCAGAACATTTCTGTGTGACACTACACTGTGTCCATCACCCTGAGACATAAGTTCTTAAGTCTCATAAGCCCAGTGAATTTTTTTTTGGATTTCCACTAGGAAGTACACCGTCCCTGGTGGCCGTTTATTGACTAATAGGTACACAATTTACATTTGTATTTATAACAATTTATTTCTAATGTTCCACAGAAAGAAATACCATCGCATCTCTGCTATTTGATACTGAGATGTTATGGATAATTCTTAGTTTCGAAAAAGTAATTTTTATTATGATTTAACTATAATTAAGTTTATTATTTATTAGTAAGTAAAAAAAAGTTAGCGTATACAAAATAAAGTAAAGTATATTTAGGACAATCTATTTAATTATTAATCTATTTCTTAACTTAATGCTAATTTTATAACTAGGTATTATTAATTATACGAGTACTATTGCTTATACTACTGTGATTAAGGCTAAGTTATAACATAATAAAATTAAATTAAATTCTAGATCAGTCGTTTTACGAGGATTTAATAGTTACAAATTGTTAAATTTTTTAAGTCAATTTACAATAAATTCAGTAAAACTAATGAAGGAAGCGCCTATGAGCTAGGCGCTTCCTTTCTCATGAGCTCGATCATGTTATAGGAAGACGCACCGGCGTTGTTACAGATCGTTTCGTGATCGTATCTCGCGGAGCAAAACGCGGGGCACTGTTGAATTAAGTGTTCGATGGTCTGTGAAGCAGAGCCATCACAAGGACACTTGTCGTCCCTAGTGATTTTAAATCGGTGGAGATATGCTTTGTGGAAGCCATGTCCGGTGAGAACCTGAGTTAGGTGAAAACTAGTTTTAGTAACCGCTCTTAATTCCCTAATATGGTTTAACGTTTTTTTGTGTGTTGCCCTTGCTGCGCACTTTCATACCTCGCCTGCCAGATAGCCAGGTTGTCGGCTTTTAAATTGTGTTTGATGTAGGACATTGGTGTTGCTAAGTAGTGTGGAGACATGTGTGCTTTGGCTCCTGCCTTGGCCGCCACGTCTGCCGCCTCATTACCAGCTATGCCGGCGTGACTCTTCTCCCAGGCGAAGTCTATGTTGCCAAAGTGTTTGTGTCGATGTATTGTATGGTGTATATTTGAAACTATAGGGTGTGTATTGGTTCTGTTTTGGATTGAGTGAAAGGATGAGAGTGAATTTGTGTAAATTACTGTGTCTTTGTACTTTCTTTCAGCCGCCCATTTACAGGCATAGAGAATTGCAAGAAGTTCAGCTTGAAAGACCTGTACTGTTCTGTGGAGCTTAAACTTTTTGGTGGCGTTGTCTGTGCAGTGGTAGGAAACAAAAGCGGCACCGACTGTTCCGTCTTCCTGCTTGCTACCATCTGTGTAAATACGTGCTGTGTCTGCACTGATCAGGCGCGTCGATTTCATCTTGTGAAGTTATATATTTAGGGTGGATAGCCCATCACCAGTAATGCTCGCCAGTGAAGGAAAACATCGTGAAGAAGTGGCTATGCCTGAAACAAATATTCTTAGGATACGTGAACCACATGACATAGGAGCAGCTTGTTAAAATTTTACCTATAGCGATTTCCATCTTAAACATGACCTTTACTCAGCAGGGGAACGTTTAAAGGGTGAGACTTTTACTTGACTTTTGCTTTTACTTCTACGAGATTAAAAACATGTTTAGTTGTCGCTAATTAATGTCTAGTACACTGCTTCCCTTTCGATTTCATTTTCAAAGCTTACAAAGTGAAAGCTTTTAAATTGGCTAACTTTTGCATCAAAATACAAAAACGAACGCGTTGTTGTTGTACTGCCCGGACCAATCAATCAAGTTGTAAGGAAATTTTATAAAAAATACTAAACTTGAATGTGTAGCCGGGTCTTGTGTAAAATCGTCCATGTTTTTGGGTAACACGGAAGTGTCTGTCCTTTATACACAGTAGCCTAGTGGTTGAAATGTAGAGTCGAGGGCCCTGGGTTTGGAACCCAGTCGAAGTGAATAGTCGTGCAGCATACAAATAATTGGTTTTTGGTTATGTTTGTATTCTGCAGCGTCACGTGATGTGAGAGCATTACGAGTATATTATGTATACTCGCTGGTAGTAGGATTCCTATGCAGGAATCCATCTAGGTAGGTACCACCCTAGGGCCAGTTATTCTGCCGTGAATCAGAAGTGTGCAAACATTACTGTGTTTCGGTTAGAAGGGCACTGTGAGCTAGCGTAATTACTGGGCATTTGAGACTTAAAAACTGATATGTCAGGGTGACGGGCGCAGTGTGGTGTCACACAGAAATATTCTGGGTGACACAGTATTTGTCGTGGGCGGACGTTGCACTTCTCATCAGGTCAACGTTTTGCTCGTTTTGTCACTTTATACAATAAAATATATATAT
Source organism: Luehdorfia chinensis (assembly GCA_019845155.1). Lineage (NCBI taxonomy): Eukaryota > Metazoa > Arthropoda > Insecta > Lepidoptera > Papilionidae > Luehdorfia > Luehdorfia chinensis. Next base: position 2,070,018 of record JAHVAK010000415.1, read on the forward strand.
ATTAGAAACAGGGAGGTGGAGAAGGTAGAGAGCCTCTGTTTAAACTAACACTTACGGAATATAATAATAATTTAATTAATAGAATCAGGCGTTACAATGGGGAAATCCATCATAATAAAGGAAGGAATGTTAATTTGCAAAGATACGCATGTAAAATACAAAATGGTGTACATTACCTACTTTTTGAAGAGCACCGCCCGCCCATCCGCTTTCGCTTCCGGGGACAACCACCAGATACCCTCCACCACTACAACACTACCAGTCGGCAATATACACCACTGAAGTCGACACCACGACGCAAGTTTCACAAAAAAACCAGGCATTGTCATGTTATAGACTCTACCGAGCCTAATGAGCTCTAATGAGCCGTGTGGTGGCGGATCGTTAAAAGAATGCTACCACTCCATCTCATCCAATGGATCTCGTAAAAGGCGAGTAAGGAATTAAACTGCACTGTGCACCCAACAGCGCATGGTGGCGATGGGCTCACCACCTATCACACCAAGTGCATTATATTGTTTTGGTGAAACGCGGATTGTGGCAGTCATCTGTTTTTGCAGTGAGTGCCCAGTCTCTGACTACCCCTTATGGGATACAGTCGTGATTTTATGTATGTATGTAGACTCTACGGCGGCTGTCTGTTGGCGACCCAGTAAGATAAAATAAAATAATAATCTTGGGCCGATAACTTCTGGTTGTAAAACGAAAGTCATGGTCGAAGTCGGACAGGGGAAATCATTAACTTTATTAGCCGTGTTAGCTCAGGGGCCGGGCGCTCGCCTTTAATTTTATAGTACGCGAGTAACCAGGGTTCGATCCCCGGTGCCTGCACCTCTATAATTGTTCTTCAATTTAAGTGCTGATTTACCACGTGTTTAGCGGTGAAGGAAAACATCGTGAGGAAACCTGCATGTCCGAGGAATAGAAATATTTCAAGGACAGTTGAAGTCCGCCAACGTGCATTGGAGCAGCGTGGCGGACTATTCCCGGCTCCAAAACCCTCTCAGAAATGAGAGGAGGCCTGTGCTCAGCAGTGGGACATTTATATACTGAAACTTTACTTACTTTTATTAGCACGTACATTGCCTTTCTTATTTCAATATTCGTACCATTTTCTCTCTAACAATTTATCATTTAGTTATATCGACTGAACTTTAGACCTTATTACTTCGAAATGTCGGCCCAACATTAAGGTCACTTCGAATGCTCTAATATTTCGGCGGCTAAATGTCACAAAATATCATAAATTTTTACCTTACATAAAACCCATAAGCTAATTACCGTCATTATATGAACTTCATCACTTCGCCCAGCTGCCCGGGGACAAAGTGTCGGCTTGTCGTCGAAAGTGATTGAAAAATTATTGATTAAAGCAGCGACGTTATGCCTTGTAAAAGCCTCGTACTTTATGTAGTTAAAAGAATCAAGCGTTACTTTGCGGAAACACATAATAATGGAGGAAAGAAGGTTAATTTGCTAAGATCCGCATGCAAAATATAAAATGATGTATATTACTTAGTTTTGAAGAGCATCGCCCGCCCTCCCACAGTAGCGTGCTACCTACCCGGGTCGTCTAGCATCGGCCATGATAGCCGTGCAGGCATATTGCAGTAGCGTGCACGAGCAAACATACACCGCCACCGGAAACCGCCAACATATACCCTCCACCACTACAACACTACCACTAGGCAATATACACCACTGAAGTCGAGACCACGACGTGTTTCGCCTCAAAACGAGGCACTATCAAGTGACTAGTCTACGACAGTCAGCCGCCTCGTACTTTGTATATTTTAGCTTGACTACTATACTCCGGGCTCTGGAATCGTATCCCAGCCGGAGTCATCATTTGTGCAAAATTGTGCATCGGTATTTGGGTCGTGATTGTCCCCATGTCTCTGACACTGCGTTACTGGGAGTTACATCGGGGTTAGAATTATTGAATGCCACTGAGTTTGCGCGTACACTTGTTACCTTATAATATTCCCTTTTCATTTAACAGTTTCCTACACTAGTTGGAAGTTATCGCAATGATTGGTCGTAAGTCCAGGACGACTTCAATCAATTAATTGCAATATTTCACCACGTTCTGCAAAACTAATGGTCCAGAGAAGTACCACATACTTACGGTGATGGTGCCCATAATCGGTACGGTTGCCCAAATCAGTCCCGTGTAAACTGTACCATTACATTTGAATGTAGAGTGCTGCGCGAGTAGGTAAAGACGGGTGAGTACCTCTTTGCTTGCGCATACACTCGTTTTTTTATAGGAGAGGCAGCAAACGAGCAAGTGGCTCACCCGTTTGTAAGTGATCACCGCCGCAAAAAAAACATCCGCAGTACCAGAGGCGCTATTCCTCGGGTGAGTTGTCGGCCTTTAAGAAAGTAATGGGCTCTTCTCTTGAAGGTCCCTTAGCCGTATCGTTTCGAAAACAACGCCGGCGGCAACAGATTCCATAAAGTGATCGTGCGTGGCAGAAAAACGCACCGTGGTGGAATGCCAACCATCAAGGTGGTGACGATGGAATTTTGAGTTCTGCCGCAAAGTGCGATGGTGAAAACCCAGCAAACTTGTATTTTTTTTTTTTTAGACGGTGCCCCATAGGATTTCTACTGTGTCGTGGGTACGTTTTACAGACATAAATTCCACATGCACGAACCACCCAGACCCGGAACAACTATCTGTAGGCCATACAAATATTTGTCCCGTGCGGGAATCGAACCCGCGACCCGCGGCGCAGAAGCCAAGGGCTTAGCCACTGCGCCAACCGAGCCGACAACGACGACTTGTGGCACTATAACATTTCCTGCGCAGTTGATAGCTTCCGACAGTCATAGAAAGTTGTCGCGGTGGTCGAAAATCGCTGAGGGGGACATCATAATTTTTTTGTCTTCGACTATTACTCTTATGCTTTAGCATTATTTTAAGTTACCTTTTTTGAGGCTTTAACCCGTGGTCCCTGTGGGTCGACCCATTAATTACATTAAGAAGAAAAATACATTTCGATAATATAGTAAAGATTTTTACTAGTGGTAGGATTCCTATGCAGGAATCCGTCTAGGTAGGTACCACCCCAGGGCCAGTTATTCTGCCGTGAAGCAGTAGAGTGCAAACATTACTGTTGAATGGCACTGTGAGCTAGCGTAATCACTGGAAATATGAGACTTAAGAACCTATGTCTCAGGGTGACGGGCACAGTGTAGTGTCACACTGAAATTTTCTGGGTGACACAGCATTTGTTGTGGGCGGACGTTGCACTTACCATCAGGTGAACGTTTTGCTCGTTTCGCCACTTTATGCAATAAAAAAAGCTACGTAACGCACACGTACTCGTACAAACACTTTTAATAGATATATATCTATGGTCCAGGTCTAGGTCTATAATATGGGGCCAGAGAGTTAACACGTGACGAAGATTAGTCACTCGTTTTTCTGTTTTTGTATAGATTTGTAATTTTAGCGAAATATTTGCATTTCATTATTTTGAAGGAAAGTAAGTTAATTTGCTAAGATCCGCATGCAAACTCACACACACGACACTCGGCGGCCGTCTGTCGTAGAGTCTATGACACTTGATGATGCCTCGTTTTGGGGCGAAACACGTGTCGTGTTCCCGACTTCAGTGGTGTATATTATCTAGTGGTAGTATTGTAGTGTTTGGTGGAGGGTACCTGGTGGCGGTTCCTCGTGGCGGTGTTAGCTTGCTTGTGCACGCTACTGAGGAAGGGAGGGCGGTGCTCTTCAAAAAAACTAGGTAATATACACCATTTTTATATTTTGCATGCGGATCTAAGCAAATTAACTTACTTTTCTTCATTATAAATGGATTTCCGCAAAGTAACGCCTGATTCTATTTCTATAACTATTTCATTATTTGTTCGACGTTCATGATTTCATTATTTGCAATTACTTATTACTACTACACTAGGAGTACGCGCACATATTCTTCGTGCAGTCGTGTTCACAATCATCTGTTATTTAGGCACGCCTCTATTCGCGAGCAGTTATTTTTACACATTTCTATTGATTTAAGTATTTTGCTATTAAAGATTTGTTACATTAGCAGTACGCGGTCCGGAAGGAAGAGGGGCTATATGCCGCATTTGATTCCTCTACAGAACAAACGTTTCTATGTGCTGCAGATAGTTTAGGTCTGAGTGTGTGTGTGCGCGCAATCTTTGTCTAAAATACGCACCTACGATACAGAGGATATACTTGTGTATTTCAACTCACGTTTCTGTAAACAGTTGAGAGTTATTTAGGACCGGATATAAATTTATTCTCATCGCGCCCCTGAGTGACGACCTGTGTTCTAAGAATCTTACAATAGAGGCTTCCTGCGGGCTTTATTGGCACATTACAGGATAACGTCAGAAAGCTTGCACAGATTTTGCGCTTTGTATAGCAAACATGCTTCGTTTCGTAAATAATTTTGATTCACGTAACCATCTTTGCATACATTATAAACAATTTTTAATCATATTTTTTCTTAATAATGAGAAAAATACAAACCGCGGTAGCTCAAAGAACGGGCGCATGCCTTAAATACCATAGTACGCGAGTCATCTGAGTTTGATCCCCGGTGCCAGCACCTCTAAACTTATCTACCTCTATACCACGTGCTCAGAATATAAAAATATTTCGACAACCTGTGAAATCCGGCAACCCGCATTGGAGCAGCGTGGCGGACTCATCCCGGCTCCAAAACCCCCCCAGAAATTAGAGGAGACCAGTGCTTAGTATTTTGACATTTATAGGCACTTACTATTTTTTTTTCTCTGAATAACAATTACACTTGGTGGTTTGGAGAATAATTGTTAACAACACGCACGCATGCAAAAAGTACGGAGGTTTAATAAGGTCCACGTTCCACTCTCGTTGACTATAGGATACTCTATGAAAAGATATTCCATAGAGCAAGACATTCTTGCAAGCTGCATTATGGCAGAACGTATCACAGTGCACGGAGCAACATACTCGTAAGGGCGTTCTTAAGTAAAGGACAAAGCTTCTTCTGACATATTGATAGTACAACGCAATGTAATATGCTTCTTGGAACAAAGAAACGTTTCACTACATTGTAGATACCCTTTTTTGTTATAACATGCAATCATTATGTTTATGATTGTTGCATTATTCTGGACTAAGGTTGCAGATGCTCTGACGTCTTTAAATTATTATTTTTGGGACGATCTACATAAATTCACACAAAATTTACATTTCTATAGAAGAGCCTCGTCGATCGCTCCCCGCAGAGCGTTTGAAATAAATGAACATCAGGTATTTATAAAGTACACAAAAGCTTTTTGAAAGCTTTCGTATTTAATTTTAACTTATTCTGACATTACTTTGAGGGTTTTTCGAGCTTCGGATTTATTCTAGAATGCGAGTTACGATGAGAAAATGTTATGCGCTATATATAGACACGCCGAAGGGCTTAAGACACGAAGACGAAAAGTCACAAATCAAATTAATAAAGTCAACTGAATTGTACAAATTGTAACGGCCAGTGATTAATCAGCGGACCCGTGATCTTAGATGTCTCAGTCAATCAAGTGCTAGGGGAATGATGTCCTCCGGGCCGATTTCCGACTATATGGCGACCACGTGAGATAGGAGATAGCCTAGGATTCAGTGTCAGAGACAAGGGAAGAAGGGGGATATAAAGGTTTTTGCACAAATTTTAGATGCCGCTAGCATTCGAACCTGGGTCCGCAGTAGGCGGGTACTCTAATTTCTAAACAAATAATTTATTAAACAAAAGAGCGGCTATATATCTTGTAGAATAGGCCGAGGTGAGACGCTAATGGTTTCTATGTTTAGGTTGGCCAAAACAAAAGTATTTCCTTAGTAAATTGATGTAACTTCTATAATGTATCATTTAATTAATGTAATTTATAAAAGGATTTATGTAATATAGCATTGAAAAAAAAGATCCCAGAGTTTCTAGCCGGTTCATCTCTGAGGTTATATTTTTCGAACCGGCGTTTTTGGCATTCATAAGAGTTTAAACAAACCTAAATTCAATAAAGAAATTTTGACTTTACGAGTACTATGCAGCGCGGTCATCAAGTAGTTAGTTAACTTAGTCACTAGTAGAATATTTTCTCATAGCAACACAGACAATCAACAATTAGTCTTAGGTGTTACAGACAGATTCGGTTCTATTACTGGAATTAATTAAAGTAGACGAGAATTAATAAAAAAAAAACTAAAGGATACGTCTGCATGAGTACGAATAATAATTGTATTATTTACTAAGCGAATACTGGTGGTAGGATTCCTATGCAGGAATCCGTCTAGGTAGGTACCACCCCAGGGCCAGTTATTCTGCCGTGAAGCAGTAGTGTGCAAACATTATTGTGTATCGGTTTGAAGGACACTGTGAGCTAGCGTAATCACTGGGCATATGAGGCTTAAGAACTGATGTCCCAGGGTAACGGGCGCATTGTGGCGTCATACAGAAATATTCTGGGTGACACAGCATTTGTCGTGGGCGGACGTTGCACTTACCATTAGGTGAACGTTTTCTCGTTTCGTCATTTTCTACAATAAAAAAAAGAATAAAAAAAGCTTGTGGTGGCGGCTTAAGAGAATCTGATCCCGTAGGGTCGCAAAAGTCGACAGAGGAAAATTAAAAACCAGGAAATGGTTATCATACTGGAACATCAGAACAAGTAAACTGCGGTTACCAGCCCCCCAAAATGAGAGCTACAAACTTTTGCTTACAGTCTATGGGGTGGCCCATGTTCAGCAGTGGACAAGTGATAGGCTAAAATGATGATGATGATGATGAATCTTAGTTATATTACTCGTAATCAACAACAAGTACGACGCATGTAGATTATTCTACGCATATAGTGTTGCTTGTATGTAACAGATGTTTTGTTACTTCAATCAAACGTGTTTTAGTAAGAGCAATATTGTAAACATTTTTTATCAGCTCGTTACATCAAAGTTCAATAATAGTGTTATTAAAAAATTATTAGAACTGTTCAAGTTATTCTCAAAGCGTCCGAACAAGGACTTTAAAGTTCGCAGACGATCGGCTCGAAGAAATTTGCGGGGTCGGCTGAAACTGACGACTTTATGATGAGTTTTGGAGGAGTATCGTGATTGAATGTTAAATTCTCAGTAACAAGTAGCATTCTGTATAATACTTTAGATTTGTTAAAGACTTCGGTAAATTCATTTTTGGATATAACCAGAAATATCGTCAGATTTGCATTTGAGGTTAAACAGATGGTTAAAGTTAGCCCTAACTTTAACAGACTTTAACAGCTTCGCCGGATTGAAAGGTGGCAGAGCGCTGAGGGCGCTTAGCCCTTATTATTAATAATTAATATAAATATAAATTGCCCATATTACTAATACTATTATTATCAGATTTAATACAGTTAAAAGGCGTTACTTTGCAGAAATTTATTATAATAAAGGACAGAAAGTTAATTTGCTAAGATCCGTGTGCAAAATTGAAAATGGTGTGCATTACCTAGTTTTTGAAGAGCACCGCACGGTCTCCCTCAACAGCGTGCACAAGCAACCCAATACCGCCACCAGATAGCTTCCGCCACTACAACACTACTACTAGGCATTATACACCACTGAAATCGAGAACACGACACGTGTTTCACCTCAAAACGAGGCACTATAAGGTGATATTAACACAATTTAAAATTTTGCTTGAGAATCTTAGCAAATTAACTTTGCTTCCTTCATTATCAGATTTAACAAAATAGTGTCTGCTAATGCCTTTCAGAGTCCTCAAGGGTCTCCAAAATTCATTGAACTTCCATCTTATTAGTGCTACTATAAAGCAGGAGAGTTTATATGTTTGAAAGCGCTAATCTCAGGAAACACTGATGCAATTTGAAAAATTCTTTTTGACTAAAATTAAGTTACTTGTAAAGAGATTGTAAATTGCCTCATTTGGCTGTAATGTCGTGTGGTGACAGGTTTTTTTATTGGTTAAAGTGACGAAACGAGCAAAACGTTTACCTGATGGTAAACGCAACGTCTGCCCATAACTAAATTCTCTGTCACAAATAATACATCCGTGTGACACCACACTGCTCCCGTCATCCTGAGACATCAATTCTTAAGTCTCATATGCCCAGTGATAACGCTAGCTCACAGTGCCCTTCAAACCAAAACACAGTTATGTTGGCACACTAGTGCTTCTCGGCAGAATAACTAGCCCTAGGGTGGTACCTACCTAGACGGACGGACTCCTGCATAGGAATTCTACCACCAGTAAAGAAAATATTCCACCCCGTATTATCTGGTGGGTGCTGTAAGAATCTTTTAAGGGCCAACCAACCGGCTCGGAATCTTATAATTAACAAAATTAAACCCAAAGCCAAGCATACCGCTGCAAGACATCAATACACTGCAGCCTAGTTTTGAGTAGATCGGACCAAAAAAAAAGCTAAAGGTACCCCAGATTAGCTATAACAACAAAGCGTCTGACACCTCAGTCCTCCGGTGATCGTGGGCGCTGAATTCACTCGAAACGTCGCGTTATATTTGAAAATTAAACGCGATCAAATTCTTAAAAGTCTCGCTCACCACATTAGTCCGCGCGGAAACGGCCTCGATTGAAATGGGCTATTTTTTTAATGTGTAATATTCGCGTAATTACGAGTATAAGAAACCATTACGTCAAGATAACAGTCAAATTATTTACGATGAAATACGTAAATATAGTTTAGTCAATGTGTAGTATTCGATGACGACCGCGTGGCCTAGTGGTCAGAGTACCTGACCTTCTAAGCCGCGGGTCATGGGTTCGAATCCCAGCCGGAGCCAACATTTGTGCTAAAAACATAAATTGTTGGTTTTCGAGTCCTGGTTGTGTTGTGATTGTCCCCGTGTTTCTGACACTTGCATCCTAGCCTACCTCCGATCTTATCGCATCAGGCGTTACATCGGGCGCGGGTTGGTTGGGACGAGTGAGTGCCTCTGTGTTCGCGCGTACACTTGTGACACTATAATAACTCCTGCGCAGTTGATGGCTCTCGACAGTAGTCGGCAGTTGTCGCCGTGATCGAAATCGGCTAGGAGAACATCATCATCAGTATTCGTGTAATATAAGAAAGCGAGTAATATAAGATAACATCGACAACAATAAAACTTCGAACGGAACATATTCCAACCATCTTCAAATGCTGCTGGTATCACACGAAGTTATCCCCGTCCACTTACCCCGGTCGAGTTAATTTTAATCCCGACGTTAGACTCACGTATAACGTTTCCCGTCTATCTTAATTCCAGGCAGATTGCATTTGCCGCTCGCTCGGCACTTCCAGCGTGTGTCGCTGGAAACGCTATTTGTATTTATACGACCGGCGGTGACAGTCTGTTTCATAAATAACGTAACAGCTAGCGTGGGAATTTGTTCAATATAAATGTTTTCTCACACGAATCACGGAATAGGGAAAAAAAAGAAAAGAAAGAAAAATCATTTATTTGCTTGAAGCAGACGTACACAAAAGTAATACATAATAAAAAAATTAAAATAGCAGTACAAAAAATAAAAAAAGAGAGAGAGAACTTAAAACACAAATAATACTAAAAATAAAAGTATGGAAATTGTACGCCGTACTCCTAGCAAACGAGGTTGACAACTCAGCATACACTGCGGCGGAAGCGAATTCCGTCACAGCACTGATTTTCAGTGTCAACCCCCATTTGCACTCCGATGTCGTTTAAAGAAATTAAATAAAATAATATGAAATATATAAATAATTACAATATTACGGTAATAATATATAAAACAGTACTAAAATTTTGAAAATAAATACGTAGCCTTCTGACACTTATAGTAATTCCTAACAATAGATATCATAATGGCGATGGCGAATCTTATATCGTGCAAGGAAAACGTAGCAATCAATTTAAATTCTAATAGATGTACTAATCGATGTCTTTATATATATAGTTTGTTGCATCTTTATAACAAAGGATTGCAATTATTAAGAAATGTACTCAATAAAATAGATAGGGAACGGAACAGAACATTTCTGTACGGCACCACACCGCCCTCGTCAGCTCTCACTCAGTCAACTCTAAACTAAAGTGCATATGACCTTATTACACTAGTTAATGGAATCAGGCGTTAATTTGCGGAAATCAATTATAATGAAGGAAAGAAAGTTAATTTGCTAAGATCCGCATGCAAAATATAAAACAGTGTGTAATCACGTCAAGCTAAAATATACAAAGTACGAGGCGGCTGACTGTTAATAGAGTTGAGTCAATATCACTTGACAATGCCTCGTTTTGAGGTGAAACACGTGTCGTGGTCTCGACTTCTGTGGTGTATATTGCCTAGTGGTAGTGTTGTAGTGGTGGAGGGTATCTTGTGGCGGTTCCCGGTGGCGGTGTTAGTTCGATCGTGCACGTTACTGCGGGAGGGCAGGCAGTGTTCTTCAGAACTAGGTAATATACACCATTTTATATTTTGCATGCGGATCTTAGCAAATTATCCTTCCTTATTACACTAGTCATCAGTGCCCTTCAGACCGAAACACAGTAATGGTTGTTGGCAGAATATCTGGCACTGCGGCGGAATCTTACCACCTTATGTATCTTAAAAATACGCGTAAAATCTCTGAGCAAAACAACAACACATTAATTAAAATTAAAAGTCAGGGTTACTTGTTTAAGGGCACAGGTTTGGATAGTAAAACTTTCTGTGAGTAAAACTTCCCATGGGTGCAGGAAGAGAATAAACGAACCATAAGATGACTATATGATATCTATGAAGATTAGAATTTTGAGAGGTTTTCCAATTAGAAAATTTATGACTCCTTCACGCTGTGTCGAAAAATTCAACTAATAGAAATGCCAGAAAAATGTCATCCGATTGATGGCGGAATAAACATAGAGATGTTACAGGGTGATGATGAAGAAGAACTAAATGAGCACACAGTCTACCTGATGGTATTCGTCAAGAGCCGTGTAGTCACACGTTCCTTCTCATGAAAGCAACTTTGTCACGATATCCCCCTGGCCGATATACTACCACGGCGACAACTTCCAAATACTGTCAGAAGCTATCAACTGCGCAATGTACTGTAAAGTGGAATCGTAGTGTCACATCTACTCACGTAGACACAGACGAAAGCACTGCTCTTGACCTGCCCGCGCCTAATGAAACGTTCATGAGATCAGATCGGAGGTAGGCTAGATGCAGTATCATAGACACGGGGACATTTGCAATATAACCAGGGTTCAATACAACCAGAAAACGTAAATGATCGCTGCATTTTTATAACCTAATAATGTATAACATAGTCAAATAAAAAAAAAAACAGTCTATAGCAGTCTATACACAACACATCACTCGTGAAAGTCGAGAGAGGAATAATTAAAACTAGACGATGGGCAGCCGCATCTTCCTGGAACATCTGAATAAAGAAACTGCGGTTGCCAACCCGCCTGCCAGTCCCAAAATGAGAACTAAATACTTTTGTGACAATCTTTGGGAGAGACCTATGTTCAGCAGTGGACTAGTGATAGGCTGAAATGAAATGATGTCGAAGATGAATACAAACTTCAAACGCATTACTCGTGAAGAATTTTACTATAAAATTTGTGGTGAAACCCACTTTTTGAAATATTTTACCAGTGGCCTATTTAATGAATGAACCGTAATTATAATCTATTGAGTTCTATTGCCTACTGAAAACCGGACTTTTTTCCAAAAAACAGGATTTGTATTTCCAAATCCGGGTGCTGGTAACCCTAGTAGGGAATCCTACTGCCCTGTTGATAGAGAACAACAGAAAATCAGTTCAAAGAAAGAAAGAAAATACATTTATTTGTAACGACAGTACATTTACACAAACAATACTCAAAAAATTATACAAAAATATGTCGTCACAAGTCGGTCCCAGCTCAGCATATGCCGGCTGCTAGCAACTGGCGCTGGTCTTCCGCTGAGGCCGTTTGGTGATATCACGGTCCAGCTTCACAAAATCATGTGGAATATATATACAATATCATGTGGAATATATATAGTTCTATTATTCCTACGGCCACCCTCAAGTATCTAAGTCTCTTAGGCCGTTATCTTACTTCTCATCCATTGAGATTGGACTGAATGGAGAGCGTTCGCACAAAGTCAACCAAACAATCTCGGGATCAAGAGGCTCGGCGCGCCCCGCATTGTGCGATTTTATCAAGTAGCCCCGGGGCTGTTAAGTAGTGCGCGCTTATCGCGACAAGCGGATTGTGTTTTAATCTCACTTATCCTCTGTTGACTTTTACTCTGTATTAAGATTAACATCACTTTAGGATGTTATAAAATTCATCGAAATTTAGACTTTAACTTGGAAAACTTATACTGTATTCGTATATAACTTTACTGGTGGTAGGATTCCTATGCAGGATTCCGTCTAGGTAGGTACCACCCCAGGGCCAGTTGTTCTGCCGTGAAGCAGTAGTGTGCAAGCATTACTGTGTTTCGGTTTGAAGGGCACTGTGAGCTAGCGTAATCAGTGGGCATTTGAGACTTAAGAACTGATGTCTCAGGGTGACGGGCACAGTGTGGTGTCACACAGAGATATTCTGGATGACACAGCATTTGTTGTGGGCGGACGTTGCACTTACCATCAGGTGAACGTTTTGCTCGTTTCGTCACTTTATACAATAAAAAAAATATTACTGAGATAATTCAATAGCCGATGGGTGTCCGGCAGAGCAGAATATCACCCACCTCTTTCCTACTCAGGTGTCGTAAGAGGCGACTAAGGTATCGTACGGACAACCTTTATTTGTGCAGAATAATAACATAATATGCAATGTTGTCACTAAACTGCTCGTGGGAACGAAATGAAAAGAAAGAATTTTTTTAACTAGTCCGTCTAGTAGAATTTTTTTAAAAGAATTGTTGTAAGTTGAAAATAATAATTGTTTTAAATCCAATGGATCTCGTAGAAGGCGAGTAAGGAATTAAACTGCACTGTGCACCCAACAGCGCATGGTGGCGATGGGCTCACCACCTATCACACCAAGTGCATTATATTGTTTTGGTGAAACGTGGATTATGGCAGTCATCTGTTTTTGCAGTGAGTGCCCTGTCTCTGACTACCCCTTATGGAATACAGTCAGAACAGAATATTGTAAGACTATTTTGACAATAGTAACTTTTTTTAAAATAATTTAGTAACCTCTTCTCCGTCATACACATTAATTGTAAATTTAGGGCAATTAGCTTTGTTTATCTTCCTTTAATCCATTTTGGCAAACTAACGCCTAATCGTATTAAACACTAACCATAAGTTAACAAATTAAAGCTTAGGGCAGTCAAAACAACTTTCCTAAAATAAACAATAAATAATTTAACGAACAGCGCGTGCAATTCAATTCAAAATTGACTTTATTGACTGACTTACTGACTTTATTGAGTCAATATCACTTGATAATGCCTCGTTTTGAGGTGAAACACGTGTCGTGTTCTCGACTTCAGTCGTGTGTATTGCCTAGTGGTAGTGTTGTAGTGGTGAAGGGTATCTGGTGGCGGCTCCCGGTGGCGGTATTGATTTTTTTGTGCACGCTGTTGAGGGAGGGCGAGCGGTGCTATTCAAAACTAGGTAATACACACAATTCTACATTTTGCATGCGGATCTTAGCAAATTAACTTTCTCTCCTTTACTTTTTCCGGGCCGATACGACTTTTCCTATTGCTTTTTCTTTGTTCCTCTGCGGATTGCGGATGTTCATCGGTACCATCAGGCGGGCCGCTTGCTCATTTGCCCCCTACTTAAACTAAAAAAAGCTCAGCTACGTATACAGGTCAGTTCTCCCTTTTTATTTCTCTGGACGAGTACTTATTTTCCTTCCCTTTTGCGTCAGAAACGTAACATACAGAAAGCTTCACTCAAATCCAACCTAAAAAGACAGAAATTATGTACTTATAGTAAAATTCTGCTGCTATTTTTATTAAATTCACATGGCTCGTTCGGCATGTGCCGCAGGTAAAATTTCATATTTAAGAATAACATAAACAAACAATCCCGGTTCGATGGAATTGTTCCGTTTGAGCGCCACTTGGCCTGCCGTCGCTAACGTTAGGCCTGACAAATTTACCGATTTACATAATCGACGACATTATTTTGGGTAAACATATTCAAAGGGAAAATTGTGTTGAATATCTTCAGTTATATTTTTTTTAATACTTACTACATTGCATTTTAAAATTCCTTTATTTTATCGTCATGTTATCAGGTCTTTACAGTCCCTCATGATCCTCTTTTGTGATCCTCCTGACCGATTTTCGATCCCAGCGACCACTTTCGAACACTGTCACCACTGTGACCACCGTGACGACTTCGCTTTAAAATGGTTGTGTTGGGCGATGACTTAAACATGCGTCATAATAATGAACAGGTACCGTTTGTGGAGGCAAACGAGTATTTTTATTGTTTTTCTTTTAAATGTTTATCATGGAAAGTGCTTCTACTATTCATTGTCCATTTATAAATAATGTTTTGTGACAGACAATAATACAACAATTAAAAAAAAAAATACCTGCGGAGTTTCATTCGTTGCTTCTCCTTCAGAAATGAAATTTCATTACATATCGCAAAATATCAACTGATGTAGATATTACAGTTCCACAAATGTAACCAACAATAGCAAGCGACAATAGCCTTAATGGTTTAGGGAACGGACTGCGAAACATGACGTTGCCGGACCGAGCCCGCCATTCGACTATTGTCGTGAACCATCTCCTAGCGCAAGCTTTTAAGCTTAGTTGGATTGGTTGACAGGAATATTAATAATGTTAATAGCATTGCCTAGCCATGCTATTCTATAAAAAAAACTCCAGAGGTACTGATCCTAACTTACGAGCGCCCGATGTAACGCTGTTGCAATATAACCGGAGGTAGGGTAAGATAAGGTGTCGAACACACGAAGACAATCACAACAAAACCAAACCTGAAAACCATACATTTGTGTTCTTGCTGGAATTCGAACACGGGACCAGTCATTCCCTACCCCAAGTCCATTTCCTACCTAATCCTTTTCCCTTCCTCTTTCCAAGCCCGTGGTTGCTGTGCCGATGTCTAGGTACTCGTGGTAACGTCGACACGAGTTGATAATACAAATAACGGAAGTATTGGCATCAACAGTTTGCCCATTTCGGAAGTGCAACACCAAATATGAATACTAAATATTAAAAGTAGAATGAAGATATTTTTTTTATTTGATAGAGCGACGAAACGAGCAAAACGTTCACCTGATGTAAACTGCAACGTTTACCCATAACAAATGCTATGTCACCCAGAACATTTCCACTACACTGCGCCCGTCACCCTGAGACATAAGTTCTTACGTCTCATATGCCTAGTTATTACGCTAGCTTCATACCGAAACACAGTAATGTTTGCACACTACTGCTTCACGGCAGAATAACTGGCCCCGGGGTGGTACCTACCTAGATAAAAACATTCACATATCAATAAACCCCTCCTTATTTTAGCACCGTCTAGTGATCTCACATATTCAGGCAAATTACTAAATATGTAAATCCAAGAAAAGATAACACAAAAGACACAGTACATCATAAATATGGAAATTATAAAAAGTTAAAAAACTGGAAATGAATTTGATAGCGCCATTGATTACGATAGCTGTACCCATCGGTGAACTAATCGGGATCAGTGCAAATATTTTAGAAACAATTCCGCCGATCCCAAACAAGGGATAAAACCCGCCCCATTCGACGCTGGAAGGTTCGAAATAAACATGAGAATAAACGAGACAGAGACAAGCGATAATCTAAGCGGCGATCGAAATTTCGGAATGGAATTGAGAAAATATTGAAGTTCTCTATTTCGAGGAGGTTGGGTGTAATTTAGTTGAGCACATTCAGGGGTGAGATTTTTATGAAGCTATTAAAGGTAGAGGTGTGTTGTCAGTTTTTTTTCTTATTGTAGCAAGTGACGAAACGAGCGAAACGTTCACCTGATGGTAAGTGCAACGTCTGCCCACAACAAATGCTGTGTCACCCAGAATACTTCTGTGTAAACACAAAGCGCACGTCACCCTGAGCTCTCATTTTGAGGGGATTTTGCCATAGTTACCACGCTTGGCAGGCGGGTTGGCAACCGCAGTTTATTTATTCAGTTGTTCCAGGAAGATGCTGCTGCCCATCTTCTCGCTGACTACGCAATACCTTAGTCTCCTCTTACGACACACCACTGTGCAATAAGAGTATTTTGCACATCTACTTACAGATTAACACATCATGCTTAATAATATAATATACACATACATTAAAAAAAAACACCTACTCCTTATTAAGGTTACTTTGAATCCACGGTGTTTTCAATACTATATTGCTGTGGACAGAAAATCAACACAATTTAAAAATCTATCCTACTTAATTTAGATATAGATGAAAAGTGCGTCAGTTTGTTGATTACTCAAGATGTTATATATTGATAGGCTAACGTACGTATGGCTCGTTTATTAGGGAAATCCTGCATCCCTTAGCTTGAAAATGTGCGTTACGAGCCTTTTCTTATTTTTTTAAATCAAGGATATACCCCTAAGGGCACCTATACCGCAATAAAACTATGATTTTTGATATAGATACATGCGTTTTTTTTTAACTGAACTAAATACAAAAGAGCGATTATTGACACCTAGAAATGAACATAATGAACCAGTTGTATTGATATGATAAAAATGGTACGGATTTGTTTTACTAGGTATAAAATAAGGCAACAGTAAATAGTTACGTCTGTAACTTTGATGCCATCTTCGCGTTCGCTGCGGAGATGATCGCACCCATAAACACCCTGAGGTGTTTAGCGAGGGCCGTCCTTATTATTGTTTTTTTTTTTTTTTTAAAAAAGCGAAGCCCACACTAGGATTTTCTCCTGTATCGTGGGTGCGTTTTACAAACATACATTTCACATGCACAGCACAACCAGACCCGAAAAGCAACAATTTTTGTTTTTGCACAAATGTTACCTCCGGCTGGGAATCGAACCCAGGACCGGTGGCGCAGAAGTCAGGTACGCTAACCACTACGCCACGCGGTCGACTTTAAACTATTAATACTTTGTAGTGATTTTGGGAAAACAGGTTTTTTGAAAACGAGGCATCTATCCCACTACGGCATCTATCCCGGTTTTACCCTGGTCGAATAAAGCGAGTTTAATATTAATAATAAAGGAGCGAATCAATTTTGTTACTGCTACGCTAGTTTTTTTTTGCTTAATAGGCCTAATATACTATATATAACTACCGCTGAATAGGCCAACTTGAAATTATTTTGTATAAAGATAAAGTAAATTTTATGAAAAATATCTGAACAACTTATTCACCTTAAAAAAATTGACAGTAACTTCATCATCACCATCATCATCACTTCAGCCTATCACCAGTGTACACCTGCTCATAGGCTTCCGCCATAGATTGCAACAAAAGTTTGTAGCTCTCATTTTCGGGGCGATTTTGCCATAGTTGCCACGCTTGGCAGCCGGGTTGACAACCGCAGTTTATTTATTCAGATATTCCAAGAAGATGCCGCTGGCCATCTCCTGGTTTTAATTTTCCCTGTGTCGACTTTTACGACACCCACGGGATGAGATGGAGTGGTAGATTCTCTTAAGCCGCTACCACGCTTAATGAAATATAATAATAGAAATAAAAAAGGGAATCGATCACAATTTTTGTACAGATTATTTTAGAAATGGATTTTTTTCTTAACCACAAACTTCGAAGAAAACGAGAACTTATTTTAAGACCTTATACAAAGGCGCACATTTTTTTCGAATGTTGTATATTCTATTAGGAAATTCGGGTGAAAATTTTTCTTTTTACGTCGCGTCACTGCCATCTAAAAAAAATCCTTCTAGGAATTGATATAAAATTTTACAATACGCCTTAATTATCTCTTGAACGTCGTCTTTACTGACAAAAACTCCATAATCAGTCTTTGCTATATTAAACTAAATTACATGGTCAAATATAAAAGATGAGGTAGAGCCTAAAATTTTCTAAATGCTATTTTAGCACTTGATAATTCCTTAACAAAATATATTGAAAAATTACGATAAAACAAAAGTTGCACGTTTCGCGCCGACGAAATCTATCAATATGCTAAAAATTAAAGAAAAACAAAATCTGCCTAAAAATCACCCATAAAATTATGTATGCAATATTGGATTAAGCGTAACTATATTTACATATTTTTTCGTATACTCATAGAACCTTATATTTGATACCTACCAAACATATTTTCTCTCTCAAGACTACCTATATCTGAAGACTTAATTATACTAGATGACCGTCAGTGGTCGATATTAGACCGTAATTTATATTTTTTTAAAGTAGTACGTTATTGAGGTTTGAGTAATTATTTGTTGGCAACATTTTAAATATACTGTGCGACTGTTTGACCAGAGACTATTACGTGTTTGACATTGCCAGTATGAAATTAAACAAACGACATACTATTTTGTGATTGACATTGTCAGTATGAACGTAAATATTAAATAATTTATTTTATTCAATGCATTTGTAATACGTATTACAATGTAAATTTGAGATTTTTCGCTTCTTCTCCATAGGAACACACATATTTTCTCTTCACGTACAAAATATGTAGGTCATAAAATGTACAGAATATTACATTACATAACATTTGTCAAAATACTATAAGTAGTTATGACGGTAAGATGGCAGACAAACAGTTAAATTCTAACCGTTCTTTGGCCATAGTCAGGTAAAAATATATTTTATCGCATTCAAATTCTATTAAAAAATCGTATTATCACGATACACAGAATACTATATTTAAAAAACGACACACGTAGGCTGTATATCCCTTTTTACGTACTCGTAAGACAAAGAAAACTCTGTTATACTCGTAATAGTAACATCGTAAGATCTACTTACTGTCACACCAGCAACTTTCAAAGGAACTTACCTGAAACATAGAAAAATACTGTCGTTGTTTTAAGCTATTTGATACAAATAATGTCACTGACCAAGTTATAAGTTTGTAGCATAAAATGAACCATTTTTATACTGGTGGTAGGATTTCTATGCAGGAATCCGTCTAGGTAGGTACCACCTCAGGGCCAGTTATTCTGCCGTGAAGCAGTAGTGTGCAAACATTGCTGTGTTTCGGTTTGAAGGGCACTGTGAGCCAGTATAATCACTGGGCATATGAGACTTAAGAACTTATGTCTCAGAGTGACGGGCGCAGTGTGGCTTCACACAGAAATTTTCTGGGTGACACAGCATTTTTTATGGGCATACGTTGCACTTACCATCAGGTGAACGTTTTGCTCGTTTCATCACTTTATCAAATATATAAAAAAAAAACCATACACAATCACTTTATTGGTATTGTGCTGAGCTCAGTGCAATATTAAACACATCACAGTGACTTTTGACGCATGTGGGTAAATATTTACGAAAAAGTAGAATGTAGCCTGTTTTATGCGTTCAGACACCTTTATCCATCCATTTAAGAACGTGAAGTGCATTGTTACCCCCGAAGACCAAGATGGATGCGAGTCTTTGAACCTAAAGTTATTAATATTTCCAAGAAAAGAAAACAGTGCAAACAATAATTTACAAGAAGGAAGAAAGGTTCTCGAATAGCAATCTCGTACCGGCACACGCAGTGTGGGGCGCCCACTGGACGAAGCGACGACCTGCACGGTTTTGCGGAAAGTCATTGGATGCAGGTGGCTCAGGATCGTGTTTTCTGGCAATCTATGGGGGAGGCCTATAATCAACAGTGGACTATGATAGCCTGAAATGATGATAATGATGAATAATTTAAAAAATGTTATGACGCACATGATAGTTTTAGTATATTTCCCTCTCCTATGAACGGTTCCTTCGTTCTTCTGTCAATCTCTCCCACCAAACTCCTACGCATTCCTTCTATTTCTTCCAGATATCTTTTACGGTCACAGCTCTCAGTCCCTTTGTTCCTTTAAAAAACTCGTAAAAGCTCATTTCTTGGAACTATGATTTTATGCTTCCCTTTTCCCGTACTTTAGTCTATTGCTTTTATCTACGAATGCCTTCATCCTGTGCTTTACATTAATTTATGTACACCACCCTCTGCTCCCTTCATTATGTATTTCTTTATGTATTTATCACAAGAATTCCGTTTATAATGGTTGTCTGGAAGAAATCGCTTTCTGAGAGAAAAGACCGCCTATTGTACATTTTTTTGTTTATTTTGTGCTTATTCCTGTATTTGGTGTACAATAAAAAAAATATTTATTGATTGATAGTTGATAAAATTGTAGCTAATATTTAAATGATAATATTAAAGGATCTTTGCTTGCTTACAGAGTCGAAGGTAAATGCATAAAAAACAAACGATTAAAAGTTCGTCACAGTTCATGCCGAAAATATCTGTGTGACGCCGCACTGCACCCGTCACCCTGAGGCCTCAGTTCTTAAGTCTCATATGTCCAGTAATTACACTAGCTCTCACTCAGTGCCCATCAGACCGCAACACAGTAATGTTTGCCCTTTACTGCTTTACGGCAGAATAACTGACCCTGCTTTAATCTCTGAACACTTCAGAGCATTATCACGGCGGTTTTTCGAAAAAGCCGCGGTTCATCCAAACCCGCTAGTGGTTAAAGCAGCAAATTACCAGCAGCATTAATAAGCAGCAGAGTTACCGACACAAGTCGACAGTCCGAATGGAGGCCCGCAGCCTCCCACGGAACGGTCATTAGACGACTTAAAAACCTTTTAGAGATATTCTAAATCGCGCAAGCACGCAGCGAGCGCGACAATCCGAATTTCGAGGGTATATAGGAGTTTATTTATGTATTTACGTTTGGGGTCAAACCAAACCTGGCACGCGGGCCCCTGGCCCGTGAGCACAGTATCCGATGAAGCTGTAAAAGCCAAAAAAAGGCTAACATCAATTACATCACCGAAATTATATATTATATATACTGACCCTGCGATGGTACCTACCTAGGCAAATTCCAAACATATTAGGTATATCCGTACATAGTGAACCTGAAAATCTCGTTTAGAAAGTTTAAGACCCGGAACCAACTTTAAAAGATTTTACAATATGACTTCAACATGTAACGTCGCAGCCATATGCAAAAATTAAAAAACAAATATTACATGATTTGTATTTAAATTTACAATATGATTCAACTTGTAACGTCGCTGCCATATGCAAAAATTAAAATACAAATATTACATGATTTGTATTTAAATTTACAATATGACTTCAGCTTGTAACGTCGCTGCCATATGCAAAAATTAAAATAAAAATATTACATGATTTGTATTTATATTTACAATATGACTTCAACTTGTAACGTCGCTGCCATATGCAAAAATTAAAATACAAATATTACATGAATATTCTGTCGCATGTGCATTAGCGGTGCGTTTTTCTTTACTTTGCCTAGAGTGAATGCATTTTAAGCACGAAGCACGTTGCAAATGAATTAGAAGAGCTCAGCTGCGGGCCCTGCAGCTCGCTAATGTGGCACTCATTAGCAGTCTGAGCGAAGACAGACGAAGTTAAAGTTATACTCGTACTTAGCTAAAAACATTACGTCGTGAGTCATAATTAACTACACGGTAAATTAATTTATTGTAAATCTTGCCGTGTGGTAGCGGCTTAAGAGTATCTACCACCCCATCTCATCCCGTGGGTGTCGACAGTGGGTAAATAGGAACTAGAAGATAGCCAGTAGCATCTTCCAGGAAAAAGGTTGCCAGGCGTGGCAACTATGACAAAAATCCCCCCGAAATGAGAGCTACTAACTTCTGTGGCAATCTATGGGGGTAGGCCTATGTACAGCAGTGGACTAGTGATAGGCTGAAGTGATGATGATGAAATCAGTTCAACTTATAAACCTCGTATCTAAAGTTTATGGGTGTTTTTCACGTCACCACATGGAAACGGTGTGGAAGATTTAACCCAACGAGGAAGGTTTTTAAAGGTTTGCCTACAGAAATTCCGTGTGGTGGCGGCTGAGCCGTGTGGTGGCGGCTCGTTAAAAGAATACTACCACTCCATCTCATCCAATGGATCTCGTAAAAGGCGAGTAAGGAAGAAAACTGCACTGTGCACCCAACAGCGCATGGTGGCTATGGGCTCAACACCTATCACACCAAGTGCATTATATTGTTTTGGTGAAACGTGGATTGTGGCAGTCATCTGCTTTTGCAGTGAGTGCCCAGTCTCTGACTACCCCTTATGGGATACAGTCGTGATCTTATGTATGTATGCTACAGAAATGTCACTTTAAAAGCATATTTGATTTTAGAAGAATTAATGTAGAAGTAAAGTTATTACTATAAATGTACCTATAATAGGCATAGGTCACATAAAATCACCAGGTATTAAAAGAAAAGAAATTGTACGTTTTAAATAAATATTTTAAATTCAAAGAGTTTTAATTATTAAATTATAAAAATAATTAATGAATATTAATCCAAAGTCTAGATAATATCTAGCATACATTGGATTAATATGTATATAGTCATATTCAATAAAAAAACCTGCTAGTAAAACCTAATCATTTTCGCGGGATATACTAAAATAAACAAGACGAGATGATAAATAAATATTGTTAATGTACATTTAACCTCAATTCATACAGTTAAAACGAAGTGCTTGAGTTTATGCGCTACGTTAAAATCGCTCGTGTAAATACCATTTAATTGTAATTTCGTGGAAGTACTTTAAAACGCATTGCCGTGTGAGCCGCCGCAAGATGCGAGCGATTCAGCATAACAAACATAGCTATTACATTGTTTCATTTGAAAAAAGGTAGAGACGAGCAAAACTTTCGCCTGATGGTAAGTGCAATGTCTGCCCATAACAAATGCTGCGTCAACTAGAATATTTCTGTATGGCACCACACTTCGCCTGTCCTCCTCAGACGTGAGTCCTTAGGCTCGTATGCCCAGTGATTACGCTAGCTCTCAGCGCCCTTCAGACCGAAACACAGTAACCTTTTAAAACAGACATACAGTTGCAACATGCTGTGTTGCAATTACGAGTAATTTATGTTCCTATTTATTTCAAGCTGCGGAAATAAAACATTTCTGTTTACCAATCAAAGACTCTTTGCAATGTGGAGCATGCGATAGTTTTTTTTCTTCGCTATCTAATGGACTCTATAATTTTGGAGGACCAAAAGGAGATTGGGATCGGCCGGTAGTTGGTGAGATCTGTGCTGTCGCCTTCTGATCCGATAGGGTGCACTAAAGCAGTATTCTACGAGTTCGGAGCGACGCCTAGAGAGTAAGAGTACCGGAGCACACATCCTCAGCACAATTGCTTGGATCCCATCGGGCCCACTGGAATTGTGGGTATGTAGAAAAGAGTGTTTTGCGCACTGAGGTCTGGAAAAACCGGACTTCAGGCATAGCACTCGCAACGCAGGATGATCGGCGGTAAGTTCCTCCTGTCATCGAGAGTCGAGTTGGTCGCAAAAAGAGAGCCTAAATGATCTGCTTTCTCCATTCCGGCGTGAGCCACCGAGTTGTCTTCCCTGTGCAGAATTTCTCCTTATCGTGAGTACGGCAACAACAACCAGACATAACACAATCAGACCCGAAGACACCAACACTGTATTTTTGCACAAATGTTGGCTCCGGTTGGGTTTTGCGGCGTAGAAGTATGTATATGATCTCTAGGCCATGCAATCTGTATATATATTATAACATAAATAATAGAGCCGTGGCAGCCCAGGGGCTAGGCGCTCGCTTTAAATTTTATAGTATGCGAGTGACCTGGGTTCGATTCCCGATGCCGGCACTACTAAAATTGTTAATTGCCATTTTAAGTGCTGATTTACCATGTGCTCGGCGGTGAAGGAAAACATCGTGAGGAAACCTGCATGTCTGAGAAAGAAAAAATTTTTCGAAGACATGTGCAGTCCGCCAACCCGCATTGGAGCAGCGTGGCGGATTCTTCCTAGCTCCAAAACCCTCTCAGAAATGAGATGAGGCCTGTGCTCTGCTGTGGAACATTTATAGGCTGAAACTTTACTTTTTTACTTTTATAAATATATAAAAACTATTTTTTTGTAACGACAAATTTCTAAATAAATTTGATTAATAACCTAATTTCTAAACTAGAGATCGGTTCGAAGTACATCACAAATCACTTAAGACTTTACTTATCAGCACCGCGCGATTCGGCAAGGTTTCGTGCATTAAAATCTACTTAATGGCCGTGACGAGAGTCACGTTAAATATCTATACGGCAACGATATGAGACTTCCTTCTAAAAGCAAAATAGGCATATTGTATGTATTAATTCATATGTATATTTCATCATCATCATTTCAGCCTACCATAGTCCACTGTTGAACATAGGCCTCCCCCATAGATTGCCACAAAACACGGTCCTGAGCCACCTGCATCCATCGATTTCCTGCAAAACCGTTTAGGTCGTCGATCCATCTAGTGGGGGGTTGCCCTACACTGCGTTTGCCGCTACGAGGTTGCCACTCGAGAACCTTTCTTCCCCAACGGTTATCGGTTCTCCGAGCTATATGGCCGGCCCATTGCCACTTCAGCTTGCTAATCCTTAGGGCTATGTCGGTTACTCTAGTTCTGCTGCGGATAACATCATTACGGATTTTATCTCGCAGAGAGACTCCGATAGCCCTTTCCATAGCTCGCCGAGCGTTTCTGAGCTTCCTCATGCGGCCTGCAGTGAAGGACCACGTCTCGGTTCCATATGTCATAACTGGCAACACGCACTGGTTGTACACTTTTGTTTTGAGGGATTGAGGTATACTCGACGAGAAGATGTATATTTATATTTATTTATATATTAAATGAATTATCTAAAAGTAAGTTATGTATCTTTAAGTGTATATATGTGTGTGCATATATGTATATATATAGTTCCAAGTTATTATTTCTATATTATTTTATTACATTTACCAGAATAGCTCACCAAACTTCGGGTTGACTGGAAAAGAAAGCCGATAGGCATTCAGTCCCACCATTGTTAATTTAGAATCTAAGGGTGTAACAATAATGCGCGCCGCGGGTCTCGGGTCCGATTCCCGCTCGGGACAAATACTTGAATGGCCTACAGATAGTTGTTCTGGGTCTGGGTGTTTGTGCATGTGGCATTTATGTATGTAAAACGCACCCACGACACAGGAGTAATCCTACTGTGGGTCTTAAAAAAAATTGCCCGTTTCGTCACTTAATTCAGTAAAAGAAAATCTCTTTTGAAAGTTACGATTTTGTAACTTAAATTGTCGCTCACTCTGTACTTTTTTTGAATAAAATATTTTTATTCAATATAGATCATTTACATAATACTCATTAAGCTACACTGGTTCGCAAAGAAATGCCTCTGTCCTGGGAAGAACCAGTAAGAAACGCAGCAGAATTTTTTTTTGCAGTCATTTTAAATATACATTTACAGCAGTTTTATAAAGATGTAGAAATAGCTTATAGCTTAGCCATGTATTCCTTAATAGTATAATAACCCTTCTTAATAAATCTTTGTTTAACAAATAGTTTGAACTTTTTGATTGAAAGACTTTGTGCACTTTCTGGGATTTTGTTGTACAAACGTATACATTGCCCCATGAAAGAGTTACTGACTCTGTGAAGTCGGGTAACTGGCATAATTAATTTGTGCTTGTTCCTGGTATTCACATTATGAACATCACTTTTTTATTAAAGTGATTAATATTCTTAAATAAGAAAATATAATTTAAAAGAAAATATAGACACCATATTAGTTATAATGCACCTTTGCACTATTATGCAAAGAGCGCCACAATAAGAATTCATCACCCCTTCGGAGCTGTCGATCAAATGCCGACTTACGGCACGTTTCAATATTCGATATATTCATGATCCGAGATTGAATTCGACGTAACTCGTATGCAGTTTCTGTCAAATATGTTCTGTAGGTAAATCCGACAACAAATTGAATATAGAAAACGCCCGTAAAAGATAAGTCTCGACATTATTTTTGGCGAAAAATAATACTGCGGTTGGCAACTTGCTAGCCAAGGCGTCTCTAGCAAAACTACGGTTCATTAAGATGAAGAAGATAATCCATACTAATATTATAAATGCAAAAGTAACATTTAGAACAGAGATAGCTGCGCCCTGGTGGATGGTTTCCACGGGATATTTAACAAGCGTAAAACGACTCAGCTAAATAAATCGCCTAGTAGAATTAAAAATACATACATACATAAGATCACGACTGTATCCCATAAGGGGTAGTCGGAGACTGGGCACTCACTGCAAAAACAGATGACTGCCACAATCGCCGTTTCACCAAAACAATATAATGCACTTGGTGTGATAGGTGGTGAGCCCATCGCCACCATGCGCTGTTGGGTGCACAGTGCAGTTTAATTCCTTACTCGCCTTTTACGAGATCCATTGGATGAGATGGAGTGGTAGTATTCTTTTAACGAGCCGCCGCCACACGGCTAAAAAGAATAAAAAGTATTCCAACGTGCAGCAATTCGATGAATTTAATTTGAAAACTTCGTGAGGAATTGGATTCACTCAAGTGGACGTGCGAAAGCAAACAGTAGCACTTGGGCGCGGTATTGGCTCCGAATGAAATATTGATGAGGCCATCGGCCGCTTACCGCGAGATTCCAATTTCAAAACTTCAGCTAAGTTTTCTTGAATTTTTTTAAATTCTAAAAGCAGTCCAGGCCGCACACAATGCACAGACACACCTCGCGTACATTTAATCCGAAACAGTAAAAGAAACTTGAAAAGTAACGGTTGTGCTATGTAAGTTTCGAGTTTTATGTTTAATATTGATTGTTTAGTATAGTTAAAAAAAGTAAAGTTTCAGCCTATAAATGTCCCACTGCTGAGCACAGGCCTCCTCTCATTTCTCAGTGGGTTTGTGGAACTAGGAAGAATCCGCCACGCTGCTCCAATGCGGGTTGGCGGACTTCACATGTCCTCGTAATATTTCTTTTCCTCCGACATGCAGGTTTCCTCACGATGTTTTCCTTCACCGCTAAGCACGTGGTAAATCAGTACTTAAAATTGAAGAACAATTTTAGAGGTGCTGGCACCAGGGATCGAACCCAGGTTACTCGCTTACTATGAAATTTAAGGCGAGCACTAGGCCCCTGAGCTACCACGGCTCTTTGGTGACTCGTGAAAGATATGAAAAAAAAAACTAGTTTAGTATGCAGCAAGTTATCTGTACAAATAAATAAAATTGAACTGTCTATTTATTAATTTGTAGTAACAAAATAACAGCTTATTACTCAATGCTTATGAAAATATATACGGTACTTACAAGAAATAAATTTTTTTTGAATTTTTGTCTGTATATGTCTGTTTGTTCCGGCTGATCTCCGAAACGGCTGGACCGATTTTGACGGCAATTTCACTGACAGATAGCTGATATTATAGCGGGTAACTTTATTTTTTTGAATTATTGTCTGTATCTGTCAGTTTGTTCCGGCTAATCTCCGAGACGGCTGGACCGATTTTGGCGGCACTTTCACCGACAGATAGCTGATATTATAGCAGGTTACTTTATATTACTGCCGTCCGACATTTAGGAGCTGCTGCTTTTTTAAAGATTACTACTTATCTAAAAATGGTATATATTTATACCTGAATATGTTTTGACTTTTCTGTACTTTGACAATAACAAAAAGAACCTATTTAGTTTAGTCTTCATGTACACTTGAGCCGTGGTAGCTCAGGGGCTCGCTTTAAATTTCATAGAATGCGAGTGACTTGGGTTCGATTCCCGGTGCCGGCACCACTAAAATTGTTAATTGCAATTTTAAGTGCTGATTTACCACGTGCTCGGCGGTGAAGGAAAACATCGTGAGGAAACCTGCATGTCTGAGAAATAAAAAAAAAAAATTTCGAAGACATGTGCAGTCCGCTAACCCGCATTGGAGCAGCGTGGCGGATTCTTCCTAGCTCCAAAAAACCCTCTCAGAAATGAGAGGACGCCTATGCTCAGCAGTGGGACATTTATATGTTTTTTTTACTTTTGTACACTGTGTTGTTAGTTAACGTAAAATGTAAAGATAAGTAATTTATATACAAAGGCGAACTTAACTCTGAAAGAGTTTTCTTCCAGCAAACCTTGGAGTGAATGGAGAGCTGATATGTGGGAAATGTGTACATAAGACAAACAATACAAAAAGTCTTCGTCTTTACTCAACAATTTCTTTTTCAACATATATACAAAACATACATATAAAACTAAACACACAAACCAACAAATGGAGTAAGGATACCAATAAGTATCCTTACATCATTTATTGTTTTACGTAATGACAAGTTCATAATTTCATAGACTCCCGGTAATATCCAAAATAACGAATGTTCATGGGTGATGGTGATCATGGAGGGGGTCAAAAGCCATACCGATTAAGGAAAGTAGCGGTAAGGCACTGCGATTAACGATCTACTTACTTCTATACGCGGAGCGATTACGCAGAATTGGGAAATACCTCTGTTCAACGTGTCAGTGTCAGTCAGTGGACTAGCGTGGGCTGATGATTATAATATCATATAATAAATAATAAACCATAACGCGTAATGATTTTTGGATCGCTGAAGCTGTTGACACAAGAATAAAAACGAGTAATCTTAATAGAATCAGGCGTTACTTTGCGGAAATCCATTATAATGAAGGAAGGTAAGTTACTTTGCTAATATCCGCATGCAAAATATAAAAATGGTGTATATTACCTAGTTTTTTGAAGAGCACCACCCGCCCTCCCTCAGTAGCGTGCACAAGCAAACTGACACCGCCACCAGGTACCCTCCACCAACCACTACAATACCACCACTAGATAATATACACCACTGAAGTCGAGAACACGACACGTGTTTCGCCCCAAAACGAGGCATTATCAAGCGTTATAGACTCTACGACAGACGGCCGCCGAGTGAGCGGCGCCCACCAACGACATTGCGATTACAATATAGAAAGAAAGAAAGAAAGAAAGAAAATTTTTTTTATTCAATACTACAACACAACATACAAAAAATAAGTAAACAAAAAAATACGACGTATTACATTGTCAGACGTACGTTGGGTTGTAGCAACGAAAAGGCTGTCGACTCAGCATAATGCTATGGCAGAGTTGCCACAGCGCTGTTATTCTGTCGATGCCTCAGGTTTAACGAGCAGCTTCCGGACATATTGTTAATTGACTTAGTTTAATTTAAAAGAAATAAATATGCGCACATGTACACGGATACACACACACACACACATATATACATATACATACACACATATATACATATACATACACACATATACATATATATATATATACATATACATACATTCACACACATATACACATACATGCACATGCATTATATAAAATAGAATAAAAATCAAAAATAAAATAAATATCGTGATAGCGACCGCTTGCTCACACCATCCACCACCCGAATTACATAAGCAGCCGTTTGCGACCGAATTGATAGCAAACGACTACTTCGTGTATATTTAAACTTTAAGTACTGGATTTAAAGATATTTAAAAGTGGTGAATACGAGACGTTTGTTTGTTCATTCAGCAGTGCAGTGTTATTAGTGCAATGGTACGTCAAACTGCTCACATATCGTCGAACACTTCGGGATGTAGCCGCGTACAGATCTTACCATTTTTATATTTTGCATGCGGATCTTAGCAAAGTAACTTACCTTCCTTCAACGGTTAATCTGTCTCTTTGTGTCACGAGTGTTTTATCGGTTACAAATTTTAAAAAAAAAGTATTCAATATCATAAAACTGGTAAATTATGCCCTCATAACCCATCAGTGGGGTGAAATCTTTATTATGGAAATCGAACGAGCATTTACTTCAATTAAACGAATGAAGAATTAAATTGTCGACTGGGTTGGCGCAGTGGCTAAGCCCTTGGCTTCTGCGCCGCGGGACAAATATTTGTATGGCCCACAGATAGTTGTTCCGGGTCTGGGTGGTTTGTGCATGTGGAATTTACGTCTGTAAAACGTACCCACGACACATGACAAATCCTACTGTGGCGAATCGTAAAAAAAAAGTAAAAAAAGAAGGCGTTGTAAAAATTCATCCTTAATATTTCAGCGCCGAAGGTTCTTCTACCAAATAAATCTACCGTGTTATCTCTGTTCCCGGGCCTGAATAATGCATTGTACTCCAGTTCAAGTACGATTAATCTAAACATGACGTATGTTCTATATCTGATATGATTCTGTTCCAATATAAGGGGTAGACCACAATTGTAGACCACTGTTCGCCCCCGTGAGACACGAGACATGACGGGTGGCGAGCCACGTCGCCGCCATTTTGGCACGAGTCAAAAAATTCTTACTCCGCATTGCGGTCCCACGAGCAGTATAATGACAGCATTGCATTTTCTAGCACCATTGAATAAAGGTATATACATACATAAGATCACGACTGTATCCCATAAGGGGTAGTCAGAGACTGGGCACTCACTGCAAAAACAGATGACTGCCACAATCCACGTTTCACCAAAACAATATAATGCACTTGGTGTGATAGGTGGTGAGCCCATCGCCACCATGCGCTGTTGGGTGCACAGTGCAGTTTAATTCCTTACTCGCCTTTTACGAGATCCATTGGATAAGATGGAGTGGTAGTATTCTTTTAACGAGCCGCCACCACACTTCCCGTTAAATCATTAAAATATCTCATTTTTTAATTAATTTAAAACAAGTTGTATATTTGTTGGCAGTACTAGAAAGTATAGTAAGCAAAACAATAATTAAGGTTACCAATTTCTGGTGCTCGATTTGTCGCGCTCAATATGTTTCTTCAGATTTGTATTGCATTTTACGCTAAGGTATATAATATACAATAATACCTTAGTCGCGTCTAACGATACAAAACGTTCAGTAAAATTCACTAATCGTGTTGCCATATTAAAAAACAAATGCCAAAAAAATTATTTTAGCTACTGAGAAAAAAGGCGCGGTTTTGATCTTCGGTTATTAACAAATTGAACATTGACATTTATTGATCTTGTAACGAACTAGTTAGTCACTTTGTTCGCTTTTTGAAGCTGAAATGTAATTTAAAAATCTAACGTAAATTAAAAAAAAAACCTTATAATTATAGCCCTTTTATTTTGTCCAAATTTTAAGGGCTATAATTATTTATGAAATTAACGTTATAATTCGAGCTGTAGATTTCCGGCAAGGCCCACGAGAGTGCTCCCAAGGCGCGCCAATAGATGCTTCACATCAAAATAAATGACATTTAACAAACGAAATCTGGATTTCTTAAGACGGAGAATAAATTTATTTCATTTCGGTTGCAATTTTATGAACTGTATTATGTGCTCGTCAGTTACGCAAAGCATCGTTTAAAAAAAATAAGAAGGGTCCCCCTGTGACCATGGGTGCTTTAAAGCGCCCGAAACGTCGGGTTAAAAATAGTTCAAAATTAAACGCGATAAAATCCGTATAAAGTAGTTTTATTTAAATGTGTAATATTCGCGTAAATAAAAGAAAACATTAAGAAGGGACTTTTCTAATTACTTACTTTTAATACAAAACATACTCGTATATCGTGGCGAACAACAAGCCAACATTAAAGAGTCAGTTAAACTACCAGAACCACAACATTAAAGAGACAAACAAAACGTATGTGTTGAAAAATAAAGAACGTTTATTTTTCCATGAAAGCGAGCAATAAATATAAAACACTTCGCTCCAAAACTGGCATACGCTCCACAGTTATCCCAGCACAGAATTGGTTTTGTGCTGTTACAAAGAGCGGGGAAATATTTTGCAGCGGTGCCACCATGCGCTAGTTTGTACAAAGCTTTATTAATGGCTACTGAACAAACCGGCGGTTTTAAATCACAAGAGAACAGCTTGCAAAATTAAATCTAAAAAACATAGTAATTATACTTATTACTGCCTGGGTTGACTGGCAGAGAATACCAACTGGCATTAAGTCCGCCCATTGTATCCTTTTAGGGTAAACAATAAAGTTTAAATAGATAAATAATTATACTTATACGAGATACGTAATGATTTTATTAAGAAAACTAAAGGTTAGTTACTGGTGGTAGGATTGCTATGCAGGAATCCGTCTAGGTAGGTACCACCCCAGGGCCAGTTATTCTGCCGTGAAGCAGTAGTGTGCAAACATTACTGTGTTTCGGTTTGAAGGGCACTGAGAGCTAGCGTAATCACAGGGCATATGAGACTTAAGAGCTGATGTCTCAGGGTGATGGGCGCAGTGTGTAAATGCTGTGTCACACAGAATTTTTCTGGGTGACACAGCATTTACAATAAATCAATAATTACACTATACAATTACATAATACACTAAAACAATAATTAGTGTTAATATTGTTTGAAACTAAGTATTGATAGAACGGCTTGCTGTGAGAGTCTCAAATGTATATTTTTTATAATTCTAAAATAAATAGTTTCAAATTATTTAAGAAAATAGATGAAAACTGGCCTCATGCAGGAATCCATATGAGTAGGAACCACTCCCGGGCAGTTATTCGGCTCAGAAGCACTAGTGTGCAAACATGTGTTTCGGTTTGAAGGGCACTGAGAGCTAGCGTAATCACTGGGCATACGAGATTTAAGAACTGATATCTCGGGTTGACGTGCGCTATGTGGTGCTACACAGAAATGTACTCAGTTTCAACATGCGCTTACCATCAGGTGAACGATTTGCAGTCTCGTCACTTTCTTCCGTGAAAAAAAAAAAACATTTTGTAATTTCAATACGTTTACTCAAATCCGCCATAGCTAATAGATTAGACGGGCCAATGTAGGAAAGGTACCTATTTCATAGCATTAAAACTTTCACAGAGCAGCACTAGGAAACTGTAACATCCTGCAATCTTGTGGTAGTACAGAGGCTCGGTAAGAGCAGCTTTGTATAGGGAAATAGCAGTCGCGACTTCTGCGTTAGTTTAGTTATAAACTCATTATAGAATAGTTTCAAATTCCTGCTCAATGCACTTGTTACACTCGGGTTGTTCGTGTACTTACTCGTAATACCGGTAAAGTACGAGTAGTAGTGTGCAAACATTACTGTGTTTCGGTTTTAAGGGCACTGTGAGCTAGCGTAATCACTGGGCATATGAGACTTAAGAACTTACGTCTCAGGGCGATGGGCGCAGTGTGGTGTCACACAGAAATGTTCTACGTGACACAGCATTTGTTATGGGCAGACGTTGCACTTACCATCAGGTGAATGTTTCATCACTTTATCGAATAAAAAAAAGTGGTTTCCATTTAATCAACATCCACAAGTTTATAGTGTATTATCCTTTAATTACTCGTATTTTTGTATGATATATACAATATTTCCGACATTTGACATTAATTTCAAAATTTGTTGGTTATCAGGTCTGGTAGAGTTGTGCCTGTGATTTTTTTGGCTATTTTGCGAGAAAAATGGAAAGTAACGCGCAACCTAGACAAAGACGGAAGACTTAATCAAAAACTACTTATTTATTTTAATAGTCAATACCTAATTGTCTGGTGCCGTGGTAGCTCAAGAGCCGTGGTAGCTCAGGGGCTAGGCGCTCGCTTTAAATTTCATAGTACGCGAGTGACCTGGGTTCGATTCCCGGTGCCGGCACCACTAAAATTGTTTATTGCAATTTTAAGTGCTGATTTACCACGTGTTCGGCGGTGAAGGAAAACATCGTGAGGAAACCTGCAAGGCTGAGAAAGAAAAAAATTTTCAAAGACTTGTGCAGTCCGTCAACCCGCATTGGAGCAGCGTGGCGGATTCTTCCTAGCTCCAAAACCCTCTCAGAAATGAGAGGAGGCCTGTGCTCAGTAGTGGGACATTTATAGGCTGAAACTTTTTTTACCTAATTGTATAGGGTATGGTCTTGTAGTCCATACCCTATACCATCGTGAGTGCGTTTTACTCACGATACAGGAGAATTCCCAGTGTCGGGCATCTTTTTTTTAAAACCAAATAAAATATTGATAAGCAGAGCAACGACTTCGTACTTAATACGTAGCTCGGGACCGTGCCATATGGAAGTTTACGGGGGGATCTTATGTAAGTTGAACTAATGACAGACTGTAATAATAAAATTATTTTGAAGGCGCGGTAAATGTTATTGACTTTTATCTTGGATCTTGTGTGTAGATTTAACCGAAGTTAATAACTAAAAACCTGAAGATACCGCTGTTTAAATATTACATCAGAATGTCTAACACCTCAGTAGTCTTTGACCACGATTGCTTCGAAACGTTTGCAACGTACGTACTTCGTAAAATTACGATAAAATCAATTAACATTTGTAAAGGTTCTGAATATGTTAAAAAAACATAACTTATTATAACACTAGCTGGTACTACTGGCCCTGCAGACGTTGTCCTGCCCCTTGCGGTATGTGACGCGATAAGTTTGATTTGTGAACTACATTTAATAAAGGAGAGAAAGTTAATTTGCTAAGGTCCGCATGCAAAATGTAAAATGGTGTGTATTACCTAGTTATGAAGAGCACCGCCCGCCCTCCCACAGTAGCGTGCACGAGCAAACCAACACCGCCACCGGGAGCCGCCACCGGATACCCTCCACCACTACAACTCTACCACTAGGCAATACACACCACTGAAGTCGAGTACACAACACGTGTTTCACCTCAAAACTAGGCCGAGTAGGTAATACACACATTTTACATTTTGCATGCGGATCTCAGCAAATCAACTTTCTCTCCTTTACTACTACGAGTATAATGGATTTCCGCAAAGTAACGCCTGATTCTATTAACTTAACTACATTTAAGTATGAAACTTTACAGACACACGATCACAGCGCCACCTACCGGGTTGGAATTTGTAATTTTCTTTTTTGGAACACTTGCTGTCGTCCATGCAAGGTGATAACGGTAGAACATCTCAACGAATGTGAAAGGAAACGATTTTATGGGCGGATTGGATTGTTCCGTATTCGCTACTTCTTTTCAAAGCATTCAAGGAGCATTGCAACGTGGAGTATTTTAATTTCCATCTGCAGTGGAAAAATCCAACATCATAAAAATCGGTAAAGCCGTTCGTGTGTTATAAATGGTGTAACTAACACGACTTTGTTTTATATAAGTATATAGATTGGTTTTTATTTGGGTTCGGTAACTCCGAGGTTTCACTCTGGGCTGGGTGGTGATATCATGTTTCCTTTTCGTTGTTGTGTGAAAGAGAAAGAGTTTAGGTCCGATTAGCCAGCCATCGCTCTAATTTTTGAGACCTTCGCTTTCGCTGCTCCACTACAAGTTGGTAGATGTCACATGTCCTCTAAATATTTATTATTTCTCCGTTATGCAGGTAGCTTCCTGTAAATAAAGTAAATTTATTGTGAGAGGAGATTAACTCTTTGACGTGTAAAGTATTAAACCCTGTTTATAGTCTCTAAGCTGATACATTTATATTACCTGCAGCACCTACATTCAATTCCGCATCGTAAGGCACGATTACGGCTTAGATACTTTAAACTGTTACGATATTAAACGTTAGAGATTATATTTTTCATATTGCTTTTAATTTTTTTTTTTGTGAATAATGCATGTTTTGTTTGTCAGCGGTTTTTTTGCTCCTTTTTTTTTTCATTATTCACATTTCGTATGGGATATACATATATGTATATAATATATGTTAAGCACTCCGACGAAGTTAAAAATCTTGTGCTAGTGGATGTTTACTGGTGCTAGAATTCGTCTAGCAGTAGTGTGCAAACATTACTACGTTTCCGTTTAAAGGGCACTTACAACCAGAGTACTTAATGGGTATATGAGACTTAAGAACTGATGTCTTAGGAGGACGGGCGCAGTGTGCAGCTGTACAGAAATGTTCTGGGTGACAGCATTTGTTATGGGCAGACGTTGGACTCACCTTCACGTGAACGTTTCGTCCCTTCCTCCTATATAAAAATGGAGTAGAATGAAACGCCAAGTCTTGTAATCCATACCCTATACCATTAGTATCGACTATTAAAATGAATAAGTCGTTTTTCCACTTAGTCTTCCGTCTTTGTCTAGGATGCGTTAACTTTGTTTCGCGCAAGCTAGACAACCATCATCAGGGGAGTGAATTCACATGTTCGCGTCTGGCTCACTGTCTGAGTATTTTAAGCCTCGTGCTTACTAATTGCAGACTGATTGCATTTTCTCTCGAGATACGTCACAAAGTCAGCTTTTTGAAGCGTACATGCATCGTTAATTATAGACTAGTGGTTGCTGACTGTGCGATTAATTAAAGCGAAACGTAAAATTAACGGATGATTGAACTTTTTTCTACTGCACGCTGAGTTAATTAAATATCACCCGTGGACCAGTGGGTATTACCTACCAATAGCACCCACACTCACATACATATCACCTTGCATGGAAATTCGAAGTAAGCCAATTTCAAACTATGCTTTCATATTTTCAGAGGACATGATTAAATTTAAAACAGAACATGCAATTATAAATTTTAAAAAAACATTATTTCATTTTTTTTAAATTAAAATTTACCCATTCTGGGATTTGTCCTGCCTCATAGATGCGTCTACAGACATAAATAAACACATGCACCAACACTCAGATCTTTATCTCTCTGTAGATGGTACAAATATTTGTTTCATCAACTGCATCGATTTCCGAGCAATCTATAGTTTTTTTTATATGAAAAAGTGACGAGACGAACAAAACGATCACCTGACGGTAAGCGCAAGCCTGCCCATAATAAATGCTGTGTTGCGCGACACTGCGGCCGTCACCCTGAGACATTGTCTAGAGTCGCATATGTCCAGTAATTACACTAGCTCTGTATCCTTCAGACCATAGACGGATTCCTGCATAGAAATCCCACCACCAGTAAATGGGCATCCGAGTTTCAACGATAAAACGAAATACACTTTAAATATGAAAACCTCTCGACCTAAGCCTCCCAACAAAATAAAAACAGTACAAATACAATGAATTGCGTGAATTCTTGTCGATAGAAAACCATCTAAACCTTTATTCAATCGAAACAATGAAAGCGGAATTGCGGTCCGATTAATATAGGCCCTCGGCCAGCTTCGCCGCGATCGCTTTTGAATACAACGTTTAAAGAGGTTGACTGCGAGTCTCATTTCAGAGACGAAACGGGCCAAACTACGGAAGGACTCCGTTAACATCCATCGCTCTGGAATTCACTGAGCGGAAACTACTGGATACGTCCTCGTCTACAAGTACAGGTGTCTGTTGGTAGGATTCCTATGCAGGAATCCGTCTAGGTAGGTACCACCCCAGGGCCAGTTATTCTGCCGTGAAGCAGTAGTGTGCAAACATTACTGTGTTTCGGTTTGAAGGGCACTGTGAGCTAGCGTAATCACTGGGCATATGAGACTTAAGAACTTATGTCTCAGGGTGATGGACACAGTGTGGTGTCACACAGAAATTTTCTGGGTGATACAGCAATTGTTATGGGTAGACGTTGCACTTACCATCAGGTGAACGTTTTGCTCGTTTCAGCACTTTATCCAATTAAAAAAAAACTCTTACCATCCCTTATAGTATACATAATTTAGTTTCACATAATTATTTACTGTACTTCTATCATTTCATTGAAGTCCGTTGAGCCGTTTCGGGGCCTATTGCAGAAAAACTTTCATACAGACAGACAGACAATAATTCTAAAAACGTTCATACGTACTAAATAGCAGTTGTCACTTAAATTTTGACATTTATTTTTAAATCACAGATTAATAGTGGCAACACTACAGCTACAGTATTATTCTGGGTCGGATACCTTTTCATTGCGGTATACGTTCCCGAGTCGTTCCTGTCTGAACAAAGCTGCCCGAATTTCACTCAAACCTTGACAGGGGAATTCGAGTAATGTCTTCCATTTGTATGAAACAAATAGAAGACGTTGTAAGATTTCCATTGTATTGGTAATTCTAGGACATATTATATAAAGAAAAAAGTTTTGACGTCTTAATATTGAACCGAGTCAGTGGCTGAGAAATGGGCTTCTACGCTTCGGGTCGCAGATTCGGTTCTCGCACATAAAAACACATTTGTATGGAGTACAGCATGTGCAATTTATGCCTGAAATCGTACCCTCGATACATAAAAAAAACGGAAGATAAGTCGAACTCACTCACCGGTGGTAGGATTCCTGTGCAGGAAACCGTCTAGACAGGTAACACCACAGAGCCATTTATTTTACCGTGAAGCTGTAGTGTTCAAACATTACTGAAGGGCACTGAAAGCTAGTGACACTGCCACTGAGCATTTGAGAATTAAGAACTGATGTCTCAGGAGGACGAGGTGTTATCCCCACACACAGAATTTTTCTGGGTGACATAGCATTTGTTATGGGCAGACGTTGCACTAACTTTATATCAACTTGAACAAAAATAAGTAACGTAGGAGTAACAACCTATAATTGCCGAATAAACAAGCTATTCAACAGCGTAAACTTTGTTTAAATCCATTCATTGCTTTTGGTGAAGAGTAAATAGTAAGAGTAATCCGATTCAAACAGTGATGAAACGAGCAAAACGTTCACCTGATGATATGTGCAACGTCTGCCCATAACAAATGCTGTGTCACCCAGAACATTTCTGTGTGATAGCTCACTGTGCCGCCTGAGACATCAGTTCTTAAGTCTCATATGCCCTGTGATTACGCTAGCTCACAGTGCCCTTCAGACCGAAACACAGTAATGTTTGAACACTACTGCTTCACGGCAGAATAACTGGCCCTGGGGTGGTATCTACCTAGACGGATTCCTGCATAGGAATCCTACCACCAGTACCAGTATATGTATGTAATCGATCAGGGTCGGCTTTTTACGCGGGTGAAACCGCGGGTAACAGCTAGTAAGTCAATAAAAACGTTAACAATATTTGATATTACTTCGTTGTTGGCATCGGGGAGGTTGAATTTAAATCCAATTACCCCGCGCAAACCCTGCTATCGTGCGCATATGCAGGAGTTATGACATCACTTTCGAGCACAAAACCGTTTCTAATAAAAAAAAATTAAGGCAGAACGAATCGGCAGTTACCACTGATGGCTATTTATAAATGCTGTGCTGCTCTCAGCATCATCATTTCATCCTACTACTCTCAACTTAAGTCAAATAAACTTTTTAAATATTTTTATGTGTATGTTTTAACGATCGAAAGCTATTTCCATATAATACTTAGATGTATGATGTCTTTAATGAAGTGAGTGACGAGACGAGCAAATCGTTCAATTGATGGTAAGTGCTACGTCTGTCCATAACAGCTGTGATGTCACCTAGAACTTCACATTGGTTAGTTAATGTGGCACTCATCTCATTTTCCCTGTAATTACACTAGCTTCGGAGCCCTTAAAACCGAAACTGTTACCTTTAAAACCGCCTTGTTTAAAAATTAATCGAAGCAGTATTATACATGGAACATATTGTATAGCGATCCCGTAATTACTAGAACGAGCGGATACGTTTAAATACGATCGTCGGCCCCGTTACCAGTGAATACGGGATTCGACGCTTCAGCTCGGTCGCTGGTTCTATATTTGTATGGCTTGCAGATAGTTTCTGCGCGTCTGGGTTTGTGTGCAAGTTTAATATATGTCTATAGAATGCGCCTACTATACTTGAGAAATCCTAGGGTTCGGTATTGTTATGGGAAATAGGATTGTTAAAATACATAGTTTTCTAGAAGTGGACATTGTGCTGGTAGTCAAAATGAGTTGTCGAGGCGTAATGGCGAACTGTTCGTACGCTATACAGTTTCTGTATAGCGTACGAACGAACGGTGTAGAGCAGGGTTTACCAAAAGAACTGATTCCTCAGACCTCTATCGCCTAGTTACTTTAAAAATTTTATCTCTACTTTTTTTTATTTGATAAAGTGAAGAAACGAGCTAAAGCTTTCACCTGATGGTAGGTGCAACGTCTGTCCATAACAAATGCTGTGCCACCCAGAACATTTCTGTGACACCCAGAGACAACAGTTCTCAAATCATTTATGCCCAGTGATCACACCAGCTTACAGTGCCCTTCAAACCGAAACACAGAATTGTTAAAATACATAGATTTCTACAACTTTATAAGTGTACACTGCGCTGGTAGCCGAAATGAGTTGTCGAAGCGTAACGGCTAACTGTCCGTCCGTACGCTGTAAGCGTATAGTGTAGAGCATCGTTTAAAAAGCTTTC
This sequence comes from Luehdorfia chinensis, assembly GCA_019845155.1. NCBI lineage: Eukaryota > Metazoa > Arthropoda > Insecta > Lepidoptera > Papilionidae > Luehdorfia > Luehdorfia chinensis. The sequence continues at coordinate 2,110,198 of JAHVAK010000415.1, forward strand.
CCAAATCTCATCATAAAGCCACCAGTTTCCTTACCTCCAACTTCTTTCTGTCGACAAAGTTTTAGGGGTTTGTCTTAACGTTTTACAAAGAAACCTTGTATTTTTCTTTAGGCAATTTACAAGTTTATGTACAAGATTTTTTGAAATATTTTACTTTGTAATAAAAAATACTGAATAAAATTAAAATTTCTCTTTGTTTCATTAGGGTTCAAACGAGTTATTATTTCCCGATAAAGACGATCGTAGCTTTGTGGCTCTTAATGCTTGAGCGATTGTCTATTGCTTGCGTAAATAATGTTGTCTGTCTGTCGTGAGCTTTACCGAGACAAATGGTTAGTTTTCTTTATAAATTGCAAAAGCTCAATGTCGTTAGCTACCCAAAAAATTATCATTTAAGCCAAAATGTAAATTCTTTTTTTATAAACAAAAATGTATAAATATTTTGTTAAATCTGTCTTGTCTATAGCGAAAAAGGTTAAAAGAATTCGACATACTTGTTTCGATTCGACAAATTGCCAAGAATTTAAATTCTTATCAGCGGACAAGCTTACAACAAAAATAATAATTGTTTTCACAATCGAAGGTTAATTACGACGACGACAAAGATAGCCACATTCAACTTACTGTCTCCTTTTTTTCTACTTAAAAAAAAACGATGACTCACACGATTTCTCTTAAATCGTGAGTGCGTTTTACAAACATACATTTCACATGAACAACACAACCAGACCCAAAATCAACAATTTGTTTTTTTTTTTTTTTGAAAGAAAGAAAGAAAGAAAGAAAGAAAACATTTATTGCGGAAATACGCCACAGACACAAATATTTACACAAATATTTTTGCACAATCGTTGGATCCAGCTGGGATTCGAAGGCAGGAACCGCGGCGTAGAAGTTGTTGTAACCATTCTAATAGTTTCGTTGTTCCTATAGCCTATTCTGGGAGTCGTGACAAAAACAGTGATTCCCATGTTGGAACGCATATATAGTATAGTAACAGCCTATAAATGTCCCACTGCTGAGCACAGGCCTCCTCTCATTTCCGAGAGGGTTTTGGAGCTAGGAAGAATCCGCCACGCTGCTCCAATGCGGGTTGGCGGACTTCGCAAGTCTTCGAAATATTTTCACTTAAAATTGCAATTAACAATTTTAGTGGCGCCGAAGCACCGGGTCGAACCCAGGTCACTCGCGTACTAAGAAATTTAAAGCGAGCGCCTAGCCCCTGAGCTACCGCGCATTTGAATACTACCAAATTATAGAGTATAGTTACTGCGACCATTCTCCATAGTAATATGACATTTTGTCATCAGTTGAGTAATATCCGCCATCTTTACTATCGATCACCTTGTTGATACGAGAGTGCTGTTTACGAATAATTTTGTTTAATTCTTGTTATTCTATTATTACTTTAGTTGTTTTTATTATTATACTCGTATATTAAGTTTTCCGTTATGTTACGTTTTTGTTTTGATATACATTGATTGCTTTGTTTTCGTTATTTTGACGTTTTTTTTGTTAAAAACATGAGTGAACCTAGACCAAACAGTGCTTATACTTTTTGAATATTCCGATGCGTTCGAAAGAAAACGAAACGTTTAATGTGTACATCAAAAAAATGTAAAATAATTTGAAAAAAAAAGATACTTTGTCTCGAGCTCAAATGAATAGATAATAATGATTTGTGTTTGAAATTCATTATGTTATCTTATTTCCATTCGGATTATTTTAGATCCAGAAGCCCGATTTAGATTAGATTTCTAGTGAACCAAGACCGATGAATTCAATTTTGTGAAAGATATTATCGCAGGAAAATCGGTCACTGAAAGGAAGTTGATTTAACAAAACCCGAAATGGAGCAGTGGTGCTCTTTCCGACTCCGCTCCTTTACTCTCTGAATTAGAGTAAGCCTGATATATATATATATACTCAACAGTGTGAAGTTTTTTGAATGAAGGTTTCTACTGGTGGTAGGATTCTTATGCAGGAGTCCATCTAGGTAGGTACCACCCCAGTGCCAGTTATTCTGCCGTAAAGCAGTAGTGTGCAAACATTACTGTGTTTCGGTTTGAAGGGCACTGTGAGCCAGCCTAATCACTGGGCATATGAGACTTAAGAACTGATGTCTCAGGGTGACGGGCGCAGTGTGGTGTCACACAGTAATTTTCTGGGTGACACAGTATTTTTTATGGGCACTTACCATCAGGTGAACATTTTGCTCGTTCCGTCACTTTTATGAAATAAAAAAAAAATTAAACAGTATATTTTTTAATTTTTGCAAATATTATACATTAAATAAAACTCAATTTAGTGTTCTCAGGGGCCTGGTGCTCGCATTTAACTTCTTAAAAAGCGAGTAACCTTGGTTCGATTCCCGGTGCCAGCACCTCTAAAATTGTTCTACAATTTTACGTGCTGATTTACCACGTGTTTAGCGGTGAAGGAAAACATCGTGAGGAAACCTGCATGTCCGAGGAATAGAAATATTTCGAGGACGTTCGCAAACCAGCAATGGAGTAGCATGGCGGACTATTCCCGGCTCAAAAACCCTCTCAGAAATGAGAGGAGGCCTGTGCTCAGCAGTGGGATATTTATAGGCTGTTACTTTTTACGGATTCTATCGCGTTTAATTTTAACCTTTATAACCCGACATTTTAAGTGCTTTACAACCCTTTACAACGGGAGAACTGAGATGATTGACGTCCCGATGTCATAGTTAATAACTTCAGCTTTTTATTTTTTTATAAGAATACTAGTTTGATGTATGATATTGCCAAGGAAAAAGGTAGAACCAGATCGGGTGGTCTGATCGGCCCCTACCGTCTAGTAATATTTAGATGTTGTATATGTAGTTCCAAGCTCAGAAACTTTCATATTTCAATACATTCATTCGCGATTATGGAATGCAGGAGATATTTTTTGAGCTTCTCATGTGACGACATAGATTTCGCTACACTAGAAATGCTTAGTACAAGTAAGCTTAAAAGCTCGTGCAAGGAGATGGTTCACGACAATAGTCGAATGGCGGGCTCTATCCTGCTACGTCAAGTTTCGCAGTCCGTGCCCCAAACCATTATTGCCGCTTGCAATTATTGTAATACTAAATAAACTGTAATTCTTTTTAATGATTCGTCTCCCTCTAATATTACGATATATTTCTATTCAACCGCAAAGTTTAAACGCGTCACTTCCGCCAACAATAAAATTTTCAACTCCTCCCGCAAAACGCTTTTGAATTTCCGCGTTGAGATTTTACATTGTGTTTTCCAAAGTACGCCTGAAGCTGGCAGCGTCACCATTAAAAGAGGCGACGAGCATGCTTACTGCAATTGTGCGGCTGGATCGTGTCGTCACCTGCAAACTGGACTGCAGGTACTTGCAAAAATAAATACACAGTTTTATTTTGTAAGAGTATATTTTTAGTAAGTAACTAGCTCACCCGCCCCGGCTTCGCACGGAAGTTATTGTTATGTTCACGACCGCCGTAGAGAGCGGCGCGCAATAGTCAATAATCACACCGCGTACACACGATTCACCCGTGTTCCAGGGCGGTTCTCACCGCCCAGAGTTACCGACACACAAGTCGACAGTCCGAATGGACGCCAGCAGCCTCCCTCGGACGGTCATTAGACGACTTAAAATATTTAAGATATTCAAAATCGCGCAAGCACTCAGGGAACGCGACACAGTCCGAATTTCGATATTTTGTAGGAGTTTATTTATTTATTTATGTTTGGGTCAAACCAAACCTGTCACGCAGGCCCCTGGCCCACGAGCACAGTATCCGATGAAGCTGTAAAAGCCGAGAAGGCTAACAGCAATTACTCGTACATCACCGAAAACGTATATATTGTTATGTTAACTCTGTATAGAGAACACGCTACACGAGCCCGCTTACCCTTATTTAAGAGTAAATGTTCGTATATATATGGTATATGTTCGTAATAAATCTGTTCTTAGTGGGTGTCCTATGCCGGAAAAGGAATGTGTATTCCAATTATACAAAGAAGTTTTACCAACAATTATATAAGTCAATAGATGTTGTAGCTTCAAAGATATCATGATGAAGTTTAAGACAAAGTTTTTATTAAACAAAGAATTCCTAAAAATATAATATTAAAGAATACATGGATGATTCTAACCCCTGGGAATGAGGTGATCGCCACCAAGCTATTTCTACATCTTTATAATACTACAATTGCGCATTATTTTTAAAATTAATTAAAGAAAAAAAATGCCGTCGACTGAGGGAAAATTAAAAACCAGAAGACGGGCAGCAGGATCTTCCTGGAACATCAAAATAAATAAACTGCGGTTGCCAACCCGCCTACCAAGCGTGGCTACTATGGCAAAATCCCTCCAAAATGAGTTACAAACTTTTGTACCACTCTATGGGGGAGGCCTATGTTCAGCAGGAGCCTAGTGATAGGCTGAAATGATGATAATAATGTTTCTAACATTTTCGCGCATGTTATACATTTAATTAAAATTAATTTTACGAAGTATCCCAAACATTATAACAGATTAAACAAACCACAAATCCCTGCAAATCACAATTCAAAAAACATCAAGTCCTCCCAATGATGTTTCGGGTTCTTAATAGTTAAAATTAAACGCGATGAGATCCGAAAAATTCGTTTTATCAAAAACTAGCGACCCGCCCACACTGAAATATCGCTTTCAATATAATTATTTTTCGCAAAATATCAATATTCAATGCGGAATATGTTGTTATTAAAAAGTGATTTTTATACAAAAATACCATCTATGTTTTCGACTTTTCTGGTGCATTTTTCAAAAAAATTGTATAATATCCAACGAAGAGCGGCTCGAATCGTCAACGACCGAGTTCTTTCCGAACAGCTCGATCCACTGGCATTTTCTACCCAGTTTACCATGGAAGGTGTTCCGAGTAGTCCGGAATTAATCCTGCTGTTAAATTCCACCATCGCACCACAGAACAAAATTTCATCGGCACCACCTGGATGACTGGCATTCCACCACTGTGCGCTTTGCCAGAAATTTTCTGCCACGCACAACCTTTTGTGGAATCTGCTGCCGGCAGCAGTTTTTCCGGACCGATACAACTTAAGGACCTTCAAGAAAAGACCCTACTCCTATCTCAAAAGCCGGCAACGAACCCAGAATTCCTCTGGTATTGCGGATGTTCACGGGCGACGGTGATCACTTTGCATTAGGTGAAATTGCATTTGAGCAAATGAATGCATTAGGCGAAATTGCATTTGAGCAAAAAATGTGAAATTGCATTTGCATTGAGGCCGCTTAGTCGTTGGAAACCCCCCCCCCCCCCTCCCCTTTCCTATTAAAATAATAAAAACAGGCTAAATCGGTCGAGCCGTTGATGATGATTGCTGATTGATGATCTTTCATACATGCGGCAATTGATTTTTATCGACACAGAATTCGTAGAAATATTTTCAAAGTCGATTTAAGGAGTAGTTTCGTAAACGCCATCACCGTCATGTATCTACATCTTTACGCTGCTAAAGCTAGGCAAGCTACTAAAGCTGATGAGAGTGAAAGCGACGGTTCAATTAAGGAACTTTCTTAGTCACATTATTATTCATTATTCACCAGCGCCGCATGAGACTTGCACATACATATGTACGTATATTTATTGAAACCTTCTTTCAAAGAAATAGGGACAATGTGATAATTCGTTTCCGTCTTTCTGGATTATTACAAATAAGTAATTACTTTTACTGATTTCTTATATATACAATATTTTTTTAAATTATTTTTTTAAATAAACGATGCCCCACAGTAGGATTTCTCTTGTGTCGTGGGTCCGTTTTACAGAAATAAATTCCACATGCACAAACAACCCAGACCCGGAACAACTATCTGTAGGCCATACAAATATTTGTTCCGTGCGGGAATCGAACCCGCGACCCGCGGCGCGGTAGCCAAGGGCTTAGCCACTGCGCCAACCGAGCCGACATATTCCAGTGTAATTTTGTCCTGGTAATGGGATTCTTGAGGAAATCATGAAACTTTATGATTATATAATTATCTTTATTAAAGTGTTACACAAATTATATTGCAGAGTTCATATATGGTATATACATTTTGTAATTATCGAAAAAATAAGAAATATAAGAAAAAAACTTATTTCTTTCTTTTCTCTTTTTATATAAACGATGTCCTACAGTAGCATTTCTCCTGTATAGTGGGTGCGTTTACAGACATATATTTCACATGAACAACACAACCAGACCTGAAAACCAACAATTTGTGTTTTGCACATGTTGGCTACGGCTGGAATTCGAACCCATGACCCGCGTCGTAGGTCAGGTACGCTAACGACTAGGCAACGCTGTCGATTAATTATGACAGTAGTAATGAAAGAAACAAATATTTAATCTATATTTCAATATCTAGAGTTTTAAGCTGGGGAAAGATAAATTGCTCAACATCCCTTCCAATTAAAAGCTTCCATTATTCGATCCTTGGTCATTATTTTGCTTTCAACAATAATCTATCTCTTTTTAATCCCCATCAGGGACAGTGGATACACTCTGCGAAGGTTTCGGCATTAAGCTGCAAACGGAGATATGAGCGTTTAAAGCATTTATGTAAAGTAAAAAGTAAAGTAAGGTTTCAGCCTATAAATGTCCCACTACTGAGCACAGACCTCCTCTCATTTCTGAGAAGGTTTTGAAGCTAGGAAGAATCCGCCTCGCTGCTCCAATGCGGGTTGGCGGACTGCACATGTCTTCGAAATATTTTTAATTTCTCAGACATGCAGGTTTCCTCACGATGTTTTCCTTCACCGCTGAGCACGTGGTAAGTAAGCACTTAAAATTGCAATTAACAATTTTAGTGGTGCCGGCACCGGGAATCGAACCCAGGTCACTCGCGTACTATGAAAATTAAAAGCGAGCACCTAGCCCTGAGCTACCACGGCATTATGTATAAAGTACGAAATAATTTCGTCGCAATATGGATTGCTAAGAACACAATACATCGCAAAAATTTAATTATGATTTACGAACCCTTAAATTGAAATCACCCTTAAAAAAGCAGCACTTGATATGAAATCATCTGCAATGATGATGATTATGAATAGGTGTACAAAATGGACAAAAACATATTGTTGGGAATGATGATTTAATTTAATTGAATTTAATTCTAGGTAGGTACCACCCCAGGGTCAGTTATTCTGCCGTGAAGCAGTAGTGTGCAAGCATTACTGTGTTTCGGTTTGAAGGGCACTGTGAGCTAGCGTAATCACTGGGCATTTGAGACATAAGAACTGATGTCTCAAGATGACGAGCGCAGTGTGGTGTGATACAGAAATATTCTGGGTGACACAGCATTTGTTGTGGGCGGACGTTGCTCTTACCATCAGCTGAACGTTTTGCTCGTTTCGTCACTTTATAAAATAAAAAAATAAAAAAATAAGATTGCTTCAAAAAATATCTCGTTCTTTCTTCTTTCTTTAATCTAATCAGATAGATCTAATTATTTTCTACGATGTATGTCGTTGTATATCTTATATGTATAACTTATGATGTGTATTTAGAGAGTAATTATCATTCTTCTTATGGAATTACTCATTAAATCCGTGTAAGTAATACTTTAATTACCCTGATGGATGGCGTCGACTCGTCTCATCAAGATATTAACTGGCAAGGCGGGAAGTTAATTGCTTCGAGAGTTAATGAATGTTGTATTGTAAGAGCGATAGCTGCCATGTACCAAGAGGGAGACAAGGTATATTCGGGCTCTCGCCTTAATTTACCATTTTATCAACGTTTGGAATTTCCACGCGCAATAAAATCCAAGAGGACGATATCCAAACAGAAGCAAAGTATCCGACTAAGCTCAAAACTCCGTTTCCTTAAGTGGTAACAAATCGCCCACATAGCGCAATGCTAACTGTTGGGAGAAAACAACCTTGTGTGGCAGCGTCGTTTCGGCTACAGTGTAGCCGAACGGTTAGTAGCCCAGAACCGAGCCCCGTGGCGGAGGAAACCTAGGTTCAGCAGTGGGCTTGTGATTAATTTCAATTAACTTGTCTCAATGACTGAGCAAACCAGTGGAGGAAAAAAAATATTTCGAGAACATGGTACGAAGCCCGTTACATCGCATTGATACAGTGTAGCGGACTTCCTCATGCGGCCTGCAGTGAAGGACCGCGTCTTGGTTCGATATGTCATCACTGACAGCACGCACGAGACATTGCGGTATACTCGACGAGAAGATGTCATGCAGTTTACCGAACGCTGCGTAGTGGAGTTTCCGTCGATTGACCTCTTGGTCGCAGTAAGACCTCCATTTTTTTTTAATTTTATTTATTTGATAAAAGTGACGGAACGAGCAAAACATTCACCTGATGTTAAGTGCAACGTCTGCCCATAACAAATGCTGTGTCGCCCAGAACATTTCTGTGTGACACCACACTGCGCCCGCCACCCTGAGACATCAGTTCTTAAGTCTCATATGCCCAGTGATTACGCTAGCTCTCAGTGCCCTTCGAACCGAAACACAGTAATGTTTGCACACCACTGCTTTACGGCAGAATATAAATAGGTATATATAGTAGGAATATAAACAGTAGATAAATAGGGTTAAATAAATTTTAAAGAATATATGGATTGTAAAAATCCTTGGGAATGAGGTGATCGCTGCCCAGCTATTTCTACATCTTCTGTAATTGTATACTACATTGTTTGTAAAAAAAATGACGTTCAATGAGTATTATGCAAATATTTACAGTGATAAATCTTCATAAAGTTAATACAAGTTATCGAAAAACAAACTTGTTCCTAGATATATTTTATATCTATATAAAATGCTGACTTTTCCAGCACCATGAAGATTATTCAGCAGATTTGTATTAAATTATAAATTGATGTTCGCACCCCTTTTCCCCTTACAGTAAGCGCTTTATTAATTTCCCCAACGAGGGGCGCAATCAAACGCGCAACCCTCGCCAAGTGATAAAGCCAACGCGAAACCCAGTGGGACACTCGTTTACTGCGGATTAGTGGTGACCGACCACGATCTAATGGTCAGAGTGGTCGCTTCTACGTCGCGGGACCTGAGTTCGAATTCCAGCCGTAGCCTACAGTTGTGCTAAAATAAAGTTTGTTGGTTTTCGGGTCTGGTTAGTTGCGATTTTTCCCGTGCCTGACACTGCACGCTAGTCTAACTTTATTGTAACGCAAATTGGGTGAATTGAAACTTTATGAACAATATATTAAAAAAAAAGTATTCAGTCCAAATAAATGGCCGTTTTAACGTACTGGCCACTTTGGCTGAAAATATTACTGACTGGTGAAAAGATTCGAAAGTTAACCTTTTTAAAATTAATACTAATAATTTTTAAATTATGATAACAACAGTTTGACAAAGTCGAACAGTTCAGACTTTGTCGCAGTTGTGCAGACCGTCATCATCATAATTTCAGCCTATCTTAGTCTACTGTTGAAAATAGGCCTCCGCCATAGATTGCCACAAAACACGGTCCTGACCCACATGTATCCATCGGCTTCCCGCAAAACCGTGCAGGTCGTCGCTCCATCTAGTGGAGGCCTACACTGCGTTTGCCAGTCGTTTCAGCCTATCAATAGTCCACTACTGAACATAGGCCTCCCCCATAGATTGCCACAAAAGTTTGTAGCTCTCGTTTTGGGGGGAGGTTGTTTTCTGCGAATTTAGTTATCGTTATCATATTTAGTAATATTTAGTTATCGTGATTGTTCGCTATAGGCATCACTAGTTATAGATGTGCCTATATATTTCAGGAAGCTATAGTAAATTACACCACCCCGAAACCACCAAACAGCCACAATCACCTCCCTGTGGGTGTGGTTTTCTTAGGGCATTGTGCCGGTATCCCTCCAGGTTTCAGCAATTGCGTTCTTCATTCGACTATCGTAAATAACCCACATTCAAAGTTCTCGAGTTGCAACCTCGTACTGGTCGTGTGGTAGCGGCCTAAGAGAATCTACCACCCCACCTCACCCCGTGGGTGTCGTAAAAGTCGACAGAGGGAAAATCAAAACCAGGAGATGGGCAGCAGCATCTTGCTGGAACATCTGAATAAATAAACTGCGGTTGCCAACCCGTCTGCCAAGCGTGGCAACTATGGCAAAATCCCCCCAAAACGAGAGCTACAAACATTTGTGGCAATCTATGCGGGAGGCCTATGTTCAGCGGTGGACTATTGATAGGCTGAAACGACGACTATAAACCACCTACCATGATCTATAATCCGTTCGACTTCCGACTGACTAGATCACCTAGACAACAGCCACCTTTCTCGTGATTTAGAAGGAAAAAAAAATTGGTTACTAGGAAACAGAATATACCTTTTAAGACTTGAATCGTGTTGCCTAAATTTTTATCGCAAAGGCATAAACGACCTTCTTAAAGGATGACAGAAATGTATAGACAACATGGGTGATAACTTGGACTGATGATTTCTTATATTTACGCGAACACTACACATTTAAATGAAACTAATTACACGAGTCCACCCGTGACCATGGGTGCTGTAAAGCAGTCGATACGACAGGTATAAATATAAAAATTAAACCCGATAAAATCCGTAAAATTAGTTTAATTTAAACTTTGACTGAATAAATATTTCTTACCTCAAAAAAGTTATATTGAATTTTCCGGGACCAGAACCGGAAATTTCATGCCTAAAACTATAATAGAAAATGCTCGGTGTAAATATAAGCAAAATAAATAAAAGGGGAGATAAAATGTAAATACGAATAAGGCTGAAAGACACGCTGCCATCTTCTCGGCAACCGCGAGCTACGAGCTTGCAACTAGCGTTGCCAGGTGACTCGCTTTGCGCGGGACGTCCCTCCCGTAATCTCCAGGGGTCGGGTGACATGTCCCGATTCATCCTTGATCGGGGTGCCAAATGTTCCGATTTTCCACTAACCTCTACATTTTTATCTAGTTTGTTTAGGTTTTATTTGTTTTGTTTCTTGTACTAAACTACGGTAAACAATGATAATTCACAAAAACCTGGTTGTTTGCGGCCATTGTGGCTGTCCCGGTTTGAAAACTAAATTGCCGATTATTTTCACCTTTCGTCCCGAAATTTGACACACTGGACGTGGCAACACCATTTGCAACTCTACTCTCTGTAATTACATTACTTTGTTGACAGCGAACGGCTTTCTTTAAATTTATATTTAACTTGACTGTCGCAGTTTATTTTCGTTTTTAACAATAGTTTAAGAGTAAACTTTTATTAGATACTAGCTGACACCCGCGACTTCGTCAACCTATCTCTGTACCAAATTTCGCCAACATCGGATCTGCGGTTGAGCCGTGAAAAGGTAACAAACAGACAGAGGTTTGGTTGCAGGTAGAGGAGGGTACAATTGGTATGGCTCTGTAGTTTTTGGCAATAGAGCACGAATCGTGGGTATAGAGGATAGGCACTCTATTGGCAAAAACTTAATTTTTTTAACCAAGTGAGCGAAGTCGCGGATCAAAGCTATTTATAAATCACAGGAAGTAGGATTTCTGTGCAGGAATCCGTCTCGGTAAGTATCACCGTAGGGCCAGTTATTCTGGCGTGAAGCAGTAGTGTGCAAACATTACTGTTTCAGTCTGAAGTGCACTGAGGGCTAGTGTAATCACTGGGCATATGAGACAAAGGACTGACGTCTCAGTGGGACGGGCGCAGTGTGGTGTCACACAGAAATATACTGGGTGACACAGCATTTGCTGTGGGCGGACGTTGCACTTACCATCAGTATTTAGCTCGTTTCGTCACTTTATTCAATAAAAAAATATATAACATGGTAGTTAGGTTTTCCACGGTAATGAAAGTCCAGCCCTTCTTTCTTTGGGTAGTTTAATTGCATTAAGGAATAATTAACGAAGTATCTTTTTTTCAATAAAAAGTTTTCAATTTAAAGAGTTAGAAAACCGTGTAAAAAGTCAAAGCTGCCACAAGAAGCGCGAAGTAAGAACACAAAAGCAAGCTGCGAACTGTCTGCCCAACAATTTAATTAACCGGAAGCGGAAGTTGAGCCGAGTCGTCGTAAGCTACGAAAATCCTACTGAGCGGTAGCCCAAATCTGTATTTAAAGTACGAGACATAGACTGGCAACATTCAGAGAGCTCACTTTATTTTAATAACAAAACTATATGACGGTAACATGACAAAACTTTGAATTACGATTATAAAAATGGAAAAAACATTTTCCAACTCTAAAATTCACACGAAGTTAGACACCAAGTGGCGCCGGAAATTTGCCACAACAAACCATAAACGTAATGAAAGCGCAGATAAAAATGAGCTGGGGGAAAAAATGGCGGGAAACGTGACGCGTCCGACTGCAACGCCGCTAAACCAACCATTTAACAGTGACAGATCATCATCAGTAATCATAACTTCAGCCCGTCACTAGTCCACTGTTCAACATAGGCCTCCCCCATAGGCAGCACAAAAGTTTGTAGCTCTCATTTTGGGGGGGTTTTCGTCATAGTTGCCACGCTTGGCAGGCGGGTTGGCAACCGCAGTTTATTTATTCAGATGCAGCCATCTTCTGGTTTTAATTTTCCCTCTGTCGACTTTTACGACACCCACGGGATGAGATGGAAGGGATGGAGTGATAGATTATCTGGCCGCCACCACACGGCGACAGATGCTCGAGCCAAAATTAATTATTAAATAACTAAACGCAAATATATGGCGAGGTAGTTATGCAATCTGTATTGCCCGCTCCTTTCCCATGAAACACCACCCGTGTCGAATCCAATATGTCAACTAAGCATTATTTTTGGTTATTTTTTTCAACCTATTTAAGAGAACTAAACTAACCGACACAGCCCTAAGGATTAGCAAGCTGAAGTGGCCATGGGCCGGCCATATAGCCCGTACAACCGATAAAGTTGGGGAAGAAAGGCTCTATAGTGGCAACCTCGTACCGGCAAACGCAGTGTAGGGCGCCCCCCCACTAGATGGAGCGACGACTTGCGCGATTTTGCGGAAAGTCGATGAATTCAGGTGGCTCAGGACCGTGCTTTGAGGCAATCTGTGGGGGAGGCCTATCTTCAACAGTGGACTAAGGCTGAAGTCTCACGCAAAATACGCGCTAGACGTGGAGTTGCGTAAACCGGTCCGTTGCAATCTATAGGATAGGCTGAAATGATGATGATGGTGATGATTTAAGCGAACAAACAGTGACATAAGGCTAAACTACTCGTATATATTAATTTTATAACTGAATTTAAAAAGTAACCAGCACCGTTATTAGCAAAACCTAGAATTACAATACAAAAAGAATCACCACATACCATAGGCTAAATTTAATTAATTTCTTAACCAAGAATGCACCGCGATAAATATAATGTTATATATAATAATGTATTCCACATTAAGAGACAAAATATATGAAAGTTTTGAAATTACATCAATCAGATTTGGATGAATGGGAAAAAACTGAGTGCCGTTGATGGGATCGTGGATAAATTGAATACATCGTGATCCCATTGACATGGTTTCAACGTAAAAATAGACAAATATCGTATTGGGCTATGGAAAAGATACGGAGAAATGATGTCGACGATCCCTAGAAATCAACAAAATTTTAAGTGAATCTAATTGAAAAAATTGGCGCAAATATTGCTTCGCTCTAGTGCTTCCCGCAATTTTTCCGTGAACGCGAATGCAATTGACCTATTTCAGTAATGTAATGCAATACCAATCCGCCTGCAAATAAAATATTAAATGGTATTGAACTATTTTATTATGAAGATGTATGAAGCACACGTTTACGGTTTTTAACATTAATAAAGTCAAAAATATCCAATAAATCACATTATTATTATTAATACACCTCTAGTATGTATTTCCAATATATTGTACACACATAAATACAATCACGCCTTTTTACCATATAAGGGTGGGCAGAGGCCACATAAGTAGCCCACTTTTCTCCATTTTGGGTAGGAGAAATATCCGTACTTATTTATTCTGATTCCACTTCCTTGTCTGTTAATTACGATTAAACCTGAAATAGGCGGTCGCTTTGAGAAAATTACAAACAAAACGATTACCGAACGCTCAAAAAGGGATCGCCGAGAGAAATTATGTTGTTTACAAAAGTTATTTTCAATTTACCTCGTAATCTGAGGTGGTTTACTACTGATTTACAATTAAATAAAGGTTTGATTAACCGATATTCAATAGTAACTCCGACGGCTGCCACACGTCATACTAGTGAACAGGTGTTGTTTTTTTTTAGTTTGAACATGAAACGTGCTTTGGTTTTCCTTCAGACTATTCTTTGTAAGTTTATTTATAACTAATTGTGCCCGGCGGTTTCACCCCCGTATAAAAGCCGACCCCGATCGATGATATACATATGTAATTCCCTGTTTGAATCGAATTTTGTGGTTTGAATTTTTTGCGCGGAACTCTGTAAAATTAAAGTAGCCTAAGTTACCCGCTATAATGGCAGCTACGAGTATCTGTCAGTAGAAGTCCTATCAAAATCGGTGTAGCCGTTTCGGAGAGTAGCCGGAATATACATACATAAGATCACGACTGTATCCCATAAGGGGTAGTCAGAGACTGGGCACTCACTGCAAAAACAGATGACTGCCACAATCCACGTTTCACCAAAACAATATAATGCACTTGATGTGATAGGTGGTGAGCCCATCGCCACCATGCGCTGTTGGGTGCACAGTGCAGTTTAATTCCTTACTCGCCTTTTACGAGATCCATTGGATGAGATGCAGTGGTAGTATTCTTTTAACGAGCCGCCACCACACGGCTCAGCCGGAATATACGGACAGACAGACAGACAATGAGTCTCATATCTCAGTGGGTTGCTTTCCATTTTGAATATTTAAATAGGTTCGTAAACATGTTACATAACATATGGTAAACCAAAGTAATTAGTACTATCGGCTCTGCTGGCGCCGCGGCTAAGCGATCGGCTTGTACAGGTTCGATTCACGCACGATACACATATTTGCTTACAGAAAAAGGTTTCTGATATGGATATGGATATGAAATGAAATGAATTTATTTATTCTTCAACGTAAGAAATATAAATTTAGTTTGTCAAACGTCATTTTGTTTACAATATAGACGGCGGTAAGTTTCGTAATGAGGTTCCTCTGACTGAGAAGAAACGACGTCGGTATCCTATTTTTTTATCTTAGTCAAAAGTACATTATAAATAAATTTACAAAGAACAGACTTATAGTGTGGAGAATCTACCACCCCATGTCATCCCGTGGGTGTCGTAAAAGTCGACAGAGGGAAATTAAAACCAGGAGATGGGCAGCAGCATCTTCCTGGAACATCTAAATAAATAAACTGCGGTTGCCAACCCGCATGCCAAGCATGGCAACTATGGCAAAATCCCTCCAATATGAGAGCTACAAACTTTTGTGGCTTTCTATGGGGGAGGCCTATGTTCAGCAGTGGACTTGTGATAGGCTGAAACGACGACGAGACTTAAAGGAAACCTAAGCATGCTCCATGACAAAGTTTTAGACAAGATTCAATAACAAATGAATAAATGCATTGCAAACTCAAGCAGACCAGCCTCCACGAACAGCACCTGTTCACAAGTATGACGCATATGGCAGCCATCGTCTTCTCGACCATATTCAAGGGAAGTGGACGACCCGCCACAGGATGCCGATGCAAGCAGAAGCATTTAAGCAAGCATGGCATACTCAAGTCTACTGTTCGGAACTTTTTTTTTATTAAAGAAAATAACGAAACGAGCAAAATGTTTACCTGATGGTATGTGAAACGTCTGCCCATAACAAATACGGTGTCATCCAGGACATTACTGTTTGACACCACACCGCGCCTGTCACCCAGAGACATCGGTTCTTAAGTCTCAAATGCCCAGTGATTACGCTAGCTCACAGTGCCCTTCAAACCGAAACACAGCAATGCTTGCACACTACTGCTTCACGGGAGAATAACTGGCCCTGGGGTGGTACCTACCTAGACGGATTCCTGCATAGGAATCCTACCACCAGTAAGTGTTTCTTTGTAGTGTACAACTAGTTATTACAATCAGGCGTAACTGTGCGGAAATTCAATTTTTTTTTTTATGTTAGAGGAGGCAAACGAGCAAGCGGCTCACCTGATTGTAAGTGATCACCGCCGCCCATGAACACCTACAATACCAGAGGAATAGCAGATGCGTTGCCGGCCTTTGAGAAAGGAATAGGCTCTTTTCTTGGAGGTCCCTAAGTCGTATCGGTCCGGAAAAACCGTTGTTTGGTTTCAATAACTTTTAATTTAAGCTTTGCTGTTTGTTTTTATTTTTTCTTTATTTATGGAATAGGGGCAAACGAGCAAGCGGCTCACCTGATGGTAAGTGATCACCGCCGCCCATGAACATCTACAATACCCGAGGAATAGCAGATGCGTTGCCGGCCTTTGAGGAAGGAATAGGCTCTTTTCTTGGAGGTCCCTAAGTCGTATCGGTCCGGAAAAACCGTTGTTTGGTTTCAATAACTTTTAATTTAAGCTTTGCTGTTTGTTTTTATTTTTTCTTTATTTATGGAATAGGGGCAAACGAGCAAGCGGCTCACCTGATGGTAAGTGATCACCGCCGCCCATGAACATCTACAATATCAGAGGAATAGCAGATGCGTTGCCGGCCTTTGAGAAAGGAACAGGCTCTTTTCTTGGAAGTCCCTAAGTCGTATCGGTCCGGAAAAACCGTTGTTTGGTTTCAATAACTTTTAATTTAAGCTTTGCTGTTTGTTTTTATTTTTTCTTTATTTATGGAATAGGGGCAAACGAGCAAGCGGCTCACCTGATGGTAAGTGATCACCGCCGCCCATGAACATCTACAATACCAGAGGAATAGCAGATGCGTTAGGAGTGAAAGTTAATTTGCATTTCGCCACCTATCGGATTTCTTCCTTCAGATATTTCACTTCGTTGATCTTAGCAAAGATCCGCGGAACAAAATGGGATGATTTATTCCGTGGCGCCGGTGCAAGGCGACAAAAATAAATTACTTAATGAACAAACAAATTATATATTCAGAGCGAATATTTTTTTCACTTCTTTCACTGTTCCGAGTGGAAGGTTATTAATAACGTAATTCAATCCCGATTTCGACGCCGCGAACTGATTTATAACACTAATAATAATAATGTTTATTTTCACTTTGTTACTCTTTTTAATTTAATGATTTCATACATTTACGCGAATATTACACATTTAATAAAACTTGTTTTACGGATTTTTACGGTTCATTTATAACCCGACGTTTCGAGAACTTTACAGCACAGACCCCCACCCCCAGCGACTATGGTGCTGTAACGTCGGTTTATACATACATTCATGAGATCATGACTGTATCCCATAAGGGGTAGTCAGAGACTGGGCACTCACTGCAAAAACAGATGACTGCCACAATCCACGTTTCACCAAAACAATATAATGCACTTGGTGTGATAGGTGGTGAGCCCATCGCCACCATGCGCTGTTGGGTGCACAGTGCAGTTTAATTCCTTAATCGCCTTTTACGAGATCCATTGGATGAGATGTTTTGTTGTAGTATTGAATAAAGTTTTGAAGAGTTGGTCGATTTATAAATAGGTTAAAAATAAACGCGATAAAATCCGTAAAAGTAGTTTTATTAAACCGTGACCATGGGTGCTGCATAGTACTATATATATATGTAGGGATACCATGGGTTATAAATAGTTTAAAAATTAAACGCGATAAATTCCGTAAAAGTAATTTTATTGAATCGTTTTAATTTGTTTGAGTATACCATACTAACCTAAATTTTTATAGCTCGAAATATTTTCATGAATTTTATACATTTAATAAAACAATATTATACCTCCGAACATTTCGCATGAACTAGTGCGCGAGCGCTAGTGCACGCGTCTGTGTCAGCGGTTCTGGAATTGTCGCACAATAATATCTCCTGCACAGTTGATAGCTTCCGACAGTATTCGAAAGTCGTTGCAGTTGTCGAAAATTGGCCAGCATGACCAGCATGGCCAGCATTGTTGTGAAATGGTTGACATGCGTGAATTTAAAAGTTAATTTCGATAAGACAAAGATTGTACAATCCACTAACTATAAACAAGTACCACAAGACTTATTATTAGCGACAAAAACATCGAGCAAGTAAATAAAATAAACTTTTTGGGTGTAAACATTGATAGCTATCTAAACTGGAAGTTACATATAGATAAAATTAATAAAAAAGTTTCGAGTGGATGTTACGCTATATCGATTATGAGAAATTTGATTTCTGTAGATATGGCAAAAAATACTTTATATGGTTATTTAAATGAAACTAATTTTTTCGGATTTTATCGCGTTTAATTTTATTATTTATAACCTTCTTCTGCGTAGATCGGACCAAGAATAATAATTAAAAGCTGAAGGTACT
This sequence comes from Luehdorfia chinensis, assembly GCA_019845155.1. Taxonomy (NCBI): domain Eukaryota; kingdom Metazoa; phylum Arthropoda; class Insecta; order Lepidoptera; family Papilionidae; genus Luehdorfia; species Luehdorfia chinensis. Next base: position 2,128,605 of record JAHVAK010000415.1, read on the forward strand.
CCGGGTTAACTATGACGGGACATCTGTCACCTCAGTCCCTGGTGCTGTAAAGCACTCGAAACGTCGGGTAATAAATAATAAAATTAAACGCGATAAAATCCGTAAAAATTAGTTTCATTTAAATGTGTAGTGTTCGCGTAAATATAAGAAATCATTAGTATGGTTATGTTTATCCATATTTGACATACGGTAAAATTTTTTTGGGGAAATTCTGTAAACGTTAATTGTCCATTTATATTACAAAAGAAATGTCTAAGAATTATATACAACATAAATTATTCCATAAGAACTGTATTCAGAGATAACAAATTTTTAACCCTGTTGTGTACATATATATACTACAAATTTGTCAAGGAACAGGATGAACATTATCATAAGAAAAGTGAAACAATTAAAATACAGATATGATGTATGTACTGTGTTCTCATCCAGTTATATATTTAAGAAAAGCTTTCACATCACTGGAATTAAAATATTTAAAAAATTGCCTGAATTTGATGAATCACTAGATGGAGCCCAGTTTAAAAAAATACTTAAGGAATGGTTGATGAGTAAATGCTTCTATAACCTCCAAGAATATTTTTCCAGAACTCCATGACATAATACTAAAGTGATTGTGATGTTAATATTTTATAATCTACTATTTCTTATTGTACGTCCGAAATGGACAAACTGTTGATACCAACTCTTATTCATTTGTAACATCAATTGTACAAACTTTTGACAATAAATGAATATCTTATCTTATCTTATGACATCATGATGTGATGATGTTCTCCTAGCCGATTTCGACCTCGGCGACCACTTCCGAATACTGTCGAGAGCCATCAACTGCGCAGGAGATAATATAGTCGTACATCGTCCCAACCTACCCGCGCCCGATGTAACGCTGATGCGATAAGATCGGAGGTAGGCTAGGATGCAGTGTCAGAAACACGGGGACAATCACAACACAGCCAGGCACAAATGTTGGCTCCGGCTAGGAATCGAACCCAGGACCCGCGGCGTAGAAGTTAAGTACTCTGACCACTAGGCCACGCGGTCGTTATGACATCATAATCATCATCTGATGGTAGGATTCGTATTCAGAAGGTAGAGGAGGCAGTCTACCTAGACCACCCGAGGGCCAGTTGTTCTGTCGTGAAGCGGTGGTGTGCAAACATTGCCGTGTTTTGGTCAGGAGGGCTCTGAGAGCTAGTGCAATGGCTGGGCATATGAGACTTAAGAACTGATGTCTCTTAGTAATGGGCGCAGTGCACGGAAAAGTTCCGGGTGACACAGCATTTGTTACGGGCAGACGTTGCACTAACCATCAGGTGAACGTTTAGCTCGTTTCGTAAAATAAAAATAAAGCACCACGCAGAAGCAACATTAGATAGGGAAAGTGAGTTGAGTCATTGCTTAATAACGTAGCGACCTGGCGACATCTGCTCTAAACGATAATGTCGGTGATTCTGCAACTAGGTCAACGAAATCTTCCTGAAGCGATAATCCAAAAAGAAGGAAAATATGTAATGAGAAGTTATATGCATGCTGTAAGTTATTCTAAAAAGACTTGTAACAACCAATCATAATGGAACATTGTTAGCAAATACATTTGCTTAATGATGTCTTATATTTACGCGAATACTACACATTTAAACATTTGCTTAGAATTTGACTAACATCATGCTATCTATTGTGGAAGGAACAATACTACAGGCAAGTAGATGGTGTGACGATGGGCTCCCCAGTAGTTTCTAGATGTAAAACATCTAGAAAATCAATTTGAATATAATAATAAAGTAATTTGGAATCCTAATAACACCTTGAGTCACACTGTGTATAGAAAAAAGACCCATACTAATAGGTATTTAAGCGGTGAATCTCACCATCATCCTTCAGTTAGCTACCGTGGATAAATCTTTATTTCAGAGAGCACAAGGGCTCTGTGACAGTAAACACCTGGCCGCCGAGCTTCAGCATGTCAAGCAAGTTTTGCAAGACAACCAGCTTCGGGTTCCGCGCCTTCGTCGCAGTGACCGAGTGAAGCCGGCCACAGTCGAGCGCGTACCTGCAGGCCTACCATATGTCAGAGGAGTCACAGACAAGATTGACTTTATCTTGAAGCAGGCTTCCATAACAAAATGTTTCAAGTACAAGTTGGATTGTGTGTGTCTCTCTTACATAGGGCAAACAAAAAGATCATTAAAAACCCGCGTAAAAGAACATATAGCTGACGTGAAGCATCATCGCTACAGGAAGTCTGCAGTTTGTGACCATGTTATTTATTTTCTTACATTTACATTATATCAGATTTAAAAACAAATCCTCGCAAAAAAACACCGATTCCTACCAAGAATGATTCGCGAGACTATTGAAATAAAAGAATATCCTAATTTTAAAAGAGAAGATGGTTGGGTACTACCACATGCTTGGGATCCTATAATAAATTAAATTAAATCAAAAACCCAGCATACCAAAAACACGATCAAGACACGGTTAGCTCTTTCTGCGTAGATTGTCCCAAAAATAATATTTAAAGTCTGAAGGTACCCCGGGTTAACTATGACTTCAGGACATCTGTCACCTCAGTCCCCCCCTGACCGTGGGTGCTGTGCAGCGCTCGAAACTTCGGGTTATAAATAGTACAAGATTAAACGCGATAAAATCCGTAAGAAATAGTTTTATTTAAATCCATTTGCCCAAAAACGACGCAACGTCGATTTTACAGGTGGTAGGGTTCCTATACAGTAATCCGTCTATATAGGTACCACACTGCCAATTATTCTGCCGTAACACAGTAGTTTGGAAATATTACTGTTCCTGTTTGAAGAGCACTGATACCTAGTGTAATCACAGGGCATATGAGACTTAAGAATTGATGTTTCAGAGTGAGGAGCGTAGTGCCGCGCCACACAGAACTGTTCTGGATGACACAGCATTTGTCAGGTACTCCCCGTTTGATGGCGGTTAAGAGACTCCATCCACCCCATCTCATACCGTGGGCGACGTTAAAGTCGACAGAAGGAAAATGAAAACCAGAAGATTCTTGGAACATCTGAATAAATAAACTGCGCTTGCTAACCAGCCTGGCGTGGCAACTATGACAAAATCCCCCCAAAAATGAGAACTACAAACTTTTGTCGCAATCTATGGGGGAGGCCTATGTTCAGCAGTGGACTAGTGATAGGCTGAAATGAGAATGATGAACGCTGCACTTACCATCAGTTGGACGATTATCTCAACAAAAAAAAAACAATTTCATCAATAAAAAAAAGAACTTTGATAGTATAACAAGAGGGTGGCAAAGTTTAACAAACAACGTAGACACTCCTCGATAACCTCCGCGATCCTCCCAGGATAACCGCTAACGAGCACAAAGCCTTTATTAGATCAATAGATTAATATTAGCTTTCATACTATCGCTTAAGGAGAATGTTACTTTATTTAAAGTGTTACATAAATAATGGTTAATCGAGACGAAAGAAAATTCATCATTATCATCATTTCAGCCTATCAATAGTCCACAGGCCTCGCCCATAGAATGCCGCAAAAGTTTGTAGCTCTCATTTAAGGGGTATTTTGCCATAATCTGTACCCAACCGAGTTTTTTATGACTCAAAACGGATTCCTTCTGAGCGGCCTGCGTTATGATTCAATGCTCTGGGACTCTCGGAGGAAACATAATTAGATATAGCTTGTGTCAGCGGCTGTATGACTTACTGAAGTGAGAAGAATAGTAGTCATGTATGTTAATTTAACTTTGTAGCTGAATAACGACGACTCGTAACGACCGCGTGGCTTAGTGAATGAGTGGATTCAAATCCCATGCGGAGCAAAAATTTGTGATAAGCGAAAAAAAAATTTTGCAGGCGGATTGGCAATACGTTTATTTATTCAGATGTTCCCGGAAGGTGATGCTGCCGATCTCCTGGTTTTTATATTTAGTCTGTCGACTTTTACGACACCCACGGGGAGATGGTGTGGTTATTCTTAAATAGATTAATAGATACTAATAAGATAAAGTGTACTTAATATAAGTCGAATATACTAGAATCTCATATCGCACCACCAAATAATAAAATATTCAACAAGTCAACAGTTTTGTAATAACTAAGATTTGTGCACCTAAGATTTCTTTTCTTAGTTGAAAATAAAAAGCGGTTTGTTCAAAAAAAAAACATTACCGCGCCAATTACAGGGAGGTTATTAACCTCACTCAGAAAATAATTTAAATCTCGCACCCCTTTTACAGTAGCTTTGCTCGAACCTCCCCAATGAGGGACGCGGTCCCCGCCTGAGGCCTACCCACGCCAAGTCATAACGTTAAAGCAAATGGAAGGGAGATGGTCGCACGATTAGAACAGATTCATTTTGGCCGAAAACATGAGAAGTCCGAATTCTGCATCGTTTGAAGAATCACCCACCGACTGGTGCCGGTCTAACAGAATCTACTACCCCATCATCTCGTGGTTGTCGTAAAAGTAGACAGAGGGAAAACCAGGAGATGGACAGCAGCATCTTCCTGGAACAACTGTATAAATAAACTGAACCTGCCAAGCGTGGCAACTATGGCAAAATCCCCCCCAAAATGCGAGCTACAAACTTTTGAGGCTATCTATGTTCACTAAGGGAATTATTGATGATGAAGATGATGAAGAATCAAGTAACAACCAATGATCCAAAAAATACGCAAGTCGGGTCAGCGATTTAGTATTTTTCCAAGTCAAAGAGACTTTTGTAAAGTATCTGAAAGTAATGTAATTAACTAGGAGGAATACTGAGACCTTAGGCAGCCTCGTCTGCGCGTTTTGGAACAGGACTGACTCTAAAGATGGCTAACAATGACTCTCAATGCCCTGTGATGCTGACTGAAACCGGGAGATCAGAGTTGAACTTCCGCATATGTCCTTACACGTACAGGGTATAACATCTATACAATCCACGAAAAGTATTAAGTCGGAATTAAAAACTAAACGGAAGACAAGTCCTATTAATAAAGCCTGCCGACGCGCCGGCCGGGCGTCGTTGCGATCCTTTGCCTATAGTAACTTTTTTTTTTATATTGATAAAAGTGATGGAACGAGCAAAAATAACAAATGCTGTGTCACCCAGAACCGTGTGACACCACAATGCGCCCGTCACCCTGAGACATCAGTTTTTAAGTCTCATATGCCCAGTGATTACGCTAGCTCTCAGTGCCCTTCAAACAGAAACACAGTAATGTTTGCACACTACTGCTTCACGGCAGAATAACTGGCCCTGGGGTGGTACCTACCTAGACGGATTCCTGCATAGGAATCCTACCACCAGTAAGTACTGTTTTGTAATCTGTACAAAACCGAGTTTTTGTATGACTCAAAACGGTATCCCTCTGAGCGGCCGGCGTTATGATTCAATGCTCTGGGACTCTCGGAGGAAACATAATTAGATATAGCTTGTGTCAGCGGCTGTATGACTTACTGAAGTGAGAAGAATAGTAGCCATGTATGTTAATTTAACTTTGTAGCTGAATAACGACGACTCGTAACGACCGCGTGGCTTAGTGAACAAGTACATGACTTCTTCGCCGCGGTTCTTGGATTCGAATCGCAACCGGAGCAATAATTTGTGATAAGCGAAAAAAAATTTTTTCGGTTTTGGTAGTGTTGTGATCGTCCTCGTGTCTCTGACACTGTATCCTAGCCAAACTCCAATCTTAAATTCATTGAGCGCGGGTAGACACGAGTGAGTTACTCTGTGTTTGCGTCTTGTAGCTTTATAATTCCTGCCGATAGCTTCTGACTGTATTCCCAAGTTGTCACCGTGATCGAAAGATGACACATTTGACTACCTCTTATCCTGCGAAGTCATCCCTCGTCAAAATAACTACATAAAATGTTCATTATACTACGTATTTCAATTAATTTAAGGAAAGAATTTTAACTATGCGTCACTTAGTCTTCGCCATATTTACATACATACATACATACATACATACAGTCACTCCTCTTTCCCATTTGGGGTAAGCAGAGACCACATCTTTCCACTTGCTGACACACATCTTTAGCTTCTTCTACTTTCAATAGCGTTTTCAAACGCTCGTCGATTGCGGGTACTTTTAACGTGACCTTTCCTCAAAAGTTCACCGATCCGATTGTGATACGTACGCTTAGGTCGACCCTTACGGGCTTTTCCATTCACACTCGCCTCATAAATCTGTTTCGTCAATATCCTTACATTCATCCTCCCTACGTGTCCAAACCATCTAAGCATCCCTTTCTCTATATTTTTCACTACTTCTTCAACCACACCGCAAAGTTCCCTTATCACGCTCACTTTCTCACTTTTTTTTCTCACTTTGCCATGTTTACAATCTACTGATTCGGTACGCTGCTCTGTGGAACTGTGTCTCAAGCGTAGATAAATGAATATCAGTGACGTCCGTCTTGAGCACGAAATAGATGAGAAAGCTTTATTACTGAAATGTTCCGAATTGTTTTAAATTGAAAATACGATGGGTATTCTTTTTATAAAGGTGATAGTGACAAGACGGGCAAAACGTTTCCCAATTAAAACCACAAACAACAAAAACTTGGTTAATGGTAAGTGCAACGTCTGCCCATAACAGATGCTGTGTCACCCAGAACATTTCTGTGTGGCACCACACTACGCCCGTCCCCCTGAGACATCAGTTCTTAGGTCTCATACTCCCAGTAATTACACTAGCTCTCAGTGCCATTCAGACCGAACACAGTATTACCACACATATTAGCACACTTCTGCTTCACGGTAGAACAACTGGCGCTGCTGTGGTACCTACCTAGACGGATTTTCAAAATCCCTCAGCCAGTAGATTTGATCCCCGTGTCGTTGTCAATTCTTTAACAATGACAATTTTTAGTGCTATTTGACCTGCTCGGCGTTCAATTAAAAAACAAACACAACAGCAATTAAAAATTCGATATGTGAAGTCACTCAAAAATTTAGTTAAGGTTGCTGGTGGTAGGATTCCATTGAATCTGCCTACATATCCATTTGTTCCGGTTGACACAGCATTTGTTATCGGCATACGTTGCACTTACCATCACGTGAGCGATTTGCAGATCTCGTCTCTTTCTTCCACAACTATCGAAAACGGTCAAAAAAAACAAAACAAAAATAATGGTACTAAGTAAAACGCCAGTTTGCTTAACAATTTTGGTACAGTGTAATAAAACCGTGAAGCCAACGCTATCTATAATACTCATCATAATCATAATCATTTATTAGCTTGAATAAGGTTAAAAAACAGGTATTAAATATATAAAAAAGTCTCACTTATTCTGCCTATAGTAGGCGTGCAAATTAAAAAAATTAAGTATTACAAAGCCGTGGTAGCTCAGGGGCTAGGCGCTCGTATTTATTTTCATAGTACGCGAGTAACCTGGGTTCGATTCCCGGTGCCGACACCACTAAAATTGTTAATTGCAATTTTAAGTGCTGACTTACCACGTGCTCGGCGGTGAAGGAAAACATCGTGAGGAAACCTGCATGTCTGAGAAATCAAAAATATTTCGATGACATGTGAAGCCCGCCAACCATCATTGGAGCAGCGTGGCGGATTCTTCCTAGCTCCAAAACCCTCTCAGAAATGAGAGGAGGCCTGTGCTCAGTAGTGGGACATTTATAGGCTGAAACTTTCCTTTTTTTTTACAAAGTTTTTTCTTTTGACCTTTTGTCAAAATTTTGTGTCTTTCATTATTCCACTTTCAGTGCCTCTTATATATATTATTTCATAATCATGAATTTAATTTATTCAACAATACCCTTTTATCATACTTAGTATCTAATTAAACATACAAATGTCAATAAAACAAAAATTTAAACAGACTAAAAACAATGGTCCAAAAGCCATTTGGTTAATTTTCTTTTGAATATGTTTTGTGGCAAATGTGGTGTGGCAACTCGTATAACGCCTGGTCGTATACCTAATCCTAGAAATCTCACAGATGACCGAGTGGGATGTATGGGTCTTCTGGATCTTAGTCTGCGGGATTCTAGACATTACTTTTTCGAAAATCTAAACGTGAAGTCAGCGTCCCTGTACGCGTGCGTGCACATGTAACCGCATCATTTTCAGGCCACGTTTTCTTTCTCATTCAAGACTTTCAAACTTCGCAAAGTAAACATGAAGTTATAAAGAAAGCTTTCTTTGAGGAGTTTAGACGGAGTTTTATAAGAAATCGTATTAAAAGACGACCGATTGATCGACGAGTGGCAACGGCAAGTTTAAGAAGTAATTCCTAAGAGTTTAATCGTATTTATAACTGTGTCCAGCGGTTTCACCATCGCGTAAAAAAGCCGACCCCGATCGATGATATACATATATTAATTACTTCATCATATCATTCCAAACTATGGACTTGTGGTACTGGTGGTATGATTCCTATGCAGGAATCCGTCTAGGTACGTACCGATGCAATGCCAGTTATTCCGTCGTGAAGCCGTAGTGTGCAAACATTAATGTGTTTCGGTCTGAAGGACACCGAGAGTAACGGGCGTATGAGACATGAGAGAGTGCAAGCAAAAACACACGGAACCAACATTTTTGCAATCGTGCAATTTGTGTTGTGATGATTTCCGTATCCCTGACACTGCATCCTAGCCTACCTCAGATATTGTACCGTTAGCGTTACATAGGACTCGAGTAGGTCAGAACTAGTGACGCCGTTTGCGCCTACTTGTTACACTGCAATAACCACTGCGCAGCTGATAGCATCCTACAGTTTTCGTAAATTATCGCCATCGGAAACAGGCCTGCAGAGCATTATAATAACAAATATTTCCCATCAAGAGATTAATTGAAGCGGTATGAAAACTTGGAGCCATTAAATACTTACGAAAATGAGCGGAACATGTTTCACGCTGCCCTAAAATCCATACTAATATTATCAATGCGGAAGTCACTCTCTCTGTCCCCTCTGTATACCTACCTTTTCACGGCTCAACCGTAGAACCGATTTTGAAGAAATTTGGCACAGAGATAGCTCGCATCTTGGATACAGGCACAGGATACTTTTTATTCCGGAACATCGAATAGTTCCCACGGGATCATTAAAAAACCTTAATCCACGCAGACGAAGTCGAGTGCATCAGCTAGTTCACAATAAAGTTAGCAATTTCCTTCCCTTCAAATTCCTTCCTATGGGGAATGTCTAAAGATTCTCCCCTTAAATTGTGCAAAGAATTTTTATAGTAGTTTGCATCTTTTGTTCAAAGTTGTTTACAAGCTTGTTTCAAAAAGTCCTTTAAGTTTAAACTTTTCATGGAAGGAAGAATCACGGGCTCTTAAAAATTTATGGAATTACCTTACATGTTTCGTATGAATAAAATTAAGTAATTAATAAATAAACTGCGGTTGTCAACCCGCCTGCCACGCGTTGCAACTATGGCAGAATCCCTCCAAAATGAGAAGAATCTACCTCCCCATCTCACCTCGTGGGTGTCGTAAAAGTCGACAGAGGAAAAAAAAACTAGGAGATGGGCAGCAGCATCTTCCTGGAACATTGGAATATATAAAATGCGGTTATCAACCCGCCTGCCACGCGTGGCAACTATGGCAGAATCCCTCCAAAATGAGAAGAATCTACCTCCCCATCTCACCTCGTGGGTGTCGTAAAAGTCGACAGAGGAAAAAAAACTAGGAAATGGGCAGCAGCATCTTCCTGGAACATTGGAATAAAGTCTTCCTGGAACATTGGCAGGCGGGTTGGCAACCGCAGTTTATTTATTCAGGAATATGCTGCTGCCCATTCCCTGGTTTTTGTTTTTCCCTCTGTCGACACTTTCGATACACACTAGACGAGATGGGGTGGTAGATTCTCTTAAGCCGCCACCAGAAGTCGGTTGATTAATTTTTATATTGAATTTTATTCTCAAATAACTAAGAAGTGGCAGTCGGACAGGCGGTCGCTTAATATGCAAAACATTTAGGACTCTAGTACAAAACAATAATATTGTTTCATTATTATACACTATAAAGATGTGGAGACCGTATTCACCTTACCTATAAGGTATATTCCATATCAAGATTCCAGATCTAGATTCTGTATTAATAATTGCGTGTATGCATATAAAAACAGAATGAGGTTGGACCGGTTTCCATTTACCGTACTGTTAAATATAGGTCAATACAGCAAATCTCCGTCCGTTATCGCGACTTCCTCGATTTCGAACCCGCAGACAAATTACGATTAATATCAGATACTGTCAACTGCGCAGAATATATTACAGTGCCGCAAGTGTGCGCGTTAATAAATACAATACTAAAGAGAAAACGAAAAAGGAAAAAGTGTCCAATTCAAAAATACTCAAACTTAAAAAAAAAATATTGAAGGAGAGAAAGCTAATTTGTTAAGATCCGCATGCAAAATATAAAATCGTGTTACCTTGTTTTAGAAAGGCAACACCCGCACTGCCACAGTGGCTTGCACGGGCAAAGTAACACCGCCACCAGATACCCTCCGCCACTACAAAACTACCACTAGGTAATATAGTAGAAGCCACCACTGAGGTTTTGCCGCAAATTCACGCCTGATTCTATTAATTAAATACGCATGATTCTATTAAACATAATATCATTGGGCCATTATAAGCCCAAGAGTATCAAACATAATCATGCCTAGAGGAAGCCTCACACGTTATTTAAAATTACATTCCATGCTAATTTTATAAATGCGAAAGTAACTCTGTCTCCCTATGTCTGTTTGCTACCTTCTCACGGCTCAACCGTTGAACTGATCTTGACGAAATCGCCACATAGATAGCTTGCATCCAGGAGACGGGCATAAAAAAGAAAGAAAGAATATAACTTATATATAACTAATAATAACTATAAATAACTATAAAACTAATAACTTATATATAACTTATATAAAACTATAATAACTACGCCCAATGTAACAACATAAAACAAACTGTTAAAAATAAAAAGTATTAAAATTTATGCTGCACATCGAAAAGGACCCGACTCAGCATTATGCTACAGCGAAATTGCCGCAGCGCTGTTATTCTGTCGGCACCACTAATATAGAACCTACGAGCAGCTGTTACACAGTTTAAATTTAAATGCTTGTCATAAGATAACAGAAAAACAAAAACACGATAGATATTTTAAATGTATCAGACATATACACAATAGTGTATAATGTATAAAGAAAGTTATAATAAAGATAAAATTCTAAAATAAAGATAAATAATTAAAAATTAAAAATATGTTACTTTTAACTTTGTTGGCAACAGTGTATAATAGATATAATAGAATAGTGAACGAAATAATAATAATAAAAATATTAATACTATGCTAAAGCGCAAATTCCTGAACAATGGTGTACATCATTCAGAAATAATAATGCATTCTTTATCATCGCCAACCACGTCCAAACTTGTATACTTATTATTCCGAAAAGTCAAAAAGTTCATGGTATTTTCAAAAACCTAAATCCACGCGGACGTAGTCGTGGGCTTCACTTAATATTATATAAAAACCAGTGAAATCAGCAAATTACCGACAAACAAACAGAAACACGACCGAACGCAAACGTCGCCCGCGACGGACGGACGGACTTCTCAGCTCTTCCTAACCAAGATACGGTCAGTCACGACCCAGGCCACACTGTACACACAGTAAATAGCTATAATATAACACGCACCACGACGCGCGACCGCCGTAGAGAGCGGCGCGCAATAGTCAATAATAACACCGCGTACACACGATTCACCCGTGTTTCAGGGCGGTTCTCACCGCCCAGAGTTACCGACACACAAGTCGACAGTCCGAATGGAGGCCCGCAGCCTCCCATGGACGGTCACTAGACGACTTAAAATTATTTTGAGATGTTTGAAACCACGCAAGCACGCAGCGAACGCGACAGTCCGAATTTCGAGATTTTTGTAGGAGCATTATTTATGTATTTATGATTGGGTCAAACCAAACCTGGCACGCGGGCCCCTGGCCCGTGAGCACAGTATCCGATGAAGCTGTAAAAGCCAAAAAAGGCTAACAGCAATTACATCACCGAAATTATATGTATATATAAACCAGAACGAGTTCGAATTGAGAGCGTACAGCTTTATACCATACTTTTTACTTAACAAGCACTTCTAAATATTTATTAAAAAACAATACAAAGCCGTACGTGATTTAGGGATTAAAGCCAAGGTTGCCAAACTCTTACTCAATATGAATTATCAATATTCTGATAGTATATTTGCAAAGTTTATATTTATAACACTTGTAACCTCCTCTAAAACCCATCAATAAATCTACCTCTCCCTGTATTAATTAGCCTGAGACATCCCTCTAAAGCTAGTTAGTTCGTAAGGGAGGGACTCCATTAAGGGACTCTCGATACAGAGGTCGTAACTCTCGAGCGCGGTTCGAATAAATTAACATTCAGATTACAATAGCCCTCAACTGCTCAAGGAACAAGATAGCAATTTTGAAATGTTCAAAGTTATAAAGGAGATGGTCCAAAAATGTACAGAGAATCGAAGGAGTGTATTTGGGATGCATGAAATTACTAAAAATAAAAATATAAACCATTGATTGTTCAAACAATTTTATCTTGATTTTATTGGACATCAACATTTTCTATCAAACACCGGAAACACTAACGCTAATGGGTGTGTCCGGGTGTTCAAAATTGTGAGTATGCTAAGTTAAGACACTCAGAAAATCTAAGTTAGCTTTCGTCTGTGACATCAGGCAACTTAGACTGTGCGCCATTTTGCTAAGTATCATTCGTGCTATCGTAACGAATGGCAACCATTCAAACTGACAAAAGATATTTTGCAATTCGTTACATAAAAAAATTAATTGGTCATCTATGCCCCCATAAAATCTAAATTAAAATAAAATGATTTTTAAGTAATTTCTTTTTAATTTTTGATTAAAAAAAACTTTAAACTTACCGACTGTAAGCATAAACAAATATGGCTACTTAGTCTGCAAGTCTTTTTTGGTTGAAAACCGCTATACTCAGGTCACTTAGTGTTCGAATTTATTCGCCCAAACACGCCTACTATTAATGTTATTTTTGACGTTTACCCTTAAGTCTGTTCACGACTGACGTAATATCACAATTTTACTAACTTAATAAGTTATAGTAACAGCCCATAAATGTCCCGCTGTCGTACAAAGGCCTCCTCTCATTTCTGAAATGGTTTTGGAGCCGGTAAGTGTCCGCCACTCTGCTCCAATACTGCATAGGCGGACATCAAATGTCCTCGAAACATTTTTTATTCTTCAGAAATGCAGTTTTCCTCACAATATTTTCCTTCATCGCTGAGCACGTGAATAGGAGAACAATTTTAGTGGCGCCGGTACCGGAGTTCGAACTCAGGCCACCACCACCTTTGAGACTTAATTACAATAAGATACAAAACTATTTCATTTTTACTATATAATTTCACTGTTTTCCTACTTTCTTTTTTAATCGTACCTAACACTAGCTCTGAGTGCCCTTAAAACGGAAACAGTGAAGTGACACCAGTAAAGTGACACCACACTCTGTCCGTCACGCTACGATTACGTTAGCGTAATCACTGGGCATATGAGACTTAAGAACTGATGTCTCAGGGTGATGGACACAGTGTGGTGTCACACAGAAATTTTCTGGGTGATACAGCATTTGTTATGGGTAGACGTTGCACTTACCATCAGGTGAACGATTTGCTCGTTTCAGCACTTTATCCAATAAAATATGATGCTGTATCTTAGTGTTACTAGTTGTGAATTATTACTAACGTGTCTGTATGAAAAAATCTGAAAGGAAGCTTATTATAGTTAACTTGAACGTAACTTACGATCCACTGATACTATTTGGCGAGTACTTCTGCTTGCTGCCGAATAAACACTACGTACCTGTGGACAGACAATATAAAATAATATTAAAAATAAAGCTGTTAAATGTAAAGCAAATTGAATTGTGAGACTGTAAATAATGAAAATAAAGTAGATCAGTTAAAGCTACACTGTGTCGGCATCTCGGCAACAACGGATTACTTCGCTTATGGAAACTCCCACCTTTCGTAATAACATTACCGTGTTGTCAGCTCGCTGCTTTGCGTTCATTTTTATCCTTTGCAGTTGTTGTTGTGAAAGGTTTCGTTTTCGTTTATGTTTTCAATGCAAGGACTAAAATACTAAAATAGTAATATTTAGTTTCATTTTTTAATCTAAACTAATATTATAAAGAGGTAAGAATTTGATTTTTTGTATGTTTGGTTGTAATGATTTAACTCAAAAACTACTGAACCGATTTTAAAAATTATTTCACCTATATACAACTACATTATCACCGACTAACGTGAGTTGTATTTAATTTAAAAAGAAACCGAGATTCCTACGAAAATTGCTATGATGTAACTCAAGCTATCAAAAATTTACTGTTAAAAGTCATTATTTGGTGTGCGCTGCAAAAACTATTGATGATATAGAAAATAATGTACTACATTTTCATAGAGCTCATCATTACTCACAAAAAAGTCCGCGAGGCTATATGTCTAACTATTGTAGTTAAGTCACAATAACCGCTTTTTGTTCAAATTAGTCAATCAAAACACGGGTAGAATCGAAAGATGATGACATTCGTATCATGATATTAATCCTTATCCTACAAAATAGTTTCATAGTCAAGGTTGATTATGTATATGTGAAGTCCTTTTTAATTTATTCGAATCGGACCTATCGTTTAGGAAGTTACGATAGGTACAAAAATGCTACAAGGAAGAAAAATGCCGCGGTGTGCGCGAACAGCCCTACGCTCGCCCGCGCTACTCGCGAATCGACTAAGATCTATTAATTACTTACATAATCATATTACTTTTTGTGAACTAGAAACTTTAATTGTAATTTTAATTATATTTTATTTTTAATATAAAACTTTGAAATGCTCTATAAAAACACAGCGGCCGCGGTGTCTTTCGAACGCCGCGCCGCCGCCCGGCTTCATGCAACTTGGGCATCATTGTTTTATTTTGCTACCACGACATCATATATAGGCTATATTTCATGGCTTATGTTCCCATAAATAAACCATTATTTTGGTAAAATAACGTAATCTTATCTGACCAGCAGCGCCGCCGATGAGAAAAGTCGCTACAAATGTATGCTGTCAATGTTAGTGTAAGGAATTGTTGTTGTTCTATTTGTCCAAATAAAGTACTAATTTATCTTTCTAATATCTATCTATCCGTGCGAAGCCGGGGCGGATTGCTAGTATCTTATAACATAAAATATTCAACCCACATAACGAATGCGATGTCCTCCTGGACGATTCCGGAAACAGTGACTCATCATCATCACCATTTCAGTCTATCACTCGTCCACTGCTTAACATAGGCATTCCCACTGATTGTAACAAAAGTTTGTAGCACTCATTTTAGGGGGGATTTTGCCATAGTCCCCACGCTAGGCAAGCGGGTCGGCAACGCTAGTTTATTTAATGAGATATTACAGGACGATGTTGCTGCCCATCTCCTCTGTAGACTTTCACGACACCCACGGGATGAGATTCCCTTAAGCCGCTTACACACGGCACAGTGACAATTCCAAATAATTACATACACACACGTCTTATCCTCATATAAGGAGTAGGTCTGTAACCAAAAATTGTTATTGTACATACATACAGTCACGCCTCTTTCCCATAGGGGTAGGCAGAGACCACATCTTTCCACTTGCTACGATCCTGACACACATCTTAGCTTCTTCTACTTTCATTACCGTTTTCACACACGCTCGTCGGTTGTGGGTACTTTTAACGTGACCTTTCCTCAAAAGTTCACCGATCTGATTGTGTAATGTTAAAGAATACATGGGTGTCCATGAAGGTGATCGCTGCCAAACTGTTTCTACATCTTTATGATACTACTGTTGATGTACATTTTTAAAATTACTGAAAAGAAAAAAAATGACAGCTGGGTTTCTTGCCAGTTCTTTCAGGACAGAGGCATTTTTGCGAGTATTATGTAAAGTAATCTATATTACATTAAAAAAATTATTATATTATATTAACGTTGAAAAAATCATAATCAATTAAAAATAAACGACGATTATGGTTTCTTATATTTACGCGAATACACACACACACACATTTAAACAAAATTAAACACAATAAAATCCGTAAAAATAGTTTTATTTAAACGATTGTCTTAGTGAAAAAATATAATTTATCATACAATTGAGCTTTAAATATCAATGATTTCGATTATCGACATTCACAATCGACGGACAAAAATTAAAAAAAAAGGAAGAAATTCTCAATTCGTCTGTATATATATTTTTATGTATGTTCGGGCATAACCTCTTACTTTATTAACAGATTTTAATGGTTTTTTTTTAATAGCGAGGGGAAACTGTAATGGTGGTCCCATGTAAATTTGTCGAGTTCTGATAATAACATGATTCATTAGAAAATGGCGTGTGGTAGCGGCCTAAGAGAATCTACCACCCCATCTCGTCACGTGGGTGTCGTAAAAGTCGACAGAGGGAAAATTAAAAGCAGAAGATGGGCAGCAGCATCTTCCTGGAACCATCATAATAAATAAACTGCGGTTGCCAACCCGCCTGCCAAGCGTGGCAACTATGGCAAAATCCCCCCAAAATGAGAGCTACAAACTTTTGCACTCTATGGGGGAGGCCTATGTTCAGCAGTGGACTTGTGATAGGCTGAAACGACGATGAGAAAATCACGAAACTTTAGATGCGCATAACTTGTTTGGAGTTAAATTATTATACATCATCGTGTTTATGTTTAAAGGACTGAGTCACAATAAGGACTTCATATAAAAATGAATGCTATGTAATTTTGTTCTTATAAGGTCAATCTATATATATTACAGAAATTATGAATCCACAGGTGTGAACCTATGGATTTCTCAAAAAATATATTAGTTTTCGGGTCTGGTTGTTCTTATTGTGAACAGTCAACGAAATGGTTTGGTTGAGCTACAAGTGTTTCTCTGACTAACACAACCATACCGTGATGTAAAGTACTACTAGCGACATCTATCGGCAATAAGTAGTAACGGGTCGTAAGTGTGAGTAAAGTTTTTTCTGTTTAAATTTACTATATTTACGAATAGAAAACTCGTATATATTATATACGAGTTTTTTTCAAATATTTCTTTCCTTTGAAATAATATCTGACGTCTATACTTGTTATTAATTTTATTTAGGCTCGTATCTGCGCTATGAAATAAGGTGTAATTTGTCTCTGGTATTGTACACAATATATCATTTTCTAAAACCTATGAGAGTTGCCGTTACTTTGATCAAAAACGTTAGAAAGGAAATTGAAAGAATTTATCAAACGCTCAGGACAGCTGCGGATATATAAAATGTAATATCCAATAAAACTGTACGTGATATATCGTACACCATTAAGAAACGAAATAATACATGATAAGTACAGTAAGTAGGACATTTGGGTAGCTCGCGAAAGACCTACGGTTATAAGACCGCTCTTTTAGACGAACTAAAAAAGAAGAAGCAAAAGAAAAAGCATTTATTTGCACAAAGGGACAACACACTTCGACACAATATAACCACATACTGGTTAAAAAAAAACACAAACATAATAATAAAATGAATTAAACAAAAAAATTAAAAGACCAGAAATAGAAAAAACAAAAAAAAATACCATAAAAAAAGTTTGTACAATCCAAAAGTGCACGTCTCGTGACGCTCATTTAACTCTAAAGAAAAAAAAATCGTATTGAAGTTCAAATATTTCGCGTCATTTCCCTTTCAGATGAAAACAATAAGAAAAAATATTTTTTTCATTATTCAAATAATTTAATATACATATATATATCCATATATACATGAATAGTTACGATACTATACTATAAAAGATTAATCTACCCTAAGGCAATATAAATGCAGCGCTTATAAATTTGTTCGCTAAGTCGATAAAGCAGTCATGGGTAAAGTTGCATGTGGATAAATTCAAATGAGATACTTTTTTACCTTTGAAACTACGATTTCGACAATAAAAAAAAATATAAAACTTTACTGTGATTGTCGCCTCATAAGCAAGATTTAAAATTTATCATTTTATTTTTATACTTTCCCCAATCATGTTGACAATGGACTATAAATACTTTAATGATGTTAAATGTTATTATGTATAAATTATTACATTATAAAGAGGAGTAATAACAACAATGAAGAGGTCATGCTAGTTTGAAAATGTAAAGTCGACTGTGATTTAAAATGGATAGAGAATCGACATGAAATTAATGGAGGACAAACGAAAGAAAAAAAATTAAGACAAACATTTGAAAATCCTATTATATTTACGAATAAAATAAATTATTTCTTTAGTTTCATAATTTATCTTTTTTTTAGTTATTCAGTAACTAAAAAAAAGTTTTAGTTACTGAATAACTAAAAAAAAACCATAATAATACTAACTCAAAAAGTTAGGACAGGATAATATATACTAGATGTGCGGTGCCGTGGCCGCGTGTCTTCATTAATAATAGACCATATCGCTCAGGTACGTTTTTTTTGCACAAAAAGTGGCTCCGGTCGGGACTGGAACCCAGGTCCCAGGGTGCAGATGCCAGATACTCCACTAAGCCTCGCGGTTGTCGTAGTTAAAAGCAACAATAATAAAAGTTGTTAACAGACTTGGAGTTAAACACTAAATAATAATTTGTATTTTTCACAGACTGTATTTACTCTACTATCTACTAAGTACTCGGAATCAGAATCCATTCACAGAACTTCGTGAACGGAGAAGATGGTTAACGAATTTACTCACCTACGAACTGTATTCAAAGATTAGATATCCATACTAATATTATAAATGCGTGTAAAATTAACAAACAGACAGACGGGCCAGAGAGAGTTACTTTCGCATTCATGATATATTCTTAATATTAGAAATTTGATCAAAAAACCTTGAATTCACCAGTATATAATTATATATTAATTATGGATAAATCTTAATTAAAAATAACTGAAACTGTGCAAGAAAACGCTGCATTCATATTCGAAATTTTACTAAACAAATAAATATTCAACCTCACTTCATAGACCGCAAAAGTCTAATAGACGTGGCTTAAAACAATATTCAACTCTATTTCACATAGCACAAGGCTTAACATTAGAAACAAGTAATTAATTTCCATATTATATCACATAAAATATCATTTACGAGTAGAAAAAAACAGTGATATCAGAACTTTATGATAAAAACTTGTTATTACTTGTTGTCGATAGATGTCGCTAGTAGTACTTTACATTACGGTATGATTGTGTTAGGCAGAGAAACACTTCTATCGCAACAAAGTCGAGCAGTTGACAGTTCACAATAAGAACATCCAGACCCGAAAACTAATATATTTTTTTGAGAAATCCATATCTCATAACTATGGATTCATATTATACTATTTAATATCGGATTTAAAATCTTATACAATATTAAATTATTGGTTTAATTATATTTTTATTTTCCGAACAGTAAAGACAAAGGGGCTTGCCTCCTTTCATGCACCCATGAACGTGATCAAATATTTCATTGGTTTAAGCGATTTAAGAAACATATTGTGTGTGTTCACTATTTTGTCTGTCATAACGGCGACGTACACACTTTTTAATTTATATCTTTTATATTTTAATTTTTTATATTATAGATCTGTACGTATACGTGTATACTATGCAAGTACAGTTTTATAGTAACTATTTGATGTACATATATTAATATTATGCTGATGATATGTTACGATATACAACATTAATGGTATATAAAATTATTGATATTTAATACTCAACTGTTTTTTATTTATTTCATAAAGTGACGAAACGAGCAAAACGTTGATGGTAAGTGCAACGTCTGCCCATAACAAATGCATTGTCACCCAGAACATGTCTGTGTGACACAACACTGCGTCCGTCACCCAGAGTCATCAATTCTTAGTGATTATATTTTTCATTACGAACATTACCTGTTATTATTAATTGAGAGCACTTTGCAACGATAACGGATCAGGGAAGACTGATTTATATGAACGAAAGAAGCAATAAAATAATTGTAGTTTTAAAATTTCTATTGGTTTTATTCACAGCCATTGAATGGTCACGAATTGGGTTTTTTCCAGAGTTTGACTCTTCGGTAAGATGTTAGGCTTAAAGTAAACGAAATAAGGCGTGAATTTTCTTTACTTTATATAATACGCAGGTGAAACCGCAGGAAGAAGCTAGTTAAAATAGAATATTTTGAAATTTATCATGGATCATTTGACCAAAAGCCTAATGGTTTAGGGCACGGACTGCAAAACATGACTGTCGCAGGATCGAGCCCGCCATTCGACTATTGTCGTGAACCATCTCCCAGCACATGCTTTTACGCTTATTTGGAGTGGTTAAACAGTGTGTTGGTGTTGACAGTTTACGGTTATTATTAAAAAAATACCATCGAAGCCTGACGACAACGCATCACCTTTGACTGGTGGTAGGATTACTATACACGAATCAATTTCGGTATGTTACGCTGTAACGGTACTACGAACCTAAAACTCACCAGGAATGAATATGTGCGACATGCCGAATATAAATGCCAAAAAAAGTTTTATGTTAAAGAGTTAAGGCTTTGTTACAATACTTATTCCAAACATCCCACAGTTGCGTTGCTAAGGGCAAATTAATAATTAAGAAAGAAAGAAAGAAACTTGTTTATTCGCAGGCGCCTGCCTGTTAGTAGATTTGTAGTTTAACTACAGCACAATAATTAAGGTGTAAAAATAATTCAAGCTGGAATTCGAAATCTCAGTCTAAAGTAACTTAAAATGTTTACAAAAACTTTTCCTGTTGTAAATCTCTTATGTAAATTAAGTGAAAAAGTTTTTTTTTTCTGGAACGATTGTCGAAACGAGTAAAATGTTCGCCCGATGGTAAGTGCAACGTCCGCCCATAGCAATGCTGTGTCATCTCAAGTCTCATATGCCCAGTGATTACACTAGCTGTCAGTGTCCTTCTGACCGAAACACAGCAATGTTTGCACTCTACTGCTTCACGGCAGAATAACGGGCCTGCGGTGGAATTCCTGCATAGGAATATTCTTTCCGCAGCATTCTTTGCTGAGTGGAGTCCATTTCGACTTCACGCGGCTTTAACTGAGTTCGGTCCACTTTACGATTATATGCTGCATGCACAGATATTTTGGAAATAGGTATATATATATTTTATTTTTATTTTTTCGTAGTGGCTAAAGACATTTTTTGTTTTCTTTTTTTTTTATATATTTCTTGTTTGTATTTTGTGCTGTATGTTTTTTAATCGTAAATAAATGTTTTACTTACTTACTTACAATACAGCATCACTTTTGTTTCCAGTGTTTTACAGATCTTGTTTGTTTCTTTTTATTATTGTACTGGAATATTTTTTTTTGCATTCTCTATGTGGTTTCTGTATTGTGTACGTCGAATAAAGTCTATGTCTATGTCTATATCAACAGTAAAACATCCTTTATTTCCATCAGATCGCTACTAATTCAATCTCATTTTTCTCATCGAACGCTTATGAATGCCTCAAAATTAATCTCTATTTTTATTGACCGTCGCTTTAAATACAGAGATAAAGGAGAAGGATGCCAATTACAATACGCACATATATGCAACTGCAAAATATTAAAAAGCAAGAAGTTATAGAATGCATTTCTTTTTAAATCTGTAACGGTTTTGTCGCAAAGTAAGTGCTTTAATATCTAGAAAAGCATCAAGTTACTCAATCACTATAAATCGCGGTAAACCGCCTTAGAAAAATACATACATACAACCACGCCTTTTTCCCATATTTCCCACTTTTCGCGCTCGCGGGAAACGATACGTGACCGGTGGCGAACCACGTCGCCGACTTTTTGGTACGAGTCAAAAATTCTTACTCGCCAATGCGTTCCCACGACCAATATAGGGACAGCATAGCATATTGTAGTGTTATTTTGCACTAATAAAGGCTGTCCGTATAATACCTTAGTCGCCTTCTACGACGCCTAGGAAAGTGGTTCCGGTAGGAAAGAGATAGGTGCTATTCTACTCTGGCGCACTAGAATAAAAGCACAGATAAATATAACAGGAAAACAAAATTGCTGGAGACGATACATCGTATATTCGGCTACGTACTGTATGGGTTGTGCTGTATGGAAATTGTGCATCGCGAGAAACGTAAATCTTACGACAGATGCGAATAACCGACTGCAGCAAAATGCCACGAGTAGAAGACTCATGTACGCCACTGCATAAACGTATTTAGATTTTAGAAATAATCATCTAAAGTGCACCGTATATTGTGTAAGCTACAAATAGATATTTTTTTATAAGTAAACAGAATAAATCAGATTTACTTCAGACTAGCTACTAAGCTAGCTAGCCCTACCGCAGGTAGGAGGACTACCCCCGCGTAAAAAAGCCGATCCGATCGATGATATAGATATCATCATCATCATCATCATTTCAGCCTTACACTAGTCCACTACTGAACATAGGTCTCTCCCAGAAAATGCCACAAAAGATTGTAGCTCTCATTTTGGGGGGTATTCTTAGTTTAGTCTTAGGTTTAGTCATTTGGGGGGCATTTTAGTTGCCATAGTTGCCAAGCATGGCAGGCGAGTTGGCAACCGCAGTTTATTTATTCAGGTGTACCAAGAAAATGCTGCTGCCCATGAACTGGTTTTCGTTTTCCCTCTGTCGACTTTTACGACACCCACATGGGTGTGGGGGTGGTAGATTCTCTTAAGCCGCTACCACACGGTGAGATATAGATGTATACTTCCCTATTTGAATCGGATTTTGGGGTTTTAAATTTTTCTGCGCGGAATCCTAGTTATTTTTCTAAAATTAGAGTAGCCTAAGCTACCCGCTACAATATCAGCTACATGTCAGTGGAAGTGTCATCAAAATGGGTTAGCCGTTTCGGAGATTAGCCGGAACAAACAAACAGACGGATTTTTTTTGTTTTTTTCTTTTATGTACCGTGTATACTTTCATGAGCATTGTAAAAAGCTGTTATTTTCTTATTGAAAACAGACACTTCAATTTCCTTTGCATACATAATAGATATATATTTTTTTTATTTCACTAAAGTGACGGAACGAGCAAAACGTTCACCTGATGGTAAGTGTAACGTCTGCCCATAACAAATGCTGTGTCACCCACAAAATTACTGTGTGACACCACACTGCGCCCGTCACCCTGAGACATCAGTTCTTAAGTCTCATATGCCCAGTGATTACGCTAGCTCTCAGTGCCCTACAAACCGAAACACAGTAATGTTTGCACACTACTGCTTCACGGCAGAATAACTGGCCCCGGGGTGGTACCTACCTAGACGGATTCCTGCATAGGAATCCTACCACCAGTAAATGATACTAGTAATGTGCTTTATATTTTGTACAAACACGCAATTTTACTTACTAGATACAAGTTTTGATATTAAAATAAAAACCATTTTTAAAAACAGATAACAACAACGCAATATCATTTACAAATGCAAATTGTGAATCGTTCCGGTGGGCTCTATCGATTGTATATGAATGGATGATATTGACCTATTGATTTTGCGATGAAATGCAACGCCAATATATCTGTACAAATATACTGAAGAACATTTCACAACATCGCGCCTCTAGTGTGTATTTGAAGTTACATACATACATACATACATAAGATCACGACTGTATCCTATAAGGGGTAGTCAGAGACAGGGCATTCACTGCAAAAACAGATGACTGCCACAATCCACGTTTCACCAAAACAATATAATGCACTTGGTGTGATAGGTAGTGAGGCCATCGGCACCATGCGGTGTTGGGTGCACAGTGCAGTTTAATTCCTTACTCGCCTTTTACGAGATCCATTGGATGAGATGGAGTGGTAGTATTCTTTTAACGAGCCGCCACCACACGGCTATAAGTTACAATTACGGTAATGAGGTACTCGCTTCAAATTTCATAGTACGAGGGTGACCTGGGTTGGGTGGTGCGCCACCACTAAAATTGTTAATAGCAATTTCAAGTCCCGATTTACCTCCCGCTCAGCGGAGAAAAACAACACCGGGAAAGAAACTAGCATCGTCATTGCAATAAAAAACATTTCGAGGATATGCGAAGTTCGTCAACGCGCATTGGAGCAGCGTGGCGGAAGAAGTCCAAGCGGCTCCAAAACCCTCTTGAAACGAGAGCGGCCTCTGCTCAGTAGGGGAACACTTGTAGGCTGTTACATTACTTTTTTTTATTAAGTAAGTAAGTAATGTATTTATTAGCAACATAAACATTATACAGAAAAAAAAAGATACAGAAATTAAAATAGGATAAGATGAAAGGGAGAAAAGAAAAAAAATTTTTTTTTTATTATTTGATATAGTGACGAAACGAGCAAAACGTTCACCTGATGGTAAGTGCAACGTCCGCCCACAACAAATGCAGTGTCACCCAGTGCCCTTCAAACCGAAACACAGTAATGTTTACACTACTACTGCTTCACGGCAGAATAACTGGCCCTGGGGTTGCGCCTACCTAGACGGATTCCTGCATATGAATAAAATTAAAGAAAGCATAAAATCGCGAAATGGACCGAACTCAGTGAAAGCCGTGACTGTTAAATCATAGCCCTATTCGGCGGTTATAAATCTGTACTTGATAAGCAAAAACAATCTTTAAGGATTCCACCTGAGGACGCCGACCTTAAATGATCAAAGGACATATTAAGGGTAGTCCATCACACCAGAGCGGATTTAATGAATTCACGTTGCTTTGAATAATTACATAACAATAATTACCAAGGGAAATGTTTACCAAGAAGTTTTACGTTTAAGTAATTAAAGTGGAAGGACGGCATTTCCGTGAACTTATGTACTGAGTTTACTGATTACCACAAAATATTTCTCTAATATATAAATATATTTTATTGGATAATGATGACTAGACGATCAAAAGTTCACCTAGTGGTAGGTGCAGCGTCTGCCCATAACAAATGCTGTGTCAGAGTATTTGGGTGTGGCACTACACAGCGCCCGTCAACCACAGACATCACTTCTCAAGTCCCATATGCCCAGTGACACTAGCTCACAGTGCTCTTCAGACCAAAACACGACCATGTTTACACATTACTGCTTCACGGCAGAATAACTTGCCTGAGGTGGTACCTAGACGGATTCCTGTATAGGAATTCCTACTAGAAGATATTTACTTTGCAAACTACGCCAATCTTTCGTTAGTTTATCATACGCCCGGAACCGAGCATACCACTACAAGACTTTAATACACTGTACGCTTATTTTGCATAGATCTAACCAAAAATTATTATTAAAAGTTGAAGGGGCATCTTCAGGTTTTGATTATTATTTCTGGTTTAAATATTATCATCAGGGTGTCAGTCATCCCGCGACCATAGGTGATAAAGATACAATAAAAGTTAAAAACTCAACGGGATAGAATCGCGCGTTTTATTAAATGTACAATATTTTTGTAAATATAAGAAATCGTTTGCATTGTTAATATACAAAAATGGAACTAATTGTCAAAGTGCTGTGCCGATGATCCGTCGGAGTTCTCTAAGCGACATTATCAAAGGACTCATGTATGTAATATGTCATACGTATATCAATCTTGGGGAATTTTAAGATTCGATTCCACAAACTCGACGGCATGAATTTGGTCCCTTGGGGAAAAACCACGCGTGGGACACTAAGTGAGCGTGTAAGTCACTATATTTACAATAAAACAATACCAAAAAATTAGAACTCTTTTCTTAAACCGGTTTAAAAAGTATAAGGATAGTTTACTTGCATTCTATTGGCTGTAATACGTGACACGCTAAATTTATTTAACGATATTAACTTATTCTTCATTTAAAAAAAAAGATATAGCAGGATCTCTCCTGTATCGTGGGTGCGTGTAACAGACATAAATTTCACACTCACAACACAACCATACCCGAAAAACAACTTCTTTTTTTGGTGACAAGGCAGTGCAATAACAACTTTTACTGGTGGTAGGATTGCTATGCAGGAATCCGTCTAGATAGGTACCGCCCCAGGGCCAGTTATTCTGCCGTGAAGCAGTAGTGTGCAAACATTACTGTGTTTCGGTCTGAAGGGCACTGAGAGCTAGCATAATCACTGGGCATATGAGACTTAAGAACTTATGTGTCCGGGTGACGGGCGCAGTGTGGTGCTACACAGAAATATTCTGAGTAACACAGCATCTGTTATGGGCAAACGTTGCACTTACCATCAGGTGAACGTTTTGCTCGTCTCGACACTTTATCAAATAAAAAAAAACTACAATTTGTGTTTTAGCACGAATTTGGTAGAGCTACCCTTTTCATTGGCAATATCATCCGCCAAAATGGTAACCCCGACGTGATGAACATCGCGCAGCCAGTTTCTCCAAACCACAGAACAACGTCATCGCCAACGCAGTCATAGCACAAGACTACTGACGGCACAACTCGTACTTCCTAGTCTCTCAGCCACTGAGGATCATCAAGGGTGGGGGCCCCCTTCTCCTCAGGCTGACTCCTGCGGCATCAACACTTGTCTCCATACGTCTCGACGCACTGTTACCCCTTATACTTTATCAAAATTAATGTGTGATACGCCATTTTGAATATTATTTTTCCCTCTAATGACAAAAAATAAGTGAATATCTAAAAATTTATGTTTTCGTTAAAAATATTGAATTAATTCATTTCATTGTATGAAAAGAAAGCGCCATTTGTTGACAATCCGTTCAATTAACATGCACCACAGCTATCGGTTCGAGTTGTTTACATTCTCTTAAGAAGATGGCGCCATCTGTTCATGATCACGATACTGTCGCTAGCTAGTAAAAAATTATTGAAGAACAAATTGATGTGGACGATCTAAATCCGATAGCCAATAAACTTTAGTCTTTTCCAATATATCGTAGTTGGCCGCCTACGCGGCCGTGTGGTAGCGGCTTAAGAGAATCTACCACCCCATCTCGTCCCGTGGGTGTCGTAAAAGTCGACAGAGGGAAAACTAAAAGCAGAAGATGGGCAGCAGCATCTTCCTGGAACATCATAATAAATAAACTGCGGTTGCCAACCCGCCTGCCAAGCGTGGCAACTATGGCAAAATCCCCCCAAAATGAGAGCTACAAACTTTTGTTGCACTCTATGGGGGAGGCCTATGTTCAGCAGTGGACTAATGGTAGGCTGAAATGGTGGTGGTGGTGGTGGTGGGCAGCCTACGACAAAATTATCAATAATCACCAGTTTTGTTTCTGTACTACATAGCGTTTAAAAAAATGTTGATAATCAGTATAAAATTCATGTCAACAGCTTAAGTAGACAGTTATGCATCCCCCTTGCCCTTAACCCCTCGACTAGAGTGGGCTTATGAAGCAGAATCATGTGAACTTCCATGTTATCCTTTGTAAGAGTTTTAGACGTAAGTTAGCAGTAAGATTATATTCGATTCACTTTTATAATTCATTATTAATAAAGCCTCCAAATCGGCTACACGTATTTTTAATAAGTTTTTAAAAAGAGGCCTCAAGTCCAATCATAATATAGCACATCATAACACGCAGACTAAAATAGTACTTCTATTTAATATATTTGTATGACATATATCTCTACACTAAAGTAAAATACTAAAGATACTGTGTAAGTATAAAATAAAACTCTGTTGTAACATAACCACTCGCTGTGCTCTCGTCGATTCGAGAAACGTAATGGAATTGTAACACTCTATATCTAAATAGAGGCATGAATTAAAAGCAATCATCAGAATTGTGTAAATATGTTGTAAATTTGATTTTACTGGTGGTAGGATTCCTATGCAGGAATCCGTCTAGGTAGGCACCACCCCAGGGCCAGTTATTCTGCCGTGAAGCAGTAGCGTGCAAGCATTGAAGTGTTTCGGTTTGAAGGGCACTGTGAGCTAGCGTAATCACTGGGCATTTGAGACTTAAGAACTGATGTGTCAGGGTGATTTGCATGGTGCATTTGTTGTGGGCGGACGTTGTACTTACCATCAGGTGAACGTTTTGCTCGTTTCGTCACTTTATACTATAAAAAAAATGCAAATCAAACTCAGTGCACGTTAGTGCTGTTTTGCAAAGTTACATTTTAAACTACAAAGGAACAAAAGTTTCATTTTTATGTGGAAAAAGTAAAACAAGAGCCTTTAAATGACTCTGCTGAGCACAGCATTTCTGAGTTTTTTTTATCATTCTTCCGACATGCAGGTTTCATCACGACGTTATCCTTCTTCGCCGAGCACGTGGTAAATCAGCACTTAAAATTGCTGAACAATCTTTAAGGCGCCGGCACCGGGGATCGAATTTTTTTCATTCTTTAAAAAAATTACACCAGATTTGAAAAATGCCGGCTCGTTAAAAGAATACTACCACTACATCTCATCCAATGGGACTCGTAAAAGGCGAGTAAGGAATTAAACTGCACTGTGCACCCAACAGCGCATTCACCAAGTGCATTATATTGTTTTGGTGAAACGTGGATTGTGGAAGTCATCTGTTTTTGCAGTGAGTGCCCAGTCTCTGACTACCCCTTAAGTCGTGATCTTATGTATGTATGTATGTATTTGAAATCTTATACATTATTCAAAATTCAACAGTGCTCGACGTTCGCCCTCACTTCGCTTCCTCGAACTTTCTATTCTTCCCATTCAGTTGGCTGGATATCATTATACAATTCCATGATCCGTCGAAACTGCCAGATAAGTGAATTCAATCTGTCAAATTACGCGCGCCAGAGTTCTGTTAAAGTCCAAAATCATCAATAAAATGATGGCCATTATCGCAATAGCTTAAGTATTTTCTTAAGGCAATTATATCCTCAGATACGCTGCCTAGTCACTTTCACTAGACAGCTTATAGAACTAAGTACTTACTAAGCATTATGTAAAGTAATAGTAATCATTTTTGTGAGAGCACTCTTGTAACAACTAGAATAAGATAATTAATTATTAAACGACTTCTAACTCTTTCAAGACGTCTTTATTTTACATTAGTTTTAGATAAGTACTAGGTGGATTGAAAAGTAATCGGCCTAACACAGATCCATTCAATTCTAAAAATCAAATCTACCCACATTATTTAGTTCAGTTCAGACTAGTTCATTGTGTGAAGTTCGAAACGTGTGCGATAATTAGTTGTGATTTTATAAATTTATTAACAAAGTAATCGGTCATAATTTCCGCGAATGGAGCAAATCGAGCAGCGTGCCGTCATTAAGTACCTCCATAAGAAGGGGCTATCATCAAAAGCCATCCATGATGACATGGTCAGTACATTAGGCGATTGTGCTCTGTCATATTCATCCGTCAAAAAATGGATAGCAGAATTTAAGCGTGGTAGAGAGAGTGTGAAAGATGAACCCCGCTCTGGAAGGCCTTCGACGTCAACTACTGACGAAAATATTAAAAAAGTACTTGATTTAATAATGGGAGACCGCAGATTAAAAATTAGAGAGATAGCCGAGATTATAGGCATCTCTTATGAACGAACTCAAAACATCATTGTCAACGAGTTGGGTTTCCACAAGGTGTCTGCGAGGTGGGTTCCGCGTCTGCTTTCAGTTGAACAAAAAAGGACGCGATTGACTATTTCACGCGACTGTTTGGAGTTATTTGAAGCCGATGCAGATGATTTTTTGAATCGTTTTGTTACTATGGACGAAACATGGGTTCATTACTGTACACCGGAAACAAAACAACAATCAAAACAGTGGAGAAGACCTGGTTCACCACCCCCTAAAAAGGCTAAGTCGATTTTGTCGGCAAATAAGGTGATGGCTTCAGTATTCTGGGACTCGAAAGGTGTGATTATGACTGATTATCTTGAAAGGGGTCAGACTATAAACTCTGATTACTACTGCACCTTACTACGTCGTTTACGAGAGGAAATAAAAGAAAAACGTCGAGGAATGCTCAGAAGAAAAGTCCTGTTTCATCAAGATAACGCCCGTGTTCACACGTCAGTACAGTCAATGGCTGGAATTCTCAACTGTGGCTTTGAACTGTTACCGCATCCGCCGTATTCACCTGATCTGGCACCATCAGACTTCTTTCTGTTCCCTAACCTAAAAAAGCACTTGGGAGGTCAAAGATTTTCGACAAACGACGAGGTCAAAGCAGCTGTAGACGCATGACTCTAAGGAAGAATCATTTTTTTTACCGTCTAAATGCTTGGAAGGGGAGGTGGCAAAAGTGTATTGAACTTGATGGTGATTATGTAGAAAAATAAAAATATAACTGATTTAGTATGTGTTTATTTTCTTGGTTAGGCCGAGTACTTTTCAATCCACCCTCGTATAACATTTAAAAACGCCTTGGAATTACGCTCAAACTAACTACTGTAACTATAAACTGACTAAGTAGTCATAATTAGAATTATAAATAGTTTTGTAGCAAATGCAAAGAAACATTTACGAAAATATTCATCAACTTCCCATTGAAATGGTTGTGGAGGGCGATGGCTGCCACATGCGTCATACTTGTGAACAGGTCCTTTTGGTGGAGTCTGGTCTGCTCGAGTTTACAATATACTTATATATTAATTAAATTAATCTTGTCTAAAACATGAAGCGTGCTTTGGTTTTCCTTGAGATTATTCTTTGTAAATTTATTCATAACGTATTTTTTTTTAGAAATGTCGTTTGACAAACGGAATTTATATTTCTAACGTCGAAAAATTAAAAAAAACATTTCTAAAGTCATTGCGGTAAGCTTACAAATCTTATAAAGGACTAGCTATGCCCCGCTGTTTAGGCCGTGTAAAATAAGCCGACCACATGATTGCGCCGTACGGAATGGTACCTCGTTGAACTGAGCATTTAGATTCGTCCCATTTTCGATATTATTCGTTTCTGGGTGTGCGGCTCCTTAAGGCTGTAACATAAAGTTTTTAGCCCAGAACCTTCCTTAATGAACGGGCTATGTAATGCAAAAAAAAACATTTTAATTCGGTGAAGTATTTCCTGAGATTGGCGCGTCAAAACATACAAACTCTCCGGCTTCATTATGGTAGTAAGATCACAGATCCATTAATTAGATCAAATATGTTTATTTCAAATAATATTAATAAATATACATTTTGTTATTTTAGGCCATATAGCTCGCGGAACCGACAACCGTTGGGGAAGAAAGGTTCTCCAGTGGCAACCTCGTACCGGCAAGCGCAGTGTAGAAAGGTGATGGATGCAGGTGGCTCAGGACCGTGTTTGGCGGCAATCTATGGGAGGGCTATGTTCAGCAATGAACTAGTGATAGACTGAAATGATGATGATGATAGTTGAGATGATTATTCCGCCATCAATAGGAAGCCATGACACTTTCCTGGCATTTCTGACCTAGCATTGACACGGCAGATATATAAAGATAAGTTCAATAAATTAAAAAAAATTACCCAGAACTTTTATAACATACATGCACTTATGAGTTTAGTTCCTCAGGCTGAAATTATGATGATTCTAATAAAGAAAATGTTTACGTTTTCGCAGTTGATTTCGACCACGGCGATGTCTTCCACTTAGCAGCCAGAACATGTCCCCAGCAGGACATATTATAGTGTTGTAGTATCTTAGCTTCCTATTTCCGATGTTTTGGGCTAATGCAATAACATTGGAAGGGCCGAGTAATGTCAGAGTACGGGGCAATCCCACACAGAGTACAGCCGGAGCCGAAAATCAATAATTAGTGGGTGCATAAATAATGACTTAGGTTCGAACACCTGTTGTAAAATTAAACGCGATAAAATCGTATAATTAGTTTACTTTAAATGTAGATATTTAATTTTAATTTGTTTATGACCACAGTCAAAAAATTAATTTAAATGTATTGCAACATACTTGTGTTGCCTAATGTACATTATCCATAGATGACAAAAAGAGACAATGAACACGTGTCTATGTCAATTCCTTTATAAGAAACAGAAACGTGCGCTAGCTATTATAAAAACCTGAACATTGTTATTGTTATCGCGAGTTTTTCTACTTTCCCATAACTACCATTGCACCAGCGTATAAAGTATGCGAGGAACATTATTCATTCATTCAATTTCATAAAATTTTTGAACACATCATCAGTCATTTGCTTATACGAGTAGTTGTCTGATAGAGTCGAATAGCACCTACCTCTTTCCTAACGATTATCGCAAGAGGCGACTAAGGTACCGGTACCGACAGCCTTTATTAGTGCAGGATAATACCATAATATGCAATGCTGTCACTATACTGCTCGTGGGAACGATTTCTTGACAAGTACCAAAATGGCGGCGACGTGGTTCCGCCATCCGTCACGGGTCGCATTCCGCGTAGGTACTTGTGTGGTCTCTGGATACCCCTCAAATGGGAAATAAGGGTAACTGTATTTTTTTTATTGTATAAAGGTGATGAAACGAGCAAAACGTTCACCTGATGGTAAGCGCAACGTCTTCAACGTCGCAACAAATGCTGTGTCACCCAAAACATTTCTGTGTAATGCTAGCTACCACAGTTGTCAATATTCGTACTTTAAAAAAAAACGTTGAAATTAGTTTTTGGAGATAGAGTTTGTTTATGTTTTTATTTCATAAAAGTTCACCTGATGCAAGTAAGTGCAACGTCTGCCCATAACAAATGCTGTGTCGCGCAGAGAATTTCGGTGTGGCACCACACTGTGCCCGTCACCCTGAGACATCAGTTCTTAAGTCTCATATGCCCAGTGATTACGCTAGCTCACAGTGCCCTTCAAACCGAAACACAGTAATGCTTGCACACTACTGCTTCACGGCAGAATAACTGACCCTGGGGTGGTACCTACCTAGACGGATTCCTGCATAGGTATCCCACCACCAGTACAATGTATGTACATATGTATGTATCATCGTAGATAACTATGTTTATTAGATTCATTGTCACTACGCCAAAGTGACACGGACAAAAGTGTCATGAGATTTTGCAAAATTAAAAAGTTTGTCTTTATCTACCTAGTTTACTGTATGCAGGAATAATAGGAGCGTAGTCGGGTACAGTAACAGCATTCCCGTATGAGTCGTAAATGTTGACGTGGTGAAACAGAAGTTTATGTACTCCACCCATCGCTACTATCATCTGTGCATACTGTACTAGCAATTTATGACTTTAAAATGCAAACATTTTTCCTTCGCATCCTGTACGATTATTGTAAATAGAAATCAGCTTTTTGTGTAGTACGTCCTATCGCATTGCACTTATCATTGCTAATTAGCTCTGTGTACTTTTATTTGTATCGCATTTTTGCGAATTAAAAAATTAGTTAGGAAATTCCGCTTTTAAATGGCTAAACATTCATAAAATTTAGTAATTAAGATATTGAAAGTTACATTTTGTTTTAAATATTATAGATTATCTAGTAAGGTAAGGTAAGGTTTCAACCTATGAATGTCACACTGCTGAGCAACGGCCTCCTCTCATTTCTGAGAGGGTTTCGCAGCTGGGAAGAATCCGCCGCGCTGCTCCAAAGCGGGTTGGCGGACTTCACATGTCTTCGAAATATTTTTTATTTCTCAGACATGCAGGTTTCCTCACGATGTTTTCCTTCACCGCCGAGCACGTGGTAAGTCAGCACTTAAAATTGCATATAACCGGCAATCGAACACAGGTCACTCGCGTACTATGAAATTAAAAGCGAGCGCCTAGCCCCTGAGCTTTTTTTTTAATTGAATAAAATAAAACATTAATTATTAACGTCCATACTGTCATTGTCAATCGCATAAAAGTCTGTCGTTTGTTTAGAATTATACTGCCGATGTCAAACTAATATTAGTCTGGTCAAACCTGTCGACAGAGTAGAGATTTTCTCAAAATAATTAAAAATTTTGCTAACAAATAATACCAGGTAAACGACTTGCACGTCCCGACATTTACTTCCTCTTACGTAATGAAATGAAATATATTTAATCTCTGACGTAAGAAATACAAATATTGCCTTTTCTTAATGAGGTATTTTAAAAAAACCTTTTATTAAAAAAGTGACCTAAGCAACATTTGTTTCCTTCTGACTCATTCGTAGGTACAATGACATTGACAGTAGGCCGAGAAGTTACTGGAACACAAAAAAATGGCGAGCGCTTTAACTTTCACCACCACCACCATTTGCGCCTATCTAGTCCACTGCTGTACATAGGCCTCCCCCAATGATCGCCACAGTTTGCAGCTCTCATTTTGGGGGGATTTTCCATAGTTGCCACGCTCTGGCAACCGTAGTTTATTTATTCAGATGTTTCAGGAAGATGCTGCTGCCCATCTTCTGGTTTCGATTTTACACCTGTCGACTTTTACGACAACCACGGGATGAAATGGGGTGATAGATTCTCTTGAGTCGCTACCACACGGCAACTTACGAGGCTGTAATGTTTAGTCGAACGATAGCAACGGTAGAACCGAGGAAATAATATCTAGCAGTGACTCATCAAGAATTTAACACCTAAAGGAAAGCACTAATTTTTCGGAACGGTGGTGCAAATTAGACTTACTTTATTCGCAAGAAGATTATTACAAAAGAACTGTTATTAAATATTAGCTATCGTATAAAAAACTTTTATATAACATGTTTTAAAAACGGACTAAAAGTGTAAAGTTAGTTAATAAGCAATTGCAAAATTTACACCCAACAGGCAAAGAGAAAAACAGACAAGAGTTAATATTATAAAGCAAGAGCGTGTCAAAAATTATGAATTGTGATCCAGTTCTAAGCTATGTATAGTTTATATTTATGTCTCCAGCTCCTCGAAGTTAATAATATACATTTCGAGTCTCCTTTTACTATTATATAAAAATACTATATGTTAACAAGAAGTTAATAAATAATAACGCCAGTCTGTATTTTATCGTAATATATGGAAAGGTTTTTTTTTTTATTGGATACAGCGACGAAACGAGCAAAACGCTCACCTGATGTAAAGTGCAACGTCTACCCATAATCAATGCTATGTCACCCAGAATATTTCTGTGTGACACTACATTGCGCCCGTCACCCTGAGACATCAGTTCTTAAGTCTCAAATGCCCAGTGATTACGCTAGCTCACAGTGCCCTTCAAACCGAAACACAGTAATGCTTGCACACTACTGCTTCACGACAGAATAACGGGCCCTGGAGTGGTACCTACCTAGACGGATTCCTGCACAGGAATCCTACCACCAGTAAAGTCCAACAGGCACGCAGCTGTACAAAGTACAATATTATTGTACGGTAAAACCGTACAAGACACGATCAGTGTTTCGGCCGAAGCATTTACATAATAATTTTAGTATATAGTTTATGTAAATAAGTACAGGTCATATCGTTGCGCGTCTCGTACGTGTATTCATATCCATTATTAATTGGCAAAGAAGTTGGACAAAATACCAACCTTCTTCTTACTTTCACTACACCAAGTGTACAAAGCGTAGACTAATAGTTAACAAATATACATAAACAAAAGCGCATAGTTGAATAACGTAACGAATGGAAAACATCGTACCGTAACCGTTATCGTATCGTAAAACGTACATAATGAAATATTTGTTTAGTAACAATTACTAAATTACTAATGTATACAATAATCTTATAAAAATCAAAAATCATCTTATATCAACGCCTACGTAAACGTTATAAAATCAAGTTGCTGCTTCGCAAATCTTCATCTCATTTAGATTTTATAAGTTAAGTACACGATAGGGGACGTGCGTGGAGGAAAACCACTAAGGAAGGTTTATCTGAAACAACAAAGGATGGCGCTCATGAATATAAAGCGTACCTTTTAAAATTCGTGCCATCCAGAACTTTTTGGGATATTATGATGAAGCATTTGACGAAAGGATTGCTATTCAACAATCACAATTCTCGTTTTTTTGGAAGGAACCTATCTTCCTTCCTAAGCTAAGTCTCCATCGTTCATCATCAATGATATACTGATATAAAACGATGAATAGACCGAACAGGTGGTTACTGGTGGTAGGATTTCTATGCAGGAATCCGTACAGGAAGGTAGCACCGTACGGCCAGATTTTCTGCCGTGAAGCAGTAGTGTGTAAACATTACTGTGTTTCGATCTGAAGGGCACTGAGGGCTACTGTAACTACTGGGTATATGAGACTTAAGAACAGATGTCTCTGAAAAAAACGACTTCGATCGGATCTTGATACGTTCGCCTTTGTCGACCCTTACTGACATTCACACTCTGAAAAAAAAATCTCGCTGTGTTTCTTACTGGTTCTTCCCAGGACAGGGCATTTTTTTGCGAACCAATGTACTTAAAAATAAGAAAAAAAATCTATTCTATTCTATTATCCTCAAAAAAATGTTTCGACAATCTCTATCTATTCTTTTATCCATTCTCTCTACGTGTCTAAGCCATCTAAGCATCTCTTTCTCTATCTTCATCACTAAATCTTTGGACCACACCATAACGTTTTCTTATCATGCAGTTATTTATGACGGATTAGTGACTGAAATTTATATTAAAGTAGTTGTCGCCGCAGTCCAAATCCATCAGGATTACATCATCATCATATAATATGCGCCCAGAGTACTCAATATTAAATAATGATATTGTCTAAGTAGTGAAGAAATTATCGCCGTGTGGTAGCGGCTTAAGAGAATCTACCACCCCATCTCATCCCGTGGGTGTCGTAAAAGTCGACAGAGTGAAAATTAAAACACGAAGATGGGCAGCAGCATCTTCCTGGAACATCAGAATAAATAAACTGCGGTTGCCAACCCGCCTGCCAAGCGTGGCAAATATGGCAAAATTCCCCTCAAAATGAGAGCTACAAACTTTTGTAGTAATCAATGGGGGAGGCCTATGTTCAGCAGTGGACTAGTGATAGGCTGAAATGATGATGATGATGATGAAAAGTCTAAATTAATTTAAATGAAACGTCCCTGTCCCTGTACCGTGTAACGTAGAAACGTCGGGTTATAAATAATAAAAAAAAATATTAAACGCGATAAAATCCGTAAACTTAGTTTCATTTAAACGTGTAGTGTTCGCGTAAATATAAGAAATCATTATAGTCTAAATTAAGGTAAAACGATAAGCTCTTCATGCTAATTTAGGAAATAGCATCACTGTTAATAATAATCATATAGCGGTATTTGTTTGCGTGTATGTTGACATATCGTATACTACATACATATTATAGCTAATACAAAAACAGGAAAAACATTTAACACCGAGAAAAAATTACTCTTTTTAACTATAGTTCATTTACGAGTATTAACGCCATTGTCACGGCGAACATTGCGTAAAATATAAATGGGTGATTCCATTTAAACCTAATAGCTACCTTAACGATGGTCCGTTTCGTTGACAAAGTTTCACGATCATAGCCGTTTACAAAAGAAAATCTGAGAGGAAATTCTCCCTGGCAGAACATTAGGCAGGAGTTATTACGCTAACTTAGTGCGGTGCACTAATAGTTTGCCTAAGCACTGTTCCAAACGATAATGTCCCCGTACCGTGTAAAGCTGGATCCATCAGTGTTTACTTTAAGCATGCTTCAGTACTCTAAAAGTTGACAAACCAACAATACATTTTGTTTTCATTAGCTAAAGTGACGAAACGAGCAAAACGTTCACCTCTTGGTTCACCCAGAACATTTCGCTGTGACACCACACCGAGCCCGTCACCCTGAGACATCAGTTCTTAACTCATATGCCCAGTAAGCTCTCAGTGTCCAATCAATCGAAACAGTAACATAACATAAGTAACAGTAGACGATTTTGGAGTAAAGAGAAAGTTTTTAAGAAAATACTAATCTCCATTTCATTTTGATCAGCGTCTAAATTAAAAAATAAAATAGTTACATAATAAAAAAAATGTTAGCCTAAGCTGTCCTACTTCTGGCAAAGACATCTTATCTCTTCTTCTAATTACCCTTATTTTAAGCTTGTAAAAAGTGACGAAATGAGTTCATTTCGTCACCTTATGGTAAGTGCAATGTCTGCCCATAACAAATGCTTTGTCACCCAGAACATTTCTGTGTGACACCACACTGCGCCCGTCACCTTGAGACATTAGTTCTTAACTGTCATGTGCCCAGTGATAACACTAGCTACTAGTGCCTTTTAGTCCGAATAATGTAACGTTTGCACACTACTGCTTCAGAGTTGCTTTCGCATTTATAGTATTAAAGTAAGTATGGATTCTAATTTCTCCTCAGAAACACCGGTTTATATGGCAGCTTAAGAATAATTTAGATCTAAACTAATTTATTATTAAGTATAAAGAGGAAAGATTTGATTTATTTAATATGTTTGGTTGTAATGATTTAACTCAAAAACTACTGAACCGATTTTATAAATTCTTTCACCTACATACAACTACATTAACACCGACAAACATGAGTTATATTAATTAAAAAAAAAACCGAGATTCCTACGAAAATTGCTAAGATGTAACTCAAGGTATCAAAAATTTACAGATAAAAGTCATTATTTGGCGTGCGCTGGAAAAATTATTAATGATAAAGAAAATAATGTACTTCATTTTCATAGTACTCATCATTACTCACAAAAAAGTTCGGGATCTACGTCTAACTATTCTAAAGAAGTCACAATAACCGCTTTTTGTTCGAATTAGTCTATCAAAACACGGATAGAATCGAAAGATGATGACATTTCTATCATGATATTAATCCTTATCCTACAAAATGTTTCATCGTCAAGGTTGATTATGTACATGTAAAGTACTCTTTACATTATACGAATCGGACCTATCGTTTAGAAGTTACGACGGGTATAAAAATGCTAAAAGTAAGAAAAATGCCGCGGTTTGAGCGAACGGCCCTTCGCTCGCCCGCGCTACTCGCGAATAGACTAAGATCTATTAATTACTTACCTACTCATATTATTTATTGTAAACTAGAAGCAATTGAATAGTGGTTAGTAATTTTAATTATGTTTTCTTTTATTTAAAACTCTCGAACGCCGCGCCGCCGCCCGGCTTCATGCAACTTGGGCATCATCGAGGTGCGCGGCTCCCTTTGCGCAGCGGTCGAGAGCGGTCGATTTCTGTTGCTACCACGACATCAAATATTGGCTATATTTTATGGCATATGTTCCTATAAATAAAACATTATTTTGGTAAAATAACGTAATCTTATCTGATCACCTGCAGAGCCGCCGATGATAATAGTCGCTACAAAAAATGTTAGTGTAAGGAATTGTGGTGGTTCTTTTTGTCTAAATAAAGTACTAATTTATCTTTCTAATATCTATCTACCCGTGGGAAGCCGAGGCGGATCGCTAGTCATTAATAATTATAAACATAAAACGTCATTAACTTTTCGTTCATAAGTTATATTCTATTTATCTTTACTAATATTATAAAGCTGAAGAGTTTGTTTGGTTGAACGCGCTAATCTCAGGAACTACTGAATCATATCATCATAAGATCATCGACATCACTTCAGCCTATCACTAGTCCACTGCTGAACAAAGGCCATGTTGCCATGATAGGCTGAAGTCCCCAATATATTACCACAAAAATTTGCAGCTCTCACTTTTTTGCCATAGTTGCCACGCTTGGCAGGCGGGTCGGAAACCGCAGTTAATTTATTCAGATGTTCCAGGAAGTTGCTGCTGCCCATCTCCGGGTTTGAATTTCCCTCTGTCGACATTAACGACACCCACGGGATGCTACCACACGGCACCCGCTACCACACGCGCGTTCAGTGCACTTAAAACTTTTTTTTGTATTGCATAAAGTGATGAAACGAGCAAAACGTTCACCTGATGGTAAGTGCAACGTCTGCCCATAAAAAATGCTGTGCCACCCAGAAAATTTCTGTGTGATACTACACTGTGCCCATCACCCTGAGACATAGGTTCATAAGTCTCATATGCCCAGTGATTACGCTAGCTCACAGTGCCCTTCAAACCGAAACACAGCAATGTTTGCACACTACTGCTTCACGGCAGAATAACTGGCCCTGGGTTGGTACCTATCCTAGACGGACTCCTGCATAGGAATCCTACCACCAGTAATCTTTGCATACTGCTGCTTGATGGCGGAATAACTGGAACTGCAGTGATAATTAGCTCGACGAATTCCATAGGAATCCTACCACCAGTAAACCGAATGATGCAATGATTTCGAAACATACTTTAGACATATTTCTCAAAACTAATTTCACATACTGTTTTACTTCTCTGTGCTTAAAACTTTGAAACGGCAGTGTGTCTCATTTCGCATTAAGTGTGAATGCCGAAAATGGCTCGTTATTAAGCTGCTCGCGAGATGTGAAGAAGAGAAATGTGCGAGGGTGACACATAATGTTTCGCGCCTTCATTATGAGTTGGCTGTGGAGAGCCCTCGTCACTGCTGTGGCTTTCGCTGTTATTAAATACGTTGTTTATTCTACATTAGGTAGAACATTTATAACGCCATTTAAACACAAAAATATTTTGTAAACTATAAACGTCGTCCTTTCACCTTAAAATTAAAGCGTTAATCTGCATCGTCCCTAACAAAACTATAATACAGTACATATACTGGTATTTTACTGGTGGTAGGAATTATATGCAGTAATCTGTCTAGGTAGGTACCACCCAGGGCCAGTTATTCTGCCGTGAAGCAGTAGTGTGCAAACATTATTGTTTCGGTTTGAAGGGCACTGTGAGCTAGCGTAATCACTGGGCATATGAGACTTAAGAACTGATGTCTCAGGGTGACGGGCGCAGTGTAGTGTCACACAGAAATGTTCTGGGTGACATAACATTTGTTGTGGGTAGACGTTGCACTTTACATCAGGTGAACGTTACGTTTTGCTCGTTCCGACACTTTTATCAAATAAAAAAAAAACCTACCCCTGTCCGATGTAACGCTCATGCGATAAGATCAGAGGCAGTATATGCGGTGTTACAGACACTATGAACTTGTGTTGTGGTTGTCCTACTCGAAAGCGAATAACTGTTCCGGGTCTGGGTGTTTGTTTTCGTGTATAAACCAACAATTTGTTATAGC
Source organism: Luehdorfia chinensis (assembly GCA_019845155.1). Taxonomy (NCBI): domain Eukaryota; kingdom Metazoa; phylum Arthropoda; class Insecta; order Lepidoptera; family Papilionidae; genus Luehdorfia; species Luehdorfia chinensis. Next base: position 2,169,573 of record JAHVAK010000415.1, read on the forward strand.
TTACTTGCATATTTTTCCGAATGCTTTCATTGCAATCAAATTAATGAAATTCATTAATTTAATTTCATATAAAGCATCGTCCATTACTTAGTAGACTCTATAGGAGGTAGATAGGTTGGTGGTACTGGTGGTAGGATTCCTATACAGGATACCGCCTAGGTAGGTTCTACCCCAAGGCCAGTTATTCTGCCGTGAAGCAGTAGTGTGCAGGCATTACTGTGTCTCGGTTTGAAGGGCACTGTGAGCTAGCGTAATCACTGGGCATTTTAGACTTAAGAACTGATGTCTCAAGGTGACGGGCGCTGTGTGGTGTCACATAGAAATATTCTGGGTGACACAGTATTTGTTGTGGGCGGACGTTGCACTTACCATCAGGTGAACGTGTTGTTCGTTTCGTCACTTTATACAATAAAAAAAAATTGAAATTAATATAGATATATAAAAGTAACGATAAATATAATACTAGTACATTTTTGGTGACGCAATAAAAAACATACACACATGTTCTTAAAGTATGCTTAGCTAAATAACATACCATACGCTGTTTCCGTATATTATGTACGCAATTTCAACTGAATTCCGAGAAGCGACGAAAGCAACGTCTTGAATAAAAGCAGCAGAAGGAAATCATAAAATGTGCATAAAAAAGCTCATCTAGTAAGAAGGGTCTACGTTTTCGAACATTTCCTAAAAATATTACGTAAAACGTCAACACGAAAACATGATACTTTTCCAAACAATCAATTTTGCACCTAAAATTGAGAAACCTCGTACAAAATAAGTTTATGGAAATGTCATAGTTTTCATCGCAGCGGTTATATGTATAAGTAACAGCCCATGTAGTAACAGTATATGTCCCACAGCTGACCACAGGCCTCCTCTCATTTGTGAGAGGGTTTTGGAACCGGAAATAGTCCGCCACGCTGCTGCGTACCGGGTCGGCGGACTTTACATGTCCTCGAAATTTTTATTTCTCAGACATGTCTATCTTGTCATGTGTGTCTCACATGTCTTCTTCGCGATATTAACCTTATCGCTGAACACGTGTTGTCAGCAGTTAAAATTGCAGAACTATTTTAGAGATGCCGGGAATCGAACTCTAGTCACTCGTGTACTTAAAATTTAAGGTGAGAGCTCGGCGCCTGAGATACCTGCCTGAAAACCTAGTGTTACAAAAAAATTATAATTTTCCTACTATAAAGAAAACTTATTTTAGTTTTTTGTTCATTATTTAACGTGTAGAATTTAGAGAGTAGAGTATAAAAGGAGAGAAAGTTAGTTTGCTAAGATCCGCATGCAAAATGTAGAATGGTGATGTAGAATGGTAGTATATACGACTGTCAATATCACTTGATAATGCCTCGTTTTGAGGTGAAACACGTGTCGTGTTCTCGACTTCAGTGGCGTGTATTGCCTAGTTGTAGTGTTGTAGTGGTGGAGGGTATCTGATGGCGTCTCCCGGTGGCGGTATTGGTTTTCTTGTGCACGCTGTTGGGGGAGGGCGGGCGGTGCTCTTCAAAACTAGGTAATACACACCATTCTACATTTTGCATGCGGATCTTAGCAAATTAACTTTCTCTCCTGTACTATAATGGATTTCCGCAAAGTAACGCCTGATTCTATTAACTAGAGTAGAGTAGAGTTTAGTTCATAGAGTTTAGTTAGCTAGAGTTTAGTTAGCCAAATGTAGCATGGCACCTACCTCTTTCCTACCGAGGCGTCGTAAGAGGCGACTAAGGTATTTTGTACGGACAGTTTTTATTCGTGTAGAAAAACACCATAATATGCAATGCTGTCACTATACTGCTCGTGGGAACGCAACGGAGAGTCAGAACTTTTTTTGTCACGTACCAAAATGGCGGCGACGTGGTTCGCCACCCGTCACGTATTAGTTTCCGGCGGGTGAAAAATATGGGCTATATGTGTAGTCTCTGCCTACCCCTTATATGGGAAAAAGGCGTGACTATATGTATGTACGAGTATGTAGAGTTTATTCAGCAATATATGAAGACACAAAAAATATCACCAGCTTTGAGATAACCTGTAGCGAGTGTGAGTTATGCTCTTAGAGCACGTGATGCAGTGTATGCTGCGGTGTGATTTACGAGCCATTCTCTGCCGTCTCCACTCTCAACGTACATCCGCTCGTTAGCTTACCTAAAATGTTACCTGATTTTTTACTGTAGAAAATACGAGATATTTTAAGCAACTCCTCACTAAAAATTAACATAACTCAGGTTTGGTCCTCATTTTGGTCCTAATTTGTTGTACTCTTAGAGTCATCAATTTAATTATAATAATAATGATTTCTTATATTTACGCGAACACTACACATTTAAATGAACTTAGTTTCATTTAAATTAATTATAATAAGTTAATGAAAAGCTTAGTATTCCGTGTATGCTGTAATTTAAGCAAATTCGTGGAACTTTATGAATTAATATGACTAAAAAGGCAAGCATAATACGGTCATCGGCGTCGTCATCGGTCCGACGACCTTCAACCTCTGCTTCAAATAGCGTAACATAGAATGATACATTGGTCATTTAAAATAACCCTGCAAATCAAAGAACAAATAAGAGAAGAACTCTTCGTTTTACTTTCACGTAAAAAAAGTAAAAGTAAATTTTCAGCCTATAAATGTCCCACTGCTGAGCACAGGCCTCCTCCCATTTCTGAGAGGGTTTTGGAGCTAGGAGGAATCCGCCACGCTGCTCCAATGCGGGTTGGCGGACTGCACATGTGTTCGAAAATTTTTTCTTACTTCTCAGACATGCAGGTTTCCTCACGATGTTTTCCTTCGCCGCCTAGCACCTGGTAAATCAGCACTTAAAATTTCAATTAACAATTTTAGTGGTGCCGGCACCGGGAATCGAACCCAGGTCACTCGCGTATCGCGAGCGCCTTGCCCCCTGAGCGACCACGTAATAATATTAAAATTTCTTAAAACTATTTAAAATGCTTTTATCTAATTGCTTACAAATAAAAACAAAATTAGGTATAAAGTTGCAAAAGTTAAACCGTAACTGCGCTACAAAAAAAGTGTTGTGTAGCAAAGTGATACAAAACATAAGCGCGCTACAAGCTACGCCGCAGCGTAGCGCTCGTAGCTGCGCTTTTGTTCCGCTGCGTATTTCCTACCGCGGAGACGTCGGGCAGGTTTGTTTTGTTACCTCTACGATTGTTACGGAGTTGCGTTGAATGTTCGAGGTTTTGAAACAAAACAACGATTTTGTTTTATACCATCACACACTCGTATTAGAATTTTTATATTCTAATATTAAGCGCCGCTGAAGAAGTGTGGTCTGAAAGTTAAGAATAAAGATATCAACAGTCTCAGGCTTGTTAATGCAATCTGCTAATCGCTTCGAATACCTTGACATCTCAATCTTTAGGCTAAAATATGTCAACAAACGTAAAAGTTTGTACAGGCAAAATGAGATTTCCACATTTTAGATTACTATTTTTTAGGCATTACAGGTGGCACTTACTGGTGGTAGGATTCCTATGCAGGAGTCAGTCTAGGTAGGTACCAACCCAGGGCCAGTTATTCTGCCGTGAAGCAGTAGCGTGTAAACATTACTGTGTTTCGGTTTGAAGGGCACTGAGAGCTAGCGTAATCAATGGGCATGATGATGTTCTCCTAGCCGATTTCGACCACGGCGACCACTTCCGAATACTGTCGAGAGCCATCAACTGCGCAGGAGATATTACAGTGCCACAAGTGTACGCGCAAACACAGAGGCACTCACTCGTCCCAACCTACCCGCGTTCGATGTAACGCTGATGCGATAAGATCGGAGGTAGGCTAGGACATTCACAACACAACCAGACCCGAAAACCAACAATTTGTGTTTTAGCACAAATGTTTGCTCCGGCTAGGATTCGAACCCAGGACCCGCGGCGTAGAAGTCAGGTACTCTGACCACTAGGCCACGCGGTCGTCGAACTGGGCATACGAGACTTAAGAACCTATGTGTCAAGGTGATGACGGGCGCAATGTAGTGTCACACAGAAATGTTCTGGGTGACATAACATTTGTTATGGGCAGACGTTGCACTTACCATCAGGTGAACGTTTTGCTCGTTTCATCACTTTAAGCAATTAAAAAAAAGGCATCAAATCAAATTTAATTATCAAACTTATCCTTATTTTAATTTGTCATTAAAAGTATTGCGAGATGCAGACCTTGCGTAAAGTGAAACTAAACAACATGAGGAAGCATTTGCAAACAAACTTGAAAGACAGTAGAAATAGTTCGAAAGGAAATTATAGAAATCTACAAACTGTTCGTAAAAATAGGTATCTTTTACTGGTGGTAGGATACCTATGCAGAAATCCGTCTAGGTAGGCACCATCGCAGCGCCACTAATTCTGCCGTGAAGCAGTTGTTTGGCAAACATTAATGAGTTTCTGTGTGAAGGGCACTGAGAGCTAGTGTTGGGTAGTGTGTTGGGTAGTGCTGGGCATATGAGACTTAACAACTGATGTCTCAGGGTGACGGGGCATTGTGGTGACACATATTTGTTATGGTCAGAAGTTGCACTTACCATAAGGTGAACCTTTTGCTCGTCGCATCACTTTCTTCAATTAAAAAAAGAGTTAAGATAAATGGTAACAATAATTAAGCGTACTATCTACTTCTAGAATATAGAAAAACTGAATGGATATCATCTCTGTTTCAGCTTAACTAGTTCTGAAAGCGATGCAGTCTTCTGTTTACTCATATACATATAGTCACGCCTTTTCCCAATACAAGGAGTAGGCAGAGGACACACACGTACAAGAAAGAAGGCTGTCAAATACCTTAGCTTCTTACGTGACATCGGTAGGAAAGAGCTAGGTGCTATTCTAGTTTGCCTGACACCTGTCGTCATAGTCTTTTTTGATATTGTATTTTAGATATCCTTTCAGACAACTTTCCTGATAAATTACTGAGCCTAAATGAACGTCGCATGTTAGTGTACCCGCCGAGGGTCACTGCGGCCAGCCCTTATGTCTCGGACATCAATTGTGTATAAACATTGCGTTACTAAACGCCGCTCGGTCACGCGATCCACATAAACGTACGGCAGGTATAATTATCAGGTGTAACCGAATTACCACCAGCTTGGGATCCAATAATAAATAAAATTAAATCAAAAACCAAGCATACCACTGCAAGATTTCAAGACACAGTTGGCTCTTTCTGCGTAGATCGGACCCAAAAATAATAATTAAAAGCTGAAGGTACCCCAGGTTAACTATGACATCAGGACATCTGTCACCTCAGTCCTCCCGTGACCATGGGTGCTGTAAAGCACTCGAAACGTCGGGTTATAAATAGTATAAAATTAAACGCGATAAAATCCGTAAACTTAGTTTCATTTAAAGGTGTAACCGAATTCGAGGTTATATATTTTCATCATTCAATCATATTGTATTTTCAATTCATCAGTGACATGACACGGAAAAAGAATAAATGTAACAAAACAAATGCACAAATTGTTAGAAATTCTGCTTTATAAATGTTTCAAACTGTCGCGTCATATTTTTTTCTCTCTCTCTGTGGTCTCGAGTGGCAACCTTGTACCGGCAAACGCAGTGTGGGGCGCCCCCCCACTAGATGGTGCGACGACCTGCACGGTTTTGCGGGATGTCGATGGATGCAGGTGGCAATTACTGCGAAGTCTGCAGTCTGTGACCATGTTCTGGATCATCCCAACCGTAATGGTTCAGATCAGGATCAGATTTGATAGACCACAAATCCTTGCAAAAGGACACCGATTCCTACCAAGGATAATTTTCGAGGCTATTGAAATTCAAAAAACATCCTAATTTCAATAGAGCTACGGTTTAGTATACCACTGCAAGACTTCAAGACACAGGAAGCGCATTTTGCGTAGATCGGACTAAAATAATAATTAAAAGCTGAAGGTACCCAGGATTGACTATTTTTTTTTTTTTTTTTTTTTTTATTAAGGTATACAAACAAATGTACAAATGTTTATTTTAACACGTATTAAAATAACTAATGACTATGACGTCAGTGCATCTGTCACCTCAGTCCTCCCGTGACAATTGGTGCTGTAAAGCGGTCGAAACGTCGGTTTATAAATAGGAAATTAAACGCAAAATCTATTTTATATTACTGTCATCAAAGCAGAAGAATAGTAAAGTCTTCTGGGAAGTTAATTTCGTCATGTTTCAATAAAAATATGGGACCACCAACAACCCCAAACAATACATTGATCATAAAAAAAAATGATTTTATACGTTACGTTATTTCATTTTTCGAGTTTGAAAACTGCAATTGAACCAGTGTGGCGCCCGATCAAGGCACTTTAAACTATCACTGAGGATAAAACTTTCCCCGCAATCCGATATTGGACGAGAAGCCATTTTAATAGCATCTATTCACGAAGTCTCCACGCTAGGGCATGAAAAGGCGCGTATTCTGTGACGGTAAAAATCTTACCTGTCTTTAATTTAATGCCCACCCTATTACCGTTTTAATTTTTGAAGAGGGTTTTGAAGCTGGGAGTCCGCTACGCCGCTCTTATGCTGGATTGACGGTCTTCACATGACCCACAATTTCTTTTATGTCTCAGACATGCAGACTTACGATATTTTCATTTCATTTAAAATTGCTAAAACAATTTTATAGGTGTCTGCAACACGGACCGAACCTAGGTTACTCGGTTACAAATAAATAAACAAGAAGTTGAGCTCCCGGCCATGTAGCTACCACGGCTACCAGTGTAGTTAAATGAAATTTCGTAACAAGCTCGCTTTAAAATTTACCTCGCATCCCACGTAGAACTAATCAGCGTCATTCTTCATGTCGCTTTTTATTCCATTTTTTTTTTGCTGGAATAGGCGTATCGCGCGTCTAGAAAGCCTAATGAGATGGAGATTTTAAGCCACACTTTTGAATTATGTGATTTACGCAAGCCTTTTTACTATCGTATTCATACGCTTCATGATTAAAATATTTCTTTTTATACATATTATTTACATTTAAATCTTTTACATTTTATACTACATATATTACATTATATATTATACAGACTTAAGTTTTCAATTCCAACAAATGACACGTGCGCCTTGGTAACTAAAGTATAAAAAATGCCTTCATCAATATATCTTTTAATTACAGCGTCAAATACTGTTTTTGATCATGTTGTCATACATACATACAGTCACGCGTTTTTCCCATATAAGGGATCGGCAAACGCCACTCACGTAGCCTACTTTACGAAACGAGACGTGTCGGGTGGCACCCATGTCGCCGCCATTTGGGTACGAGTCAAAAGAATAGCACTTACCTCTTTATGTAAATGACTGTACACATTCTGTGTAATTTACTTATTATTGACGGTGACATGCAAAATGTGTACATACATTTCTCAATAACTGCATTTTCAAATGTATGTATATAATATTTTACAACATATTTAACACTGGTTAACTTTTTGTTGTAGCCAAAAGGTTGACTTAACTACAGTTAGTTAATAGAATCAGGCGTTACTTTGCCGAAATCCATTACAATAAAGGAGAAAGCGCCGAGCTCGGCGGCTTACTGTCGTAGAGTCAAAAAGAGGCGTAACACGTATCGTGTTCTCGACTTCAGTGGTGTGTATTGGCTAGTGGTAGTATTGTAGGGGTGGAGGGTATCTGGTGGCTACCCTCCAACCCTACAATAATGCCACTAGACGCTGTTGAGGGAGGGCGGCCGGTACTCTTCAAAACTAGGTATACATACACACCATTTTACGGATCTTAGAAAATTATCTTTCTGTCCTTTATTACAAACACATAACCAGGAAACCTAAAGAAAGCATAAGTTTAAACTGATTCCTTAGCTTTGGCCAAAGAATTAATCCCGATATTGTCTGGATAGGACTTGGGTCAAGAAGACAAAAATGGAAAATGTATAGTCCAAAGTTTATGTTACTAAATGTTGTAGTTGTATTTGTTGATTTTGTTATTTTTTTAAATTTAATTTTTCTGTCACTGCAGATAAAACAAAATATATTCACAATTCATTCCGTTGATAACAAAAGGGCAAAATGAGGAACTGCGTGATAAGGGAACGTCGCGGTGAGGTAAAAGATGTAGTGACAAAGATAGAGAAAGGGATGCTGAGATGGTTTAGACACGCTGAGAGGATGAATGAAAGAAAATTGACGAAACAGATTTAAGAGGCGAGTGAGAATAGGCAAACCGGTAACGACGTAGGTGAATCAGATCGAAGTCGTTTTAAGGAACAGCTACGCCAAAAGTACCCCGCAACCGACGAGTTAGTATGAAAACACTAATGAAAGTAGAAGAGGCGAAAGATGAGAAAAATGGAAAGATGTTGTCTCAGCCTACCCCAATGGGAAAGGGGCGTAGTCATGCATAGAGTCCTATACATACATACATACATACATAAGATCACGACTGTATCCCATAAGGGGTAGTCAGAGACTGGGCACTCACTGCAAAAACAGATGACTGCCACAATCCACGTTTCACCAAAACAATATAATGCACTTGGTGTGATAGGTGGTGAGCCTATCGCCACCATGCGTTTTCGGGTGCACAGTGCAGTTTAATTCCTTACTCGCCTTTTACGAGATCCATTGGATGAGATGGAGTGGCAGTATTCTTTTAACGAGCCGCAACCACACGGCTCGAAGCCGCAACCACACGGCTCTACTCGACGTGACTCCATGTATATATTTAATAACAAAATAGCTGCGAAAGTGAAACTGTGTGCACGCTGAACAGTCAGTCTACTGCAGGACCTTTCCAAAGGTGAGGTTTGCCGTTATAGCCACGATCAACCAGATTGGCGATTGCAACATCAGACACACCGTCCACTGAGATTAGTTAGACAAGATTCTCTTTAGCTGTCACACGGTGAACAATCAAAGAAGATTCGCCTGTGCACTTGTATTCATTACAGAACATGTTAATGAATATAAAAATACGGTACATATCAAATATATTATAATAACTAGATGTTCCCCGCGGTTTCATCCGCGCAAAAAAGCCGACCCCGATCGATGATATACATATATACTTTCCTATTTGAATCGGATTTCGGAGTTTTAATTTTTTGAGGGGAAACCTAATTATTTTTTAAATTAAATTAGCCTAAGTTACCCGCTATAATATCAGCTATCTGTCAGTGAAAGTCCTGTCAAAATCGGTATTTCGGCTAACCTCCGAAACGGCTGGACCGATCGCGCTGAATATTCTGCATAAAAGACAACGCCTTCTCTTTAATCGAAAGATATTTGGTCACCAACGTCAAATATATAAATACATAATCTTTTTAAAATGAAATTGAAATTATATTGTTGTTCGTACTACTGAATGAAGTGTGTTGTCAAATATATACATACTTACATACATCATCGGTGTGGATATTACATTTGATCAGAACGAAAACATAATCATGCTAAAGTATCTCAAAGCGGCAATTTGGTTACGACAATGATTGAACGTGTTTTATGAAAAAAGAATATTATAATACTCGTAAGTTTATTAGATCTGATCAGCGCCAGTCACGCCTTTTCACATATAGGGGGTAGGCAGAGGCCACACCTGTAATTTCTACAGTAAAAAATTTTAGGTAAGCTAACGAGCGTATGTACGTTGAGAGTGGAGACGGCAGAGGCTGGCTCGTAAATGACACCGCAGCATCCACTGCATCACGTGCTCTTAGAGCATAACTCACACACCTACTGGCTATTTCAAAGCTAGCGAGTTTTTTTTTGTGTCTTCAAATACTGCTGAATAAACTCTGCATACATACATAATCCCCTTTTCCCATATAAGAGGTAGGCAGAGGCCACACACTTAGCCTACTTTTCGCCCCCGTTGGAAACGAGACGTGACGGGTGGCGAACCACGTCGCCATTTTCTCACGAGCAGTATAGTGACAGCATTGCATATTATGGTGTTGTTCTACCCGAATAAAGGCTGTCCGTAAAATACCTTAGTCGCCTCTTACGACACCTCGATAGGAAAGAGGACAGAGAGCTATTCAGTGTTATAAATCTATTTATTATAAGGATTTTTTATAAATATGACCGTTCGTGTTTAGTTCCAACAGTACCAGGAGTACATGAAGTTTGTAAAGGTTCCTGTTTTAGTAAAAGTAGGTATTCATGGTTATAATATGTAAAGAGGTAATCCAAGTCCAAAGGGCAATGAAAAGAAGCGTCTCCTGGGAGCGTCGATGTATGTGGGTCGCGCAAACTTTGCGCACCGGACACAAACCGGTTTACGGCTGTGTCGCAGTGCGACCTGATTTTAATGTTGGAAAGAGAATGGGGCTAGTGGGTTTATTATGTTACTTTCGTAGAGTTAATGATGAATAATGCTAGTAGTTTATACTAATTCTCTCAGGATAACTTTATGAAAAGTTCACACTCTGATATTTTTTACTACTTACATACACTACTGGAAAAAATTACAGGAACAAAATAATTTCTCAAAGGCTGTATCTAAGAGAAGAAAATACGACCAGTATCAAGTCAATATTTACAAACAAGTCAATATTTACAAAAAGAGCGAAGATCGGGTGGTCTGATCTGGGGAGGCCAGATCAGACCACCCGATCTTCGCTCTTGAACACCCTTTTTCTTGGCAATATCATGTGCCAAACTTCCATACAGTCACGCTTTTCTCCCATTAAAGGGCTAGGCAGAGGCCACACATGTAGCCCACTTTGCGCCGTCGCAGATACTGCCTTTTAAAAATCGACTAAAAATTTAGTAAATGTTACTCGTATGTTCCTTTAAATGTATCTAGTGGTATATTATATTTCTGAATTACCAAACAAAATTGTGTCAGACAAAATATAACGTAATCCTAAACATATTTCATGTGAGAAAAACCCAATTAAGTTTTCTTCTATACTTCACGCCCATGAATCATTATATCACGTATTATACTTTTGAAGTGTAATAATGATAAAAATATTTGTTAACTTAGATTACAGCGTAACATTGAGATCATCTTGCTTAGGATCTTTGGAACATCAGTGCAGTAAATGATTTTAAATCAATCAATAAAACCACACTTAAACGCAGTCAACATTTGTTTCCAAACCGATTCAATATTGATCAGCAAAATTATAATGAAAATGAATCCATACTTATTATATAAAATGCGAAAGTCACTCTTTCTGTGCCTCTGTCGGTTTGTTACCTTTTAACGCGTCCACTTTTAAAAAGTCCACTGAGTGAACTGCCTGTAGTGCACAGTTACATATGATTCCTATCTCATTCTAAATTAATGCTTTTTGTTGAATTAAGGATTTTGAAACAATACTTTAAAACCACAAACAACCAGGGTTAGTTTGCAATGACGTTTAATCTATATACATACTAATATTATAAATGCGAAAGTAACTCTCTCTGACCCTATGTCTGTGTTAACCTTTTAACGGCTCAACCGTTGAAAAGATCTTGACAAAATTCGGCACAGAGATTGCTTGCATCCAGGAGACGGTCATAGGATACTTTTTATCCCGTAAAATCGAGGAGTCTTTCTAAAAAATGTAAATCCACGCGGACGTAGTCGTGAACTTCAATTTGTACGTTATAATGTAACCTATTAACATGTCGTCGCAATTGTTACACACATATGCAAACAAAGATTAATTTCGAGCCTTGAAAAGTGCGATTGTCTTGGAGGAGCTAGTCTTGTGGGATCTTATTCATCTTAGAGTTGACAATAGTAAATCTTGCAGCGTCTAGAGAGCAATAGACGATAAATATGTGCCCGGAATATGTACCGGGAGATCTTACTTTATCGTTACTCTAGGGTAATACTCATCAATAGTGTATGTCACGCATCCACACGGGGGAAGGTTTACGATTCAGCGCGTGTCGCGTACGGAGTGATTGTGCACCAAGGGTTGCAGGTTTATTGCCAACGTGACTAGGCGATCTGTTTATATACTTATTATCATAGTCTAGGTGTTTTGGTCGTTGAAGTGAAATTTACATTGCCTTATCGAAACGCTTATCGACTATTTGGTAATTCTTGTTTGGCAGCTCAGGGCAATCAGAGATCACGACCAGGAATAAGTCATTTTACGTCTTTCATTTTTCACAATTAAAGAATTTTCCGTACTGATTTTGTGGAGGACTCTACGCCAAGGATACTTCTTTCATTCTCACTATATTGTACAGATAAAAACAGGACATGCACAAACACCCAAATCTGTAAAAACTATATGTATATACAAACATCTCTATGGGCCAATCGCTAGTCCATTACGCGAACCTACCCATTTAGTTTAAAATGTTAAAGTGTCTTAAGAGCAGTACGAAAGTTCGCTTATTTTCAAAGTGGTATATTGGAAAGAAAAATTATCAACGTTACCATGGATGAAGAAAAGTAAGTTACTTTGCTAAGATCCGCATGCAAAATATAAAAATGGTGTATATTACCTAGTTTTTTGAAGTGCACCACCCGCCCTCCCTCAGTAGCGTGCACAAGCAAACTAACACCGCCACCAGGAACCGCCACCAGGCACCCTCCACCAACCACTACAATACCACCACTAGATAATATACACCACCGAAGCCGAGAACACGACACGTGTTTCGCCCCAAAACGAGGCATTATCAAGCGTAATAGACTCTACGACAGGCGGCCGCCGAGTGAGCGGCGCGGTCAAAGAGCTGCCTATTTATACTACAGGTGACGCAAACGGCCCCCACCTACGACATTGCGATTACAATATCGTGATAGCGACCGCTTGCTCACACAATCCACCACCCGAATTACATAAGCAGCCGTTTGCGACCGAATTGATAGCAAACGACTACTTCGAGTATATTTAAACTTTAAGTACTGGATTTAAAGATATTTAAAAGTGGTGAATTCGAGACGTTTGTTTGTTCATTCAGCAGTGCAATGCTATTATTTTTATTTTTTATTTGTCTTTGACGTTACAAGTAACAAAATTGATGAACGCCAAAAATCCGGCGTTTATAGACTTGTTTGCAGTGAATGCAGCGCCGTTTACGTGGGTCAGACTGGTCGCAATTTCGGGACCCAATACAAGGAGCATTTGGCCGCGTACAGAAATTGCAATCCCGACAGATCACACTTCGCAAAACATCTTTTGGAAACTGGGCATAACCTGACTAGCGACCACACATTTAAAGTCCTACATATTTGCGACAAGGGGCTTCGGCTGTGTGTGCTGGAGCAATTAGAAATAATAAAAAATAAAAATAATAGCATTGCACTGCTGAATGAACAAACAAACGTCTCGAATTCACCACTTTTAAATATCTTTAAATCCAGTACTTAAAGTTTAAATATACTCGAAGTAGTCGTTTGCTATCAATTCGGTCGCAAACGGCTGCTTATGTAATTCGGGTGGTGGATTGTGTGAGCAAGCGGTCGCTATCACGATATTGTAATCGCAATGTCGTAGGTGGGGGCCGTTTGCGTCACCTGTAGTATAAATAGGCAGCTCTTTGACCGCGCCGCTCACTCGGCGGCCGCCTGTCGTAGAGTCTATTACGCTTGATAATGCCTCGTTTTGGGGCGAAACACGTGTCGTGTTCTCGGCTTCGGTGGTGTATATTATCTAGTGGTGGTATTGTAGTGGTTGGTGGAGGGTGCCTGGTGGCGGTTCCTGGTGGCGGTGTTAGTTTGCTTGTGCACGCTACTGAGGGAGGGCGGGTGGTGCACTTCAAAAAACTAGGTAATATACACCATTTTTATATTTTGCATGCGGATCTTAGCAAAGTAACTTACTTTTCTTCATTATAATGGATTTCCGCAAAGTAACGCCTGATTCTATTAACTATGTTACCATGGATGACAGATGTGCACATACCCATAAATTTAAAACTCTAAATCATCAAGTAAGAGTCCATCAAGCAAGTCTATATCCATTACCTAATTAGTAGTTCAATATTCGTCGTTTCAGCCTATCACTAGTCCACTGCTGAACATAGGCCTCCCCTATAGATTGCCAAAAAAGTTTGTAGCTCTCATTTTGGAGGGATCTAACGTTGCCACGCTTGGCAGGCGGGTTGACAACCGCAGTTCATTTATAGAGATGTTCCTGGAAGATGTGTCTGCCCATCTTCTTGTTTAATTTTCCCTCTGTCAACTTTTACGACACCCACGGGATGAGATGGGGTGGTAGATTCTCTTAAGCCGCTACCACACGGCCACAAGTTCAATATTACTAACCACTTTATCGTAACTGTCTCAACTCGATAGTTGAAGTAGAGCATCCTCTTATCTTATCAATTACATTATCCTTGTTTCTTCTCTATAGGTTGATTAATAAGCAAATTTGTAATAATTAATCTTACATACTATAATCTTGATTCAACATCATCATCATTTCAGCCTATCATAGTCCACTGTTGAACATATGCCTGCCCCATAGATTGCCACAAAACACGGTCCTAAGCCATCTGCATCCATCGACCTTTCGCAAAACCGTGCAGGTCGTCGCTCCATCGAGTGTGGGGTCGCCCTACGCGTTTGCCGTCGCGAGGATGCCACTCGAGAACCTTTCTTCTCCAACGGTTATCGGTTCTTCGGGCTATATGGCCAGCCGACTGCCACTTCAGCTTGGTAATCCTTATGCCTATGTCGGTTACTCTAGTTCTGCTACGGATAATCTTGGTTGTAAAACACTAATCTTCATTTGGACACTATTTGTTATGTTTATCTTTTATCACTTACTGTAGAGGTCGCTTCGCAATAGATCATAATGTAACGTACCTATGAACAAAAAGACATAATTTAGTCCTATGCATAAACGAAGCGCAGAAAACATTAAATAAGTATTTCAAGGTAATAAGAAAGATTTTTTTTTATTGCATAAAGTGATAAAACGAGCAATACGTTCACCTGATGGTAAGTGCAACGTCTGCCCATAACAAATGCTGTACCACCCAGAAAATTTCTGTGTGACACTACACTGTGCCCATCACCCTGAGACATAGGTTCTTAAGTCTCATATGCCCAGTGATTACGCTAGCTCACAGTGCCCTTCGAAACCGAAACACAGTAATGTTTTCACACTACTGCTTCACGGTAGAATAACTGGCCCTGAGGTGGTACCTACATAGACGGACTCCTGCATAGGAATCCTACCACCAGTAATAAGATAGTGTTCTATTTAACTAACACGCCGCACCTACCTCTTTCCTTCCGAGGTGGTTAAGGTATTCTATGCAGCCTTTACTCGTACAGAATAACCCTATAATATGCATATATACAGTCACGCCGTTTCCTCATATAAGTGGTAGGCAGAGATCACACCCGTTGCTCACTTTTCGCCCTCGCGGGAAACGATACGTGACGTGGCGACCTCCCCATTGCGTTCCCACAAGCAGTACAATGACAACAATGTATATTATAGTGTTATTAAGCCGTGTGGTGGCGGCTCGTTAAAAGAATACTTCCACTCCATCT
Organism: Luehdorfia chinensis; assembly: GCA_019845155.1. NCBI lineage: Eukaryota > Metazoa > Arthropoda > Insecta > Lepidoptera > Papilionidae > Luehdorfia > Luehdorfia chinensis. Next base: position 2,185,017 of record JAHVAK010000415.1, read on the forward strand.
CATCCAATGGATCTCGTAAAAGGCGAGTAAGGAATTAGACTGCACTGTGCACCCAACAGCGCATGGTGGCGATGGGCTCACCACCTATCACACCAAGTGCATTATATTGTTTTGGTGAAACGTGGATTGTGGCAATCATCTGTTTTTGCAGTGAGTGCCCAGTCTCTGACTACCCCTTATGGGATACAGTCGTGATCTTATGTATGTATTCTGCACGAATAAAGGCTGTCCGTACAGCGCCTTAGTCGCCTCTTACGACGCCTCGGTAGGAAAGAGGTAGGTGCCATATTCTGCCGGACACCTATCGGCTATAACCACTGTTTAAACCATTCAATTCACACAAAAGACATGGTATGGTTCATGAAAAACACGGTTTCAAACCATTTTAATACGTGCTCGGGGGTGAAGGAAAATATCGCAAGGATACCAGCAGTTCTGAAAAAAAAAATTGGTAATGTGACGTCCGACAACCGGCAATGGACATGTTACAATACATTGGAACTAGAGAACAGAGGTTTTCTTTCCTAGTTAGTCCGTAGCGTAACCTTATTTGACAGGACATGCGATGCGCCTGTCGCAACAGCAGGCGACTTTGTTACGTTGTTAATAAATACCATTTTAATTTAATTCTGGAAGCGGATCTCAGCAAATCAACATGATTTCCCTCCCATTATTTATGAAGATGTTTACATACATACATAAGAACACGACTGTATCCCATAAGGGGTAGTCAGAGACTGGGCACTCACTGCAAAAGCAGATGACTGCCACAATCCACGTTACACCGAAACAATATAATGCACTTGGTGTGATAGGCGGTGAGCCCATCGCCACCATGCGCTGTTGGGTGCACAGTGCAGTTTTATTCCTTACTCTCCTTTTACGAGATCCATTGGATGAGATGGAGTGGTATGATATAAGATGTTTAAGTTAGGCAATAAGCAAAGGAAGGTAAACATTTGAATTTCAAAGAAAACGCAATATTATTTCGTTGAGTGTTTATCTTTACCGTGGAGAGGGTATTAAATTTGACGCCAAGTGTCTCGTTGAATTAATTTGCATGAGCTTTGTGTTAGAAAGAAGATGCCACGTAAGAGAACGCCCAAGTCTTATTATAAGCATTTGACTTAACAGAAATTCAAGGTTAGTATTATTTGGCGATGAGCAAAATTTTTTTTTTTGTTGGAGAAAGGGACGAGCAAAACGTTCACCTGATGTTAAGTGCAACGTCTTCCCTTAACAAATGCTGTGCCATCCAGAATATTTCTGTGTGGCACCACACTGCGCCCGTCCCACGAGACGTCAGTTCTTAAGTCTCATATACCCAGTGATTACGCCAGCTCTCAGTGCCCTTCAAACCTGCTTCACGGCAGAATAACTGGCCTAGAACCTAGACGGATTCCTGCATAGGAATCCTACCAGTAGTATAGATTTAATAACTACTAGAATATTACCTTCAATTAACATTGGAGCACGAAACACGCTTCATAGATAGACTCGTCAACATAAATAATTTGACAGTTACATTTTTATTTATTTATTTTATCCGTTCATCTGATGGTAAGTGCAACATCTGTCTCATAACAAATGCTGTGCCACCTAGAACATTTCAGTGTGGCATCACATTGCGCCCGTCACCCCGAGATATAGGTTCTTAACTTTTAAAGATTTTATCGTATTGTAAATCCATCAGTATGGCATTGCATATTAAATCGATTCAATAAAAAAATTATCACAAAAATGGTGTACTAATTGTAGTTATTTTTACTGGAGAAAGTGACGAGATGAGCCAATCGTTTACCTAATGCGCCCGTCACCATGAGACTTCAGTTCTTAAGTCTCATATGCCAAGTGTTTGCCCATTACTACTTCACGGCAGAATAACTGGCACTGCGGTGATAGGGGCATAGGAAACCACCGGTAAATTGTAGTATCTTTGTAACAGTAATTTGAAATTTGACTTTTAATATTCATTCTATGAATACTTCTAATGGAATAATTTACTTCTGAATGGCCGCTGAACACTATGAGCCGTATTTCTTTTACAGATTCATTAATCACAGATCTTAGAATTTATTACGATGAGCGATGACAAATGAAAATGTCATCCCTGAGTCGCCAATGATGGAGGTAATAAAATTACTTTAAGGTCTTACAATGATTTTTTTATTTTTTTGTCCGTCCATAACAAATGCTGTGTCACCCAGAACATTTCTGTTTGACGCCCAGTGACTTTGATGCCCAGTGACTACGCTAGCTCTCATTGCCACACATTTATGTAATTTACAACTGTAATGAAAGGATCGCGAAAAATGATTATGTTGTTAATAGAATCAGGCGTTACTTTGCGGAAATTCATGACAGTAAATTAACTGCGTATCTCAACGCAGCGTACACAAACTATGACAGGCACTGGGAACCGCCACCAGATGCCCATCACCACAAAAATACTTGTCCATTACACACCATCGAGAACACGAAACGACCTTACCTTAAGTATCATCGGCGCGAAATCTTAGCAAACGACTATATTTACCTCCTTGTAATGTTAACATACCTTTTGATGCAAAACACAAAACACCAACACGAAATTTAATATCTTCAGTTTTGCTTGTATTATCAAAGCCATAAGGGGGGGTAGGTTAGGCCGACTGAGTGCCTCTGTACTTGCGCGTACTCTTGTGACACAATGATATTTCCTGCGCAGGTGATAGCTTCCGACTGTTTTTTTTATAGGAGAGGGGGCAAACGAGCAAATGGCTCACCTGATGGTAAGTGATCACCACCGCCCATGAACAACCGCAATACCAGAGAAATCGCGGGTGCGTTGCCGGCCTTGGAGGAAGGACTAGGCTCTTTTCTTGAAGGTCCCTAAGTCGTATCGGTTAGGAAAAACCGCCGGCGGCAGCCGATTCCATAAAGTGGTCGTGCGTGGCAGAAAATTCCGCGAAAAACGCACTGTGGTGGAACTGCCAACCATCCAGCTGGTGACAATGGAATTTTGTGTTCTGCCGCAAAGTGTAACCGTATTCGCAAATCCACCAGGACAAGGCAATGCCGTTTTTATTAAACTGTAAAATGTCGCAATTTTTAGTGTAGAAGATATTTATTAATGTTACAATTATCAGTCTCTCATAAAAGAAGAATGTTCGACAAGAGAAATTTCCAGTTAATTTGGCACGCTCATCTCTCGCACGGATTTACGAGTGGATTACCGTGCGGACGGACATACAGACGCGTGGCGGCTGACAGGGGATTCGTTAAGCCTCTAGCCATTTAGTTTTATCTAGTTACACGTTCACATTTTAATAATGATTATGATTTGGAACAAAACCATGTACGTATTTTTGGCTCGCTTGCCTTACAGAAAAAAAAATGTAACAAGGTTTAGGACGACACGATAGTCCGTTAATGTAATGTTATGACCACCGCGTGGTTGAGTGGTCATAGTACCTGACTTTAACGCCGTAGGTCCTGGGTTCGAATTACAGCCAACTTTGTGCCATACACAGTCTTGGTTGTCGGCGGCTGTGCTGAGCACGTGAAATTTGTCTGCAAAACACACTCACGATACAGAAATAATCATAGTGAGAAATATCTTTAAAAAAACATTAAATATGTGGGGGGGTTAATATAGGGTAGGATTTACTGTGGTTACACATGCCGTGTCATTTGGTGATCGCAGTATCAACCCGCACCTCAGAAGCTGCTCCCGATCGATTTAGCATTCAATCGATCTAGATCGATCTGGCATTTATCAAAATGGCTTTCCTACCACATTTCGGAAGCTATGACATTTTCCAGGCGTTTCTTACACCACTCGATCATAGAGAGAGATATAGAAGTAGACGGCACGACATGCTGCACAGTGATTTTTTTTTTTATCTAAAAGTATATTTGAATAATAAAAAAATAATTTTCAAAATAAATTAAAAAAACTATTCAACTTAAAACAACAGCATCATAGAATATAAGAAAATAAAATAACAAAGGACTATACTGTGGTGTTGTTTCATCTGTGCTGTAGAATTGCCGCGAAATTGTTACCGATCAGCGTTGCCCGCGGCTGTATTATTACGACCTCGGCGCTAATTTTAAGCGAGACCGACAGATTTTCCTCCACGGCCACTACACGGCAGCCCTTACTTCTTCCTATGTGTAAAACACACATAGCAACTATGTTCAGGTGATGACGATGAGCTCTCACCAGTCTTGGAGTCTCCGCCTCCGTGCGCTATCTTTGTATGTCGAGAGGCGTCATTTAGGACGCGGAATGCTGTCTCTGGATACGAATATTGTGTTATTGTAGACATTTCCGCGACGACTCACCCTTATTTATAGGGTCGTTACTTTTTAGTCACTGCCAAGAACGTCTGATTTGCAATGAATATTGTTGTTTAATGTAAATTGTCGTAGGTCTCTCTATGTTCATGTTCCCCCATTTATGGAAGGAAACTATTTTTCAATAAATTCGAAACAAATATTATACATGTTTCTGAGAGAGCAATAAAAGCGTGACCATTAATAACATACATGCATACAGTCACGCCTTTTCCTATATAAGGGATAGGCATAGAGCACTCACTCGCTTAGCCCACTTTTCTCCCCCGCGAGATACAAGACGGGTGCCATTTTAATAAAAGAAAAGAAAGATATAGAAATTTCGCAAGCGGATCTTAGCAAATTAACTTTCTCTCGTTTATTACGAATATAGTCTGTCTGCACAAACTTTATTACAAAAACATTGTAAAGTACAGCCTATAAATGTCCCACTGCTGAGCACAGGCCTCCTCTCATATCCGAGAGAGTTTTGGAGCTGGAAAGAATCAGCCACGCTGCTCCAATGCGGGTTGGCGGACTTCTCACGTCTTCGAAATATTTTTTATTTCCGAGACACGCAGGCACGGCAAAAACATAATGACCTGATTGTTAGCACTTTTTTATTTTTTTATTTTGATAAAGTGACGAGACGTGCAAAACTTTCACCTGATGGTAAGTGCAACGTCTGCCCATAACAGATGTAACATAACAGACTTGTGTTACTCAGAATATTTCTGTGTAGCACCACACTGCGCCCATCACCCTGAGACATAAGTTCTTAAGTCTCATATGCCCAGTGATTACGCTAGCGCTCAGTGCCCTTCAAACCGAAACAGTAATGTTTGCACACTACTGCTTCACGGCAGAATAACTGGCCCCTGGGGTGGTAAGTACCTACCCAGACGGATTCCTGCATAGGAATCCTACCACCACTTAAATTTGTTTTTCTCGTTTAACTGTTATGGTATGGTGGTTACTGTAGCTTAATCGCTTTATCCACACAAACAGTGAAATAAGAACCTCGGTTTTACTTTTCATGATGCCAATTTACTTGTTTATATTTCAATGCACACAAAAGACAATACGATAAGGGTTGTATCAAATGATTATGCAGTAAGCGGCGAGTCGACTTGCCATTGCTGCATTAGCTCAATATGAAATTTGAATGAATATTGAAGATGGTGGTTCCGTGCGCCACGCTTCCCCGCAGGCCCTTAGACGGTCTCTTCGAGTTGCCCACGTTGTTAACGCCATTATTAAAATGTAAGGAATACATCTAGGTAGGTACCACCCCAGGGCCAGTTATGCTGTCGTGTGCAAACATTACTGTGTTTCGGTTTGAAGGGCATTGAGAGCTAGCATAATCACTGGGCGTATGAGACTTAATAACCGGTGTCTCAGGGTGACGGGCGCAGTGTGGTGTCACACAGAAATTTTCTGCGTGACACAGCATTTGTTATGAGCAGACGCTGCACTTACCATCAGGTGAACGTTTTGCTCGTTTCGCCACTTTATCCAATAAAAAGAATCCCTCAGTAAATTTTCAAACAGGTATAGGTATTAGTAAACATTAATGATCGTAATGAAGGAAAGACTGTTAATTTACAAGATCCGAATACAAAATTTAAAAAATTATTACCTAGTTTTTGAAGAGCACCGCCCGCCCTACAATGGCGTTTACACGCAAACTAATATCGCCACCAGGAACTACCTCTGGATACCCTCTACACGTCGAGAACACACGACACGTGTTTCACCTCAAAACGAGGCATTCGTCGTTTCAGCCTATCACAAGTCCACTGCTGAACATAGGCCTCCCCCATAGATAGCCACAAAAGTTTGTAGCTCTCACATTGGAGGGATTTTGCCATAGTTGCCACGCTTGGCAGGCGGCTTGGCAACCGCAGTTTATTTATTCAGATGTTCCAGGCTGACATGCTGCTGCCCATCTACTGGTTTTAATTTCCCTCTGTCGACTCGACACCCACGGGATGGGATGGGGTGGTGAATTCTCTAAGGACGCTACCACACGGCGGCATAACGAGGCATTATCTAGTGATATTGATTCTTAACGTTAAATAAACTTTCTTTCCTTCATGATAATGGATTTCAGCATAGTAACCTGATTCTGTAAACTACACTCGGAGTCAAAAAAATCGCACATGCGAAAAAAATAATTTAAATACTATTTTAACACAACAGGCCAATGGCAATGTTGTGGTTTGAGGGTATCATTCGAAAGGTAATTTCATTAGCTTTCAGGAATTTTAATTGAATTTTACTTTTATACCGAAGGAGAAATTAAAGAAAAAGACAGGGTATGTACAAATTTGCAAATTAATAATTTAAAAAAAAACTCAATAAATACAAAAAAGTTCTTAAAACCTAGTGTTGTTATCAAGGCAAACCCCCCCTTGCCTTGATAACGGCTTCCATGCGATCTTTCATGGACCTTACAAGGATCGCAACAGCCTCTTGGGGTATTTGTTCCCACTCTTCAAGTATCGCATCTTGGAGCTCTTGAAGAGTGGCTCGAGCTCGCACGCGCCGTTTTAGGTCATCCCAGAGATGTTCTATTGGGTTAAGGTCTGGACTTCGTGCTGACCAATGCATAACAGGGATATCGACCTCCTGTAAATAATCCCGTACAATAGCCGCGATGTGGCAACGAGCATTATCATGCATTAACATGAATCCATCACCGACATAACCAGCATACGGGACCACATGTTCCTCCAGGATTTCAGTAATGTACCGACCAGCATTTAATGACCCTTGCCCACGGCCACCCCGAGTCCGGGAAACGCACACAAGGTCCGTTTTCCCGTCGACGGAAATGCCGCCCCAAAACATACACGAGCCATCCCCGTATTCGACGGATTCTTCGAAGCAGGGTTGTGTGAACCTCTCCCCCTGTCTTCTGTAGACCCTTCTAAGTCTGTCATTGCAGAAGAGACAGACCCTCGTCTCATCAGAGAAGAGTACGGTTCGCCACTGTTCTAGAGTCCACTCGCAATGATTGCGAGCAAACTCTAGGCGATCTCTGCGATGCTGTGCAGTAAGTTTTGGACCTTTAGCAGGTCTATGGGCTGTTAAACTCTTTTCGTGTAACCTTCTTCTTATCGTAGAAACACTCACAGATGTTCTCCGAGTTGATCGAAGCTGTTGTTGCAACTCAACAGCATTTGTAAAACGGTTTCGTAAAGATGTCGTAACGATGAAACGGTCATCTCTTTCTGATGTGCACCGTTTTCTTCCAGATCCCGGTTTTCTAACATAACCACCAGTCTGCTGAAAACGTTGGAACACCCGTCGAACTGAAAAACGGGACAAGTTCAACTGTCGAGCAACGTCACACTGCCGCATCCCCGACTGCAATAGGGCAATCACTTAAGCGGCTTCTTCAGAGCTGGTGTCCATCTTTACTTGATCTTACTTGGGTTACTTGTTCACGTGTGTTCATTGCAAAGTCTAAATTACGACTGGCCCATATTTCATCCAGATCGACCCTTTCATACCCTTTTTAGGTGGTGTAACTAGCGTCCTTATTAACGAGTATTTGACAGTGTTTATTTTTGACGCTCTATAATGATAAATGTTTTAATGATTTCATGATTTTTTATTAATAATGTAAAGCTGTTCAAATACCCATTTCAAACATACCAATATTTATATAAATATAATTCGTTTCTAGCCATTACAGCCATTTTTCGCGCAAACTCAGAGAGGTACGATTTTTGTGACGCTGAGTGTATTATTGTGAAGGAAGGTAAGTTACTTTGCTAAGATCCGCATGCAAAATATAAAAATGGTGTATATTACCTAGTTTTTTGAGTTTTTTGAAGAGCACCGCCCGCCCTCCCTCAGTAGCGTGCACAAGCAAACTAACACCGCCACCAGGTACCCTCCACCAACCACTACAATACTACCACTAGATAATATACACCACTGAAGTCGAGAACATGACACGTGTTTCGCCCCAAAACGAGGCATTATCAAGCGTCATAGACTCTACGACAGACGGCCGCCGAGTGCGCGGCCAAAGAGCTGCCCATTTATACTATAGGTGACGCAAACGGCCCCCACCAACGACATTGCGATTACAATATCGTGATAGCGACCGCTTGCTCACACAATCCACCACCCGAATTAAATAAGCAGCCGTTTGCGACCGAATCGATAGCAAAGTCAGTACTTAAAGTTTAAATATACTCTAAGTAGTCGTAGCAAAGTAACTTACATTCCTTCATTATAATGGATTTCCGCAAAGTAACGCCTGATTCTGTTAACTAAACTATTATTGATCACGGCTCATGATTCTGCTTATGTAGATTAAATAGGTACACCCAAATAAGTATGGGTTGTGTATTAGCTTTAACGTTGCGACTTAGTGACAAGTAACAGTGGGCGCAGAAAGTATTTTAATTAAATGTAAGCCCGCCGGGGTGGCGTGACCTGCAGTGAATTGTTTTCGCCACGCTCCGGCGACCTCCAGACTGGCCCTGTTTCTAATTAACAATCATTTACACCGCATTACTTTCTGTAGGTTATGCTTACGCACCTGGAAACAACTCTAAAAAGTATATATCAATTAATTTCGTAGTTCTATATTACGTAGAGAAAAGATTGTTTCGAGGCAAGTTTTTAAATCGTCATGTGACTCGGAAGAAACTAAAATTGGATGGATATATGAAGTTGCTGAGCACAGGTCTCCTCTCATTTCCGAGAGGGTTTTGGAGCTGGAAAGAATCCGCCACGCTGCTATAATGCGGGTTGGCGGACTTAACATGACTTCGAAATGTTTTTTTTATTTCTCAGACAAGCTGGTTTCCTCACGATGTTTTCCTTCACCGCCGAGCACGTGGTAAATCAGCACTAAAAATCACAATTAACAATTTTAGTGGTGCCGACACCGGGAATCGAGCCCAGGTCGCTCGCGAACTATGAAATTTAAAGCGAGCGCCTAGGCCCTGCGCTAACACGGCTCTATTGGATGGATGTTTTAGGTTTTTTTTAATTTCTGTCTCAGTAAATTTAGTTTAGATTTCATCGACCACCTTCAGGTCATAAATATTTACAAAACTTACAGCTAGCATGAAACAATAAGTGAAAATAAGACCATTTAAAAGCTTTCACCGCTTAACATGACACGTAACGATACATAAAAAGCGGCAATAGCCTTATGGTAAAGGGCGCGGTCTGCGAAATGTCACATCGCAGGATGGAGCCCGTCATTCCACTATTTTTTTTTATTGGAAAAAGTGACCAGACGAGCAAAACGTTCACCTGATGGTAAGTGTTACGTTTGCCTAACAAATGCTGCGTCACCCAGAACATTTCTGTGTCCTCCACACTGCGTCCGTCATCCTGAGACATCAGTTCTTAAGTCTCATACTGGGCGATTACACTAGCTCTCAGTGGTCTTCAAAGCGAAACACAGTAATGTTTGCACACTACTGTTTCACGGCAGAATAATAAATAAAATATGCGGTGATACCTACATAGACGGATTCCCGCATAGATATCCTACCACCAGTAACAGTGTTGTCGTGAACCATCTCGTAGCACATGTTGCTTTTTTAGCTTTTTATTGGGTAAATCACTTCTAAAGCGTCTTCAAAAATTACATTTTGTAGCACCCAAGCGGTGTTCGGGCAAACCGGTTAAAGGGGTAATTAAAGACGTCAAGCATTGGCGTAAAAACAACAGTGTTTACTAAATTTATAAACATATATTTAATCTTTGTAGTAAGTATAATCTTGCATTAAAAAAAATAATTATTATTTGTAAGATTTAGTAGTATTTTTAGATCATAAGATTGTTGACAGCTTTATGTATAGAAGGATTCGATAAAACGAGTATATCGTTCACCTGATGGTAAGTGCAACGTCTGCCCATAAACACGCTGTGTACATATTTCGTGAGGCACCGCACTGCGTTCGTTTCCTGGACGTTGTCTAATTAATGTCAAGGTACTAGTTCATATTAATAGTGATTGATATGAACTAGCTCTTTGTCATTCAATTTATATAATATATACTTCGTCATCATCATCATCATTGCAGCCTATCACAAGTTTACTGTTGTACATAGGCCTCCCCAATAGATTTCCACAAAAGTTTGTAGCTCTCCTTTTAGCGGGATTTTGCTATAGTTGCCATGTTTGCAGTGGGATTGGCAACCGCAGTTTATTTATTCTGATGTTCCAAGAATATGCCGCTGCCCATCTACTGGTTTTCGTTTTCCCTTTGATTTTCTTGTCTTTTACGATACCCATGGGATGTGATGGGGTGGTAGAATCTCTATTGCCGCCACCACACAATAAGCACTAATTATAAATTTAATAAAAACTCCTCAAACGTCACATTAATTTTGTTAAAAACTTAAGTCTTCATTCACAGCATCTATCGTTGCGTTTTATGAAGCGAGATTTAAAATATCTACCTCTCATTTCCGCAACTGTCTTTTGATAAATACCTTTCATTTCCGCTCTTCCGCTACCGTCTACGAGAATAAATAACTCACCGACGTTGGTGTCGAAAATTTATTTAAATTAATGAGACACTCGTATAATAATTTAAAAGGGAACCTTCTTTTACATGTTAATATTACATACATACATATACAGTCAATATATATATTTTTCTCATATAAGTGGTAGGAAGAGTAAGTGATTTTCAAAATCAGTTTATTTTCAAACAGTAGAAGTTAAGAACACAATATTCTAAGACGAAACATTTTTTATATAAAAAGTATTAAAAGTCACTTCAAAGTGAACGAGCAACTTTAATAAAAATTTCAAGAACTAATGATGATTAAGAACTAATAATAATAATGATTAAGATCATAAAATCTAACGCAAAGGGTTTTAAAATTAAGAATTTAAAAAGTCTAAATCACAGAAAATAAATTTACAACCGCGTGATCTAGTAGTTACCGTACCTTACTTCTATGCCGCGGGCCCTGGGTTCGACTCCTAGCCGGAGCCAACATTTGTGCAAATGACAAATTGTTGGTTTTCGGGTCTGGTTGTGTTGTGCATGTGAAATAAATGTAAAACCACGATACAGTAGAAATCCTACTGTGGGTCAAAAAAGATTACTCTATGATTAAAACATATTTCCATATGTTTGGTAAAAAAAGTATTTTAAAATAACAGTAATACATTATATTTGACTTTATAAATACGAAGGAATACAATACTGGTTCTCTCAACACACAGTCGTCAAACACATCTAAAATAACCAGTGCACATAAATACGTAATATTTAATCTATTTTGCATAAAGCGGTGTAGACTTTTTACAGAACTCCCTACAACAAAAAGACTACTAATATTAGATATAAGTAGTCTTTTTGTTGTAGGGAGTTCCAATAACTGTAACTTTGTAAAAAGGTAAAAATCATCATCATCCTCCCCCATAGATTATTCTGGCGTAGCTCTCATTTTGAGGGGATATTGCCATAGTCGCCACGCTTGGCAGGCGGTTTGGCAACAGCAGTTTATTTATTCCGATCTTCCAGGAAGCCCATCACCTACTTTATTTTTTACCTCTGTCGACTTTTACGACACCCACGGGGTGAGATGGGGTGGTAGATTCTTAAACCGTCACCACACGGGACGTAAAAATGTTATTTTTAAATTGGTCTTTATCGCTAAATAATGGAAATCATATTTTGCAAAAAGTACGATGCAAAATAACTTTCTACTAAACAATACGGACAAAGTTTTACTGGTGGTAGGATTCCTGTGCTGGAATCGGTCAGGTATTCATGGCAGGGCCAGGTATTCTGCCGTGAAACAGTAGTGTGCAAACATCACGTCTGTGAAACATTGTTTCGGTCTAAAGGGCACTGAGAGTTAGTGTCATTACTGGGCATATGCGACTTAAGAACTGATACCGCAAGGTAACGAGTACAATTTGGTGTCACAAATACATTTTGTGGGTAACACTGCACTTGTTATGGGCAGATACACTTACCATCAGGTGACCGTTTGGTTTGTCTCGTCATTATCTCATGTAAAAAGGTGCCATGTTTTTTTTAATGAATTGACGAGCAAATTGTGCATCATATAGTAAGTGTGCTTTAATAAACTGACACTGAGGAGGTACCCAACTAAGCTGACTTCTGCGTAGGAATCGTACCACAAGTGGTAGGTACATTTGATATAGAGTAATTCTCCATTAATTTGTCTTCATATGAATAATTACAGGAAATAAATATTGTTCTGACAGACAAAAACCAAGTGTGTATATCCAAAGTTTCTTTCATATTAGAACTAACTGATGCCTGCGAGTTCGTCCGCGTGGATGTAGTTATTTTAAATATCCCGTGGGAACGATTTCATTTTCCGGGTTAAAGAGTATCCTATATCCGTTTCCAGGATGCAGGCTATCTCTGTGCCAAATTTCGTGAATACCGGTCAATCGGTTAGACCAAAAAAGGTAACAAACAGACAGAGGGACAGAGAGAGTTACTTTCGCATTTACAATATTAGTATGGAATGTATGAATGACTTCAGGTAAAGAAAAAATTGATTATTCACTACCAGCATACTCGATGACGTCATCTTTCCGGTCGGTTTCAAACACGGTGACAGGTTCTATTTAACAACCACAATATGAAGACAGCGCAAGATATTTCAAACGCGAGGGCAGACTCCTTAGTGTTATAACATTACTGCCAATGCACACAAACGTAACAAATCTCTCCTAAACGCGGGTACCCCTTACTTCCATTTGGTTTAGTTTTATCAGCTGGGGTTGTACAGCCGACGTCGGGAAAGGCACCCCTCGCTAGGGAAATTAGGACGGGTGCGAATGCGAAAGGGGTGCAAGTAATATTTTTACAAATATTAAGTAAATATCCTACCAGAGTTTTTAATGCCTACTCGTTAAAATAAAGCTATTTTATAAAAAAAATTAAGTATGTAATGCAAAAAACTAATTTCAAAAGGTTTTATATTTGCTAGGATATTGTTTTTTTAAACATCCCGTGGAAACTATTTGGTTTTCCGGGTATCATATGTCCGTCTCTAGGATGTAAGCTATCTGGTGACGACATAATATCATGACGACATACGTCATGTAACCGGCCCGAGGCCGCCCGCTCCCCGCGCTCCGCTTGCCCCATGATCGCCTGGACCGGTTACATGACGTATGTCGTCATGATATTATGTCGTCACCATGTACTCCCCGGGTTAAAGTGTTATCTTCAAAAGTGTTAAGAGAGCAGAGCATGTTATAGGCGCGACGAAGGATTCCTTTCTTCGTCTTGTTGTTGGCGACTCGGCCCACTCCATCTCTCCCTATCAGCAGACGAACGACGCGACCGAGGAGCCACATCAGGGGTGGAAGGTTTTTCTCCTTCACGATGACCAGGGCTCCCTCATGTAGTTGCCCTGATGAGTGGTGCCATTCTGTGCCGAATTTCATCAAGATCGGTCTAACGTTTAAACCGTGAAAAGGTAACAAACAGAAAGAGGGACTGGGAGAGTTACTTTCGCATTTAGAATATTAGCAGGGATTATAAACCTTAACTCCTTTCGCCATGTGGTGGCGCCTTAAGAGAATCTACCACCCCATCCCGTGAGTGTCGTAAAAGTCGACAGAGACAAAATGAAAAGCAGGACATGGGCAGAAGCATATTCCTGGAACATCTGAATAAATAAACTGCGATTGCCAACGAGACTGCCGAGCGTGGTAACTATGGCAAAATCACCCCAAAAGGAGAGCTGCAAACTTTTGTCGCAATCTATGGCGGTCGCCTATGTTCAGCAGAGGACTACTTATAGGCTGAAATGATGATGATGATGATGATGATGATAAACCTTGACTTTGTATGTCCACTTACTTTATCAAAAGACTTGTAAATGTATGAGAAAGCATCGCGTATTAAAAAATTGTCTAATATTTATTCTACTAAGATTTCAATTTTCTAGATAAAATCCATCTATTATTTATTAAACATACAATTTATTGCGTACACTAACAGTGTAATATTACATCGAGAGTTTTGAAAGTTAATATTTATCCACTGATCCCGTGGGAGCGGTTGTGTGCACATGCCATTATCGGGAGAGGATCGACGCGAGGTGTCAGGCGCGGGGCGAAAACTGGGTCTCGAGTGCTGTCGGCATTGTTTGGACAATATAAGCAATTTAATGTTTCGTTGGCGGGGTACTATCGCCTTAATGAGCGATGATATCGTCCCTAATAACGTTTATAAGAACAAGATTTATTTATTTATCTATTTTTTTTTTTTAATAAGAATACTAGCACTACTATATTAACATTACTAATATTCCTGTTAACCACTCCAACAAAGCGTAAAAGCGTGCTAGGTGATGGTTAACGACAATAGTCGAATGGCGGGCTCGATCCTGCGACGTCATGTTTCGCAGTCCGTACCCTAAACCATTAGGCTATTGCCGCTTACTTACTGAATTACGAGTATTGAAATAGGCAACCAACAAAGCATACACTTTAAACAATAAAATGACATAAACTTGAACTTACCATAGTGCCTTAATTAAAGGCTGCATCGACATGCAACGATTTGATCTATATACAAATAAATAAATTTGAAGTATCTGTTTGTAATAACAGAATAACAGCTTTTGACTCTATGCTTATCTCTGTCTGTTTGTTCCGGCTAGTCTCCGTAACGACTGGACCGATTTTGACGTGACTTTCACTGACACATAGCTGATATTATAGCGGGTAACTTAGGCTACTTTAATTTTAGAAAAATAAATTAGTGCTCCGCGCAAAAATGAAAACCCCAAAATCCGATTCAAAAAGGGGAAGTATATATTACTCGTATGTACATCATCGATCGGGGTCGGCTTTTTTACGCGGGTGATACCGCGGGGCACAGGTAGTGAAAACTAAATGTTTTAATACGTATTTACTATGAACTGAATAAGACATGTCAATAATCAACAGTGATGATCGTAAAAAAATTACTGAATTGTGACTGGATTCTATTAATGGTGGAGAAATTACCAAATTTAGTCCCAGCGCTAATGGCTAAATACCTAGACCGCGTCGCTCATTTACAGGGTGTATTTACATTAGTGGGTGCGTGTGGTAGCGGCTTAAGAGAATCTAGCACCCCATCTCATCCCGTGGGTGTCGTAAAAGTCGACAGAGGTTAAATTAAAACCAGAAGATTGGCAGCAGCATCTTCTTGGAACATCTGAATAAATGAACTGCGGTTGCCGACTCGCCTGCCAAGCGTATAAGGCAACTATATATATCCCCCAAAATCGGAGCTATAAACTTTTGTGGCAATCTATTGGGGAGGCCTTAGTTCAGCAGTGGACCAGTGACATTTTTTTTATTGGATAGTGACGAGGCGAGCAAAACGTTCACCTGATGGTAAGTGCAACGTCTGCCCATAAGAAATGCTGTCATCCAGAACAACGAATGGCACCACAGTGCGCCCGTCACCTTGAGACATCAGTTCTTAAGTCTCATATGCCCAGTGATTACACAAGCTCTCAGTGCCCTTCAGACGGAAACACAGTTATGTCTACACACTACTGCTTCACGGCAGAATAACTGGCCCTGGGATGGTACCTACCTAGACGGATTCCTGAATAGGAAATTAATTATTCATAGAAAAAAAGCTATAAACTTTGACTTTTTGTTATTTCCTGTGACTATCAAACTGTAGCAGTCTGCTGCTGTGTACATTTCAAACGCGAGATGACTGGTACTGCGACTGCCAGTCTTCCTGCCAAGCACAGCGCTTCAAATCCTCCTCGATGAAACTGGAAAGGCCGGTTATAAAAAAGTCAACCATGTGGCTTAGTGAGTTAGAGAGTGGATAGGAGTAGGTTCGAATACCAGCCCGAAGCCAACATCTGCACAAAAACAAAAATTGTTGGTTTCTCTGGTCGTGCTGTGATTGTCCCCGTGTCTGTCGCTGCATTCTAGCCTACATCCGACTTTATGGCGTCCCGGCAATGTATATGTAATGTACATAAGAGATTGTTTGACTTATAAAAAGTCCCAGTACACCAACTGCAGTTTTTTTGTATAAATTATTACAATCGCCATTTTATCATCACTGGGCAGTAATTTGACATACGATAAATTAACTTCCTCGTCCCCAATATACGCTGCGATGAGGTCGGTATCTGATTGGCGTTCCCGCCATCCATCAGGATAATTGCAGTGTCATTTTGTTAGGGCTGGGCTTACACAGCATTACTGAGTAAACGTTGAAAGTTTTTGTTTATACCCGTATAGTGGAATTAATTAGGTTCTATCATCCAACATTGTCATTTTTATTATATCGCTCGAAACGTATAACATATCTGTTATAAGCTTTAAGTGGAAGTTTGCAGTTTTATATATGTTAATATTATTTATTAAAACATCTGAGTTTGAGTTTTAGTAAGCGCTTTGTCGCTGTGAAAGTTATTTAATTGAACGAAGATGTTATTTTAATAATCGAAGACAGTGACGGGGCGAGCAAATCGTTCACTTGTTGGTAAGTGCAACATTTGCCCATAACAAATGTTGTAACACCCAGAACATTTCTATGTGGCACCACACTGCGCCCGTCAGCCTGAGACATCTGTTTCTCTTAAGTGTCATATCCCCAGTGATTACACTAGCTCGCAGTGGCGTTCAGAGCAAAACACTGTAATGTTTGCACACTACTGCTTCACGATAGAATAACTGGCCCTGGGGTGGTACATACCGATTCCTACATCGGAATTCTACCACCAGTAACCATGTAGCAAAAAGGTAACTTCACTCGCTGGAGGAATCAGCGAGTGAAGTTCCTGTTCCTCCACACTCTACTATAATAATAAAATAACTCATAGAAAAGCGACAGACTTGCAACTCTGGCCTTCAGTCCCATTGTGCGAGGCTTTGCCGTTTTGTTTCAATGCATATCACCCATTACGCTTTTTTGCGCGTCTTCCTGACTGAGTCCAAAGTGGCTAGCTGATATGTGAACGAAATAAGAAAATCAGTGCAAAAATTACTGTGTTTCGGTCTGAAGGGCACTGTGAGCTAGCGTAATCACTGGGCATATGAGACTTAAGAACTTATGTCTCAGGGTGATGGACACAGTGTGGTGTCACACAGAAATTTTCTGGGTGACACAGCATTTGTTATTGGCAGACGTTGCACTAACCATCAGGTGAACGTTTTGCTCGTTTCATCATTTTACCCAATAAAAAAAATGTACTGTTTTTAACAATTTACGTACTCCAAATGATCAAAAGATCGTATGTGTACGATGAAGCCTTTTTTGTATCTATATTCACGTTTGTATACCAAAAAATGATCTCTGCACGTAGCGCAATAACTAAAAAGCCTTTGTAGAAATATAATAAAAGTAAGGCTCGGCAATTCAATTCGGCTCGCAGTATGGATTCGTTTGCGACCTTCGTTGCCCGTACTTTGCAGCCTTGCGGGAATCACTCTAAGCTTTGTATTTGCACTCAAAGCGTCTGAAGCGGTGTATTCATGGTTAATAATGAATGATCAAATGTACTCCCGTAGATTTACGCTCCGAATCTTACGTTCAAAATTAGTAACGACAAAAGAGTCAGAAATCGTCTAGCCGGTTCACGAACTACTTATTGTACTGGAATTATTCATGTAATCCAATTACTATTATTCGCTTTGTGACAAAAGCTAATTTGCGTTTTCAGCAAGGACTTGGCGATACGGCTCGGTATAGCCCAGGGATTCCATTTTATTCACTAATAATACCGTTAAAGCTTATCCCTATAAGAGCAACGTCAGTTTTTAATACGCATAAATCTTTTTGGAGATGCAGATCATATCAGTGAAAACTGTTTGGCAGATGATATTGCCAAAGAAAAGGGTAGCTACCCGCCAGATCGGGTTGTCTCCTCCAACTAGTAATATATTGTTGTATATATAGTTCGCATCTCAGAAACTATCATAGCGCGATTATAGGATGTTTAAGATATTTCTTTAGCTTCTAAAGTGGCGACATAGAGGTCGCTACAATGAAATAAAAAACCTTTTTTTTTCACTAAACTATTGCTAGAAAAAAAATATAGTGTGCTATGGTTTTGCCGGGGACTGCTATATTTTTTTTATTGCATAAAGTGACGAAACGAGCAAAACGTTCACCTGATGGTAAGTGCAACGTCTGCCCATAACAAATGCTGTGCCACCCAGAAAATTTCTGTGACACTACACTATGCCTATCACTCTGAGACTAGAGGTTCTTAAGTCTCATATGCCCAGTGATTACGCTAGCTCACAGTGCCCTTCAAACCGAAACACAGTAATGTTTGCACACTACTGCTTCACGGTAGAATAATTGGTCCTGGGGTGGTACCTACCTAGACGGACTCCTGCATAGGAATCCTACCACCAGTAAAAGTATATGCTCGGTGCTGAAAGAAAACCTGACAAAACATCGGGTGTGTGAAGTTCAACGACCCGTACTGGAGCTGCAAGACGGACTCCTTCTGGCTCCACAATCACAGATGTATTCAGTATCGACACGCACGACATCGCGATTGTGAAATGTATGTGATATTTCTTGAGCTGTTATGTGACGACATAGATGTAGCTTTCAACTTGCATATTAGTTTAGTGGTTCTCTAGATTAGCGCGGTCATACAGAATGATAGACGCTCGCTAGGGGCTTCCTTTTATATTATACTAGGCGTGGATATAGGTTTTCAAATATTCCGTGGGAACCACTTGATTTTGCGGGATAAAAATCCTATGTCCGTCTCCAAGGTGCAAGCTATCTCTGTGAAAAATTTCATCAAGATCGGTTCAGCGGTAGTCATGAGAATTTTACAAACGGACAATGGGACGGCAAGAGTTACTTTTGCTAATATAATATTAGTATGGATATAGATGATAAACGTGTACACACACAGTCCAGGTGAGCGACCACTGGGTCCATCCCTCCTCGATGAAGAAATGTAATGAAGGACCGTTGTTATATATACACATAAACATTTTTAATAGACAATCCAGTCAAATTTCAAAGCCCATACAGATTCGTTAAATAAAAAGGGTATCACTGATTACATATAACTCTGCAGGAGACAGCGACGTTATCGCAGCGGTTGGTTACTATAAACTGTTATGGCCCTGATCGCTGGGCTTAGGGCATTTCCCTTCGATAAAGTGCGTGTTACGCGATTTTATAGCTTATTTCATTTCAGTAAGAAGGATAATCGTTAAGTTGTAAATGATCTTTTACGTCGGTAAGATTGCTGCTAAATCCGAGAGAATCTTATTTCATTTCATCGAATCATGTTGGCGTTAATGAAATACCTTAATAAAAATGAATGATTATTTTCCGGAACGAAAAGAAGGAAAAGCAAATAAAATACTTTAATATAAAAAATTCGGCTTGTTAAATGAATACTACCACTCCATCTCATCCAATGGATCTCGTAAAAGGCGAGTAAGGAATTAAACTGCACTGTGCACCCAACACCGCATGGTGGCGATGGGCTCACCACCTATCACACCAAGTGCATTATATTGTTTTGGTGAAACGCGGATTGCGGCGGTCATCTGTTTTTGCAGTGAGTGCCCAGTCTCTGACTCCCCCTAATGGGATACAGTCGTGATCTTATGTATGTATGTATGTAAAAATATAAAGGCAGTTGGTCTTTTTGGATTCGTACGGCAAATAACAGATGACAACTTAAAGTAAGAAATGACAGAAAACATAGCCGGAATAGGTTAGGGGAATTTTTGACATGTAACAAGTTCTGTCAAGTTTTTTTAGTAGCGGACTTCTGTTCTGTTACATGTATTTTCATTGTTTCTTAAAAATAAAAAGATTTGCAAAATTAAACTGTAATTAAATAAGACGTAATGTGCTTAATAAAGGAAATAAAGTTAATTGGCTAAGACCCGCATGCAAAATTTACAATGGTGTGTATTACCTAATTTTTGAAGAGCACCGCCCGCCCTCCCTCAATAGCATGCACATGCAAACTAATACCGCCACAGGGAGCGGCCACCAGATACCCTCTATCACTACAACACTACCACTAGGCAATATGCACACACCCACTGAAGTCGAGAACGCACCACGTGTTTCGCCTCAAAACGAGGCATTATTAAGTGGTATTGATTGACTCTACGACAGTCAGCCGTCGTGTCGTCTGGTAGCGGCGAGTGGTGCAAAAACTAGGTAATACACAACGTGGGTCTTAGACAATTAACTTTCTTTCCTTTATTGTAATGGATTTCCGCAAAGTAACGCCTGATCATATTAACTAAGTAACAGTACCTAACTTATTCTGCCGACAAGCTACGGTCGGACAAATAGCGCTGTGTTTCGTCTTGAAGGTCATTTATGCTAGATTAATTTACAGGGCATATGAGACTTAAGAACCGATGTCTCAGTGCGAGTGTTACACGAAACTTTCCAACGCAAAATCCTGGGGTTAACCGACTCCCTATTTAACTGCTCCCCTTCCTTTCTCCACCAACCTTGTAAATATCAATCCTATAATTTTAAGCTAAATCGTAATGAATTGGTTTTACAATCCATAATTATAAAATTTGCTAAATAACGGAATTGTATAAACTGCCGTGTGTTGGCGGCTCGTTAAAAGAATACTACCACTCCATCACATCCAATGGATCTCGTAAAAGGCGAGTAAGGAGTTAAACTGCACTGTGCACCCAACAGCGCATGGTGGCGATGGGCTCACCACCTATCACACCAAGTGCATTATATTGTTTTGGTGAAACGTGGATTGTGGCAGTCATCTATTTTTGTAGTGAGTGCCCAGTCTCTGACTACCCCTTATGGGATACAGTCGTGATCTTATGTATGTACGTAATTATAAAATTTCCTCCTGTAATACGTAACCTTCACAAGATATTCATAATAAATAATTAAACATACAAAGTCTACAACCAGTGCGTGTTGCCAGTGATGACATACGGAACCGAGACGTAGTCCTTCACTGCAGGCCGCTGGAGGAAGCTCAGTGTCGCTCAGCGAGCTATGGAAAGAGCTATGCTCGGAGTTTCTCTGCGTGATAAAATCCGTAACCATGATATCCGCAGCAGAACTAAAGTAACCGACATAGCCCTAAGGATTAGCAAGCTGAAGTGGCAATGGGTCGGCCATAAAGCTCGTAGAATCTGTAACCATTGGGGAAGAAAGGCTCTAGAGTGGCAACCTCGTACCGGAAAACGCAGTGTAGGGCGCCCGATTTTGCGGGAAGTCGATGGATGCAGGTGGCTCAGGACCGTGCTTTGTGGAAATCTATGGGGCAGGCCTATGTTCAACAGTGGACTAAGATAGGCTGAAATGATGATGATGATAATTAACAATAATTATGTTTATATCTATAAGAAATGCAACACTATTTGTTAATTACGTTAATATTTAATGGAATGTACTTTAAACTGCCAAAAATCCAATAAATTATATGAAAATCAAATAACGCAGCCTTCCATTATGAACCTCACGATCCTACGATTCACCTATATTGGCACGTTGGTCGTGAACGGGGCTTACTTTAAAAACAAATGCTTCAACTATGTAAACGTAAAGTAAAATTTCAGTCTATAAATGTCCAACTGCTGAGCACAGGCCTCCTCGCATTTCTGAGAGGGTTTTGGAGCTAGGAAGAATCCGCCACGCTGCTCCAATGCGGGTTGGCGGACCGCAAATGTCTTCGAAATATTTATTATTTCTAAAACATGCTGGTTTCCTCACGATGTTTTCCATCACCGCCGAGCACGTGGTAAATCAGCACTTAAAATGTCAATTAACAATTTTAGTGGTGCCGGCACCGGGAGTCGAAACCAGGTCACTCGCGTACTATGAAATTTAAAGCGAGCGCCTAGCCCCTGAGCTACCAAGGCTCCTTCGACTATGTACATTTTCTTAATTCTACTTATCACTAGTCGTTATTACAATGACCTTCTTGTAGCGCAACGCAATAACAAGTTTTCAAAGTGTAAGGTCGAGTTAGCGGAACGTTGAGGATCTCTCCGTGCAGTTAGACACAATTACATCCCTTTGTGAATTACTTCTGAAGAAGCCGAATGATAGCCGGCCGATAATATAAATTAGACTATACTTACTATCTTTTCATTTGTATATATTTAGCTTAAAAGAGTAAAGTATTACAACAAACAAACTGAAAATTTTTCGTCGTCGAGTCATCGTGCATCTAAAAATCCTAATACAGAATGATACCGGTGACAGGATTCCAAAGCCGGAACTGTCTAAATCAAAATAATTCCGACGTCGTGCAGAAGTGTGCAAACACTACTGTGTTTCGGTCTGAAAGACGCTGTCGTCGTCGTCGTCGTCGTTTCAGCCTATCAATAGTCCACTGCTGAACATAGACCTCCCCCATAGATTGCCACAAAAGTTTGTAGCTCTCGTTTTGGGGGGATTTTGCCATAGTTGCCACGCTTGGCAGACGGGTTGGCAACCGCAGTTTATTTATTCAGATGTTCCAGCAAGATGCTGCTGCCCATCTCCTGGTTTTCATTTACCCTCTGTCGACTTTTACGACACCCACGGGATGAGATGGGGTGGTAGATTCTCTTAGGCCGCTGTAATCTAGTGTAATGACTGGACATATAGGATCTAAGAACTGATGTCTCAGCGCAGGGTTGGGCCACACAAAAATCATGGGCAGATATTACATTTGCCATAATGTAATCTAATAGCGGGTCTCGTAGCTTTCTATATTAAAAATTAATAAATGCTATACCAAATAATCAATAACAGTTACATCGACATAACCTTTAAATTAATGTACGTATTGTATATTTTTGGAGTACAGTTAATCTCATTCATTAATGAAACGCTGTTAAACAAAATACTGGCGCTGTGCGAATTGCAAGATTAATGATATTACAGCAGTCCAGACAGCGGGCAATTTATTTAACCGGTGGCGTGCAATTAGCCTTTTAAATAATAAAGGTTTTAATAGAGGTGTTTTAATATTGTTTTATTTTAATTATTTGTATTCGTAGCTTCTAGAGAACACCAGCGCTGTGGTAACATAGTTTGTTGTAGCGAAATGCAGGCGTTGCCGTTGCATTTTTATTACTGCAATCCATTTTGAACATTACGTTTACTTGCATCTTACGTATGTACGAGTATATACTCGCTGACTCGCGCCGTCTTCGCAGGAAAGTTACTGTCACGTTAATGTCTGTATGGAGGAAAACAGCACCAGCACACCAGCAGCTTCTGTTGTGAAGCAGTAGTTTGCAAACATTACCTTGTTTCGGTCTGAAGGGCACGGAGAGCTAGTGTAATTACTGGGTATAAGAGACTTAAAATCTTAAGTCTAAGCGCGACGGGCGCAGTGTGGTACCACATAGAATTGTTCTGATTGATACAGCATTTGCTGTGGACTGACGTTGCACTAACCACCAGGTGAACGTTTCGTCGTCAGGCCAATTTCACCTATTTTTTTATTTGATAAAGTGACGAGACGAGCAAAAAGTTCACCTGATTGTAAGTACAACATCTGCCCATAACAAATGCTGTGTTACACAGATCATTGCTGTGTGGCACCACACTGCGTCCGTCATTCTGAGACATCAGTTCTCAAGTCTCACATGACACCTACCACCTACTGTTATATAAATTTAAAATCAACAGCAAGATGAAGCAAGTATTAAAAACGACACTCTTTACAGACGATAACATAAACTACCTTAATACCTAATATAAAACTTTGAATATTTTTAGCCGTGTGGTGGCGGCTTAAGGGAATCCACCACCCCATCTTATCCCGTGGGTGTCGTAAAAGTCGAGAGGGGAAAAATAAAAACCAGGAGATCTAGCAGCAACATCTTCCTAAAACATGAATATGAATGAATAGATAAACTGAAAAACACCTGCCAAGCGTAGCAATTATGGCAAAATCCCCCAAAATGAGAGCTAATAAATTTTGAGACAATCTATAGTACAGACCTATGTTCAGCAGTGGACTAGTGATAGTCTAAAATGATGACGACGATGATTTTTAGTTGTTTAAATACAACTAATGAAAATAATTATTTCACTGCAGCCGAAAACATATCTTACTCTCAGATTCGTATAATTTCTTAATTAAAGACACGATGGTAGGTACTCCACCCGTAACGTCTCGTTTCCCGTGAGAGCCAAAAGATGGAAAAAAGCGTGAATGTATGCAGTATAGAGTTGCTCCAAGTCTGGACATTTGGGAATATAGTATTCAATGTCTGTAAAACGCAACTATGATACAAGGAGTAATCCTAGACATATTTATTTATTTATTTATTTAAGATTTTATGCACATGTGGTACATATGGCGGACTTAATGCCTAAAGGCATTCTCTACCAGTCAACCATAAGGCAAAGCAGAGAAAAACATAATATGATAGGCGGTGCAGCGAACAATAACAGAGTAAAAAATAATTCATTATCTATAAATATAAATACATAAACTATAAAATATATTCATGATTATACCAATACATACATATACACAGATATACATATATATATATATATATATATATATATATATACATACATACATACATTATAAGTAAACACACATACACACGAATAAGAGAGAAAAATAGAATTCATACTTGCAGCGACTTTTTAAAATATTATTATTAAACTTAAAAATGTAAAATGTACTATATTATTTGTATTTATTCTTAATCTGATTCAAGTTATTTCTTACTACGCGTGTGACCTGGGTTCGATTCCCGGTGCTGGTACCACTAAAATTGTTAATTGCAATTTTAAGTGTCGATTTACCAGTCGTGCTCGGCGGTGAAAGAAAACATCGTGAGGAAACCTGCATGTCTGAGGAATAATAAATATTTAGAAGACATGTGAAGTCCGCCAACCCGCATCGGAGCAGCGTGGCGGACTCTTGCCGGCTCCAAAACGCCCTCAGAAATAGAAAGGAGGCCTGTGCTCAGCAGTGGGACATTTATAGTGTTTCTTTACTTTACTGGTGGTACGATGCAGGAATCCGTCTATGATGGTACCACCCCAGGGCCAGTTATTCTGTCGTAAAGCAGTAGTGTGCAAGCATAACGATGTTTCGGTCTGAAAGGCACTGTAAGCTACTGTAACCATTGGACATATGAGACTTAAGAACTGATGTCTCAGGGTGACGGACGCAGTGTGGACACAGAAATGTTCTGGGTGACACATTTGTTATGGACAGACGTTGCACTTACCACCAGGTGAAGTTCTTGCTCGTTTCATCACCGTAACAAATAAACAAAAAAGTTTATTGATATTTGTGAAACGCTAATTTGATAAAAATTATAGCAAATATCAGTTACGCAGAAAACCTACTTCATTCGGACCATTACAGTTGTACTCGTATCATCGGGCGCTCTACACGGCTACAGAGCGACTGGCGATTAATTGAGGGCGGCGTGGCGATGACGTGAAGTGGATCGGACCATCCAATTAGCCACGGCTTCGAATACGCTGAATATTGGCTTATTGCAGGACTATACCGAAAATTATCTGTCGTGTCAAATTTTAACGCAATGTACCAGACGAGATATAAATACAAAGGAATTGAAAACCATCGCGACACTGAGAAAGAAAAATATTAATAAATCTTCTTTATAATTTTTTTTATACAACTCTTCGTAGCAAAATCTTAATGAAAACTAAATATCCTAATGATAAACACAAGCCAATTATAAAGAACCCAAAGAATATAACAAGAAATGGGACGCAGGAAAATGCTATTCTACTACTTCAAATTAAATTTTTTTAACAGACAAAAATTATAACAAAAATTTTTCCCATTAACTTTACGTTTTATACTTGCGAGCAAAAATTTGTTTTTTAAATATTGATTAAAATGTTCACACCACATACTTACATACACGGTTTTGTTCCATGTAGGGGGTAAGCAGAGACCCGTGGTCCAGTTTTCGCCCCTGCAGGAAACTTGACGTGGGAGGAGAACCAAATCGCCGCCTTTTTGCACGCCGCACGACGGAAAGAGGTAGACTCTGCCGGAGTACCATACCGTCTAATACCGAAACGTTACGACTTTGTGATGTGTTCCGATATGATTAATTAGACAACGATACCCATTCCATGATCCATCAATGTTAAGAAAATATAAGAGCCTGTAAATGTCACCTTCAGTACCTTACCTTCGTTCCTTATTTATATGGTTTTAAAATTGGCAATGTGGTATGTCTAACTTTAAATGTTATTGACATATCTCAGGTACATAATGAAATATCTGATTTTCTCAAGATTTTCTTCACCGGCTAACATTTCAGCAACAAACGATTCTGTTCCGCCGACACCGGGGAATCGAACCCAGGTGATTGCCGCCCGGACACTAACTCCTCGGCAACGCGAAACGCAACAAAAACTGTGCACCTGTCCTGTAATGAGGACACGTTTACACGCGTAACACCCACATCTGAAACAAATATCTGTCGGCCAGACAAATATATGGCTCGAGCGGGATTCGAACCCTTGCCTCAAATCTCAGAAGCCAATCGCTTAGACAGTGCGCAAAACAAGTGTCTAAATTACTTAAAATGCTAAATAATTTTTGAACATTTTTCCGCATCACAACTGCTCAACATAAGGCCCGCACCCATAGAGCCACAGTGGAGGAAAGAGCAACCGACGTCGCTCCAATTACAGCGGAGGCTAATTCTATATCCAATTAACGCTCAAATAAATGAGAATACCTCCAAACGGGACAAATATTAAACCTATTTAAATTAACGCGACTCGGTTAATTCCATAAACCAGTGGTGCCGTTTATCTGAATAGGTTTAGCCGCGTGCAAAACATCCAACGCTGTATTTACCACAGCTCAGGGAGGGATGAAAATAAACAAATAATATCTAATTATTTAAATAATTAGCGATGACTTCTCTTTTCCGTATGTTGATAGGGTAAAACTAAACTATAAGGAGCCGTGGTAGCTCCTTATTCCTTACTGGGGGTATGATTCCTATGCAGGAATCCGTCTAGGTAGGTACCACCCCAGGGCCAGTTATTCTACCGTGAAGCAGTAGTGTGCAAACATTACTGTGTTTCGGTTTGAAGGGCACTGTGAGCTAGCGTAATCACTGGGCATGTGAGACTTAAGAACCTATGTGTCAGGGTGACGGGCACGAGACGTTGCACTTACCATCAGGTGAACGTTTTGCTCTTTTCATAACTTTATGCAATTAAAAAAAAAACTCAGGGGCTAGGCGCTCGCTTTAAATTTCATAGTAGGCGAGTGACCTGGGTTCGATTCCCACTAGAAGAGACCACTAAAATTGTTAATTGCAATTGTGCTCGTGCTCGGCGGTGCAGGAAAATATCGTGGGGAAACCAGCATGAATGAGAAAAAAGAATATTTCGAAGACGTGCAGTCCGCCCACCCGCATTGGAGCAGCGTGGCGGATTCTTCCTAGCTCCAAAACCCTCTCAGAAATGAGAGGAGGCCTGTGCTCAGCAGTGGGACATTTACAGGCGTATAGTCTAAAAAAAGTAAAAGTAAAGTTTGAGCCTATAAATGCACAGAGCACAGAACTACTCTCATTTTTATGAGAGGTTTTTGAGCAAGGAAGAGTTAGCCAAACTGCTTCAATGAGTGTTGGCTGCACATGTCATCGAAATATTTAATTTCACAGACATGCTGGTGGACGTAATTGAAGAACAATTTTAGATGTGCCGACACTGGGAATGGTACATGATCTGCCACGACTATACAGCTATACGGCTAGGGAAAGTAGAAGGTACGAGAAAGATTTCTTCCCCTAAATGCCCGACCAGTAATGACCCATTCTTTCAATTTGAACAAAGTGTTTTGAAAGAATGTAACGTCCAAAAGGACAATAGTCAAAAATGGATCATGTCAAAAAAGGTTACCAGTACCAATTATTATTGAGATGCCATAAAAAAGTTAACTCGAATTTGACAACCCTACAGAATACCCGACCGGAGGCAAATAAAACAGTCATACAACGCCAGGAAATTAGCGATCACCGCGTATGGAATTAACACACGGGGCAGAAACACTGTAGGAAATGGAAGTATCCGTTTGCTTTGCGTATACAAATAATGACATTTTATGTTTTACAACAAACATTTTACTGTTGATCATGATGAGATTTGTTGTAGACCAATTTAAATAGTACAGTATAGTAGAGAACAAAGTATCCAAATAAGCATATCATCATCATCATTTCAGCCTATCCAGTCCACTACTGAACATAGGCCGCCCCCAATGATTGCCACAGTTTGTAGCTCTCATTTTAGGGGATTTTGCCATAGTTGCCACGCTGGGCAACCGCAGTTTACTTTTTCAGATGTTCCAGAAAGATGCTGCTCCCTCTGTTTACTTTTACGACACCCACGGGATGAGATGGGGTGTTAGATTCTCTTAAGCCGCATATAAACGGACAAAATTAAATGAGCCAAAAACAACGATAAGACATTGTTTAATACTTACTTTTACTTCTTTGTCAGTCTTTTTTTGATCGATTTGATGATCGGTTTTATTTTGGCGAATTGAGCTCATTCACTGGTTCAAATGAAACCGATCCCGAATGCAACCAGAGTTACACAGTATACCACCTAGTCCTGGGTTTTTACAGTCTGGTTGTGTTGTGACGGTCTCCGCGTCTCTGATATCCTTCTTGCCGACCTCCGATCTTATCGGGTTAGCAGGTGAAGACAAGTGAGTGCTTACCTGCTTACCCGATGAGATCGGAGCTGTTTGCGTACACGTTTTGCACTATAATATGTGCTGCGCAGTCGATATATTCCGACAGTATTTTGAAGTGGTCGGAAAAGCAGGTGGACATCATCAAATATTGCAAAAAAAAACTACACAGATAAAAGATATGTTTATGTTATTTCGTTAGAAAAGTAATTAATACATTTAAAAACCCTTATAGTAAAGTTGTTTCAAATAAATTATAATTTCCTCGGCGGGGCCATTCATCCCTCGCTTAATTGGATGTCATGCAACAAAATCCGAGATCTGCATACAATACATTATTCATGTTGGTCGTGTAACAGCGCATTATTTCACTAATTATAAGCAATTAACGATTTACATAATCAAATTTAAATAGGTACACTGGTATCCGTAATTATTTAATGTGTTATTTATGGTAAAACGCTGCTGTTTGTTTATTAGTTTGTAATAACTTTATGAGTAGCCAGAACGTATCTAAAAAGGCACGACTGGCTGTACATAGGAGGGTTCTGGTCCCCACACTTATGTATGGTAGTGAATGCTGGGTCTAGCGGTAAGACATGAAAGTAAGATTAATGCTGTGGAAATGAGAAGTATGAGAATTATAGCTGGAGTAACTTTGATCGACAAAGTGAGAAACAGCGTGATTAGGGAACGTTGCGGTGTGGTTGACGATTCAGTGACAAAGATAGAGAAAGGGTTGCTTAGATGGTTAGGACACGGAGAGAGCATGGATGGAAGAAGATTGACGAAACAGATTTATGAGGCGAGTGTGAATGGGAAAGCCGGGAAGGGTCGACCTAGGCGTACGTATCACAATCAGATCGGTGGACTTTTGAGGAAAGGTCACGTTAAAAGTACCCGCAACCGACGAGCGTTTGAAAACGCTAACGAAAGTAGAAGAAGCTAAAGATGTGTGTCAGGATCGTAGCAAGTGGACAGATGTGATCCCTGCTTTCCCCAATGGGAAAGAGCATGACTGTATGTATGTATGTAATAACCATAGCCACTATTAATACAAATAAAATATATTTTATTCTTAAGGATTTCTTCGAAAGGACTTACAACGCGAATAATATTATTTCAATATAGCTAAAATTTACGTATTTTTTCGCATTTTAATTTTTGTATTTATGCAGATGATTCGAGCGGTTTACAGTAGGTACCCATGGTCATGGGAGAACTAAGGTGTTAGAAGTCCAAATGATACAGTTAATCCGGGCTACTCCATTAAAAGTGTGCAGTCTGTGACCATGTCCACGATTATCCCAACAGATCAGATTTTATAGACTCCTACTCCTTGTAAAATAAACACCATTTCCTCGTAAATATTATTGGCTAGGCTTGAAATATAGAAACATCCTAACTTCAATATAGAAGATGCCTCACCGCCTGTTTGGTTTTCAATTTAATTTTGTTAATTATAGTCTCATTCTATAATTAACAAAATTAAATTAAAAACCAAGCATACGAAGCCGTGGTAGCTCAGGGGCCGGGTGCTCGCCTTTAATTTCATAGTACGCGAGTAACCTGGGTTCGATCCCCGATGCCAGAACCTCGAAATTTGTTCTACAATTTTAAGTGCTGATTTACCCCGTGCTTGGCGGTGAAGGAAAACATCGTGAGGAAACCTGCATCTCCGAGGAATAGAAATATTTCAAGGATATGTGAAGTCCGCCAACCCGCATTGGAGCAGCGTAGCGAACTATTCCCAGCACCAAAACCCTCTCAGAAATGAGAGAACGCCTGTGCTCAGCAGTGAGAGATTTATAGGCTATTATTTTACTTTTATACGACTGCAAAATTCCATGGCAGCGTAAGCACGTTTTGAGTAGATCGGACCGAAACTTTTAGACAAAACCTGCCAAAAGCCGATTGCGAAATGTGGTTATTTTGCCCAATCTTCCCAACTTGAGACAGATTCGTGTGACATAAAAGATTGTTTAGATACTAAAAAAGTAACATTCATTCGATTTTGCACAAATTCAGTCGCCAGAAGTCGTCTGAAATCAGGAATATATAGGATTCTGTTTATTTTCATTAATTTATGTAAGTTTATATAAACGTAACAGTTTATACAAAGATAACTAAATTATATTATTCTATTACTCTGTTCTTCAAACGTTACAGTTTACACAAATATATTATAGAGTTACTATAATAATAACTGTATAACAGTAAACTAAGTGTAATTTTTTTTTCTTTGGTATAATTACTTATTGTCTATTTTTGTCTTAGTTGGAAACAGCGTGATAAGGGAACGTTGCGGTGTAGTTGAAGACGTAGTGAAAAAGATAGAGAAAGGGATGCTTGGATGGTTTGGACACGTAGAGAGAATTAATGAAATGAGATTGACGAAACTGATTTATGAGGCGAGTGTGAATGGGAAAGTCGGTAAGGGTCGACTTAGGCTTACGTATCACAATCAGGTCGGTGTACTTTTGAGGAAAGGTCATGTTAAAAGTATCCGCAACCGACGAGCGTGTATAAAAACGCTAATGAATGTAGAAGAAGCTATAGATGTGTGTCAGAATCGTAGCAAGTGGACTGATGTGATCTCTGCCTTCCCCAATGGGAAAGAGGCGTGACTGTATGTATGTATGTCTTTACCACCGCCATCCATGAACATCAACATTTTACTGGTGGTAGGATTCCTATGCAGGAATCCGTCTAGGTAGGTACAATCCCAGGGCCAGTTATTCCGCCGTGAAGCAGTAGTGTAGTGTAGAGAAAATGCCTAAAGGCATTAAGTCCGCCCTTTGTATCCCTTTATTGTAAAGGAAGCAATAAAGAGTTAAATAAATAATAAATAGTGTACAAACATTACTGTGTTTCGATCTGAAGGGCATTGAGAGCTAGCGTAATCACTGGGCATATGAGACTTAAGAACTGATGTCTCAGGGTGACGGTGACGGGCGCATTGTGGTGTCACACTGTTATGGGTGACACAGCAATTGTTATAGGGCAGACGTTGCACTGACCATCAGGTGAACGTTTTGATCGTTCCGTCACTTCTATCAAATAAAAAAAAAACATCCGTAATACCAGCGGAACTACAGGTGCGTTGCCGGACTTTGAGAACGAGTTCAGAAACAAATTGGATCAGTTCATGAAGGTCCCATAGTCGCATCAATTCGACAAAACCGCTGGTGGCAACATGTTCCACAAAGTGGTCGTGCGTGGCAGACAATTCTTTGAGAAAAGTGCAGTGGTGGAATGCCAACCACCAAGATGATGAAGATGAAATTTAGAAATCTGCCGAAATGTACAACGGTAAAACTTAGGAACCATATATACATAATATTATGGTACAAAGATAAAATTGTTTCTATTTGGTACAGGACTGTTTTATAATTTGTAAATAATGAATATGAAACTCTTATTTACGTCAAGAAGTGCTTGAATTTAAATATACAAACTAGCAACACTGAAAGGAAACAAATAGAGGCATTCGACAAGATAAAATTAACGGTACGGCGTACAGAATACACACGACCTCGTAAATTAAGACCGAAATCAAAACATCAGCTTGCTTTGTGTATCTAAATTAAAATGTCCATATTTAAAAAAAAACAGCTCCGAAACTTTGCTAAAATTCGCAATACAGAAAATAACTTTTGGCAAAAAATGACTGTAGATTGCAAAATTTAAATTAAAAAATTTCATAATAACATTCTTAGAATAATACTAGCTGTTCCGCGCGTTTATATATTTTCGGTGATGTGATCGCTGTTAGCCTTTTGGCTTTTACAGCTTCATCGGATGCTGTGCTCGCGGGCCCGGGGCCCGCGTGCCAGGTTTGGTTTGACCCAAAACATATATACATAAATATTAACTCCTACTAAACATCTAAGTTCGGACCGTTGCGTTCGCTAGCGTGCTTGCGCTACAGTGAATATCTCCATAAATTTATTATATGAAGTCATCTAATGACCGTCCGAGGGAGACTGCGGGCCTCCGTTCGGACTGTCGACTTGTGTGTCGGAAACTCTGGGCGGTGAGAACCGCCCTGGAACACGGGTGTATCTGGTGTACGCGGTGTTATGGACGATAGCTGCGCGCCGCTCTCTACGGCGGTCGCGCGACGTTGTGCGTGTGATGTTGAAACTATTAACTGTGTGTACAGTGTTGTTCGGATCGTGGCTGACCGTATCGTGGTCAGGGAGTGCTGAGACGTCCGTGTCGTCTAGCACATTTCGCGGTCGACGTTTGCGTTCGGTCGCGTTTTTATTGCATCGATAATTAGCTGCTTTAACCACCAGCGGGTTTGGATGAACCGCGGCTTTTTCGAAAAACCGCCGTGATACTTCTCTGAAGTGTTCAGAGAGTACGGGCATTTCACAGTCGCTGTGAAGGTCGACATTGCGTTGGTACCAGCCGGCTCCGGTGGCACTTCGCAAGAATCTATTTTGCACCGTCTGCAATTTCTTTATATGATTGCCCGTCGCGTGTGCGAACGCGACGCATGCATAGGACATTACGGGTCTAATGCATGTCTTGTAGAGGCGAAGTTTGTGTCTTAAGCACATTTTGCTTGAAGAGCAAGTTAACGGATATAGACGGCTTGCGATAAAAGCCGCCCTGTTACGCACGTTCTTAATGTGAGCAGCGAACGACATCGCTGCGTCTAACGTGACCCCGAGGTATTTGACGCTCTTTTCCCAGGGAATAGGGCGTCCGAACAGGGTGATCGAGCCTAGCTGATTGTTGCCGATTGTGTGGTAACGTCTAGCTGGCTTAGGCGTGCCCCTCGAGAAGTATATTGCTACACTTTTCTCGGGGTTAACCTCTATTCTCCATTTCCGGAACCATTCGCCTAGGCGATCGGCTGCGGCTTGGAGCTGAATCGTTATGCGGCCCTTGTGCTTATCGGAATAATACAGGGCCGTGTCATCTGGGAAAAGCGCAAGATTGACTTTAGGGTCTTTAGGTATATCGCTAGTGTATAGCGAGAAAAGGAGTGGAGAGAGGCAGGAGCCCTGAGGGACACCCGCACGGAGAGGGCGGCTTGAGGAGCGCGTTCCCTCTACCCGGAAGCGAAATAGGCGATTGGACAAGAAGGCTCGTATGATGTTCACGAGTCTGTCCGGCACTTTTGTGTGATACAACTTGTAATACAAGCCGTCGTGCCAGACTTTGTCGAATGCCTTTGCGACATCGAAAAATAAGGCCCCTGTGCCTACTGGCTTAGGGCGGTCGTGAAAGTTTTCTAATATATGCTCCGTTAGGCGGTGCACTTGATGGGTACACGAGTGTTCGGGGCGAAAGCCGAACTGCTCGTCTGGAAGGATGTTATTATTTAGGACGTAGTCTTTTAATCGACTAAGGATTATTCGCTCATAAATCTTGGCCATCGAGTTGAGGAGAGTTATTGGGCGATAGTTGGACGGGATGTTCTTCGGCTTGTGAGGCTTCGGAATACCTATAACGTCCGCTTCCTTCCAGTCGTCCGGGAAGGAGCAGCTGGAGAGGAGCGCGTTGAAAATACTGACTAACAGACACAATAGCGGCGTAGTTAGACATTTGATCACCCTGTTGTTTATGCCATCGAGGCCGGGCGCGGATCGGTTTTTAAGATTTTTAACAATCTTCGTGACTTCGTCGAGAGTCACTGGAGTCAGTGGTTCGCCCACTGGTGGTATGGCAGCCCTGCGTTCGAGTTCCGCGGCCACCTGCTGCAGGTGGTCGGGATCCGCAGGCGCGAGAGACGGAGTGCATTGGCTCTCTAGACTGTCTGCAAGGCATTCGGCTTTTTCGCTGTCGTCGAAGGCAAGCGAGTTGTCGTTCGATCTAATAAGTGGCGGCATGGGTGAGACCGGCTCTGCTTTGAGAGATCGTGCCAACTGCCAGTAGGCAGTATGCGACGGCTCGATTTCTCCAAGCATAGTGTCCCAGCTATCTTTAGTGTACTCAGATAAGCGCTCTTTAACATCCCTTTGTAGGAGGCGCAGTCTGAGTCTATTCGCGTCTGTTCTATATCTGTCGTGCGCTTTGGCCGCACGGTTCTTTTCTCTAATCAGGCGTCGGAGGTCCGCCGGTAGATTGCAGCGTCGATCGCTCGACACCGTAACCGTCCGGGAGGATTCTCCGACGACTGTTTTGAGATGACCTGAGAATGATTTTATCGCTCGACAGGCTACCTCTGGCGAGTCGATAATATCTGGAATTTCATCCAAGTGCTGGGAGCTCGTAGCCTCGAGTTTGACCCCGAGGGTACGCCAGTCCACAATGGTTTTGGTCTGTGTGACCTCACCATTTGGCCGGCCCAGCTTAAAAATGACCGGACGGTGGTCCGACTCAAGTTCGTGAAGCGTAACTATAGAGTCTATTTCTAAGTTCACGTCCTTAATAATGGCTACATCGAGAGTGTCCGGCCGCTGATTTAACTGCGTCGGAACTCTGGTTGGTGTTTCGGGAGCTATAACGTTTACGTTATGGCTCTCCGCTAATCTGTACAGTATATTACCGTTTGTGTTATTTGCGTTGGAATTCCAACTGCCGTGCTTGCTGTTCAAGTCTCCGGCGAGAATAACAGAACGGCCTAAATCTAGTAGGGATTTTAGGTCTGATTCTAATAATTGTTTGGATGGCGAGAGGTAGACTGATGCTAGTACAAGCGGCCTATGGCCGGTCATTGCTAACCTACACGCGGAAGTTTCTATATTAACTAAGTCGGGTGTATCGAGCGCGATACAGTGCAAGGACTTTTTATAGTAGATCAGAGTGCCGCCTTTCGCGGTCGCTCTGTCATTACGGATGCATTTGTAATTGGCAATCTTTGGATCGCGCATACTAGGTTTTAAGAAAGTCTCTTGCACTAGCATAACGTCGATGTCGTGGTCACGAAGGAAATTCGCGACTTCAACTAACTGCGTCTTAAGACCGTTTGCGTTAAAATACGAGACAGTCAGAGAGCGTGGTTTAATCCTACCTATATGGGACGCCATTGGTAACAATTAAAAATTTTATTTTTCGACGCGGCGCGTGATGTTTAGGCGCATTGATACGTCCAAATCGCGTCGATGACGTTCATGTGCTCTACGGTAGCCATGAGTCGGTCTTGAGGAGACTTTGCTTCGCGGATTTTGCGAGCTAAAGTCGAAAGTTCGGCAACATTTATGCTGCGCATGAAGCCGCAGATTAGCGAGAAATCTGCGGCGAAATTTGACGAGCCCTGTATTTTGGGCGTTGCGATTTGAGGCGCGGGCCGTGAGGCGGCTGCGCTCTTTTGCGTCATGGGCAACGGTTTTGTCCATGCGTTCGTCGCCGGCGCGGCGCTCTGGCTCTTGCTCTGCCCGGTAGTCCCGTCAGCGGGACCGGGTTTCGCTGCGGCCGGAGCGGGCGCGGGCGTTTGTTTAGGCGCGGGTTTAGTCGCGGGCTTAGGTGTTTGTATAGGAGCGGGTGTTTGGGGCTGTGTGGCCCCGGGGCCCTTCCTACGGCCGTTCTTCTTGGCTCCCCTGCGCTTTGTACTCCTCGGCGCTCTGTTACACCCGCGGTAATTCGCGGGGTGTCCCAGCTCACCGCAGAGTATGCAGCTTGGGGGCTCTTGCGCTTCTGGCGTGCGAGCGCAATCCTGGGTGCCGTGATCCCCGAGGCATTTTACGCAACGAGGGCGGGCGAAACAATTTCGGGCAGAGTGTCCGTACAGTTGGCATCTGTGGCACTGGCCGATGATGCCCCTGTTGCGGGGTGCCTCAATAGAAAGGCCTGAAAGGCCGCAAATAGTCTTGATGTTAAAAACCTGCTTGCCTTCTGGAGTTAATTCCAGTATGGCTAGTATCAGGTCGTACGACTTCTTATTGTGTGGATGATGCATCCGATGCACCTCCAACACAGGTATGTTTTGTGACTTAAGGTCACTGAGTATGTGGCTAGTCTCTAGTTCTTTAGGCAGGCCCCTAATGACTACGCGGAGTCTTCGTTCTTCCGCGAGCGAGTACGTGTGGAAACTTATATTGTTTCCACGCAAATGGCTGGTGACGGCCCTAAAGTCGCTGACTGTGCTTAGGTATACGCGGATACCTTGCACTGCCGTCTGCGCCTTCGGGCACACAATTTTCTTGTTTGTCATCCAAAGTGACAGATTGTTCCATTGCGTTTTATCCTGTAGGATAATTGGCGGGGGAGCTTTGTTTAATTGGGCCGCGGGATGCGCGGGCAGAGACTTTTCAATAGTCTTGCGTGTGTTTGACACGCCCTTCTTGGCCGGGTTCCTTGAAGCGGACGGCGATGCGGTATCCGAGTTAGGCTCGGAGTCCCCTTTCGCGGCGCGTTTTTTCGCTTTGCGCGCGACGACGGTGAAGCCGTCGTCGTGAGCACTTCGGGATTCTTCGCAATCCATGTCGGATCCCTCGTCCGAAAGGGCCGCGGGCCCAACAATGGATTGCGATTCCCGGAAGGGAAGCGCAGGTAAGTCTGCTGTTTTATTACACCCCTTAGCGGGCGTTTTATTGCCTGCAGGTGCGTTCTTTACTGACGATGCCGACACGGTCGGCACGGTCGTTTTATGGCCGGTGATTATTTCTACCATTGTCTCGCACACAGGTGCGGATGCGTCATCGTGCGCAGGTGTCGCTACGGCGGATTCAAAGGCCGGCGATGCCGGGCCTTCGGAGTCGAAAGCTGGTTCGTGACTCCTTGGCTGGATTATAGCGTTCGGACGGACCGCTGCTACGTCGTCAGACTCCAGTAGGTATGACCTAAACTGGGCCCAGATTTCGGGGTGCGCGAGGCGCAGGAATTCGTCAAGACGCGCTAATACGATGTCGCTCTTGGTCGCCATTTCACTCGGGTGATTTTGGCGGTGTGTACACAAATGCAGAAAAATTCTCCCTACGTGAGCAGGGAGGTGTGTGCTATATTTACGTCACCTAATGCCTTACGCCTTAGGTGCGCGAGGGTGTGTACCTTGCTGTTGCCTAGTGCAACAAGCGGACACAAAAATACAAAGCCGCCTCTGAGGCGAGATATGTGTATGCACTCTACTCACGGTTTTCACCAGCAAGCCGACGCAATACAGGAACGCTCTCGCGTAACTTTCACGTTCGCACAACACCACGAGGCACAACACTTCCACTTCGAGGGACACGATA
Organism: Luehdorfia chinensis; assembly: GCA_019845155.1. NCBI lineage: Eukaryota > Metazoa > Arthropoda > Insecta > Lepidoptera > Papilionidae > Luehdorfia > Luehdorfia chinensis. Next base: position 2,223,146 of record JAHVAK010000415.1, read on the forward strand.
GATGAAGGCACGCACGAAGAAGAATAACCAGACACACCGCTACGGGAGCGGGTGTTGGCCACTATCCACAACTGTGACAACGGGCGTTTACAGACAACTGTCCATAACGAGTATGATTTTTGAGCTTGATTGCGCATGGAGCGCGGTCAAAAATAGGTCCGTTCTGCACCAGAGCGCGAGAACGAGTATGTCCGCGCGTTTCACTCGCGTCAAAAAACCGACCACGATCGATGATATATATATATACTTTCCTATTTGAATCGGATTTTGAAGTTTTAATTTTTTTGCGCGGAACCCTTATTATTTTTCTAAAATTAAAGTACACATAGTTGCGCGCTATAATATCAGCTATCTGTCAGTGAAAGTCCCGTCAAAATCGGTCTAGCCGTTTCGGAGATTAGCCGGAACAAACAGGTAGAGACGGACAAAAATTTTTAATATTGTTTTTTGTTAAGTATCGTAGATACTTTCATAAGCATTGAGTAAAAAGCTGTTATTTTGTTATAACAAACAGACACTTCAATTTTATTTATTTGAATAGATATAGATTACAGTCTATAGCACCATTCGTAATCATACTTACTAGTGGCAGAATTACTACTACTTTTGCTGGCGGTAGGATTCCTCTGAAGGAATCCGTCTAGGTAGGTACCGTCGCTGTGCCAGTTGTTCTGTCATGCAACAGTAGTGTGCAGACATTACTGTATTCCGGTTTGAACGACACCGTCTTCTAGTATTATTACTGGGCGTATGCGACTTAAGAGCTGCTATCTTAGGTTGACGGACGCTGTGTGTTGTCTCACATAAATGTTCTATGTGCCACAGCATTTGGTATGGGTAGACGTTGCACTTTCCATAAAGTGAACGATTTGCTCGATTCGTCACTTTATTCAATAAAAAAAAAACTTTCTTCTTTAAATAAAGTTAGGGAGACGAATCAGTACACAGTCCACTTTCCACAACTGTATGTAATATTGAGGCTTTTTTTTATGTAAGAGGGGGCAAACGAGCAAGCGGCTCACCTGATGGTAAGTGATCACCGCCGCCCATGAACATCAACAATACCAGAGGAATAGCAGATGCGTTGCCGGCCTTTGAGAAAGGAATAGGCTTATAGACAGATAGATAAATGGAATGCCTCGTTGCCAGTAAATGGGTTTGATTCTTTATCACTAACCACCCGAAACTATACTGCTTATAGCTTCTACTTTACGTTGGTATTCTGTGAGACCGTGCTACGTTTTCTTCGACCGTTTTTCGTTCGAGCCGACCCATTGACGTGCGGGCAACCAGTATCTCTTTGCGCTGATGCCCCATCCCAGGATTTCTCCTTTATAATAAGTCTGTTTTTCAGACGAATTTTACATGCGATACACAACCAAAGCCGAAAACCAATAATTTGTATTTTTACACAAATGTTGACTACGGCAGTGATTTGAACCGACTGTACAGATGACCACAAATGAATGTGCGTTCCTAACCCTCAATTAAATCGAAATATTATTTCAAAATTAAGTTAGAAATAGAAAGAGCAAGGTTAAAGTGTTTTTGTTTCTGAAGGAACAACTTGCCAAATCATAAGTTGTTATTAGAAATGATAATAAATGTCAAATCCAAAAAAATATTCCAAATTGTTTCGCATGTAATGTGAAAAGAAAATTATAATTATATAAATTATAAATTATTTAGTTCATATAACTAGATGCCCGTCATAGTATTTCATATTTTTTTTTAAGTTTGTACGTTATTGAGGTTTGAGTAATTATCTGTTGGCAAAATTTTTAACAGTCTGTGCGACTGTTTGACTAGAGACTATTACTTGTTTGACATTGGGTGTCCGGTGACATTTTGCTAGCTTTATGTATCATTCATGCTATCGTGACCATGACTTGTAAATCGATAAATATTTTTTTTTATAATATATCAATGGGGGATAAAAATAACAATAGAATGATTTCTGCGTTCTTTTATTTATCAATTTTAGATCGTGTTATCGTAATTAAAAAAAAAATCAACTTACAGTCGTAAACATAAAGAAACATGGCTACTTAGTCAGCAAGCCTGTTTTTAGTCACTTAGACCCTATTTTTTATGCTGAGTGTCTAACTTAGCAACAAAGATTTTTTTTGGTCCAGACATGCTCAATGTCATTATGAATGTTAACAAACGCAAGACTATTTTGTGATTGATATTGCCAGTATGACAATATTGAATGTTTTATTTTATTAAATTTAATGTTATTGCAACATATACTCATAATATACATTTAAGATTCCTCGCTTCTTCTCCATACAAACCTTATGTCAAATCTCACTCCGTCGTGCGCGCACTAATTCATAGATAGTACATTCATTCAATCATCATCATCTTCATCATTTCAGCTTATTTTAGTCCACTTTTGAACATAGGCCTCTAGATATGATTGATAGATATGATTCGAACAAATAATAGATTGCCACAAAACACGGTCCTGAGCCACCTGCATCCATCGACTTTCCGCAAAACCGTGCAGGTCGTCGCTCCATCTAGTATTGGGCCGCTCTACACTGCGTTTGCCGGTACGAGGTTGCCACTCGAGAACCTTTCTTCCCCAACGGTTATAGGTTTTACGGGCTATATGGCCGGCCCATTGCCACTTCAGCTTGCTTATTCTTAGGGCTATGTCGGTTACTTTAGTTCCTATGCAGGAATCCGTCTAAGTAGGTACCACCCTAGGGCAACTTATTCTGCCGTGAAGCAGTAGTGTGCAAACATTACTGTGTTTCGGTTTGAAAGGCACTGAGAGCTATCGTAATCACTCGGCATATGAGACTTAAGAACTGATGTCTCAGGGTGACGGGCGCAGTGTGGTGTCACACAGTAATTTTCTGGGTGACACAGAATTTGTTATGGGCAGACGTAACACTTACCATCAGGTGAACGTTTTGCTTGTTCTATCACTTTTATGAAATAAAAGAAATATCATCATTACGGATTTTATCACGCCGAGAAACACAGAGAAATTCATTCAGCAATAAGATAAAATTAATTTGGTCAGTAACATCGTCAAATAACTGAGCTGAGGCAATACAGCTATTATAGTAAAACGCTGAGTCGAATGTCTGTCGTGTTAAAAAAAAACTGACTCGTAAGTTCATTGTCTATTTTTATTTTACTGAACTGTAGCACGACTAAAACTTCGTTCGATCTCTGCAAAAAGGAACGCTTACTTTTAATTTTTTTAGCCTTAGAATAAAGCAGACATAGCATTAGAATAAAACGATATAAACCAACAAAAAATTATCTTATGCACACGAACACGTTTTAATCCTTTTAAATGAAACTAATTTTACGGATTTTATCGTGTTTAATTTTTACTATTTACAACCCGACGTTTCGAGTGCTTTACAGCACCCATGGTCACGGGGGGACTGAGGTGACAGATGTCCCTCAAGATGATTGTACACTGCAAGACTTCAAGACACAGTAAGCTCTTTCTGTGTAGATCGGACCAATAATAATAATTAAAAGCTGAAGGTACCCCGGGTTAACTATGACATCGGGACATCTGTCACCTCAGTCCCACCGTGACCGTGCTGTAAAGCACTCGAAACGTCGGGTTGTAAATAGTAAAAATTAAACGCGATAAAATCCGTAAAATTAGTTTCATTTAAATGTGTAGTGTTCGCGTAAATATAAGAAATCATTACGTTTTAATCCTAGTAACTATATAATACAAAATTATTTTACAAGACTTTATAAGAAGGGTAATTATAAAATTAAAGAATACATATATGATGATAACCCCTGGGTATGAGGTGATCGCTGTCAAGCTATTGCTACATATTTATATTTATGAAACTACTGTTTTTGTGTATTGTTTTTAAAAGACTAAAATGACATATTATATTCTCGCTGGGTTTGTTGCTGGTTCTTCTCAGGAGAGAGGCATTTTATTATGAACCAATATAGTTTAACAAAAACTGTAATAATCTATATTGAACAAAAAATATTCCATTATATTTATCGTTCATAATTTCTTTGGTAACCCACTACGGTGTGTAGCCTGTATTATAAAAGAGTCTGGAACTCCTTACCCGAAGACAGTTTCAAGGCAGAATTACAGGTTGCGGTGGCACCTTCCTAGACGGATTATCCTACTAACAGTAGAACTACAGCCGTGCTTTACCCAAACATCGAGCAACAACGTGTATGTTAATAAGGCTATAAAAACATAAATAAAAAAAAGTAATGGCATCATCATCATTTCAGCCTTTGTTACTGTCCACTGTTGAACATAGGCCTCCCCCATAGATTGCCACAAAACACGGTCCTGAGCCACCTGCATCCATCGACTTTCCGCAAAACCGTGAAGATCGTCGCTCCATCTAGTATGGGGTCGCCCTACACTGTGTTTGATGGTACGCAGTTGCCACTCGAGAACCTTCCTTCCCCAACGGTTATCGGGGAAAGGTTAGGTTTAACGTTAAGTTTCGGTGTATTAGTTACGTACATAATGTCAATACCAAGGACAAACAGAACCATGTAGTGCTAATTTATGGGGCGAAACATACGTTTTCACAACAAAATCACAAAAGAACAATACCGATAGTTTTAAAAAGACGTTGAAGCAAAGACTTTATATAGAGTTGTTATAACACAAAATAACACATAATTGATAAAAATGCCAATGAGGTGATCGCTGCCAGGCTGTTTCTGAATACTAATGTAATATTTTTTCAACATCATTATCATTTCAACCTATCACTAGTCCACTGCAGAACTAAGGCCTCCCCCATGGATTGCAACAAAAGTTTGTAGCTCTCATTTTGGGGGATAGTTGCCACGATTGGCAGGCGGGTTGGCGTCCGCAGTTTGTTTATTCAGATGTTTCAGGACGACACTGCTACCCATCTCCTGGTATAAATTTTCCCCTCTGTCGTCTTTTACGACATCCACGGGACGAGATGGGGTGGTAGATTCTCTTAAGCCGCTACCACTCAGCACTTTTTCTTAGCACTTTTCCTTATCAGTACCGCATATACTTTGATAATCATTAAGTAAAAAAAATTATTTTGTTATTACAAATATACACGTCAATTTTATTTATTTGTATAGATCAACATAATGCATAACTATAACCTCTGTACAGCATCACATTCAATACAAAATCTACGATCACGATAACAAAACTAACCTCGTCCATGTAGCATAATGCAGAGAACGACACCAGCATTTTCACTGAATCTTAATTGGTACCTAATTAACTTTCGTGCAACACAATGGGGTGGCCTCTCGTCTACAGCGGTGGCGGCCAGAACAGATGCTTCTATAAGACTGAGGGATGGTCGATAATGACTGTCAGCAAACATCGCTAATAACCTTGGTAACAAAGAGGCAACTTTGTGCTCAGCTTGCTTTCGCAGAATTGAAAAACGATAAGTTCACATGATGCTCGTATCTGACATGTGAAATTATATCAACGATCTGACCTTAACTTTAACCTTGTTATTTTTTATTGTATAAAGTGAAGAGACGAGCAAAACGTTCACTTGGTGGTAAGTGGAACGTCTGACCATAAGAAATGCTGTGTCATCTAGAACATTTCTGTGTGGCACCAAATTGTGGCCGTCAACCCGTGATATCAGTTTTTAAATCTCATATGCCCAGTGATTACACTAGCTCGCAGTGACCTTCTGACCGAAACACGGTAATGTTTGCACACTACTGTTTCATGACAGAATAACTGGCAATGCGATGGTACATACCTAGACCGATTCCTGCATAGGAATCTTACCACCAGTACGTAGTATTTTCTTTATTCTTCAGGAAATCTATGAATTACAGTTTTTATATTTGGAAGTTTTTTCTTTTTTTTTATTATTTAATAAAAGTGACGGAACGAGCAAAGCGTTCACCTGATGGTAAGTGCAACGTCTGCCCATAACAAATGCTATGTAAACCACAACAGTGTGACACCACAATGCGCCCGTCACCCTGAGACATCAGTTCTTAAGTCTCATATGCCCAGTGATTACGCTAGCTCACAGTGCCCTTCAAACCGAAACACAGTAATGATTGCACACTACTGCTTCACGACAGAACTACTGCTACCTAGACGGATTCCTGCATAGGAATCCTACCACCAGTAAAAAGTCTAACAAAACGAAGCAATTTCATATCATAAGACCGAGTTTTGCTCTGAAATGAAAAAAGTGTCCTGCTCCGTCAATACACTTACTTTAAACAAACAATAAGACGGCAAAGCCGTGAAAGGGATACACCGCTAATTTAATATTGAATACTTAGAGACAATATTGTAATTTTAAAAATACCTTTAGTAGGGAAACCCAGAGCGTAAATGACACTTAAGTAGTAGTGGTAATGGCACAAAGAAGCAATAAACAGTTTCCGATAAAATAGTAAGAACCACATATTATTTCTAATCATAATATCTCTAACAAATTGTCCTTCTGCCGGTGTACAATTCATTGGCCGTAACTAGTCTCGGCTACAACGAAATACAGCGTGGTGACTGTTCCTGTTATTAATAGAGCGAATGAAAAGTAAGCACTACTCACCAACTTTTCCGTACTTTTCAATAAACACTCACAATTATTTAACATACGAATATTTATATATATGTATATAACATTATCAATATGTTAATAAATCATATATAAGATTAATAGTAGAGGTCCTATCTACAGCGGGAATAAACTGTCTTATACTTCGGTAACTCTTTGTTTAACACAAAACATAAATTTAGCGCCGATATACCTGTCACGAAAATAAAGAAGTAATTTTTTTTTAATAATTCAGACTGGAACACTATATTCACAGAAAAACTAATTGAAAATTTTAGTCGATAAAAGCGTATATGTAATCTTTACAGTCCTAGTTTTAAGTAATGCGTTTGACAGTATTGCTATTGAATAGTAGTGTGCGTCGTCCTTATCAAAACTGGTTTCGTTACACTATGTTATTACAAGAGCTACGAAGTAACCAAGTTCAAGAGTTTCAACCTATACTAATTAGTTGTCTCACCCGCTATTATAGTGTACAATGAATATATTACATAGTGTAGGTATAGGTTGCTTCAGCAAACCAAAAACAAATAGGGAAATATTCTCAATATTTTTTATCGTGGATAGGTCAACGTTTCACTTGGTGGTCACGAGATGGTAGTCAAGTTATCCTAAAAGATGCCATTACGCCTTGTAGAACCCAATTATACTTATCTGTGAAGCCCGACGGTACCATCGGAACGGACGAAGTAAAACGTTATAAACGATTCCGAGGTACTTCTTTGGTTTTCCTTCCTTTGAGTTTTCTCTCAAAGATGAATTCATTCATATGTCGTTGTTTGATGGTAAACAAGAGATAGAGAAATAAATTACCTTAATACGGAAACGATGTTATACCGCCCGTGGTAAAGTTTTGAGTAACGACTCATTTTTAATTTGGATACCTTACAGTGACATTAGAAAATAAGTTTAAATCGGAACACCATTTAGAAGATTGGTTTATATCTCTAAACACCTCGTCTTGCTGTTTTTAATTTATTTTTTTTATGTTGAAAGTGACGAAACAAGCAAAACGTTCACCTGATAGTAAGTGCAACGTCCGCCCACAACAAATGCTGTGTCACCCAGATTATTTCTGTGTGACACCACACAGCGCCCGTCACCCTAAGACATCAGTTCTTAAGTCTCAAATGCCCAGTGATTACGCTAGCTCACAGTGCCCTTCCAACCGAAACACAGTAATGCTTCAACACTACTGCTTCACGGCAGAATAACTGGCCCTGGGGTGGTACCTACCTAGACGGATTCCTGCATAGGAATCCTACCAGTAAAAGATTCGTCCTTTATCCAGTCTTGAATATCCATGAACTAGAAAAAAATAATTAAGTATGTAATAGTAGTTCTGTATTGTAATGTTTTAACTATACGAGATAGTAACTAGATAAGGGTAATAAGGTTAGGGCACAATTGTAACTCTCTGATGACTCTGAGATAAGAGAATTCGCTTATTGAAGTGTTATAAAATTAAATGTTATATTACACGTATAATTTTATGCTACTCTTGAACAAACTAAACCGAAGTGTATATTTTGATTTTCATAAAACATCACCAATGATTAAAAATATCTGAATACTTCATATTATTTAGATACACTTAATTTTTCGCGTCGCTCTCCCTGTCCCACATCACCCGATTCCCAGACAGCCCGCTCTCAGTGCTGACATAAATTGCCTGCAGCCTTGTTTTCACACGTTCACGCGACGTAGTAATGACGTCGTCTTTTTCAATTACGTAGTATATCGTTTTTAATAATTTTTCATGGTGAGTTTAATACTACTTTTTTAAAGTTTGGGCATTTTCTGATGCCGATTGGATTACATTCAACAATAAAGTTGTATACTTGATTTGGCGGATGATATTGCCAATGAAAAGGGCTACCCTTTTCATTGGCAATATTACCCGCCAGATCGAGTGGTCTGATCTGGGCAGGACGTCTCCTCCTACTAGTAATATTTAGGTGTTGTATATATAGTGCGTATCTCAGAAAACTTTCATAGTGCGATTATGGACGTATGCGAATATTTCTTGAGCTTCTCATGTTGCGACATAGATGTCGCTACACTCGACATCTCTTGGAGTCTTCATCAGTTCCGATCGGGTAAATCGGGCTCGAGAACGGAATGAATAACAAATCTTATGGTCTTTGTGGTCCTATAGTAAGGTGATTTTAGCGCTAACATATCCTGTGCAATGACTTCTGATTATGAACCGGTGGTAGGATTCATATGTAGAAAACCGTCTAGGTAGGAACCACCTCAGGGCCAGTTATTCTGCCGTGGAGCAGTTGCGCGCAAGCATTACTGTTTCGATCTGAAGGACACTGAGAGTTACTGGGCATATGAGACTTAAAAACTGATTTGACATGAGCTGATGACAGTCTGAGGGTGACAAGCTCGTGGGTTGCATGGACAACGATTTGAAATTACACCAACAGTCTTATTAAATATATTTTTTTTCACTTCAAGTTTCATTTCCGTTTATGTTTTATTATGAAATCGACGTGCGACTAGGAAGAAGGGTTTATTCCAACCATGAGATTTGGTAAAATATACCGTCGTTGGTTTGATAAATACTTATTTTTTTGTATTCTAGATTTTGTTTCTATGAACGTCAATAAGCCGATCTTACAAACTATATCGTCTCACATAAAATGTGTAGAAGTAAAGTGACAGCCTATATGTCCCACTGCTGAGCACGGGTCTCGTCTCATTTCTAAGAGGGTTTTGAAGCTGGGAATGGTCCGCCACGCTGCTCTAATGCGGGTTGGCGGACTTCAAATGTCCTGGAACAATTTCTATTCCTCCGACATACAGGTTTCCTCACGATGTTTTCCTTCACCGCTAAGCAAGTGGTAAATCAGCAGCTAAAATAGTACAACAATTATAGAAGTGCTGGCAATGGGGATCGAACCCAGGTTACTCGCGTACTAATGAAATTAAAGGCGAGCACCAGGTCCCTTGGCTACCTTGGCGTACATAGCATTATTCAATACCACATCATGGGCGATAATTTCAGAAATGTTGTTGAAATTTGTTTTAATTACTAATGGGTTGTGCACTTACAATTAAATAATAAATAAAATAATTAAAAAAAATACTACTGTCTTTTTTTTTTTAGTTTTTTTTTATTTAGTTGGTCTGAGGTAAATGGTCAAAAGTTGAGGCACCTGGATACTGATGTTGTTAAGAATAACACTTGTCGCGAAATTTTAAGAGTCCTCCTAATAGCAACAGAATAAAAAGGAACTACTTAAAATATTTTTGTTTTACAAAAGAGAGCAATAGATATTATTAATACTGCATCTTTTAAATAAAACTAACTTTTACGGATTTTATCGCGTTTAATTTTGAACTATTTCTAACCCGACGTTTCGAGTGCTTTACAGCACCCGTGGTCCGAGGTCTGAGGTGACGAATGACCTGATGTCATAGTTAACCCGGGGTACTTTCAGCTTTTAATTATTATTTTTGGTCCGATCTACGCAGAAAGAGCTGACTGTGTTTTGAAGTCTTGCAGTGGTATGCTTGCTTTTTGATTTAATTTTATTAATTATACCCACAATCCACCGGCGATCCGAAAATAAATAATAAAAATAAACGCGATAAAATCGCGAAAAATAATGTTTTATTTAAATGTGCAGTATTCGCATAAATATAAGGAATCAATATTGTATCTGTTGTATCTATATGCGATAAATTAACGGAATCAAAAACTTAACTTTGGCCTTTCAACATGTTTACGAATATGAATTTACGCAGGAACTTAAATCACTTTAATAAAAAAAAAACTGATGTTCATAATGTACATACCAGGCAAAAACGCAAGCTGATAATTGCAGTTATTCGACGTCAAAACAAATAACGTGATTATTTTTCTGAGTATCTTGCGGGTTTTTTCCCTGACTAGAAGCATATTTTGCGAACTAGCGCACTTTGAAAATTGAATTTCAATAAATATTATATACTTTGGATTCCTATGCAGGAATCCGTCTAGGTTGGTACTAGGCTTCGGTTTGAAGGGCACTGAGAGCTAGCGTAATCACTGGGAATATGAGACTTAAAAACTGATTTCACAGGGTGTCGGGCGCATTGTGGTGTCACACTGTTCTGGGTGACACAGCATTTGTTATGGGCAGACGTTGCACTTACCATCAGGTGAACGTTTTGCTCGTTCCGTTCTTTCCTTATTTCTTTCATTAAATAAAAAAATAATACTTGTTTATCTCATCTCATCCCGTGGGTTTCGTAAAATTGGCAGAGGAAAAATGAAAAACAGGATGAGCAGCAGCATCTTCCTGGAAGAACTGAAAAAATAAACCACGGTTGCCAACCCGCCTGCCAATCGAGGCAAACTATGGCAAAACCCCCCCTAAAAGCTACAAACTTTTGTGACAATCTATGGGTGAAGCCTGTGTTCAGCCGTGTAATAGTGATAGGCTGTGGTGGCGGCTCGTTAAAATAATACTACCACTCCATCTCATCCAATGGATCTCGTAAAAGGCGAGTAAGGAATTAAACTGCACTGTGCACCCAACAGCGTATGGTGGCGATGGGCTCACCACCTATCACACCAAGTGCATTATATTGTTTTGGTGAAACGTGGATTGTGGCAGTCATCTGCTTTTGCAGTGAGTGCCCAGTCTCTGACTACCCCTTATAGGATACAGTCGTGACCTTATGTATGTATGTATGAGAAGATGATGATACTGAAATAATATACTACGAATAAATATAACAGTATTCTATACAACATAATAGTTTATTTTTACGATAAAATAATTTAGTTTCAAGAAAATAACCAAAGTATACGAGAATTCACATAACAGAACGTCCACAGAGACTAAGTCGCGAGAACAAGTTTGTAACAAAAAAATGTGTTAAAATAAATAACACACGGGTCCCTTTCAAAAAAAGCTGCACCTTACGTACACTGACACTAGTTCCGTCAGTGTTGACAACTTTTAAACAAAATACAAGCCAATAGGCGCAAACGGCGGGAGCGAATCGCTTTCTGCCCTTCTTTTTTTTAATGGACTAAGTGACGAAACGAGATTCACCTGATGGTAAGTGTAATGTCTGCCCATAAAAAAATGCTGTGTCGCCCAGAAAATTTCTTTTCGAAACCACACTGCGTCCGTCACCCTGAGACATCAGTTCTTAAGTCTCATATGCCCAGTGATTACACTAGCTCTCAGTGCCGTTCAAACCAAGACAGTAATGTTTGCACACTACTGCTTCACGGCAGAATAACTGGCCCTAGGTTGGTACCTAACTAGATGAATTCCTACAGAGAAATCCTACCACCAGTAAACGGGGGATTTGCGTCAATTTCAACAGCAAAAGTAAAGTAAAGTTTCAGCCTATAAATGTCCCACTGCTGAGCACAGGCCTCTTCTCATTTCTGAGAGGGTTTTGGAGCTGGGAAGAATCCGCCACGCTGCTCCAATGCGGGTTGGCGGACTTCACATATCTTCGAAATATTTTTTATTCCTCAGGCATGCAGGTTTCCTCACGATGTTTTCCTTCACCGCCGAGCACGTGGTAAATCAGCACTTAAAATTGCAATTAACAATTTTAGTGGTGCCGGCACCGGGAATCGAACCCAGGTCACTCGCGTACTATGAAATTTAAAGCGAGCGCCTAGCCCCTGAGCTACCACGGCTCTTTTCAACAGTACCTTGAGCGAATACAGCGGGCGGCCTTGTGGTGCAACTTTAACCCGAGCTAAGTCAGCCCGTCCAGAAGCCATGGAAGGCGCGATCGATAGCCGGAAGGTCGCAGCCGTGTGAACATGCAACCAACTGAATGGTTCCCTCGCCCGCAAATTATTGTCACTACAATTACAACGGATCGATGCCTATTTTAAGTGAAGTGATGGTCATTTGTTTCCTTTCGATTACTCCAACAAAATGTGTAAGTGTTTATTTTGAAAGGAGCCTCTTACCGCGGCCTTGCATTAATTATACGCACGTACGTAGTTTATCGCAATACTCAAAGTGTAAACCGTTCTACAGAACCAAGTTTTTTTTTTATAAAGTGATGAAACGAGCAAAACGTTCACCTGATGGTAAGTGCAACGTCTGCCCATAACAAATGCTGTGCCACCCAGAAAATTTCTGTAACTGGCCATGGGGTGGTACCTACCTAGACGGACTCCTGCATAGGAATCCTACCACCATGAAAAGTTCTCCTTATGAGGAGATTCTATGTTGGTCTGTACGTACTTTTTTATTTATAATTCCAGGTTATCACTAGTCCATTGCTGAACATAGGCCTCTAATTTAGGGGGGATTTTGCCAAAGCTGCAACGCTTGTCAGGCGGGTTGGCAACACTGTTTGTGTCTATAATTTTTTAATGTTTTCTTCGATTTCCCTGAAATTCCATCATAAGATCCTGACTTTGTGAAATTGGACCACGTCTGGGTTATACAGCTAACAAAAAAGATTTTTTAGAATTGGTCTACAATTGACGAAAATATCGGTGAAAATACATAAAAAAATCATAGAACATACATAAATTCGCCGTGTGTGGCAGCTTAAGAGAATCTACCACCCCATCGCATCCCGTGGGTGTCTTAAAAATCGACAGAGGGAAAACAGAGACCAGGAGACGGGCAGCAACATTTTCCTGGAACATGTGAAGAAAAGAACTACGATGTGCAACCATGGCAAAATTCCTCCCAAAATGAGAGCTACAAACTTTTGTAGCTATTGGGGGAGGCTTTGGTTTACCAGTGGTCGAGTGATAGGCTGAAACGACGAACAACGATTTACCACGTTTTCGGCCGTAAAAGAAAGCATCGTTAGTAAACCTGCATGCCCGAGAAATAAAAATATTTCGAAGACATGTGAAGTCCGCCAACCTGCAGAAGCGGAACAGCGTGGCGGTCTTTTCCCGGCTCCAAAACCCACTCAGAAATGAGAGGAGGCTCAGCAGGTGGCACTTACTGGTGGTAGGATTCCTATGCAGGAATCCGTTTAGGTACCACCCCAGGGCCAGTTATCCTGCCGTGAAGCAGTAGTGTGCAAACATTACTGTGTTTCGGTTTGAAGGGCACTGTGAGCTAGCGTAATCACTGGACATATGAGACTTAAGAACTGATGTCTCAGGGTGATGGGCACAGTGAGGTGTCACACAGAAATGTTCTGGGTGACATAGCATTTGTTATGGGTGACACAGCATTTGTTATGGGCAGACGTTGCTCTTACCATCAGGTGAACGTTTTGCTCGCTTCATCACTTTATACAATAAAAAAAATATAGGCTGTTACTTTTACTTTTAGAATTCAATTTCATTTTTTTATTCGATCACAAGCTACACACGACTTTACCACGCTTACCGAGCTACCAGGACTTTACCGTGGTAAAAAATTCTCCTAAATAATAAATAATATAAAAAAACTTCGGCTATACTGAAACACTTCAATATGTATAATTTTTCTCTAAAGAGATACTAAAGGCATAGTCTTTTCGCTGCTGACGGACGCCAAACTTAATAAAGTCGCAGTAAATAAGCAACATACACACTATCCGACGCTTAGTTTATCCGGACAGGCCGGTTAAGCTTCGCTCGTAAAACAAATCAATTACATTGCGGTCGTATTTCAGGGCGACGGCGACCGCGCCCGCCGCATCAATCAATCGCCGAAAGACCGGCGTAACGATGTCCGAGGCAGGTGATGCCCGGCCTGTTTGACCAGTGATCGATCTGTTCCTACCCTTATATGCTAATTCTGAAAAAAGACTCAATGGGAAACTCTATTAGTTTGAAGTTTCAGGTGTGCACAAATAAACCTTGAATGAGGATTAAAATCAAAACTTAGCAAATGAAAATTAATTGACGTTTTTTTTATATTGGGAAATATGTATCTCAATGTCACACATCAAGTTGCATTGCATAACAAAATGTATGAAATGACGTTAGAATCAGACAAATATCAGACAGTATCTGTAGTAGACCGTAGTGTATGTTGAGCTGTGTAAGTGACAACATTGCATTGGGTAAAAATCATAGGAGAATTGACATGATCGCGAAATGGTAGAATTTTTTAATTAACATTGCGCCACACTAGGATTTTACCTGTATTGTTTATTGGCTTTAATGTTGAATATTTTTGAAGGAGAAGAAAGTATGACGGATTTCAGAGTTCTGACTGAAGAAGGAGGAGTGGAACAAGTGAAAGAGTTTGTATATTTGGGATCAAAGTTGTCAAAGCAAAGAGTGTTGGCAGGAAATCAAGTTTATGGGGGGCGCTGCATAACTACAGTAGTAGCCAGAACATATCTAAAAATGCTCGACTGGCTGCATATAGGTACTACTGGTCAGCTCACTTATGGTAGGTAGTGAATGTAGGGTCTGGCAAAAGAAGCATGAAAGTAAGATGAATGCTGTGGAAATAAGAAGTTTGATAAGTAAAGCTGGAGACTTTGATGGGCAAAGTCAGGATCAGCGTGATAAGGGAACGTTGCGGTGTGGTACAAGATATAGTTACACAGATATAGAAAAGGATGTTTAGATGGTTTTCGGGCGGAAGATATTGCCAAAGAAAAGGGTAGCAGTAGAGGACGTCTCCTCCAACTAGTTATATTTTCTCATCATCATCATCTTTTCAGCCTATCACTAGTCCCCTGCTGAACAAAAGCCTCCCCCCTAGATAGCCACAAAAGGTTATAGCTCTCATTTTGATGAGTGTTGCCGTAGTTGCCACGCTTGGCAGGCGGGTTGGCAACCGCAGTTTATTTATTTAGATGTTTTAGGAAAATGCTGCTGCCCATCTCCTGGTATTCATTTTCCCTCTGTCGACTTTTAAGACACCCACGAGATGAGATGGGGTGGTAGATTCTCTTAAGCCGCCACGACACGGCCAGTTATATTTAGATGTTGTACATATAGTTCGTATATCAGTAACCTTCATAACTGGATTATGGAATTTATGAGATATTTCTTAAGCTTCTCATGTGGCGACATTGATGTCGTTACAGTTTGGTCTGTTTGGTCACTATGGTATTTGCACACAATGTAATCTCGATAGGAGTCCGTCAGAGTAGAAAAGCACGTCAAGAGATAAGTGCTTGTATAACGATGTGTCTTAAGTGGCGACGAAGTACAGACAGGCTTCTCTTGCAGAATAATAACATAACATGCAATGCTGTTACTGTACTGCTCGGGGGAACGCAACGGAGAGCTAGATTTTTTTGACTCGTACCAAAATTGCGGCAACGTGGTTCGGCACCCGTCACGTCTCGTTTTCCGCGGAGGCGAAAATTGGGCTGCGTGTGTGGTTTCTGCCTACCACTTATATGGGAGAAAAGCCTGACTGTGTGTGTCTCGTTCTTCCATCAATGAGGGCGTCGAGGATGTGTGTGGACATCGTCACATTCATCACCATCATCATTTCAGCCTATCACTAGTCTACTGCTGAACATAGGCCTCCCCCATGGATTGCCACAAATGTTTGTAGCCCTCTTTTTGGGAGGGACTTTGCCATAGTTGCCACGCTTGGCAGACGAACGAGAACAAACGATGAAAATAACTCGAACACTTAAATTTAATCGACCGAAGACAAAATGAGGGCGAGCCTCACTAATGTTAAACCAGTACCAGGTAGCTCGTGTGAAACAGGCAAATTAGGGTCTTCCAAGTGAGTAATCGGTCGCAACAAGCCGCTCAACCCCTTTATCGACCTCACCCGACCCAGCCAAACTTGACAACGTTGTAACAGAAGTTCAAAGTAAGATTTTGATAATTATTGATACACTGAACGAACTCACTGCACAGTGATGGCACTTACTTCTGATAAGAGTACAGGCAATTATGCCGTAAATGTACGGAAAGAATTCTTGTCAGGTTTTAATAAAAAACTTAAATAATGAAAAATACTGAAAATCCGTTTCGATGTCAAAATTGAGAGGTGAGATTTAAGCACAATTTAGTTACAAACATTTTGATGAGTTAGATCGGACTTTTTGAAAATATTATTTTGCACAACTTACACATACAAAAGTAATCGTATTGTTGTTGTTTTTTAAAGAACAGGACATTTAATTACAGAATTCAATAAATTGATAAATTGAGATTACATGACATTATCACTTATACCAGGGGTGCTCAAACTTGAACTGCTGGATCAACCTCAATATTGTTGGACTACGATCGATCGACTCTGAGATGCTGCAAGTATGTGTGATGCAGGATTGTCGTCTAGGTTACATTTATTGACCACCGCGTGGCTCAGTGGTCAGACTACCTGACTTCTAAGCCGCGGGTCCTGCATTCGAATCCCAGCCGGAGCCAACATTTGATCTAAAACATAAATTGTTGGTTTTCGGGTCTGGTTGTGTTGTGATTGTCCCCGTGTTTCTGACACTGCATCCTAGCCTACCTCCGATCTTATCGCATCAGCGTTACAACGTGTGCGGGTAGTTTAGTACGAGTGAGTGCCTCTGTGTTTGCGCGTACACTTGTGGCACTATAATATCTCCTGCGCAGTTGATGACTCTCGACAGAAGTCGGAAGTTGTCGCCGTGGTCGAATTCGGCTAGGAGAACATCAACATCATCATTCATGGCGTATATCGCGATCGAACGTTTCAGCGCCATTGCGTATAACTTAAAAATAAAATTACTTAATATAAACAAGAACAGGTGCACACTGTCAAAACTAAGTAATTAAAAATTGGCTGTATTGTTGTATGTCTACATAAATAATGTTTAATTATTTTAAGCGACTAAAAACTTCATCAAAGCGCTACTACGGCGCTAATGAATATAATTAAACGTCTACTTGGCGTACTAATGAGCTATAGCGCTCGTAGTATCGACCCGCCGCCGCCCGACGGTCTCCGGTTTCACAGACGCGAGCGGAACGACACACGTGAATATCTTCTGCCGGGGATATCGAAATCGTTAAGCTTCAGTGATAGAATGTTCTTTTATTGAATGGTGAAACTTTAGTGATAAGACCGCCCATAGTCCCGTTCATATTTTCTAATGTTTATGGTTTTGGTTTTTTTTTTAATTGTATAAAGTGACGAAACGAGCAAAACGTTCACTCTCATAGCGGAATTTTATAATACGTTTAGTAGGCCATATTAGCTTTATAATTATTCAGTGTACTATACTATAATAGGCATTTATCATAAATAAAATCACTAGTTTATTAGCTCTGTAGTATTAAGGTTAAAAAAATTGTCTAGTCCGCGAAGAAATAACAATAATGACGACCGCGTGGCTACCTGCTGAATCATGAGTTGATGATTGGTTGGTTCAAGTCCTAGGCGATGCCAATATTTTTATTTACTTATTTATTTATTTAAACTTCTATGCACTTAAGTTGTACATATGGCGGACTTAATGCCTGAAGGCATTCTCTCCCAGTCAACCATAAGGCTAAGCAGAGACAAACTTAAGTGCAACAGCAGAGATAAACATAATATATGTGCAGAAGGTTATAGATTCTGGATTTAATGTGATTCTGATACTTGTGATTGATCTTATGGCATAGTCGCTGCATCGTATACTACATCTGAAAATAATAGCTTTCAGCATACGGACTGCGAAACATGACGTCGCAGGACCGAGCCCGCCGTTCGACTACTGTCGTGAACCATCTCCTAGCACAATCTTTGAGGCTAAGTTGGAGTGGTCGGTGGGAGTCGGTGGGAGTACACCAACAACCTTATACGATACAAGTATATTTAATGACTTGGTGAGCCCCGCGTGTAGAAAGCCGACCACATGACTGCGCCATACTCAAGGACGCAGCAAAAGGTTTTATACCCTATAACTTTCTTCAATAAACGATCAATCTAATGTAAAAAAAAAAGTTTTCAAATCGGATTAGGATTCCGTGAGATTAGCGCCTTCAAACATACAAACTCTACAGCTTTATTATAATACTATAAGAGTTAGGTTAGAGGTTATCTTAATGTTTTGTCCAGCTATCGCCCGACCACTCACATCACTGCCTAAAGTTGATTGCACCAGACACGCTGGCAGACCTTCGCTATCTAATTATGATAATTAATTCACCGAAATAAAATCACTCTGCAGCTAAAACCCGTACATAGTCCACTTTACAAAACCGACACAGATCACAGACACAGCAAATTTCTACTGGTGGTGGTTCTGTCTAAGGTGTCATGTGAGACCTCAGAACTGATGTGTCAGAGTGACGGACGCAGTGTGGTGCTACACAGCAATGATCTGTGTAATACAGCATTTGTTATGTGTGAACGTTGCACTTACCATGAGGTGAACGTTTTGCTCGTCTCGTCGCTTTGTTCAATAAAAATATACAGCGCACAGAAGCAACGAACGTCGTCTAATTCGCGCATCTACTAAAAACGGCGTCAATCTTTCTAAATTATTTTATAACTTACTTTTACTTCTTACTCAGAATTTTTCAGAACAAAGAAACAATATATAAAGAATTTCATTTCGAATACAAAAGCATATATTCTTTCGAATCGCACTCCCTTAATCGTTGCTACTTGCACTTAATAACTTGCGCTCACTAGGATCAGTATGGAAAATAAAAAGGCGTTGTACATGTAGTAACTAAATGTCTTATATTAACAAAGAACCTGCCAACACGATTAATAATAATTTTTTTATTGAACAATATAACTTTATTCTGTAACATGTGAAAAGCCCTGTCACTTCATAAAGTATTTTTTTCAAGTAAATAGCACGATTTAACTGGAATAGTATTATGCTTTGACACTTTACTCCTAGTAGGATATAGTATACGTATGCAGAAAACCGCCTACGCAGGTCCCCACGGCAGACCTTACCAGTTATTCCGACACCAAGCAGTGACGTGCAAACATCACTGTGTTTCAATTATTGTAATTTTGAAGGACACTGAAGCTTTCTTTATTTTTCGACGTAAGAAATATAAATTTCGTTTGTCAAACGTCATTTCTTTATAATCTACCGCCGTTTCGAAATGAGTTTTCTCTGACGGAGAAGAAACTGACGAAAGAAACTCTGTAGGGGTCCCCTTTTTTGTAAATCCTTCTTTATCTTAGTCAAAAATACATTATAATTTAATTTACAAGGAATAGTTTTAAGGAAAACCAAAGAACGCTCCATGTTCAAATTATAGACAAGATTAATTCAGTTAATGTATAAGTAAATTATAAGCTCGTATAGACAAGCCTCCACTAACAGCATCTGTTCACAAGTATGACGCATGTGGCAGCGATCTCCCTCCTCAACCATTTCAAAGGGAAGTGGACGACCCGCCGCACGGCGCCGCCGCAAGCAGAGACATTAAAACGAGCATGACACTCAAGTCTACCAAACAAATTAACATTCGCAAGCAAAAGCGCACTTATAGTGTTCCACACGCCAATTTACAATTTTTTTGTTTATAAATGGTGGCGGCTCGTTAAAAGAATACTACCACTCCATCTCATCCAATGAATCTCGTAAAAGGCGAGTAAGGAATTAAACTGCACTGTGCACCCAACAGCGCATGGTGGCGATGGACTCACCACCTATCACACTAGTGCATTATATTGTTTTGGTGAAACGTGGATTGTGGCAGTCATCTGTTTTTGCAGTGAGTGCCCAGTCTCTGACTACCCCTTATAGGATAGAGTCTGATCTTATGTATGTATGTATGTAAAACATCACATTGTTATTACCTATCCCTACCTAAAAATGCATATTACGTAGCTGCTTACAAAATCATAATCACATTGTGTTATACATTACTTGATGTCTCCCTGGTTGGATACTTTCCATGCGTCCTCATCATTGAAATAATTATTCAAATTATGATAAGCTTTGGAGGACAGACTTTTTTTAATATAAGTTTTAAATTTAGACTTTTTAAGATTTACTATATCTTCTGGAATTTTATTATAAATACATGTACGTCATATCATTAAAAGAATTTTTTACTTTATACATTCTAAATGTTGGATTATCTAGTTCATTAGAATCTCTTAATTTTAAATTATGATTGTCACTATTCTTCGGAAATAGTGATTTAAATTTACGTACATGCATAATCTTTTTAATATGTAAAAGTTAAAATATTAATTTCTTTAAACAGTTCCCTTAGCGAATCACGAGAGCGCATATTTTAGATTGAGCGGACTGCTCTTAGTGGACTGCAGTGTAGTCCTTCACAGAATTTTCCAGTGGAAATATCGTGACATCTCACTATTAAAGGCAAGCGAGACACTTACCATCAGGTGAACGACTTTTTTATACCATAAAGTGACGAGCACGAGCATAACCTCACCTGATGGTAAGTGCAACGTCTGCTGTAAGAAATGCTGTGTCACCACGAGTCTCTGCGTGTCGACACACTGCGCAGGTCCCCTTGAGACATCAGTTCTAAGTCTTATATGCCCAGTAATTACACAAGCTCTCAGTGCCCTTCGGACCACACACAGTAATGTGTGTGGTCCGAAGTTTTTTTTTTCATGTGGCAACCCATTGAGCAACTTCAAAAAATTTTGCACCCGTAAATATTTTAAAATTTAATATTGTAAATCATAACTATCCACCTCAATTTTGTGTTTTCATCACTAATATTTTGTTAATATTGTGTACTGAGAGTAAATAAACTAAAAGTAGCTTATAGTTATAAACAAAATTGTGAAAGTTTATAAACCTAACTGACAGGTAAGGAACATAATTTAAATTTATATGTAATTCATTTGTCTCCCATTTCTATACAAATAAATAATTAATATTGTTATTCTGCTTTGGGCTTCTTTTTGAGTTGTTTATTGATAATTCAATTTGAGGTTAACTAACACAGCATATTTAGACCTTGCTCACTCTGCTACTTATCTCTTTGGTTTCTTATATTATTTACAATAAATAATAAAATGAATACCCACAAAGCCAAGGCGCGCCAGCTGGAGAACCAACTTCAACTTGCGCTCCAGGAACTTAAGGCATCCAAGGAGCAATGTGAGCACTTACTTAAAGAAAGGGATGACAATGAAAATGAAGTTGTAGTAATAATTAATAAAAATACTCAACTTAAACATGATATGGCAAGCCTGCATAATGAGTATTTAAGTATATTAACAGAAAGGGATCAGCTACAGAGAACTGTCACTGAGCTTGAACGGTACAGCAAGGAGTATGAGGAAGCCCTCAGTCTTATTGCTGCATTGCAACTACAGCTGCATGAGGCCCAGAACCAAATAGCATAGTTAAGCACCAATTTACATAACTTAAAAGCCTCACAGGCAGTCTGTTCGATGAGCTGGTCGATGGCACATCTATACAGAAGTCTATAGAGAAGTCTCCTAGAATTTCACAAATATTTGCAACGATAGATTTAACTAACTTCAAGATCAGTAGAAAAAATCACATGCAGTAAGAATAAACTAAAAAAGTATGTAAAAATTAACAAATTCATTAAAAAAACTCAAAAATTAATTAAAAACAGAATTAATACTAAAAACTATGTTAATTTATGTAAAGAAAAGCAGGATTTAATTGGAAAAGTAAAACAATATTCATTTGAGGTGGATAACATTAAAACATGTTATGAGGCTGACATAGAATGTATAAATACAATCACTACATAGTTCGCTTGATGTTATGACTAGTAAATATAAATCTACACAAAAAGAGATTAAGGAGTACATGCTGGCCATGGATGAGCTGGTTAGCTTATGTAAATATAACGAAGACCGTTTTGAGTCATTGCCAAAAACTCAATATGAGTATCCCGCAATCAATGCCAGTTCTTTCAGGGACAGTGTGTGTTAACAATGTAACAAATGATAAATACTCTTTATTGACAGCTGAACTCTGTGACAGTCCCATAACGAACAAGATTGAAACAAAAATTAAATGTAATAATAGTGAGAACAATGTTATTGTTTTTAGTGATGAATTGGGAAAAAATATAGGAACATTATTAAATAATTTTTTAAAATGACAACAAGTTACCAATTATTGCATGCCAGGAGCATCATTTAATGACATATTAAATAAAATTTTATTAGGTACTTATTGTCCTAATACTATATTAGTGTTATTAATACGGAGAAGGGGCAATGTTAACAAGAAACAATTATTGCAGTATTATGAATATTTGAACAATTTAAATGTAAGCAAAATTATCTTGTTTACATTGCCTTACATTCGGGGTATGCCACATGAATTAAATTTATTATGGAATAATATAATATGTACCAATAATTTAAATTTGACATGTAATTCTATAATGATTTCTTATATTTACGCGAACACTACACATTTAAATGAAACTAAGTTTACGGATTTTATCGCGCTTAATTTATTACTATTTATAACCCGACGTTTCGAGTGCTTTACAGCACCCATGGTCACGGGAGGACTGAGGTGACAGATGTCCTGATGTCATAGTTAACCTGGGGTACCTTCAGCTTTTAATTATTATTTTTGGGTCCGATCTACGCAGAAAGAGCTAACTGTGTCTTGAAGTCTTGCAGTGGTATGCTTGGTTTTTGATTTAATTTTATTTATTATTGGATCCCAAGCTGGTGGTAATACCCAACCATCTTCTCTATTGAAATTAGGATGTTTTTTGATTTCAATAGCCTCGCGAATCATCCTTGGTAGGAATCGGTGTTCTTTTGCAAGGATCTGTGGTTTATCAAATCTGATGTAATGGTTGGGATAATCCAGAACATGGTCACAGACTGCAGACTTCCTAGAACGACGATGCTTCACGTCAGCTATGTGTTCTTTGACGCGGGTTTACAACAAGCTTCGGGTTCCGTGCCTACGTAGATCGGACCCAAAAATAATAATTAAAAGCTGAAGGTACCCCAGGTTAACTATGACATCAGGACATCTGTCACCTCAGTCCTCCCGTGACCATGGGTGCTGTAAAGCACTCGAAACGTCGGGTTATAAATAGTAATAAATTAAGCGCGATAAAATCCGTAAACTTAGTTTCATTTAAATGTAATTCTAATAATGACAAATTCCATTTAATTGACATAAATAATTTATTCAGAAATATTTTGACTAATGATAGGTATTACCTATCCAAATATATATATTAAGACTGGTAGCAAATGCGCTATCTTATTGTTTATTTTTGAATACAGCCATGAATTTGGCTATAAATACATCTGCTTTTATTGAGCAGTCTCATTGTTTGACATTAAATTTGGAATCAGTTCCAAATAATTTAAATTAAGTAAGAAGACTATATAGGAAATCTCTAGCAATAATTTTGACATTATTAAATTAAGACAGTCATATGTAAATAATCGTACCACTTTAGAAAGTCTTAATAATAAAGATTGTATACACCTGGTGCATCAAAATATACAGGGAATTTTAGGCAAAGAATTATAAATTGAATTGTTTTTAAATAGCAATCATATTCATATTATGTGTATAACTAAACATTGGCTAAAAGATTATAATGTAATGTTTAATTATAGTAACCACCAGGTGGTTATTTCTTTCAAAAGAGAAAAAGCTTTACGTGGTGGCTCTTTAATACTAGTAAATAAATCATTGCGTTTCAAAGAACGTAAAGATATCGTGAGCCTCTCTGTTGAGAGAACTATAGAAAAGGCCTGTGTTGAGCTTGAGCACCTCATAGTTGTCAGCGTTTACAGACCCCCATGTGCTTTATATGATGATTTTGAAAAAAATATGGAAGAGTTTTAATTAAACTTAATAAACAGTACAAACCTGTTGTCATATGCGAAGACTTTAACATCAACCTCCTAGAAGCTTCTTCCATCACTATTAAATTTATTTCTTTGTTGCAATCATTCAATTTAGTTAAAATGTTTTTAGAACCAACACGTATTACTGAATCTAGTGCAACTTGTTTAAACAATGTTTTTACAGATGTTAAGCCTTTGCACCGATCCATAATTCACAAAATAAGTTCTGATCATTCTGGACAGTTAGTATCATTACCTTACATATTATGTAAAAAAACAAATAAGTAATAAAAAAATTGTGTTTGTTCCTGTAAATAAGTATCGTTTGGAGAAGTTTAGAAGTAACGTTAATAAAAAACTACTATTACTTCCTTATAAGAATAATACTGACTATTTATATGAAGTATTGTTTAACCTGCTGAGCAAGGAATTTAATTCAATTTTTACTTCTAAAACTATCTCCTTGAACAGTCGCAAGACTTTCAATGAATGGGCGACAGTAGGAATCCACAGAAGTAGGCAAAGATTGTATGAACTTTACAATGAAAGATCATACAATCATCAAAGATAACATTATCATACAATCATAGTAACACATTTAAAGAATATGTTAAAAATTATTCAAAACTATTTAAAAAAATATGCTCTGAAGCCAAGTGTAATGACACTTGAGCCATAAAATAAAGAAAGCATCAGATAAAATCAAAATGACTTAAGGGTTTATTGATAGTGAAACCGGGAAAGTCAAGGACCGAAATCATGATTACAATATTAATTTTAACAACAAGCTTGTGACATCTGATCAAAATGTTGCTACAGCCTTTGAAAAGTTTTTTAGTGATGTTCCAATTTCCATAACCAAGCCATTAAATTCTTCTCCTACTGCCGCTGAGACATTACTCAAACAAAATGTAACTTCTTGTACAAAAGATTTTAAATTCGATATGGTAGATGGAAATGACATTCTTAATATTTTTAAAAGTATTGATTGTAAGAGAACCGCGGATCTAGGGGTATGTCCGTGGAAGTTAGTGCGTCTATTATATATATAATTGCACCTCAATTAGCCATAATTTTTAATTCCGGTATTGCATTTGGTGTGTTTCCTGATTTGATGAAACATAGTAAAATCATACCTTTATTTAAATCTAGTAGTACATCGGACCCTGCTAACTTTAGACCATTTCCGTACTACCAACAATAAGTAAAATTTTTGAAAAAATTATACTTAATCAAATGTTAAAACATTTTAATTTAAATAAATTGTTTCACAAAAACCAATTTGGCTTTACAAGGGGTCGTTCTACAACCAATGCAGGTGTTGAACTTATTAAGAATATATTCGAAGCCTGGGAGAGTTCACGGGATGCCTTGGGTGTTTTCTGTGATCTTTCTAAGGCCTTCGATTGCGTTGATCATGAAACACTTTTCAGGAAACTACATCACTACGGTATAAGAAATTCTGCACTTCAACTTCTAATTTTATATTTGAGTAATAGAACGCAGACAGTAGTTATCAATAGCAAGAGTTCTTCCGGATCAGCAGTATCTATGGGTGTCCCGCAGGGTTCGATTCTCGGCCCATTTCTATTTCTTATTTACATTAATGACTTACCTTACCTAGTAGGGGACAACCATGATATAGTGTTATTTGCATTTTTTTTATTGCATAAAGTGATGAAACGAGCAAAACGTTCACCTGATGGTAAGTGAAACGTCTGCCCATAACAAATGCTGTGCCACCCAGAAAATTTCTGTGTGACTCTACACTGTGCCCATCACCCTGAGACATAGGTTCTTAAGTCTCATATGCCCTGTGATTACGCTAGCTCACAGTGCCCTTCAAACCGAAACACAGTAATGTTTGCACACTACTGCTTCACGGCAGAATAACTGGCCCTGGGGTGGTACCTACCTAGACGGACTCCTGCATAGGAATCGTACCACCAGTAAATGCTGATGATACATCTTTGATTTTTAAGATAAAACGTCAACTTTTATTATATGACGAGGTGAATAATGCTATTTCAAAATTAGTACATTGGTTTAACGTTAATAATTTGCTTTTAAACGGCAATAAAACAAAATGTATTAAATTCACAACACCAAATGTTAAACAATTAGATGTAAATGCTTGTGAATGGGGAAGAGTTGAGTCTTGTGGATACTGCTGCCTTTCTTGGAATAACTCTTGACGCAAAACTTCAATGGAGCCCCCATATATCTAAACTAGCAAGTAGACTTAGCTATTTGGAATTTGACTAACGTTGAAACTGCTAGATTGGTTTATTTAAGTTATTTTCATAGCATAATGTCTTATGGTATTTTGCCATGGGGAAATGCAACTGTTGTAGAAGTGTTTTTTTTTTTGCAGAAGAGGGCCGTAAGAGCTATTTATAATCTTGGCTCTAAAGTGTCTCTTAGAGATAAAATTAAAGAAATTAATATCTTAACCTTGGCCTCTCAATATATATTTGAAAACGTTTTGTATGTATACAAGAACATAAACCAGTTCACTAAAAAAAGTGATGTTCATAATGTGAATACCAGGAACAAGCACAAATTAATTATGCCAGTTACCCGACTTCACAGAGTCAGTAACTCTTTTATGGGGCAATGTATACGTTTTTGTAACAAAATCCCAGAAAGTGCTAAAAGTCATTCAATCAAAAAGTTTAAATTTTATATTAAACAAAGACTTCATAAAAAGGGTTATTATAATATTAAAGAATACATAGATGATGATAACCCCTGGGAAAGAGGTGATCGCCGCCAACCCATTTCTACATCTTTATAATACTGCTGTTATTGTACATTATTTTAAAAATGACTAAAAAAAAAGCCCGCAGGGTTTCTTACTGGTTCTTCCCAGGACAGAGGCATTTTTGCGAACCAGTGTAGTTTAAAAAAAGAAAAAAAAATGACTTTCAATAAGTATTATGTAAATAATCAATATTGAATACAAATTTATTCTATTCTATTCTAATGCACACTATTGCTTCACTATTCTATTCTAATGCACACTATTGCTTCTAAAAGGCCGTGCGGTGGTACCTACTTAGACGGATTTCTGCATAGAAATCCTACCACCAACACGCCGAATCGTTTAATTCTGTTAACAACTGTTTCATGATAAGAGCGGTAAGGCGTGAGCGAGCGTTTGCACGGCTCACTTACGATTCCACAGACACCGGGTCTGTTTCAGATGAAACAGCTTGCGAACAAACGGAGCTCTGTTGGTGCGTTCCGTATTTATCACTTGGTTCAATATCTATAAAAATAAATGAAATTTAAGTGTCTGTTTGTTATGATATATAACAGCTTTTTACTCAATGCTTATAAAAAAATTATACAAAACAATTTTTAAAGATTTAGTCTGTCTGTGTGTCTGTTTGTTCCGGCTAATCTCCGAAACGGCTGGAAAGATTTTGACGGGACTTTCACTGACAGATAGCTGATATTATAGCCGGTAACTAAGACTACTTTCATTTTAGAAAACTATTTAGGGATTGCTGTCTATCAGACTTTTCTTTGTAACTGGTTTTCTTCAGGATTCCTATGCAGGAATCCGTCTAGGTAGGTACCACCCCAGGGCCAGTTATTCTGCCGTGAAGTAGTAGTGCGCAAGTATTACTGTGTTTCGATTTGAAGGGCACTGTGATCTAGCGTAATCACTGGGCATTTGAGACTTAAGAATTGATGTCACAGGGTAACGGGCGCATCGTGGTGTCACGCAGATATTCTGGGTTACACGGCATTTGTTTTGGGCGGACGTTGCACTTACCATCAGGTGAACGTTTAGCTCGTTTAGTCACTTTATACAATTAAAAAAATTTATTCATAATGTACTTTACAAAATAAACAAAATAGAGGCTACTTACGGAGTTTCATTCGTCTGTTTCTTCTCCGTCAGAGGAACCTCATTGCGAAACGGTGACAGATTGTAAAAAAATTACGTTTGACAAACAAAATTTATATTTCTTTCATTGAAGAATAAATAATTTTCACTTCATTCATTACTCCTTCTAAAAACGAATTTTACGAACCTTTTCCCTCATAAATGTCCAAACGGGCGGGTGCTGGCTTTGACGAATTCGACCCACTAAGCACAGATTTTACGAACCGATTTCACAGTTCACTTTGGAAACCAAGTTTAATAAACGACGTTTTACTTAAGTGAGTTCAACGGTATAATTTGATCTCGGTTTTCGTCTAACCGATTTCGCCAGCTCCATTTTGATCGCGATACGAAAACGAAGTTTACTTGAAATATCTTCACATCTTATACAAAAACTATGCTACGATGCATTTCGTATTTTATAATATCTTGGCGACATCGCCGTTTTTAAACATAGATCGCATAGGTATGTAACAATAAACAATACGCTATATAAAAAAAGTTTTTTGGTATACATAAGTACAATTGACAATGACAGCTCTCTGAGCGCTGTTTATTAAGTCAAACATCGAAACTTGGGCATTCAGGACTTCAACATCGTTCGATTGATGTTGATCAGTTAAACGGTGAAACTGAGTTTAGCTTGAATTTATCGCGTTCAGTTTCCACGGTGAAATTTTCCCTTAGTCCTAAATTATTAGTTATATAATTAGTCCTATAAAATTAATGAAGGAAGGTAAGTTACTTTGCTAAAATCCGCATGCAAAATATAAAAATGGTGTATATTACCCAGTTTTTTGAAGAGCACCGCCCGCCCTCCCTCAGTAGCGTGCACAAGCAAACTAACACCGCGGTGCAGCCTATCACCGGTTTGTGTTATCGGTCTGGGAGTGTTCGAAATAGTTATAGATTTCTAGGCGTTTCCCTTTATCAAGTCTTACAACATTGATAGGATGAGACAGGTGCCAGCAGGCGAAAATCGTCATACTAGTTTCGGATCGATTCGAAGCAACGACTGTCGTCAAACATCAACCCTACTACTAAACTACTTCGAATGCAACTTCTACGGACGGCCTTCTTTCGGATACGTAGGCAACGCTAATACTTAGTGAAAGGTGATATCGTGGTAGGAAATGTGCGATCCGTCAAACGAGACTTCGTGTTTCGATCTTCGTAGTAGACCTCAAGATCTTCTTACACTGCATATACAGATTGAATGCCACTGATTCAACCAGATCAATAAGCTATGCTAGAATTCGAAGACTTTAGAGGAAACACCAACCGTTTAAGAGCCTTGATAGTTTACAAACTTTATTCGACCGAAACAGATGCGGTTAGCGTGCAAATTTTCAGTGAACTGAGCAAATATTGCTTCCATTGTAGCGTCCTTTATATTTTAATATTGCAGTCAGCTGAGCGAGACACCGCTTTGTGTAACTGCAAACGTTTGTATTCACCGCATGAGATCAGAATAATGTAAATACACGTAAGTTTAAATTCCATTTCTGTAATGAATTTTTGACTACTTACTTTGGTGTGTTGCCAGTGAAGATACGGAACCGAGACGTGGTCACAGCAGGCCGCATGAGGAAGCTCAAAGTCGCTCAGCGAGCTATGGAAAGGGCTATGCTCCGACTTTCTCTGTGAGATAAAATCCATATCGATGATATCTGCTGCAGAGCTAGTGTAACCGTAAGCCCTAATGCCCATATAGCTCGTAGAACCGTTGGCGAAGAAATGTTCTCGATTGGCAACCTTGTACTGGCAAAAGCGACGACTTGCAGGGTTTTGCGGCAAGTCGATGGATGTAGGTGCCTCAGGACCGTGTTTTGTGGCAAACTATAGGGAAAGCCTATGTAAAATAGTGGACTATGATAGGCTGAAATGATGATAATGATGATGAACTATGGTTTGACGTGACATACGTACAGTTTTCCTTTATCTTTTCACAATCTTATAAAACTATAATTTCAAAGTTAATTCATTCGCATCAACGAAATACATAAAACAAAAGCACTTAAGTAATAGGTGTAATACAATAGAACATCAACGCTCGACTGCTAATTATACAACTTGTAACAGAATTAACACAAGACCATAAACATCCTATTTAGAATACTAGGTTATATGCATAATTCAAGAACAAAATCTCAACTCAACAAGCATGTACACACCGTAAATCTATATGGCATTATGCTAACTCACTCGCACAGGTCGCAGGCGATTGTGACATTAAACCGTCGAGATTACACGAAATAACGTGGCTATGGCTGATTGTAGATTACTGAAATGTAATTTATTATTATTCCATCTCTGTTACACTGAACACTTCAATAAAAACGCAAGAATAGGTATATATTTAGTAATTCCAACCAAAAACGTATATGCTACTGTTGAGCACGTCAATTTGGTGAGAATGCTGGAGTGGGGAAAAGTCCACCATGCAACTCCTGTGCGGGTTAGTATATTTCTGAAGTTGTAATTTTTTTTTATTTCTTAGACATGTAAGTTTTCTTTTCGATAGTTTTATTCGAAGTCGAGCACGTGGTAAAATTTTAATAAGCTATTATTATATTAGTGGTAATATTGTACCGTGGCGGCTTACCTACCACCCCATCTCATCTCAAAAAAATCAAGTTGTCTCAGTAAACCTCCCTTCATTGCATATCATCCTTGCTGGGAACTGCCTATCTGCGAGCCTTAGAGATCCATTAAACACTTATAAAATTGATGCGCCGATCATCAGAATCGAACCTAGGTCCCCAAAAAAATGAAATTTAAAGCAAGCGCCCGACCCCGGAACTACCAAGTTTGTAATTTATTTTGACAAATTTTTAAAAATAAATAAATAATATATGAACGGTATGGGGACGACAATGAATATATTTTATAACTTCTAGGCTACCAATAATAATAAACAATTCCGTATATGAAAATGGGATCCGGGAACGATGTATATGGAAACTCTCATTGCCTTATCTGAAACATTATTGGAATTTACAAATTGGCGATTTAAAAAACACCTTGTTAACGAAACGACTGTTTTTTTTATTAAATAAATACACTTGATAAAGAAACTTATACTTCTTACGTCAAAATAAACAATTTTCATTTCATTCTCAGTAATATCCTTCATCACCATAACGCCTATAACTCCAGAAAAACGTCCGGATGTTTGAAGTTTGGGTGTTGAATCAATGGGTCATCCGCCATAAAACCCCGATCTCGCAACACATAATTTTGTAACTGAGAAATAAAAAATATTTCGAAGACATGTGCAGTCCGCCAACCCGCATTGGAGCAGCGTGGCGAGTTCTTCCTAGCTCCAAAACCTTCTCGGGCGATTATAGGCTGAAACTTTCCTTATTTTTTTATACCCGCGACGTAGTATTCAGATACTCTACCCACAAGATCAAGTGGTCTTCGGCATAAAATCAATTATCTATTAACCTATTGATCTTTTGTATTATATTACAAAATAATTCATTGTCGTCTTCTATTGTCACTGAATTATCTAGTTACTACGAATGAGACACGCCCTCACAAAGACGATTATTGTAGATACACTTAAGTCTATGTAATTAATACATAGATACATAAAGGCCTCGAACTGTGTACTGAATGTTAGCCAAATGTTAATATTGCGAGCATATCGTGATGCCAAATCTACAATTTATGTAAAACGCAGCACAGACCGCAGACTGCAGTTTCTTTAATTATTTATCGTACCACGTACACAAATGATGTGTTATTTACTCATAGTAATGAAGTCATACGTTATATATACTGGTCCACTTTATCTATAGTTTTTTTTTCTAGTTTTGTTTACTTAGCTATAGATTTGTAATTTTTGTATTTAAATGTGTATTTATTCATAAGTTTAGTTGTTTACTTCTATAATTAGTTTTACTTATCCGTGATCGCCTGTAATTAAGATATAGCTTCACAGATATGCTCGTTTCTAAACTCAAGTGAGTTATGGATGTGACCATTATCCCGCAATCAAATGGATGATGATGACTTTATAAACATTCTAACTGGTACATGTTTTGAACAGGAAATTGATACCATTGACGATGTAACAGCCATTTGGACAATGAACATAACTATAATATAGTTGTTTTTTTTCTTTTTACACTTTGAGAGCCTTTGCCGGAATTTGCAAACAACAAATAATTACGTGGAGCATTTATGTTTACCCTTGGCGAGCTTTTTTTATAGCATAGGTGGCAAACGAGCAAGTGGCTCACCTGATGGTAAGTGATCACCACCGCCCATGAACAACCGCAATACCAGAGTATTCTTGTTTTCAATTGGGATTTCAACTAGCTGATTTGTTGGTCTTAGGTTTCACAAATATTTTTCTGATCTACAGATAATTGTGGAGTGTGTTTGTGCATGTGCTATTTTTTGTCCACAGACAGTTCCGCTGCCTGCCGAGCACTGGGCAACTATGCAGCTCACCTGCAGCTGCAGAATAACTAGCCTTGCGGTACCTAACTCGGATTGCTGTAAGCTTGACAATAGTCACTAGTAATTGTGAATATTTCTAATTCTGCAGACGATGGGGCCTCACTGCCAGCAACGTAATAAAGGAGTGTCACCTGCCGTCGACCGCTCGGCAGCAATTACACAGCGACGGTGTAGCAGGTCGCTGGTTGCGATAATTGCCCACTACACAGCCCGGCGCCATTGTTCCCGGACTCTGGAAGGCTATCCAATCTTGTTGCGGGCTTTACATCCGCCTAATTATAACAAAAGTAATGTTTTGTTCTCAATATAAAATTGTTTTTAATGTTGAACCTTTAGTTTCGTGTGTTTTTCTGAATATTGTCACGGAAAATGTAGTATTCATTTATGAGTATTGTTACTTACATTCTAGAATGTTACATCTTCCCTTTAACCGATATTGTAGTCTATTGTGTGTTGAATCTCCGCCTTAACGAATAGCGAAGTTTCTAGATTTAAAACGAATATTGCATTCATTAGAATTTTCTCAACGCTCTGGAATATTCGACGGCCTATATAAGCGCGCGACCGGAGAGCAATTTGAAGTGAATTCACACGCGCTACATGGCGAAACAAGGAAGTGATAAGCTCATGGATAACATCTTGTTCATTTGAGTGGAGCATACCAGCTGCTAACTTTGGAGTATCTTTTATTAATAAAAATCAGAACCAGCGCGTAACAATTTTTTTTTTTTTATTTTGTTAAAAAAACGTAGCCCCACACTAGGATTTTCTCCTGTATCGTGGGTGCGTTTTACAAACATACATTTCACATGCACAACACAACCAGACCCGAAAAGCAACAATTTGTGTTTTTGCACAAATGTTACCTCCGGCTGGGAATCGAACCCAGGACCGGTGGCGCAGAAGTCAGGTACGCTAACCACTACGCCACGCGGTCGTCAGATATTAACTATTCATGTATGTATATGTAATGATAGCAAGAGTAAATATGGAAAATTCGTGCAAAGTCCCTTAACGTTGATTTTTTTAAATCGCATGATTGTTATCAAACAACTAAAAGAGAAGCAGGCTCAATGTTTTCTTATTTTACATATACAATCCATACTAATATATAAATGCGAAAGTAACTCTCTCTGTCCCTCTGTCTGTTTGTTACCTTTTCACGGTTAAACCGCTGAACCGATCTTGACGAAATTTGGCACAGTGATAGCTTGCATACTGAGAACGGACATAGGATGCTTTTTATCCCGGTAAATGAAATAGTTCCCATGGGATATTTAAAATACCTTTTTCCACGCGGACGAAGTCGCGGGTGTCAACTAGTATACTATAAATATACAAATATACTTCCACATATTTTAAGTACTCGAAACACAATAAGGACCTTAAACCTGTCTGACAGATTTGAATTAAACTATACATGAATATTATACTCCTATCGGTGTCCGAAAGAGTAGAACAGCACCTACCTCTTTCCTACCGAGGTGTCGTAAGAGGCGACTAAGGTATTGTACGGACAGCCTTTATTCGTTCAGAATGACACCATAATATCCAATGCTGTAATTTTATAACTCGTACCAAAATGGCGGCGACGTGGTCCACCACCCGTTACGTCTAGTTACCCGCGGAGCGAAAAATAGTCTACGTATGGGGTATCTGCTATTTGGGAAAAGGTGTGACTGTATGTATGTGTTTACATAAACGTATAAATAAAAGATATGTTTCCCATATTTTTTTTTTCAATTTAATGTCGAGACATTTTGAGCATGAGAGTAAAGGTAAACAATAGAGTATTTTTACATTTATTACGCAAAGTCCTACAATAAATTAAAAGATATAGGTACAGTGTAAAGATACTGTAACATTTATTTCATATACACATAGTTGTAAATCTATTTAAAGAACGCCTCTTCACTTTCACTAACAAAATCACTTTCAAAACGGTAATCACGTACTAATGCAGCTGATTCATTGCCGTTTCATAATGGAACGAAATACACGCCGAGTCGAAGTGTCGATCAATAGCAGCAATGAACAGGGCGGCTTGGGAAGACATGCTCCAGTGCTGGAGGCAAGGCCGCGGTCAAGAACGCGCGATACCTCTTGACAGACGGAACACAATGCCCGGTTGTTAGTTTTTTTTTTATGTTATTATTTTTTGTTCTCCTGTTAGAGAATACAAGTTTACTTCACAGTTTACCAAACATAATTATACTTTGAACAACATGTGGAGTTCACTAAAATCTAAGACATGTGTCGTTAGTGACTTTTAAAGACATCGAAAAAGCTGGAATATTTTTTAAAGAAGGAGTAGAAACGGGCAAACAGCTCACCTGATGGTAAGTGTCCATAACAAATGCTGTGTCATACAGAACATTTCATTCACCACACTGCACCCGTCACCCTGTGACATGAGTTCTTAAATCTCATATGACCAGTGATTACGCTAGCTCTTAGTGCCCTTCAGACAGTAACGCAGTAATGTGTGCACACTACTGCTTTACGGCAGAATAACTGGCCCTGGGGTGGTTCCTACCTAGACGTCTTCCTGAATAGGAATCCTACCACCAGTAAATTGATTTGCTGAGTTGGCACGCGCTCAACAATGAACGAAAACATCGTGAGAACCTGCAGGTCTTCTACTACTACAATCTAGTGGGGCGTCGCCCTACACTGCGTTTGCCGGTACGAGGTTGCCACTCAAGAACCTTTCTTCCCAACGGTTGTTTCTACGAGCTATATGGCCGGCCTATTGCCACTTCAGCTTACTAATCCGTGGAGCTATGTCAGCTACTCTAGTTCAGCTGATATCATCTTTAGGGATTTAATTTCGCAGAGCTTTCCATAGCTCGCTGAGTGACTTTTGATTTCCCCAGGCGACCTGCAGTGAAGGACCACAACTCGGTTTAATATGTCATTACAGGCACTGGAAAGACATTGAGGTATACTCGAGGAGAAGATGCGACGAAGTTTTCCGAACGCTGCCCAGCCGAGATAGATTCGTCAATTCACCTCTTGGTCAAAGTTGAACCTACCTAGTCGGGCAATCTGTCCAAGGTATACATATTGTCACAGCATTTGGGTGACACAGCATTTGTTATAGCCAGACGTTGCACTTACCATCAGGTGAACGTTTTGCTCGTTTCATCACTTAATCAATAAAAAAAAATGTTGCGGTAAGTCGATGGATGCAGATGGCCCAGGACCGTATTTGACGGCAATCTATGTCAGGTTTATGTTCAACAACGAACTAATGATAAGACTGAAATGGTGATGATGATAGTTGAGATGGTTATTCCGCCATCAATAGGAAACCATGACACTTACCTGGCATTTTTGACCTAGCCTTGACACGGCAGGTATATGAAGAATAAGTTAAATAAATTCAAAAATTTACCCAGAACATTTATAAAATACATTTGCACTTATGATTTCAATTCCACAGCGACGTCGATGTAACTTTTGAAACAGAAAATCTTGAAATCCTCGCTGAGAATCGTCCAAGACGATATAAGATTTCAGAAACGACGCTTTACGAGAGTTTGTCTATTTGTTAACGTTGTCCGACACAGGGATATGTCCTCCATCGTGGGTACGTTTTATAGACAAACTGTGCATGCAAAAACGCCCAGAGCCACACACAGCTTTTTCCCTGATGAACCCGTGGATGTGCCTGTGGCCTGTGTCAACCTAGTTGTGAATTCCGGAGAAAATCGCATTTTGTAAGCTTGCATGTCTAAAGAATATCCGAATCCCTGACGCGCCTTACCACCATATGCATCAACATTATTATCATCATTTCAGCCTAGCAGTCCACTGCTGAATATAGGTCTCCTCCAAAGATTGCGTCAAAAGTTTGTAGCTCTCATTTTACGGGGATTTTGCCATAGTTGCCACGCTTTTATTCATTCAGATGTTCCAGGCTGCTGCTGCCCATCTTCTGGTTTTCATTTTCCCTCTGTCGACTTTTACGACACCCATGAGATGAGATGGGATGGTGGATTCTCTTTAGCCGCTACCACACGGCGCGTAACCATGTAGCAATATAATATCTACTGCGCAGAGAGCTTCCACCGGTTGTCGGAAGTAGTTGCGGCCAGTAGGACTAATACATAAGTACAACGGTTCTTAATACGACAATATGTTTTGTCGGGTTGTTAATTTGTTACGCAGTTGAGGACGAACTTTCCTTAAACTCATTAAAAGCGCAAGACATTTATTTTAGATCTGTATAACATAACTGGTTTAAATCTCGACTATACATTACTATTTCAGTTCAGTTCAGGAAACCTTCATTGAAAGTTTTTGAGCAGCATTTTGCAAACTCTCGTGGAAAATCTTTCACAGCTTGCAACACTGATTGATGGTTCTACAGATGAAATCCGAAACAGATTTGCGAAAACCGGGGTATTATAGTTTATGTGACTGTTAAAGTATGCTATACAATGACGTAGATTTTCCCAAAGCCAGTCGCCGTCGAACATTTGATAAATTGTCTTTTACGGTGTATGGCGCTATTATTGCTTTTCTTTGACGCTGCTTTCTAATATTATTTATCAGAAGAACTATAAATAGAGAAAATAAAGTTAACGAGTTTTGCGTCTTTTATTAAAATAATATACGATACCGCTATATGGGAGCTGCTTCAGAGAATCTACCACCCCATCTATCTGGCATCTGGGCAGCAGCATCTTCCTAGAACATCTGAATAAATAAACTGCGGTTGCCCACCCGCCTGCGAAGCGTGGCAACTATTGCAATATCCCCCATAAATGAAAGCTACAAACTTTTGTTGCAATCTATGGGGGAGGCCTATGTTCAACAGTGGACTAGTGATAGGCTGAAATAATTTAGATAATGATGATTATTATTATAATAATATCTTTATCTAGTAATGTACTATCAATAGTTCGTAGCACTATAGGAAAAATAATAGATTTTTTTTTTATTCAAATATTTCAAACCCCTGAATGTTTATTTACATAATTCTAGTTTCTCGTAGCTAGGACTTTAGAATGATGTTACAGTCCAACTCGTAGACTGTTTATCAACACCATTTGATTTTTAATAACTCACTTGCCTCAAGTAACCTATTGCCATACTTGGCAGACACTAGGTGCAGACGCGTCTGAACTGAGACGCTGCTTCTTCGGAGGATTTTTTTTATAAGATTATTTTATAAATGATGAGACGAGCAAAACGTTCAACTGATGGTAAGTGCAACGTCTGCCCATAACAAATGCCGTGTCGCCCAGAACACAATTATAATTGTCGCTACGTAACTCGGTGAAAGTTGGTTGATGTACTTAATTTATTTATATATTTAAATTATTTATTTATATCTTCCTGAAAAAAAATACTTAAGAGAAGTTATACTTCGCTTAGTGCAAAAACAATGCGAGTTACAATCCAAACAACGGTGACACAGATACGATTGGTCGTATGTCGTCATTGGTACCTACTTATTGGCCGCGTTCGGCGACGGGCAAGGCGCGGTCGACTTTTGACGCAAACATATTACCTATTACTGGGACAGACAGAGTTAATGAAAACACACAAGTCTAACATTTAAGCAACAACAAATAAGCAAAAAGTTTCTAGGAAAACGTGACGAGACGAGCTGAACGTTAACCTGATGGTAAGTGCAACGTCCGCCCACAACAAATGCCGTGACACCCAGAATATTTCTGTATGACACCACAATGCGCCCGTCACGCTGAGACAGCAGTTCTTAAGTCTCAAATGCCCAGTGATTACGCTAGCTCAGTTATAACTAGCCCTTCAACCCGAAACACAGTAATGCTTGCACACTACTACTTTACGGCAGATTAACTGGCCCTGGGGGGGTACCTATCTAGACGGATTCCTGCATAGGAATCCTACCACCAGTAAAACTTAACTCTTTAAGTGCAACGTCTGACCATAACAAATGCTTTGTCACCCAGATCATTTTTGGCACCACACACATCAGTTCTTAAGTCTCATATGCCCAGTGCACTTCAGACCGAAACACTGTAACGTTTGCACACCACTGTTTCACGGCAGAATAGCTGTCCAGGCATGCCATGGTATTAC
This sequence comes from Luehdorfia chinensis, assembly GCA_019845155.1. Classification (NCBI taxonomy): domain Eukaryota; kingdom Metazoa; phylum Arthropoda; class Insecta; order Lepidoptera; family Papilionidae; genus Luehdorfia; species Luehdorfia chinensis. The sequence goes on from JAHVAK010000415.1 coordinate 2,261,815, forward strand.
CTGCCGAGACAGATTCCTGTATAGGATAGAGTTAATAGAATCAGGCGTTACTTTTCCGAAATCCGTTATAACAAAGGAAAGAAAGTTATTTTGCTAGGATCCACATACGAAATTAAAAAGGTGTGTGTTACCTAGTTTTTGAAGATCCCCCCCCCCCCCGGCGCCTCCCTCCTCAATAGCGTGCACGAGCAAATCAATACTGCCGCCAGATATCCTCCACCACTACAACACTACCACTAGGCAATATACACCACTGAAGTCGACTGCACGACACGTGATTCACCTCAAAGCGAGGCTTTATCAAGTGATATTGACTCTACGACCTTCGACTTCGGTCTTCAAAAACTAGGTAATACACATCATTTTAAATTTTGCATTGCGTGTTGCATCTTCCGCCTTGTCGAATTAAATTCTCTTGTAACAACCCTATTTTTAGAATTTGTAGATTATATAGCGAACATTCACAAAATGCCTTTTCCCTTGATTTGTTGTGTGGAAATATTAGTATTTACGTGAGAACACTACAAAAGAATATGTCACTTAAATTCATCGTGTTTTTATTTTTTTATTCTTTCTTATTGATAACCTTTTGTACTAATGTTTGTGCCGTGTGGTGGCGGCTCGTTAAAAGAATACTACCACTCCATCTCATCCAATGGATCTCGTAAAAGGCGAGTAAGGAATAAAACTGCATTGTGCACCCAACAGCGCATGGTGGCGATGGGCTCACCACCTATCACACCAAGTGCATTATATTGTTTTGGTGAAACGTGGATTGTGGCAGTCGTCTGCTTTTGCAGTGAGTGCCCAGTCTCTGACTACCCCTTATGGGATACAGTCGTGATCTTATGTATGTATGTATGTTTTGTACTAATTGCGTGTTTTTTTTATAATAATAGTTATTTTAGACTCCTTCACACATTTAATGCTTGTTATATGTAGGGATTATTTTGTATGTGTTACTAAACCTCGTAACTTATGATTACGTAAATTGTGTATCATTGTTAGTAGCACTCTTAACGTGTTCTTAAATAAATATAAAAAATAACCTTTTCCTTTATTCCTGTTTAAGAATCCCACCTCCAGTAAATATGTTTAGAATGGTAGGTTATTACTCAGATTTTCGTAATTTTTGTAGCTACGTTCATTTCAACCGGTGGTCGGGTAGAGTTGACAGACAAGACATGCGAGCACATTCAGCAGCAACAAACTCGCTTAAAATTATACCAGCTGCACCACGCAGTTTCACCTTTGTAAAATAAGCCGGCTGCAGGAGTTTTAAAGCCTTTTTTTTACATGGGCAAATGCCTAACGCTTACCCGCCTTCACGGGGGGAAGAACGGGTTATGTCGGACTTGCACCGACTAAATCCCCATGATGTTCCGCCTTCGCCGCATGTTGGCAGGGCCACGGGAACGCACACATCCGCGACCTTACCTTTAAAGCCTATACCAACCTTTCCCCGTATACGAGTATCTAATGAAAAAACAGTTTTTCAAATAGGATTAGAAATTCCAGAGATTAGCGCGTTCAAACATACAAACTCACCAGCTTTATGTATTAGTAAGGTTTTATGATAATCGATGATACAATGAAACTACACAATGTGAGACTTACCATTTATTAAAAAGTATAAATACATCCCGAAGTAATAGTTATACAGTTATTTAATCAAAAACTGACTTCAACGCAGCGGCTCCAGTTTCATGATTTTCTTATGGTTCCTTATGGTTCAGAACTTGACCAAAATTACGATACCCCTTTGAATAAAGAATAATTGAAATCGGTTTATAAAAAAAAAGTTATGCCCGAATACACAAAAAATATATATTGACCAGACGAATTGACAACCTCTTCCTTTTCCTTTTCGACTTCAAAGTCGGTTAAAAATATATTTAATACATACAACAAATAACTGAAAAACTTGGATCATTTGTCTAGAAATAGGTTAAGCTCAACACACACATACACACAGTACGCGGAAGACACAAAAACACATTAATTTCATCAAGAGGTCTACTTTGTAACTCTGGTGGGTTTCGGTGATGCGCCAACTGATTCTAAAATCCTCCGAAGGGCGTAGCCTTCGAGTATGTAATAAGTGGCTATAGGGCAGTTAATACTATCAAAGAAGTGTGACTGATCTAAGTACGATTTTTGTGTCAAACAATACAGCAGTCAGACAGTGATAATGACTACCTGTATTAATTCTTAGAAACGAAGAAATAATAACATAACAAATGCTGTCACTCAGAACACTTCTGTGTGACACCACACTGCGCCCGTCACCCTGAGACATCAGTTCTCATGTCCCATATGCCCAGTGATAACACAGCAATGCTTGCACACCACTGCTTCACGGCAGAATAACTGGCCTGGGGTTGGTACCTACCTAGACGGATACCTGCATGGGAATCCTACCATCTGTGAAGTACGACCGCGTGGCCTATTGGTCAGTCCCCGACTTCTACGCTACTGTTTTCTGTCTAAATCGTTGTTTTTCGAGACTGATCGTGTTGTGATTGTCTCCGTGTTTCTGACACTGACCTGACCCAGCCTACCTGCGATCTTATCGCATGACGCATACACTTGTGGCACTGCAATATCTCCTGAGCAGTTGATATCTCCCGACAATATTCCGAAGTTGTCGCAATGATCGAAATCGGCCAGGAGGACATCATCATCTGTGAAGTGTTGTAATTGGCCATATGTTTTTTTTTATTAATTAAGTTCTAGTTTCTATTACTTTGTGCTGTTGGTTTTAATAATAAATAAATAAATTACGAGAATCTACAAATAGCGAGATATTTAGAGCAGCTGCAAATCAATCGTTCGTTTCAAAACCTTGTAATATTCACAGAAGCTAGGTAACAAAAATGTACATTAGTCTAAAATAAGTTAAAGTAAATAACCAGCCCATAAATGTCCCACTGCTGACCACATGTCTCATCGCATTTCGGAGAGGGTTCTAGAACCGTTGCGCTGCTCAAACGCGGATTGGCGGTCTTCACATGTCATCGATATTCTTAGACCTAGGGTTCCTCACGATGTTTTCCTTCACCGCCATGTAGGTGCAAGTAAGTTGGTAAGTCAGCATTTAAAATTGAAATTAAGAATTTTATTGGCACCGCGGATCGGCCCGGCGGGGCTATTGCGTATCCAAAGTGAAGATCACTTATAAAAGTGTTGAACGAATATCTGTCAAATAATTGTTTTCGTATGTGTTATGGTTAACGAAAATGACGATTATTTTTCATACGACGTCATTTTTGTTAAACTTAGCCATATATGAGACAATTATTTGACAGATATTCGTTCAACACTTTTATAAGTGAACTTCACTTTGGATACGCATTAGCCCCGCAGGTCACTTTAATTTAAAGTGAGCATCTAGTCAATGTACTCGCGGCCCGCAAAATTATTTTTTTCGGAATTGTGCCTTTAACACTTACTCGTTTTTTTTTATTTTATTAAAGCGACGGAACGAGCAAAACGTTCACCTGATGGTAAGTGCAACGTCTGCCCATAACAAATGCTGTGTCATACAGAACATTTCTGTGTGACACCACACTGCGCCCGTCACCCTGAGACATCAGTTCTTAAGTCTCATATGCTCAGTGATTACGCTAGCTCTCAGTGCACTTCAAACCGAAACACAATAATATTTGCACACTACTGCTTCACGGCAGAATAACTTGCCCTGGGGTGGTACCTACCTAGACGGATTCCTGCATAGGAATCCTACCACCAGTAAAATTTTCACTTTCACTCTCGAGTTTCTTTAGAGCAATATCAGATTACGAAGCGGCATTAATTAAAAAAAAACACAAGTGATCATAAATAATAGGGCATGAAAATCCCACGCTAATAAAAATCCCTCCGAAATTTTTGAGACCATTTCGGAGCGGGTGTCTAACCCGTACTTTTATCATTTTTTGTAGGAGTAAATGGCGAGAAGACTAAAACGTTCACCTAACATTGCAACGTTTGCCCATAACAAATGCTGTGTTACCCAGAACACTTCTGTGTGGCACCACACTGCGCCCGTCACCCTGAGACATCAGTTCTAAGTCTCATATTTAATCAATGAACTTGGGTCGCTGGCGTACTTAAAAATTTAAGGAGCGCCCGTTGCCTGAGATACCGCGGCTCAGAAGAACAAAACGTAACGTTAATCATGCAAATCGTGTAGCACACGGTTATTTATACTGTTCGCAATAACAAAAGATAGCACACACTTAGCAGCTAGTTCTATGGTAATACATGACGTAATTCTATGCTTGTGCAATCGTCCACGAGACACTGAAACTTCAAATGACATGTTTAAAGATGCAGACTGTTGCTAATTTTGTTAGTGTGTCTGTGTGTATAGACATAGAAACTCGTTATCTCTTTTACATTAAATTGTAATGCCGCAAAAATCGAAACAAAATATTAAAAATTCGAAGATCGTTTCTTCATAGTATCAAAAACTAGGTGATGCCCGCGAGTTCTTAAATATCCCATGGAAACTATTTAATTTTTCCGAAATAAAAAGTATCCAATGTCCGTCTCCAGGATACAAGCTATCTATCTGCGAAATTTCGTCAAGATCGTTTTTTTTTTAAATTAATGTTAAAGTGACGAAACGAGCAAAACGTTCACCTAAAGGTAAGTGCAACGTCTGCCCATAACAAATGCTGTGTCATACAGAGCATTTTTGTATGACACCACACTGCGCCCGTCACCCAAAGACATCAGTTCTTAAGTCTCATACGCTCAGTGATTACGCGTGTTTCGGTTTGGAGTGCCCTGAGAGCTACTCAGGGCACTCCAAACCGAAACACAGTAATATTTGCACACTACTGCTTCACGGCTGAATAACTGGCCCTTGGGTGATACCAACCTAGACGGACCTAAGTAAGAAACAGACAGAGGGAGAGTTACTTTCGTATTACAATATTAGTATGGATGCACATTGCAAGATCAAATATAGATTCATGTTACTAATAGATTTACATTTATGTAGGTTGTGTTATATAAAGGTAGGCAGACTCCCGAAATAAGAGAGCATGTTCTCTGAACAAGGTTGAATAACTTTGAAAAATATATAATATCAGTAATACATATTTAGACACCTTTCCTACAGAAAAAGCCTCCTTTTAATTAATAAATGACCTTGCAACATGCAAAGTAATATGGCGTAAAAACACCCCAGTTCCTTGCTGGTTTTTCTCCGAAAATGTATTATTTTTCGAACTGGTAAAGATTTTTACTGTCATTAAATCGTTCAAAATTGAGATTATGACATTTTGACTTTGACTTTGAAAAAAAAAAGGACGTTTCGTAAGACGAGTGCCATATTGTTTACGTTCAATAATACAATGAGCAAAATATGGACGAGTAAAATGGTCCGTAAAATCCGTAAAATGTAGTTTTATTTAAATGTGTAGTATTCGCGTACATACATACATACATACATAAGATCACGACTGTATCCCATTAGGGGTAGTCAGAGACTGGGCACTCACTGCAAAAACAGATGACTGCCACAATCCACGTTTCACCAATATAATGCACTTGGTGTGATAGGTGGTGAGCCCATCGCCACCATGCGCTGTTGGGTGCACAGTGCAGTTTAATTCCTTACTCGCCTTTTACGAGATCCATTGGATCATCCAATCCATCTCATGATGGAGTGGCAGTATTCTTAATAATATAAGAAATCATTACGTAAAAATGAGTTCATGTTGAACTCATTTCTAATTAACAATATGTTGTAATCAAACGTTCGGATTTGAACTAAATTACCGAAGTGTTTGCCAAGTTCACATGTTGGTAGGATTTCTATGCAAGAATCCGTCTAGGTAGGTACCACCCCAGGGTCAGTTATTCTGCTGTGAAGCAGCAGTGAGCAAACATTACTGTGTTTCGTTTTGAAGGGCAATGTGAGCTAGCGTAATGACTGGACATATGAGACTTTAGAATCCATGTCTCAGGGTGATGGGCGCAGTGTGGTGTCACACAGAAATGTTCTGGATGACACAGCATTTGTTATGGACAGACCTTACACTTACGATCAGGTGAACGTTTTGCTACTTTTGTCACATTATCCAATAAAAAAAAGGTTTTTTTACTATTATCTTCATCAAAAAGAAGTCCATCGCTGCAAAGTTGCTTCTAAATTTGCAGTATTTTTACATACTCTTCTAGTTTCTGTGAGGGTTTTGGAGCTGAAAGAATCCGCCACGCTGTTCCAATGCGGGTTGGCGAATGTGAAAACATGTCTTCGAAATATTTTTTATATCTCAGACATGCAAATTATTTTATCGCCTGGCACGTGGTAAATCAGCACCTAAAATTGTAATCAACAGTTTCATTGGTGACGGCATCGGGAATCGAAACCAGATAACTAGCGTACCAAATTAAAAGAGAGCGCCTAGCCCCTGAGCTACCACGGTTGGGGAGATTTGCCGTAATCACCTGACAGGCGGACTAGCTGTCTCCCTGACAGATGCACCTTCCCGTCATAGGCCTGAATAATTTATAGTCTGACATACAAAGTCTTGAGATGGTTATTCTGCCATCAATCGTCGAGATTTTTCTGAAAATTCCCTTAGTCGACTTTCACGAAAACCACGGGGGGAAAGGGAGTGGGGTGATTCTTCAAGGTCGGTAACACATGGCAGTGTAATTAGCACTATTTTATAACAAACACTAAAAATTCCATACCGCTTACTAATTTCATATCAAGTGCAGTGTTAACTTAGTTTAATTTGTTCGAGACTATAATAAACTTACTATATTTTCCCTAGACGAATACTCACTATGACCTTTTTTTATTTTAAAAACGATTCCCCACAGTAGGAGTTCCTTTGTATCGTGCGTGTTTTTTTAAAGACTATATATTTCGCATGCACAGCACAATCAGACTCGAAAACCAACAACTTGTGTTTTAGGACGAATGTTAGCCCCGGTTGGAATTCGAACACAGGACCCACGGCGTAGAAGTCAGGTACTCTGATCACGACGCCACGCGGCTTCAACTAATTTTAGAGTAATCGGTAATGATATATATGAAAGGGCCATCAAAATAATTAACATTGTGTATGAAAACACACCTCATACCTAATGAATTCTTTGAAAAAAAACAAATAGGTTAAAGAATAGCCATTGTTCTCATTGCGATACACCCAGTGACCATAGTGTTCCCGTACGGTTATGGCGCACGCTCATGTTTAGTATCGACGACAATGCAGCATTAACGCTAAATAATTAATGGCCCGCCCGTATACATTACGTGCACTTAATTTGTCCGCGATCAGTTCATACATTGTTAACCTTTTTAAACAAAAATGTTAACTATAACACACGCAAAGGGCCGGCCATATAGCTCATAGAACCGATAACGTTAAAGATAGGTTCTCGAGGAGAAAACTTGCAAACGTTGTGTACCTATTACAACCCTCAATTAGATTGTAATCTATGGGGGAGGTCTATGTTCAGCAGTGGACTGGTGCTGAGCTGGAATTATGACGATGATGATAGCACATTATATCCGTAACAAGATAGGCGATACCCCAAACGACACATTTAAGCACTACATCTAGCGCATCCGATAGGATAGGTGATGTTCCTTACGGTTTCTGTGCCACCTAGGAGTCAGCCACATTAAGACTACTAATCTCTTATTTGTGGCGATTTTAGCTCACTCTGACCAAGGTGTTGCTATTCACGTAACAGTGTTGACTGCATCGGAATTTCGCAACTAATAAAAAGCTAAAACATTAACGTAATTTAATAAAACGTGTTTAGAATTTGCAATAATCTCGCTAGATTATATTAACACGGAGTGATAAGAAAACATTGTTAAAGAATTAAATAAAGATATTTATATAAGAGTACTGATTAGTGATAAGTGATACAAACTATCTGGGTGTTAATTTGTATAGCTAAATACGATTTGTATAGATAGCACATGACATAACAAAAATATGTATCAACTTTTTATTGCATACGCTCGTAACTAAGAATATTTTTACTTTGCAATCTACTTAAATGTGGATCGCGAAATATTGTTAGGATCGTAATCAAATATTCCGTAACACGTAGGGCAGTAAACCACCGTTTGGCCCGCCTAATCACACGACAAAATCGCAATCGAAACAACACGATAGTTATGGAAAATGGGAAAACACAATAAACCAATCACTTAGTGGCTGACCTATAAGGCTTTTTAAGCGAAAGCTATTTTATTTCACGCACTAATTAGCAAGAAATGGTCATAGCAAATCTGAGTATTCCATAAAGGTATAGGTTACAATTATTCTAACGTTTGATGTCGTCGTAACATCATTACGCCAAATGTAAGGCTATTAATGGAAAATGTTAGCTGCATTGACAATTTTTCTAGGAAATTATGTTCAAGTATTTGTATTTATACCGTGATAGGTTTATTTTTTGATAACGTGCCGCCGAATACTAACACACTGACCAAAACAAACACCGCTAGCCGGCAGCAGCGGCCGCGGAGTAGGCCGCACTATCCTACCATTCAAGACAACGCGATCGATAAAAACAATGAAAATAGACGTGTCTCGCTGCAGACTACAAACTTCATCACTTTCTGCCGTTTCAGACATAAAAAACATCAAAAAATCATAAGAAACAAGTTCAGGAATTTGACATCAACTATGAAAACTGACTATTAGCAAATAACCTTTCGAAGACGAATCCAATAAGATTTTAACCCATTCGTGCAAAATAATTTCAGCATATTAGGACGACTAGGATGTTCTACACTTACCAGATGCAAGACGGTGTTCACCACCTCTCGGTTGGTCACCTGTCCGACTTCTATCAAGCCGATAAGAACTGCAAATTTCAGACTATCGTTAGTCGTCATCCTGACGACTTCCTCAGGTCTCTTGATCTCACTAAACGGCGGCGACTTTAAGTCCGCCATGATTAACTAGGTCACAATTCACTTTAACACAATTTTAAAATCCACTCACGACGAAAGAATTCAAGAAAACATTATTTCATCGGCTCACATGATAACGCACCAATGTCGCTTTCTACCATTTTGGAATTACAGAGTGTTGCCATTAATAAGAATTCTACGACTAGTTTTCCCAATCAATCGATATTGATATCTAGGGAGATGAATTATTGTAGAATTTAAATTTGTTCATATTTGGTTTAGATATTCCTTAGTTGATTGTCGATTTCCTTCCGCACTTATGTGGTTTTATTCATAACGTCATAATTAAATGAATATTTTAGTAATAATTCATTGTGATATTTTTTGTTACTATGATTTAAATTTTTATTAATGTTTGCTAATCATTTGTTAAATGCTATTTTGTATTTGACGTATACATTTCAAATACACATTAATATTTGCTAAGTTTACCTTACATTTCAGTAAAAAATATATATAGGGCAAAACAGAAATCAGGGCTATCAATATTCAATTTTTAAAATTCAAATGTATTTTTTCATTTAAAATAATACTAAAAGGCGCTTTAATAGTGTGAACACCAACTATATTTTATTAATGTATTTATTAAAAACTAAATCTTTTCAATGTATTAAAAAAAGTTTTACTGGTGTATATCTTTTAGTAAAAAAATATTTCTAGATTAAATTTTGAATGTTGTCAATGTTGTTTAACATGCTACATGAAGTTAGCGTGATATGGAGGAGCAGTGCTACCTAATTCGTACTTACTTCAACTCATATTAGTCACAGAAATTTAACAAACATGGCGGCAATTGACGTAGAGCTTCCAAAAGTAAGTTTTATTTTTTTAATCCTTATTATAAGTACAAGTTAAATCTATTCTGCGCATTAGAATATGTTTGTTGAGAATTTTTATTAATCTTAATCTGTGACAAATAAATGCTTCGTGGATAATTACAATTATAAAGAACCGTTTGGGCGTTCTCGACGGACTTGTTATTTACAAGTCGAATCGGATAAATAACGGAAAACAATTATTTTGAGCTCGCTACACAAGAAGCAATGATTATAAACAAACAAATATTGTTATGTCAACTCGACGATAGTATTCAAACACCAGGTTTTCGCTGCATAAGTCATTTTAAATTAATTTTATTTTAGGCTGAGACTGCAATGCGAACCCTGAAGTTGTCGGGGCATGTCGGTTTCGATAGCCTACCCGATCAGCTGGTGAACAAGAGTGTACAGAATGGATTTGTCTTCAATATTCTTTGCATCGGTAAGTTATGATTATGAATCACTATTTTAGTTACCACTTGACTAATCACTGGTTCGCCGACTTATCAGTATAACTTAGTGGGACTGTAGCGATATCGAAGTGCATTTGTTTATAATGTAAATGATTTATATATAATTAAGATGCTGACTGCTGATGATGATGTATCAATTATTCTGTTGTTAAATAATAATTATTTCTGCAGTGTCTGTTCCAATCCAGTATTTTTTTCACAAATTTTAAAGACTTGAAATTTTGAAGATTAACAAAGATTAAAGATTTTAACAGACTGTAGATGTTAGGTATTCTAATAGATAGCAACAACCAAAATAGTATCTTAACATGAAATGTGTTATAGGTATCTCCCAACACTGATGATGATAGCTTCCTAGCTGTATAAATGAAAACACAGAAGCTCATTCATCTTCATTTTCTAATCTCTTCAATACTTGTGTTGAGATGAATTAAATGTGAAAGAATGTGATGAGACAATCAAAACATTCTCCTGATGGTAATTGCAATGTCTGCCCATAACAAATGTTGTGTCACCCAGAACATTTCTGTGTTGCATCACACTGCCCCCTGAGTCATCAGTTCTTAAGTCTCATGTGCTGAGTAATTACACTAGCTCTCAATGCCCTTCAGACCAAAAGATGGTAATGTTATGACACAAAACTTGGTCCTTGAACCCAGGTGCCCAGAAATCAGGTACTCATTAGTCATTCTAGGCTACATAACATACAAGATGCTTTTGATTGGAAGCAGTGTCTTTAGTTTGAGATTCTGGAACATCTCCATTCTCATCACATCACCATTCTTGCCTCTAAAAAATGAAAGTTTTGGCAACTCTAAGAATTGCCAGGGGTTTAGGCTTAGCATATAAGTAGACTACCATAGACCAAAACTACAGTAGTCTACTTATATGCTAAGCAGAAACATTATATATTTTTTTTGAATAGCTTCAGTTGGCACACTTGCCAGCAGTTTTTGTGGTTCAACATTTAGATAATCATATAAAATCAAGTTCTGGTTTAAATTTGTTGTAAAAAAAATTAAGTTTCTTTTCCCTTATTTAAATATTTAATGTCTGTTTAAGGGGAAACTGGTTTGGGCAAATCAACACTCATGGATTCCTTGTTCAACACCAACTTTGAGTCATGTCCCAGCCCACACAACCTGCCAACGGTTAAACTCAAGGCTCACACATATGAGCTCCAGGAAAGCAGTGTTAGATTGAAGGTAAATAATATTATTCTAGTTATGTAATTGTAGTGTTACTAGTATTTCAGGATTTATTTGATTGAACATGTCAACAATCTTAATAGTGTAAAAAAAAATGTTATTTGTATAGAAATGTCTGTTGGTTAATTAAAAAAGGTTCCTCTTTTCTTTGTTTTGTTACTTTTATAAGTAAATGATTATTAAATCAATGTTAATATAGAAAAGTTATTTAAAATAAATTTTGCTGGTGGTAGTTTCCCTATGCAGGAATCTCAGTTCCGTAAACTGTGTTTCAGTCTGAAGGGCATTGAGAGCTAGTGTAATCACCGGGCATTTGAGGCTTAAGAACTAATGTCCACACAAAAATGTTTTTGGTGTTACAGAAATTGTAATGGTCAGATGTTTCATTTACTATCCGATAAAAATCTGTTTCCTTATTTGCAACTATTGCAAGAAGATTTTAACCAGGTTCTTTTTAGCATGGTAATAGTAATTTTCATATTTTAATGTTAATAGTTACCCTCTATTTGATTATAAAAATTGTGATAATCTAGGGAATCATAAGAGCTTTCAGAATTAACTATAGCAAACATTTTGTATAGAAATAGGAACACAAAAACATTTTCAGAAATTAGTTATTAGTTATATTTTTAATTTTAAATAACTGTATTTTAAATGTTTCCCTGTGTAGCTGACAATTTGCGATACAGTGGGGTATGGTGACCAAGTGAATAAAGAGGATAGCTTCAAAGCTGTAGTAGACTACATTGATGCTCAGTTTGAGGCTTACCTGCAAGAAGAACTGAAAATCAAGCGGTCAATATCAGCTTACCATGACAGTCGCCTGCATGTCTGCCTATACTTCATTTGTCCTACAGGTAAGACTTGAAACATATGTACCTCTCCATATGATTTACATATTTTTTTTAAAGTTACACAGGACTCCTCTCAAATATTATTTTTTGAGAGGATTTTGTGGATGGGTTTGAGTTCGACATGCTGCTCCAATGCTGATCGGCGGACATCACATACATTCACGCCTCTTTCCCTTTGGGGTAGACAGAGACCACGTTGATAACTCACTTCATACATTAGGGAAAAGAGATGTTCCGTTTTGGTATGAGTTAAAATTCTTGCTCTCGATTGCGTTCCCACGAGTAGCAAGGGAAGATTTTGTCCACCAAAACAGAGCCCTAAGCTTATTCTGGGGTCGACCGCCTCTAGAGCAGTCTCTACAGATCTCGGAGAGAGGCACTCTAACGACTAGGCTAGCCCCCTAGCCACGCAGCTATCGTCACGGCAACCACCGACTTTGGCGGAGAAGAAGGGGAAAAGGATTAGGTAGAATTTGTACTTGGGATAGAGGAATGCAGAACTTGGCAAAGGAACTATAAGGTGTAGGTTACTACTATCTCAAAGAGGGCAGAAGGAGACAACAGTAGCTCGGGAAATAAGGTTGCTTACCCATTACACTATTTACAGTTATTCAAGGTATTCAAGGTAAGACGTTGCACTTACCATCAGGTACGACTCAAAAAAATATTTTTCTAAAATTCGTTCCCAGGAGCAGTATAGTGATAGGATTACATATTATTTCCCTTGTATAAAGGCTGTCCATACTTGTGATATGAATAAATATAAATATGAAAGATGAATGACCTTATAGTATCAGTGTTACTCGGGTCTGTGAGTGTGACTTGCGGCTAGAATAATAATAAACTCAATTATCGGAGCGATATCTAATGAAAGTTATGTTACTTCATTTCTTGTAACAATGTCAGTAGTTTCTGGTAAGGAACTAAGATGCCATGGTGTCAATTTTGATATCAACAATTTTATTTTTTATTAGCTAGTGACGAAACGAGCAAAACGTTCACCAGTTGGTAAGTGCAACGTCTGCCCATAACAAATGCTGTGTCATTTTTTATTTTTATTTTTTTTTAAGGGAAACATACAAATGATATAACTTATAAATAACAAAAACAGCTGTAGCACATAAACCAATAAAGTTTCCACAAATAATTAGAACTTACAAACTAAACACCGTCAATGGATTTATTTACAAAAATTAAAAAAAAAAAGCACACGAATCTATAGGGCTCGGATCAGCTCATGACAAGGCTAGAACAGTCTTCAGAATCCTTCTCTTATAATGAGCAGGACTTACTGAAAAGATGTCAATATGAGATCATCCAGAACATTACTGTGTGACATCACGTTGCGCGCGTCACCCTGAGACATCAGTTCTTGAATCTCATTTGCCCAGTGATTACGCTAGCTCTCAGTGCCCTTCAAACCGAAACAGTAATGTTTGCACACTACTGCTTCACGGCAGAATAACTGACCCTGGGGTGGACCTACCTAGACGGATTCCTGCATAGGAATCCTACCACCAGTAAGAAAGCAAAAAGTGCAAGAAAGCGTCACATTATACAAATCAAAACTGTATTAACGAATTCGACCGCATTTAATTTGCTGAATCTTTTCCCATCGAAACGGACATGTGTAGATCGAGCCAAAATTAAGAGCACATTAATCCAGGTCTAATTATAACATCAGGACGTCTAGCACTCCAGTACCTGTACCCAGCACCTGCTTCACGGCAGAATAACTGGCTCTGGTGGTACCTCCCTAGACTGATTCCTGCATAGGAATCCTGCTACCAGGATCGTATCCCATATTATAACAATCATAATACGGGAAGTGTCAGTCTGTGGTTTTCCTAATCTCGTGTAAATATTTTTAAAAAAAATTTTTTGTTTGTTGTTCAATATGTTTTGTTTGTAACTTTTTTATGGAACAATCCTTTGTGCTACATTTAATTTTGTAGTTTACTGGCACAATGTTTGACCCGTAGAATTATTTACGATTGTCCTTGACACACGTCGCTCCTCGATGTACAACCGCGTACCTATTCAGAGCGCGCGCTACATACCAAAGCGACGCCCTCGAATAATGCTCACCGTACTCGGCAGTCCTAACGGTACCTTAACTTTTACTTGCGAATCTAAATCGAATTCGGGTAATGTGGTTAGCCTAAAAATTACACATACATTTATTTTCACGGCTACTAGAGTTCACCGGGACGTTTCTGTCGTCGGCGCGTTAACGGACATCAATTTGTACGGTCACAAACGTTCATACCCGGTTCACTGGTAGGGTTCCTATGCGGGAATCCGTCTAGGCAGTCATCACCCCAGAGGCCGCTAGGGCAGTTATTCTGCCGTGAAGCAGTAGTGTGCAAACATTACTGTGTTTCGATTTGAAGAGCACTGCGAGCTAGCGTAATCACTGGGCATATGAGACTTTAGGACTGATGTCCACCCTGTGGCGGGAAGGGGACGGAAATATTTTGAGTAACGCGGCATCTGTTATAGGCAGATGTTGCGCTAACCACCAGGTGAACCTTATGGTCGTCTCGTTTATCAAATAAAAAAAACTATTTGTGAACCATGCAATTATTTGATGGAAATCGAACTCGTGACCTGTAGAACAGAAATTAGTCTATCAATCACTGCGCTTACCGAGCCGTCGAAGGTTAATGTGGCAGAGCCACGATGGGTCGGTGTACCGCGCACTGAATCACTGAATTGAAATTGTACTTGTGAACAGGCGCTGTTGGTGGAGGCTGGTCTGCTCGAGTTTGCAATGCATTAATTCATTAGTTATTGAATATTGTATACCATTTTGTCATGGAGCATGCTTTTGTTTTCTATGAGACTTTCCTTATAATGTACATTTGACTGAGATAAAAAAAAATAACAAAAAAGACGATACCTACGGAGTTTCTTTCGACTGTTTCTTCGTTAGGGGAACACCATTACGAAACGATGGTAGATTGTAAAGAAGAAATAAAGTTTGACACACGAGATTTATATTTCTTACGTCGTAGAATAAATTATTTTTATTTCATTTCAATGTTGTGGTTGACACAGCATTTGTAGCATGTGGCAGACTTCCCGCCAGGTGAACAATTTGCACGTCACGTAACTTTTTTCCATAATAAAGCAATATCTGTGATATACATACTGGTGGTAGAATTCCTATGCAGGAATCCGTCTAGGTAGGTACCACCCCAGTGCCAGTTATTCTGCCGTGAAGCAGTAGTGTGCAAACATTACTGTGTTTCGGTCTGAAGGGCACTGTGAGCTAGTGTAATCACTGGGCATATGAGACTTAAGAACTGATGTCTCAGGGTGACGGGCGCATTGTGGTGTCACACTGTTCTGGGTGACATAGCATTTGTTATGGACAGAAGTTGCACTTACCATCAGGTGAACGCTTTGCTCGTTCCGTCACTTTTATTAAATAAAAAAAAAGAAAATCCTCATTATTCACATATTTCTGAGGATATTGATATTTTTTCTTGTAGTCAGTCGAAATTCACAATAGCAGCATACAAATGCGTAGAAAACGGAGTTTGCTGAATATTTATATTTTTTCTTTTTTATATTTATGTCTGAAGTTTTTTTTTGTTTGTCTTATAGCATCGATTTGGTTTTTTTTTAACTGTTATGGTGTTATAATTTGTTGTAAGAAATAAATAAATAAATAAATAAATATATTTTGAAACTGATATCTGACCAAGTGAATACGCATTGTTCCTTAACCACTAATTATTGATTTGCCAACCGTACTTTATGTTAATGACTGCTTAGATTGACTAGCAAGAAAGAGTAAGTTCCTCATTTACAACATTGGCATTATCCTGTTGGTATAATTGCGTGCAGAACGGATTCTAATAATTGGTGGAGTTAATACGAGTAACTAAAAGGAAATGTTTTGGTGGTTCTGTAATAACTGGTAGACTAGTGTGTCGTGCTCGCTTTGATGTCTCTGCTTGCGGCGTCGTGTGGCGAAAGAAGGAAATGGTTGAAGAGGGCGGTGGCTGCCACATACGTCATACTTGTGAACAGGTGCTGTTGGTGGAGGCTGGTCCGCTCGAGTTTACAATATACTTATATATCAATTCAATTAATCTTGTCTAAAATTTGTACATGGAGCGCGCTTTAGTTTACCTCGCCACATTTATTTTTAAACGATAGTTTAAAATTTTTGTCTGTCTTATCTGTTTGTTCCAGCTTATCTCCGAAACGGCTGGACCGATTTTGACAGGACTTTCACTGACAGATAGCTGATATTATAGCGGGTAACTTAGGCTACTTTAATTTTAGAAAAATGTAAACCATAAATTTAAAGCCCCAAAAACCAATTCAAATAGGGAAGTATATATTATGTATATCATCGATCGGGATCGGCTTTTTCACGCGGGTGAAACCGCTGGGCACACCTAGTGTTTAATAATCATCTGTAAAATTATACTCAATGTTTTATTTACTTTTTCCAGGACATGGGCTGAAATCAATAGATTTGGTATGCATGAAGAAGCTTGATACCAAAGTGAACATAATACCCATCATTGCTAAGGCCGATACTATTTCAAAGACTGAGCTGCAGAAATTTAAGGTTTGCTTTGCTTCTGTTATATGCATTTATCAATGACAGCAGTCCACTGCGAAATACTGATCTCCCCATACATTTACTTACAGAGGTAATTGTTAGTTGTTTGGTTGGCAAAATGATGCTGTACCCATATAGGATTGCTACCAATTTCCTTGTATTATTGTATTTAATTTTTTAATTTACTGTAATAGACACGAGGGACAAGGAACAGATATCAAATTTGCACAAACTTTATAAATATATATTAATACTTTATAATATAATTAAGAGTAATTGTAGATGTCATTCTCACGAAGTACATAAGGGTTATCCGTTCAGAAAGTAACTGCTATTGTCGTGGTTGCCCCCTCACTTGATTTTGGTAAGTGGAAGGTTTGACTTAGATCCGATTTCACCGATCGCTTTGGAAACCAAGTTTAATAAAAGCGATAGGCTCACCACCTATCACACCAAGTGCATTATATTATTTTGGTGAAACGTGGATTGTGGTAGTCATCTGTTTTTGCAGTGAGTGTTCATTCTCTGACTACCCTTTATGGGATACAGTCGTGATCTTATGTATGTATGTATGTATGTATAAAACCACGTTTTACTGAACTTGGTTCAAATGTATCATTTGAACTCGGTTTTCGTCTAACCGATTTCACCGCCTCCATTATGATCGCGTTCAGAAAAACGATGTTTACGTAAAATATCGTCACAATCTAAAACAAAAACTCGATGTATTTATTATTTTGCGACATCAAACAGCCTGTTTTTATGCATAAGACACATAGGTATGCAAACAATAAACAAACCGTATTAAAAATATTTATTGTGTTTACATAGTTGTGCAATTGACAATGACGGCTCTTTAAATGCGTTTAAAGAGCTGAACGTCGAAAATTGGGCGTTCAGAATTTGAACCGCGTTTAGCTTTAATCGCGTTCAGTTGGTGTTGGTGAAATGCAAACAGTAGCATTGAACTCAGTTAAACGCTTAAACTTCGTTTAGCTTGAACTGATCGCGTTTAGTTTCAACGGTGAAATCCGCCCTTTGTTGTTATTCGTACCAAAAGATGTGTCTGCTTCCGCTATGCTGTGCTACTGACCACCACCATTTTTAAAGAAATCAGTACACATTAGTACATTGTCAATTTTTTTGTTCAATCACTCCAATAAGGACATATGTTTAATAAAAGTCGAAGGTTATATAAGTGAGAAACGACGAAATTAACCAAAGTTTATTTGAAACTATAATGCAACAGTGAAAAAGCAAATCTATGTATTATATTAATATTATTAATATGTGGAGAGAAAACTTTGTAAACCTTTTTAAAGCATATTGCGTGCACAATGGAATGTGTGTTTTGTCATAGTTAAATTTTGTTGGAGAAACAGGGACAATTGGGACAATTGGGAATGTATGTAATCGAACATTAATTATTTACGTTCATACTAACAATGTCAATAACATCATAGTCTGTCGTTTGTTTACTTTCATACTGCCAATGTCAAACACATAATAGTCTGTCTGGTCAAACAGTCGCACAGAATAGAGATTACGGCCATAGAATTTTAAAATTTTGCCAAGAAATAATTACTCAAACTTAAGTAATATTAAAACTTAAAAAAATATGTTTTTCGGTCGAATTTCGACTAAAGTGCGACCAATAAAGTCGAAGTCAAAATTTCTTTATTCAATTTAGGCTTGTTTAAAGCTCTCATGAAGGTCAAAATCTACACTACTAGTGACAATAAAAATATACTAATATTATAAATGCGAAAGTAATTCTCTCTGTTGATGTTGTCTGTTGATTCGATATTGACGAAATTCGGCACAGAGATAGCTTGAATCCTGAAGAGATAGCTTAATTCCCAGAAAATCAAAGAGTTCCCACAGTATATTTAAAAACCTAAATATCATATGAGACTTAAGAACTGATGTCTCAGGGTTGACGGGCGCAGTGTGGTGGCACACAGTAATTTTCTGAGTGACACGGCATTTGTTATGGGCAGACTTTACACTTACCATCAGGTTAACGTTTTGCTCATTCCGTCACTTTTATGAAATAAAAATAAAAACCTAAATCCACGCGGAACGAAGACGCGAGCAGGCTAGTATTTTATAATTCATAAAAGATCGTAATAATGAAAAGACGTCTCACTCGGCCAGGATACTACAGCACTACTGCTGCATCACACAACATATATGATTCATAAATTAATATAATAATTGTCATAAAATAATATGAGAGATATTTCTACTACTTTCTACTTTCTAGCCATTATTAAAGGATGTAATCATTAAAAAAATCCAATTTCAGTCAAAGATAATGCAAGAGCTGCAAGCAAATGGTGTAGAGATCTACCAGTTCCCGGTGGACGATGAGTCAGTGTCCGAAGTGAACTCCACTATGAACTCCCACATTCCGTTTGCAGTGGTTGGCAGCACTGATTTTGTGAAGATTGGCAACAAGACTGTCCGAGCTAGACAGTACCCCTGGGGCACTGTGCAAGGTTAGTTAAGAATTTGGATTTTGTTTCTTCAAACTCATAGGAATAAAACTCGAGTGCAATATTACGAAAGATTTACGGAATTCAAGTGAAAATTTGTATTTTTAATATAAGATTTGTTGTGATAATTTCAACAATAAAAAATACTGGCAATATTTGAAAGAAAAAAAACAAAAAACATTATCGTAATTTTGGTGGGGATTCAATGGGATTATTGTCAATGGCTGGTTGTTTGTTTTAAATTTTTAAGACCATTGGTTCGATACCCTGTCTGATATTATTAATTGCAATTAGTGACGATTTATTGCTAGCGTGGAGAATAGCACCTACATCTTTCCTACCGAGGTGTCGTAAGAGGCGACTAAGGTATTGTACGGATGCAATTGTTAGTGCTGATTTATTGCTAGCGTGGAGAATAGCACCTACATCTTTCCTACCGAGGTGTCGTAAGAGGCGACTAAGGTATTGTACGGATGCAATTGTTAGTGCTGATTTATTGCTAGCGTGGAGAATAGCACCTACCTCTTTCCTACCGAGGTGTCGTAAGAGGCGACTAAGGTATTGTACGGATGCAATTGTTAGTGCTGATTTATTGCTAGCGTGGAGAATAGCACCTACATCTTTCCTACCGAGGTGTCGTAAGAGGCGACTAAGGTATTGTACGGATGCAATTGTTAGTGCTGATTTATTGCTAGCGTGGAGAATAGCACCTACCTCTTTCCTACCGAGGTGTCGTAAGAGGCGACTAAGGTATTGTACGGATGCAATTGTTAGTGCTGATTTATTGCTAGCGTGGAGAATAGCACCTACCTCTTTCCTACCGAGGTGTCGTAAGAGGCGACTAAGGTATTGTACGGATGCAATTGTTAGTGCTGATTTATTGCTAGCGTGGAGAATAGCACCTACATCTTTCCTACCGAGGTGTCGTAAGAGGCGACTAAGGTATTGTACGGATGCAATTGTTAGTGCTGATTTATTGCTAGCGTGGAGAATAGCACCTACCTCTTTCCTACCGAGGTGTCGTAAGAGGCGACTAAGGTATTGTACGGATGCAATTGTTAGTGCTGATTTATTGCTAGCGTGGAGAATAGCACCTACATCTTTCCTACCGAGGTGTCGTAAGAGGCGACTAAGGTATTGTACGGATGCAATTGTTAGTGCTGATTTATTGCTAGCGTGGAGAATAGCACCTACATCTTTCCTACCGAGGTGTCGTAAGAGGCGACTAAGGTATTGTACGGATGCAATTGTTAGTGCTGATTTATTGCTAGCGTGGAGAATAGCACCTACCTCTTTCCTACCGAGGTGTCGTAAGAGGCGACTAAGGTATTGTACGGAGAGCCTTTATTCGTGGGAACGCAATGGGTAGTAACATTTTTTTTTACTCGTACCAAGAGCCGTGGTAGCACAAGGGCTAGGCGCTCCCTTTAAATTTCATAGTACGCGAGTGACCTGGGTTCGATTCCCGGTGCCGGCACCACTAAAATTGTGAATTGCAATTTTAAGTGCTGATTTACCACGTTCTCGGCGGTGAAGGAAAACATCGTGAGGAAACTGCATGTCTGAGGAATAAAAAATATTTCGAAGACATGTGAAGTCCGCCAACCCGCAATTGGAGCAGCGTGGCGGATTCTTCCTAGCTCCAAAACCCTCTCAGAAATGCGAGGAGGCCTGTGCTCAGCAGTGGGACATTTATAGGCTGAAACTTTACTTTACTTACCAAAATGGCGGTGTAATGGTGTAAATGTGTAATGTCGTACAATACGTGTGTGGCCTCCGCCTAGTCGTATGTGTATGTATGTTTCGTTTTATTAGTTCTTATGCCCAATAAATATCTTTTCTATTGCACTTTCTATTTGATTATGGTTCACTTTATGGGTTATTTATTTGTTTTTATCAGTCGAGAACGAGTCGCACTGCGACTTCGTGAAGCTGCGCGAGATGCTGATCCGCACCAACATGGAGGACATGCGCGAGAAGACGCACGCGCGACACTACGAGCTGTACCGCCGCCGCCGCCTGCAGCAGATGGGCTTCACCGACGTCGACGCGGACAACAAGCCCGTCAGTACCCGACACTGCAGCCGCACACCCATATATCACTTTTAAAATTACTGAAAAAAAAATCTAAAAAATATTCCATTCTATTCACCACTGGGCACATACACTCATTAACCTTATTCCTATATGACGATATCGGATCGGACGATTTTCAAACACGGCGACCATTCCCGAATGCTGTCGCAAGCTATCAATTGCGCAGAAGATATATGTCTATTATATTGACATTTTTTTTTTTTTTTTATTTCACTAAAGTGACGGAACGAGCAAAACGTTCACCTGATGGTAAGTGCAACGTCTGCCCATAACAAATGCTGTGTCACCCACAAAAATTACGGTGTGACACCACACTGCGCCAGTCACCCTGAGACATCAGTTCTTAAGTTTCATATGCCCAGTGATTACGCTAGCTCTCAGTGCCATTCAAACCGAAACACAGTAATGCTTGCACACTACTGCTTCACGGCAGAATAACTGGCCCTGGGGTGGTACCTACCTAGACGGAATCCTGCATAGGAATCCTACCACCATGAAAATGAGTGTATTCGCAAAAAGAAACACTTACCTTATCTTTGCATACAGATGCAGGATTCGCACCCATATATGCTGCTACTTTTCTTTCAATTATTATATTACTTACATAAAAAAAATTATCTGTACAAATAAATAAAATTACGAGTATCTGTCTGTGATGTAGTAATAAATATTTTATCTAATTTTCATCTCATATGGTAAACTGCAGGCTGCAAAAACTCAAAAAGCGTTATTTTACATTTTTGTCTGTGTGTCTGTTGGTTTGTCCGGGCTACTCTCTGAAACGGCTGCATCGATTGTGACGAGACTTTCAATGAACTGTAGAGGACTTTTCAAATAGCAATTCTAAGCTACTTTTTATTTCGTAAATATTTAGGGTTCCTGCGTAAAACCTGAAAAACTAGATATTAGGGGCTATGACGTGTTATGCGTTGCTTTCATTTGCAATTTTAATCATTATTATTTTCATTCACGGTAGTTTAAATATTTCTCTTAATCCATACCATCCATACTAATATTATAAATGCGAAAGTAACTTTCTCATACTCTGTTTGTTAACTTTTCGCGCTAGCAACTGCTGGACTGATCTTTACGAAATTTGGCACGGAGATAGCTTTCATCTTGGAGACGGATATAGGAAAATTAAATACCTATATGTATAGATATTTAAATACTCTATATACCCACACGGACGGAGTCGCTAGAAGATGCTTGGAAGAAATTATATTTTTTTTTATATTCGTTTAAAATATATACTTATGCCTTCAACTCTTCCAGCTCCCTTAATATACTCGTATTATATTATTAATTTTTCCTCGCCCCAAAATTCAAGAGAGGAAGACTGTGCCCGGCCGGCTGTAGGACATTTCCAGTTCTCACATATCAACCCAAACTGTAGATGGCCACCATTTAATTATTTTTTAAGTCCTGTATTTATAGTTTTTTTTAATTTATCATACTGAAAGCAATTAACATAACTGTTCTTAATTTCGCCTTTAATTATTTACAGGTATCATTCCAGCAGACATTTGAACAAAAGCGAAGCGCACACTTGGCAGAATTACAGCAGAAAGAAGATGAAATGAGGCAGATGTTTGTGCAAAGAGTAAAAGAGAAAGAGGCAGAGCTCAAAGAAGCGGAGAAGGAGGTAAACTTTGTGCAGTGTTACGTTTTATTAAGTTATATCAATGTTTAAAATTCTGTGACTGACATTTTTAGTTCTTTGACTGAGAGGTATAGCATCAATGTCATAAAATTTATTGTAACAAGATTCATTTTAGTCAGCTAATTCTGTTTGCAATCATTCTATTTCGTACTAACATCACTTAGTAGTAGTCTGTAATAATATGTTATCCATATAAGAAGATCTATTTATTACATTTTGAAAAATCTTTGACTACAATACTCATGCATATATATAGAATACAAGCTTAACCGGTACGAATATTTCGCAAAGTATCGTGATCATGAATAGATGGCGTCATTTACCTTCTTTAAATAATGCAAACAATTCCAACCGACATTTGTTGTGAATGTTATTTGAACAGATTGTCAACAGATGGCGCATTCTACAATATCAAAATATCTTTTTAATAATTTTTTTTAACGGAAGAATTAATTTAAGATATTTACTTCTTTTTCGTTATTAGAAGGAAAAATAATCTTTTGAATGGCGTATCAAACATTAAATTTTTACAGTATTAAGGGAGATTTTTCAAACCAAAAAAAGACACTTGAGAAATAATATATACATACATAAGATCACGACTGTATCCCATAAGGGGTAGTCAGAGACTGGGCACTCACTGCAAAAGCAGTGACTGCCACAATCCACGTTTCACCAAAACAATATAATGCACTTGGTGTGATAGGTGGTGAGCCCATCGCCACCATGCGCTGTTGGGTGCACAGTGCAGTTTAACTCCTTACTCGCCTTTTACGAGATCCATTGGATGAGATGGAGTGGTAGTATTCTTTTAACGAGCCGCCACCACACGGATATATTATTTATTAACACGAAATTCCAAATTCTTAACACATGAAAGCGAGTAAAGGTCTTAATAAACCAATACATTTGCATAGTTAAACAATAAGTTAGATAAATAATTTCAGTATGTGTGAGGACTACATTACAATGTTTCTGCTTGATTTCGTTGAATTATTCAAAAAGTCAAAGGATTAAACTGTTTTGCTTTCACTTCCAGCTGCACTCAAAATTCGATAAACTAAAGAAGGATCACACAGAAGAGAAGAAACGTCTCGAGGAGCTGCGCAAGAAGATCGAAGATGACACAATAGAATTCAACCGGCGCAAGCAGCAAACTGCGCAGTCCCACCACACGCTGACACTCGGCAAGAGCAAGAAGAAGTAAATTGTATAGAGTTCGAATTGTATTTATCCGAGGCTGATTACCAAATGAACACGTCTACTGCTTCGATTCATTTATTCAGCGAGCAAACCCTGGAGGCAAATTATGTCCAATTGCAGTCCCAAATTCTTGAGTCACTTAACATGTTGACTGTTGTAACAGTCAGATTGGAAATGCATTTCCAGTCTGACTGTGACGTTCGATTGCATGTAATGCATTAGTCAATGTTAACTTTGAGGTTACCTGGCCTGGATGTGTAAGGTAGATCTTTTTATATTCTAGGTACTGAATTGAATTTTACAAATCGTATTTGTATTGTATTTCCTGCTATTAGTTCGTTCAAACATACAAACTTCAGCTATATTATAATAGTAAGTTTAAGGGCGAAAATAGGGCATACTTTTGTTTACTGGCGGTAGGATTCGTATGCAGGAATCCGTCTAGGTAGGTACCACCCCAGGGCCAGTTATTCTGTCGTGAAGCAGTAGTGTGCAAGCATTACTGTGTTTCGGTTTGAAGGGCACTGAGCTAGGCGTAATCACTGGGCATTTGACTTTAGAACTGACGTCTCGGGGGATGGCCGCAGTGTGGTGTCGCACAGGAATGTTCCGGGTGACACAGCATTTGTTGTGGGCAGACTGCACTTAACATCAGGTGAACGTTTTGCCGTCATCCCTTTGGCCAATAAAAAAAAAAACTAATCTGCAAATGAATTTAATTTACAAAATCGTAGCTGTGACGTCAGAATAGAATAAATTTTTATTCAATATAGATTATTTACATAATACTTATTGAAAGTCATTTTTTTTTTTAAACTACACTGGTTCGCAAAATGCCTTTGTCGTGGGAAGAACCAGTAAGAAACCCAGCGGGCTTTTTTTTAAGTCATTTTTAAAATAATGTACAATAACAGCAGTATTATAAAGATGTAGAAATGGCTTGGCGGCGTCGTTACATATGAATATTGCATTCCGAAATTCAGATCTCGACTATAATTTTGCAGTGACCAACTTGTCCGCCCTTCAAATAAATATGTAACAAAACAGTTTATCAAATAACCTTTGGACATACAAGAAGCCTGCACAGTCAGTGTTAAGAACCAACCAGAAAGAACTAGTCCACTGCTGAACATAGGCCTTCCCCATAGATTGCCACAAAAGATGTAGCTCTCATTCTGGGGGGATTTTGCCATAGTTGCCACGCTTGACAGGCGGGTTGGCAGCCGCAGCTTATTTATTCAGACGTTCCAGGAGATGCTGCTGCCCATCTTCTGATTTATATTTTCCCTCTGTCGACTTTTACGACACACACGGGATGAGATGGGGTGGTAGATTTTCGGCATAAATTACCGTCACGAACTAATATTTACTAAACATAACCGTCAATAAATCGGTGATTGACGTTTAGTATTTTTTTTTACATTAACTTTTAATGAAGGAGAGAAAGTTAATTTGCTAAGATCCGCACGCAAAATGTAAAATGGTGTGTATTACCTAGTTTTGTAGAGCACCGCCCGCTCTCCCTCAACAGCGTGCACAAGAAAACCAATACCGCCACCAGATACCCTCCACCACTAAAACACTACCACTAGGCAATACACACCACTGAAGTCGAGAACACGACACGTGTTTCGCCTCAAAATGAGGCATTATCAAAACTGGGTAATACACACCATTTTACATTTTGCGTGCGGATCTTAGCAAATTAACTTTCACTCCTTTACTATGATGGATTTCCGCAAAGTAACGCATTATTCTATTAACTTGTAATGCATTGTAATAAATTTCTACATTGTTATCTAACATTCCCAATTGTTTTTCAATGTGCTCCAATTCCGTGGTGTGAATTGGTCACTTCTTATAAGCAGTAGAGGTGTGAATTTGTTTAAAAATAAAGCTATAATAGTTTTCATCTAACTTATCTTGAATGTATTTACACACGTACATAAATTATATTATGTTGCCTAAGTGAAATATTTATTCCAAATGTATGCTCTTTTTTTATAAACGCGATCTAATAGTAAATCGGAAGGTTTACTTTAAAAATCTCATTTATTTGCTTAATCTAAAATTACACCAAAATATTAATTTACGTTATCATTAAGTATTGTATAAATATAAGTGAAATTAAAAAAAAAATGTTTCAAATGCAAATGTATACCGCATTTGTTATATTCACATAACAATATACAATTTTGTTATAATCAATTAAATAAAAAAAATACTTCCATGAAGTTATTACGAAAATCAGTTTTTAATTTATTACAGTTTTATAATTTAATATTACTAATTATAATTATAAATACATATCTATAAGTAAAACTACACGAACAGGACGATTACAGGCGATAGACAGTTTTCGCTTAGCCTAAAATAACTTGCCTATACTTCCAAAATACTTGAATATCAACATAGCTGGTGTGCGGATAGGTTTTGTATAAAATTTAAACCAAAGTTGTGTTTACGAAGTTTATTAAATATTATCAATAATACATCATATCTCTTCATTTCTTTTACTTTCGAGATGAACTTGTGAGATTATTTTTTATTTAACAGCCGGCTTGACAGAACTAATTAGTGTAATTTAACATGATGAGATTTACGAAACCAATGCCAAATTGTTAGATATATGTACTTAGTTATAGGAAATGAAATTTGCGGGAAGGAAAAAAGGCGCGAAACTTGTGTTGGTAACGCCATGTTGTCCAACAAGAACAAAATGTAGACGTAATTTCACATTTGCATTTAATCACTCATTCCTTATTCTTACTTTTGTATTGTTTATATATTTAGTATTATAATTTTGTATTAGATTGCTGGAAGTATTTTAATAAATCTTTTAATTGTAATGGACTTTCATTTATTGTGTAGGTCAGCTTTTTTTTTTAATATTTGACTACATACATACATACAGTCACGCCTCTTTCCCATAGGGGTAGGCAGAGACCACATCTTTCCACTTGCTACGATCCTGACACATCTTTAGCTTCTTCTACTTTCATTAGTGTTTTCACACACGCTCCGTGACCTTTCCTCAAAAGCTCACCGTTCTGATTGTGATACGTACGCCTAGGTCGATCCTTACCGGCTTTTCCATTCACACTTGCCTTCATAAATCTGTTTCGTCAATCTCCTTTTATTCATCCTCTCTACGTGGCCAAACCATCTAAGCATGCCTTTCTCTATCTTTTACACTACATCTTCAACCACACCCCAACGTTCCCTTATCACGCTGTTTCTCATTTTGTCAATCAAAGTTACTTCAGCTATACTTCTCAAACTTCTCATTTCCACAGCGTTAATCTTACTTTCATGCTTCTGCCAGACCCAGCATTCACTACTATACATAAGTGTGGGGACCAGAACCCCCCTATGTACAGCCAGTCGTACCTTTTTAGTTACGTTCTGGCTACACAAAGTTATGCAGAGCCCCATTCACTTGATTTCCTGCCAATACTCTTCTCTCAATATCACAGTCATACTTTCCGTCTCTCGTAAATTTAGAACCCAGGTACACAAAGTCTTTCACTTGTTCCACTCTTCTTCAATCATTAACCATCGCCTGCAACTCCTCCTCCGATGATGCTAATATAACCTAATCATCGGCGTATAGGAGGCATTTGACGGTCAAATCATTCATTCTTAATCCAAACACACTTTCAAATCTTTTAAGCAATTGTCTATGAATAGGTTAAACAGCCACGGCGAAGCCACACTTCTAACACCTTTTTCGATGTTAAACCAGTCTGTGGATGGTAAACAGTCAGTTTTTCTAAAATACACCTGTACATCCATCTTTGTTGAGTAACCTTGAAGTACTATGCAGTAGCACATTGCCAGTCAATCTTCACACGGAATGAAGTGTCTACGCAGTCAAGTTTCTAATTAAAGATGGAAGGGATAAGGGACTGGTTTCTTAGAAATTGAGGTTTGTTCCTTTTAGGTTGGTGCCACCGTAATGCCATTTATTCTCCAGTTAAACAGTTACAAGCAAAAATTAGCATATTTCCATCTTTCGTTTCCTTATGCAAGAATCTGTCCAAAAACGTGAATTCGGCGTAATTTCAGACACAACCATTTAGGGCGGATTTCACCGTTGAAACTAAAAGCGATCAGTTCAAGAAAAAGCGTTTAACTGAGTTCAATGCTACAGATTGCATTTCATCAACATCAAATGAACGCAATGCTAATAAACGCGGTTCAAATTCTGAACGCAAATTATGAAATTTTCGACGTTTAGCTCTTTACACGCGTTTAGAGAGCTGTCATTGTCAGTTGCACAAATAGAATACAAAAATTATTTTTAATTCGTATTATTTATTGTTTGCATACCTATGTAACCTATCCATAAAAACAGGCTGTTTGATGTCGCAAAATACGAAATAAATCGTCCTTTTTTAGATTGTGACGATATTTCATGTAAACTTCGTTTTTCTAAACGCGATCAAAATGGGAGTCGGTGAAATCGGTTAGACGAAAACCGAGATCAAACGATACATTTGAATTCAGTTAAGTAAAACGTGGTTTTATTAAACTTGGTTTCCAAAGCCATCGGTGAAATCGGGTCTTAGAAACAAGTCTTGTTTTTGAATCAGAACAGAACTCAATAAATGGATTGGAATTACCTGTGTACTCGAAAAAGATAACACACTAGTCTTTATCTTATGGATGTTGAACATTTACATTAACACTCGTTATGGATACGGTGCTCGTTTTGCCATACATAAAAATGTTTATAACTATATTATCATGTTAACATTTACATTGAAATCTGTAGTTCAAAATCTAGATCATTCAAGACTCCGCAACCAAGAGACAATGGCATCGCTCTCCGTATTTTTCTCACACATCAAGTCGCAAAGTAATAACATTTTCTATTTTACCATGTCCTGTATGCATTAACGAATAAGTCTACTCCCGGAAATGTGTATCATTCCGCAGTTAACTTTGGTGGGTCTATGGTCGCGATGGAAATGAGAGTAAAATCCACGAGGCCAACTGCACAAACTTTTTCGAATTATTTCAAGTTTGTTATCTGTCCCATTTGCAAAACCGATTATGCCGCACTCTTATTAATTACGAGTACATACAATGAGCTTGCCAGAAAGGCTATTTACTGTTGTCTCATAAGTGTGTGAAAAAAGAAAAGAAATGCTATACAAAGAAAAACTAATTTTTATACTTATTTTTGTTATTTTTGGTTATGTGTACAAGTACACACGGAGAAGAAAGCTCTGTGGGGCTCAATTCTCTAATTTCGACAGGCCCACCATAGGGCACGACACTTACATACAGAGGGGCGACGAAACCGTCTACGACGACACAGAAATTGTGCGGGACGAGGTAGCGACCCATGCTGACCTTTCAGTATGGGACCTATATATATATTTACCTTATTGAATGATTCAGCGAATATTTTTAATATTAACTTTTATTATTATAAATTATTGTTTATGATAATGTCGATGTTAATCAGAAATAAATTAATCGATATTGTTACATGTGACAACATCTATGACGTTATTGGCATTTACCATGAGATCAAAGGCGTCCGACTACTGTAAGTCTTTATACTGTGGCACGGCAACGTATGCATCTAATCGTCGGTTGGATTTTTTCTTCATGCGGTGACATTTCTTATGGTGTAGGTGGAGTTTGTATGACAATGACTGAATATTACGTTGTCGATCGTTCGAATTGCCGCCTGTACGTGACGCCCGCGTACGGTGCGCGCCTTTCACTCCAGCTAACGGCGGGCCTGTTTGCTATCAAGTGCAGTATAACATGTGTATTGAGACTCTCCAACACGAAATAACTATAAACGTAGCATGAAACTAGTCTCACATTTTCTCAGTTTATTACAATTTAAAAACATACAGCTAACACTAGACAAGTGAAACCTTAGCGGTTGCGGCAGGGAATAGGAGATGGGCTTGAACATTTTATTGTAGTACGTGTAGCGTCGCTTGTGCGGCGTCACGGAGGCGCGCACCGGCACCGACAGATGGGGAGGCTTTGGTGGTGCAGCGCGACACTGTGGACAATACAATACTCTCATTTGTTACACTGTAAGGCAGGCAGCCGTGTGGTGGCGGCTTGTTAAAAGAATACTACCACTCCATCTCATCCATTGGATCTCGTAAAAGGCGAGTAAGGAATTAAACTGCACTGTGCACCCAACAGCGCATGGTGGCGATGGGCTCACCACCTATCACACCAAGTGCATTATATTGTTTTGGTGAAACGCGGATTGTGGCAGTCATCTGCTTTTGCAGTGAGTGCCCTGTCTCTGACTACCCCTTATGGGATACAATCGTGATCTTATGTATGTA
The DNA here is from genome assembly GCA_019845155.1 of Luehdorfia chinensis. Lineage (NCBI taxonomy): Eukaryota > Metazoa > Arthropoda > Insecta > Lepidoptera > Papilionidae > Luehdorfia > Luehdorfia chinensis. Next base: position 2,292,508 of record JAHVAK010000415.1, read on the forward strand.
TGTAGGTAAGGCAACTTATCATTATTCTGAACAAAAACCTGTGTATTAACGATCGCAGTAGTAGACGTCTCAAACCTAAGCGCACCCTGGCCATCACTGGGGGTTATGGTTAATCATAAATGATGACAATCCAGGTGTTTAAAAAGCCAGGTGCTGTTTTGGGATTTCATATCATCTTCGTTATTCTACATCCTCGACACACTTTCATATTCGGAACATCAACAGTTACATCATCATCATCATTTCAGCCCATCACTAGTCCACTGCTGAACATAGGCCTCCCTCATTGATTGCCACAAAAGTTTGTAGCTCTCATTTTAGGGGATTTTGCCATGGTTGCCACGCTTGGCAGGCGGATTGGCAACCGCAGTTTATTTATTCAGATGTTTCAGGAAGATGCTGCTCAGACAGAGGGATAATGAAACAGTTATATAACAAAATTACTTTCGTTGTACACTGTAGATTATAAACAATACTTTTTGACATCTATTTTACCACTCTCCTTCGTGTCTGTTCGGGTCAAATTTAGTAATTTTGATTTTAAACTAATATCCCGAGGAGCTAGAGACTTCAACATAGCTTAAAACTGTATGACAACTCATTATTAACTCGCTTTCTTGGCTGCCCGTCTGTTTGTTTGTCTTTTGACAATTGAATATAAACTAACTTTATACTTTTGGTCCGTTTTAAAAACGTGGTATACCTGACGTAATAACTAAGTACTTTTTACTTATTAATAATTATTAGAAGAAATACTATAATCATTACATAACGGTTAATAATAGGAAATAGTTAATGAAATAATATTAAGCAATAATAAATAATATTAAAGTAAAAAAAATTAAAGTTTCAGCCTATAAATGTCCCACTGTTGAGCACAGGCCTCCTCTCATTTCTGAGAGGGTTTTGGAGCTAGGAAGAATCCGCCACGCTGCTCCAATGCGGGTTGGTGGACTGCACATGTCTTCGAAATATTTTTATTTCTCAGACATGCAGGTTTCCTTAAATAAAACTTTAAATTACTTTTAATTAAAACTTAAAATTGCAACTAACAATTTTAGTGGTGCCGGCACCGGGAATCGAACCCAGGTCACTCGCGTACTGTGAAATTTAAAGCGAGCGCCTAGCCCCTGAGCTACCACGGCTCTGTAAATAATATTAATGAATATTATATACTTACCTACAATATTTTTTATTTGATAAAGTGAGACGAGACGAGCAAAACCTTCACATAATGGTAAGTGCATGACGGCCCATAACAAATGCTGTGTCACCCAGAACATTTCTGTGTGACGCCACAATCCGCCCGACACCTCGAGACATCAGTTCTTAAATCTCATATACTCAGTGATTACGGTAGCTCACAGTGCCCTTCAAACCGAAACACAGTAATGTTTGCACACTTCTGCTTCACGGCAGAATAACTGGCCCCTTGGTGGTACCCCTACCGAGACGGATATTATAAAAATGTCTACATCTACATGATTACTAAAGCGATTAGCTAACAGTTATGATTATAACAACGGACTCACGACTCAGCAGCCAGGTACGTAGACAACTGGGCCATGCATCCTATTACTAATAAACGTAGCATTTGTTGTGGGCAGACGTTGCACTTAGCATCAAGTGAACATTTTGCTAGTTTCGTCACTTTAATAAAAAAAAATCGCCAACCATCGCCTTTCTAGGCCTAAAGAAGACCTCAGACTGTGTGCTTGGGAGATCATTTCGTGGGCGTTGAGGCGGGGGACATGGATAACGACGCAAGAGCTGATTGGGGTACATGGCGTGTACGTCACAGGAGTAATTTGTGATCGGAAAATACCCCTTAAACTCAAAGGCGAAGTGTTAAAGTGCATTATCGGTCTCAGACTCATGATGATGTTCTCCTAGCCGATTTCGACCACGGCGACAACTGCCGACTACTGTCGAGAGCCATCAACTGCGCAGGAGATATTATAGTTCCACAAGTGTACGCGCAAACACAGATGCACTCACTCGTCCCAACCTACCCGCGCCCGATGTAACGCTGATGCGATAAGATCGGAGGTAGGCTAGGATGCAGTGTCAGAAACACGGGGACAATCACAACACAACCAGACCCGAAAACCAACAATTTATGTTTTAGCACAAATGTTGGCTCCGGCCTGGGATTCGAACCCAGGACCCGCGGCTTAGAAGTCAGGTACTCTGACCACTAGGCCACGCGGTTGTTGCAGACTCATATATGTTCAAGAGCTCACGTCACGATAATGAAAATGTTGCGATGTATGTGCGACGTAATACGGCGGGATCGTATACGTAACGAGTATATTCGGGGCAGCCTCGGAGTACGCGATGTGGCTGGCAAGCTCCAGGAAAGTCGGTTAAGGTGGTTCGGGCAGGTTTTGCGCATACCGGGAGAGTACGTTGAGCAGAAATGCCTTGACGCAGTAGTGGTAGGACCTAAAAAACGCTGACTCGATGTCGGATATGAGAACGGACTCACCACTGAAGTTGCCAAAGACCGGGCAAAGTGGAAATGCATAAGTCGGAAAGCGGTTGACGTATGAGAGATTATAGATGAAAATTTTTTTATGTGAGTACGCTATCTATCAATATAAGTTTAAAATAAATCGAATTGCTTGACTTATGGGTACGTGTTAGTTTAAAGCAATGAAGCTAGATGGCGGTTTTACAAATTTATATTAAAAATGATTATAAAGGTAGGAGTTGAATTTTTGTATGTATCCCTCGATGGTATTACCAATAAAGTAGTTAAGTTCTTGCCGGCTACCATAATTCACCTATTGGTGCTTATTTATTACGCAGCACTGACCAACGGGTGGTTTTACTCAACTTTTACAACACTTGTAGTACGAAAACGGAAATCTATCTTTGTGTATATACCGAAGTAAGTACTGGTTGTAGAAATCCGTCTAGGTTCGTACTTTCCCAGGGCCAGTTATTCGGCCGTGAAGCAGTAGTGTGCAAACATGTTTCGGTTTGAAGGGCACTTTGAGCTAGTGTAATCACTGGGCATATGAGACTTAAGAACTGATGCCTCAGGGTGATGGGCGCAGTGGCCACAGAAATGTTTTGGGTGACACAGCATTTGCTGTACGTATTGCATGTTTCATCACATAATCCAATAAAAAAAGTACGTAAAAATTATATCCATGTTTTTGTTTTTATTTACAACATAATTGTATAGCAGAACGTTTTGTGAACGTCTATTGAATCGTTCTATTGCAACGGAACCTTGTTCATATCAATCGATAGTTGTATAAATACAGGGCACAATCGATCGATTGTTAACTGCAACTGAAAAACTCAGTTCAAAACTCAAATATGGATAAACTTTGCGGCGAAATTACATCATTGAACAAATTATATGAACCAATATATACTCTTGGATACTTTGCAGAACTACCCACTGCACTAAAATGGCAACAATTAATTAATGCAACATATGATAATTTTAAATCTCTTTTCGATACTAGCTACTTCAACATTCACAAAGAGTGTTTTTTTCTGATTAATATTGAGTGGCGAGGCGGAAGAAATCAAGGAATTCAGAATTTGATAAAAAACTAATTATTTGTATAACTAAACTTAAATATAGATTACAAAGAAGCAAGCTGATTAGCAGCGACAATTATTTGCTAAATATTGCTAAAAGCTACTAAAATAGATAAAAATAAGATAGAAAATAAATAATAATTTATTTTGATACAATGTACTTTTTGTCCTACCTTTATCAATATAGAACTTTATTTGGTCAAAAGGTGAAAACCCAGCCTCCATCCTTTTTTATCTTTTATAATGTTTAATTGCAGCCAGTTGACTCATACTATTCTTACCACGTAAATTCACTTAGCCTTATTACCTTACCCACCTAAATTCGGTTCGCGGAGAATTTAAACCTGTCCGCATTAATTTTTTTTTCAAAACAAATAAAAAAATTTGCTACAATTAAGTTATGTAGTATATATATACTTAGTATTTTTTTTTGTTAAAATAAATCACCGATTTTCACAAAGTTTTCTGGTCCACGGACCAGAAAATAGTGAGACTGCTAAAACTCATGCGAACGTTGTCAACATTGAATCAATTGAATGGTATCATATATGTATATGAATTATGAATTGGGCGTATGACTAAAGTGTTGTTACATTGAAAGACTCAAGAATACAGAATTCAAAAAAGTTTATTTACCAAGTTGAACATTTGTAAATCGTTGGCACAATACTGCAGTTGTTTTAGTGTTAATTTATAAACGCCTATTAGTGAATACAATACCAGAGCGTTATTTATTTTGTAAATAAAAAAGACAGGATAAGCTTTATTATCAATAACGAGAAAAATCTAATTGTAATGACGCTAGTATAAACTTTAAACTTCTGTGCAAAATAAGCATCATTTGCTTGGGGCGTATACGTAACGAAAGAGGGAACGTATCGTTCTTATAATTATTTAAAGTTTAGACGTAAATTGTTAAATTGATCTTATTATATCATTGAATATAAAAAAGTTATTACTACATAAAAATCCCTGCTATACTTTGCTCATTCCTAAATTATTTAGCTTAGCATGTCTTATCATACTCAACATGATTAATTCTACTAAATCCACTTATTCTTTTATCAGCTACCAAAACATGAAATTTTGTTATTATCTGTAGAATGGAATATTACTGTTATTTCGTGTAACTACTCTGTGACAGAAATTCTGTGACTGGTGCTTATACATCTATATCAGTGCAAAAATATGTTTTCTCTAGTTAATATTATGAAAATATACATGAGTTGACTTAAAACATTTTTGTACCCTTGAGGTTGTATTTGTGAGGTCACTTATATTGTTTCTATTCAAGCATTACATTGCATTTTTTTCTTGATACTACCAATAGCACTCTGATTAGAGGTGAATGTTATGTAATTTTTATCTATATTAAGGCGAGTTAAAAAGCAATTATATTTTTTTTCTAGTAATTATACGATACAGAAAATGTGTTCATACACCAACATGCAGCGTATAGAAATATGTATAACTTATATCGTTTCTTAATATGTTTATATGATTATGAATAGATGAAAATAAAAATAAAAAAATTAAATAAAACTCAAAATATTTTATTACGATATCCGAAAAGCGCGGAACGTATTATGGCGCTTAAAATATTTCAACAAAACTTAATTAAACATTTTTAAACAATAATGAAATAGGTAGAAATTAAAATATGTAATTATAAATAAAAATCAAATCGGAATTATTATTGCAATTATAAAGTAATGATTAAATTACAATTATGATTATACAAACAAACTCATTATGACTAGCCTCCTTCGAGTGAATAAACTTGATCTAATTCCAACTTATCACTAAATGGTTAAACAAATGAGATTACTTAAGAGATCTAATTAATGCTTAGACGTTTTATTATACTTGCAATTGAACCTGAACTTTCAGTAACAGCTCTTAGCGTCAATATACTGCATTAGTAGTTCTTAGAAGTCTATATTGGCTGTCCTTAGGTCAAACTATAAAACTAATGGAATGGGGGGTCATAAAGCTGTTGGATTATCTGGGAGGCACTTCCCGCGGCGGTGGACTTCTATATTTGGCTTTAATGTGTAAAAACGGCTTTTTGGGACAGCTACTGTCAGCAATTGACGCGGCTAACGATAGTCTGATACTTTCTTCTATGGCTGCCTGCGTTATAGGGCCAGTTGTGGATAATGAAACACTTTTAATGAGAGTTTTATTGAAATCTACCGGTGTTGCCAGGCTCATGCTTCTCGTTTTCTTTGAGTACCCGTTCGTACTGCTGAAAAGACTTTTTGGACTCATTGACTGGAGTCGAGGCCAAGCTCTGGCTGCGTGTCTTTCGAGCACTAAGAGAGTGAGTGGGAGTAGCGTTAGTGCTTCTGCTAATTTGGTTCTTCTTAGCTTGATTAAGTTTGTCAGTTCCGCAGAATGGTTTCTTGTCTTCTTTCTGCACGATACCCAAGCTCATACTTCTAGATTTCTTTGGGGCGTTAAGCAAAGTGTTGGAAGTGAGAGACTTGCGAAGTTCAACAGGCGGCGTTCTCGTCGATCTACCGGTCGGCGTGTTGGGTGTGCTAAAGCTAGAGGGTGCCGATTGCTTTCTAGTGCGCTGTGCGGGAGATTTCTGCTCTACAGAAGTGTCCGTTTTCAGAGGTAGAGTTAAAGCCGACCTTGGGTTCCGAGCTTTGTTGGGCGTGGAGGTCCTTCGCACTTCATGAAGTTCAGTTTTTCCACCTTTGCCGGTTCTTTGTTTATCTGTTGGGGAAGATTTACCGCTAATAGAGGAGGCTTTACTGTCTACTGGTGACGCGGTGCCGGAGACGTGTTCCTTGCTCGTTACGGAAGTTTTGCTGCTGGCGGGTGAGATAGGTGGATTTACGAGAGATCGGCGAGAGTTTGGCGGAGTCGAGCTCGTCAGTGGAGTGCGGCGGTTGTGGCGACTGGGGTGGTTGCGGTGAGTCCGGTTGTGGTGATTGCGAGGTAGCGATGGGCAGTAAGTTGCGTCGGCCCTGCGTGACGAGGCGCACCTGGCAGGGCTCGTGGCGCGACAGGAAGTGCTCGAGCGTGTCCCAGCCGCCGCCCACGCGCACCATCATGTGCCGCCCCTTCAGCAGCTGCAGGAGGATTGTTTGTATTAGCTTTGTTTTGTTTTTATTGGATAAAGTGGCGAGACGAGCAAAACGGCGACCTGGTGGTACGGGCAACGTCTGTCTATACAGATGCTGTGTCACCCAGAATGGTTTCTGTATTTATTTATTTATTTTATTTTTATTTTATTGTTTTTGTTTCCCAAACAGCTATAAATTACATTAGCAAACATTAAATTAATATAAATCAGACTTGTAGATAAATCACTTAAGCCAGTAAAGTTACCACAAATGTTTAGAGCATTACTTTCTTTTTTTATTTCATAAATGTGACGGAACGAGCAAAACGTTCACCTGATGGTAAGTGCAACGTCTGCCCATAACAAATGCTGTGTCACCCAGAAAATTACTGTGTGACACCACACTGCGCCCGTCACGCTGAGACATCAGATCTTAAGTCTCATATGCCCAGTGATTACGCTAGCTCACAGTGCCGTTCAAACCGAAACACAGTAATGTTTGCACACTACTGCTTCACGGCAGAATAACTGGCACGGGGGTGGTACCTACCTAGATGGATTCCTGCATAGGAATCCTACCACCAGTAAAAGTTTAACTTAACAGGCACACACAAGATAAGTATATAAGGTACATGTAGTTACAATAATTATCTAAGTTCCAGTATTAGCTATATAAAAAGTTTCGAAAATGGATACATTGAATTTACTTAAAGTTAACTGAAAAATATCAAAATTTTTAAACATTTCATTATAATTTTGACAAGCACGATTAATAAAAGTATTAGAAACATATTTAGTTTTAGTTATGGGAACATAAAAATGCCTTTTATTGCAAGCACTGGATCTAAACGGCACTACACTGCGCCCGGCACCCTGATTCAGTAGTACTTAAGTCTCATATGCCCATTCATTACACTAGCTCACAAAGCCCTTCAGAACGAAACACTGATGGATCATAAGAATTCTACGAGTCCCTTTCCAACTCCACGTCGGCAAAACGCTTTGAGGTCTAAAGCGAGGTACTGACCCTGATGAAAACGTTTCTCCCTGCGATGTTGTAGCGGCCCTCGCCCACCTTCTTGACCTTGAGCAGCCGCGAGCAGCGCTCCGACGTGCAGCTGCAGCCGCGCTCCATCAGTCGCGTCACCAGTTGCACCTGGAAAAGTGTGCCAAAGTTATAAATTCGGTTCTGTTTTTGTTCAATGCGCTAACTGTAAGTGAACCTTAAGCCTGAAGCCTGAAACCTTGCGGATGGTCCCAAATGGGAATTGAACGGCGGGATTTTACGAAGATAAGTCTCTTCCTGACCCGGGTGTGGCGACTAAGTATTCATTTTATTTATTTCTTCAAACTTTATTTGCACAGAAAAAGTGTACAAAAAGGCGGACTTAATACCGATCTACATTTGAATTGAGCAGAGAACATAGTTTTTTTTTTTTTTTTTTTCTTTCATAAAAGTGACGGAACGAGCTGAACGTTCACCTGATGGTAAGTGCAACGTCTGCCCATAACAAATGCTGTGTCACCCAGAAAATTACTGTGTGACACCACACTGCGCCTGTCACCCTGAGACATCAGTTCATAAGTCTCATATGCCCAGTGATTACGCTAGCTCACAGTGCCCTTCAAACCGAAACACAGTAACGTTTGCACACTACTGCTTCACGGCAGAATAACTGGCCCTGGGGTGGTACCTACCTAGACGGATTCCTGCATAGGAATCCTACCACCAGTAGTAAGAAAATATAGGTATGACTGTAAAAAGGCACCAATTATGCACACAACTTGCAATTTTTTTTATGAGGAACGGGATGAGACGAGCGAAACGTTCACCTGATAATAAGTGCAACGTCCGCCCATAGAAAGTCTGTGTCACAACACTGCGCCCGTCCCCCAGAGACGTCAGTTCTTAAGTCGCATATGCCCAGTGATTACACTAGCTCTCAGTGCACTTCAGACCGAAACACAGTAATCTTTGCACACTACTGCTTCTCGGCAGAACTCGCCCTGCGGTGGTACCCACCTACCACCGTTATAAACTATACCCATAAAATGTGTACCTAACATTATCCAATCCAATCTCATATGATAGTATAAATTTCTGTTGAGTTAAAGATAATAAGGGTAGATAATATTTTTTTTTAAGTATGAACCTAGTTTAGCGACTTTTTGTTTTAGATGACAACACTGATGAGTCACACATACATAAAAATGGCTTCGGTTTGTAGTATGCTAAATGCCGATTTACTTTTCTGTCGGTCTGTGTTTATATCCTAAACCTCAGTATAGATATAGAGCCATATAGGGAGTCTCTATTCATCGGACCAATATATTTCCATTTTATCGATATTTTGATAGTTAATATAATTAGGCGTTACTTTACGGGAATCCATACAATATATACATATCCAAGCAATAAAGAAGTTTACTTTGTTTCATTCCTTTATTAAATATTATTGACAGCCGCGTGGTTTAGCGGCCTACGTACTCGACTGCTGAGTCGTAGGTCCTGGATTCGAATCCCATCCAATGTTAATGATTTCTTATATTTACGCGAACACTACACATTTAAATGAAACTAAGTTTACGGATTTTATCGCGTTTAATTTATTACTATTTATAACCCGACGTTTCGAGTGCTTTACAGCACCCATGGTCACGGGAGGACTGAGGTGACAGATGTCCTGATGTCATAGTTAACCTGGGGTACCTTCAGCTTTTAATTATTATTTTTGGGTCCGATCTACGCAAAAAGAGCTAACTGTGTCTTGAAGTCTTGCAGTGGTATGCTTGGTTTTTGATTTAATTTTATTTATTATTGGATCCCAAGCTGGTGGTAATACCCAACCATCTTCTCTATTGAAATTAGGATGTTTTTTGATTTCAATAGCCTCGCGAATCATCCTTGGTAGGAATCGGTGTTCTTTTGCAAGGATCTGTGGTTTATCAAATCTGATGTAATGGTTGGGATGATCCAGAACATGGTCACAGACTGCAGACTTCCTAGAACGACGATGCTTCACGTCAGCTATGTGTTCTTTTACGCGGGTTTTAATAGATCTTTTTGTTTGGCCTATGTAAGAGAGACCACATTCACAATCTAGCTTGTATACTCCTGCGTCTTGTAGAGGGATGTTACACTTGACAGATGGTAAAAACTGACTTATCTTCTTCGGCGGCTTGAAGAATGTTTTTATGGAAGCCCGCTTCAAGATATAGCCAATCTTGTCCGTGACTCCTCTGACATAAGGTAGAACAGCAGGCACACGCTCGACTGTGGCCGGTTTCACTCGGTCACTGCGACGTAGGCGCGGAACCCGAAGCTTGTTGTCGTGCAAAACTTGCTTGACATGTTGAAGCTCGGCGGCCAGGTGTTTCCTGTCACAGATTCCTCGTGCTCCAGTATTTCCCATTGTGCTTCCAGTATCTCCCATTGTCGCCGACATCTTCATGGAAGACTTTGAGGAGAGAGCCCTCCGTACTTCTCCAGTAAATCCAAGATTCTACAAGCGGTATGTAGATGATACTTTCACAATTTTACCATCAGATAAAGTAACTGCATTTCTAGACCACCTTAACTCCCTAAACTCTAAAATTCAATTTACAATGGAGTTAGAGGCAAATAACTCTTTAGCTTTTCTAGATGTTTTAGTAATTCGAAATCCTAATAACACCTTGTGTCACACTGTGTATAGAAAAAAGACCCATACTAACAGATATTTAAACGGTGAATCTCACCATCATCCATCACAGTTAGCTACCGTGGGTAAATCCTTGTTTCAGAGAGCACGAGGAATCTGTGACAGGAAACACCTGGCCGCCGAGCTTCAACATGTCAAGCAAGTTTTGCACGACAACAAGCTTCGGGTTCCGCGCCTACGTCGCAGTGACCGAGTGAAACCGGCCACAGTCGAGCGTGTGCCTGCTGTTATACCTTATGTCAGAGGAGTCACGGACAAGATTGGCTATATCTTGAAGCGGGCTTCCATAAAAACATTCTTCAAGCCGCCGAAGAAGATAAGTCAGTTTTTACCATCTGTCAAGTGTAACATCCCTCTACAAGACGCAGGAGTATACAAGCTAGATTGTGAATGTGGTCTCTCTTACATAGGCCAAACAAAAAGATCTATTAAAACCCGCGTAAAAGAACACATAGCTGACGTGAAGCATCGTCGTTCTAGGAAGTCTGCAGTCTGTGACCATGTTCTGGATCATCCCAACCATTACATCAGATTTGATAAACCACAGATCCTTGCAAAAGAACACCGATTCCTACCAAGGATGATTCGCGAGGCTATTGAAATCAAAAAACATCCTAATTTCAATAGAGAAGATGGTTGGGTATTACCACCAGCTTGGGATCCAATAATAAATAAAATTAACTCAAAAACCAAGCATACCACTGCAAGACTTCAAGACACAGTTAGCTCTTTCTGCGTAGATCGGACCCAAAAATAATAATTAAAAGCTGAAGGTACCCCAGGTTAACTATGACATCAGGACATCTGTCACCTCAGTCCTCCCGTGACCATGGGTGCTGTAAAGCACTCGAAACGTCGGGTTATAAATAGTAATAAATTAAACGCGATAAAATCCGTAAACTTAGTTTCATTTAAACCCATCCAATGTTTATCGAACATACGTATTATTCGTTTTCTGGTTATCGTCCCCGTATTTCTAACACTGCACTTAATCCTTCCTCATAATTGATCGTATAAAAATACCAAGACCACATACAGACCGGGTTGCAAGCGTAAGGTTTAAAAGTAACTAATGACCGGTTAAATTAAAATTGATTATTTGATTGATAATAAGATTCACTTTTAAATAATGCAGTTAGAGCCGCAATGGATTGATTTCTTAAGCAATAACAGTCTGACACTCTAAATAACATATAAATAGTGACTTACCCTCTTATCTAACTCGTTGGTAGGCTTGAGTGGAACGTCAGAATCTGTGCTGCCAACCGTACCCTCGGATTTTGTGCTCTCTGCATCAGTGTTGTCAGGAACAAGTTGCGCTGCGAAAATACGAGTTTTTTTTTATTGTTTAAAGTGACGAAACGAGCAAAACGTTCACCTAATGGTAAGTGCAACGTCCACCCACAACAAATGCTGTGTCACCCAGAATATTTCTGTATGACACCACACTGCGCCCGTCACCCTGAGACATCAGTTCTTAAGTCTCAAATGTCCAGTTATTACGCGCGCACGGCAGAATAACTGGCCCTGGGGTGGTCCTACCTAGACGGATTACAGCATAGGAATCCTACCACAACAAAAAATACTGCTGCGAAAATACGAGTCATATAAGATTTCCATTATAATCAAGAGAAAACCTTGAAGAAAGAAAAAAACTTTTATTTGCAACATTTCGAATACAAGACACACTAGATACTTACAATCGTTAGGTTCCGGAGACGTTGGTAAAGGTTCTGGAGTTGATCTGGAAATAAAATTATTGATTTAGTCTCGCCGCTTCATCATTCCTGTGAAATATTATTTATTAGGCCCTCATCTAGGGCTCTGTTTGTTCCGATAGGGTTGAGATCATTGAAGATATCCATAACATGACTAGTAATATTAGAGCGCGACTCCATTGTTTGGATATTTTAAAACTAATTATTAATTGTAATATTTTAAAACTACTTTAATGTAATGCTCTCTTTTCGCATTCTTTTCAGAACATTATTTTAATGACCTTTTACGATAACATGGTATACATACATATACACAGTCACGCATTTTTCCCATATAAGGGGTAGGCAGAGACCACACCCGTAGCCCACTTTTCGCCTCCGCGGGAAACGAGACGTGACGGGTGGCAAACATTTTCTCATGACCATTTTGGTACATATAAACAAATGACATCCGGCCTACTCGTCAGGATTGTGCCAACATTTGTGCAAAATCACAAATCGTTTTTCGGATCCGATTGGGTTTTGCATGTAAAATGTATGTCTATGAACCGCACTCAAGGTACACGAGAATTCCTAGTGTGGTGCATCGTTTAAAAAAAAACAGGAATAACAGAGTCTACTTACTTCTCTCTAGCCTTAGACTTGAAGGCAGTGCTGCAGCTGCTTTCCTCTCTATGCGCAGCGTGAAAGTAATAAAGAAAACCCTTGTGAGGTATGTAATTTTTTAGCTATGAGTGATACGAGTAGACTCGACCTGATTGTACGAAACCACTATTTTTTTTTTATTGAATAATGTGACGCAACGAGCAAAACGTTCACCTGATGATAATTACAACGTCTGCCCATAACAAATGCTGTGTCATACAGAACATTTCATTCACCACACTGCACCCGTCACCCTGTGACATGAGTTCTTAAATCTCATATGACCAGTGATTACGCTAGCTCTTAGTGCCCTTCAGATCGTAACACTGTAATGTGGGCACACTACTGCTACACGGCAGAATAACTGGCCCTGGGGTGGTACCTACCTAGACGGATTCCTGCATAGGGATCATACCACTAGTAAAATATTAAATATCAATATTAAATTTAATAAATATCAGTATATATATCCATCCACAAAGGATAATTGAAATAGTGTTTTTCCACACGAGACATAAGGTGCAATGAATCCGTTTTTGTGATTGGGCCTCTTGTTCTGACACTTATCATACACTGATATTCTCTGAGAAGGTTTTACTGGTAGTTGTATGTTTTTGCAGAGATCCGTCTAAGTAGATTTAGACAGTAGAGTGTAAACATTACTATGTCTCGATCCCTACTCGCTCGTGCAAGTTCAAGTCGTGAACCAAAGAACATTGAATCCTTGAAGTTGATTAATTTCATTACGTCTTTTACACTGTTCACTTCGTAAATTAGATAAGTTATAAAAAATACTAACTTGTCACCGGGAGCTGGTGAAACGTCTCTGAACTGCCAGGCGGCGCCGGACATGGCGGAGTCGAGTCCCGAGTCACGCTCCTCCATAGCGATCTCCTTCTCCAGCTGCACCAGTCCCGGTGGCTCCACATTGAACTTGGTAGCGAGACGGGCTACTTCTAGAAGGCACAGGATCACCTGACGAGGCTGGTTGTGTAGAACTGTTAAAAAAAATTAAGTTGAGAGGATCACTGCTACCAAGTTTCTAAATTAAAATAACTTTTATCAATAAACTTATTCACCATCATCATCATCATTCAGCCTATCACTAGTCCACTGCTGAACATTAGCCTCCACCATAGATTGTCACAGAAGTTCTAATTTTTGGGGATTTTGCCGTAGTTCCCACGCGTGGCAAGTGGGTTGCCAATCGCAGTTTATTCATTCAGATGTCCCAGGAGGATGCTGCTGCCCATTTTCTAGTTTTAACTATCCCTCTGTCGACTTTTACGACGCCCACGGCATGGGATGGGGTGGAAGATTCTCTTAAGCCGTCACCACACGGCGTGATTCTCTTAAGGCGCCACCACACCGACCTTTTTATTGCACAGATATTTGTTTTTAACCGACTTCAAAAAAGCAGGCAGTTATATTTCTGTCAGTATTTTTTTTTGTGTTCACCGACGTTTTCGTCAATTGTGAACCAATTTCAAAAAATCATTTTTTTTTTGTTTGAATAGAAATACCGTAAGGGTTATATGGTGGTCGCATATAATTTTTGTCAAGTTGAAGATGATGGTATTCATGAGAATGTCATGAAACTCTTGAATTTCATAAAATGAAATAAAACCAACTTTAACGCAACATGCTTTATGTTTGGAGCTGTTGCAGTTGTTGATAAATAAATATGAAAAGAAACATAAGAGAGAAGTTACATTTTAAACTTTGAACACTATTTATTTCAATGACCTAAATGTGCCTTAGTAGGTATTTACTGGTACTTCACTGGTATTTTACTTTACTTTTATGAAGTGATGAAACGAGCATAACGTTCACCTGATGTTAAGTGTTATGTCTGCCCATAGCAAATGCTGTGTCTCCCACAACATGTCTGTGTGACACCACACTGCGCCCATCACCCGGAGACATCAGTTCTTAAGTCTCATGTGCCCAGTGATTGCACTAGCTCACAGTGCCCTTAGAACCGAAACACAGTAGTTTGCACACTACTGCTTCACTGCAGAATAACCTGCCTAGACGGATTCCTGTACAGTAATCCTACCACCAGTAAAGGTATTTTACTAAACAGTAGAAGTTAAATAATTACTGTAGTGCTTATCAAGAACACTACAACTTTTACTTGTAGCCTTCTGGGTTCATAATTGCCAATACGCTTATGTTTGGTCATACCTTGTAAAAAATTTCAGAAGACAAGACAAGACAGTCTGAATATGTCTAAGAGAGGTAGATGATAAAAGAAATGGAGAATGCATTACCTAAGTCGTCGCTTTCAAAGAGCAGATTCTCATGCACGCCGAGCTCGCGGCAGAAGGTGAGGAAGTTGTCGGTGTTGTCACGCGAGAAGAAGCTACGTCGCGCCGCGCGCTGCCAGCACCGCCCGCGGATCTGCGGAACCGGCTGCCGAAAAGAAAGTTAAGGTTTTACAAATGCTGTAAATGTAAGTGCTGCAAATGTATCATAAGTGTAAGCTTGCATGTCTAAAGAATATCTGAATTCCTGACGCGCCTTACTATCATATGCATTAACATTATAATCACAATCATAATCATCGTTTCAGCCTATTACTAGTCCACTGCTGAACATAGGCAACCCCCAAAGATTGCGTCAAAAGTTTGTAGCTCTCATTTTACGGGGATTTTGCCATAGTTGCCACGCTTGGCAGGCGGGTTGGCAACCCGCGTTTTTTATTCTTTTATTGTAGAAAGTGACGAAATGAGCAAAACGTTCACCTGATGGTAAGTGCAACGTCCGCCCACAACAAATGCTGTGTCACCCAGAATATTTCTGTGTGACACTACACTGCGCCCGTCACCCTGAGACATCAGTTCTTAAGTGTCCCCAGTGATTACGCTAGCTCACAGTGCCCTTCAAACCGAAACACAGTAATGCTTGCACACTACTGCTTCACCGCAGAATAACTGGCCCTGGGGTGGTTCCTACCTAGACGGATTCCTGCATAGGAATTCAGATGTACCGGGAAGAGGCAGCTGCCAATCTCCTGGTTTTTATTTTCCCTCTGTCGACTCTTACGACGCCCACGGGATGAGATGGGGTGGAGAATCTCCTTAGCTGCCGCCACAACATTATCATCAGCTATTAACGGGTCTACTACTAGGACTGAAAACCAGGGTCGGGATCAGAGCAATTTAAGTCTCTGTATCTCGATTTTTACTGAGTCCTGTCCATTTCACGGTATTATGCTGCTACACAGACTCATTTTATATAATTTTTTAAGTTTTGTTAATTTTGGGCAATACTATTTTATGTTCTGTGTAATTCCATTTTTTTTCTTGTTTTGTTTTTATATCTATTGTAATTAGACCGTGAATAAATGTGTTTCTTTGTTTCTTTCTTACTGCGGGACCGGGAAAGTCTTCCGATTGCTCGCGACAAGCGGAATGGCAATCGTAGTACTAAAAGGTTCATACCATAGACGCTCGCATTAGCAAATTAAATTAAAACTTAAAAACCATCAGATGTAATTGTTCAAGGAATATTGTTTGTGTTAATAATGTCGCCATCATAGTGGTATATTGTTCTAAATAAACTTAACAGACTATAGAACTGAATGTAATATAGGTATAAATATCTGACGACCGAGTGACCGAGTGGAGTGGTCAGTGCATCTGGCTACTACGCTGCGGGATCCAGGATTTAAAATGCAATAAAGGAACACAAATTATTGTTTTTGGTCTTCTAGCGTTGCGATTGTTACCGTAACTCTAACACTTCATCCTAGTCAACTTTTGATCATATCGCATGGGCCTTGCATCGGGCGCGGATATAGCTAAAGTCGCGTGCGAATGTCTTTGTGTTTCCGCGGACGCTTGAGGCACTATGATATCTCCGGCACAGTTGATATCTTCCGACAATAAAAAGAAGTTGTTGCCGTGATTGAAAATCGGCTAGGAGGACCTAATAATGTAACATTACCAATAAAAACAAAATTTTCGAGTTGTACTAGGAAACAATAATGTAGTTAGACGTCAAAAATTTCAATTTAAGTAAAGTAAGTACTTTACTTTACTTTTTTTTAAGTAGTTCTTGAACTACTCCAACAAAAGAAAGTGAAGCAAGGAACATAAATGGAATATTGGACGTATTCCAGGTGCAGATGTTAAAGAGCTTGACACTATTTATAGTCACGTTACAAAACGACAACTCATATCGAACGGCTAATTACGCTCTGGAATTCTTGCACGCTTTTAGATAACATTCTTCGTGGATCACATACTTCATGCTTTGAAGGTAGCGAAATTATTCGTGAATTAGCAATTCTAAATTCATTTGAAATTTCATGATGTTAAAAAATATTTTGTGGTTTGAATTGAAATTGATTTTTTGATGTTCTCCTAGCCGATTTAGACCGCGGCGACAACTTCCGAATACTGTCGAGAGCCATCAACTGCGCAGGAGACATTATAGTGCCACAAGTGTACGCGCAAACACAGAGGCACTCACTCGTCCCAACCTACCCGCGCCCAATGTAACGCAGATGCGATAAGATCGGAGGTAGGCTAGGATGAAGGAGGAGGTAGGATATGTAACTAAATGTAATTTACTACTCGTATATATGTAACTAAAGTACAACGCTTTGTCTTAGAATTCTATGTTGTAGTGACTTTCTAATAACAATCGGAAGATGTCGCCGTTATTGAAACTGACAAAGGTATATCTAGATCCAAACGTTGAGTAGTAATTTTTTTTAGGTAAGTGATAGATAACGATTGTATATAGTCATTAATGCAGGGGGAAAGGTGCTTTCATTCCTGGATCAGCACCTGAGATTGGAATGTGTGAAAATTATTTTATACATGCGGATCTTAGCAAAATGACATTGTTTCTCTTCTTTCATCATAATCATCAATTCAGCCTATTACTAGTCCAATGCTGAACATAGGCCTCCCCCATTGATTGCCACAAGTTTGCATCTCTCATCTTGGGGGGGGGGGTGATCTTGCCGTAGTTGCCACGCTAGGCAGGCGGGTTGGCAACCGCAGTTTATTTATTCAGATGTTCCAGAAAGATTCTGCTCATCTTCTGGTTTTAATTTTCCCTCTGTCGACTTTTATAACACCCACGGGATGACTTGGGGTGGTAGATTCTCTTAAGCCGCCGCTACCACACGGTCTCTCCTTTACTGTAACGGATATCCACAAAGTAACGCCAGATTTTATTAATTAATATTTACCTCTTAACAGTCTGTAATATATTTCAAACCTCCGAGTAACTACCTGACCCCTTCTTCTACTCTATTCCTCTTATTAAATCTTTTCGGTCTTATTCTTATTCTTATTTAATACTCACTCCAACAATAAGTCCTTGGTCCAGCGCTTCCCTGGCTCGGTCGTGGATGACAGCCGCCAACTGGCACAGCTCCGCGCCATTGTCCAGCATGTCCAGGAAGTTCTCGCCGGTCAGGTACGTGGTGCCTGGACACACGGATTAATTTAATTAAGTAAGATTTTTAAACCGGAGCAGAACATTTACTCACGTAATAAAAAAAATCTACTTCTGCAGCCGACTTATTTGAAACAAGCTGTGCCCCGCGGTTTCAGCCGCGTTAAAAAGCGGACCCCGATCGATAATAATATATATGTATATACTTCCGTATTTTTGAGGTTACTGCACTGTGCACCCAACAGCGCATGGTGGCGATGGGCTCACCACCTATCACACCTCAAGTGCATTATATTGTTTTGGTGAAACGTGGATTGTGATAGTCATCTGTTTTAGCAGTGAGTGCCCAGTCTCTGACTACCCCTTATGGGATACAGTCGTGATCTTATGTATGTATGTAATTTTTTTGCGCGGAACCATAATTTTTTTTTACTGTTTTTTAAAGACCACACAGTAATAAAATATGTTACTACAGGCAAATGGTGAGGTGTGGCATAGAACAGGATGGACAATAAAACATATACAGATTTTCTACAGACGAATTTATTAAGACATCAATAAGTAGATTCAGTCATAAAGAAGATCAATAAATACATATTTTTAATATAGTAAGCTAGCTGTGCCCCGCGATATCGCCCGCGTAAAAAAGCCGATCCCGATCGATGTTATACATATATACTTCCCTATTTGAATCAGATTTTGGAGTTTAATTTTTTTTTTGCGCGGAACTCTATTTTTTTTTTAATTAAACTATCAAGTTACCCGCTATTACATCAGCTATCTGTCAGTGAAAGTCCCGTCATAATCGGTCCAGCCGTTTCGGAGATTAGTCGGAACAAACAAACAGACAGACAGTAAAATTTAAAAAAAATGATTTTTCTTATTGCTTATAAGATTAAAACAATTTTTTAAAGTTTGTACTGTCTGTACATACTTTCATAGGGATTGAGTAAAAAGCTGTTGCTCTGTTGTCACAAACAGACACTTTAATTTTATTTATTGGTATAGATCATTGAAAGTCAAATTGGTTTCGCATTGATCAGTCAGTCGTACCGGCCCAATCGCTCAATCAACACATTTGTAATTCAATCGGTAATCGACGGCTTTGCTTGAATCGAATGAATTTGAAGTAAACCGAAAAAGGGAATTCGAGACAAGAACGGAATAAGAATTGATATTACTTAGCAATTATACTTTGTAATTGCAGTATTTGTAAAGATATATTGAGAGGATATTTGAGATGCATTTTAAACCGTGTGGTGGCGGCTCGTTAAAAGAATAGCTACCACTCCATCTCATCCAATGGATCTCGTAATAGGCGAGTAAGGAATTAAACTGCACTGTGCACCCAACAGCGCATGGTGCCGATGGGCTCACCACCTATCACACCAAGTGCATTATATTGTTTTGGTGAAACGTGGATTGTGGCAGTCATCTGTTTATGCAGTGAGTGCCCAGTCTCTGACTACCCCTTATGGGATACACTCGTGATGTTATGTATGTATGAGACGCATCTATTAACTTGACCTCTATACATATAATATGTGCATTGTATGTTCATGTTTGTGCTCATTTTGAATTGCGTTTCTTAGAATGAATGTCATTTTTCCGTAGAACAGAAGATAACCTTTAAGCCTATCAGTAGTCCACTGCCTGAACATAATCCTCCCCCATAGATCGCCACAAGTTTGTAGCTCTCGTTTTGGGGGGATTTTGCCACAGTTGCCACGCTTAGCCGGCGGGTTGGCAACCGCAGTTAATTTATTCAGATGTTCCAGGAAGATGCTGCCCATCTCCTGGTTTTTATTAATCCATTATATAAAAAACAAGATATGTGTGGATAACCTTTATTAAAACCCCTGTCGACTTTTACAACACCACGAAATGAGATGTGGTGGTAGACTCTCTTAAGCCACACGGTAATTTATAGAATTATTTTTTAATAATAAGAATTTTTTAACTACACTGGTTCGCAAAGAAGCCCGAGAGGAAAGTTAATTTTCTTATTTTTTTTTTCATCGAGTTACTAGTATGAAATGGGGAGAAAGATTATCCTAATGCCGTCATCCCTTGCTGCCACCACCACGACGCGTTACTATGTGGCTCTAAAGCGCCTAAATAATAAGAAATAATAATAATTTACCAACTGTACTAAAATATCACAAGAACAATTCTTAATTAATTAGAATTTAAAGAAAAAGTAAAGTTTCAGCCTATAAATGTCCCACTGCTGAGCACAGGCCTCCTCGCATTTCTGAGAGGGTTTTGAAGCTAGGAAGAATCCGCCACGCTGCTCCAATGCGGGTTGGCGGACTTCACATGTCTTCGAAATATTTTTTATTTCTCAGACATGCAGGTTTCCTCACGATGTTTTCCTTCACCGCCGAGCACGTGGTAAGATCAGCACTTAAAATTGCAATTAACAATTTTAGTGATGCCGCCACCGGGAATCGAACCCAGGTCACTCTCGTACTATTAAATTTAAAGCGAGTGCCTAGCCCTTGAGCTACCACGGCTTAGAAGCCAACTCTTATAAAAGGAAAAACCTTTTCCTGTGCTATCAGCATCTGTAATCAAAATATGGACTAATATACATTTAATTTCATACAGGAATGCGCAAAAGATATAGAAATAAAAAAAATTGCATGTTTAGCAAAATAGAAAATAATTTAATGTAGTTAAATGTCAATCCGTCGAAGGTCCACGAGTCTGTTGACCTTTCATTATAGTACATTACATATTTGGGTGACGCTGGGGACAGGCGTAGTGTGCCGTGAAATTGTACACGCATTACCAAGTTTAGTGAACTTATAATATTCCTCTACGCAGAGCGCCGCGATCCCGTGCGGGAATCCGTCTAGGTACGTACCACCGCAGTGTCAGTTATTCTGATTGCAAACAGTAGTGTTACACACATTATCGCGTTTCGATCTAAAAGGCACTGATAGCTAGTATAAATACAATGCATATGAGATTTAAGAACCATGGTATTTTGGTGACGAGCGCTGTGCGATGCCACACGGAAATGTATAACAAAATTGTTGTTATGGGCAGACGTTGCACTTACCATCAGTGAACGATTTGCTCGTTCCGTCACTTATTTTAATTAAAAAAGGACGTGAAATTATTAATTAAAGTTACGTTTTTTTTTAAAGTCAATCACTTAATTACATTCGCTGTGTGGTGGCACCGTTTGGGAATCTAACGCCCCACTAGGCATCGTTCAAATCGAATAAAAGAAATTCCAGAAATAACTCAATTAAAACGACGGAATAAACATACCGGATTTTATTTAATCCGGATAATGGTCGGGCAGTAATGTCCGACTATAAATGTCCCACTGCTGAGCACAGGCACCCTCTTATTTCTGAAAGGTTTCGTTGTCGGGTGATTTGTTGGCGTTTGTTGACTTCACATGTTCACGAAATATTTTATTCCTTAAAGATGCAAGCTTCCTTCCGCACGATGTTTTTCTTAACCGCTAAAGACGTGGTAAATCAACACTTAAAATTGCAGAAGAGGAGGGATAGGTGCCGGCACCGGGGATCGAACTCAGGTCACACGCGTTCTACGAGTATGTAATTTAAGGTAACCGATCGACCCTTACAGCTCTTAGGCGCCTCGTACTAACGCTGAACCTATAAGGATCTATTTTTTTTCACGTTGAACCAGTCAATGTTTAAGTCAAATGTCAAATGATAATGTCACGAATAGATCATGACATAATTTATACGAGTAACACAGATAAATTTCATTGCTTAGTTTTTGTTACCGTTGTGTGGTCATTCGAATAAAAGATCTCCCACGAGGAGCGTACTTTCACGAGTGACACCGCCCCGTGGCCTACGCCCTTCTAGTTAACTTATATCACTTTATAGCAATGGCCGGTTATGTCTGAAACTTCTCCATGTTTAGACATAATTACATTCAAAGTGAGTACATAAGTTGCGGCGCATAGTGATGTACCGACGCGGCAAATATCAATTTTAACAAAATTTGACAATTTATCACTCGTAAGGAAAGTGAAAATGAGAGAGAGGCGATGCGTTAGCGAATACTTTAGGCACTGTATTATTTTCTGCGCGGTTAATTACTCCTGATGATAACCGGTAAGATGTCGCTGTCTTATGTTGTGTTGTAATCTACGAATAATTTTAATCGTCAGTGGAAGCGATTGACATTAATTGTTGTTGTTAGGTAAAAGACATTTTTTATTTTTTATTTTTATTGGATAAAGTGATGAAACGAGCAAATCGTCCACCTGATGGTTTATGCAACGTCTGCCCATAACAAAGAATATTTCTGTGTAGCACCTCACTGTGCCCATCACCCTGAGACATAAGATCTTAAGTCTCATATGCCCAGTGATGACGCTAGCTCACAGTGCCCTTCAAACCGAAACACAGTAATGTTGGCACACTACTGCTTCACGGCAGAATAACTGACCCTGGGGTGATACCACCAGTAAAAGTGTTATATAAAGTGACTTGATTCTTTAAATACAGACTCTTATTATCATTATGTTAAGGCCAATGGAATGGTGAAAAAGGGGTAAATATTGTGTCAAATATTTGAAGTTCATGGTATTTAATATTAATAATCCCGGCTTTTCTGAAAAACTGTTCCAATTTTTTTCCATCAAGTGCTATTTTTAAAAATGGTGTCCCAACAATTTTTTCAACTGATGAAACCATAGAGTGTTTTTGTAAGCCGGAAGCGCGGAGGGACAGGCAGCTCCCGCCCGCTATAATAAAGCGCAGACACAGCGGCGCTAGACGGAGCGGCAGTGGCTGATCGCTTAAAGCGACTAAATGCAGTGTCGGGCGCAGTGTGGTGACACACAGAAATGTTCTGAGTGACACAGCATTTGTTATTGGCAGACGTGCTTACCATCAGAGAACGATTTGCTCGACTCGACGATTTGTCACTATCTTTAACAAAAAATGATTCGGCTGTGAATCATAATATTGAAAATTCCTATGCAGGAATCCGTTTAAGTAGGTACCACCCCAGGGCCAGTTATTCTGTCGAGAAGCAGTAGTGTGCAAACATTATTGTGTTTTGGTCTGAAGGGCACTGAGAGCTAGCGTAATCACTGGGCATATGAGACTTAAGAACTTATATCTCAGGGTGCCGGGCGCAGTGTGGTGCCACACAGAAATATTCTGAGTAACACAACATCTGTTATGGGCAAACGTTGCACTTACCATCAGGTGAACGTTTTGCTCGACTCGACACTTTATCAAATAAAAAAATATATATATATATATTTGTTAATTATTTTAAAAGTTTCGATGTAGTCGTCTAATCATAATATTGTTATTTGATAACCAGATGGTAACATATGCATGTGAAATAAAATGAAAAATTTCAAAACACTGGCGGTGGTCTTGCGACCACAACGAAGGTCTCGTTAAATAGTCTCTTATGCAGGGCCTATAATTAAAAACAACGATTTTTAAAGCTCTCAGTTTATCGGTGCATCGGTGAGGTCCGCGCGAGAGTGGTAAGCCTTCGACGCAACAAGTTCGATTAATTTTAATGTGTCGATTGGAGAGGAGGCCACGCATCGATTTCAATGTCCTCTATAATTAAACTTGTTTTTGGTGCGCCAAAACATAAGCAGTTGATATGTACGTTACGTCATGTTGACACCTTTCCATGATAGTTCAGACCAAAAAGGCATCATTACAAGAGCGGTTGGCGAAGTGGCTTAACGATTGGCTTTCGCTGTATTTGCTAGCCGGGGATTCGATTTTCACACTAATCAGATATTTCTATAGCCTACAGACAGTTGCTCCAAGTCTAGGTATTTCATTATTTTCATCATTTCAGCCTATCACTAGTGATGAACATAGGCCTCTCCCATAGATTGTCACAAAGGTTTGTAGCTCTCAATTTGAAAGGATTTTGCCTCTTACGCTTGGCAGGCGGGTTGGGAACCGCAGTTTTTTTATTCAAGTGTTCCAGGAATATGCTGCTGCCCATCACCTGGTTTTAATTTTCCCTCTGTCGACTTTTACCTCCCCCGCAGGGATGAGATGGGGTGGTAGATTCTCTTACGCCGGTACCACACGGCCCAGGTATTTGCGCATGTGTATTTTTTTTTGTTATGCGCACCCACGATGCTGGAGAAATCCTTGTGTACCACCAGGTGAACGTTTTGCTCACTTTGTTATATGAAAAAAATGTCAAGTGAACAAAATTAATGACCTTGCAACAACATTTCACGCCATGGACTGAGACCTGAGAATGCTGATAAGCAAGTCTACCCCTGCGTTTGTTAGACCTGTATAAGTGTAACGGAATCTTACAAATTCACTTCCAGACGTCCGTTGAAACTCAGCACACGTATTAAAGTCCGATCAAAATAAATGCACTCATTTAAACTTATTTTATGTGTTTCCCTGCGGCTTCACTCGCGTAAAAAAATCCGACCACCATCGATGGCATACAAATATCAGATTTAGATGTTTTTTTTTTACGCGGAACCCTAATTATTTTTCTAAAATTAAAGTAGTTTAAGTTAACCGCTGTAATATCAGCTATCTGTCAGTGAAAGTCTTGTCAAAATCGGTCCAGCCGTTTCGGAGATTAGCCGGAACAAACAAACAGACAGAGAGATAGATAGACCGACAGACAAAAAATTTAAAAATTGTTCTTTTCTTATAAGTAAAAGGTTGTTGTATTGTTATTACAAATAGACACTTCAATTTTATTTATTTGCATAGAATGTAGGAGGTGAATATACGTATGTATTATTGAATCTAATTCTAATTCTTCTATTATCTATATCTTACTCATACTTCTATAATCTTCAGTCTAATTTTGTTACGGAGAGTGCTTTGATATTTTTATCTATGAAACTATTTTTTGACTAGACTTTGTAAACTATTTAATGTATTTTGACTAAAGTAAAAAAAATCCAAAAAGAACGATATCTGCGAAGTTTCTCTCTTACGATGAAAAATAAAGAATTTCCATTTAATTTTCATTTCACAAAAGGAAAATAAAGTCCTGTAGGTAATCTGGTTACTATAGAATGCTTCTACATATCAGTGCAAGGACATGAATGTAACAGTGAAGGGAAAACATTTCGAAATATTTATTGTAATTATATGCATTTAAACAATTATCGGTTTTATGGTTGTTGTACCGCTTTGCGTTCTCAGCAATTATTATTTACTCTTTAAAAAATACGTCGGTACAGAAAATGATTTACCGAAGATGCAATTACTGTCAAATGTGATGAGTGCGTGGCCTAGTGGTCAGGTCTTGGAATCGCTATTGATTCCAAACTACAGTACAGTACATGTTAAAAAAATTGCTTTCAAAATTAAGTTCTGCCATTTTTGCTATAAGAGGGATCAGACAGTTGACTGATGAGGCTACAGCTAAATTAGTATAGGATTCCTATGCAGGATTCCGTCTAGGTAGGTACCACCCCAGGGCCAGTTATTCTGCCGTGAAGCAGTACTGTGCAAACATTACTGCGTTTCGGTTTGAAGGGCACTGAGAGCTAGCGTAATCACTGGGCATATGAGACTTAAGAACTGATGTCTCAGGGTGACGGGCGCAGTGTGGTGTCACACCGTAATTTTGTGGGTGACACAGCATTTGTTAAGGGCAGACGTTACACTTACCATCAGGTAAACGTTTTACTCGTTCCGTCACTTTAGTGAAAAAAAAAAAAAAAAAAAAACTTCCACAGTATTATTATTATCCCATGGCATATTACTGTGGGGATCCGCGGCCGGTTTGGAAATAATATTCATTTTGCAAAAACAAGCTTTTCGGTAACTTGGGTCCTCGCGAGTCGCTAAGAGAACTACTTATTACTATTCAAGGATTCAAGGATTTTGACACTTTTTGTATTTTTACGAAAATATTATGTACGTACGGAAACACATGAATTAATTAAATAAAAAAGTGACTGTATCCTGCAGAATGCGCCTCGGCCCATTTTCCAGGATACCTACGCTAGGGGTTCCTGTGTCCAGGTTGGCCAAAACTGGAAAATCTATTCTTAGTGGATCTATAAAATTTTATAACAAAATTCCTAAAAGTGTGACTCAAAAAACTGACATGAAATTCAACAAACTTGTCAAGAAGACATTTTTAGAAAAAGCGTATTATAAAATAGATGACTACATAGAGGACATAGATATGTGGAAATAACTCTTACTTTGCACTTGCAATTCCCTTGGCCACCAAATATGTGATATTGTAATTTAATTATATATGACATTATGTAATATAGCATTGAAAAAAGAAAGATCCCAGAGTTTCTTGCCGGTTCTTCTCTGAAGTCTTGTTTTTTGAACCGGTGTAGATTTTTTTTATTGGTTCCAGTGATGAAACTAGCAAAACGTTCACCTGATGGTAAGTGCAACGTCTGCCCATAGCAAATGCTGTGTCACCCAGAACCACCCATTTCTGTGTGACACTACACTGCGCCCATCACCCTGAGACATCAGTTCTTAAGTCTGATATGCCCAGTGATTACACTAGCTCACAGTGCCCTTCAAACCGAAACGCAGTAATGTTTGCACACTACTGCTTCACGGCAGAATAACTGGCCCTGTGGTGGTACCTACCTAGACGGATCAATCCTTTGGTCAGACGGATCAGTCGAAAATTGACGAAAAATCTTATTATTGTTTGCTTAAGCTTATCGCTACACGTTTTGTATTGCGCCGAAGATCAAGTGAGCTTAAGTGTTATTATAATTTGTATCTAGGCGCCGTAGACGCGCCCCCCAGGAACTTACATTGACACAAACTATTGTATCAATCAACAGTTATAAAGATACAATGACGTTATTTCCGGCAATAAGATCAACAGATGCTGTAAGTGTAATCAATATGTCTACGCTATTTACAATCCTTTCTTAAACTTGAGCTGAGACTGTTATAATCAAGTCTCGCAGTTGCAATCTAAAATCACAAATCACTCTCATTTGCCCAGTGATTACGCTAGCTCACAGTGCCCTTCGAACTGAAACACAATAATGTTTGCACACTACTGCTTCACGACAGAATAACTGGCACTGGGGTGGTACCTACCTAGACGGATTCCTGCATAGAAATCCTACCACTAGTAAAAAATGTCACAGGGTGGTGGGCACAGGGTGTCACAAAGAAATTTTCTGGGAGACATAGCATTTGTTATTGGCAGACCTTGCACTTATCATCAGGTGAACGTTTTGCTCGTTTCATCAAAATATCCAATAAAAAAAATTGAGGAAAAATGTTTTGAGTATTGTTTGCAAAAAACATCTTCTTTTTAGACAAATAACACAAGGAAAGTGGATTATTATTGTCTTATTTGTAATGGTGATGGAAAACCGTGGAGTAAATAAACCTACGCGTCTCAGAAATAAGAAAAAAACCGAGGACACGTATAGCCCTGTGACTGTAGCACTGTGGCGGACTAATCCCGGCTCCAAAACAAATGGTAATCCAAAAGAAAATGGGAGGTGGCCTGTACACGTTGCCGCTATTTTGGTAAGAGCCAACAAAATTCTTGCTAACCTTTGCGTTCCCACGAGCAGTATAGTGACAGCATTGCATATTATGGTATGCAATAATCACAGGCACTAATAACACCTTAGTCCTTTCAATACTTTAGTGGCCTCTAACACGTCCGTAGCACAGAGGTAGTGGTATTCTATTCTGCTATTCTATCTATTTTATATATACTGTGATAACTTAAATTCAGAAAAGCCAAACATTATATCTAAGCCCTGTCAGTACTTTACGAGGGCATTGTAGACACTGCTCCGTGTTGAATATCATTCTTAATGCATTTCTGTATCGGACACTCAGTACAGTAGGCGTTTTAAGTATAACCGAAAGGCAAAAAAAACGAGTTCTTCCCGCTACCGCCTATGGTTTACAACTTTACGACATTGCATATTCATAACACCGCCTGTAGGGTGCGCAGCGGTAGTCTCGGAGTAATAGTTTGCGACTATTAATAGAGGACTGGCCCGAGACCGTTGCATTCTAAACAGACCTCCCGTGACTCAGCCTGCCCAAAACTGACAAATTGCTGCCATACCGCACTAACGTGTCCGATATAAGTTGGCACATATTGGCACTACTTGTGTTCAATGCCTTGTTGTTAATGGGCCAGTTATTCTGCCGTGAAGCAGTTGTGTGCAAGCAATACTGTATTTCGGTTTGAAGGGCACTGTGAGCCAGCGTAATCACTGGGCATTTGAGACTTAAGTACTGATGTCTCAGGGTGACGGGCGCAGTGTGGTGTCACACAGAAATATTCTGGGTGACACAGCATTTGTTGTGCGGACGTTGCACTTACCATCAGGTGAACGTTTTGCTCGTTTCGTCACTTTATACAATAAAAAAAAAAATTATCGTTCGGCTAGGCTATGCTCGTTAATATTTATCCGTGTATGGATTTTCAGTTTTAGCTAAGCTGTCTATTGAAGGTGACGGCTACGTAGATTTTATTATTGAAGTATTAGTCGTCACGATTGACTCAGGGGTTATGCGATTGGGTTCTGCGCTGTGGGTTGCGGGTTCGATTCCTGTTCGACGTATAATACTGGTATGTATAGGTAGTGGTTCCTGGTCTAGGTGTTCGCATCCACGGTATAGGAGAGTTTTCATCGTTTTTAAGAAACCGACCGAGACTTCTTTCCCAGAGAAATCACTTATTAATAACACATGATTAACAGCGAAAACTTAAAAATATCGTCGGAAGCTATCAACTGCGCAGGAGATATTATAGTGCCACAAGTTTACGCGCGAACCTACCCGCGCCCGATGTAACGTTCATGTGATTACGTAGGAGGTAGGTTATAGTTCCAGATACAATGCTTATTCTGCCTTGTAGCAGTAGTGTGCAAACGTTACTGTGTTTCGGTATACACACGGTATAGTCACATATGAGACTTAAGAACTGACGTCTCAGGTTGACAAGCGCAGTGTGGCATACAGAAAAGTTCTATTCAAGTTCTCTTTGTTACGGGTAGACTTTTCACTTAACCAACAGTTAAATGATCCGCCCGTCTCGTCACTTCCTTATATAAAAAAACACAACCAGACACCGACACCAAAACTGTGTGATTACACACAAATGTCTGCTTGGGTGCGATTCGAAACTAGGACCCGCAGCGTGGAAGTCAGGCACTCTGATCACTAGACCACGCGGTTGTCATGTCATTATAAATGTAAATAAATAAGTAAAAAGAGCCGTGTGGTGGCGGCTCGTTAAAAGAATACTACCACTCCGACTCATCCAATGGATCTCGTAAAAGGCGAGTAAGGAATTAAACTGCACTGTGCACCCAACAGCGCATGGTGGCGATGGGCTCACCACCTATCACACCAAGTGCATTATATTTGCTTTGGTGAACGTGGATTGTGGCAGTCATCTGTTTTTGCAGTGAGTGCCCAGTCTCTGACTACCCCTTATGGTATACAGTCGTGATCTTATGTATGTAACAAAATAACGGATATGTCAAGAGTCAACACAATAATGACTTGTCTCCGAACACCAAGCGACAAAATAAAAATAAACATACGCTAAACACAATTTAAAAACGTGTGTGCGATAATCATAACAATTGCAAACGCCACAAGAGCTATATTCTGACGGCAGAGAGAGAGATATCAAGGAAGAGAAACGATTGAGTGGAGAGATAGATAATTGTGTAAAAGATGAGAAAGTAATGGCGTTGTCGTGCCAGAAATTATTGGTTTTGATGCGACGCGTTGTCACATTGTACGAGAAAATAATTGGCAACATCACGTTTATTGCCTATCAATTGTTATATTCCTAGAAAAACAATATTTATGATATATGATCCCCAGTGCTGTAAACCCTGAAATTCTTCTGCAATTTCACGTGCTGATTTACCACCTCCTCAGCGGTGAAGGAAAACATCAAAACAAATCTGCATGTCTGAGGAACGAAAATATTCAAATCAATTTCCAAAAAATGCCAACCCGCATTGGAGATGCGTGGCGGACTCTTCCCAGCTCCAGAACCCTCTCAGAAATCAGTGGACGCCTGTTCTCAGCTGTCGGTGACTTTTAAAATGATGTATACGAGAAACGACAGTAATTAACTACTTTTATTAAAAATAACAAAATACGTAATAGGTCTATAACGTTTGTATTATGGCAAATAGATGAAAATGTATGTTCCGTTTGTCAGGATTCAGGACATAGTATAAGAAAGAGAGGTGCAGACTTCTCTTTCGGATCGTCTTGGATCTAATATTTTAAGGGTTTATAAGGGTTAAAGTTTTAGTTAAAGTTAGGGTTTTTCCTAAAGGAAGATGTCAGTTGTTATGCATTAATAGATCAATAAGAAAAAACAATCTCAGATACTTTGCACCCGCTTCTACGTACGATATGAATGCTGAACAATGGCTCGCCGTTTAGATTGTTTCAAAGCAAAATACCCTGAGTCACCCATGTCTATCCACGTCTCGTCCACGTCCCGCAAACAGTGAGGTCGACGGTTCATTTATTAATGATTGTTCTGGGTTAGACAGTACTTGTATGGTGTGGTTTTTCCCCAACTGACGTCGGTTCTTTGAGCGATCGGATTATTCACTGGCGATACACGACAACATATTTATTTATTACTTGCTGTGCCTCGCGGTTTCACCCGCGTAAAAAAGCCGACTCCGATCGATGATATACATATATACTTCCCTATATGAATCAGATTACATGGTTTTAATTTTTTTGCTCGGAACACTTATTATTTTTCTATGGTTTATGTAGCTTAAGTTACCCGCTATAATATTAGCTATCGGTCAGTGAGTCACGGCAATATCGGTCCAGTCGTTCCGTAAATTAGCCGGAACAAATAGACAGACAGTTTTTTTCTTATCAGTACCGTATATAATTTCATGAGCATTGAGTAAAAAGCTGTTATTTTTTCTACAAACAGACACTTTAATTTTATTTATTTGTATAGGTATATACTCGTATGTTGCCTACATACGCAAAATACGCGCATAGACGAGGAGTTGCGGAAACTGGCTCGTTGCAATCTACATGTTGTTGCTTTTCGGGTCTGGTTGTGTTGTGCATGTGAAATGTATGTTTTTAAAACGCACCCACGATACAGGAGAAAATCCTACTGTGGGGCTTCGTTTTTTCCAAAAAAAAAAAAAATTAAGAAAATATAACCTTACATGATACGAGCAGAAAAGCTATGTAATAGTTTTGATTGCTCTGCTAACTGTACGTCCCTTGATGAAAGCCGCATTGAAGGTAGGATTCCTATCTAAGAGTCCGTCTAGAGGTACCACTCCAGGGCCAGTGATTCTGCTGCGAAGCAGTGGTGTGCAAACATGACTGTGTTTCGGTTTGAAGGGCGCATTGCATTTGTTATTGGCAGACGTTGGACTTATCATCAGGTGAAGGTTTTGCTCGTTTCGTCACTTTATCTAATAAAAAAACGAAACAGGATTAACAATAAAAGTTGAAACAAGTTGTTACCTTGTGGTAATCTAGTTTTGTTTCAGAAATGTTATCTCATATAACATTAAGGTTTTCGAGCGAATCGGTGTAGGGATTAAATTTTGCCGCTCATGAAACACGTTCGCGATTTTGTTGTAAAGAGTTTTTTGTTCGGAAGTCGCGTACTGTTACCGGTTTTCGAGTGTACCCGTCGTAAGCCAGCTGGAGTACCGGACCATGTGATTAACTTGCGCATTCGTTATCCTTGGATTTATTCCTGGAAAAAAGCTGATACAAGCCGAGTCACGTGTAAAGGAACGGGAAACTTTAGTCGACGCGACTTCGTGCGGATGTGATTGAGGTGACTTTTTTTATTTTAGCTAGCGCATACTACGTTCGCGCGGGCAAAGTTTTCAATAGCCAAGCGTTCTGCTCATATAGGTACCATAGCTGGCGTTCTGTGGAATATTATCGAAAACATGTTCTTAACTACGGAATCAGAGAAACAAACACGATGGAACATAATCGAGGTTGCTCCCAGAGTTACTCGTACTATCCATACATTATTATGTTGTTAGTGCATTATATTGTTTTGGTGAAACGTGGATTGTGGCAGTCATCTGTTTTTGCAGTAATAAACCTGGTTTTGCCATAATGCCACGCTTGGCAGGCGGTTTGGAAACCGCAGTTTATTTATTCAGATGTTTCAGGAAGATGCTGCTGCCCATCTTCTGGGTTTAATTTTCCCTCGGTCGGCTTTTACGACACTCACGGGAAGAGATTCTCCGCATAAATAAATAAAAAATTGTTGCGTATCATTATCGTCGTATGGTGGCGGCTTAAGAGAATCTACTACTCCATCTCAACCAGGAGATGAGCAGCAGCATCTTCCTAGATTATCTAAGCAAATAAACTGCGGTTACCAACCAGCCTGCCAAGCGTGGCAACTATGGCAAAATCCCTCCAAATGAGAGCTACACACTTGTGGCAATCTTTAGGGGAGGCCGATGTTCAGCAGTGGACAAGTGGTATGCTGAAATGATAATGATGATGACGTTGATGGTTATCACGGGGGAAGGTATTAATATTCAGGATTACTATTAGGAGACATGTCCACACTTTCCAGCGACATTACTGTGTTGCCAAATGTACTACTCTTTCCCTTTTTTTGTATCGTACTTGTTTTCGTCTGTCGACGTGGTCGCCCTGCACAAGCCAGTATAGCCGCTGGTAAACAAAGTTACCGGTTTCAATTATTCGCACGTGACTAAATTATTAGGTCATTATGTAACTCTGAATATTGCTAAATATATAAAAGAATACTACCACTCCATCACATCCAATGGATCTCGTAAAAGGCGAGTAAGGAATTAAACTGCACTGTGCACCCAACAGCGCATAATGGCGATGGGCTCACCACCAATCACACCAAGTGCATTATATTGTTTAGGTGAAACGTGGATTGTGGCAGTCGTGGATCTGTTTTTGCAGTGAGTGCCCAGTCTCTGACTACCCCTTATGGGATACAGTCGTGATCTTATGTAATATTGCTGCGTAGGTGCAACTACCCAACTACAACAATTTAATCCCTATTACTTAGTTATTCTGTGTCGAACTCGCAATCTTATCTTTTAGTGTTTTCAGTAATAATAGTTTATTACGGGAATAAAAGGGGAATAAAGGTTCTCGACTCAGTGGCCTAGTGAATTTAATGCCGCAGGCGAAAACATAAATTGTTGATTTTCGGGTTTGGTTTGGTGGTGCATGTGAGTACCCACGATACAGGAGATACCCTGGCAATGGCATCGTTCAAAAAAAAAAAAATTAGATGGCGCTCCCGCTTTCTGGATTTTGGGGGAAGTAGATGTGGGGAGGTGACTTAGGACTGTGTTTTGGTATAGGGGAGGCCTATGTTCATTAGTAGAATTGTGATGGGCTTAAATGATGATGATTGCCTTGCAAAATATTTGATTTCGAATGCTGTATACGCAGGATGACGGTCCAAGCCGAGGTCCCCTCTCGGGGGCCCTTGCGCCAGTCATCCATAAATAAAGGTTTCGGCTAAGCGCCCTCAGCGCTATGCCACCTTTCAATCCGGCGAAGCTGTAAAAGCCTTCGGGCTAACAGTGACCATCAGTCCTAAAAAAAAAAAAAAAAAAAAAAAAAAAAAAAGCTGTATACGTTATGGATTGTCATTCCAAGGTCAGATTAGATCAGACCAGACGATACTCATGATGCATATTGGATAAAGTAATTTCTGTGTAACAACACACTGTGCCCTTCACCCTGAGACATAGGTTCTAAGTCCCATATGCCCAGTGATTACACTAGCTCACAGTGCCCTTCAAACCGAAACACAGCAATGTTTGCACACTACTGCTTCACGGCAGAATAACTGGCCCTGGGGTGGTACCTACCTAGACGGGTTCATTTAATTCAAAGAAGCGGCGTAGAAATGCCTTTTTCAAAACAATAGTAAACGTATCGCCTTACATATCAATGAAGACATTAAAAAATTTAAATCGAAATCAACTTGTTTAACAAACAATCAATTAGCAAACTCGCACCGCGCCGAATGTCAGCCGCAATTGGATTCATGTCCCAACTGACAGGCAAAAAGTTGGGACTATCGAAACCGATAATTGTAGAGGTTTGACAGGCTGGGTTTTTATAACGACACACGCAACGAGCTGGCTGCAAACGAGTTGCTTGATGATTGTTTGATTTAAAAGTAATTAAACTAGCCAGTAGACTTTGCTCTGCAGCTTATGCTGTAAAAAAATTAGGAATTTGCCTTTTTAGAATAGAATAGAATAGAATAAATTTTTATTCAATATAGATTATTTACATAATACTTATTGAAAGTCCTTTTTTTTCCTTTTTTTAAGCTACACTGGTTCGCAAAAAATGCCTCTGTCCTGGGAAGAAGCAGTAAGAAACCCAGCGGGATTCTTTTTTAGTCATTTTTAAAATATAATATTGACTACTTTTTAAATTGACTAATGTTGAAACTGCTCGATTAGTTTATTTTAGTTATTTTCATAGCATAATATCTTATGGTACTCGTATTTTGCTATGGGGAAATGCGACTGATGTAGAAGCGACTATTGTTTTGCAAAAGTGAGCCGTAACAGCTATTTACGAGTATAATCTTGTCTCTAAAGTGTCTCTTAGAGATAAATTTAAAGAAATTAATATATATATTAACCTTTGCCTCTCAATATATGTTTGAGAACGTTTTGTACGTACACAAGAATATAAATCAGTTAACTAAAAACAATGATGTTCATAATGTAAATTACTCGATTTCACAGGGTCAGTAACTCTTTTATGGGGCAATGTATATGTTTTTACAACTAAATCCCAGAAAGTGCACAAAGTCTTTCAATTAAAAAGTTCAAATTTTATATTAAACAAAGACTTCATAAAAAGGGTTATTATAATATTAAAGAATACATAGATGATGATAACCCCTGGGAATGAGGTGATCGCCGCCAAGCTATTTCTTCATCTATATAATACTGGTGTTATTGTAGATTATTTTAAAAATGACTGAAAAAAAAACCCGCTGGGTTTCATACTGGTTCTTCTAAGAACAGAGGCATTTTTTGCGAATCAGTGTAGTTTAAAAAAAAGAAAAAAAATGACTTTCAATAAATAATCTATATTGAATAAAAATTTATTCTATTCTATTCTAATTGTTGATAATAAAGAAAACGGTCACTGATCCATGTAGCCGCAATTACAAGTATTTACTTGTATAAAGCAATCACTAATCCACATTTATTTAAATTCTTGATTACAACTTGATGATAATATCTTGGTCGATTTTGATGGCGCCATTTTTCGGTTAACAGCGTAAAACTCAAAAGACATAACTTATACATACACTACCACGCCTTTTTTCCCGTATAAGGGGTAGGCCCTCGCGGGAAACGCTACGTGACGGCTGGCGAACCACGTCGCTGCCATTTTGGTAAAAAAAAAGTAAAGTTTCAGCCTATAAATGCCCCACTGCTGAGCACAGGCCTCCTCTCATTTCTGAGAGGGTTTTGGAGCTAGGAAGAATCCGCCACGATGCTCCAATGCGGGTTGGCGGACTTCACATGTCCTCGAAATATTTCTATTCCTCGGACATGCAGGTTTCCTCACGATGTTTTCCTTCACCGCTAAGCACGTGGTAAATCAGCACTTAAAATTGTAGAACAATATTAGAGGTGCTGGCACCGGGGATCGAACCCAGGTTACACGCTTACTATGAAATTAAAGGCGAGCACCAGGCCCCTGAGCCCATTTTAGTGCGAGTCAAAAAATATTATCCACTGCGTTCCCACGAGCATTTATTCTGCAAGTATAAAGGCTGTCGACACCTCGGCAGGAAAGAGGTAGGTGCTATTCTACTCTGCCGGACACCTAACGGCTGTAACATTTATCTGTTATATGCTGTGTCATTTATATATTAGTTTTATTTATACATTACTTTGCTTTACATTAAATACCTGCCATATATTTCTCACCATCAGTCAGGGTTGACTGATGCTGGGAATGTCACAATGCATAAAGTGCGCCCATTGTAGCCCTTAGCTTAGAGTGTCAACAATAAAGGATAAATAAATAAATATATCGTGGCGCTGCAAATATTAAAATATGCACTGCCTAAGCGCTTAAAGCTTGGATGAAATGTTAGAAACACACTCCAGATACAATACATGTGACAACCAACAACGTGCGTTTCACAAACATTGATTTCAACTCGCCTAGGAACCTAGAAACTATAATGTTGTATTATAGTTTCTAGTCAGGAAACCAATTCTGCTCTAAAGAAAATACGATTCCTAATGCATTTTATTAACACTATATTTACGAAATCCGTCAATTTTACGGGTTGTGAATTTTATGCTTTAAATTCTGGATAAATAAATATTATTCTATGGCGATTATATATTGGTTTTTAATGATATTACGCAGCCAATATATATATATATAGTTTTATCTAGAACACCTATATTTTGTCTACCTATTCGTTATATACCCGTCACGTCCCGTCCGTCCAATGCCCGTAAATCTAGTGTTGAGATTGTTGTTATTTTCCTATGCTTCTAAATTTCTAAAAACAATGGAATAATGATGTCGTCGTTGAGGTATGATCGTCAAACAACGTAGTAACAAGTTTATTTATGGAAGAAAGTGACGAAGGGAGCCAAACATTCACCTGATGGTAAGAACAAAGTATACCCAAAACAAATGCTGTGGCACAGAGATCATTTCTGTGCGGCACCCCACTGCCCCCGTCACCCTGAGACATCTGTTCTTAAGTCAAATTATTCCAGCTATCAGTACCGTTCAAACACACAAGTAATGTTTGCGCACTATTGCTTCATGGCAGAATAACTGGCACTGAGATGGTACCTACCCAGGTGGATTCCAGCATAGACATCCTCATCATCATCATCATCATTTCCGCCTATCCCTAGTCCACTGCTGAACATGGGCCTCCCCCATAGATTGCCACAAAATTAAGTAGCTCTCATTTTGGGGGGAATTCGCCATAGTTGCCACGCTTGGCAGGCGGATTGGCAACCGTTGTAATATATTTAGATGTTCCAGGTAGATGCTGCTGCCCATCTCCTGGTTTTCATTTACCTCTGTCGACTTTTACTTTTCAGGGCATATGGGGGTCAAGAACTGACGCCTCAGTGTGGTGAGCGGTGGTGGTAGGATTCCAATGCAGGGATCTGTCTAGGTAGGTACCACCCCAGGGCTAGTTATTCTGCCGTGAAGCAGTAGTGTGCATTACTGTGTTTCGGTCTGATGGGCACTGTGAGCTAGCGTAATCACTGGGCATTTGAGACTTAAGAACTGATGTATCAGGGTGACGGGCGCAGTATGGTGTCACACAGAAGTATTCTGGGTGACACAGCATTTGTTATGGGCGGACGTTGCACTTACCATCAGGTGAACGTTTTGCTCGTTTCGTCCCTTTATACAATAAAAAAAAACCTACCACCAGTAAATTTACAATAATATACTTATCATGTGTACGAGTCAACACTCAGCCGCTAACAGTTCTCGCCTCAGGAACGTAATCATATTTCTCATTAACATTTGTGTAAAGGCTAGGTTTATGGTACACATGTTTTTAATAAAATGTGCCGCGAAGTGTTGCACTGGCGCGTAATGTGATCGCATGTTTAACGTCCCTGGTCATTCATTAATAAAACCTTTCGTTTGTTGACACGTCCAGTATTAGGAGCATTCAAAGCAAAATGTAGGCCGACGCAATGCGTCGTTGCTGAATTAAATACAAGCCTAGCTCAGGGGCTAGGCGCTCGCTTTAAATTTCATAGAACGCGAGTGACCTGGGTTCGATTCCCGGTGCCGGCACCACTAAAATTGTTAATTGCAATTTTAAGTGCTGACTTACCACGTGCTCGGCGGTGAAGGAAAACATCGCGAGGAAACCTGCATGTCTGAGGAATAAAAAATATTTCGAAGACATGTGAAGTCCGCCAACCAGCATTGGAGCAGCGTGGTGGATTCTTCCTAGCTCCAAAACCCTCTCAGAAATGAGAGGAGGCTTGTGCTCAGTAGTGGGACATTTATAGGATGAAACTTTAGTTTTTTTACTTTACTAGTTTTAGACCTCGTTTCGATCTATGTTATAAATTAAATGATTCTGTATTTGCGATTGTTTATTCTCATATGAAATATTTGAATAGTATAATGGCATATGAAATAAGGGACGAGCGTAACGCGGTGTTGGACAGACACGTTCCTAGCGACACAGCTTTTGTTATGGGCAGACGTTGCACTTGCCATCAGGTGAACGATGTTTTCGTCTCGTCACTTTCTTCCCTTGAAAAAAAAATAATGTATGGGTAGCTGCCAGTAAAGATAGACCCTATGAGTCATCCACCTCCTTTCATCATTATCATCATCATTGCCGTCTATCACTAGTCCACTGCTGAACAAAGGCCTCCCCCATAGATTACTACAGAAGTTTGTAGCTCTCATTTTTAGGGGAATTTTGCCATAGTTGCCACGCTTGGCAGGCGGGTTAGCAACCGCAGTTTATTTATCCTGATCTTCCTGGAAGATGCTGCCTATGCCTGCTTTTATGACACCCACGGCATAAGATGGGGTGGTAGATTCCCGTAAGCCGCTACCACCTCCTTTATAACACAGCAACATACTATACTTATAGCACTAGTATCCAAGTTTGAGAAAGAGGAGATTATTAGAAGCTCTTAGCTTCGAGAAGGGTAGCTAATTATAATCTTGAAGAAAAGTAAGTTACTTTGCTAAGATCCGCATGCAAAATATAAAAATGGTGTATATTACCTAGTTTTTTGAAGTGCACCACCCGCCCTCCCTCAGTAGCGTGCACAAGCAAACTAACACCGCCACCAGGAACCGCCACCAGGTACCCTCCACCAACCACTACAATACCACCACTAGATAATATACGCCACCGAAGCCGAGAACACGACACGTGTTTCGCCCCAAAACGAGGCATTATCAAGCGTAATAGACTCTACGACAGACGGCCGCCGAGTGAGCGGGCTTTTTTTTTTTTTTTGTGTGTGTGTATGCAATTAGCCTTATGGCTTTTACTGCGTCATAGGAAGCGACTCGCGAGCAGAAGGCCCGCGAGTGAGAAGGCCCGCGAGTGAGAGAGTGAGCGGGCGGTCAAAGAGCTGCCTATTTATACTACAGGTGACGCAAACGGCCCCCACCTACGATATTGCGATTACAATATCGTGATAGCGACCGCTTGCTCACACAATCCACCACCCGAATTACATAAGCAGCCGTTTGCGACCGAATTGATAGCAAACGACTACTTCGAGTATATTTAAACTTTAAGTACTGGATTTAAAGATATTTAAAAGTGGTGAATTCGAGACGTTTGTTTGTTCATTCAGCAGTGCAATGTTATTATTTTTATTTTTTATTATTTCTAATTGTTCCAGCACACACAGCCGAAGCCCCTTGTCGCAAATATGTAGGACTCTAAATGTGTGGTCGCTAGTCAGGTTTTGCATGCGGATCTTAGCAAAGTAACTTACTTTTCTTCATTATAATGGATTTCCGCAAAGTAACGCCTGATTCTATTAACTATAATTATAATCTGTCAAATCCATGTCAGTAATACTCATACTTTTACAACGACAGTCAGAACGAACGACAGAAGTCACATTTACAACGAAAAATTCCTATGCAGGAATCCGTCTAGGTAGGTACCACCCCAGGGCCAGTTATTCTGCCGTGAAGCAGAAGTGTGCAAGCATTACTGTGTTTCGGTTTGGAGGGCACTTTGAGCTAGCGTAATCATTAGGCATTTGAGACTTAAGAACTGATGTCTCAGGGTGACGTGCGCGGTGTGGTGTCACACAGAAATATTCTGGGTGACACAGCATTTGTTGTGGGCGGACGTTGCACGGTGATGGTTGATGACGGCTGATGGTGAATCAGGTGAACGTTTTGCTCGTTTCGTCACTTTGTACAATAAAAAAAAAACATACATATAAAAATCAGAATCCAACCAAATTTTACTTGAAGCTATTATTTCTAAAAACTACTTTAATATTTTCTCCGTCGTTTGTGTCTCTACTTTAGGCTTTGTAAATTGTAAAGATATTCTTAATTTGTCCTATTTTAGCACAATACTCGTAGCAACAGCGTAATGATGCGGCATTCAAAGAAAGCGTACCAATCGATGTCATGGGTTTCTCTGACCGCCATGGACGGTACGGAACTAGTGCGTACTTGTTTTTTTTTATTGTATATAGTGACGAAACGACCAAAACGTTCACCTGATGGTAAGTGCAACGTCCGCCCACAACAAATGCTGTGTCTCCCAGAATGTTTCTGCGTGACACCGCACTGCGCCCGTCACCCTGAGACATCAGTTCTTAAGTCTCAAATGCCCAGTGATTACGCTAGCTCACAGTGCCCTTCAAACCGAAACACAGTAGTGTTTGCACACTACTGCTTCACGGCAGAATAACTAGCCCTGGGGTGGTACCTACCTAGACGGATTCCTGCATAGGAATCCTACCACCAGTAAAACATGTATAGCGCCTTAGCGGTCTGAGTACCGAGCCTCTGGGAAGGGTTTATCAAGCAAGTTTCAAGCAAAAACCCTAAAAAAAAATTATCTTAGAAAGCAAGGCGGAAAATATGTTCAACGTAGGTAGTACTAGTGGTAATAGTAGTTTGCAAACCAGACAAGCAAGACCCTGCACCTGATGGTAAGTTCCACGTCTGCCCATAACATTCGCAGTATCACCCTTAACTTTACTTTGAAAAACTTTGTGTAGCACCACACTGCGTCTGTCACCATTAGACATCGGTTCTTAAGTCTAAAATGCCCAATTTATATTTAGAAGTACATACACAGTTACACTTGCATACCACAGCTTGACTCAGAATAATTGGCACTGCGGTACCTACCTCGGTAGATTCTTGCATAGGAATTCTACCACCAGCTTACTATTTGCTACTGTCATTGCGTGTTATCATCTAAGAAATAAGTTGTGTTACCTTCTAGGATATTTAGGATATAATTTACTGGTGGTATAAATCCTATGCAGGATAATACCATCCCAGAGACAGTTATTCTGCAGTAAAGCAGCAGTGTGCAAACATTACTGTGTTTCGTTCTGAAGGGCACTGAGAGCTAGTGTAATCCTAATGTCTCTGGGTGACACAGGTCTTGTTATGTTCAGAAGTTGCACTTACCATCAGGTGAACGTTTTGCTCGTTTCAGCACCTTATCCAATAAAAAAATAACCTTAGATGTAATAATGAATACATAGACACTGCGTGTAAATGAAAATCAAACTCACCGATGGTTTTATTTATCCAGTCTGCCAAATCCTCCTGTAGCGGAAACAGTTGTCTCGCCTGCGAGTACAGAATCTTCTCCCTGTAGAAGTCCTCATCTTCGGAGCAGGGTGTCTGCGCCGCCAGGGCACAGTCCGCCCGCTCGAAGCTGCTGCTCATTTTGCGGTTCACAACTATATCACTGTGACCAACGTGCCGCTCCTCTTCTTTCCCTTCGAACGTACTCCGGACATATTCGAACGCGTTGGTCCTCTCAAAGGCGTTGAAGATTCTGTCGAAGTTCCCGCTCAATGGTCTTTCGAAGCTTTTGGGCTCGCCCGGCGACGTCACCGACCAGGACGCCCTGCTACCGATTGCAGTGGGGCCGCAGCGATAATAAGCCATGATGGCCGGCCACTCTGTGGAAAAAGAATTTGTCGTGACTAAGTGGTAATGAGTTTCGACGTCGATAATTGCTGGCATCAGTGTAATGGGTTCGGTAATGAGCCGCTTAGCTGTTAAGGGTTGTCGGGTATCCGGATTAATTACCACGGTCGAGTGAACGGTTTGCTTCTCTCATCACTGTTGCCATTAAACAAACTATTATTCTGCCGCCAAGCAGTTGTGCGCAAGCATTACTGTAGGTAGTGAAATTA
Source organism: Luehdorfia chinensis (assembly GCA_019845155.1). Lineage (NCBI taxonomy): Eukaryota > Metazoa > Arthropoda > Insecta > Lepidoptera > Papilionidae > Luehdorfia > Luehdorfia chinensis. The sequence continues at coordinate 2,334,559 of JAHVAK010000415.1, forward strand.
CTGGGTATATGAGAGGAAGTAACTGACGTCTCAAGGTGAAGAGCGCAGTGTAGGGGCACACAGGATTTCTCGATGTAAACTTCTGAGTGACATAACAGCTGTAGCTGTTATGGGCTAGTTATAATCAGGTGATCTACATACTCCCGTTACTTAATAAAATAGTAAAAAAGGCAAAAGTTCCGCTTCTCCCTTATTAACAAATCTGGCAACCCTATTTATGATTCACTGGGCCTTCGATTTAACGTTGGACAAAAAACTTTTGAGACTAATTTGCATGTAAGACGAGGGCTTGCATTGTTTGTGTATTCTCAATATAGTCAGAAGGTCGCAACAGATTATAATTAAAGTACAAAAGCGGCGCCAATTTTCGTGAACATCGACAATGACAAGTAGTAATTAAGTATTTGACAAAAGATTTAATTGCGTGTTCTCGAAACTAATATGGATTTGCTATTGGAAATCAGTGATTTCTAGGAATTTTTCATTATCGTTCATCGCATTACATAATTGATACATTAGTACATTTGCCGATTCGGTTTCAACAGTGCCTAAGCGATTAGATTCCGCCATGTTGGTACCGGGTTCCATTTCCGTAGGTGACAAATCTGTCTGTCTATAGTTCTATCTGGGTTTAATTTATGTTTGTAAACGCACCCATGATACAATCTTCGTGTTGGGCATCTTTTTTATGATTTGTTTTTGTAATATTTATTTAAAATACAAAATGTAAAAACAAACTTTACGATTTATATACGACTTTGAGCTAATGTAAAGCTTCCGTAATTAATTACATGTTAATTATGGTTTTACTTCCAGGACTGACTTTCTTTTAAGAGCAGTCACGTTAACTTTATTTACAAGCAAAATTAATAAGGTAATTTAATGTGAAAATCGCATGATGATCCGTCTCGTTGAACTTTGAACTCATCATCATCATTTCAGCCTATCGCTAATCCACTGCTGAACATGGGCCTCCCCCATAAGTTTGTAGCTCTAATTTTGGGGTGACTTAGCCATCTTTGCCATGCTTGGCAGACGGATTGGCAACCGCAGTTTCTTTATTCAGATGTTCCAGTACGACGCTGCTGACCATCTCCTGGTTTTAATTTTCCCTCTGTCGACTTTTATGACATCCATGGGACGATGGTCATGGGGTGATGGACATGGACGACATGGGGTCGTAGATTCTTTTAAGCCGCCACCACACGCCATTTTGGACTCAATAAATATAAACATATTTGAATGAATGTTGGGGGCGAACATTTGCCAACCGCGCGCTTTTCCTATATTTTTCATCCCCTCGAGCTTCGCATAACATTGCTAAGACTCCCTGTATCTGCAATAAATGAGCTGTCGGTTGTTGCAGGTCAAGCCAATGGCTTGTGCGGGTTCGATTCCCGCATGGATCATTACTTTTAACGGACGGTAAGTGACAAACGAGAGAGATTACCATCAGGTGAACGATTTGCTATTCAGTTGAGCGAAACAAACGAGTGCAACGTCTGCAACAAATGCTGTGTCACCCAGAACATTTCTGTGTGACACCACACTGTGCCCGAGGCACCAGTTATTAAATCGCATATGCCCCGTGATTACACTAGCTGTCAGTGCCCTCCAGACCGAAACACAGTAATGTTTGCACACTACTGCTTCACGGGAGAATAACTGGCCCTGGGGTGGTGACTTCCTAGACGGATCCCTGCATTGGAATCCTACCACCACCGCTCACCGCACTGAGGCGGCAGTTCTTGAGTCCCATATACCCTGAAATTAGTATTTGCAGACTACAGCTAGACAATATGTTTATCAAAATTTCTTTATTCAACTTATCCGTCCTTAGTCCAACTTATATGTCAACATCAAGACCGAAACGGAGAATAAGACCTTCTCAAAGAAAAACCGGCAAGAAACCGGTGTTTTTTATTTACTGCAGCAGAATAACTTGCATAAAAATACTATCACGAGACAAAATTACTGTTATGATGCAATTTACTTAGTAATAACGTTGATCCGTGTTGCACAACACATGGAGTTGTTTTCTAAGTCCGTCAAGTATTCCCGACACGTCTCCGAGTCAAGAAAGCGGGTTCGACAGCGCACCATCTGTGGAGAAAGTTACTCGCCTATAATATTTAGACTTGTCACTACGTCTCTTGTGTCCTTTTATAACGCACGCAATGACGCAATCTCGGCAGTTTATCTATTTCTCCTGATATTTCCAGCTTTATTTAATCGTGACGCCATCGTGGTCTAGTTGTTAGGGTACCTGACTACTTCGCCGCGGATCATGGGTTCGAATAACAGCCGGAGCCAACATTTGTGAAGATTTTCGGGACTATTTGAAACTGCTGTATGTATAGATTAATTTATTTATTTATACTTTATTGACACCTAAAAAAAGGTTACAATGGGCGGACTTAATGCCATAAGGCATTCTCTGCCAATCAACCCTGGCTGATGGTGAAAATGTGTGGCAGGTGTTAACTATTAAAATATATCTTAAAGTAAATCAAAATCAACATACTCAAAACTAACATAACATAAAATAAAATCAACAACATAACACACAATTAGAATACATTATATAAATAAATAAATTAATAAATAGTAATTTGGTAGTTTTCGTTACATGGCAACAAAGTGCTGGAACGATTTACCGCCACCGCTTCGAGAAACTCGTACAAAACCTTATTTTATTGTTCGTTATAAGTCATATCTTCTAGAGAACAATTTTTTTTATTACGGTGCCTCGTATAAAAGAAAAGGTGTGTTTTTTTATTCATTCTTACCTGTATACGCTACATTTGTGTATATTATTTATCTCATATCTTTTTTTTAGTAATTTCGTGCATTATTTTTTTTTCTATTTTATCTTATTTATATAATACTAATAAATATGTGTGTGTTTGTATGGACATGTATACATATCTGTTTCTTTTTTAAAATATACTTCTTCGTTAATAATACGTCCGGTAACTGCTCCGTAAACCTGAGGCACCGACAGAATAACAGCGCTGTGGTCGACAGCCTTTTCGTTGCTACAGCCCAACGTACGTTTGTAATTATAATACGTTATATCTAATTGTTTATTTATCTTTTGAACTTTTAATGTATGTTGTGTTGAATAAAGTTTTTTCTTTCTTTCTTTCTAATATGTTCAAAACTAATAAAATAAATAGTATTAGATACAAAACACAATAAACATAATGAAGTACAAGAAATATACAGTCGAATAAATCAATTAGGTAGGTAAAATTCACATACGAATCTTTTAAAAGAATGCCTATCGGGGGCTTTCTTGGTATCATCGGGTAGGTTCCGACGGCGTATAACCAACAAACTTGTCAAGAAGACATTATTAGAAAAAGCGTATTATAAAATAGATCATTACAAAGAGGACAAAGATGTGTGGAAATAACTCTTATTCTGCACTTGCTATTCCCCTGGCTACCAAAAATGTGATATTGTAATTAAAAAATGTATTGTATACATGCCATTTTGCAATATGGCGTGGAAGAACCCAGAGTTTCTTGCCGGTTCTTCTCTGAGGTCTTATTTTTTGAACCGGTGTAAATTTTTACATTCGTAGGAGCTTTATACAAGCCTAAACTGAATAAAGAAATTTTGACTTTGACTAATGTAATATAGCAATTTGCATCTTCATCTTACAACTATAAAAAACTGATGAGTTGTATGTTTGAAAGCGCTCATCTCACGAAATTCTAATAGGATTTGAAAACATATTTGTGCATTAGATAGCCCTAAAATATTACTCCCCATTGCGTTCCCACGAGCAGTGTAGTGATAGCATTGCATATGTGATGTTAATCTGGACTAATAAAGACTGTCCTTAACACGGCTACCTAAGTCGCCTCTTACGACACTTCGGTAGGAAAGAGGTAGGCGCTGTTCTACTCTGCCGGACAGCAATCGCATTATTTTACGCGGGTGAAACCGCAGGGCTCAGTTTTATAATAAATCTTATAGTTTTTTTTAACAAACAATATAAAACGTAACATCAAGGACGGTATGGAGCAGATGAATACTGACTATATATTTTTGATAAGCACTCTCTCTCATGATATTGTTTACACGTTACTTTGAAGTTACCTTGTCAAAATATAAAATAAAATTGGCTACCCTATGTAGTAAACATTGTGCTTTTTCGCATCGAAGTACAACGAATCCTTGAACTTAACGTCGGCATAAGGATGAGCGAAAAAGTGTCGGCACCATCAAAGGATCCATATACGGCCCTCTCGTGAGGTCCATAACGTATGGGAGGGTCGACGCTCTCATGTGGGTGTAGTGGGTAGTCTAGGCACGCGGAATTCCATGCGTGTATAATTGGTGAAACGTGAAGACATAAAATGACTTGAAGATTCCTTTTATTGTTCTTAATCAACTTAAAGTAATACTATTGTTAATCATGCATCATATATACATACATATATATTATACATATAGAAGTAATATAAAGTAGTAAGTTATTTTTCTAAGATCTGCATGAAAAATTTAATTAATATTGTCATTATCACTTGATAATGCCTCGTTTTGTAGCACGTATCGTGTTCTCGACTTCAGTGGTGTGTATTGCCCAGTAATAGTGTTGTAATGGTCTCCACCATCTAATGCTGTAATGGTATCTGGTGTCGGATTCCGGTGGCGTTATAAGTTTGCTTGTGCACGCTATAGAGGGAGTGCGGGCGGTGCTCTTCAAAAACTAGGTAATACACACCATTTTAAATTTTGCATCATCATAATCATCATCATCATCATTTCAGCCTATTACTTTTGAACATTTACACTGTAACTAACTACTAACTAAACTAACACAATTACTGTTGAACATAGGCCTCCCCCACAGATTGCCACAAAACTCGGTCCTGAGCCACCTCCATCCATCGACTTCCCGCAAAACCGTGCAGGTCGTCGCTCCATCTAGATCATCCATCCAAATTTTGTATGCGGTTAGAAAATTCCTTTATTATAATGGATTGTATTATTTGTGTAGTATATTTATTATTTGTATGTATGTATTTATCTATGTTAATTTTGTGTATATATTGGTTATTTATATTATTATATAATTATTATTCAACAGTATTTATATTCTTACACCAGACTCCACATTTTTTTATATATTTGCACCTGCCATCACTTTTCTAGTCTCCCAGGGTTGACTGGCAGAGAATGCCTCTAGGCATTAAGTCCGCCCATTGTATTCCTTAGGTTAAGGTGTTACAATTAAGATTAAATAAATAAATAAATAAAATTTCCTCAACGCCTATTCTGTTAACTATGTTTAACAATGAGTTCTTATATTTACGCGAATACATTTAAATAAAACGAATTTTTGCAGCTTTATCGCGTTCAATTTTATGTCTAACAATTTAAGTATTATTTGTTAGTGAAAATAATGTGAAAAAATAGACAAACGTAAACACACGGCCACGATAGATCGTTAGACGCATCTTGCAGCATATGGCGGCGGACTGAAGTTTCAGGTTTTACATACATTTCGTGATCATATTAAGTAAAAGTAAAGTTTCAGCCTATAAATGTCCCACTGCTGAGCACAGGCCTCCTCTCATTTCTGAGAGGGTATTTGGAGCTAGGAAGAATACGCCACGCTGCTCCAATGCGGGTTGGCGGACTTCACATGTCCTCGAAATATTTCTATTCCTCGGACATGCAGGTTTCCTCACGATGTTTTCCTTCACCGCTAAGCGCGTGGTAAATCAGCACTTAAAATTGTAGAACAATTTTAGAGGTGCTGGCACCGGGGATCGAACCCTGGTTACTCGCTTACTATGAAATTAAAGGCGAGCACCAGGCCCCTGAGCTACCACGGCTGATCGTATATTATATACAATCATATATTAGCATACAATTTGGAAGAACATTGAGTAAGTTATAGAATAGAATAAAATAAATTTTAATTCAACATAGATTATTTACATAAAGAAAAAAGAAAAAAATGTCATTATTTTTTCTTTTTTTAATAACATTGGTTCCTGGGAAGAACCAGTAAAAAACCCAGTGGGATATATTTTTCAGTCATTTTAAAAATAATGTAAGATAAATAACAGCAGTATTATAAAGATGTAGAAATAGCTTGGCAGCGATCACCTCATTCCCTGGGGTAATCATTATCTATGTATTTATTATTATTATATATAACCCTTTTTATGAGGTCTTTGTTTAATAAAAAATTTGAATTTTTAGATTGAAAGACTTTGTGCACATTCTAGCATTTTGTTATAAATACGTATACATTGCCCCATAAAAGAGTTACTGACCCTGCGAAGTCGAGTAACTGGCATTTTATGCTTTTTCCTGGTATATAACGCTTATTGTCCAATGTGGGGTTAGCAGTCGTTAAATACAGTGCAACCCGATCCTAGGAATCGCTAGAACAGTTATATGCTGGTACCACATTTCTCATGTAATCTATTTGTATATTATTTACGCATAATATAGCATAGTCACATAACATAGTCCGTGTGGTGGCGGCTAAAGAGACTCTACCACCCCACCTCATCCCGTGGGTGTCGTAAAAGTCGACAGACGGTAAATGAAAACCAGGAGATGGGCAGCAGTATCTTCCTGGAACATCTGAATGAATAAACTGCGGTTGCCATCTCGCATGCCAAGCGTGGCAACTATGGCACAATCCCTCCAAAATAAGAGCTACAAACGGGCTATCTATGGGGGAGGGCTATGTTCAGCAGTGAACTTGGAATAGGCTGAAACGACGACGACGACTACAACGACGACGACGCATAATAAGATTCTGTGCATGTGTACTATATATTTTATGCATCACCAAGGCATTAACGGAAAGATTTTATATTGTATAAAGTGACTAAACGAGCAAAACCTTTACCTGATTAGGTAAGTGCAACGTCTGCCCATAACAAAAACTGTGTCACCCAGAACATTTCCGTTGGACACCACACTGCACCCGTCATGCTGAAACATCAGTTCGTAACTCTCATTTGCGCAGTGATTACGCTGACTCTCAGTGCCCTAAAACGAAACAGTAATGTTGAAACACTACTGGCTTCACGGCAGATACTGGACATGGGTACCTATCACGGACTCCTGCTTAGGATCCTACCACAGTAACTTTCTTATAGCCAAGGATGAAAACACTGTGTTTCGTTAAGGCACTGATAATAGTGTTACTGGGCATATAGACTAAAGAATGTCGTCTTGCGAGATCAAATGTGCCACAAAATTTTTGGACACAGCATTTGTTATGGACAGACGTTGCGCTTAATACGCCATAAAATAACGATTTGTCACGCGACATCATCATCATCATCATTTCAGCCCATCACAAGTTCACAGGTGAACATAGTCCTCCTGCACAGACTGACAAACAAACAAACACGGTCCTCAGTAGCTTAAAAAAAAAGTTAAGTTTCAGCCTATAAATGTCCCATTGCTGAGCACAGGCCTCCTCTCATTTCTGAGAGGGTTTTGGAGCTAGGAAGAATCCGCCACGCTGCTCCAATGCGGGTTGGCGGACATCACATGTCTTCGAAATATTATTTATTTCTCAGACATGCAGGTTTCCTCACGATGTTTTCCTTCACCGCCGAGCACGTGGTAAATCAGCACTTAAAATTGCAATAAACAATTTTAGTGGTACCGGCACCGAGAATCGAACGCAGGTCACTCGCGTACTATGAAATTTAAAGCGAGCGCTTAGCCCCTGAGCTACCACGGCTGAGTAGCTTACCAGTCATTAATCATATACCCATAAAATAAATATGACCATAGTTTCAAACAGCATCCGGTTCTGGTGGACCATGACTAACCACGCAGGTGCGCTGATCGCTGCCATACGCTCGTCAATAAGTTAGCGCCTCGTTTAATTGATTTTTGGTAAATATCGGCTTGGTTGGCGCAGCGGTTAAGTGAAAGCTTCGGCTTTTTTTTTCATGTTAGAGGAGGCAAAAGAGCAAGCGGCTCACCTGATGGTAAGTGATCACCGCCGCCCATGAACACCTACAATACCAGAGGAATAGCAGATGCCTTGCCGGCCTTTGAGGAAGGAATAGGCTCTTTTCTTGAAGGTCCCTAAGTCGTATCGGTCCGCAAAAACCGCTGACGGCAGCAGATTCCATATGGTGCTTGTGCGGGGCAGAAAATTGCGCGTAAACGCACTGGTGCTATGCATCGCGGGTTCGACTAAAGCGCGAGCCTATTTGTGTCGCCTACAGATAGTTGTTGTATCTGGGCGTTTCACCATTTCAGCCTATCACTAGTCCACTGCCGAACATAGGCCTCCCCATAGAATGCCACAAAAGTTTGCTGCTCTCATTTTGGAGGTACATTGCCATAGTTGCCACGCTAGGCAGGCAGGTTGACGACCGCAGTTTATTTATTGAGATGTTCCAGGAAGATGCTGCTGCCCATCTCCTGGTTTTAATTTTCCCTCAGTCGACTTTTACGACCCCTACGGGATGAGATTGGGTGGTACATTCTCTTAGGCCGCCACCACACGTCGCGATAAACTATAATATCTCCGGTGTAGATAGCTTCCTACGATCGTCATTTTTTGTTAGAATACGCCTGTCGAGGGACACGAGTCCGCCAACCCGCATTGGAGCAGCGTGGCGGATTCTTCCTAGCTCTAAAACCCTTTCAGAAATGCTCAGCAGAGCAGAGGAGGCCTGTGCTCAGCAGTGGAAGATTTATAGGCTGAAATTCTACTTTTACTTTGCTTTACAGATAATTATTTAAATATGTCGTGTTATCTTTATATTAAATCGATAGTTTTGTAAACAGTCGCATGTCTAAGCTAAACTGACGTATTAACTAACAACTCATCGCGTGCCGCTCCCCCGCTGACAATGCAGGAACTTATTTTGTGAATATAAAAATGAACCGGGACGAGCCGGTACCGTCGTGCGACTGCCGCATAAACATGGAAACGTTTTAAACTGTTTTATGAACGATTTGCATTTTTTTCTAAGGATAACGAGCTTACATTTCCAACTCGAGAAACGACAGTGTGGGGCACGCTTTAGATTCATTTATAAGGAAATATCACGCGATGTTGAATGCGCATTTGCTTGTAGGTTTATGCCCGTAGTTCAAGTTACTGGTGGTTGTATCCCTGTTCAAGAATCAGTCCTGTCTAAGTTACCTATCTAAGATAAAATATGTAATTATTATGGATTTATTCCGAAATAAAGTTTTAATAATAAATAATAATAATAATCGCAAGATCAATTATTCTGCCGTCATCGAACATTCGTCGTTTCAGCCTATCACTTGTCCACTGCTGAACATAGACCTCCCCCATACATTACCACATAAGTTTGTAGCTCTCAATGGGGGGGGGGGGGGATTTTGCCATAGTTGCCACGCTTGGCAGGCGGATTGGCAACCGCAGTGCCCATCTCCTGGTTTTAATTTTCCCTCTGTCGACTTTTAGGACACCCACGGGATGAGATGGGGTGGTAGATTCTCTTAAGCCATTAGCACACGAACCGAAAATTACTGTGGTGGTAGATACTTAAGATCTGATGTCTCAGGATGACGAATGCAGTGTGGTGCGACCTAGTAATATTCTCCGTGATACAGCATTGTTAACAGCAGACGATGTAACACCTACCATCAAATTTTCGTCTTGTCACTCTCATTTACTTATAGAACATCTGAATTATAGAATAAAAATAGAGATGAGGATAACCTAAGATATTAAAGCCGTCAACTTTGAGGTATAAACAGAAACCACAGTTTTGTACGTAATTATTAAAAGTTCCACAAATTATTTTAATTGTGTTATAACTATTTGTGAAATGCTTAACGTTAAATATAATGCCCATTACACAAGAGCTCTTCAAATTCAAAGGCGTGAACACATTCCACGTACGACAGTTGCCCGCGGCGCAGACACGTCACTCGCTTGTCACTCCGCGGAGTGCCCTCGAAGTAAGTCTAAAGTGTGCCCTTAGCCGACACACGAATAACTTGAAATGTAAACTTTAAACATATTTACTAAGAGGCACAAATGACTCCGAACAGTGTTCTTTGAAAGCCAAAGTCATAATATCGTCATCATCATGTCAGCCTATCACTAATTCACTGTTCAACATAGGCCTTTTCCATAGAATACGACAAAAGTTTGTAGCTCTTTTTGGGGAGGACTATGCGGGTTGGCCACCGCAGTTTATTTATTCAGATCTGCTGTTCATCTTCTAGTTTTAACTTCCCTTCTGTCGATTTTTGCGACACCCACGGGATGAGATGGGGTGGTAGATTCTCTTAAGCCGCCACCACACTCCACAATCATATCGCGAAATGATATCTTCATACTTGATAGTAATCGACAGTATTCGGTAAGATTCAAGGGGCTTATATTCAACAGTGGACTATTAAAGTCTGAAATGATAATGGTGATGATGATGATGCAAGAGATATTATAATGTCACGAGGATACTCACAAATACAGAGGCACTAACTTGTCCTGCACTACCCGCTTCCGACGTAATCCTAAGGCTAAAAAATCTGAGGTAGGTTAGGGTGCAGTATTAGAGACACAGAAACAACACAACCAGACCCAAAAACCAACAATTTTCTGTTTTTACACAATTGTTCGCTCCAACTTGGGTGGATATCTAAGACGCGTAGCGTAGTAGTGAGGTTCTCTGGTCACTTGGCCACGCAATCGTCAACATAGTAATCCTGGTAGTAGGATTCCTTGCAGGAATTCGTCTCGGTAGGTACAAGCTCAGGACCAGTTATACTGCCGAGAAATAGTGTGTTGACATTACTCTGTTTCGGTCTGAAGGGCACCGAGAGCAAGATTAATTATTGGGCATATGAGACTTAAGAACTGATTTTTCAGGGGGACAGGAAACACAAAAATTGTTTTTGACAGACGTTGCACTTACCATCAGGTGAAAGTTTTGCTGCGCTATTCATCTTTGCTATAAAAACTGTAAAAATTATCATTTGAATAGAAATTACTGAAATAACTTTTAGTTGAGTATGGAATTCCAATTCCTGGTTAACTCCAGGATAACGTAGTCGGACGTGTCTTCAGAGGCCACAGGAGAGCGTTGCTCCCTCAGCGCAGTCGGTGCTAGACTCTCTAATTGGATAATCACATTCCCGCCGCGGCGCTCAGCCCTGCTATACTCACTTTAACAATAAATTCCTATTTATCACCACATCGCAATGTGCCACAGTACCTACGGTGATACATGATTTATGATACAAATTACAAAATGAGCTCATCGCTCTTCAAATACTGCATTTGTCGGCTCGGTTGGCGCAGTGGTTAAGCGCTTGACTTCTGCGCCGCGGGTCGCGGGTTCGATTCCCGCACGGGACAAATATTTGTATGACCTACAGATAGTTGTTCCGGGTCTGGGTGTTTGTGCATGTGGAATTTATGTATGTAAAACTCACCCACGACACATGAGAAATCCTACTGTGGGGCATCGTTTTAAAAAAAAAACTGAAAAAAAATTATAAGGTTGATAAAGGCGTATGAAGCTCATTCATTGGTTAATGGGATCAAATGGAACCGATCATCAGGTCATCAGGCCAGCGAGGTACAGTCGTGTGATCAGTCATGTGGTCGGCTTCTTTTATGCGAGTGAAATCGCGGAGAAGAAGCTGTTGGACATAAGTTTGCTACGTCGCTCCAGTTCCAACTAGCGAACATCACATGTTCTAGAAAAATGTTATATTACCGTGAAATGCTTGTGATGCAAATGTTCACTGTGATTTCTATTCATATAGCTGGAGTATTTCTATTGTTTTCTCGTATTGTTCGGATATAAATATATAAATGCAATGCAATATGATAATTGTATAAGATACGATAAAATAAATAAGATGTAATTAAGATATGTGTTGACTGGCAGCAAATGCCAACTGACATTGAGTCCCGCCCATTGTAGTTTGGCGGATGATATTGCCAAGGAAAAGGGTAGCCTACCCGCCAGATCGAGTGGTCTGATCTGAGGAGGACGTCTCCACCATACTAGTAATTTTTGGATATTGTAGGTAGCGCTCGCTATAAAATCCATAGCACGCGAGTGACCTGGGTTCGATTCCCGGTGCGGGCACCACTAATATTGTTAACTGCAATTTCAAGTGCTGATTTACCACGTGCTCGGCGGTGAACGAAAACATCGTGAGGAAACCTGCATGTCTGAGAAATAAAAAATATTTCGAAGACATGTGAAGTCCGCCTACCCGCATCGGAGCAGCGTGGCGGACAATTTCCCGAACGAAAACCCTCTTAGAAATGAGAGGAGGCCTGTGCTCAGCAGTGGGACATTTATAGGATAAAACTTTACCTTTTTATATATAGTTCGCATCTCAGAAAACTTTCATAGCGCGATTATGGAATGTATTAAATATTTGTTGAGCTTTTCATGTGGCGACATAGATGTCGCTACATCACTCCCCCGCTGAGACTGGAAGTGGTAGGTTAGCGTGGAGAACTTGTGACGTCAGGCGGCGAGGTGCAAAGAGAGTGCAGAAGTGAAATTTTAGGCGTAGCATTTGGTAATATTTTTTGCTTAGATTTAGATCACAATAATACCGTGTGGTAGCGGCTTAAGAGAATCTACCACCCCATCTCATCCCGTGGGTGTCGTATAAGTCGACAGAGGAAAACTGAAAAACAGGAGATGGGCAGCAGCATCTTGCTGGAACAGCTGAATAAATAAACTGCGGTTGCCAACCCGTCTGCCAAGTATGGCAACTAAGGCCAAATCCCCCCAAAACGCGAGTTACAAACTTTTGTGGCTATCTATGGGGCAGGCCTATGTTCAGCAGTGGACTATTGATAGGCTGAAACGACGACGACGAATACGACACTTTGTCGACTCAGGAACTCTCCATTCACAGACAGAAATTTTTAGACTAATGTTCTACAATACTGTTACCATAAGAAATCCTTCGCCGAGTCATAAAGACTTTAAAGTTTACGAAGACTACCGAATCATTGACAAAATATGCATATAGAAAATACCGAACAATAAATTAAAGAGTGCGAATCTTATCAAAGTTGCAGTTACTATAGACCTAGATCAACAGCATGACATCAACGACAGAATTGCCTTAGGATGCCAATCGCCCGGCCCATTACTCAACGAGGGGCGCTGTCACCAATTGCGGACAACAAGAGACGCAGCGGCTCAATACAAACGTCTCCAATTAGCGGTGCTGTTGACCCAGGAAGCGGCCGGCGATGGACCATTATTATCTATTTGCGTTAACCGCTTCGATGAATCATTCGAAGAGGTCAATTCGTGCGAGATGTAACTTATTGAATTGTTAGACTTTTATACAGACAGCCGTGTGGTGGCGGCTCGTTAAAAGAATACTTCCACTCCATCTCATCCAATGGATCTCGTAAAAGGCGAGTAAGGAATTAAACTGCACTGTGCACCCAACAGCGCATGGTGGCGATGGGCTCACCACCTATCACACCAATACGCATAATATTTTTTTGGGTGAAACGTGGATTGTGGCAGTCATCTGTTTTTGCAGTGAGTGCCTAGTCTCTGACTACCCCTCATGGGATACAGTCGTGATCTTATGTATGTATGTATGTAGACTTTTATAAAGATTTCTTAAATTGCTTTAAATTGATAAGTATCTCAAAAAAAAGATTGTCCTATCATGAAGGTGGTACGATTATAAGCTAGAATTCGTCTGTTTAGTGACCACCGCAGGGTCAGTCATTCTACTGTCAAAAGTAGTAGTGTACAAACATTACTGTCTCAGTATGAAGGGCACTGATAGCTGGTATAATTACTGGGCATATGAGATTTAAGAACTGATGTTTCAGCGTGAGGAGCGTAGTGTGGTGTCACACATAAACGCTATGGGAGACACCGCATGTTATGGGCAGACGTTGCACTTACCATCAGGTGAATGATTTACTCGTGCCGTCACTTAGATACAGTGAAGTATTTTAGAAAATTGAAATAGAAATCGTTCCTTCTATAAATTTCATATAGAATAACATCCGACGCTGACAATCCAAATAATTATTTGGTGGAGGAATCAGATAATGAAGAAGATACAATATTTAAAAATCACATAGTTCTAAAAGAAATTAAGCACGGAGGTAGGTTAAGATGAAAGTTTCAGAGACACGGCACAGTCAAAACACAACCAGACCCGAAAACGACCGATGTGTGTTTTTGCACAAATATCGGCTTCCGCTGGAAATCGAACCCAAGACCCGTGGCTTTGCAGTCAGGATACCTAGCTTAGAAACTACTATACTCGTATTGCGTATTCACCAATCGCTGTTGAGTATCGGAAACCGCAACCCGCACACTACCGCCCGACCCGCTTCCAGTGACCACAACACACATTCGCTTTCATTCGTCACGTATTTCGTTACCCACGTTTGTTTAGTCTAACAGAAATAGCAGGAGTTCAGACGGCGTTAATGGGATATACGGATATACATTACGTAATAGTGACATGAAATAAGAAATTTTCTGTGGTTTACCGCAGTAATGTAATGTAATCGTCATGTTTACTGTTTCAGCCCACCGCTGAAAATAGTTTTTTTGTTATTGTATATAGTGACGAAACGAGCAAAACGTTCACCTGGTGATAAGTGCAACGTCCGCCCACAACAAATGCTATGTCACCCAGAATATTTCTGTGTGACACCACACACATCAGTTCTTAAGTCTCAAATGCTCAGTGATTACGCTAGCTCACCGTACCGTTATGCATTATTCTGCCATTAGTGTGCAAGCAGCACACTACTGCTTCACGACAGAATAACTGGCCCTGGGGTGGTACCTTTCTAGACGGATTCCTGCATAGGAATCCTACCACCAAAAAGGTGGAAGGTGTTTGCTATCGCTACCACGCTAGACAGACGGATGGCGCCACAGTATAAGTTCTGGCAAGAAATTGGCGCTGCCTTATGTGTCATCATTAGCCTGCGGCAGTCCACTGCTGGACATAGGCCTCTCCCAATAGGCGCCATTTAGCCCGATCTTCGGCTTCACGCATCCAGTTGCTGCCAGCCGCCTTGCGCAGATCGTCGCACCATCTAGCCAGGGGACGCCCCACACTACGTTTGTCCAAACGTGGTCTCCACTCCAGGATTCGCCTACTCCAACGGTTGTCGCTTCTGCGACAGATGTGTCCAACCCATTGCCACTTCAGTCTGCAATCTTGAAAGGCTATTATCGGTGACTTTAGTTCTCCGGCGGATTTTTTCATTTCGAATCTTATCCACCAGAGAAACCCCGAGCGTAGCTCTTTCCATTGCTCTCTGAGTGACTTTGAGCTTGTGGAGCAGTCGTACCGTCAGTGTCCACATTTCGGCACCATAGGTGAGTACAGGCAGAACACACTGTTCGAAGAATTTCGTCTTCAGGCTTTGTGGTATGGGCGACGAGAAAACCTGACGTAGCTTCCCAAACGCTGCCCAGCTCAGTTGAATCAGTTATTGGAGCTGGTATGACGAGGTCGTTGAACATGACTTTCGTCTTGTTCAGATTCATACACAGACCAACACGTCGGGAGGAGTTTAGCATATCTTGCAATTCCTGCGGCGATTCTGCCACGATGACGATATCATCGGCAAAGCGTAGATGCGAAATGTGCTCACCGTTGATATTGATGCCCCGTGCTTTCCAGTCTAGCGTCTTAAAAACGTCCTCCAGTGCATTGGTAAACAGGTTTGGGGGTATAACATCCCCCTGTCTTACTCCTCGATGCATCTGGATAGGTTTTGTCTGACTGCCCTGTACGAGCATCATGGTGGCACTATAAAGAGGCACTATAAAGAGATTTCAACACCTCGATGTATCGCCAATCGATTTGGCATCGCCGCAAAGAATCCAGAACAGCCCATGTTTCGATGGAGTCAAAGGCTTTCTCATAGTCCACAAATGCAAGACACAGGGGCCGATTATACTCACTTGTCTTCTGTATAATCTGCCTCACTGTGTGAATGTGGTCTATCGTGCCAAAGCCTCCCCGAAAACCGGCCTGCTCCGGAGGTTGGAAGTCGTCAAGCTTTCGCGCAAGTCGATTCGTGATGACCCTCGAGAACAACTTATAGACGTGACTCAGGAGAGAGATGAGGCGATAGTTTTTAAGTTGGGTCCTGTCTCCTTTTTTATGAAACAGGACTGTAATGCTCCTGCTCCACGCCTCGGGAGTTCTCCCATTTTGTAAGACGGAATTGAAAATCCTAAGGAGCTCTCTTAACAAGGGTTGTCCTTTAAGAGCTTCGTCGTAACGCCGTCTTCGCCTGGGGCTCTTCCATTTTTAAGTTGCCCCAGGGCCAGCTCGATCAAAGATGTTGTTGCCTCACGTCTCCTCTTCATGAGCTGGAGCTGCTGCCTTCCACAAAATCTGAAAATCTGCCTTATGTGTGGCATATTCATTCTCTTAGACGCCTCCACGAGAGAAGTGTAAGTGAGTATGGATTCCGACACAAAATGACGCCATTTCTTTCTGTCTATTTAGACTCTGAATAACAATTTTTTTTGGTAAGCGTGACAAATGGAAAATGTAACATAAACCTACCATCTTTAATAAAGAATACTGATACCGCTTGCCCTAGTGGTCAGAGACCTGGCTACCACGCCGCTGGTGCTGGGTTCGAATCCCTTTGCGTCGAATGCTTATTTTTTGACGATACCATTTCCTATAATGATTTCTTATATTTACGCGAACACTACACATTTAAATGAAACTAATTTTACGGATTTTATCGCTTTTAATGTTACTTTTTATAACCCGACGTTTCGAGTGCTTTACAGCACCCATGGTCACGGGAGGACTGAGGTGTCAGATGTCCTGATGTCATAGTTAACCTGGTGTACCTTCAGCTTTAATTCATTATTTTTGGTTTGATCTACGCAGAAAGAGCTAACGTATCTTCAAGTCTTGCAGTGGTATGCTTGGTTTTTGATTTAATTTTATTAATTATAGGATCCCAAGCCGGTGGTAATTACCAACCATCTTCTCTATTAAAATAAGGATATTTTTCAATTTCAATAGCCTCGCGAATGGCGCGCGAGGATTTGGACAGAGGAGGAGGACGTTTTTAGTATTCAATTTTGTCATTAAAGCTTCACCTTTGTGGTTATCAGATCGAAGTAGCATGGGTAGGTGCCGGGATTTTATACCAATTATGAATAACGTTGTATAAGATTGCTTTTGCTTACACGGACTACGATTTGCCTTAGGATTTAAATTCGCTTAGAAGAACGCTTAGAACGCTAACATCGTTTATATTCTGTCGTAAGTACAGACAGCCTTTATTTCTGCAGAATAACTCCATAATATGCGATGCTGTCACTTTGCTGCTCGTGGTAACGTAATAATTTTTTAACTAGTACCTAAATGGCGGCAACGTTCGCCACCCGTCACGTCTCGTTTCCCGCAAGGCGTATAATTGGGCTAAGTGTATAGTCTCTGCCTACCCATTTTATGGGAAAAAGGCGTGACTGTATATATGTAAAGTGATCCGGCGGAAGGTGCGTGTTATAGCCTTTTTTTTTTTTTTTTTTTTACATGGGGAAATGCCTAACGCATACCCGCCTTCACGGGGGGAAGGACGGGTTATGTCGGACTTGCACCGACTAAAACCCCATGATGTTCCGCCTTCGCCGCATGTTGGCAGGGCCACGGGAACGCTCACGCACACATCCGCGACCCCACCAGCGCTGGCCGCCTAACATCGGCGGCCCCTTCTCGGGAGAGGATAACTCCTCCCCACTCGCCTTCTCAGCAAGGCGCGCCGGAACACATGACGCGCCTTCCAGCACGGCTCCCTTTGTGCGCGCAACGGACCCCCCCGAGTCCGCCACGCGGAGGCCACGGGGCCAGGAGACTTGCACTCGAAAGCACCAGTCTTCCTGGCCCCGGCAGCGGATCTGGTCTGTGGCTCCGCCGCCAACCACATTTCGGCCGCGGAGGATAGGGAGAGAGGCAACGACACACCAACACTCCTCTTCCCCCGCGGCCCCACCACCGCCGCAACTACGGTGCGGCCCCGCCAAAGTCGCGGGGGACAGGGAGAGAGGCAACGCAACACCTACACTCCTCTTCCCCCGCGACTCCACCTCGGCTGCGAAGGGCAGGGTGAGCAGTGCCTACTCACTCTTCCCCCCAGCAGTCCACCAACACCGCATCCGCGGTACGGCCCCGCCAGAGTCGCGGAGGACAGGGAGAGAGGCAACGATACACCTACACTCCTCTTCCCCCGCGACTCCACCTCGGCTGCGGAGGGCAGCGTACTGCTCCCCCCAGCAGTCCAGCAGCCTCAACTCGGACGTGTTCAAACAGCGGCAACACTCGAAATAGACGAAACAACAAAAGCACCAGTTCCCGTTTCTGGTTACCGTCGCGCCGCGGTTCTGTGGAGAAATGCGATGTGATCATCGCGCACCCGTGATGGACTTTAATACGAATAGTGTTAAGTGCTTTTTTTGTTTGTTTTGATTGTTGAGTGCGGCGTGCGCTGTTTACAATAGTGCACTGGAGCGAGCAGTTTGGGACAAGAAATAAAAAGGAAATAACACTAAAAATGTTATGTTCTAGGTAGAGGAATTTCTATTCGATTTTATTTATTATTTTAAATAATGCTGTTTTCATTTATTTAAGCATTAAATAATCGTATAACTCAATAAAGCGACACTGTGGTTCCGTCTTACAGACAGAACGAAAGAACGAAAGATAGAAAGATCAAAAAAATCTCACATAACGCGATGTTCGATGTAACAGATATTTTATCGTGTTCCTTCATTGCTAAGCGAGAACCTTTTAGCGGCAATTTTACAGCACTGATAAAGCTACACCTCATTATAGTCCTTTTTTCTGGTATTTATATATTCGATTTATATATCGGCACTTGAAATTGCAATTAACAATTTTAGTTGTGCCGGCACCGGGAATCGAACCCAGGTCACTCGCGTATTATGAAATTAAAAGCGAGCGCGTAGCACGTGCGCCTGCTTGGCGGTGAAGGAAAACATCGCGAGGAAACCTGCATGTCTGAGAAATAAAAAAAATATTTCGAAGACGTGTGCAGTC
This sequence comes from Luehdorfia chinensis, assembly GCA_019845155.1. Lineage (NCBI taxonomy): Eukaryota > Metazoa > Arthropoda > Insecta > Lepidoptera > Papilionidae > Luehdorfia > Luehdorfia chinensis. The sequence continues at coordinate 2,353,633 of JAHVAK010000415.1, forward strand.
CGCCAACCCGCATTGGAGCAGCGTGGCGGATTCTTCTTAGCTCCAAAACCCTCTCAGAAATGAGAGGAGGCCTGTGCTCAGCAGCGGGACATTTATAGGCTGAAAGTTTACTTTACTTTTTTTTTTACAGATTATAAATCTGGGACCAACTTAGACATGTCTCATCATGTTTGTTTCAGCGGTTATTTGTGGTATAGTTGCAGAACCCTTGACTATTGAAAACTTTGTCATAGGCCACACGATTAATGAATACTATCAGACTTAGATTCATAGATAATTATAATATATACAGGTCTCAGCTAAATTGGCTTACCATTCAACAAAGGCGCAATTCCAATTTCTCTATTTTAAATGATCCATTTTCGCCTTCATATCTCAAAGACAAATTTCAGTATCTGTCTTCATCACATGATAGGGTTCTTCGTTCGTCCTCTAACAATAAGATTTGCATCCCTACACATTTCACCGGGTTCTTTAGGAACTCCTTCACAGTCCGGGCTGCACTTCTTTGGAACTCCTTGCCCGATTACATCAGGAAAGCGCCCAATAAATACTCCTTTAAGAAGTTGGTCCGTGATCATTTAGCAGAGAATCATGACAACATAAATAGTTAGTAGTTGGTCACCGTTACGAGTGTGCATTTATTTATTTATTTTTATTTTATTTTACGTTTTTTATATGTATAACATGTATGTATACCGTATATACGTATATGTTTATGTATTTAATATATATTTATATATGTAACTATATTTATAATATTTATGAGTTATTTAGGTTTTAATTTTTTTCTCTTTCTTTCTTTCTCTGTTTTCCTTTATTGCTACACCTAATCAAAATCTCACCACTCCATGGGTTGACTGGGAGAAAATTCCTAAAGGCATTAAGTCCGCCCTTTGTATCCCTTTATTGTAAAGGAAGCAATAAAGAGTTAAATAAATAAATAAATAAATATATGTTTATTTAAACAATTAAAGGAAGTCACGGGTACATTTGGTTGTCACATTTTGTTTAGTTTTCACCCAATTATGCTGATAATTTTAGTGAAATTAAGACACAAATTTCTGCGAAAGCGAAAGCGAAGCGAAAAAGAAAAATAAACCCATTAGATGATGCCCGAGACTTTCCCCCGATTTCTCGTACATCGTGTCTGTTTTAGAAATCTCATAAAACAACCAGACCCGAAAACCTACGATTAGTGTTTTAGCACAATTGTTAGCTTCGGCCGGGATTCGTACCAGAACCCGCGGCGTGGAAGTTAGTTACCCCGACCACTGAGTCACGCAGTCGTCAATTTAGAAAACAAAATGTACATTGAAACAGTGATCGTTAGAGTTGTTTCAGACATGTTACAGGGTACTTCACATTACCATCGACCGCCCATTGTATAGAAACGATAACGTTAAATATTTTCGCGATTTATTTTAAAATAAATGTTCGTCTATGACTTGTACCACACTGGAGCTCGGCCGCAGCGGAAGCCCCGCTCCCTAACGTATAGGTGTTCATTGAGGCATCGTGTTCGCGTTCAATGGCGCAACGCGCGCCGGGCAACACCCACGTCGGTGCAATAGTGGAGTTGATCTATTTTTTTTTACTTGATTAGTCGCATAAGCAATAAACGTATGTACAAGCTGGACAGCTTCTAGCTGGAAGGATCTTCCACATAAATTATGACTGGTGGTAGGATTCCTATGCAGGAATCCGTCTATTAGGTACCACCCCAGGGCCAGTTATTCCGCCGTGAAGCAGTTGTGTGCAAGCAATACTGTGTTTCTGTTTGAAAAACACTGGGCATTTGAGACTTAAGAACTGATGTCTCAAGGTGACGGGCGCAGTGCGGTGTCACACAGAAATATTACATACATACATAAGGTCACGACTTTATCCCATAAGGGGTAGTCAGAGATTCGGCACTCACTGCAAAAACAGATGATTGCCACAATCCACGTTTCACCAAAACAATATAATGCACTTGGTGTGAGCCCATCGCCACCATGCTATGTTGCACAGTGCAGTTTAATTCCCTTACTCGCCTTTTACGAGATCCATTGGATGAGATGGAGTGGTAGTATTCTTTTAACGAGCCGCCACCACACGAGAGAAATATTCTGGGTGACAAAGCATTTGTTGTAGGCGGACGTTGCACTTACCATCAGGTGAACGTTCGGCTGGTTTCGTCACTTTCTACAATAAAAAAAAAATGACAAGGCTCTGTTTTTCTAATATTTCTTTTTTGATCCATATTTAGAAATAAAAAAGCTATTTTCATTATCCGAACATTATTTTACTGCTGGTAGAATTCATATGTCCATCTAGGCTTGCACTACCGCGGGTCAGTTATTCAGTCAAACATTACTGTGTTTCGGTCTGAAGGGCGATGAGAGCTAGTGTAATCACTGGGAATATGGGACTTAAGAACTGTGACAGCATATGAGCAGACGTTGCCCTTACCATCAGCAAACGAATCTCGTCGCTTCGTTCTATAAAAAAAAGTGTTTTCTCCACTTATACCTTTTAGGTAATGCAAAATGATTATAATGATAGAATAGTTACCACAAGGAACGAGAAGAAACAACTATTTCGTAAATAAAACTTCGTAACAAAAATAGTTATCCATGATACAATTTATTGATAAAATAAAAACAAAATTTATGGGCGCAAGTGGTGCAAACCACACAGTAATACAATATGTTACTACAGGCAAATGGTGAGGTGTGGCATAGAACAGGATGGACAATAAAACATATACAAATTTTCTACTGCAGACATAAGCTTTCTCGGCTTAAAAAGAAATCTTCAGTAGATAATATAGTTTTGCTATAAAAAGAAGACATTTACTTAAGACATCAATAAGTAGATTCAGTCATAAAGAAGATCAATAAATACATATTTTTAATGTAGTAAGCCAGCTGTACCCCGCGATATCACCCGCGTAGAAAAGCCGATCCCGATCGATGTTATACATAAATACTTCCCTATTTGAATCAGATTTTGGAGTTTAATTTTTTTTTGCGCGGAACTCTATTTTTTTTTAAATTAAACTAGTCTAAGTTACCCGCTATAATATCAGCTATCTGTCAGTGAAAGTCCTGACAAAATCGGTCCTGCCGTTTCGGAGATTAGCCAGAACAAACAGACCGACAGACAATTTTTTTTTTAATTGTTCGTTTCTAATAAGTACCCGTATATACTTTCAGAAGCATTGAGTAAAAATCTGGTATTTTGTTATTACAAACAGACACTTCAATTTTATATATTAGTATATAGTGTGGTGGCGGCTCGTTAAAAGAATACTACCACTCCATCTCATCCAATGGATCTCGTAAAAGGCGAGAAAGGAATTAAACTGCACTGTGCAACCAACAGCGCATGGTGGCGATGGGCTCACCATCTATCACACCAAGTGCATTATATTGTTTTGGTGAAACGTGGATTGTGGGAGTCATCTGTTTTTGCAGTGAGTGCCCAGTCTCTGACTACCCCTTATGGGATACAGTCGTGATCTTATGTATGTATGTATATATATTATTTGTATAGAAGTATAGTAAGTCTTGAATCTACTATTTATAAATGAGAGTTGTTTTAATGCCCTTTTTTGATAGACCGCTGGAAAGGTTCCTATGAGAGTTTTCACTATTGGATGAGCAGGGTTCTTCGACAAGATTTTAAGTTAAATTAATGAATCAAAGTCGTAAAATTACCTAATTATACGCAGATGAAACCGCAGAAAAAAACTTCTGCAACTAAATGCATATAATTTCTCAACTCCGACGAAAATACAATTCGCATACCTGGCATAAAATAATTCACAAATTCGACACTATTCGTTATAATAAAATTAAATCTATATTTGCTGTTGAGCAGTGTTCACATTATGGTTATTAATTTGCGATTCCGATCTGCAAGTTCAGCCATTAATGAGAAATATTGAAAATTTGTAAGTAGTTAAATTCATATCCAATCTAAACAGATCTGGTAATTAATACTTTCCATTTTGGCTGATATGCATTCATACTTTATTGATAGCGACGAGGTCGTCTCGCCACCTCTGTGGAGGTCGCCCTCGACGCATTATTCCTTCTTTTGGTAGTCAGAAGGTAGTAATCTTCGCCTATCTTTCTGGGTGCATTCGACTAACGTGACCTGCCCAATCCCATTTCAGTTTGGCTGTTCTATTTCACAGTCAATACTATTTGACTATAATACTCTATTTTTACAACATTACACTCTGTAATCTAAGAATATTATTTAACCACCATTACATCAAATTTAATAAACCACAAATCCTCGCAAAAGAACACCGATTCCTATCAAGGATGATTCGCGAGGCTATTGAAATTAAAAAACATCCTAATTTTAATAGAGAAGATGGTTGGGTATTACCACCAGCTTGGGATCCTATGATTAATAAAATTAAATCAAAAACCAAGCATACCACTGCAAGACTTCAAGACACAGTAAGCTCTTTCTGCGTAGATCGGACCAATAATAATAATTAAAAGCTGAAGGTACTCCGGGTTAACTATGACATCGGGACATCTGTCACCTCAGTCCCCCCGTGACCATGGGTGTTGTAAAGCATTCGAAACGTCGGGTTATAAATAATAAAATTAAACGCGATAAAATCCGTAAAATTAGTTTCATTTAAATATTATTTAATAGAATAAAATGTATGTTCCAGAAGATATTTATAGTCCTTTATTATACATTTGATTATGTAATGGTGGTTATTTGATTGATTATGGTACTTTATTGTACAACGTTTTGATCATCTCGTAACAGTCGTTTCGATAATTTTGTTAGGGACATTACTATTATCGAATGATCGCCGTAATACAGTACAGTAATAGTGTTGTAGCGCACAGTAATAGAGTTCGATGTCACAGACGCATCCGTATAGACCTGTTCTACTACTGAACCTAGCGTGGGCTGACGGAGTACGTCGAGATAGTGATCGCTCATTTAGAGATAAAACCACAGGATAAAGAAATGTAGTAGATCTTTCGTTACTTACCAGACGTACCCGCTACTCACTATAAGAGTGAACTTTCGAATTCTTTTACAATTATTTGAAGTAAATACTTCAAAAATGAGTACAAGAATGTTTGAAAGCTGAAAATTAATTAGCTTTAAATAAAATAGGGAACTAGCTTCTGCTACAAATAATCATCTCCTAGGGTGGTGGGATTCCTTTGCAGGAATCTGTCTAGGTACCACCCCAGGCAACATTCTTGTGCTGTGAGCTAGTGTAATCACTGAACATATGAGACTTAAGAACTGATGTCTCAGGGTGACGGGCACAGTGTGGTGTCACATAGAAATCTTCTTTGAGACACAGCATTTGTTATGGGCAAACGTTGCACTTACCATCAGGTGAAAGTTTTTCTCGTTTCGTCACTTAATCCAATAAACAAAATATTTTGGTTCATGCATTTATGAGTACCATGTACCTCAGATTTTTATAAAAAATTATTAGTTGCTGGTTGTTTTTTTTTCTACTTCAAATGCAACAACAAAATTAAAAAACATTTGAGAATTGTGCTGTGGGAATTAAATTTTTTGTTCTTGATCTCTTAAAGTAAGAATACTGGAGTTTCTAATTTTTTTGCATTCAGACTTTCATATTATTACCGGAATATGGGCAGCAGCATCTTCCTGAAACATCTTAATAAATAAACTGCGGTTGCCATCCCGCCTGCCAAGCGTGCCAACTATGGCAAAATTCCCCCAAAATGAGAGCTACAAACTTGTGGCAATCTTTGGGGGAGGCCCATGTTCAGCAGTGGACTAGTGATAAGCTGAAACGATGATGATGATGATAACTGTATGTAAAACTTCAGTAGGCTAGCTAGGTGCTTCCAACGGTTTCTCGTCTTACCCGTTGATGCCGATTACGGGGGCTCATATAAAGACATAAAGACATTTATTCCGACACTTCAGATTTCAGTCACAAATTACAGTACATATGAATAAACAAAATTAATACGAATAAGAATGAAATAAAAAAAAACAAAAGAAAATCAATAAACAAAAAAATAGAGGGTATAACAAAAATTCATGACTTTATAATCGAAGCAGATCAAGTGGCGGAAGGGATCGCCTCAGCAAAAGCCGCGGGATAGCGACGCTGATTTTCAGTCGGCTCTAGACGGTCTTAAGAATATCTTAGAACAACAATATTTTCTTTTGAATAAAACCGGAAGTTTGATCATCCTCAGGAAATATTATAGAGACGTATGTTACTCGCAGTGTATATACAAAAAGAAACTGAACTTTTACTGATGGGACTATTCCTCTGCAGGTGGGTACCATCACAGTGCCAAATATTCTGCTGTAAGGCGGTAGTATACAAAACTCATTAGTTTCGGTTTCAAGGAGATTTTTGTCTAGTGTAATTATTGGGCATATGAGACTTAGAGAACTGATGTCTCGGGTTGACGAGCGCGGTCTGTTGCCACACAGAAATTTTGTTGGGTGAAGCAGCGTTTATTATGGGCAGACATTGCGCTTAATATCAGGTGAATAAACAATAAATAATTAATACACGACCCTGAAATGGCTCCAGCCAATATGGGGGACGTGAACTGAGTGACCAACAGACACGCTTTATTGTGGGTTACTAGTAAAGTGAACTGATTCCTAACTGACTTATAATTACGTTTTCTGTTAAGGAAAGTATTAATGAAATAAGCATTCAACAGAAAAGGTCAGGACTGGTCATGTTAAAAGAAACCAAATATATAGTCTTCAGAAACACGCAAAGTGGAACGTTCAGCCATAGAACTAAAATTGATGGTTGATGAGATGCGATCAATTGTTGTTAAGACTCTAAATTAATAACGGTATATCTCTAGACAGACTTTAATCGATATTTATTTAATAAGATTATAAATTCGTTCCAGATCTGGTTGCTGTCAGGTTATTTCATGGTTAATTTATTGGTTTTAATAACTTCTCTAGCGACAGCGCTAGGCGTCATAATTACCAAGCGAACGCTTCAAATATCAGACGATCGTATGGCCTAGAGGTCAGAGTACCTGACTTCTACGTTGTGGGTCCAGGATTCGAATATCACCCGGAGGCACTGGGTGGAATTCAAATTTAAATATATCCTTACAATCTAGAAAATATTGAATTCGATACATAATCGACATACAGGTGACCTATATTAGTCCTATATTAGACAATATTGGATGACAAAAAGAATTTACAGAATCTGGAGTTTGGTCGTGGCACCGTGGTATATATAGATGGTGGTCATAAGCCGGGCGCTCACTTTAAATTTACTATGACGCGAGTGATCTGTGTACGATCCCTAGTACCAGCACTTGTAAATTCGTGCTCAACGGTGGAGTAAAACATCGTTAGAACCATGTCTGAGGAATAAAAATATACGATCACTCAGCGGTTGTCTGTCGTAGAGTCAATGTCACTTGATTATGCCTCGCTTTCAGGTGAAACACGGGTCATGGTCTCGACATCTCGATGGTTTATATTGCCTAATGATAGTATTGTCTTTACGGGAAACGCCATCAGACACCCTCCACCTTTGGAGGGTGTCTGATGGTGTTAGTTTGCTTGTGCACGCTGTGAGAGGGCGAGAGGTGTTCTTCAAAAACTAGGTAATCCACACCATTTTATATTTTGCATACGGATCTTAGCGAATTAACTATCTTTCCTCAAGAGGCCTGTCCATCAGTGTTACCTTTATTTTTTTACCTAATTCGGAGCAATCGACATGGTTGTTTATAATTATAATAAGATCAACACTAGATCCGTCTTTATATAATAATATACAATTAGCTCGAGGGCCCGGTGCTCGCCTTTATTTTCATTGTCCGCGAGTAACCTGGGTTCGATCCCCGGCACAAATTTTAAGTGCTGATTTACCACGTGCTCAGCGGTGAAGGAAGACAGCGTGAGGAAACCCGCATGTCCGAGAAATAGAAATATTTCGAAGACATATGAAGTCCGCCAACCCGCATTGGAGCAGCGTGGCTGACTATTCCCAGCTCCAAAACACTCTCAGAAATGAGAGGAGGCCTGTGCTCAGCAGTGTGACATTTATAGGCTGAAACTTTACTTTTTTATATTTACATAGCAAGATCGTCGGAGCTGTCTAGTCAGGGCCCGTAATTTATGGCTTGCGCATATGTATTTCAGGAAACGTTTTTGAACGATTTTAATTTTATCGGAATGAGCATTGTAAATGGGGCGCACGTCAAGAATCGTAATATAAAATATTGTAAAGTTTGGTTTTAAATGAACATCTTCTGAATACCGTCAGAAACTATCTATATACGAGTTGCATGGAAATATTGTAGTACCCACGCGCCCAATGTGTAATACATGCGATAAAATCGTTGTTAAGCTAGGTTGTCAGGGTTCGAATACAACACAACAAGACCCGTAAACTAACAATTTGTGCTAATTTACAATTAATAATATACAAAGTGCTAATATACAAAGAAAGCGGACATGTCGTTCTGACCACTAGGCCAAGCGGTCACCATATAGCGTCCTTAAATATAGCTAATTCGTCCTAGATGCGATAAACGCGTGTATTGGACCAGCCGGCAGTTTCTTTAAATAGTCCTACTGTATTCTCTACACTGTGGTTAGAAGCAACGCGCTCTAAATAAGTACAAGATGACCAGTAACCCGCCCGTAGTTCACAATGTGCTTACTAACGCCGCGTAACGAGGGAACTGGCCCGCACAGTTACTGGCCCCGATCCGTCGCAACCGCATCAATTTAGCGGAGCGTTATTAGATGCAAATCGACGAATTAAAAGTCGGCGGATCATGGTCACGTATTAACGTGTAACAAGTATCTTATAAAAAACTTTTATATACCACGTTTATAAAACGAACTTAAAATATCAAAGTTAGTTTATAATCAGATGCCAAATTTGTGACAATGACAAACGAACAGACAGATAAACAGACAAGAAAGCGAGGTAATAATGAACTGTCATTTAGTTCAAACCTATGTTTAAAGTTTCAAGTCTCTAGCTCCTCGGGAAGTTAGTTTAAAATCAATTACCAAATTTGACCTGAACAGACATACACGAAAACGAGTTGATAAAACGTGGTAAAAAGACAGAATAACTTGTAATTTAGAATATTAATGGGATGCATTCACTTATTGTGGTTTGAATGACACATACATACATATACATAAGATCACGACTGTGTCCCATAAGGGGTAGTCAGAGACTGGGCACTCACTGCAAAAGTAGATGACTGCCACAATCCACATTTCACCAAAACAATATAATGCACTTGGTGTGATAGGTGGTGAGCCCATCGCCACCATGCGCTGTTGGGTGCACAGTGCAGTTTAATTCCTTACTCGCCTTTTACGAGATCCATTGGATGAGATGGAGTGGTAGTATTCTTATAATGATTTCTTATATTTACGCGAACACTACACATTTAAATGAAACTAAGTTTACGGATTTTATCGCGTTTAATTTTTTACTTTTTTACTATTTATAACCCGACGTTTCGAGTGCTTTACAGCACCCATGGTCACGGGAGGACTGAGGTGACAGATGTCCTGATGTCATAGTTAACCTGTGGTACCTTCAGCTTTTAATTATTATTTTTGGGTCCGATCTACGCAGAAAGAGCTAACTGTGTCTTGAAGTCTTGCAGTGGTATGCTTGGTTTTTGATTTAATTTTATTTATTATTGGATCCCAAGCTGGTGGTAATACCCAACCATCTTCCCTATTGAAATTAGGATGTTTTTTGATTTCAATAGCCTCGCGAATCATCCTTGGTAGGAATCGGTGTTCTTTTGCAAGGATCTGTGGTTTATCAAATCTGATGTAATGGTTGGGATGATCCAGAACATGGTCACAGACTGCAGACTTCCTAGAACGACGATGCTTCACGTCAGCTATGTGTTCTTTTACGCGGGTTTTAATTGATCTTTTTGTTTGGCCTATGTAAGAGAGACCACATTCACAATCTAGCTTGTATACTCCTGCGTCCTGTAGAGGGATGTTACACTTGACAGATGGTAAAAACTGACTTATCTTCTTCGGCGGCTTGAAGAATGTTTTTATGAAGAATGATTTTATTTTAATCTTGAAGCGGGCTTCCATTTACTTTTCTTCATTAGATCTTATTTGATAATTAGTCATAATCACCACGCTGAGCCGGAGGATTTAGCGGTATCTGTACCAGACGCATCGCACGATGGACATTGCTGCCCGTCACTGGTCTGTTGGCATCTTCCGAGATGGTTATTCCGTCATCTGTCGAAAGCACTTACATTTTTCCCGGAATTACCCCTTATCGACTCTTACGAGACCCACGGGATGAGATGGGGTGGAGAATAACACTACAAAATGTTCATTATATTTATTTATATTATTTTATGGAAGTTAGTGGCAAAGACGAGCCAATCTTAACCTGATGGTAAGTGCAACGTTTGCTCATTACAAATGCTGTGTCATCCAGAAAATAGTGACCATCTGCGTGGCGCCATAATGTGCTCGTCACCCTGAGACAGTTCTAAAGTGTCATATGCACAGTAATTATACTATCCATCAGTGCACATGAAACCGAAACACAGTTATGTTTTTGTACACAACTGCTTGACGGCAGAATATCTGGGATTGCGATGGTACCTACCTAGACGGATTCCTGCATAAGAATCCTACCACCATTAAGCAATTTAAAATGCTGATTTACATTAAAATCTGACAAAAAATCTTGTGATGAAATAAGAACTTAAATTTACTTAATCGTTTAATTAAGCTTCGATCATTTATGCATTCGCATATTTCGAAATGTGCTGTAATTTTTTTTTTGACACTGAATGACTAGAAAATATTAAATATACTAGAAAATCTAGATGATATTCATTAAAATCTAGAATACATTTGCAAAAACATAAATGAGGCGATTCATCTAACAAATCATTAACATGAACACTTTCTAAGTGATTCTGCTTGATCTTCGGTCTTCTTAGCATTTTATATCTTAAAGCTTTCTACGGTCAAAGATTTTAATTTGTCGCATGCTAATGATGTTGCGTTTTGCAACTTTATACTTCTTCTCTTTCCTACTTTCCTTTTTGAAGTGATACATCTCTGGGCGCGATGATATAAAAGTTGAAAGTTTTTAAATTTTGAATTTGAGTTTAAAGTCAAAGTCGAAATTTCTTTATTCAATTTAGGCTTGTTTGAAGCTCTTATGAACGTCAAAATCTTCACTTTTAACGTTTACGTTAAAGGACGGAGAATAGGTACTTGACCAGAGAGAAAGGGAGAATTATGCTGTTATACGTTACTAGGCTCGTTTATTATTTAATTAATGACTGTTTTAGCCGTGTGGTGGCGGCTCGTTAAAAGAATACTACCACTCCATCTCATCCAATGGATCTCGTAAAAGGCGAGTAAGGAATTAAACTGCACTGTGCACCCAACAGCGCATGGTGGCGATGGGCTCACCACCTATCACACCAAGTGCATTATATTGTTTTGGTGAAACGTGGATTGTGGCAGTTATCTGTTTTTGCAGTGAGTGCCCAGTCTCTGACTACCCCTTATGGGATACAATCGTGATCTTATGTATGTATATAGTAGTAGCAATAAAAGGCTACTTTTATTTGAATGCTTTTGCTACTTCATGTTTATTTATTTTAATTTGGATCTAATTTCTAATAAATATAAGAAGTTTTCTTTCTATCACGTGTTCTGAGATCGGACTGAGATGCACTCGTTCTGTTTTTGTTAAATGTTTACTGTTTTATTATATATTGGTTTTATTATAACCTAGTTCTGCCCTGCGGTTTCACCCACGTTAACTAAGTCTTTCCTCAGCGTGCGGCTCCTTAAGCCCGTAGCATGCTTTTAGCCTAGAACCTTCCACAATAAGCGGTCTATCTTCTTTCAAAGGTTTGTTTTAAAACTGATTAGTATCTGAGATTAGCGCGTTCAAACATACAAACTCTCCGGCTTTATTAAAGTATCTTACTAGTTAACAAAACTTGCAACTTTATATCTATCTATCTTACTAGCTTACAATTAAGACGTTAGTAATAAATTACTTTTTAAAACAAAATATAACCAGTATTGTTTTATGATAATTTATATTGCTTGTTAATAAGTATTTGTTTTAAAATCATTTATATGTGTTTTCAACGCGCCAAACAAAGACTTTGTTTTTCTCCCATTTATGTAAATAATCTTAAAACTTTTTATTAATTTCTTAACAATAAACTGAAACGCCGCCATGTGGTGGCGGCTTAAGAGAATCTACCACCCTATCTCATCCCGTGGGTGTCGTAAAAGTCGACAGAGGGAAAATAAAAACCAGAAGATAGGCAGCAGCATCTTCCTGGAACATCTGAATAAATAAACTGCGTGGCAACTATGGCAAAATCCCTCGAGCTACTAAATTTGTGGCATTCTATGGAGGAGGCTTATGTTCAGCAGTGGACTAGTGATAGGCTGAAACGACGAAACCAAAACATTAACATATGAATAAAAAGTCCAGATTAAGATAAAGTTTTATTCAAAGTAAAATTGACTAAAATTAAAATATTTGAAGAAAAGTAAGTTACTTTGCTAAGATCCGCATGCAAAATATAAAAATGGTGTATATTACCTAGTTTTTTGAAGTGCACCACCCGCCCTCCCTCAGTAGCGTGCACAAGCAAACTAACACCGCCACCAGGAACCGCCACCAGGTAACCAGGCGGCCGCCGAGTCTATCTAGGCCTGTCGTAGAGTCTATTACGCTTGATAATGCCTCGTTTTGGGGCGAAACACGTGTCGTGTTCTCGGCTTCGGTGGTGTATATTATCTAGTGGTGGTATTGTAGTGGTTGGTGGAGGGTACCTGGTGGCGGTTCCTGGTGGCGGTGTTAGTTTGCTTGTGCACGCTACTGAGGGAGGGCGGGTGGTGCACTTCAAAAAACTAGGTAATATACACCATTTTTATATTTTGCATGCAGATCTTAGCAAAGTAACTTACTTTTCTTCATTATAATGGATTTCCGCAAAGTAACGCCTGATTCTATTAACTATATTAAAATATTTTCTAACATTAACGATATTTCATATATGTTTACTATACCAAACTTTATTCAATTTTTTGCATTTTTCCTTGCGAAATAATATGTACTACCCAATGAAAGTTGGCAACCCTACACGTAACATTATTTTGAGTTTAAATTGTTTCAGCGTGTTTTTAAAGACTGTTTATAATTATCGTATCTGGACATAGGAATACACCTCCACTAATTCTGTATTTAGAATGTGTTTCACGGTCTTCGAATTGTTTATTGAGCTCGCGTCACGTGGCGCAACGTACGTAAGTCGGTTAGGTGGTTACGGTATGCCCCTTACTTTGTATACATGAAGCGCAGAAGCCGTACCGCCTGCTGTTCGTTGTTTATCATTAAATGATCAGCTGTCAGGGAACACGTGCGTGATTTGATGTTTTGTCTTTCTGTAAACGTTACCTACGATTATTAACTTAGATTTGAACACTGCTAACATGTGTCTAATTTAGTTATCAATATAGTTTTAGAATATATGTCGCAATTCTAGGATTTGAGAAATAGTTTTGAAACTTTTACATACATACAGATACGCGTTTTCCCTATGAGGCCAGACACGTAGCTTACTCGTACTTTTCATCGCCGCGAGTCAAAAAAAAACTTACGCCCCATTGCGTTCCCACGAGCAGTATAGTGACAGCGTGGTCTATTATGGTTGTATTCTGCACGAAAAAACGGCTGTCCGTACAATACCTTAGTCGCCTCTTACGATATGACGGTAGGAAAAAGGTCGGTGCTATTCTACTCTAAAAAAAAGTAAAGTTTCAGCCTATAAATGTCCCACTGCTGAGCACAGGCCTCCTCTCATTTCTGAGAGGGTTTTGGAGCTAGGGAGAATCCGCCACGCTGCTCCAATGCGGATTCTACTATTCTACTCTGCCGGACACCAATAGGCTTTTAGTATTGAAACTTTTATTATTTACGAAATTGATTTTTGTTTTTAAAGCCGTGTGGTGGCGGCTCGTTAAAAGAATACTACCACTCCATCTCATCCAATGGATCTCGTAAAAGGCGAGGAGCCCATCGCATGGTGGCGATGGGCTCACCACCTATCACACCAAGTGCATTATATTGTTTTGGTGAAACGTGGACTGTGGCAGTCATCTGTTTTTGCAGTGAGTTCCCAGTCTCTGACTACCCCTTATGGGATACAGTCGTGATCTTATGTATGTATGTATGTATTTTTGTTTTTTATGAGTTTTCGAGCCACGATATTTTGATACTGACTTGACTGACTGGTACTAAATTGCTTGTGATTTGGTGCATACCTCTTCTGACAAAGTTTAAGAGGATGAAAGAATATCATTTCAAATTGTATACGGAAGCTGGTGGTAGGATTCCTGTGCAGGAATCCGTCTAGTTAGGTACCACCCCAGGGCCAGGTATTCTGCCGTGAAGCAGCAGTGTGCAAGCATTACTGTGTTTCGGTTTGAAGGGCACTGTGAGCTAGCGTAATTACTGGCCATATGAGACTTAAGAACTTATTTCTCAGCGTGACGGACACAGTGTGGTGTCGCACAGAAATTTTCAGGTGAACGTTTTGCTCGTTTCGTCGCTTTATACAATTAAAAAAAAAGCTTTTTTTTTTCAGCAAACCTGTTGGTAAGATGTTAGCGGCACCCTAATCATCGGTGGGTTCATGATATCAAAACATGCCCGTTAACAAAACACGGTCAGCTTAACCGTTTCCGGGTAGTGAAAAACAAAATTCAGGTTAAATTAAGCTCTTCGAACAAAGACAGATTTCAAAAGGTCGCAATGCCACGTAAACGAAAGTATGTCATCACCATTTAGGAATATAAAGAGTTGCCTTGTCGCCAGTAATTAAGTTTCCGGTTTTAATCAATTACCACACGAAACACAGCAGCGTTAACTTTACGTGGAACTGACAAACTGTTAAGCCCCAGTCATGGATATCTATTCCGGTGGGCAATGGAATGCTTTTTATTCAAATAATATGTACATAAATATAATTATTAATATAATTGGGAAGGGCGAAAGTGGCAGCAGCCACATGCGTCATGCATTTCAACAGATGCTGCTTGTGGAAGCTGGTCTTCTTGAGTTTACAATATACATAGGTATTATTGAATTTGTCTTGTCTGAAATTTTGTCTTTGAGCACGCTTTTGTTGTCTATGAGACTATATAGATTCAATCTACGTCAGTAGATTCGATTGTAAAAAAAAATCCGATTGTCAATCGATTTCGTACTACGAAATTTTTGGTAAACGAGAGAAAGTTAATTTTCTAAGATCCGCATGCAAAATGTGCAAGCGAGTTGCACTCGGCGGTTAACTGTCGTAGAGTCAATATCACTTGATAATGCCTCGTTTTGAGGTGAAACACGTGTCGTGTTCTCGACTTCAGTGGCGTGTATTGCCTAGTGATGGAGGGTATCTGGTGGCGGTTCCCGGTGGCGGTATTGGTTTTTTGTGCAGGCTGTTGCGGGAGAGCGGGCGGTGCTCTTCAAAACTAGGTAATACACACCATTTTACATTTTGCATGCGGATCTAAGCAAATTAACTTTCTCTCCTTTACTATAATGGTTTTCCGCAAATTAGCGCCTGATTCTATTAACTAGACGAAATTTTTTGTTTAATTTTATAATTGATACCTATTTTGACAGCCCTCTCTTAAAGTAGCACAGACTATATTAATAAATATAGTCTGTGCCACTTTATGCGATGGTCAGATAAGTCACAAAGCCATTAACTAGCCTACGAGGCGAAACTGCAGCCGCTTTAATTGGCTCAAATTATTATTAGCGCGATGTTGGCGATAACTCGAGAACAGACTGCAGGAAGCACGGATGACTTTATTACCTTCGCTGGTAGTAGTGCTACTAATAGTTAGTAAATGAAAGATACTACGGTGCTTGTCTTGGCTTCTGCTATGAAACGCTGGTGTTTGTTGTTTTTAAACGTTTCTAGTGTAGAAATAAATCGGTTGATCTATTCTATTTTAATGTATAGTATTAAATTATAGTATTGATCATATTTTTTTTTATATTTTACTAGCGACCCGCCCCTGCTTCGCACGGGTGCAGTTTGCAAAAGCAGAAGATGAGAAATGCGCTTAGCAAAAAAATATTAAGTTCTGAAAACACGTGACAGCTGAACTGTCACAAACATGTAACAAACTGAACAATACAAACAAAACAAAATGAACTGTAACATAACAAATGCTGTATCACCTAGAACAGTGTGACACCACAATGCGCCCGTCACCCTAAGACATCAGTTCTTAAGTCTCATATGCCCCGTGATTACGTTAGCTCTCATTGCCCTTCAAACCGAAACACAGTAATGTTTGCACACTACTGCTTCACGGCAGAATAACTGGCCCTGGGGTGGAACCTACCTAGACGGATTCCTGTATAGGAATCCTACTACCAGTTATTATTATTAATGAACTTATAATACAAATAGACTATCCAAATTTCCGTCTTATCCCGCGGATTTTCCAAAAATGTTCATACTAACCTTGTGCTGACTATTACGGACATAACAAAAAAAACAAACAGGCAAATCGGACGAGCCCTTCTTCTATATACATGCGGCGATTTTTTTTACACTTATATATATAATTCTTCTGTGCGTGTGTGTCACTGAATTCCTTCTAAATGTCTGGACCGACGTTGATGGATTTTTTTGTGTCTGTGTGGTTCCCTGGATGGTTTAGATTCAGAATTGCACCCGGTACGTGGCGCTGCGATAGAGTACTAGGAAAATGACAAAAGTCACTCAGTATATAGTTTATCGATAATTCGACTATCGAAAAATCGTTTGCTGAATCTGTTAACAGCAGGCGAGCCAACGTTCGGGCAGGACAACGTCTGTCGGGTCCGCTAGCATATTAATAAAATATTTCTCTATTGTATATTCTCGACGAGTAATAAAAATGTAGCGAGGTTCTGTTATGTATATTTCTTTAAATTCAATTTTATGTACTTTCGCTTACGGTAATTATAATACCACATTGAATTACAGAACACACAACGCTACCACAGGAAAAAATGCAAGTGTGCGTGTGCATGGCTATGATCTCGAACGTAGCCATGCACACGCATCACACGAAAATACTTTTTATTTTGGTTGCGGCTTAGGAGAATCATCTCTTAAGCTCTCATTCCGTAGGTGTCGTAAAAGTCGATAGAGGGAAAATAAAAACCAGGGGATGGGCAGCGGCATTTTGCTGGAACATCTGAATAAATAAACTTTTTTTTATTTTTTTTTAATGGTAAAGTGTCGAGACGAGAAAAACGTTCACCTGATCATAAGTGTAACGTTTGCCCATAACAGATGCTGTGTTACTCAGAATATTTCTGTGTAGCACCACACTGCGCCCGTCACCCTGAGACATAAGTTCTTAAGTCTCATATGCCCAGTGATTACGCTAGCTCACAGTGCCCTTCAAACTGAAACACAGTAACGTTTGCAAACTACTGCTTCACGGCAGAATAACTGGCTCTGGGGTGGTACCTACCTAGACGGATTCCTGCATAGGAATCCTACCACCAGTAAAAAAAATTGACGTGGACATCTTTTTTAGGGATTTTTTTTAGGGATGTGGTCACGATAAGTCCTGAAAACATTGATGTATCGAGACGGGTTTTTTTTTATCGTGTCCAGTATTTTATCTACAGGTTTCCTATTTCATATCAAAAGTCTAGCGCTTGTAGTTATTAAGAAAAATATTATTTTCAGAATTTTAAGAATCATTAACACATTTAAACTTACCTTGTCTTATTACGTTTATTTATATTTGCTTAGTTATCTATTTACATATTCTTCAGTGCTTTATTGGTTTCTGCACATACTTACGCTTTTTTATTTTAATGTATATATAATATATCAGTGGAAACTTTTCTTTAAAAGTGTAAAAGTAAAAGATTTCTGTAAAATTTAAATGTTTATTTTTGTATGTGTATATGTAAAATTGTTTGCTTCCCTATAAAAAAAAATCACCACTGACATCTAAGAAGAGGGAACCCCTAGTTCCTCATAGCACATTATAACTTACTTTGGGCTCCTAACATGGTAGGAATTTATAATTCTACTTTTGTTAGCAAAATGACTTTTTAATTTTTAATTATTACATACATATTGATTCGTTCAGAAACAAGTAATGTTCTATTAGCATAATTATGCAGCGGGCTACGGTCAACAAGTCGGTTGAAGTCCAGCAACTTTTTGCGAGGCGAGACTGCGGCGCGGCGCCAATAATTTGCATATGTCAGTACAAATAAATACTTAGCGCACACATTAATGTTTATTTATGTACGTAATTGGAATTACAGAAAGTTTCTGTGATCATATTAAGAAATTTGCTAAAACTTAATAAATGGTAGAAATATGTTCGACGTGACAAAGTTGTACACCCTCCCTGATGGCTGTTTCCAAAACGACAGGGGGGAAATTAAAACCAGGAGATGGGCAGCAGTATCTTCCTGGAACATCAGAATAAATAAACTACGGTTGCCAACCCGCCTGCCAAGCGTGGCAACTATGGCATAATTCCCCCCAAAATGAGAGCTACAAACTTTTTTAGCAATCAATGGCGGAGGCCTATGTTCAGCAGTGGACTAGTGATAGACTGAAGTGATAATGATGATGATGAATATAAAAACCCAAGGGCCGTCTAGGTAGGTACCACCTCAGGGCCAGTTATTCTGCCGTGAAGCAGTAGTGTGCAAACATTACTGTGTTTCGGTTTGAAGGGCACTGTGAGCTAGCGTAATCACTGGGCATATGAGACTTAAGAACCAATGTCTCAGGGTGATGGGCACAGTGTAGTGTCACACAGAAAATTTCTGTGTGACACAGCATTTGTTATGGGCAGACGTTGCACTTACCATCAGGTGAACGTTTTGCTCGTTTCATCACTTTATGCAATAATAAAAAAAAAAAACAAAAGAAAGTTTTAAAATACGTAGTCAAATTCTAAAAGAATCATTTGTTATATTCTAATAAGTTACGACCAACTGCTCGTTAAAAAGTTTCCTTAAACAGTAGTTTTTTTCTCCAAATGTCATCTTTTGTAGTTTTAAATAAATAAAATTAAAATATAGATAAGCATAAAGTAGAAGATACTTAGAATTATAAATAGTCATTGACCTTTGAGGCAGGCTTATGTTTGACGTCACTGAACAAGTAGCAAAAAATAAAAATATGTGAAATGAAAACTTTGTACCCTGTAGCATATTGCACGCACAAAGAAGTGTAAGATTTGGCATAGTTAAAGTTTGTATGGAGAAGAAGCGAGGAATCTAAAATTGATATTATAATATGTGTTACAATCACATTAAATAAAACAAAATATTGAATAATTACGTTCATACTAAAAATGTCTATTTCAAAATTGTCGTTTGTTGACGTTTATTATTATGGAATGGAGATTAGTTAGTCTATTGGTAGATTGTCGCCATAGAATTTTAAAATGTTGCCAACAAATAATTACTCAAACTTCAAACACTTTCAAACCAAAAAAAAAAAATATCAATTGCGTTCGAATTTCGACCACTGACGGGCATCTAGTCAATATCAATAAAGGTTTCCTGCACAGGAATTATTCACACCCCAGACCAGTTTTTCTGCCATGAAGCAGTAGTGTGCAAACATTACTGTGTATCGACGTGAAGGGCACTAAGAGCTAGTGTACTACTGTACTATTTAGTGTAGTAGTGGGCATATACGATGGGCGCTGTGTGGTGCCACCCAAGTGAATGTTTTGCTGATCCCGGCACTTCATCCAATAAAAAATCAAAAACTAGGCATTACGGTGTGTACTAAGAAGAACACCGTCCGCTCTAACACTATAATTGGCCTAAACGAACTAATAATGGGGGTATTAGTCCGGGAACCGTCGCCAGGTGGCCTCCACTACTACAGCTATACTTTAGGAATTCCGCAAAGTAACGCCTGATTTTATAAACTCTTTTAAAAAATCTCATTATCGTATTGTTTATCTTTGTGGCATTCCTTATTTAAAAATGAACAAAGGGCAAATTTAATGTCTATAGACTTGTCCTGGTCAAACGAGCGTATGGTGAGAAAACTATGAATGTGAAATTGTACACACTATTTGTGTATAACGCGTGATGAAATCTAAATATCTAAATATAAATCTGAATTATAGTCGATCCGTTCAAATGGGTTTGGCTATCGATCGTACAAAGATTAATTGCGAGTCGTGCCTGGTGCGAGGTCCCAAGGCTGTCACTTGGAATGTTTCAATCTGCAGCTGATCACGACTTGACACTCGCCGTAGACACTTACTCTCTCGCCTCTATATAATATACTCCAATATACTGTTCATTAGGTTTTGCTATGTAGTGTTAGTTTTTAGGGTTCCGTACCTCTAAAGGAACCCCTTAAACGATCCGTCGCGTATTTGTTCTTTTGTTTATCTCTTAAAGCCTTATTTCATATTTAAAATTTGGAATTGTAATACTTTTTAATATACACCTGATTTTGTATTTATATTTATATAAGAATGGTCTAGTGGAACAGTTACAATCTTACAATTATGAAATAAAAATTTAATTTAACATTTAATTATTTTAATTTAATATTCAATATATTTTCCTAAAATTGCAAAAATGATCAAAGATTTCTAGAAACTCGTAGCGCAAAAATGTTGAAGAACCCTCTGCGCGGGAGTCGGATTCTCTAGACAAAGATGCATTAGACAAGCGGTAAACGTACTCGATTATTTAGTATGAGTTTTCGGATTCCGCATAGGAATATACAGGCAGTTGCTGATAATGTTTATTTATCAATTTATTTCGTGAGACCAACGGCGTTATGAAAAAAAAATATAACGGAACAAAATGGAAATTACTATCAACAGGTTTACAGCTTATAAACGTCGTGAGGTTTTAGGCTACCCTTCCCACCATCTCCTCCTTACGAGTATTTTTATTATTGAGATTTTTTAGACACCAAATTTTTTCCCACGCGCGGGTTTTAACATAGTCGCACAATTCAATTCTTTATTGGTAAAAATAATTTACGCCAACCCTCATTGAGCAGCGTCCTCTATCCGACTGATATCTCAGAAATTATACGATTTTTGTGCTCAGCAGTAAGACGTTTGACGACCGCGTGGCCTAGTGGTTAGCGTACCTGACTTCTACGCCGCGGGTCCTGGGTTCGAATCCCAGCCGGAGCCAACATTTGCCCAAAACACAAATAGTTCGTTTCGGGTCTGGTTGTTTGTGCATGTCAAATATATGTCTGTAAAACGCACCCATGATACAAGAGAAATCCTACTGTGGGGCTTCATTTAAAAAAAAATATCGGCTCTTACTCTACTTTTTCATGTACTAATTGTTTTAAGTTTTAAGTTTTAAGTTTTAAGTAATAATTACAAATCTTAACCAATCCTTAACAGCTATGTGTTTCGATTTGATAACGTCTGACGAGCTGTCTGAAATATCAAAATCGTTTTCGCTTTAAACACTTTAATAGATACGCCACTGTAACCGTTATAGTAATCAGAATAAATACTACATTTGTTTTGAACATGTCTGCGCAACGGAGCGCAGTGTGTATTACTACAGTGTTACGCGACTGCGGACTAATTAGCCACGGACTTATTAAATTGCTTTATGAAATAAGTTACAACTTAACTAGACTACCTAAGAATTCACTTCGCCGGCTAAAAATATGTTGGACTACGTATGATCCATAATGATCCGTAAGAATATGTTGGGTTACTAGTGGTAGGATTCCTATGCAGGAATCCGTCTAGGTAGGTACCACTCCAGGGCCAGTTACTCTGTCGTGAAACAGTAGTGTGCAAACATTACTGTGTTTCGGTTTGAAGGCTGAAATAGCTAGTGTAATTACTGGGCATATGATACACGCAGAACTGTTCTGGGTAACACAGCATTTGTTGTGGGCAGACGTTGCACTTACCATCAGGTCGTCAGGTTTTGCTCGTTTCGTCACTTTAACAAATCAAAAAAAACTTTTAGCTTTTAATTATTAATTTTGGTCTAAAAGTAAAAAAAAGTAAAGTTTCAGCCTATAAATGTCCCACTACTGAGCACAGGACTCCTCTCATTTCTGAGAGGGTTTTGGAGCTAGGAAGAATCCGCCACGCTGCTCCAATGCGGGTTGGCAGACTTCACATATCTTCGAAATATTTTTTATTCCTCAGACATGCAGGTTTCCTCACGATGTTTTCCTTCACCGCCGAGCACGTGGTAAATCAGCACTTAAAATTGCAATTAACAATTTTAGTGGTGCCGGCACCGGGAATCGAACCCAGGTCACTCGCGAGCTATGAAATTTAAAGCGAGCGCCTAGCCCCTGAGCTACCACGGCCAATTTTGGTCTGATTTACATAAAATGAGTTCACTTGAAGCCTTGCAGTGGTATTTGGTTTAATTTATTAATAATATGAGAATAATAATAATAGAAAAGACTTTGCCAAAATACGCTTATAAATAAATCATACGTTTGATATATACCTTAATTCTTACATACATACATATATAGAGTCACGCCTCTTGCCCATAGGGATTGGCAGAGACCACACCCTACCACTTGCTACGATCCTGACACACATCTTTAGCTTCCTCTACTTTCATTAGTGTTTTCATACAAGCTCGTCGGTTGCAGGTACTTTTGACGTGGCCTTTCCTTAAAACGATTTCGATCTGCGTCGACCCTTACCGGCTTGGCCATTCACACTCGCCTCATAAATCTGTTTCGTCAATGTTGCCCGTTGTTCCAAATACTATAATTTAACGGACACTGCAGATTAATAAAAGAAAATTAAAAAGGCATTCTGGTAAAGGAAAGAAAGTTAATTTGCTAAGATCCGCATGCAAAATGTAAAATGGTGTGTATTACCTAGTTTTGAAGAGCACCGCCCGCCCTCCCTCAACAGCGTGCACAAGAATACCAATACCGCCAACGGGAGCCGCCACCATATACCCTCCACCACTACAACACTACCACTAGGCAATACACACCACTGAAGTCGAGAACGAGTATTCTTGTGCACGCTGTTGAGGGAGGGCGGGCGGTGCACTTCAAAACTAGGTAATACACACCATTTTACATTTTGCATGCGGATCTTAGCAAATTAACTTTCTTTCCTTTACAATAATGGATTTCCGCAAAGTAACGCTTGATTCTATTAACTATAAATAGCCATTCCATTAATTACGACTCTTTACCGCTCCCCGAATCTATACTTATATTATAAAGCTGAAGACTTTGTTTGGTTGAAAGCGCTTATCTCAGGAACTACTGGTTCGAATTCAAAAAATATTTTAGTGTTGGATAGCCCATTTATCGAGGAAGGCTATAGGCTATATAACATCACGCTATAACCCTTAGAGCGATTTCTTTAAAATTAAACGGCCGGCGAAAACGCGGGGCACGGCTTGTAACATATAAAATCAACCAAAGCTGCTTACTGCTAAGTGCCCCACAAAAAGCGTGCGCGTGAGAAAGATTGATGCCGTGTGGTAGCGGCTTAAGAGAATCTACCACGCCATCTCATCCCGTGGGTGTCGTAAAAGTCGACAGAGGGAAAATAAAAACCAGAAGATGGGCAGCAGCATCTTCCTGGAACATCAGAATCAATAAACTGCGGTTGTCAACCCCAAAATGAGAGCTACAAACTTTTGTAGCAATCTATGGGGGAGGCATATGTTCAGTAGTGGACTAGTGATGCTGAAACGATGACGATGACGTGAGAAAGATTCTGAATGTCCAATGACATTATAGTATTGACAAAATCACACGCATGCGGCAATCATTGATTTGATTTTGTTTTTAAGTGTAACTATTAGGATCTTTGTGTTTGTTTTTTCGGTGTTCTGAGTTTTTTTTTCGACCTTTTCGATATCCGGATAATAACAACTGAAATCATCATCATAAACTCCACTGCTGGACATAGGCCTCCCCCATTGATTGTCGCAAAAGTTTGTGGCTCTCATTTTGCGATAGTTGCCATGCTTGGCAGGCGGGTTGGCAACGGCATTTTTTTATTGGATAAAGTGATGAAACGAGCATAACGTTCACATGATGGTAAGTGCAACATCTGCCCATAACAAATGCTGTGTCATCCAGAAAATTTCTGTCTGACACCACACTGTGTCCATCACCCTGAGACATAAGTTCTTAAGTCTCATATGCCCAGTGATTACGCTAGCTCACAGTGCCCCTAAAACCTAAACCTAGTAATGTTTGCACGCTACTGCTTCACGGCAGAATAACTGGTCCTGGGGTGGTACCTACCTAGACGGATTCATTTATTCAGATGTTCCATGAAGATGCTGCTGTCCATCTTCTGATTTTAATTTACCCTCTGTCGGCTTTTACGACACCCACAAGATGAGATGGTGTGGTAGATTCTCTTAAGCCTCTACCACAACTGAAATAATCTAAAATCGAACATCAAGGCTATTTAGAATACCCTCAAAATCGAAAATATTTTAGGTACTAAATAAATTGTGAGAAGTGTCCGTCGTTTTAATTTGCTTTCACGGATACATCGATGTTTTAGGACTGTTGATTCTTGGGCTAACTTTGCATGGAAGCCGAGTAATGTACTTTGAACAGCGTCACGAATCGTTCTTGGTAGGAATCGGTGTTCTTTTAGAAGAATTTGTGGTTTAACATGGACATAGACTAAAAATTTTCTAGAGCGTTGATGCTTTACATCGGCTATATGTTCTTTCACGCGGGTTTCGATCGGACCAAAAATAATTAGAAGCTGAATGGTATTTGCTACTCGCGGCCTCGTGCTCGCGACTCTCTTCCGGCGAAGTTGTTATGGTCGACTGGCTAACAACGTACTATACGTTAAAGTAAATAGTTACTTTACTTTGCGGAAATCCATTTTCGGCGGCTGACTGTCGTAGAGTCAATATCGCTTGATAATGCCTCGTTTTGAAGTGAAACACGTGTCGTGTTCTCGACTTCAGTGGTGTGTATTGCCTAGTGGTATTGTTGTAGTGGTGGAGCGCATCTGGTGTCGTTATTAGCTATTGTGGGAGGGCGGACTGTGCTTTTAAAAAAAGTAGGTAATGCACACGATTTAAAATTTTGTATTAAAATTTTAGCCCATTAACTTTATTTCCTTCATTTAAATAAAACTTAATAGCAGTTACACTGAATTATAACCCTGCTAATCCCTTTAGTTATGTACACATACATTCATCAGGGGTTAGTTGGAAAAAATCTTAAAACTCCTATATAATTATGAAGGAGTTTTAATATATTTTTTAATCTTATCAAGTCCGTTATAATACTTAAAGCAATGGCCAGTTGCTGAACACGTTTTAGCTAATTTTTTGAAATTTTTTCACCACAATCTTATCTTCTCGTAGCGAATGCATAAACCATGACCTGCGAAACTGCGGACCTGTTATCTATCTCGCGTCATGTCCGAGTGATCTACGCCGTTTTATTACTAACACTGTATAATTATAAAACACTATCTAGCAAGTCAATGAGATTTTGAAAAATATGTTGCCTTAAAAAGCTATCCAACTTCCTCGTTCAGCGTAAGAGTTCATAAGAGACTTTGAGAATTAAATAAAAAATCTATGAAAATTAAAATAGCGAAATTGTAGAAAGGTGTTATCTATACAAATAAATAAATTTGAAGAGTATGTTTGTTATAACAAAATAACAACTTTTTATGCTTATGAAAATATATACGGTACTTAAAAAAACTAAAAAAAAACAATTTTTAAAATGTTTGTCTGTCTGTGTGTTTGTTCCGGCTAATCTCCGAAACGGCTGGACCGATTTTGACGGTACTTTCACTGACGCGTACTGATATTATAGCGGGTAACTTAGGTCCCTTTAATTTTAGAAAAATAATTAGTGTTCCGCCTGAAAAATATAAAACCGCAAAATTCGATTCAAATAGAGAAGTACTCGTATATATGTATAACGATGAAACCGCGGGGCACAGCTTGTATATTATACAATATTTATGAAGAAGGTAATTAATTCGGTTATTTTTAATCTTCCAGACAAGAAGAACAAAGTTTATTACATTTTTTTTCATGTATTTTGTTGTGTAATAAAGTGTAGAATAATAATAATAATAATAATCCTATTTACTTATTTCATTACTGTGTTTGTAATTGTACAACAATTATCATGTACTAATATAACCTTGTTAGGGCATAGCAATGTTACATAATCTATAAATATAACGACTTTAAATATAACACATAGTAGCTCCCATTTATTTGCTTTTGTGGCAATCTATGGGAGGCCTATGTTCAGCAGTGGACTACGAGTAGTGATAGGCTGAAATGATGATGTGAACTTTCTTGACTGCCAATAAATATTTTTTCTTTCTTTCTTTTAGTATTGATCCAGTGTATAAAACACTCTGATACTAAATATTTTTGTATCTTTCGAAAGAAGCTATTTGCTATTTTTTATTTGGTCGTCTTGCTTGCTCATTAAATATTTTTATTGTCATGTAATTATGCATTTTTATTAGTATATATTATTTTATTGAGTATGCGCTGTTCTGGGTCAAGGTGACAATTAACTATATGGACAAAACAATACATTTTAAAATGGGTGTGACGAGTAGATTAATTATAATTAATTCGTTCACATATTATTTTGAACGTTAATGACTAAACACTGGATAAGAATAACTTTGAATTAACTAATTGAATTTCTTAAAAAAATATGGTTTTTAACTTGTAGCGTTGTATCTTTTATGCTCGTAGTTGTGGTAAGTAATGACTAAAAAAGTTTTATTTTATATACAAAATTTTATAATTTGCACGCGGATCTCAGCGAATTAACTTTCTTTCCTTCATTATAATGGATTTCCGCAAAGTAACGTCTGAGTCTAATAGACTCAGACGTTACTTTACACAAGGGCATAAAGGATTTGTTGTTAGCGATCCGAAAGGGATTGATGGACTGTTCGGTCGGCGACGAGCGAGGCGCGCGAGCAGCGGCTAGTGTAACTGGTCCGTTACGGAGCTTGGACATAATTCACGCGTAGGGCGACCACACTACGCAAGGAAACACAAAGACAATTCCTTTATTATTAACCTCTGGAATGCCGAAACGTATATTTACGCTGAAAAAATTGATGCCTTTGACTGCTGGAGCGTAGATCAACGCTAAATCCTCGAGTGTACTATGTAATCGAGAACATTGGACATTGATCATTGGTGAATTCTTCTGTGTTTGCGCGTATACTTGTGACACTATAATATCCGATGCGCGTGTGGTACTGGTAGCGACGTAAGAGAATCTACCACCCCATCTCATCCCGTGGCTGTCGTAAAAGTCACACACAGACAGAGGGAAAATGATAACCAGGAGATGGGTAGCAGCATCTTCTTGGAACATCTGAATAAATAAACTACGGTTGCAACCCGATATCCTATATTAACTATGGCAAAATACTCCCAAAGTGAGGGCTGCCAATATTTGCGGCAATCTATGGGGGAGGCATATATTCTGTAGTGGACTAGGGATAGGCTGAAATGATGATGAAGATTGATAGTTTTTGTTAGTATTCGGATGTGTTCGCTGTGGTCGAAAATCCGCCAGACATCATCAACATTTTTGACCGTCGACAAAAAAAGCAAAAACTTTTTTGACAGTACGAAAAAATACTGGTGTCCTGTAAATAAAGAGCGGGAAGGCTAGGGCGTTGTTATTTTTTTTTTTAATCATTTATAATTGCCATATTCAGGAGGCGTGTATTAGACACTAATGCATCGTAAAGTCTTGAACGAGGTGGGTTGGGGTGATAGAGACCCTAACGCCGTGATCTTATTTAAAATTTATTGAACATACAGAAAGTCACATAGACAGATACAGTCACGCATTTTTCCCATACATGTGTTAGGTGGTGTGTGGTGTGGTGGCGGCTCGTTAAAAGAATACTACCACTCCATCTCATCCAATGGATCTCGTAAAAGGCGAGTAAGGAATTAAACTGCACTGTGCACCCAGCAGCGCATGGTGGCGATGGACTCACCAACTATCACACAAAGTGCATTATATTGTTTTGGTGAAACGTGGATTGTGGCAGTCATTTGTTTTTGCAGTGAGTGCCTAGTCTCTGACTACTCCTTATGGGATACAGTCGTGATCTTTAATATTTCACTAGTGGTATGATTTCTATGCAGGAATCCGTCTAGGTAGGTACCACCCCAGGGTCAGTTATTCTGCCGTGAAGCAGTAGTGTGCAAGCATTACTGTTTCGGTTTGAAGGGCACTGTGAGCTAGTGTAATCACTGGGCATTTGAGACTTAAGAACTGATGTGTCAAGGTGACGGGCGCAGTGTGGTGTCATACAGAAATATTCTGGGTGGCACTGCATTTGGTTGTGGGCGGACGTTGCACTTACCATCAGTTGAACGGTTTGCTCGTTTGGTCACTTTCTACAAAAAAAAAATATCGAATTGCCGTAAGATAGAAAAGAATCATATCCAATCCAGATACTTCCCACAAAAACAACGACGTGACCAGTCTCGAATTATTGTGAAATATTGAGGAGCACGCGTCCACTTGCTCATTGAGAACCGGCGTGAAAGTGAAGTAATGAAATTCGGTGCGGCCGGAAAGCGGAACCGGTGATTGCGTCACGCACCGGCCGCGGAGAACTCGAGCAAATGGGTTACTGGGGTTGAAGGAAAGCAGGGCAGTGCTTGCAACAGGTGGCTTTAAATGTGTGTTACATAACTTAACATTACAAATTTACTGCAAATGAACGTTAAGACTTTTTTTTATTTGTACGCTGTTAGGGCAGCGGCCTTTACAGTTTCATCGGAAGAGATACGCGTGTAGGGAATATAACGTTACTGTTGCGTTCGCAGAGGACTTTTCTCAATGAAATATTCACGCTTTTAAGATAAATTATTATAATATTTGTAAGGTTGTATTACTAAATATGTGATTTATTTATGGTGTTATGTAACGAGACGACTAACTTGTTCACAGTCTCGCCCATAACCGTGAATTTCATTTAATTTTCATTCAAAGTTGTGGTTGTGCAGGCCATTTCAGAAGGTCGAGCGGTTCTCTTCAAAATATATTCTATTCACTAAATCAGGTGTTACTTTACGGAAATCCATTATAATAAGAAAATAAAGTTAATTTGCTTAGATCTGCAGGCAACATATAAGATAGTGTATATAACCTAGTTTTTTAAGAGCACCGCCCGCCCACTGAAGCCGAGACCACGACACATGTTTCACCTCAGAACGACGCATTACCAGGTGTTACCAGGTGCAAGACCACTCGGCGGCTGTCTGTCGCAGTCAATCTGCATTACATCAGTCATTACATCAGTAGTCTGATTTTTTTAACTATACAAAAATAACTGCATGTTCTTGTAACTGATGGATGATGGTGCAATATGTAGAAGCAGATGTTTAGGTATGTTCTGGTTCAAGTATTATCCGACACAAGTATTTTACATTATTTTTATAATAATGGCACGCACTAGGATTTCTTCTGTATCGTAGATGCATTTATAAATTCCACATACACGAACACCTATTCAGGTATCGAATTCGGGACCAGTAGCGCAAAAGGCAATCGCTTAACCACTTTTTTGGAGTAGTAAGTGACGAGTGAAACGTTCATTTGATAGTAAATGCACCGTCTGCCCATAACACTGCCCAAAACATTTTTATGTGGCACCACATCAATTCTTAAGTCTCAAATGCCCAGTAATTACACAAGCTCTCAGTGCCCTTCAGACCGAAACACAGTAATGTTTGCAAACTACTGATTCACGGTAAAATAACAGCCTATAATGTCCCACTACTAAACACAGGTCTCCCCTCAGCTTGCTGCTCCAATGCGGGTTGGCGGACTTCACATGTCCTCGAAATATTTCTATTTCTCAGACATCCTGTGGAAACTCCACATGATGTTTTCCTTCGCCGCTTATCATGTGATAAATCATCGCTTATTGCTGAACAATATTAGAGAGACCGGCACCGGGGATCGAATTATGGTTACTCGCGTACCATTAAATTTATGGCACGCTCCAGGCCCCTCAGTTACCACGGCTACATTCCTGTTTAGGAATCCTATCATCAGTAATCTGTAATTATCATATCAGGGAGACAAATGTTTACCAGACTGACACATTTAAAATGTACCACCATTAATTATTTCTAAGACCACGTAAGAATATAAAAGAAGCAAGAGTGACATTTAACATAAATTGATCGATTTAGTGACCCCGCATAAACAAAAGCACCGACATCAATCTCGCACAAAACTGGGTCACTTGTATTTCTGCGACGCTGTCATGGTGACATCAGACGCCTTGACTCAGCGCTGACGGCTGCATCTCACACTTGGAATCTGGTTGATAGATAGAGATTGCGTTGATTCGATTAGAACGATGTGAGGTCGTGTTGGATACATATATGTAGGAGCAGACATCTTTACGACTGCATCACTGTATGACATAGTAAATAATAACGAGTAATGAGTCTCCCCTGCAATGCTGTTTTTAAAACTAATTAATAAAGTTTTTTTTATAGAGGCGAACGAGCAAGTCTGACGGACATCGCCCATGAACATACCAGAGCAATTAGAGGTGCGATGCCGGCCTTTTAGAAAGGAATAGGCTAGTTTTTTGAAAGTCCCTAAGGCGTATCGGTCCGGAGAAACCAAATAATTTTTTAGAACCGATCCAGTGGTTTTTAAAATTACTACAAACGACCCTCCCCTTCTCACAATATTAACAGATTTCGATAAAATCGTACAAATATTATGGAAGGGTAATAACAAAATTTTATAAATCCAGACATTGTATCTACCTTACTTTTTTTTACAACACCCATACATGCGTATATTGGAGTGAGGGTATTTAAGAGTAGTAAAATGAATCTAAACAAATAAATAAATTTAAAGTGTCTGTTTGTAATAACAAAATAACAGCTTTTTACGGGGAGATGTACTTGTAAGAAAAAAACAATTTTCAAAGTTTTTGTCTGTCTGCCTGTTTGTTCTGGCTAATCACCGAAACGGCTGGACCGATTTTGATGGGACTTTCACTAACACGTAGCTGATATTATAGCAGGTAACAGGCTTTTTTGATTTTAGAAAAATAATTAGGGTTTCGCGCAAAAAAATTAACACCCCAAAATCCGATTCAAATAAGGAAGTATAAATGTATGTTATCGATCAGAGTCGGCTTTTCTACGCGAGTGAAACTGCAGTGCAGAGATAGTCTGTATAATAAAAGAAATGGAAGAAAGATTCAGCGCATGCAATGTTTAACAAATTATATAACGAATACATAAATTTCACATGCACGAACACCCAGACAAGGAAAAACTATCAAACATATATTTCTTTCGTCCGATAATCAAACCTGCGACCGACAGAAGTCAATCGCTTTGCAACTGCGGCAGTGGAGCCGTTTTATTTCATCAAGCAAGTATTTAAATAATTTCGTAATTCTCAATTTCGTTTATTACGAATTTCTTAATTTGCTCAACAAATAATCATACGGATTCGCAAAATTTTATGCATAGATAATTTTTTAAAGACAACTTTCATCCGAATCAACTTGCATAGAAAGGATCTGTTGTCAATCGTTGAACTGATGACGCAATCAGTCAATACCGAGAGCAGAACGAAAGTAATGAAAATGAAAATTCTTTATTTTACGACATAAGAAATATAAGTTACGTTTATCAATCTACACATATCTTTACAATCTACCGCCGTTTCGTACCGAGGTTCTTCCGACAGAGAAGAAACAGGCGAAAGAAAGGCAGGTGTCCTTTTTTTGTAAATCCTTGTTTTTATCATAGTCAAAAATACATTATAATTAATTTACAAAGAATAGCCTCAAGGAAAACCAAAGAACGCTCCATGCTAAAGTTTCGGACAAGATTAATTTAATGAATATATACGAGTAAGTATATTGTAAACTCGAGCAGAACAGCCTCTACCAACAGCACCTGTTCACAAGTATGACGCATGTGGCACGCAGTAATATTTGTTTTTCATTTCTTTAACGTCGTCGTCGTTTCAGCCTATCACAAGTCCACTGCTGAACATAGGCCTCCCCCATAGAAAGCCACTAAAGTTTGTAGCTCTCATGTTGGTGGGATTTTGCCATAGTTGCCACGCTTGGCAGGCGGGTTGAAACCGCAGTTTATTTATCTAGATGTTCCAGGAAGATGCTGCTGTCCATCTCCTGGTTTTAATTTCCCTCTGTCGACTTTTACGACACCCTCGGGATGACATGGGGTGGTAGATTCTCTTAGGCCGCTACCACACGGCATTCTTTAACGTATGATAAATGAATCGTGTGTTGGTGCTCTTATAACTTGAGAATATGTAATAAATATTTACAGCGTGTTGGTGCCGTTTGCCCACCGCGTGGCTCAGTGGTTACAGTACCTGACTTCTACGTCGAGGGTACTGATTGTTGATTTTTATTGCCTTCTCGAGCTCACTGGCACTATGTAGTGTCGGGTTGGTTGCAGGACCTGGCTTGGACCTTATGGAGATTCCTTTCCTGGTTTGTTCCAAGTTTTCCTTCTCTGAATATAGTGACAGCGCTGCATATTACAGAATAAAGGCTGTTCGTACAACACCTTAGTTGTTTCTTACTACACCTTGGTAGGAAAGAGGTGGGTGTTGTTCTACTCTGCCGCATATCTCTTGGCAGTGGCAAAAGGGGTCCTACAATAATAATATAATACATTTTTATTTCCTTATTGTTTTATTATGGTACACCAACAGTTAATACATTAAATTATAGCAAAAAATAAATAAATATCTTAAAACATTAAATCTAAACGTTGAACCTGTTACAGGTATACACGTCATGGAAAAATATTTATAAATGAAACTAGTACACAGTTATAAGTGCAGTGGTAAGATGCTATATCTCAACTACGCAACATTCGTTATCATCATCATTCAGCCTATCACTAGTCCACTGCTGAACATAGGCCTCCCCCATAGATTGACACAAACGTTTGTAACTCTCATTTTGGGGGGATTTTGCCATAGTTGCCACGCTTGGCAGGCGGGTTGGCAACCGCAGTTTATTTATTCAGATGTTCCAGGAAGATGCTGCTGCCCATTTCCTGGTTTTAATGTTCCCTCTGCCGACTTTTACGACACCCACGGGATGAGATGGGGTGGTTGATTCTCTAAGCTGCTACCACACGGCACTTAAGCCGCTACCACGCGGTGAGTGCGTCTGCCCATAACAAATGCTGTGTCATCCAGAACATTTCTGTGTGGCATCATCACATTGCGCTACACAACATTCGTTAACTTTCGCAAAAACATATTTTTCTTTCAATACAGCACCAGGAGTCAGCGTAAATGTCTACTTAATCTGGGCAGAGGAGGATTTGCACCAAGCACTGTTGCTCCCAAATGGTAAAGTAAGTGGTTTGACATGTTTGACATTTCTCAATAATATCTATATGGTTGCGTTTGCCAGTAAAATGTTGCCTCTTGAGTACCTCGCACCACCAACGCTTATCGGTTCTACGAACTATATGACCGGCTAATAGCCACTTCAGCTCGCTGATCCTTAGGGCTATGTCTGTGACCTACTTCCGCTGCGGATATCGTTGTTGCTCATACGAACCCCTGTTCACGGGGAAACACCAAGCATCCCTATCCATAACCCACTTAATTCACTTTAAAAACATGGTGGAAAAGGCTGTTTTCCCAGGTTTTTATTAACGACGATACTATAACAAAAGAAAATATAATGACAAGGCACCATTTAATATTATTTCTGATTAGAACGCGAGCGTCGAGGTAGCTGGCGTTTAACTGTGAATAATAGCGATTACAATCAAAGGGCCTAACTGACAGTGACATAACAAGATGGCGCGTGGCGGGGCCGTGACGAAGACGATGCGATGGCGACATTAAACCGATACTAATAATCCGTAACCAACAAACATTTTGAAAACCTGATATTCCTTAATTATGCATTAAAGATTATTCTAGAATACCGGATCATATATCAGTGAAGTATCTGTATAAAATAATTATCTTTAATGAGGAAGCCAATACCTCCGTACGTATGAGTAGTAGATTTGGGAGCCAATGTTCAGCAGTGGAATTGCGAAGAGCTTTTAAGATGATGATGATGAAGACTATAATGATTATAGCCATGGCAAGATGAAAATCGAAAATAATAATATATTGATATTTAATGTGCATTGTTAAGATATATCTTGATATATAGATATATCTTAAAATCAACCCTTAAAGAGCAACTGCATCTAAGGTGTGAAGGGTCTGGTACTACGACCGCAAGTCCGCCTGCCAAGCGTGACGGTTGGCATCGCAAATTTTCGATTCTTGGAAGTGGCCTATACCCAGCATAGGACCATTAACAGGCTGATGATGATGCCATAGGAGTAATTCTAATATCAGACATTGTTTTAACGTGATTGATCTGTATGTATGAACGTAATGGAATCTTTCATAAATCAATTTTCACCCACTCCCAGACGTCCGAATAATTTGATTGGACATATTAGGCATTATTAACCAATGACAGTGAAATAATTTCATTGTTTAAAGGAGAAAGGGATGACGTGAAAAAAACGTTTACTTTATGGTAAGTGGGCAGACGGCCCATAACAAATGCTGTGTTATATGAGACATTTTTGCGTGGCATCACACTGCGCCCGTTCCTCTGAGACATCAGTTCTTAAGTCTCATATGCTCAGTGATTACACTAGCTGCGAGTGCCCTTCAGACCGAATGTCTGCACATTACTCCTTGACAGACCCTGCGGTGGTACCTAGACGGATTGCTGCATAGGAATCCTACCACCAGTTAAAGGTAAACGACCTAGTGGGTGAGCGCTACCCCACTTCTTGGATTATGTTATTGGCCGGAAGAAAGACAAATTGCTACGTTCCCGACACCATATTATCTTGTTAATGTGTCGCTGGATAACTGAATAATGACCGTAATTGTCATTGCTTGTAAGCGGCGCTGCGGTACTTTGGCGTACGCAAATTGTTGCTCTAAAGCCCCAAAAAAGGAACAGACGCATGAGCCGATTGATTACGTCAGGGTTGGCGGTGCCTGATACAGTTATAAAAACTAGTGAAGTAACATACATTTTTGTCGACCGCGTGGCGTAGTAGTTAGCGTACCTGACTTCTGCGCCACCGGTCCTGGGTTCGATTCCCAGCCGGAGGCAACATTTCTGCAAAATCACAAATTGTTGCCTTACGGGTCTGGTTGTGTTGTGCATGTGAAATATATGTTGGTAAAACGCACCCACGATTCAGGAGAAAATCCTACTGTGGGGCTTCGTTTTTTTTAAGGAAAAAAAAATACATACATAGGGTTCGGTAGAGGCAGCTCACGTAGCCCACTTTTCGCCATCGCGTGAAACGAGACGTGACGGATGGC
Organism: Luehdorfia chinensis; assembly: GCA_019845155.1. NCBI lineage: Eukaryota > Metazoa > Arthropoda > Insecta > Lepidoptera > Papilionidae > Luehdorfia > Luehdorfia chinensis. Next base: position 2,389,134 of record JAHVAK010000415.1, read on the forward strand.
GAACCACGTCGCCGCCATTTTGGTACGAGTCAAAAAATTATTACTTCCCATTGCGTTCCCGCGAGCAGTATAGTGACATCATCGCATATTATGGTGTTATTCTGCACGAATAAAGGCTGTCCGTACAATACGTTAGTCGCCTCTTACGACACCTCGGTAGGAAAGAGATAGGTGCTATTCTACTCCCGGACACCTATCGGCCGAGTGAAATACATTTAGATGATCCTCGAGAGCCAGTTCTTTCTCTTTGTTACAAATTAACGAACATAAAAACGCCACGAATGATCAGTCAGTGGGATTCTGTAACGATGAGTTGTATTATATCTTGCAAGAGCTAATTCAATAAATATACCAAAGACAATATAAGAGAGCGAGGCAGTATTCGACTCAGCCTTGACTTATTTAGTTACCGTTTATGCAGGTAAATGAGTTTTTTGGTTTTATTTGTCCAGAAAAAAGTGATCGTTCTCAAATCTAAATTATCACGTTTGCTTATATAAACTCAGAAATAAACATTTAATTAAAATAAGCTCATAATGTTTTTAAGCCATGAAAATAATTATAGGGACAACCCTAATGACTATCCCCATTATGCAGGGCGCGTACGGAAAGTTACGTGATCATTTTAACTTATACTTTGGACTCTATGATATAGCAATAAAGCCGTTAAGTCTCAAAGGAAGTGTCGTAAGGTTCCGTAATCCGATCTAAATACATTCCGTGTTGCGGTAGGATAGTACATATTAACTATCTTCAAACGAGCTGTTGTTTAGCCCCCTGACCGTAATTGTAATTATCTGGAATTTAGTAAGTTCATAATAGGATTCAGAAATAGTAATAAAAGTAAAACATTGCTAAAACAAACTCGTTTGAATTGTAATTTTAACAAGCGGCGATATTTAAAAAAACTACTATGGAAGGACGTTTTCTGAGTAATTGTTCGTCAGTCGCAAATGAATAAAAGTTCAATAATTATACACGTTCGATCCTATGCATTCGTATTATTTTTAAATATAATGACTACAGTAAGACTTATCGAATGCATCGTAACGATAACTTTTCTAATTGCCGCCATTTTCGATTAACCACGGCAGCTGTCACGCCGGTTGCGCGGGAAAGCGTGCACGCCTGACTTTGTTTATATCATATTGCATTGCAAGCTTTTTAAGTCTTTCTAATGTATAATATACAATAGAGTTAGTTCATAAAACATAATTTTAATTGAAAGTACAAATCATTTTTCTGATATTAACTTATATTTTTACGTTAGCAATAACGTAGAATTATAAGAAAAAAGCAGAATAGGGCTGGCAGAATGCGTCCAGGTGACTTAGGACCGTGTAGCAATCTATTTAGCAAGCCAATGCTCACCACTGGGCTTGTGATAAGATATATGATGATAGTAATAAGAAAAAATAGAGTAGACTGCAGGTTCTTATATTCACACGAATATTACACATTTAATAAAACTAATTTTACAGTTTTCTGCAGTTGTTTTGTTTAAATTTATTAATCTTGAACAAAATGTTGCCAGTAATGTTTAGAATGAATAGAAATATTAAAATGTTCAAAACATATGTCACGTGCATTAAAACTCTTACTTTTAATATTCTCAGAATATCTTTTTAGATAGTGTTATTTAACAAAAAAACACGTGAAACGCAGACTAGTACGGAAACTCAACTGAGCAAAAAGTGTATAAATTGACTGAGCGATTAAGTTTATGTATATTATATTGCTATGGGCTGGTATATCGGTTTTTGATCAATAAAATCACCATAAAACGGCAATGAACATAAATCAGCTATGTAATACATATAATGAATCAGAAGCAGCTTTCTTGTACGACGACGTATTTTTATTGACGAATGTAAACATATTACGAATTTTATGACCATTTAAAAATGTATTAATAACAGTGTTCAATCGTTGTTTTCATTCATGCTCCGAAAGGTTTTTTTTCTAATTTATAGGATAGCGTGACGAAACGAGCAATGTACAGAGCGAGAGATGTACAGTGCATCGTCCATAACTATTGCTATGTCACCCAGAACATTTCTGTGTGACACCACACTGCGCCACATCACGCAGACGACAGTTCTTAAGTCTCATATGCCCAGTGAGTACACTAGCTCTCAGTGCCCTTCAAACCGAAACACAGTAATGTTTACACACTACTGCTTCACGGCATAATAACTTGCCCTGAGGTGGTACCTACACCAAATATAAAAAAAACGATATTTGGGATGACTTACGTAATTAATCGGAAGCCCATTTCTACGAAACTTGTAATGTTAAAACAAATGGATGACGTCTCCCGTTTTACTCGTTCTTCTGGGGTGTGTAGTGAAATTCATGAACGGCATCGAACATGTCATAGCGGTACTAGATAAAAAAATGTAAGTTACTTCTCCAAACAACTCACCAGTCAGAGATTACGACGCATTCTCCAGACAACAGCAAACTGAAACAGAAAAATAAACTTTTACAATGTATTCCTTAATGACTTAATGTTTATTAGGCAGGTAAGGCGTTGATAGCTTGCATCCTGGAGACGGACACTGATTTTTTTTTTCTTCTCTAAGAATTGTCTCTGTGTTTTTAAAAACCTAAATCCAAGCGGACGTAGTTGCGGACTGCAAATAGTATTTAATAAAAATAATTCTATTCTATTTAAAATTATTGATCTTTTGTAATCACCGTGTTCATACAGCAAACTATTAAAAATAGATGTATCGATTATCGGTTAAACAAACATTAAGTAATATATTATTGACGGAGAGAAACCAATGTTATAAATTTAAAACTATTCAACTTAATTGCGTAGATACACTAATACATGTTAACAGACTCCTGATGGTAGCAATTTGAAATGTACATTTATACAATAATTCTTATTTACTGTTGAGAAAGACTATTGGAATTATATAATACTAGCCCCGCGGTTTTACACGCGTAGAATAAGCCGACCACACGGACTGCGCCGTACGGCATGGAACCTCGCTAATCTATCGCTCTTTTAGCTCTTTTCGGTAATGTTTTGTCATTAAGTTGATTGTTTAAAACCTTTCTGAATAAATGACTAATTATATTATTGCATTATTGCAAAAGAATTGCTTGAATTTTCGCACAGTATCATGAACAAGTGGCGCCATCTACCTTCTTTAAATGATCTAAACAACTCCAACCCACAACTGACGTGCATGTTAGTTGAACAGATTGTCAACAGATGGCGCTTTCTACAATAAAATTAATTAATTCTACCTTTTCAATATTTTTTAGCGAAAACGTTAATTTTAAGGCATATATTTATTTTTTGTCATTAGAGTATAAAACAATGTACAAAATGGCGTACCGAACATTAATTTTTATACAGTATTAATGGAATGGAGAGATATTTCATACCGATTAAAACGCCATTGAGAAATAACGTGTATAGATTAGTAATTTTAAACATACAAACTCTTCAGTTTTGTTATGGTACATGTTAGATTACAGCGATCTCCTGATTGTTTTGCGGTCATGACGATAACTTTTAATTTAATCACCGGTATAAGCTATCTCGTTGATGTTCGTGTTACAGAGTGAGTCTTTGAAAATGCGTATTTATCATTGTATTTTATAGTTCATCGTCACTTTTAATAATAAAAAGGACTAAACTTAACACTAAGGTAACTAACGGTCACTCGATCGTGGGGACAGGTTCTTCCGCCGTCCCCCGCTCGTCTCTTGTGTCTGTCTTATGCTACTGCACAGCGACTTATAACTTCAGAAACACAAAGACTCGTGGCGAGCACTATACGAGTATATAGCAGCCTGATGTATGCTACTAATACTACATATACGTATGTGATAAAATTAGAAATATACACTATATATTTTACTCAGGTGTAACCGACCGCATAGCTAGTAATCCATACTATCTATACTAACATTATAAATCCGGTTCGGTCCGGTCCGGTTAGCTCAGGTCCGGTCGGCTGTAGAGTACTGCTGCCACATATGAGCTAGAGCTCCTAAATATCAACTGGCAGCCTTGGACTGGGTGGAGAGACGGGCCAAGCGGCTAATCGGTGATCCTGACTTGGATTTACTACCAATTTGTCCAGTCTCGAACACAGACGTCGGGTGGCCAGTCTCTCGGTGTTCTGCAGGTTACATTTTGGAGAGTGTGCGAAGGAATTACATGAGTTAATTCCCCCTTCCCCTTTCCATCATCGGACAACAAGACGCACGGCGGGTTTCCATCCTTTTGTTGTGGATATACCCTGCATTCGAACGAAGCGTTTTGCTTCGTCGTTCATAATGCGTACAGCAAAGGACTGGAATAATTTGCCTGCATCAGTCTTTCCGTCCGATTACAATGTGGGTGTCTTCAAGAGAAGAGTGAATAGGCTTTTTCTAAGCTAGTGTGCCTACCAACCAAAACTACATCGCCACTTTCCATCAGGTGGGATTGTAGTTAAACGCTAGCTTATAATGTAAAAAAAAATGCGAATGTAACTCTCCCTGTCCATCTGTATCTTTGTAACCTTTTCACGGCTCAACCGTGGAACCGATCTTGACGAAAATCGACACAGAGATAGCTTGCATTCTGGAGACGGACATAGGATACTTTTTATCCCAGAAAATAAAACAGTTCCCACGGTAAAAACCTATATCCACTCGGACGAACTCGGAAATTACGGACCACGAGTCGAGAGTTATGAAAATCCAAAATTAATCACAATACAGATACATTAGCTTCGACAATGATTTGAACAAGGCACTACGAGCCGGCAGTCCGGTACGCTTACCACTGGTTAAGCAGTCCATATCTATATATATAATAAAGATGTTAATTGTACATCTGTTCTTATTACAGCCCGGAAGAGCATTAACACAATATTACAGGGTAATTAAATTACCATAAGTAGACGCATGAAACGTATAATTTTAACTCATAAAATGCATATAAATAATGCGGTATAAATTTGATGTGTAGGTTAAAAAAATAATAACTTTTTATTACTGGACAGCAAATTGTAATTTTATTTATTCTGTGTTGCATACAAATGTGCACAGCTCAGCTGACAAAAATTTTAGCCCTGTGAAGCTGTCCTCTGGCATCCGTCATCGATCAATAATTAGAACAAAAGTGTGTGGTCACCCCGGGCAACTTCGATAGAATGATTGCCTCCTAGACGATATATGGCCACAGCGACAAATTTCGAATATTTTCAAAAATGATCGACTGTTTAGGCGATATTGAGAGCCACTAATGTACCCATAAACGTAGCCACTACACTACGTTCTAACCTACCTGTATGTATGTAACGCTCTTACGAACAGAATGGAGATTAAAACGCAGTGTTAGATACACAGCGACAGTCACAAGACAACCAAACCCGAAAGCTAAATTACCTAAAGGAGGCCAACTTTGTAACGCCGCCTTGATCTACGAATTAATTAATTAAAATGCACAAGTTATGTTTTATTATTTGAGAACTTGACGAAACGAGCGAAACCTTCATCCGATGGTAAGTGCAACGTCTGCGCATAACAAATGCTGGGTCACCCAGAACATTTCTATGTGACACCACACTGTGCCCGTCACCCTGAGATATCAGTTCTTAAGTCTCATATGCCGAGTCATTACGCAAGCTCTCAGTGCCCTTCAAACCGAATTTCAATGTTTGCATACTACTGCTTCACGGCATAATAACTGGCCCTGGGGTGGTAGCTAAATTTACGGATTTCTGCATAGGAATCCTACCACCTATAACTACAAAATAAGTTAACAACCATGAGTCGAAAATCTACAGAACATCGTAACTCTCCCAAAAGCTGAAGCAGCACCAATTTAACGAATTTATTCCCGAGTCAAGATGTAAAGGCCCTAAGATGTAAAGTGCTTCCAAGATATTTGAATTTGTCAACCTGTTTGAAGCTACGCTCACTTAACTGCAAATTAAGTAGTGCATGGTTATAACCATGTGGTGGCGGCTTACGAGAATCTACCACCCCATCTCATCCTGTGGGTGTCGTAAAAGTCGACAGAGGGAAAATAAAAACCATAAGATGGTCAGCAGCATCGTGCTGGTACATCTGAATAAAAAAACTGCGGTTGCCAATCTGTCTGCCAAGCATGGCAAATATGGCAAAGTCCCCCCAAAATGAGAGCTGCAAACTTATGTGGCAATCAATGGGGGAGGCCTATGTTCAGCAGTGGACTAGTGATAGGCTGAAATGATGATGATGTTTATGATGGTGAAAAGTACCCGTTGCACTACATTTAGTTTCGGTGACGCTAATTTTCAGACCAAATCTTCGACACGATTTGTCTATCTTAACCATCAGCTACTGCAAGTTATTTGGACAAGCCTAGTCACAAAACAAAAATGTCGTAGCCTAAATCAGCAGCATTTACAACAAATTTTAAAACAACTAACAAATAGTAAGAAATAAAAAGGCGCTAAAAAAATTTCACGGGATTTAGTGTCTTTGTGATTGGCGCCAACCCTATAGGAAATCAAGAGAGATCAGCGAACGACGCGTCTCACGGTCCTCCTTGACCATGTCGGTCCAACGAGAGCGAAACTGGCGGCCCGGGCGCCGAGTCTTCATGTAACACTAACTGTCTTTTACACACTGCGTTACGTTGCATTGTGGGGTAGGTTTATACGATTGAGTTTGTTAGGAACGACATACAAAGCGTATGATGAATTAGACGAGGTCCCTTACCGATTAAGATTTGATATTAGAGCGGCAGTGGCAAGAAAATTGACCACTACTACAGGACTAGAAATGTAGCACTACCATGGTAAGGGTCGATTTAGAAAATATCCCCAAAATCCCATGTTTACATGTTACGAACTTACCAAATTGAAACTGCCAGACTGAAACCTCTTAAACGAACGATGGGCAAGTGTTTACGGTGTTAGGCGTCAGGTACTTATAGCCGATCCGCCTGCATATGATTATGGCAAATCATACCTTCTTGGGAGAGAGAGGCTTAGTCCAGCAGTGGCAGGAGTTAAAGGTTGATGATAATGTTTAAAAGCCGATAGGTGTCCGTCAGAGTAAATTAGTACTTACCTCTTTCCTACCGAGCGGATGTCTTACAGCGATTCGTTGAAAATAATACCATAAAATGCAATGCTGTCGCTATACTGCACGAGGGATGGCAATTTTGACATTGAAAAAGGGTAGTAAGTTTCATGAGTTATACTAAAATGGCGGTGACGTGGTTCGCCCGTCACGTCTCGTTTCTTGCAAGGGCGTAAGGTGGACCGCGGGTGTGGTCTCTGCCTACCCTTTTATGGGAAATAGGCGTGACTGTATACTATTATTTATTAATTGCATTAAATAAACGTACTAACGAATGCAGTAACTCTACAAAGTGCCTGCGCGTCGTGAACAGTCAGTTCAGTCGCCTTCACCTAACTGGGCGAACCGCTGAACCATTACACAATCTACTCCGTAAATGGATGGCACACGGACAGACACGCGGACGAGCGCTACGATTAGGTGAGCTTAATTTATGTACACAGTTATGTTTAAATATTGACAGGCAGCATACTTCAAGTGGTCGTAAATAATTGTTAATTCACCGATAAATACTTAAGGCGTTTACACACTGACGTCCTGTATCAACAAATTAATGCAGTATGAACCATAATCACTTCACAGTAAGAGTTACATATTAAGAATTGAATTTGACTAGTACAGATTAAATTAGTAGAATTTTGTTTCAAAGAAGATTATTTACATCATATTTATTAAACATTTTTTTTAACTAAGGGAAGCAGTAGTGTGCAAGCATTACTGTGTTTCGGTTTGAAGGGCACTGTGAGCTAGCGTAATAACTGGGCATTTGAGACATAAAAACTGATGTCTCAGGGTGACGGGCGCAGTGTAGTGTCACACAGAAATATTCTGAGTGACACAGCATTTGTTGTGGGCGGACGTTGCACTTACCATCAGGTGATGGTCATCCTTGTCAATCACAATAAAATGATAAGCACCGGTATCTACTACGCTGATTAAGATAATTTTATCATTTACAGACTTTCATTGTTTTTACTGTAACTTATTCCATATACGTCATTAAATTTTTCGTGCTTTGCAGGTAGTAGCGGGGCGGCAATTTTCCGTAAGCAGCCAGGGTATCAAATCCGCCCGTTGAACGTCACCAATAGTGTCATGTGTAGTATATACGACTTGTGTGTCAGTAAAAGACATTGTTTTGTGTCACTATATCATTTAATTAAATTTATTTATTTATTTTATTTATTTACAATTCATTGTTTACCCTAAAAGGAAGCAATGGGCGGACTTAATGCCAGTTGGCATTCTCTGCCAGTCAACAAAGGGCGTAGTGAAACATTGTGGCAGGTCTAAAATCCAAAGAACATTAAAAGCTATAAATAAATATAAAATACAATTGCAAAAAATACTCGAAGTACGTATTAAATAATTACATAGCAATATATAATTATGATAAATATACAATGATACACAAATATGCACATATATATAAACTAACATACATACTAATACAGAAATACACGTAATGGTTCGATAAGAAATTTGTAAAAAGAATCCACAAACAATTTTATCTGCAAAATAATGCTCCCGTACTAACCTCTTAAAGCAAATCTTATTTCCATATGTCAACGGACAGGGAGTTCCAGAGCAGTGAAGCCTGAACGATAAATGCCAACGAATTTGGAGAAGTGTAGTGGAATTGCAATCTTATAATTGTAAGGGTAACGAAGATCTCTTTCATGAGCTAAAGAAATATATTGAAATTTGTCCTAAAGGTAAGGTTAAGTAGGAGAAGTTGAATCTTTTTTTTATTGGATAAAGTGATGGAACGAGCAAAACGTTCACCTGATGGTAAGTGCAACGTCTGCCCATAACAAATGCTGTGTCACCTAGAAAATTTCTGTGTGAAACCACACTGTGCCCATCACCCTGAGACATAAGTTCTTAAGTCTCATATGCCCAGTGCTCACAGTGGCCCTTCAAACCGAAACAGAGTAATGTTTGCATACTACTGCTTCACGGCAGAATAACTGGCACTGGGGTGATACCTACCTAGACGGATTCCTGCATCGGATGCATCATCATTTAAGATGGATTAGAGATTTAAGATAGTAACCTACCAATGTACCCGTACCATTTTACCCATTCGATTTATCTTTAGAAGTGAAATGTATTCGCTACTCTGCTATTTTTATTCATGCAGAAGAAAACACAGTATATTGTTAAGTTAATATTTTGAAAGGGAAATGACCCTAAGGTCGCCAGGGCATTGTGACCAATGCAAAAGGTTTCACTTTCGTCTCGTTCTCATTTAGGATGCCTGCTAGACGCCACGTGTGGTAAAAGTCACGAGGGCAATTAAGACGCTAATATATTATCTAATTATTTTCACTATGGTCGGAGAGACTATTTTGTTATTTAAATTCGTTATTCGATTTTTTATTTTTAATGTTACGTGTTTAATGTTATGTTAACATGACGATATATTACCGATGTTTTATAATATGTTAATAAAGTAATAGCTTGTATATCTAAGTGATATTTTATGTTCTACATACATTATGCTACATAACATCGTCTGAGATATTATGTAGCGATACGTCGAAACAAAGACGAGACACTGCGATGTTTGCTCAGCTTAATAAGCTTTAATAAGACAATACTAAGTTAGAGATAGAGCCAAACTGCAACGGGATGTTGAATAATTTTTTTTTGGTTGTAGCACATTAATTTGTCGAATAGACATAAATTGTCGAATAGTGTGAATGAATGTGTCATTGTCTCACAGAACGCCAGCTTACAGTTATGTGTCAATACAACCGACAAATTTTTCAACTGTCACGAAACCCTGGGTTTGTTGGACAGTTTTTTCTCAATATTTTAAATAATATCTTACTGTTCTTATCTTACTACTACAACGAGGCTGGAGAGTTTGGATGTTTGAACGCGATCATCTTCGGAAATACTTATCCGATTGGAATAATTATTTCTGCATTAGATAGCCCGTTTATTGAAGAAGATTCTTGGTTATAAAATTTATACGCTACGACCTAAAGGAGCCTTCGCTGAGGACCGAACATCATCGAGAAGGGCCGAACTGAGAATGCTCAGGTCATAGGGTACCATGCAGTATGGCGCAATCATGTGGTCAGCTTACTTTACGCGGGTAAAACTGCCGAGCACTGTTAAGTAATATAATACATATAGATATACAGAAACAGCTCGGCACATCTATTTTATCTTTAATATTTCATATTTTATAGTCTTTGCATAATAAAAATATATTGATATTTTGGATACGAAGACTGTGGCTCTTTCTGGGATTCTGCTGTAAGCGTACTGATTGTTGACGCCCGCGAAGATAGGAAGAAAACCATTGTAAGACCGGGGAGCGAATGTAAGATAGGAAACGAGGAAAAGAAGGATATGGTGGTTGACTGTGTTAAAAGCATTAGCTTTTATATATATCATACCCACGGTATTAAGTCTACCAGCACCACAACAGTCACTTTCTTATTTTGCATAGCTTTCTAGTGTCTTCAGCGAATGTGGCTCTTTCTGGAATTCTGCTGTACATACAATCCTTATTACAGAATCGGCTTCTGATAATCCTTTATTATGTAAATACTACATCAAAATCTTCTCGAGCAGTCTTAAGGTCGTTCGCACAATGTACAATGTCGAGTGAAAATCAGTGAAAGCAAACTCCGACTCGCTTCGGTTTTATTGGAAAACTAACCACTCATACAGTAAACAAATGCGTTTAGCTCGGAACTTGCTTTTCTGTAGGATTACCAAACGTTTATGTTTACGTGGACAAATAATGATAATTATTAATTATTAATCAATCTTAACACATACTAAGGGATAATCTAACAAGTTTTTAAATTTTAAGTTGCACTGAGCTGAGGTGGCCACAGCAGATTGGACAGTGCACTACTGAATATAGACCGCTTCCGCAGATTTTACGACAATTGTAAGATGGAAATGATTCATATTTCAACGCCATAACAAAAAATATGTCTCCCCTGCCTATTAACAGCTCACTGCTGAACATGGCTTCTCCGATTTTTTTTTAAGATTACTAACAATGCTACTATAATTACTAATATTCCTGTTAGCCACTCCATTCAAGCTTAATTGTCCTAACAATAGTCGAATGGCGGATTCGATCCTGTGACGTCGTGTTTCACCGTCCGTATCCTTAGCCACACGCCATTATAGCGCGGATATTGGCAGTACCAGATGGTTTCCATCCTTTAATCACATAGTATTGATCTCTAAAACTGTGCAGGGGCGATTTCAGTAGTATCGATTATCGAGATCGCGTCCTTGGGTTTTGGTCCTGGCCGTTAGTACTATTTAACGCGAGGCACGTGAGGCTACTTGAGGTTTAAAGCTACCCTTCTACCCCCTCTCAGCATCACGTGTATTTTTTTTACGCGCCTTAAGAGAATCTACCATGCCATCTCATCCCGTGGGTGTCGTAAAAGTCGACGGAGGGAAAATTAAAACCAGAAGATGGGCAGCAGTATCTTCCTGGAACATCAAAATAAATTAACTGCGGTTGCCAACCCGCCTGCCAAGCGAGGCAACTATGGCAAAATTTCCCCCCAAAACAAGAGCTACAAACTTTTGTAGCAATCTATGGGAGAGGCCTATATTCGGCAGTGGTGTAGTGATAGGCTGAAATGATGATGATGGTGATGACACTTCAATTCAATTCATTATTGTTTAAAAATATTTTAAACATCACAAGTTAAATCAGATTTTTTCGTTGCGCGAAAAAATACACGTGATTGTTATCCTCCCCCGTCGTGATTAGTTGTGATTTTTTTAGGAGACGATTTCCCCTGAGACGCTGCTGTCCGACACTGTTCTGTATATTGTTGAGATAGCGTAGTAGATTTCTTTGCGCCGCAAACACAAGCCTATCCCAAAAACCGTATTTTTTTTTGCCGAATACATGGAGCCGTGGCAGCTCAGAGGACTGACTCGCCTTTAATTTCATAGTAAGCGAGTAACCTGGGCTCGATCCCAACAATTTTAAGTGCTGATTTACCACGTGCTTAGCGGTGAAGGAAAACATCGTGAGGAAACCTGCATGTCCGAGGAATAGAAATGTTTCGAAGACATGTGAAGTCCGCCAACCCTCATTGGAGCAGCGTGGCAGATTCTTCCCAGCTCGAAAACCCTCTCACAAATTAGAGGAGGCCTGTGCTCAGCAGTGGGACATTTATAGGCTTGAAACTTTACTTTTTTTTACATGGACTTTCCTCGTTTTCCACATAACGCACGTTCTACTTGCGTGCGCGAGCGTGACTGCGTGACCGAATTGCACGTCACTGTCCTGCAACGTTGCGCCGCCGGGATGGCGCAACTAGCTTTGCTCCATTGGTTAGCTATTATGTGCCGATAATAGGAGAAAATATATGCTAAGTATGACGCCTGCAATGTATACCGGGTAGGTACAGTCCGGAAGTTAAGTCAATTTACTGCAAAACTTTTGCTATGAGTGCACTGTTTAGTTATATAAATAAAATATAATAATAGTCACGCCTTTTTCCCATACAGGGGTAGGCAGAGGCCACACACGTTGCCCACTTTTCGCCCTCGCGGGAATAGAGACGTAGCGGGTGGCGAACCACGTCGCCCGTCATTTTGGTACGAGTCAAAAAATTCCTACTCGCCATTGCGTTCCCACGAGCAGTATAGTGACAGCATTTCATATTATGGTGTCATTCTGCACGAATAAAGGCTGTCCGTACAATACCTTAGTCACCTCTTACGACACCTCGGTAGGGAAAAGGTAGGGTGCTGTCCTAATCTGCCGGACACCTATCGTCTTTATTTTATTTATTTTGATAAAAATGGATATATTATAGTAGAAAGTGAAGACGTGCAAACCGTTCACCTAATGGCAAGTGCGTCTCATAATCATCATCATTTCAGCCTGTCACTAGTCCACTGCTTTTGCCATAGTTGCCACGCTTGGCAGGCGGGTTGGCAACCGCAGGTTAATTATTCAGATGTTCCAGGAAGATGCTGCTGCCCATCTTCTGGTTTTAATTTGTCCCTCTGTCGACTTTTACGACACCCACTGGATGAGATGGCGTGGTAGATTCTCTTAAGCCGCTACCATACGGCGCTTAAGTCGCTACCACACGGTAAGTGCGTCTGCCTATAACAAATGCTGTGTCATCCAGAACATTTCTGTGTGGCCTCACATAGCGCTGGACACCCACTGCACACATCAGTCTTAAGCCTCATATGGCAAGTAATTACACAAGCTCTCATTGAAAAAAATTACTGTGTTAAGGGTAACACAGTAATTTTTTTAACATTTTTGAAGTGTTTTGGGATTTTTGAGAAATTGGGAATAAAGCTAGTTCCCTACACTACAAAAATAAACGCTTCTTTAGTAATTTCTTAGTGTTTCTATTATTTATGTTATTATTCGCCATGCTAGCTCAGGGCCTAGGCGCTCGCTTTCAATTTCATAGTACGCGAGTGACCTTAGTTCGATTCCCGGTGCTGCCGGACCACTAAAAATGTTAATTGCAATTTTAAGTGCTGATTTACCACGTGCTCGGCGGTGAAGTAAAACATCGTGAGGAAACCTGCATGTCTGAGAAATAAAAATATTTCAAAGACATGTGCAGTCCGCTAACCCGCATTGGAGCAGACTGGCGGAATCTTCCAAGCTCCAAAACCCTCTCAGAAATGAGAGGAGGCCTGTGGTCTGTACTGTGTATAGGCTGTTACTTTACTTTACTTTTTTTCTATTAGATACATACTATGAACTCTAATTATACCACTACGGTCTCTGTCCATCCGTCACAGCCTTCCAAAGTAAAGTAAGCATGTAGCGTAATCACTGGGCATATGAGACTTAAGAACTGATCTCTCAGGGTGACGACCGCAGTGTGGTGTCACACAGAAATGTTCTGGGTGACACAGCATCTGTTATGGGCAGACGTTGCACTTACCATCAGGTGAACGTTCTGCTCGTTCCGTCACTTTTATCAATTAAAAAAAAAGTAAAACGTTAGTAACTACACATTTCAGATTTTGTTTAATTAAAGTTTGCTATGATGCAAAATTTGAATAACTTAATTATGTTGTAGTAGTTATTTTGAAATTTGATTATGAAAACAAACCTTAGTTGCGTAAACGACATTGGAGGAAAGATTAAAGAATTCCGATATTTCACAGTCAAGCATCGTATTACTGAAAAAATTATGATAGGGTGCTCTACGCGGCGTACGTCCTCTACATTATAGTGCCGTATTAAAGCAAGCGAAGAGCACTACCGATGAAATACTTATGCGCCAACACCTGATGTGTGGTCAGATGCAGAATGCAGTGTCTGAAATATTTGGACTGTCGCAATGCGCCTGAAACTCAAACCAACCAATAATTTGTGTGTTATTATTAGGTGCTGATTCGCGACAAAAGATGGCGCTGTTATGTTGGAGCTCGTTGCTACGTCGGCTTTCGGTATTTTTGCTCGGCAGCTTTCTTGCAGGTGTAGAGTAGCTCATGTCACGAGTTTATATTGTAACATTATATTACTCTAGATCAGCGATTCCCAACCTGTGGTACGGGTACCCCTGGGGGTATCAGGGGCCGCATTTGGTACGTGAAAATTAAATTGGTAATGGCGGAAATACTGAGAAGTAAAAGTTAACTTATAAAAACATTATTGTAATTTATAACGTCTACAATATGTAGCTTAAAATGAACCTTATAATTAATAACTTACTAAGGTGCTCGACAAGTTCATAGTCGAACATGTCTAGTCACCTTATTTCAAGGTTAAGATTGACAATACACCTTACGAAAAACAAGACAAATTTTTAGGAGTAGGTATGGAGTTGTCTGGGAAGGGGTACTTATAAATGAAAAGTTTTATTAAAGGGTACGGAAACGAAAAAAGGTTGGGAAGCACTGCTCTAGATAGTGCGAATGTTGTTCGGCACAGTAGAATACTATTTCCTACCGATGTGCATAAGATGATGTGCGTAAGAGGCGTCTAAGGTATATAATATGCAATACTGTTATTATACTGCTCGTGGGAACGCAATGTAGGGAGTAAGATAATTTTGGACTCGTACCAAAATGGCGGCGACGTGTTTCGCCACCTGTCTCGTTTCCCGCGGGGCCGAAAAGTGGGCTTCAGGGTGTGGTCTCTGCCTACCCCTTATATGGAAAAAGCCGTGACTGTATGTATATACGTATGTATATTACTCTAACAAGTCTAATTAAAGATTTAACGAGTAAAACGCCTTTCATTTAACATCACTCATTCACACGGTACTCTTGCCAGGCCCCGACACCAACATAAATAATTGAATGCAAAAGTGATCCAGTTCATGATCATGTAAAAAAATGTGAAAATGGACGAGGTTTTACGAATCCGATACCATGGCTGATGTTGGTGGTAGGATTCCTATGCAGGAATCCGTCTAGGTAGGTACCACCCCAGGGCCAGTTATTCTAGCGTGAAGCAGTATTGTGCAAACACAATAAGTGTTTCGGCATGAAGGGCACTGTGAGCTAGCGTAATCACTGGGCTTATGAGACTTAAGAACTGATGTCTCAGGGTGACGGGCGCAGTGTGGTGCCACACAGAAATATTCTGCGTGACACAGCATTTGTTATGGGCAGACGTTGCACTTACCATCAGGTGAACTTTTATGAAATAAAAAAATAAACCAACTCTATCTCCAAAAACTAATTTAAACGTTTTTTTTTAACGTACGAATATTGACAACTGTGGTAGCTAGCATTACAATTGTCAGTGAAATTGTAATGGTCGGCGAGACTCGGCTCGAAATATTAATAACTAAGATGGCGTGAAATTGAAAAAAAGTTCCCCGCTCGAACACGACGTCCGTTGAGCAGTTTCACGAAAAAGCGAAAGTGATGTGACGTGAATCGACGCTGATTGATTCACAAGGGCTCTATAGTCGGGGAAACCAGAGGCGTAGTAAGATATATAAGCTATGATGAACATGTTTATCTTCACGTCAGATACTTTCTGTAGTGAGCAGAATTCTGTTGTTCATTCATTCATTTCTATATAGCCTATAACCAGTCCACTGCTGAACGTAGGCCTCCCTTATAGATCGCCACAAAAGTTTTTCTTAGGCTCTTATCTTTGGGGGGAATTTGGCAAAGTTGCCACGCTCGGCAGGCGGATTGGCAATCGCAGTGTATTTATTCAAATGTTCCAGGAAGATGCTGCTGCCAATCTCCCGGTTTTTATTTTCCCTCTGTCGACTCCCATAATCTATAGAAGTAATAATAATGTCCTAACTGTTTTACTACTGGTTAAAATTGGGTACGCATTTAACCAACGGGAAATCGAAATACATATATTACTGGTGGGGGGGGGACCATGGGGATACAAGGTCTATATCCCTTTGCCAATGAATGAGCGCATTAAACGCTTAAAATAAAACCGATCACGAAACCTACCAGAGTTACAAAATAGACCTGAAATCCGTCTACATTCCACCGCAGTGCTAGTTATTCTGCCGTGAAGCAGTAGTGTACAAACATTATTGTGTTTCGGTCTGAACAGCATTGCTAGCTAGTGTAATTACTGGGCATATAAGACCTACATACATACATATACATGAGATCACGACTGTATCCCATAAGGGGTAGTCAGAGACACTGGGCACTCCACGGCCAAACAGATGACTGCCACAATCCACGTTTTACCAAAACAATATAATGCACTTGGTGTGATAGGTGGTGAGTCCATCGCCACCATGCGCTGTTGGGTGCACAGTGCAGTTTAATCCCTTACTCGCCTTTTACGAGATCCATTGGATGAGATGGAGTGGTAGTATTCTATATATTTTTCTATATATATTTCGCCACCACACCTACGAGCTGAAGTATTAAAAAGGAATTTCAGTTAAGGTTTATTATTTTGTATGCATCACAGCTGTGTGACAATAAACACTTTTACTTTCTTACTGCCTACTTTTTTTTTAAAGTTTAGATTTGATACGGATTAACACCAGTGCTGCCAGTGCATGACGCAAGTTATCTTTGTTTCAATATTTTTTACTCTGTACACTGTTGTGTATTTAATTAATAATTGAAATATTTTCCGTGACTTCACTTTTATATTAATTCATAAAAAATAGGCACTTAGTTAAGAACTTTTTTGGAAGACTATTTGTTTAACTTTTAATTGTATGGCAACATTACAAGTACATTTTCTTTGTGACACACTGAAATCTTTATTTTCATTTTGTTTTTTCATTATTATTGGATAAACTGACGAAACGAGCAGAACGTTCACCTGGTAGTAAGTGCAACGCCTGCCCATAACAAATGCCGTGTCATCCAGAACACCTCTGTGTGGTACCACACTGCGTCGGTCGCCCACAGACATCAGTTCTTAAGTTTCGTATGTTCTTCAGACCGAAACACAGTACTGTTGGCACACTATTGCTTCACGGCAAAATAACTGATCTGGGTACCTGCCTAGACGGATTCCTGCATAGGAATCCTACCACCAGCAACTGCTATGGAATGTAAACAGTTATTTACAATTCTTTGTTTATTTTTATTAAATTAATTCATAATACTTTTATATTATTACAGATTGGGGCAAATTTTGTCCAAATCAAGTTAATGATTCTTACGTCATTAAATTTCACTGAATACGATTTAAAGGAATTATCGAAATATTTCTGATCGAGAACTTTTCGGTAGTAATTTAGTGAATGAAATAATAATGGAGAAATCCCAATCGGAAATAATGGGTAGAAATTTCACGCTCACTGACTTGCTAGCCGCTATTTAACTTTTAGACAAATAGTACGAAAATTTGCACAAATCTATCTCAGATTACAAGACTGACTGAGTAATCCATTTACATAAGGGCATGTTTAAAAACGACTTTCCCTTGTTCCGTATTAACCAATTAGTAGCAAATCTAATTGAATTTATATCCAACACTGCACACAGAGAAAATGGCGTTTTAATTAAAGGATAGAATGTATGCGATTTGCTTGCTATGTTAATTAATTGATTAATGTTACGTGATCTGCGACACTTAAAAAAGGAAAAGGAAGGCTAGTGCTGCGCGTTTTATGTTACATCGATAATAATTTACGATTATCTTAGTCAATCTATTAATTATCTTAGACATCAATGTAATAAAAATAGACGTCATAAACTTAACATCTCAACACTAACGTATCCTATATTTACGCGAACACTACACATTTAAATGAAACTAATTTTACGGATTTTATCGCGTTTAATTTTATTATTTATAACCCGACGTTTCGAGTGCTTTACAGTCACCCCGTGGACCACGGGGGGACTGTAAAGCACTCGAAACGTCGGGTTATAAATAATAAAATTAAACGCGATAAAATCCGTAAAATTAGTTTCATTTAAACTAACGTATCCTCTTATAAAATGTTTATTAAAACTTTGTAAAAGTAAGATTATTATTAAAAATTAATTAAATGCACTTTCGATTATGACGGTCAAATGAATGTCGTATTTGCATACCATTTATTCTAACCTGTATTGTTTCGCCCGCGTGGCCTAGTGGTCAGAGTACCTGACTTCTACGCCGCGGGTCCTGGATTTCGAATCCCAGCCGGAGCCAACATTTGTGCTAAAACGCAAATTGTTGGTTTTCGGGTCTGGTTGTGTTGTGATTGTCCCCGTGTTTCTGACACTGCATCCTAGCCTACCTCCGATGTTATCGCATTAGCGTTACATCGGGCGCGGGTAGTTTGGGACGAGTGAGTGCCTCTGTGTTTGCGCGTACACTTGTGGCACTATAAATTCTTCTGCGCAGTTGATGGCTCTCGACAGTATTCGGAAGTTGTCGCCGTGGTCGAAATCGACACATCATCATCATTGTTTCGCACGTGCGTTAGATTTTTTAAATAAACATGAGGCATGAAAAAATCAGAACAAAGTAATAATAGCAATGGAAGATGCACTGTTTACGTAAATTGTAACTGACTATGCTACTCGTACCATCAAGACTACATAGTTTTCACAGACTATATTTTTATTTTTATTTATTTATGGAAACAGTCGTAAACTATTTTCCAGTGTCAAGTAACCTATTATCCAAGTATAAAATCTTCAAACAGCGACTTCTAAAATTCGATCGACAGTAAAATGATAGTTGTTTTTACTGAAGATCTGCTGGACTAATGGAGACAAAACGAAAAGTACAATTTTGGTCTTGAATTGAATTTTCCCTTCACTGTACACTTTCACGAGCACTTGCTGCATAATAAACTATCTACATTAAACATCAAAACTCAATATATATCCAGAAATTACAAAATTCAATAAAAAAACTACCGCCACTTTTCGAGTTGGCGCCAAAAGTCACAGACTATATTATTATCTCCTTGATCTTTAAATAGTGATTGAGCGGTATGCGGCTAAGGTTTACGATTATTATGTTAATCGATAATCTATCGATTACCTCTGTTACGGCCGGTACGGTATTGTAGATTATAACAAGGTCACTCGGTCGTGACTAGAATCGATTCGGCACGCGTCTTAGAATTCTATTAAGCATCGATTACGTCTCGATGGACAGTTTCGAAACAGCCGCGCGTGGGCGGACCACACAATCGTTTTGTTAGTTACTTTTACAATGGCCGTTATTAATATGCTATTATGTATAATAATTATAAGAAATGTACCCACAGAGCTTAATATTGCATAATGTTTTATTTAATATTTTAATTAGATGTCACTAACATGGAAATAAAATCAATCACAATATTAATATATAAAAATAGTTATATTTGGGCGTTTCCTCGGCTATTTTGTGTAAAATGTCACTAGCCGCATACAGAACCCTTTTTGAAGGGTCAAGTGCCAAGAGGCTTGACCTATTTCTTTCTTTAATACTAAATTCTTACTAAATACTTACTGGTGGCAGGATTCCTATGCAAGAATCCGTCTAGGTAGGTACCACCCCAGGGTCAGTTATTCCGCCGAGAAGCAGTAGTGTGCAAACATTACTGTGTTTCGGTTTGAAGGGCACTGTGAGCTAGCGTAATCACTGGGCATTTGAGACTTAAGAACTGATGTCTCAGGGTGACGGGCGCAGTGTGGTGTCCCACAGAAATATTCTGGGTGACACAGCGTTTGTTGTGGCTTTTTCGTCACTTGATACTGAATAAAAATAATTAATATAAAATTAAATCATATAAAAATAAATAATAGTAAATATTTAATTGACAAATATGAGAAGAATGATTATCATTTCGATGATATCTTAAAAAGCACCCCACGCTTTTTTTTCAATAAAACATTTTTTTCTTATTTACACTATTATTCATTTATATTTATAAGAATTTTTTACACTATTCTTAATTCAAATTTATTGTCTATATTTTAGTTTGGTTTTCTATATGAAGCGTGTTTATTAGTTTTTTCAAACAATTATTTATTTTTAGTTTTTTTAATCTATTATTTATTTTGTTACAAACTCGTTTAAGACGATGGCCTCTATAACAGGTAATAGTGAAGCTAATATAAAGCGTGTAAAAAAAATCAGAAATCGTTATCAGCCTTTCAATAGTCAACCGCAGATAATAGATCTCTATGAAGGGCAGAGGATTTTTCGTGTGGTAATTACGGTTTTTTAGAACTACATGGTCACTGTTAGCCTGAGGGCTTTTACAGCTTCGCCGGAGCGCTCAGGGCGTTCAGCCGTACCCTTGTTTTGTGAGTAACGAACATAAGTGTTCCCTAGAGGAAACCTCGGCTTGGGCCGTTACCCCGCAAAAAACTGCAGCGACGCTTCTACTCATTATATTAATAGTCGGGGAGGTGCTAACGGTAAATCCGGCGTTATTTTATGTATGTGGTTGGCAATTTGCGAGCGCAGTATTTGCCGCTCACCTCGCACGTTGGACACTGCTGCCTATCGCCGGTGTTTGTATTTTTATAGATGGTTATTTTGCCACCCATTGGATGTCATGAGATTTTTCAGGCACTTTGCTTAATTGATTTTTACGACAACAAAAAGTAAATTTTCAGCCTATAAAGTCCCACTGCTGAGCACAGGCCTCCTTTCATTTCTGAGGGTCTTGGAGGTAGGAAGAATCCGCCACGCTGCTCCAATGCGGGTTGGCGGACTGCACATGTCTTCGAAATATTTTTTTTATTTCTCAGACATGAAGGTTTCCTCGCGATGTTTTCCTTCACCGCCGAGCGCGTGGTAAATCAGCACTTAAAATTGCAATTAACAATTTTAGATACATACCTAATTAGATACTTTACAGAGTAATATTAGGCAATTTAATTTTTTGCTCGTAACAAGAATAAGTTTATACAAATATACTGTTTAATTTGGTATCCTACTTAAATCAACATCATCATAGTTAATAGAATCAGGCGTTACTTTGCGGAAATCTATTATAATGAAGGAAGGTAAGTTACTTTGCTAAGATCCGCATGCAAAATAGAAAAATGGTGTATATTACCTTAGTTTTTATTTCTAGACTCTACGACAGACGGCCGCCGTCTGTCGTAGAGTCTATGACGCTTGATAATGCCTCGTTTTGGGGCGAAACACGTGTCGTGTTCTCGACTTCAGTGGTGTATATTATCTAGTGGTAGTATTGTAGTGGTTGGTGGAGGGTACCTGGTGGCGGTTCCTGGTGGCGGTGTTAGTTTGCTTGTGCACGCTACTGAGGGAGGGCGGGCGGTGCTCATCAAAAAACTAGGTAATATACACCATTTTTATATTTTTTTATATTTTGCACGCGGATCTTAGCAAAGTAACTTACCTTCCTTCATCAACATCATCATCATTTGAGCCTATCACTAGAACACTGCTGAACATAGGCCTCTCCCAAAGATTGCACCAAAAGTTTGTAGCTCTCATTTTGAGGGATTTTGCCATAGTTGCCACGCTTGGCAGGCGGGTTAGATGCTGCTTACATGTTATTGTACATCTTCTTGTTTTTTCCCTCTGTCGACTTTTACGACACCCACGGGATGAGATGGGGTGGTAGATTTTCATAAGTACACTCAAATGCTACGAAAGAAATGCTAAAAAATAAACCAAAAAACTTCTGTAAGCTCTTAATCTACCATGTGCGAGATAGTGAGACTCCAGTCCCTGACCGAAGTCAGGACGCTACTGTCCCTTACTTGATATACCATAATCGTGATAAAATCCTATTAAAGATATTTCTAAAGCAAACATTAGTTTCTCGAATGGCAACCTCGCACCGGCAAACGTAGGACTACCCCCGCTCACTTGATGGAGCGACGAGCTGCACGGTTTTGCGTGAAGTCGATGGACGCAGGTAGCTCAGGAGCGTGTTTTGTGCTAATCTATGGGGGAGGCATATGTTCAACAGTGGACTGAGATAGGCTGGAATTAATGAATGAATAAAACATTAGATACTGATACTTGGACATTGAAAAAATGACAAATATAATAGCATATCTTGGATTTCTCAGGTTGATAAAATTCGTAATGTAGAAAACTACCGGAGACCAAAAGTCACCAACGGAACTTTACTAGTAGACAGAAATGGCAAATTCGACGCAGAAATGACAACCGTGGAAGTAGGCGAGATCCCGTTTATTTCATTGAAATGCGATTCGGTCTCTGACTAGATGGGGGGACGATCTGTCGTATGTGGCTGGCAGCTACTGCAAGCATAAAATCTAAGATGGCGATCTTAGATTTTATACTCCCAGTAGGATCGCTTTTAAGACAAGATTACATAGATAAGAAGTCAAAGAATTCTTTTGAAGTAACGCATGCATCTCAAAAATAGTTGTAGTGGTGGGATAGGTCAGTATCTAGTGCAGTCTCAATTAGTTGAAGAGGGAATAAAATATTAAAACATTTAACATATATTTTATTGAATTACAAGCCACGCATTGATATGTCTGTACGTAGCGGCCGACCGGCGCGTGTGACAGACACTATTTCTGATAAAACGCGGGACAGTTAAAGTCACGTTGTCGCGTCTCGCGTAATTATTATCAAAAGATAATACAAAACGCTCTTCAGCGTAAGCTTCAAGTAAATCTTGAATTTGAACTCGTTAGAATTACGAGAATATGGTATTTTTTATAGCTGCTCAGGGGATCTGTTTAAAGAAGATTCTGAAGATTCACTCACGTATTGACTCTTAGATTGAGCTCTGGAGAAAAGTAAATAAATTAAATTATGAAGGAGCTGCTAAAATAATTTAATGACTGAACTCAATCTTTTTGCGATAGCCAGTCCTTTTAGCATAGGGATAATCTGTAGAAATAAAAAAAAATGTGTTTTACCTATCCATCTGAACTTGGAGCGTGAAACCATTTAAGCTATAGAAATGTTTCTTTTACATACATACATAAGATCACGACTGTATCCCATAAGGGGTAGTCAGAGACTGGCAGATGTCTGCCACAATCCACGTTTCACCAAAACAATATAATGCACTTGGTGCGATAGGTGGTGAGCCCTTCGCCACCATGCGCTGTTGGGTGCACAGTGCAGTTTAATTCCTTACTCGCCTTTTACGAGATCCATTGGATGAGATGGAGTGGTAGTATTCTTTTAGATAAGGATTTTTAACGTACAGTCCTAATTTAGTATTTATTTCAGCGTAATGACTCTGTAGATTATTACAAAAGTACACTAAGACACTCATCGGCACAGGTGGAATAGAATTCGGCACAGTTGTAAAGGGATGTTCCCTAAGCAGAAACGATTTTTTATCAGGGCAAGATTTTGTCACATAATAAATTTCTAACTCATAACGAGGCTCTAATAGTTCGAACAAAATTTCACAAAGTTAGCAGTCATTAGGACATTCTTGTATTATAATTATAATGTATAAGCGGCATACCGGTTACATTCTTTTCAATTAGTGACGTTCTATTTACGATCCTATCGATAAAATAATGTTTGCGATTAATTACCGCCACATTCATATTGTTACATTAACTTTTTTTTCACACTAATATTGCTTCTTTAAAAAAAAAACGATGCTGTCCACTTAAAAAAACGAACAAACACCCAGACCCCGAAACAATATCTTTAGGTCATACTAATATCTATCCTGTGAAGGAATCGAACCCCCGACCCATAGCATAGAAATCGCCCGCCAATAGCTTAGCCGCTTACCAAATCCAAATGCTACTTTATCAAATACTGTAAGCGAAAACATTGGGAATGATGATTAAACCTATACGTAACTAGAAGCATATATATATCATAAGCACTGGGTCACTTGATCCGGTATAAAACAATCCACGACCCATTGTTCCTCGGTAATGCCGTCCTCGGCTTTCGACCTACGGACGGACGGACGTGCCTTAACCGCCAAAATACTCGAACGTGTTTGGGTTATGTTTATGGATTAGTAAACATCGTATATGAAATTTAAAGAGTTGTGTATCAGATCTTTAGAAAAGAACAGAATAGAATAAAACATTTTTTTATTCGTAGCTGCAAAAACTATTAACAATTAAAAGTACAAACAGAAGCACCCTAACCTAAAAACTTCATAACAGGCGAAAATAGAAAAAAAAGTATGGAGAAATATATTTATATATGTATGCATATGGGCATACACACACGCATCCACACATACACGCCCATATATGAGATGTAGCTAAAAGTATCACAAAGTTTAGAAGGCCACTGGATTGCAGCAACGAAAAACAAACCGACTCAGCATATTGCTGCAGCAACAATGTTACTGCAGCGCTGAAGTCTGTCTGTAAAAATATAAGATAAGTTAAAATCAGAAAGAGACTATCAAAACAGTGCAAGCGATTACTGAACATAATATATGTATATTTGTTATAATTACTTAAAATAAGAACTATTTTTAAATATTTACTTAACATAAGACAGCAAATCAAAAAGAAGATAACTAATAATAATATTATTATTATGAAATATGACGTCAAAGTGACATTCGTTGTCTGTACTCTACTCAGTTCTTAATACCTGGTGTGTTATAATCTATAATTCTAAACGTCACATAGACGCGTCATCAATTTCTCTAACAACTAGAACGGCAACCACTAATTGATTACTCATGCAAAACAGGACTACTTTAGCAAAAGAATTTTTTTTTTTTTCATAAAAGTGGTGGAACGAGCAAAACGTTCTCCTGATGGTAAGTGTGACGTCTGCCCATAACAAATGCTGTGTCACCCAGAAACTGTGTACTGTGTGACACCACACTGCGCCCGTCACCCTGAGACATCAGTTCTTAAGTCTCATATGCCCAGTGATTACGCTAGCTCTCAGTGCCCTTCAAACCGAAACACAGTAATGTTTGCACACTACCGCTTCACGGCAGAACAACTGGCCCTGGGGTACCTACCTGGTACCTACCTAGACGGATTTTTGCATAGGAATCCTACCACCAGTGAGATGTTCTTCATAAAGAATTTTGAAGTAAAACTTAAAACCAATTTTACGAAAGGGAAAACTGGAGAGTTTGAACTTGCTTATCTCAGCAAACACTAAACCGATTTCAAAAATATTTGTATTACATAGCCAGTTCATTAAGAAAAGTTCTAGGCTTAAAAAAAACTTCGGCCTTAAGTAGCCCCAAGTTAAGAACCTGACATCACCGAGAAGGGCTGAACAGTTTTTAAAAAATCCTCACGTCAGCGAGGTACAACGCCGTACGGCGCAATTATGTGGTCGGCTTTTCAGCGGAAAAAACAGAGGCTAGTTGGAAATAAAATTGTCAAATGAAAACGGTTTTTCGTACTAAAATTGATGTCACTACATGATGATGATGATGATGCCCTCCCGGCTTATTGAACCCCGACAACGGCGACAACTTCCGATTACTATCGAAAGCTATGAAATGAAGAATAACGAATATGAGAGTGTCCTCTTTTTTGTAAATCCTTTTTTATCTCAGTCAAAAATACATAACAATTAAATTTACAAAGAATAGTCTGAACGGAGACTAAAGTACGCTCCATGTTTAAAACCTTAGACAAGATTAATTCAATATATATAAGTAAATTGTAAGCTCGAGCAGACCAGCCTCCACCAACAGCACCTGTTCAAAAGTATGACGCATGTGGCAGCCGTCGCACTACTCAACCATTTCAAAAGTGGACGACCAGCCACACGACGCCGCCGCAAGCAGAGATGTTAAAGCGGGCATGACATACTCAAGCTACCAAGCAAATCATTACTTAAATTATTGTCTTTTACTTTACATAGTGCACATAGTACATTTTCCACAAGACTATCAAATGCGTAGGCGACCGATCCACTTATTCGTCCTAACTTGCTTGCACTGATGTAACAAAATACAACACAATCAGACCTGATAACCAACATTTTTTGTTTATGTACAAAAGGTTTGCTCTGGCTGGACTTCGAACCCGGTACCGTAGTTAGGCCACGCGGTCGTTATCCACAAAGGACGTATAAGTGTCTAAAGTTTTAGCACAAAAACAGAGGCACTCACTCGTTGTCACCTTCCCAATTCCGTCGTAAAGATAACAAAACACCCAGATTCGAAAATCAATAATTTGAGTATTTCGTAAAAAAATTCGCTACTGGCTGTTACTAAGCGCTACTGGGCGCTACTAGCCGCTACAAGCTGTGCGTACCGGGTGAAACTAATGTAGTGCGAAAGCGCAATGACCGGGTGATGTTAATAATAAAAATATGGATTTATTAAGCGTTCGGACGTCACAATGAATGCTACCATTATTCTGTTTCTGAAACAAAGACCCGAGGTTTCAAATAACATACGTTCTCGAATTTATTACCAACGCAAGTACCAACCCTCACGTTTAATAACACAAAGAGAACCTTTCAAATTTTATATTGTTTTGCTATGTACGAGTATGTATGTTAGCAAGAGAACGTTCATGAATATAAATGAAATAATATTAATTATCTTTAAGAGTACAATAATTTAACTAAATTTATATTTCCTTGAAAATATACTAATATTCTCCATAGAGAGTATTATTTAGAGGCAAACTGATGTTTTAAATACACTTCTTATTTTGTTTATATATGTATTATTTGTGTATTATATTTATTATTTCTATTTATGTATTTATTTATGTTATTTTTGTGTATATATGTATTGGTTATTTATTTTATTATATAATTATTATCTAATAGTATTTAATTATTATCTAGTAGTACCGTGTGGTGGCGGCTCGTTAAAAGAATACTACCACTCCACTACATCTCATCCAATGGATGTCGTAAAAGGCGAGTAAAGAATTAAAATGCACTGTGCACCCAACAGCGCATGGTGGCGATGGGCTCACCACCTATCACGCCAAGTGCATTATATTGTTTTGGTGAAACGTGGATTGTGGCAGTCATCTGTTTTTGCAGTGAGTGCCCAGTCTCTGACTACCCCTTATGGGATACAGTCGTAATCTTATGTATATGTATGTAATATTATTTATATTTTCACACCATACTCCACATTTTCTACATATTTGCACCTGCCATCATTTTTCTAGTCTCCCAGGGTTGACGGGCAGAGAATGCCTATAGGCATTAAGTCCGCCCATTGTACTCCTTATATTAAGGTGTTTCAATAAAGATTAAATAAATAAATAAAAAAAAATTATAAATGTGAAAGTAACTCTCTCTGTCCCTCTGTCAACCGTTCAGCCGATCATAACGAAATTCCACACAGAGATAGCTTGCATCCTGTAGGCAAACATAGGATTTACTCCGGAAAATCCTAGAGTCCAAGCGGTTATAAAAAACCTAAATCCACGGACGGACGTAGTCGCGGGCTACAGCTAGTTATATACCGATATCTCACAGTACAGATTTTTTAACATAAAATTTTCTTCCGCCGCAGTGTATGCTGAGTTGTCAACTTCGTTTACCAGGAATATGGCATCCAATTTCCATACATTTTATTATAGGTATTAGTTGGGTATATAAGTTTAATTGTTTTTTATATTTTTGTACTTGTTTTGTGTACGTCCGTTTCTATTTTAGTTAGCTCATTTCTTGGGGTTGTTTGCTCGAATGTTTGGCTACAATTACTAAACTAGTTTGTTCTGCGAGTTTCTAGTGTTACATAAAACACATTTGTAAAATGAGGGCGAAGCCAGAGTCCGTGAAAAAAGATTGAGTAAGCCTTTAAATGTATTTGTTATCCAAAGCGAATTTATCTTTAGAATATATCAGCATAGGAAATTTCATGGCTTCATACAGGAGGCGGAATAACCGTCTCGAAAAGTACCAGACCGAATTTACACAGACCGGAGACGGTCAGTAGCGTCTAAGGTGGGAAGTATTATGGTACTGCAACCGCAAATCTGCCTGCCGAGCGTGGCGATTGCAATTGCAAATTGTCCCAACCTGTAAGAGGCACCAGCAGTGGACTTTTAAGCAGATATGACAAAGGCAAAGAAGGTACTAGAGTAATATACATACGTTATATTCTTAAAATGTTAATGTCATTTCTCGAAAAAATGCGCGTCATCTTTAACGATGACGCACTTCTTAGGCTCAACGTTCACCTGATGGTAAGTGCAACGTCTGCACATAAAAAATATTGTGTTACCCAGAACATTTCCGTGTGTCACCGCATTACGTTCGTCCCCCTGAGACATCAGTTTTTTAGTCTCATATACCTATAATTTGCACTTCCGACCGATACAGTAATGTTTGCAAACTACTGCTTGACAGCAGAATAACTGGCCCTGCGGTGGTACCAGCCTAGACGGATTCCTGCATAGGAATCTTAACACCATTAAAAAACTATTTATCCTATATTTCCAAAAATAATTTTAAAAAAAACGAGTAACTATTTACACCAACCTTCATAAAACACGATCTTAATAATGTAGTATTACCACAAAAGCCACTGTTTCAGTAAAACAAGTACAAGTTCAAGCAAAAACAGTCAAGGTTGTCACCGACACAGTTACATAAAAAGCCGTGAAATACAACCGTGATGCTGTTTGCGGGAAAACGCGATATCTCGCTGAGAGCGCGACTGGAACTGATAAAGTCTCTTATCTCGGGAAAATAGGTTTTCTTCCGACGTAGGTTAAGCGAAGCGTTTCCTTATCGAGATTGCGTCGAGATATTGTCCGTATGTGCGTCAGCATACAGCTACGCTTTCTCTGCGAAGACTATTAGTTTTATTCAAATACTACACAATTTTGCCGTGTGGTGACGTCCTAAGAATCTACCACCCCATCTCATCCCGCGGGTGTCGTAAAAGTCGACAGAGGGAAAATGAAAACCAGGAGAGGGGCAGCAGCATCTTCCTGTAATATCTCGATAAATAAACTGCGGTTGCCAACCCGCCTGCCTAGTGTGGCAACTACGGCAAAACCCCCCCTCAAAATGTGTACTACAAACTTTTGTGGTAATCTATGGGGGAGGCCTATGGTCAGGTGTGGACTAGTGACAGGCTGAAATAATGATGATGATGATAACTACACAATTAATGTTACTATAAGTACCGTTTTAATTTTTCGCGTTGAATTTATTTATTTTTTCCTGACATTGCTAGCGCTTTGCAGCACCAATGCACATTATTACAACGTAGTATTTCGTATATACACTAATGAAAATAAATATTTGCGCACTCTGTGATGAGTCAAATATAGCAAGATAAATACTAAACTAACATCTTTTCTTTTCTATTTTGTAAATAAGGGGTTATTATTGTTTATATAGGGTCATAGCCCTAAGGATTAACAAGCTGAAGTGGCAATGGGTCGGCCTTATAGCTCGTAGAACCGATAACCGTTAGGGGAAGAAAGGTTCTCGAGTGGCACCCTCGTACCACCCACTAGATGGAGCTGACGACCTGCACGGTTTTGCAGCAAAGTTGATGGATGCAGGTGGCTCAGTAACGTGTTTTGTAGTAATCTATGGGGGAGGTCTACTGTTAAACAGTGGACTGTGATAGGCTGAAATGGACCCCTTTCAAAGGATTTTTTTTTTCAAAATTGGTCCACTATTGACGAATATATGCTATGAACAAACATAACGAAAAATACATACAGACGAACATATAACCGCCTCCTTTTTTGAGTCCGGTTAAAAACTCAAGTCGCGGTCGAGTTCGTCAGCAATTTTACAGCAATGTTATTTACATGCATGCAAAATAGTTACTTCACGGGTCTTCAATATTTGATGAAAATGTGCTAACGGATTTTGACTAGGATGACATTTTCCTGTTTCTGGGTATCTTATTAAAAAACATAAGCGCAATGTGTTAATTCGTAGGTGTGTAGGTTTTCTAGAAGTTACTTGAATATTTTGCAGACTTTTGCTTCTAGATTGAATTAAATTTGATCATGACATCAGATCTAAAGTAAATCTAAAATAAAAATTTATATTTATGCTTCATAATATGCGGAAGATCATCATCAGATCAATTAGTATAAACTAACAATAGAAACGGACTAGGCATGGACCCCTGTGAAACACCCATTTGGGACATTTGATCCTGAAGACACTGTTCCATTTATGGTAACAGTGTTCGTTTTTTTTTTCTCGACAACAAAGACAATATGATGAGTCGAGACAAAATTGACTCCTGGATAGGTATGCGTATTAATGTTTCGTACACAGTACACCTAAAAGCTTTTGGAAGATTAAAAGGCGAATGTTTTTTGTAGTGAAAACTCTTGCAGAATGCAAAATGCGTATAATTCGATTTTTTTAATGGACATAAGTAATGAGAGGAATTTTTTTTAAAGCCCCACTGTCAAGGTAAGAAAAGGATTTTTCCTGTGTCGTGGGTGTATTTTACATGCATATACATATTTCTGATGCACAACACAACCAGACCTGAAACCAACAATTTGTAAAAGTTAAAAAAAAGTAAAGTTTCAGCCCATAAATGTCCCACTGCTGAGCACAGGCCTCTCATTTCTAAGAGGGTTTTGGAGCTGGGAATAGTCAGCCACGCTGCTCCAATGCGGGTTGGCGGACTTCACATGTCTTAGAAATATTTTTTATTCCTCAGACATGCAGGTTTCCTCACGATGTTTTCCTTCGCCGCCGAGCACGTGGTAAATCAACACTTAAAATTGCAATTAACGATTTTAGTGGTGCCGGCACCGGGAATCGAACCCAGGTCACTCGCGTACTATGAAATTTAAAGCGAGCGCCTAGCCCCTGAGCTACCACGGCTCAACAATTTGTGCTTTTGCATAAATGTCGGCCTCGAATGGGATTCAAACTTAGGAGCCCGCGGCGTGAAAGTCAGGTTATGCGTTTACCATCAAACGATCACGTTATCGTTTTGATGGAAAGAGCCACGACTACCCATAACAGCGATCTTATTACAGAGCTCTGAGCTGGAAAACAATTTTGTAGTTCAACAAGTAGTTGATCTTTCATTTGGTATAGAGAGTAGTATCCCATGTAACATAAATTTTAGTTTTAAGAAACGTCATCAATTTAAATTAAGAACTTTGCCTTATCGAAATGTAATTTGAGTTACACGATAAGCGTGCAAAAATTAAAATTCACTGAATAATGAAAACACGTGTTAGTAATGTGGAAATTTAGATGTGGGAATTTAGATACGTGACAAACAAATGTAATATATTTTTTTAGGCAAAGAAATTATTTTACCATTATTTGTACCATTACTTACGTATATGTTTGTATAATACTTACATAAATAAGCTTTCTTAAGAATTCATTTAAAAAAGGCATTACGAGATACTCTACGAAATGTCTTATACTATATACATGTATTTATAAAACAGTTTATTACAAAATTATTAAAATGTTAGAGTGTTTAGGTTCTCACGTTAAAGGGATGACTTAATTTTAAGCAAAAACAAAATTACCTGTATGAAAATAAAACGCACCACACAACTATTATGATAATTATTTTTGTTAGGTTAAAATGGTCCGAACCAAAATATTACTTTGAAAGGAAGCTATTTATTTACCTTTTTCCTTTATGTATTAACACAGACGAAAAATAGAAACACATCCTATAATAATTACATGTACTCGAACAACTTTAGCTATAAATAATCTATATTCTTTACAAATATTACCTTATCTCTGAACATGTAGTTTTTATCCTTAATTCTACACATAGACAGTTTGTATCTAAATTTCACTAACCACATAAAGGCTTTTAAGGCAATTTGTTAACATATTCGTTGCGATACAATCGCTCGGACGTTGGTAAGCGGTAGGTTGGAATGGAGTCGCGACGCGTACTGTGGCGTACGGTACGGACGGCGTGTGAGAAAGTGGTCGGTACGCTGCCGGAGGGAGCAAGCGAAGGTCAAGTTCGGCATGCGAACCTTCGTGAAATTCCCTTTCATAATGTCATAGGACAATCTTCGTGAAAAACCGTACAAAAAATATTTTAAGTATTAATAACTACAGAATATTTGATTAATAGCCGTGCGGTGAAGACATTATGCATCATTAATGAAGAAAGAAAGAAAAAAAGAAAGAAAGAACTTCACGGTCTAATTACAATAGATACAAAAACAAGAAAAAAAAATGGAATTACACAGAACATAAAATAATATTACAAAAGTGAAAAAATTATATAAAATGAGTCTGTATAGCAGCATAATACTGTGAAATGGACAGGGCTCAGTAAAAAATCGAGATACAGAGACTTAAATTGCTCTGATCAATTAACTACACTAGTGAGTGTAAGCGGCGTCCAACTTCCGCCTGCAAGCTTAACACCAAATCCTCCCTTACTTGATTTGGTCAATTTTAAACCAAGTGATTTTTTGAACTTGATTCGGTCTTTCATTTTGTTGCAGAGGTCTTACACAAAAAAAAAGAAGTTAAGTTTTTTTATATTATAATAGCGACCCGCTCGGCTTCGCAGGGGTGCGATTTACTAATGAAGAAAACGAAAAGTAGCGAATGTGAAACTGAACGTCACTTTTTTTGTTGTGAAAACATGTAACAGGAGGTACTGTCAAAATGAACGTAATTTTTTTGAGATTTATTACAAAAATATCATCAAATTTCCTTACATATAAACCTTTTCCTAACAACGAGGAACACAACAAAAAAAATCAGAAGTAATCGGTCAAGTCGTTCTCAAGTGATGATCTTTCATACAGATAGCATATAGGAGAAGAAGGTTATTTTTAGTAACTAATGATACGAGACACATCAGTCATTAATGATTTCTGTATCAATTCTTACGTATCATTAAAACGGATTCTTAGGCGTTCGCGCATACTAAGTTACTCACCACAATGAGTTCTTCTCTTCCACTAATTGTGAAATCTGAAATATCACAAATTGTACATACGGCTGGTATTTGACTATTATCTATATCAGGGGCTAGGCGCTCGCTTTAAATTTCATAGTACGCGAGTGACCTGGGTTCGATTCCCGGTGCCGGCACCACTAAAATTGTTAATTGCAATTTTAAGTGCTGATTTACCACGTGCTCGGCGGTGAAGGAAAACATCGTGAGGAAACCTGCATGTCTGAGGAATAAAAAATATTTCGAAGACATGTGAAGTCCGTCAACCCGCATTGGAGCAGCGTGGCGGATTCTTCCTAGCTCCAAAACTCTCTCAGAAATGAGAGGAGGCCTGTACTCAGTAGTGGGACATTTATAGGCTGAAACTTTACTTTATTTTTTTATTTTGATACGCAAACCGTTAAAAAGATAAACAAATTGACTTAAGATCACATACTGTATGTGATATTTCAAGTATTTGGATATGTCGATCCCACCGCCCACATCCCATTATCACCAGTGCTGTCATTCAGTGTTGTTGATTCATTTGATCAATGATGTATAAGTCCATTGAAAACAGTCAGTAGAATGTAAATGTCAACTCACAGTGCTGTGGTGTAATATTTAAGTTACTGTAATCGGCTCATTGGTATATCCCAAGCAGTTCCCTCTGTCGACTTGACACTCACGAGCTTCCCTTGGCTTTCGACAGGTGACGAACTACCTTAAAATTCGTCATACCGGTGACCGACAGCGGCGGCTAAGGTGCGAAGACTCTGGAACTTCGATTACCAATCCGCTTGCGAAGCGTGGTGATTACGGAATATTCTCCCTTCTTGGGAAAGGCCTTTGAACTGCACAAGCTGGTAAAGAAAAATAAATCGTTTCACTGAATAACGCGATAATAAGTGAAAGTATTCTAAAAAATTCACTTTGTCCTAGACAGGTAGCCTGGCGACAATTTCGACGAATATCTTGTGTGTTAGGAAACACACAAGATATTTGGCTTACCAACTTTAACTTTAACGAGAACTTAGTGATTATTCTGTGATTTCTTCTAGAAACGATTATGCAATTACGTACAGCGCACATCTATTAACGGATCATCACCATCATTATATTTATTTCTGCCCATCACAAGTTCACTGCTGATCATGGGCCTCCACCACAGATCGCCACAAAACACGGTCCTGTGCCACTTGAATCCATTGACTTCACGCAAAACCGTGCACGTTTTCGCAGGATGCCACTCGTTAACCTTGCTTCCCCAATCGTTATCGGTTCTACTGACCTACACGTCCTATTGCCACTTCAGCTTGTTAATACCATTATGGATAAACACTTACATAAGAAGTATGGAACTAACATTTATGCTTTAAAGTCTTTGCGAATAGTTCCTAAGTTAATTATACAATTCGTTTCCTTGGGTTTCGTCTTCTCTCTAAGTCTTGTCTTGTTTTGTTCTTGGGCCTAAAATATTTTTATATATATATTCTCTGACGAAGCAATTCAAATTTCGTTTAACAGATGTAATTTGCCACCGTTCCTTTATGGGATTCTTCTGTACAGGCGAAGCAAACTCCGCAGCTATCCTCTTTTTGTAATTACACAAAAACTTTATTTATACACAAGCGCGTTGCAAAGTATATGTGAAAAGTAAAAAAAAATATTGTAAGTCAGAGGTGGTGCTAGCAGTTGACCCCCGTTCCCGGGAATAGCATTTAACGACTCTGCTAACCCCACAATCCACAACAGACGTGATGATGAGAGAGCGCTATTATTCTTTACATAGTTTGCAATTGAATAAAAATATTTTTTATAATAGATTATGTCAAATAAATTAAATTATGCAATTAATTATAAAACTAACGAGCTATATTACACACTACTTTCCACTGCAGGGCGCAAGCCTCCTCATGTTCACGAATAATTTATAATAATGGAGTATAATTTTTGCTGTAATATAACATATTTTATTATATATTAACACAATATATATTTACTATACTTTTACTTAAAACTATAAAAAAAAACGAGTTACTACTCTCTTGCATATCGACATCCCAGCATCCGCAGTATATGAATCAACCTAACAGACTTTCTTCTCCTTCACTCGTATCTTCATCCCGGGATGCAGGAGTGAGACGGGAGAGGGATCAGAGGACTCCGTGTAGCGCAAGTCCTCCCCCGGAGACTCCAGGGGTAGACTAAGTTACTGCGGGCCGCAATCGATCGCAGTAATGCAGGGGTGTTAAAATAGCTATTATTAATAAAATATCGTGAATCGTATGAATCAAGTAATAAATGTAATAAAATTGGACAAGTGGGTATTGAACTCGCGCGCCGATGGTTCCGTACAAACGTCATACATACATGAAATAGAAGTGTCTTTCTGTTATTTTTTATGTTTGCGTTTTGAATTATGTTTTTGTTGTATTCGATTACTTGGCTAAATGTGACTTAAAAATTCGTATGACTGCTCAACCCATTTTAACACAAGGACTTTACAGCTCGGTTGGCAAAGTGATCAGTTAAGTACTTTGGGTTGCGGATTAGATTCTGTGTGTGTTATATCTGTGTGGGCCACACTTGTTTCGGGTATAGGTGTTTGTGCACATGTGCATTTTATTCCTGTAGAACGAATGACACAGGAGAAATCTGCTGTAACTTTTTTTTATACTAAAAAATAGATTACTAAATCTATTTGCGAACTTCCCACTTATCATCAATTTAAAGTTTCATGGTGTCTCAAAGTTTTAGATTTACGTGAGTGAATTCTATTTATGCGGACATCAATAGCACAGCTAGTTATTTATTAATAAACAAATGTAATGCATTTTGTATATTTCACTGTAAAATTTCAATATTTATGATATTTATGGTCACAATGGTGTACTATTGCCTGATGCATGGTAATAGCCGTGTGGTGGCGGCTCGTTAAAAGAATACTACCACTCCATCTCATCCAATGGATCTCGTAAAAGGCGAGTAAGGAATTAAACTGCACTGTGCACCCAACAGCGCATGGTGGCGATGGGCTCACCACCTATCACACCTAAGTGCATTATATTGTTTTGGTGAAATGTGGACTGTGGCAGTCATCTGTTTTTGCAGTGAGTGCCCAGTCTCTGACTACCCCTTATGGGATACAGTCGTGATCTTATGTATGTATGGTAATGGTCGAGGGTATCTGGTGGGGGTTCCCGGTGTCGGTGCCAGTTTGCTTGAGCACGGTATTGTGGGACAGCGGGCGGTGCTCTACAAAACGTAGGTAATATACACTATTTTATATTTTGCATGCGGATCTTAGCAAATTAAATTTCTTTCCCTATTGTAATGTTACTGTTTTATGATGCTGTTTACTTGATTAATAATCTCTATGATTTTTTTTCTAATAGACTGTCAAGTTGTTTTTCGAAGAAAAGATTTTTTTTATTGTATGAAGTGACGAAACGAGCAAAACGTTCACCTGATTGTAAGTGCAACGTCCGCCCACAACAAATGCTATGTCACTCAGAATATTTCTGTGTGACACCACACTGCGCACGTCACCCTGAGACATCAAGTTCTTAAGTATCAAATGCCCAGTGATTACGCTAGCTCACAGTGCCCTTCAAACCAAAACACAGTAATGCTTGCACACTGCTGCTTCACGGCAGTATAACTGGCCCTGGGGTGGTACCTACCTAGACGGATTCCTGCATAGACTTTTAAAAAATAAGCTTAAATTCTTAATTAGGTATTTATTACATGCACGTCGATAAATGTTTTAGATAAGACGATATTGGAAATATTTACTTCCAGTATAATCTTACGCGTAACTTTTACAAATAAAATAGATTAGTAATGTCAAAAAACGAGTGTAAACTTGAAAGTAATACTAACAGAGATCTTTTTGCTATTATTTAAAATATTTTATCGGTGGTCGGTATCTATCTAGGTAGGTACCACCCCAGTGTCAGTAACTCTGCCTTGAAGCAGTAGTGTACAAACATTATTAGTGTTTTTTGTGTTTGAAGGGCACTGAGAGCTCGCTATCTCTAATATCTGGGCATATGAGACTTAAGAACTGATGTCTCAGTGTGACGGGCGCACTGTGGTGTCACACAGAAACGTTCTGGGTGACACAGAATTTGTTATGGGCAGTCGTTGCACTTACCATCAGGTGAACATTTTGCTCGTCTCGTCACTTTATCCAATAAAAAAGAATTGACGTTAATGTCCTTTCGAGTGTTTATGAGCGAGGGGGATTACACGCCTAATTGTATTGTCTTCGCTCGAAGATTTGTAAAAAATCGCGTATCATGTTTTCTCATAAATTTCAATGATATTTCAAAATTTCCCTTTCGTGTTCAACGCTAACTCAAAAACTGTAATCAGACCCATTCAATTAGCGATTAGCGAACAATTAGTTGTTTGTCGAACGTTTTAAAGTTTTTCAATATGAACCCAATCCAAAGTTTCTCTTCCCACAACCACAGTTATATACAAGCTTAAGTGATTCTATAAAAACAACCAATACCTTCATAACGATGACTGTGTGGCCACTAGCCAGAGTATCTGTCTGTTGTGCTGCAGGTCCTGCGTTCGATTCCCAGCCGGAGCCAACATTTGTGTTTTCGGGTCTGGTTATGTTGTCAAATCGGACAACTTATCAAGAGGACATTATTAGATAAAGCGTATTATAAAATAGATCATTATATAGAGGACAAAGATGTGTTGAAAAAACTCATACTCTGCACTTTTGATTTTGTTTTGTAATCTATAAATTTCATTATGTAATATGGCATTGAAAAAAGAAAGACCCCAGAGTTTCTTACCGGTTCTTCTCTAAGAAGGTAATTTTTTGAAGCGGTGTAGATTTTGACGTTCTTAAGAGCTTTAAGCATGCCTAAATTGAATAAAGAAATTTTGACTTTGACTTTCAAATGTGAAATTTATGTCTGTTATAATCTGTGTAAATCAAATCATGCCTATGGTTATGAGATTTTAAGAGTTTGATGGTTTTCTCATGGATCCCACCATCAAAGTTGACAAAAATTTATAATGATTTGTTATATTTGCGCGAATACAATTCGCACATTTAAATAAAACTAATTTAAACGGATTTCATCGCGTTTAATTTTCAACTATTTATAACCCGACGTTTCGAGCGCTTTACAGCACCCATGGTCACGGGAGGATTGAGGTGACAGATGTCCTGATGTCATAGTTAATCCGGGATACCTTCAGCTTTTAATTATTATTTTTCGTCCGATTTACGCAGAAAGAGCTAACCGTGTGTATACTTGCTTAACTATGACATCAGAACATCTGTCACCTCAGTCCTGCCGTGACCATGGGTGTAAACGCGATAAAATCTGTTCAAATTTGTTTTATTAAAAAAAAAATCATCGAAATTGCTCGACATGGTAAAGAATTATCGCTAAACAAACATAAAAAAGATTTTGACGAATTGAGAAGCTCCTACTTTTTTTGAAGTCGGTTAAAAAGCACTCACAACGCAAGAGAGATCCTAATTATAAAAACGCCCTTTTATAAAAACATTTAGCTTTTTTATTCAACCAGTTTTGTATAAGTTGGCATCTCTTTTTCGTGTCAAGTGTCCAAAGTTCAAACCGCTGCCGACATTAAAGCGAAACTTTTCCTACCGAAAGTAGTGAAAGATTTGTTATAGAACTTTCCTTCTTTAATCTGAAATTAGGTCGCGTATGGAGTAACTTTTTAACAGTTGCAGCCAATTTTCAACTGCTTTAACGTAGTGTAATTCGAAGATACTTGTCGGTTGTGCTTTATTTTGAGGCGAACGTCGGCGAATAGTTACCTTTACAAATTCCAAGAGTTACATTTCAAAGTGTTTCCAAGGGGACCATTTAATAATTCCTACATCCCTATTGCACCACAAAGCAACAAGCCTTGCAGCAGATTCCAACAATATTTGGTTGTGGTTCCCCAAAAACGTACAAAAGATTTCACTTATACTAATATCTAGCGCATGTCTTCGAAATATTTTTAATTTCTCAGTCATGCAGGTTTCCTCACGATGTTTTCCTTCACCGCCGAGCACGTGGTAAGTCAGCACTTAAAATTGCAATTAACAATTTTAGTGGTGCCGGCACCGGGAATCGAACCCAGGTCACTCGCGTACTATGAAATTAAAAGCGAGCGCCTAGGAGAGCCGTGGTAGCTCAGGGAAGCTACCACGGCTCTAACTACTTTTACAAAAAGTAGCCCATAAATAGTCCATTACTCACAAGCCGCCCACATTTTTTGAGGGTATAATAACAAGCCCCAATTATTAAAACCGTGCTGGTTTGCGAAACGGTTTTGACGAAGTTGATATAAGACCGTACAACGCAGGACAAGTACATTAATTTGATAAAATAAAAATTGTTCCACGTAAATAATATTAGCTGTGTGGTGGCGGCTTGTTAAAAGAATACTACCACTCCATCTCATCCAATGGATCTCGTAAACGGCGAGTAAGGAATTAAACTGCACTGTGCACCCAACAGCGCATGGTGGCGATGGGCTCACCACCTATTACACCAAGTGCATTATATTGTTTTGGCATCTGTTTTTGCAGTCAGTGCCCAGTCTCTGACTACCCCTTATGGGGTGCAGTCGTGATCTTATGTATGTATGTAAATAATATTAAAGTACGTACGTAGTAACCACACGCTGCAGGACTTTGAGGGATCTTAAATAGGCATAATTAAGTCGACGTTTACTAGCACCCTTCAAGTGGGGATACGTCGAGTTCCCACGCAGTTCAACCGACCCCGTAGTTCAACCACTATATCAAACTTTCAAGTTGTGTTTTTTATCTCACATGCGTAATTAAAAAACGATAAGATATTATCACTCGCTTATAACTTACTGGCTGAAAGACTAAATATAACTTTTCAATTTTTTTCATATTCGGAATTCCATTTCAAAATTGATTGAAATATTACTAACCGCATTGGAGCAACGTGGCGGGCTCTTGCCGCTCGAAACCCCTTTCAGAAATTAGAGGAGGTCTGTGCTCAGCAGTGGAACATTTATATGATGTTACGTACTTTACTTTTTACACTTTACTGTACTGTTTGAAAGGAACCTTCACGACGAATATAAGAATAAATCTAGTTTAGTCTTAACAGTGATTGAACTGCTATGGAGGAATCCGCCTAGGTAGGTACCACCGCAGTGTGTTTCGCTTTGAGGGGGACTGAAGATAGTGTAATTACAGGGTATATGAACTCAGAACCGATGTCACATTGTGACGAGCCTGTTGTACGAAGGCGCACTTACCATCAGACGAACGACTTGCTCGTCATCGTCATCGTTTCAGCCTATTACAAGTCCACTGCTGAAAATAGACCTCCCCTAGATAGCCACAAAGTTTTGTGGCTCTCATTTTGGAGGGATTTTGCCATTGTTGCCACGCTTGGCAGGCGGGTTGGCAACCGCAGTTTTTTTATGATGAGATGCCATCTCCTGGTTTTGATTTCCCCTCTGTCGA
Organism: Luehdorfia chinensis; assembly: GCA_019845155.1. NCBI lineage: Eukaryota > Metazoa > Arthropoda > Insecta > Lepidoptera > Papilionidae > Luehdorfia > Luehdorfia chinensis. The sequence continues at coordinate 2,429,901 of JAHVAK010000415.1, forward strand.
CTTTTTCGATAACCACGGGATGTGATAGGGTGGTAGATTATCTTAGGCCGCCTACGGCTCGGCACTTGCTCGTATCGTCACTTAATGCCATAATTAAAAAGTTGTACTAGGTAGTAGTCTTTCCCTCATAAGTTAAATCTGTCAGTTAGTGTATAAATCATCCAATTACTGTTACAATTGATGAGTTAATGAAATAATTGTAATAACATGCCAAACACATGCTGGTATCTCGTTGAATTACCCCTTTCTCATGTGAAAGTTTGTTTAGCTCTTAGCTCTGTGACGCACGTGTGTTATGGCGGCCGCTTCGTTTATTTAACTTCGTTCGGGGGGAGGGGGGGGGGGGGGGTAGACAATAATATCTCTTTGCATTATTTACAGGATCTACGACGGGGACTGTTTTTATTATATTAAAATTAAGATGTTTTTTAATTTCAGTAGCCTCGCGAATCATCTTTGGTAGGAATCGGTGTTCTTTTGCGAGGATTTGTGGTATGGTTGGGATGATCCAGAACATGGTCACAGACTGCAGACTTCCTGGAGCGACGAGCAGTCTGTTTATTAGAATTTTACTAGAGAAGATGGTTGGGTATTACCACCAGCTTGGGATCCTATAATTAATAAAATTAAATCAAAAACCAAGCATACCACTGCAAGACTTCAAGACACAGTAAGCTCTTTCTGCGTAGATCGGACCAATAATAATAATTAAAAGCTGAAGGTACTCCGGGTTAACTATGACATCGGGACATCTGTCACCTCAGTCCCCCCGTGACCATGGGTGCTGTAAAGCACTCGAAACGTCGGGTTATAAATAATAAAATTAAACGCGATAAGATCCGTAAAATTAGTTTCATTTAAATGTATAGTGCTCGCGTAAATATAAGAAATCATTATGTAAATTCCATCGTTACCACCTTGATGGTTGGCATTCCACCACAGTGGGACACCGAGGGACCTTCATGAAAAGAGCCTCTTCCTGTCTCAAAGGCCGGAAACGCATCTATTCGTCTGGTATTGTCAATGTTCATGGGCGGTGCCGATCACTTACCATCAGGTAAGCCATTTCCTCGTTTTTCCACTCTTCTATAAAAAGAACAATTCTTCTGGGCTATTTAGACTATGTAACTGTCAAAACACTACACGCCACAAACGGTCACTAATCATGTCCGAATGCATGGTGGATATAACTGTTTAATATCATCATCATCATCATCATTTCAGCCTATCACTAGTCCACTGCTGAACATAGGCCTCCCCCACAGTTGCCACAAAAGTTTGTAGCTCTCATTTTGGAGGGATTTTGCCATAGCTGCCTAGCTTGGCAGGCGGGTTGGCAACCGCAGTTTTTTTATTCAGATGTTCCAGGACGATGCTGCTGCCCATCTCCCGGTTTTTATTTTCCCTCTGTCGACTTTTACGACACCCACGGGATGTAATGGGGTGGTAAATTCTCTCAAGCCGCTACCACACGGTAACTGTTTAATATATTGAAACGAAAATACCAACTTAAGTTCTTCGAACTGAACGAAATGTTAGCGGGATATAAGTTTATAGTCGCCTTCTAGTAAGGATATAAATGCGCTCATATTTTTCTTCCCACATTGTATCGCAATATGCAGGGAGATGTCATCTCACTATGAATAACACTACACACTGATGTTGCTATTCAACGTAGGTACTCGTATTTAGTGAAACCTGGGTCTTACCTTCATTGAGCCAAACCATTTACGTGAATAAATCTCTGTATGCCCATACACTGCTCAGGAGCGTGTGTGCGAGAAGCGAAATGCGAAAGTAACTATCTCTCTGACCCTCTGTTACCTTGTTACCTCTGTTACCATTTCACGGTTTAACCGCTGAGCTGATCTTGAAATTTGGTTCAGAGATAGCTTGCGTTCTGGAGACAGGCATAGGGTACTTTTAATCCCGGAAAATTAAAAAGTTCCTATGGGATACTTAAAAAACCTAGATCCTCGCGGACGGAGTCGCGGGCATTGGCTAGTGTTTTATAATACGCGAGGGGCCTGTGTTCGATGTCCGGTGTAGTCACTGGTTAATTATAATTTTATGTGCAGTATTACCACGTCCTCTACGGTGAAGGAATCATCGTCAGGAACCTTGAATACCAATAAAAAAACGCATGAAACTTAGTACATATGACAAAAGTGTAACTTATATATGTATATTACAAATGTGATAAAAAATTACGTAATAACACAACAAAGCAAGAAAATTACTGATCAGTATATAACAATTCTTAACAGTATTAATTATTAGTATTGGTAGCAATTATTAATTAAACAACAAATATTAATTGACGACCTCGTGGCCTAGTGGTCAGAGTAACTGACTTCTAAGCCGCGGGTCCTGGGTTCGAATCCCAGCCGGACCCAACTTTGTGCTAAAACACAAATTGTTGGTTTTCGGGTCTGGTTGTGTTGTGTTTGTCCCCGTGTTTCTGACACTGCATCCTAGCCTACCTCCGATCTTATCGCATCAGCGTTACATCGGGCGAGGGTAGGTAAGGACGAGTGAGTGCCTCTGTGTTTGCGCGTACACTTGTGGCACTATAATATCTCCTGCGCAGTTGATGGCTCTCGACATTCGGATTCGGAAGTTGTCGCCGTGTTCGAAATCGGTTAGGAGAACATCATCATTAATTAAGCATAACAGAAACGTTGCACTTAAATTCGATCTAGAAACTTCACCCTCATCGCGCCCAAAAAAGTTTCTGTCGGAATTGAAGTCGGCAACCAGTACTGGAGCAGCGTGATGTACTCTACCCGGATTCTAAGCCCCTGTTGCGATTATAACCTAGATTTGGGTCCGATTGGTATCGGACGCCGATAAGTGTCCGGCAGAGTAGAATAGCACCTACCTCTCTCTAAGAGACGACTAAGTTATTGAACGGACAGCCTGTATGCGTTCAGAATAACACCATTATATGCAATGCTGTCACTATACTGCTCGTGGAATCGCAATGGGTAGTAAGTTTTTTGACTCGTACCAAAATGGCGGCGACATGTCTCGTTCTCGCGAGGGCGAAAAGTGGGCAACGTTAGAGTAAGTAAGTGAGAGCCTTCTTACATAGACGCCTTTTTCCTATAAAAGGTTATAGGAAAAAGGCGTCTATGTAAGATTTAGGTGTCCAGACCCAACCCCCTTATATTACTTTTTAAGACGAACTAAACTACGTATTCAACTTAGGTGTACTGTAACACATGCTATTATGATCTCTTCTAAAATATTCCCACACATTGTAATGAGATAACAGATGAACAATGTTGTATTAAATACATAATGCTTATGCAGCTGCCAATCTTGTGTGCGAGAAGCAGCGACTGAAAGAAATATGGGCTAAAGTTTTTACTGTTTGAAAGTTTAGTTTCGTACAAATGATGACAATGTTTTGGTCTCAGTCTCTCCTGTAACCTTTTATACATACAAATATACTGTCACGCCTAATTTCATTTCGGGTAGGCAGAGACCAAATCTTTCCACTTGATACGATCCTGACACACATCTTTCTCTTCTTCTCATTTCATGAGCGTTTTCATACAAACTCAACGATTTAATGTACTTTTTACGTGGCCTTTCCTTTAAAACGTCTTTATTGGGTCGTGACACCTTCGCCTACGTCGACTCTTACCGTGTTTTTACACTCACCTCATAAATTTCTTTCTCTACGTGTCCAAAACATCTAAGCATACCTTTCTTTATCTCAGTCACTAAGTCTCCTACCACACCACAACGTTCCCTTATGCTGTTCGTCTTGTGTACTATACCTTATAAACATTACTTATTTATAAAAAATGTTATTGGCATAGACGGGATAGGATCCGAAACAGACGGGTTTGGGTGCTGTGCATTGCTAATAGTGCTATACAGGAATCGGCCTAAGTAAGTGCTTTTTGTGGAGGCTGGTCTGCTTAAGTTTGCAATACACTTATATGTATATATATTATTAATGATTAAATCTGTTTGAAATTTTCGTCATGGACCATGATTCAGTTGTCTTTACGTAACTGAATCATGGTATGTAAACGAGAATATAATGTTTTATGACTTAGATAAAAAAAAAGAAATGACTAAGATAAAAAGAGGATGCCTGCGGAGTTTCTTTCTTCTGTTTCTTCTCCGTCAGAGGAATCTCATTACGAAACGGTGGTAGATTGTGAAAAAAATGGCTTTCGATGTTAAAAAATAAAGAATTTTCATTTGATTTCTAACGCATTGCCAGATATTCTGCCGTCAAGCAGTGGTGTACAAACACTCCTGTGTTTCGGTTTGACTTTTGATTACTTTGGATGTGAGACTTACGAACTGATGTCTCAGGGCGAGGAGCGGTGCGGAGCTACACCCAACTAACCAACGCCAATTTCTGGGTTATCACAAAAGTTGAATTATTATTTGTTGAATTGAAGAAAAATTTTATTGGATAAAGCGACGTGACTATCAAATCGTTCACCTGATTGGAAGTGCACCGTCTGCCCATAATAGATGCCGTGTCACCTAGAATTTTTCTGTGTGGCACCACACTGCGCCTGTAACCTTGAGAAATCAGTTCCTAAGTCTCATATGCCCAGTGATTACGCTAGCTCTCAGTGGCCTTCAGACCGGAACAGTAATGTTTGCACACTATTGCTTTACGGTAGAGGCCCTGAAAACTACCTAGACTTCTGCCTAGGAATCCTACCACCAGTAGATTGCCACCTTACCACCGGTTATGGGAAATGTTGCACTTACCGTGAGGTGAAAGAATAAATAAGCTACCACTATACTAAATACAAGACTACATACGAGGAAACATAGTTAGTCTGAAGTCATTTTAAAGACATCCGATCCGGAGAACCGACATCCATTACTCCAGTTTAAGTCAATGAGAGCAGACACAAAGACGTATTTCTTTGTGTCTGCTCCCATGATATAAATTTATTCCACTTGCCAATTGCAATTAATCCACCGCGTTGTTACAAAGACTACACGATGATGTCACGTTCATTATAGTCTGCTGGACATGTGATGAGAAATGGTTTTATTTATAATTTTTTTGGCCCACACAGCTAACATTGCATACTTAAACAGAAGTTAAAGTTGTGGACAAGGAGTGACCAAGATTATATAATGAAATATTCACTTGAAAAGAATAAAAAATAAAAGAAATATTGATTACAACAACTATGTACATTTATATATATTAACTAGCTATGCTAAAAAGCCGACCCCGATCGATGATATACATATATTCCCTATTTATAACGGATTTTGGGGTTTTAATTTTTTTGCGCATAACCCTAATAATTTTTCTAAAATTTAAGTAGCCTAAAATACCCGCTATAATATCAGCTATCTGTCAGTGAAAGTCCAGTCAAAATCGGTCCAGCCGTTTCGGAGATTAGCCTAAACAAACAGACAGACAGACAAAAATTTTAAAAATTGTTTTTTTCTTATCAATACCGTATATACTCGTACTTACATCAGCATTGGGTGAAAAGCTGTTATTTTGCAATTACAAACAGACACTTCAATTTCATTTATATCTATAGAACATAGATTTCAACATATTTACTTCAATATCTTGCATAAATAAATTAAAGAGATAACATATAGCTACTTCACAATTTGTTTTATTATGTTTATTTATACAGCGGGTGAATAAATTATTGTATGGATAATGGAAATATTTTACGAAATCACGAAGACACGAAAGTTTATTATTAAAATAAAATAAATTTATACTGAAGCATATTTTCATCATAATAGTAATATAAATACGAGTATAACTAGCGAACACTGTACAAATATCTGTTCACTCTATTTCCTAAATTCGGATTTTTTACAGGCTAATAGAGTAGAATATCATTATCAGCCCACACAGACCACTGCTGGACACTGACCTATTTAAATTTTGGAAGATCTACCGTGAGCACCAGGCTTAGGAGACATGATAGAGATCGAGGTTTTTGCATTTAGCAAAATTATGAGAAGAGACGGGGTGTTGGATTTCCTAACGCCCCCACAACTTCAACGTCAATCTACTTTTAAAGTCAAGCTTGATCAGAATCTTCACAAAAATTGTCTTTCTATGATATCATCTTCACTATCTCATTGCAATATCTATTATCTAATGCAAGAAAACCTTAACAATACCGATATCGCAGAAGGTGCTGCGAGTTTGTTCCGAGAGACATTACATGAAGTTATCATGAAGTCTGTTGAGAGAATCGATGCGAAGTGCAGCATAGCCGCATTGCGTCAGTCTGGACCGGGATTAAGCAAGCTACACTTTCATTTTGAGCACATTTAAATACAGGGAAAAAGGCTTTTGGTCGATTTGCATAGTGGCTGCGATGTAAAGGGTGAGGAAATGTATAAAATCCGAGTTAATTTTAAATTGGATGAGGCGCTAAAAACAATAATATATTATCGATAACGATACGAGTGCAAACGGACTAGTTTCGCAAAAAAATTTGAGTACAGGCAGACTTACCTACTAAAGTAATAGCCTATAAATGTCCCACTGCTGAGCACAGGCCCCATCTCACCTCTAAGAGGGTTTTGGTAGCTAGGAAGAGTCCGCCACGCTGCTCCAATGCGAGTTGGCGGATTTCACGAGTCATCAATTTTTTTTTTTATAAATAACTGTTTACAAATCAACAATACTGATAGTAAGTAATAGGTAGGTAGGATAATAGGGACTTGTGGTGGCCCGTTAGGTAGCGGCTGCCGGTGTGGTGGCGGCTTAAGAGAATCTACCACCCCATTTCATCCTGTGGGTGTCGTAAAAGTCGTAAGTGGTTGTAATAAACTGCGGTTGCCTACCCGCCTGCCAAGCGTGGCAACTATGGCAAAATCCCCCAAAATGAGAGTTACAAAATTTACGAGTTTTGCAGCAATCTATGGGGGAGGCCTACGTTCAGCAGTAGACTAGTAATAGGCTGAAATGATGATGAGGGTCTTTGGTTGAATTCCACTTAAATTGACAGTTGCGATTGTAAATCTTGATTTAGTACTTGATCGGCGATGATAGATACATTTGAAAGTCTGCATGTCTAATAAATAGGAAATATAATAACATGTGAAGTCCGCCAACCCGCCAATAGCTGAGCAGAGGCGTCCCCACATTTCTGAGAGGTTGGCGGAGTATTACGGACAATTTGTACTGAAACTTTTTTTCCATATAGGGAGTAGGGTGAGGCCCACTTTTCGCCCCCGCAGGAAACGTGACATGACGAGTGGCGAATCACGTCGCCGCCATTTAGGTACAGTACAGTGACAGCATTGCACATTATGGTGTTATTCTGCATGAATAAAGGCTGTCCGTACAATACCATAGTCGCCTCTTACGACACCTCGGTAGGAAAGAGATAGGTGCTATTCCACTCTGCCGGACACCTATCGGCCATTACAAAGTTAGCAAAAATTTTTCAAAGTATTAAAAAAATGAAATAAACCATTAGAATAGAATAGAATATTTTTTATTCTACATATATAGATAATTTACGTAATACTCATTGAACGTATTTTTTTAGGCTACACTAGTTCGCAAAGAAATGCCTCTGCCGTGGGAAGAACCAGTAAGAAACCCAACGGGATTTTTTTTTACTGCATGAAGTGATGAAACGAGCAAAACGTTCACCTGATGGTAAGTGTAACGTCTGCCCATAACAAATGCTGTGTCACCCAGAAAATTTTTGTTGTCACCACACTGTGTCCATCACCCTGAGACATAGGTTCTTAAGTCTCATATGGCCAGTGATTACGCTAGCTCTCAGTGCCCTTCAAACCAAAACACAGTAATGTTTGCACACTATTGCTTCACGGTAGAATAACTGGCCCTAGGGTCGTACCTACCTAGACGGACTCCTGCATAGGAATCCTACCACCAGGATTTTTTTTTCAGTCATTTAAAAAATAATATACATTATCGTTATCAAGTTTTTATGAATAGATATGTAGTTTCGAAATAATGTGGGTTAGTAATAACTTTGTTAGTTTTGGGATTTGGTCCAGCTGTTGTTTGTTTCGTTGCGGAAGACGCGCCGATTCCGGTTTTAAAACTGTCCCTAATGAGCGCAACGGGCGATGACACGTGGAAACCCTATATCCTGCTGTAATGACAAAATAATGAGATATTTGTGAGACGCGGACTGAAATAGTGATGTCTGTTAAAACATATTGTTTACAGTGTAGTTTGTCGCGGGAATTGAATTGCGCATTAATATTTTCCGGTGAATCCTTATCCTTATAAGCTACTGCTGGCTGAAGACCGCAACTTCGCTCGCGTGGATTTTGGTGTTTTTAAAACTTTCTTATATTAATGCAAGTACTACACATTTAAATAAAACAAATTTTTAAGGATTTTATCGGTCCTCCCGTGACAGTACAGCGCTCGAAACGTCGTGTTATTAATACTTCAAAATGAAACGCGATAAAATCCGTAAAAATTAGTTTTATTTAAATGGTAGCTCAGGGGCCTGGTGCTCGCCCTTTATTTCATAGTAAGCGAGTAACCTGGGTTCGATCCCCGGTGCCAGCACCTCTAAAATTGTTCTACAATTGTAAGTGCTGATTTACCACGTGCTTAGCGGTGAAGGAAAACATCGTGAGGAAACCTGCATGTCCGAGGAATAGCAATATTTCGAAGACATGTGAAGTCCGCCAACCCGCATTGGAGCAGCGTGGCGGATTCTTCCTAGCTCCTAAACCCTCTCAGAAATGAGGGGAGGCCTGTGCTCAGCAGTGGGACATTTTAGGCTGAAACTTTACTTTTATTTACTTTTAAATGTTTTTAAAAAGCTTTGATTTTTCGGAGTAAAAAGTATCCTATATCCATTTCCATGATGCAAACTATCTCTGTGCCGGAAAATTGTATAAAATACTTTTTACAACAAAAAATAAATCGTATTTATTTTTATTATATTTTTAATGAATTTATTATTTATAATCTAATTTAAGCCAAGCGAAACAGGTTAGTATTTATTATGTGAATTAGCAGTGGTAACTCAGGGGGTTAATCGTCTCTTGCCATAAATTTCACAGTACTGTCTGGAGTCTGGGTTCGATGTCGGTGCCGCCTCCTCTATAATTAAATGTTGATTTTACTACGTTCGGTGGTGCGGGAAAACAAAGAGAGGAAATATGCATGCCCATTAAATAAGACATGACACTAACTTAAGTAATACCAACCTCTCAAAAGTAAGAGAAGGCCTGTGCTCGTCAGTGGGACATTTATAATCTGTTACTTTACTTAAGTTCATCTAAAAATATCCGATCTGCTACTTAACGCGATTTACTTCGTTAAGTGAATTTTTAATTTAAAGTTAAATTAATAGAATCAGGCATTACTATGCGGAAATCCGTTATAATCCATTATATTTTGCATGCGGATCTTAGGAAATTACCTTCCTTTCCTGCAATTTAAAGGTAGTTTTAACTAACGCTAACTAATATAACTTTTAGTTTAATTAGTCTGTTAGACGTTTCGACAGACAGATTGATAGCTTTTCTTTACATTATCTTTGGTTAAATATGGTGAATATACAAAGAGAAGAAGTATCCAAAAAAATCGCAGACGAATTAATTTTATTTAAATGAAATGATGCACTGTCTAATCTTTCATACAAAGTGCCAAAATTGTAACGTTAATATCGATCTTATTACGCTCGCGGAGTGCAGTTTGTCTAGACGTGCGTGACGTGGGAGGAAGGAGGCAAAGCTACAGTTCCTGGACATCGCAAATAGACACATAGGATGCTTTCATACTAGACGAAGTGCTAATATGCAAAAAATTAGATTTTAGGTATTAAGTATGACAATATAAAATCTAATATATTTGCCACAGTTTACCAGTTATTAGAGAAGAAGCGCACCTTGAGAGAAAGAGAAGAAAGAGAACGAGAGATTTTTATTATTAACATTCACAAAGAATTAGAAGTAGATTTGAAAACACAATGCCACAGTATGCTAATTAAAACAACAAAATTGTGCAAAAAAAAAAGTAAAAACTATTACAGAATTGCCGTGAAGCAGTAGTGTGCAAACATTACTGTGTTTCAGTTTGAAGGGCACTGTGAGCTAGCGTAATCACTGGGCATTTAACACTTAAGAACTGATGTCTCAGGGTGACGGGCGCAGTGTGGTGTCACACAGAAATATTCTGGGTGACACAGCATTTGTCGTGGGCGGACGTTGCAGTTACCAGCAGGTGAACGTTTTGCTCGTTTCGTCACTTTATACAATAAAAAAAAAGATTCAGGAAACTATGACACAATAAAAAATTAAAGAAATAAAAAATAATACAAGCGGTGCAGGTTTTGTGTTACTTCGCTTTTCACTATAATCTGTTCGGAGATTTTTTTTTTTTAATTACGATATTCGAATATGAATTTTGAATGCCTTTTGAAGCCTTTGAATGTCCTACTGCCAAGCACTGACCTCAAATGTTTGTTTCAAATTTCGTTTTGAACCAGGAAAAGTCCGTTTCCGCTCCAGTTGCTCCTGTTCGCAAAGTTGGCAGTTGGCACACACTCTTAAGCTTGTCGAAATATTTCTTATTCGTCAGAGTTGCGAGTCCGTTCCAAGGACGTGGTAATTCAGATCTTAAATTACTTAAACGATAAAGACTTGTGAAAACGAATTCTTCCGCATGTAGTAATGTTTTATTGTAATTAATACCACATTATATTACAACGTTACGGATATTCATAGAATATAGTTTATGATATATATAAAGTAAAACTATTACAACCTTGTGGCAGATTTTCTAACACGGTATCTACTTTGAAATAGTTCAGAAGCTATCAACTGCGCAGAAGATATTATAGTGCCACAAGTGTACGCGCGAACACAGAGACACTCACTCGTCGTACTCGATATAAGTATAATAGCAGTTATACAATATCTATAAGAGCGTGAACTTAAGTTATATAAAATTCAATACAATAGCTTATTTAATTACTAAAGGGTCTTGCCCCTCACGACCGCAGTGTCGTAAAATATTCGTTCCCAGTGTCATAAATTTAATTCTGGATCATTATGACTGCCATTTGCGGTGCACATACCCCAAAAGTGGGGCTGTGATACAGTACGACTGTAATTGGAAAGATATGACGTTTTTATTAATCATAAGATTCAAAAAATATAGATTCAACTATCTGTATTTATAGATAATCTGTTATTTCATATTTTCCATTTTAACATTCCATTTCATCATTCGTGATAAAAAAAATATTTCCGTTTGTCAAACTTACTTAGACTGCACCGAGCGAATGACGCCGACGCAGATTCATCATCATCATCATTTCAGCCTATCACTAGTCCATTGCTGAACATAGGCGTCCCCCATTAGATTGCCACAAAAGTTAGTAGCTCTCGTTTTTGGGGGGATTTTGCTGTAGTTGCCACGCTTGACAGGCGGATTGGCAACCGCAGTTTATTTATTCAGATGTTCCAGGAAGATAATGCTGCCCATCTCCTGGATTTAATTTTCCCTCTGTCGACTGTTACGATACCCACGGGATGAAATGAGGTGGTAGATTCTCTTAAGCCGCCACCACACGGCTGTTGTGAACTATTCGTATGTTCAATACCGGGAAATTAAATCATAATTGTCAATTTACGTCTCCTCTAAAACGAATTAACTTAAGAACTACTCAATCCATTTATATGAAATTAGGATTAAATATGAATAGGAACTCTCATTTACTCTTTTTATTTGGTCTATAGTTACATAAATATTCACCCCATCTCGTCCCGTGGGTGTCGTAAAAGTCGACAGAGGGAAAATAAAAACCAGGAGATGGTCAGCAGCATCTTTCGGGAACATCTGAATAAATAAACTGCGGTTGCCAACCCGCCTGCGTGGCAACTATGGCAAAATCTCTCCAAAATGAGAGTCACTACCCTTTGTGGCAATCTAAGGGTAGGCCTATGTTCAGCAGTGGACTAGTAATAGGCAGAAATAACAATGATGGTATAATCGCGGGCTCAACACTTTTTAAATAGTATTAAAACTTTATGCTATGTTAATTTTTAAAGTACACATAATCGCTGGCAGTATACCTAAAATTGCATAAAAAATCCTGGTAATGAAAACGATAAAGAAAGCAGTAAACTATTTTTCAATGTCGGAAATAAAAATCTCTTTGCTGGCAAAAGTTTGTTTTTGTGCACTAACACACCGACGTCGAAATTTCCGAGTGGTCGTATATAGCGATACACCACAAAGTTTCGCTTTGATCTCGGCTGCATTCAGTCAGACTGTTGATTGATATCCGTGCCGCGGTAGCAACTCTTCATCTACCACTTTTGGAACTTGTGCGGTGGGTAACCGTTACGTAGTTTGTCGGATAGTCTCTTTTTAGTTGTACAATTTTTACCTTAAAACGAGAAATGATAATGCCTCGTTTTGAGGTGACGGCGATGTGGCGGAATTGGTTAAATTTTCTGGGTGACACCATACTGTGTCCATCACCCTGAGACATAAGTTCTTAAGTCTCATATGCCCAGTGATTACGCTAGCTCTCAGTGCCCTTCAAATCGAAACACAGTAATGTTTGCACACTACTGCTTCACGGCAGAATAACTGGCCCTGGGGTGGTACATTACTAGACGGATTCCTGCATAGGAATCCAACCACCAGTAAGACTTCTTAAGCACATCCAAAAATTAATTCTCTCTTAAGGTTGTTGAAGTGGAACTTCGACAGTTTAATCGGGAGTTCATAAAACGGGCCAGACAACACAGTAGTTAGAGCCTTCAAAGCGTTAGAGCTCAGAATAGCGAGCTCGAATCCCTCGAGGGGGAAAATAATTGTATGAAAAATTTGAATCTGTGAACTTACTTTCTAGACTATTCATGCAAAATTATACACTTCACAATATTGCAGGAGAGCGAGTACACTTTTAAAAAATTAATCACCCAACTATTACTTCACATGTAAATTTTGGTTAATCTACATAATGATTTCTTTTATTAACGTGAACGCTACACATTTAAATAAAACTATTTTTTACGGATTTTATCGCGTTTAATTTTTTTTACAAAATTCGTAAAAATTAATTTTATTAAAATTTGGTAAATCTTATTTCCTCAAGGTGTGAACAATACAGTGCGTCTGTGTTCACGATAATACTAACGACACCATAATTTATGCTGCAAAGTTGTTGTCGTTGAAAACCAGTCTGAAAAAATTGTTCCATAAAATTATTAGTAAACCAGATTCATCCCGGATGTCCCGCATCCCGCTGGATATTGAAAATTTGATCTTTTGTGCAGATAACGTACCGCATACTGTTGTAAACAAAATCTGTTAATTTTATCGAGTACTGACATCCTTCTTCTCTTGTATCGTTCACAGCGACACCTCGTGATTCACTAGCATCTGTCACTCTTGAGAGGAGGTCAGTTAACAACGGAAACGACTGTATAACAACTTCTTTATGACTGTCACGTAAATCAAATACATAATAATAACATATTCTTTACACTAACACACCATGAGAGTTCAAAGAAAAAAAATTAGAAAATTTTTTTTGGTCCATTTCATTTTTGTTTCCATTTTAGCAAGTGGAGAGACAGGTAAGTCGTTGTTCTGACTGCAAGTGCAGAACAGCAGTGCAATGAACAGTTGCAGAGTCGTCCAGAACTTTAACTTATCAATTCCTGTGTGGCACTACATTGCGCTCGACACCCTCCGACCGCATATTTTACAAGCACAGCGCCCTTTAAATCATCATTTTTGTAATGGTTGCAGTCTACAGCTTGGCGGTAGAAGACTGTTCTATGGTCGGTCGGTATTGGCGGACTTCTGAATTAACGGGATATAATCCGTAAAATTAGTTTCATTTGAATTCGTAGTGTTCGCGTAAATATAAGAAATCATTCCTGAATAGTATTTAGTTTAGTTTTTTAGTTCAAATGTTCTGCTCCAGCTGGGATTCGAACCCAGGACCCGCTGCGTAGAAGTTATGTACTCTGACCACTAGGCCACGCGGTCGTAATACATTTTTTTTAAGTGATAAATGTGACGGAACGAGCAAAACGTTCACCTGATGGTAAGTGCAACGTCTGCCTATAACAAATGCTGTGTCACCCAGAACAGTGTGACAAAACAATGCGCCCGTCACCCCAAGGCATCACATCTTAAGTCTCATATGCCCAGTGATTACGCTATCTCTCAGTGCCCTTCAAATCGAAACACAGTAATGTTCGCACACTACTGCTTCACGGCAGAATAACTGGCCCTGTGGTGGTACCTACCTAGACGGATTCCTGCATAGGAATCCTACCACCGGAAATCTGAAACTGTATTTAGGTAAAAAAATTGGTTCGCTAGTTATGTCCCTTTTTATTTCAGCAACATTGCAGACATTATCGATGTTTCTTTGATTTTTCATAAACATTGGAATGTTTGAAAACCATTTGTTAGTTTGTTTATTTAAAGGCACTTACAATTCTCTGAGGACTTGGACGGATCAAACGGTTTAATAGCGGAAAAGGGTAAGTAGTGTGTGAAGAACAATCCATACATTCTATATAATTTTTCTCATATGTATGTTTAATTGCATGATAAAACACATTACGCGTAGCTTAAGTCTTATTTAGTTGTAAACTATGCAATATCACCTTTACTGGTGGTAGGATTCCTATGCAGGAATCTGTCTAGATAGGTACCAACCCAGGGTAAGTTACTCTGCCGTGAAGCATTAGTATGCAAACATTACTGTGTTTCGGTTTGAAGGGCAATGAAAGCTAGCGTAATTTACGCATACATACAGTCATGCCTTTTTCCCAACGAGTCGTGACGGGTGGCGAACCAGGTCGCCGCCATTTTGGTACAAGTCAAAAAATTCTCCTACTCTCGACTCCCTATTGCGTTTCAACGATCAGTATAGTGACATCATTGCATATTATGGTTGCACGGATAAAGGCTGTCCATACATCCTATACACCTTATTCGCCTCTTACGGCACTTCGGCAGAAAGAGATAGAAATTTGGATGAAATAAGAAAGATATCCAATACCAGCACCTCTAAAATTGTTTATTGAGTCATCATCATCATCGCGCTCAGCTGTTAAGGAAATCAGCGTGAGGAAATCTGCACGTCTAAGGAAGTAAAAAGATATTTTGACTACATGTGAAGTCCGCCAACCCGTATTGGAGCACCGTGACGGACTCCTCCCGGTTACAAAACACTGTCAGCAATAAGAGGAGACCTGTGCTCAACAGTGGTATATTTATAGACTTTACTTTTTCTATTTTTATTCAATAAATGTTGTTATTAGAATGAAACCTATATTTGCTCAGCGTCATTTGTGTGACTGTGTTTGACTGAAAATCAACATCGTGGCCGAAATACAGCTGAGCTGGAAGTCTATTTCGTAACTCTGGTAGGTTTCGTGATCGGTTTTATTTTGGCGTATGAAGCTCATTCATTGGCTAATGGGATCCAATGAAACCGATCACGAAACCAACCAGAGTTACACAGTAGATCCCCTGGTTGCCCATTCGGTATAGAGAACTGTTGTTCTTTTTATACGGGTAAATATATTCCATCATCATCATCATCATTTCAGCTGAAAACTAGTACACTATTGAACATAGGCCTCCCCCGTAGATTGCCACAAAACACGTAAGTTCGTAGATCTAATTTTGAGGAGATTATGCCATAGTTGCCACGCCGTATAGAAGGCGGGTTGGCAACCGCAGTTTATTTGCTCAGGTGTTCCAGGAAGATGCCGCTGCCCATCTCACGGTTTTCCCTCTATCGACTTTTACGACACCCACGGAGCGAGATAGGGTGATAGATTCTCTTAAGCCGCCACCACAAGGCAAATAAATATATGACTCCTTTTAAATACACTCATGTAATATTACATTTACGTGTATACTTTCTGTAACGCTGAATTAACGTATAATGTATGCCACTTGTTCGTTGCGCAAATTGCTTATTGATACAATTGTTTCGATACATCGTGACGTACCTATATGCTATTATTGAAACACCTAGTCCTTCAGAAGGTGAATGCAAAGTAACTATTGAGTACACAATTCGCCAAATATTTTTCTTACATACTTCATTATGCTGTTCCCGCTGAACAAACAAATTCATTTACATATATCACTTAGTCATGGTAATAATTCTATACGTTAAAATATTATCGATCGTACATAACAAGGGGATTAAATTTTTTCATTACAGAAAGTCTGACAATAACAAATGTTGTGTCATCAAGATCGTTTCATGTGACACATTGCGCACTGAGACAGACATCAGTTCTAAAGTCTCAGTATTGTTTGCACACTACTGCTTTACGGCAGAATAACTGGCCCTGCGGTGGTACCTACCTAGACGGATTACTGCATAGAATCCTACCAATAGTAAAAAATTAAGTTACTATTTTAAATTATTATTTCGGCTTATAATAAATATAGTGTTCGTGTTTTTAAAATATAACGCACTTACTCAAGATCACAAGATGCACACTAGAGAAAACCAAGTGTGTAGAACAATGTTTTACCTTTTTTTATGGGATAAAGTGACGAGACGAGCAAAACATTCGCCTGTTGGTAAGTGAAACGACTGCTTCATAACAAATGCTGTGTCACCTTCAACATTTCTGTGTGCCAACACATTGCGCACGTCACCCCGAGATATCAGTTCTTAAATCTCGTGCCCAGTGATTACACTACCCCACAGTGCCCTTCAAACCACTACAATTTTTTTTATTGGATAAAGTGATGAAACGAGCAAAACTTTCACCTGATGGTAAGTGCAACGTCTGCCCATAGCAAATGTTGTCACTCAGAAAATTTCTGTGTGACACCTCACTGTGCCCATCACCCTGAGACATATGTTCTTAAGTCTCATATGCCCAGTGATTACGCTAGCTCACAGTGCCCTTCAAACCAACCACCAGTAAAATTTTTATATATGACAATGATTTCATTACTTTTTGCATTGTATGCGTCCTCAGTAAAACCTGAAAAAACGAACAAGGGTTTAAAACAACGATAGAAATATCTCTTTTACTACAAGTTTTCGCGGCGTGGTCTCGAGTCATAATTGTCATAATCATGAGACAACGTGACATAATTTCCGAGCGCTTTATCAGTTTGCTCTTGTAAATATTTTACTTGTGTAATTGCTCACATATTTGGTTAAATCATAAAGATATCTCCGCTAAAAGTAGTACAGATGATGTTAAAACATCATTAGGAAAGCAAGCAAATTGACCTAGCATGCAATATTGCACAAAATTACGAAGATCAAGTGCGATATTTATCTCTTCGTCTGTTTCACTTTTAACGATTTTGAAAACAAAAAAATTGGAGCATAAATAATGTAACAAGAATAAAAACCTCGTCCAAGTAATTAAGCAGTTAGTGTCATTTTTTGTAATAAAAGCAATTATTAATACGTTTCTACTGATATGGATTCAGTATAACTATCTCGACACATCGTATAATGGTCGTAAAAGAAATGAAATATATCATCATGAAATGTGAAACCAAATGCTCATGTGACGTTTATAACAGCATTTATATAAGCAAAAACTAATAAGCAGTAATGAATTACCTAAGCAAAAAAATGCATTAATGTAAAACGACTTATCACGTAGATAGGTTGTCATTGTTACATAAAAATAGCTTAATATATGTGCCAAAATGGCGGCGACGTGATTCGCCACCCGTCAATTTCCTCGTGAGGCCGAAAAGTGGGCTACGGATGTGGTCTCTTCCTACCCGAATGGGAAAGAGGCGCGACTATATGTATGTATGTAAAATATGTAATTTATATAAACCTATATATAAATATAGGTCAATAACTATAAACAGAACAAGTCAGAAGGAAACAGATGTATAGAGATTACTTTGCGGAAATCCATTATAATAAAGGAAAGAAATTTATTTGCTAAGATCCGCATAAAAATTTAACATGGTGTGTATTACCTAGTTTTCGTAGAGCACCGCCCTCCCTCCGTCAGTAGCGTGCACAAGGAAACTAACCCCGCTACCACTACAACACTACCACTAGGTAATATAAAGGTAATATAAAGTCGAGACTACGACACGTGTTTCGCCCCAACACAAGGCATTATCAAGTGTTAAAGACTCTACGACAGACAGCCGCCGAAACAGTTCTCTTCAAAAACTAGGTAATGTACACCATTTTATATTTTGCATGCGGATCTTAGCAAATTAAGCTCTTTTCCTCCAGTAAAGAGATCAAACAAAACGGCCAAACAAAAGTCTGCAGTCTGTGACAATGTTTTGAATCATCCGAACCATTACATCAGATTTACAACAATACGATACAAACTACAAATACAGATAAACAACAAATCTTTGCAAAAGAACACCGATTCCAACCAAGGACGATTCGCGAGGCTATTGAAATTAAAAAACATCCTAATTTCAATCGAGAAGATGGTTTGGTATTACCACCGGCTTGGGATCCAATAATTCAATCAAAAACCGAGTATACCACTGTAAGACTTCAAGACACAGTTATCTTTCTGCGTAGATCGGACCAAAAATAGTAATTAAAAGCTAAAGGTACCGCGAGTTAACTATGACATCAGGGAATCTGTCACCTCAGACCTCCCGTGACCATGGGTGCTGTAAAGCACTCGAAACGTCGAGTTAGAAATTGGTCAAAATTAAACGCGATAAAAACCGTAAAAATCATTTTTATTTAAATTTCTCTCCTTTAACTAAAAAGGTGGCGAAGTACCTCAAATCAATCATGAATAAACAAATATAAATGCTAATCCGATGCCTTCCATCTAGAGAGGACCTCCTCCACTCCCTTGCAGCCGGCCGCAGCGTATGACACCAGACAGCACGACTACTGCACTCATCGTCACTCTAAACATCCAACACAAACCAACAAACACTCGTCGCAACCTACGCGTGTACAATTGCACATTGTTTTTACGAACCAACTATTTTAGTTCAGTTGTATACAGCTACTTGCAGTATCGGCTATTTACGTCGGCTCGGTTGGCGCAGTGGCTAAGCGCATGCCTCCGGGTCCGGGATACTATACGATTTTCGATTCGATTACCGCACGAGATAAACATTTGTATAGCTTACGATAGTTGTTTAGTGTCAAGATGTTTATGCGTGTGCAAGTTATGTACGTAAAACTAATGGTAATGGAGAAATCGAAATGTGTCATTTGAGACGCTAATTCTCTACCTCAGAGGTAAACAGTGTCAAGCGCCAAAATACTAATTTTACAGGACAGGCATTTATTGATAGCGGGCGACATCAGTTTTGAATGTGAAATAATTATAGCGATCTTTTAAAGATATTGCAGTACAAACACTAAACAGTATTTTGCATTATTTCGTAAACTAATTAAAAAAAATCATGTTCCTTCTTCATAAGATCTATAAGACTATTTAGTCAGTCTCGAGTGAGTAGATAAATCGTATCAAATTGTCTATTTTGAAAAAATTGCATATAAGACATGCTTTATTCCAACATATACAGCTGGTTCTCGTGATCTCATCGCCATGAAAACTAATTTTCAAAATAAATGCGAATTGCAATTCTATACCTCTGAGGTTAATAATCTGAAAATTATAATCAAGCGTCACATTGCGGAAGTCACTATAGTAACGGAAAGAAAGTTAATTTGCTAAGAACCGAATGCAACATTTTAAATTGTGTGTAAGTACTATCTAGTTTTTGAAGAGCACCGGCCTAGTCGGCAGCTGTCTGTCGTAGAGTCAACATCAAAGACAATGACCCGTTGTGAATTAGTCTTTTTTTAACTGTTGTGTGGTGACGTAGAAAATCTATCATCCCACCTTAATATCCCTAATGAATAAGGAGCATTTAAGAAGAAAACAATAAGAATTTCATGTACGTTTATTGATTACTTGTTTCGTAAAACTTTTTAGCATTGTCAAAGTTTAATAAACAGTGACTGATAGAAAAGACTGGAGACCATTAATATCAATATTCAGCACAATTAAATTACTTACTCGTATTCAAATCTAAAGAGCAGAAAGTCCACACTCACCGTCGGACCGATCGTACTGAGATGTGAGGACATAATTGGCACCAGGATGCGGGCTTCCGAGATGCAGTGAGGACCCTTCAAAATCCCTCCGGCCCTCTTTTTGAGTAAACACTTGAGACCTTTTTAAATGACTATTGAAATCATGAGAGGGTAAAATTATTCGTCCTTTATCCAGTTAAAGTATGTTTTAGAAAATCCTTATTATTTAATATATACTCAATGAATACAGCACACATTATGTGTTCGAACTTAAAAGTATTGATGACGCATCTTGACTTTCATCTTTACTTCATCTGAATCCTGTGGTAGTAGGATTCCTATGCAGGAATCCGTCTAGGTAGGTACCACCCCAGTGCCAGTTATTCTGCCTTGAATCAGTAGTGTGGAAACATTACTGTGTTTCGCTTTGAAGGGCATTGAGAGCTAGCGTAATCACTGGGCATATGAGCCTTAAGAACTTATGTCTCAGGGTGATGGGCTTGGTTAGGTGGCACACAGAAATTTTCTGGGTGACACAGTATTTGTTGTGGGCAGACGTTGCACTTACCATCAGGTGAACGTTTTGCTCGTTTCGTCACTTTATCCAAAAAGTGTCTCTTCTTATCTGTCTTAGATTATAAGTTATATAGTAACTGATAATATAAAGTCCTCCTGTCGTAAGCCATCAACTGTGCAGGCGATATCATAGTGCTGCTAGTGTAAGAGAAAACACTCATTCATTTTGACCTTCCCGCGCCCGGTGTTACGCTCATGCTATAAGAACAGAGATAGGCTAAGATGCAGTGTCAGAGACATGGGGACATTCACAACACAACCAAACACAGCACAACATTCGTGTAATAGTTTTTGTACAAAAATAATTCATTTAAATAATACTTATTATACGTCTTAATTCATTTCTGTAGTCTATTTTCACAAATAAAATACTAAAGCTTTCTTACCAAACGAGTACATTATATAGACTTTTCCACTATTGAAATAAAAGAAACTCAACGGAAGAAACGTCGGTTAGAAGCTAAACCGGAAGTTTAGCCCGACGTACAAAACAAAAAAAATATGCGCTCCGAGTCCGAATTGACTTGGCAACTTGCCATTAAAGAACTTCATGATAATATCGCTTTTAATAAAATGAAATCTTAAGTAATTTATGCTAAGCATTTACGTCCATTTTTACAACGTCACATACATAACCAATAACAAATGCTGTGTCACCCCACAACATTTCTGCGATGTCTCAGAATGACCACCCTGAGACATCAGTTCTTAAGTCTCATATGCCCAGTGATTACACTAGCTCTCAATACCCTTCAAATCGAAACACAGTAATGTTTGCACACTACTGCTTCACGGCTGGATAATTGGCCCTGGGATGGTACCAACTTAGACGGCTTTAAGAATCCTACCATCAGTAAAGGCTCTGCGAACTTTGAGGAGGATGAGAAAATAAGACTGCGTATCATGCAAAAAAGGCAAAGTGATAATAACAAAAAGTTCCACACAGCACAAGCTTGGGCACAAATAACAAATTTATGGTCTTGAGACTAATTGGTATAGTTTACCTTTGTGGTTAGATGAAACATGCAAAGTCCCATTTCACTATACGTATCTAATCATTAATAAATTTAAAATTGTTTAACCTGGATCGAACAATCACGGTCCAGATCAGATTGTTTAACCTGGATCTAATTAAATGGATAATCTCTCTAACGTATCGTGACCTGGGTCAGTGAAACTTGTTTTGACTCTAGTCAACTGCGTATATATTGACATCTGATTTAGGCGTTTCCTAAGATTAGTGAAAACGGGCATCAAAAGTCTTTATTTTTAAAAAAAGTAGTCACCTAATATTAAATGCAACGTCTGCCCATGACAAATGCTGTGGAACTCAGAATATTTTTGCGTGGCACCACACTGCTCTCGTCACCTTGAGACATCAGTTCTTTCATGTCTCATATGCCCAGTGATTCAACAAAAAAAAATATAACGCGGGAAAGGCTCTTCGCGGCATCTTGTTGGTTGCCCTAAATAAAGAAAAAATAAAAACAAACAGCAAAGCTTAAATTAAAAGTTATTGAAACCAAACAACGGTTTTTCCGGACCGATACGACTTAGGGACCTCCAAGAAAAGAGCCTATTCCTTTCTCAAAGGCCGGCAACGCATCTGCTATTCCTCTGGTATTGTAGATGTTCATGGGCGGCGGTGATCACTTACCATCAGGTGAGCCGCTTGCTCGTTTGCCCCCTCTTCCATAAAAAAAAACCAAAGTTAGCCACCATACCATATTTATGCACATATTTTCTAGTATAACAAATAATTATTTTTCATTAAATTAAACATCTAATATCATTGAATACACATTTCCCTCTCCGAAGAACAAAGGAGATAAGCGAGCGGGAGAACAACAAGAAACAAAGGCATGTTGTAGGAAGCCCCTGTACAATTCAACAATTCATCCCTTTTTTTGTTTGATTTAATGAAGTACGAGGGCGAAGAAGGTCTTATATGAAGAAAAAAAAAGAATGTCACGAATACAAAATACCACAAAGAGTATTTCCATGATTCATATACAAGCCGTTTTCAAGTTAATTAAGAAAAATAATATTTCTGGATTGTTATGTTTGGTTGATTCTGTTAAAAAAAAGTGGAGATCGCAACTGCTTTTGCGCTCGGTTCCAGCGCAGCGAGTTGCTGGAATCTTGTATATATAATAGCATTATTTCGAAACGAAATTACTGTTTAATACACGCTAAAAAGTAAGTGAAACCTTTACCAAAGGACATAAAGTCCACATGAACAAAAAATTCTAGAGGTATGCCAATAAAGTTAATAAAAGCGACCATTCCCGCGCATTTACGACGCACCTCCGCCATGTTCTATTTTGGTGCGTACCTGCCCATGGCCCGAAGTCACTGCCGACTGTAGGGCTGTGGAATGTTTTGAAAAAAAAATCTTAAAATACTATGATGTGCTTCTGACACTTCAGTGACCCGCACTATGACGATTTTATCAGGATATATTATAGTGATGTTAGTATTAGTACAAACAGAGGCACTTTAGGTTATGTCCTGCAGGGCTATTGCGTATCCAAAGTGATGATCACTTATAAAAGTGTTGAACGAACATCTGCCAAATAATGTCTGCATAGTGGTTATGATTAACAAAAAATACGTCATATGAAAAATAATCGTAATTTTCGTTAACCATAACTAGTATGAAAACATTTATTTGACAGATATTCGTTCAACACTTTTGTAAGTGATCTTCACTTTGGATACGCAATAGCCCCGCCAGACGGTTATCGAACTCGGCGACTTCCGAATACAGTTGAAAGCTAACAACTACGCAGGAAACATCGTAGTGCCGCAAGTGTACGCGCAAATATAAAGGCACTCACTCGTCACAGTCTAAAGGCGCCCGATGTACCTACCTTTGATCTTATATCTAATCGATGGATCCAGTGTCAGAAAAACGGGTCATTCACAACACAAGCACAAACGTTGGCCAAGGCCAGGTCCCGCGGCATGGAAGTCACGTACTCTAATGTCTGGGCCATGTCACCCGATGTAACGCTCATGCGATAAGATGAGATGCAGGGTCAGAGACACAGGACAACTATAATGTATCTTCGAAATGTAATGTATATCCGAAAATCAATGGTAGATTGTTACAGAAATATTGGATTCCGCTATATGTTGGCTTTACAAATATTTGTTCTCTGCTAGAATCGAATCTAATTTATATACTAAAGAATATAATAAGAGTTAGTATTATCTTACCTATACTTGACGAGCCGTGGTAGTTCAGAGGCCGGGCGCTCGCCTTGAATTTCATAGTAACCTAGTGAACTGAGTTCGATCCCCGGTGCCGGCACCACTAAAATTGTTCAGCAATTTTAAGTGCTGATTTACCACGTGCTCAGCGGTGAAGGAAAACATCGTAAGGAGGATATTCCGAGGCCATATGAAGTCCGCCAACTCGCACTGGAGTAGCGGGGCGGGCTCTTCGAAGCTCCAAAGCACTCTTAAAAAATAAGAGGAGGCCTGTGCTCAGCAGTGGGACATTTACAGGCTATTGCTTTACACCTATAGAGTCCACCAGGCGATCAAAATCCACCCAGATCCTTTGGGATTATTATTTACAACATTTAAACAACTAGGACTTCGGTAATGGCCATCTTATGTATGCAAAGAAAAGCCGTCGACCTTCCTTAGGAAAAAAGTAATATAGTACTACTTTATATCAGAACATATATGTACATAAGAAGGTTCTACTACTCCTCTTTCCGTTTAACAGTAATGGAGTATTTGTGTAATGGAGTCGCCAAAGTGTTAGATTGAAATTAAATACATTGTGGTGGCAGCCCTATTGATGTACTCGTATATACTAAGCACCTCGCTCGCGACAGATGGAAAGGAAGTAACGTTAGCGTATGATACAAAAATATAAATATTTGTCCCGTCCGTCTGTCTGTGAACTGCCGACAGTTCAGCTTATGCAGTGTCAATCTATACTTTGTTACTTTTTCTATTTTTGATATTAAATATTTATTATCCAACTAATGTACGGTAATTATATTTTAATTAAAAAAATTATGTATACTCTAAATGGTGTACGAGTATTCTGATTTTGGCAAGAATTTCAGTACTGACTATATTCGCAGCAGTTTGGCGCTTTTTCATTTTCTTCGGACGGGTGTCTACACACTAAAAGTAATAAGTAAAAATTCAATTATAATAACTTTTTTTATCTTTTTTAGCAGAAACAAAAACTAACTTTTCCAACGCAGGAATATGTCTATGTAGGTACCTCTCCGACCCAGTTATTCCGCCATGAAGCAGTGGTGTGTAAACATTGCTGTTTTCGGTCTGAAGGACACTGAGAGCTAGTGAGGACACTGAGGCATTTGGGTCTCAAGATGGCGCAGTGTGGTGCCACATAGAAATGTTCTGGGTGACACACCATTGGTTATGGGTAGACGTTACAGTTATAGGAACGTTTTGCTCGTCTTATCCTATAAAAAAATATTTATAAAGTTTGACAGAAACTACATTCATTTATGTCAAATTATATCTCGTATTATGGGATAGTTCGAATAGTGGAGCCCGTTGTTAGTGGTATACGGAAGTTGCAGCCGCAAACACATTACGTGCTCAACTTGGAGCGCCGTACGCAAGTCAGAACTTGTCAGCTTCAGGAAGCAGTTCTTGGCGAGGCTGCTCGCCCGCGGTTAGGTAACCTAGCAACCTGTCATACTACTGCTGATTTTAGATACGAAAACTCCGCCTAGATACCGGTTCGTACCAGGCGTTTCCAACTTTTGATGACATAATTATTGCGTTTGTTGCGAGAAAACAATCAGACACAAATACTCTTCGGAACTACGTAGAAGAGTACCGTGTTAACCTCGCCATTTTTTAAACCTACAATAACAGAATAGAAAACGACAGCGCGGAAGGCTAAAATCAAGATGGCAAGATGAGCTCGACTCTTTCGACAAGAACTGGAACATGTCGGCTCGGTTGGCGCAGTGGTTAAGTACTTGACTTCTGCGACGCGGGTCGCGGGTTCAATTCCCGCACGGTACAAATATTTGTATGACCTACAGATAGTTGTTCCGGGTCCTGGGTGTTTGTGCATGTGGAGTTTATGTATGTAAAACGCACCCACGACACAGGATAAATCCCACTGTGGGGCATCGCTTTTAAATTAAAAAAAACAACAGTACTGGACAGGGACAATTGTAAGGACGGCAGAGAGGCCTTTGCTCTGCAGAGGTACGTAGTAAGCCTATAAAAGAAGAAAGAAAGAAAGAAAGACAGAAACATTTATTTGTTACACGCACACAATTCACAGACAGATTAACAGTGTATAGAAAAAAAAAACACAGGAAAAAACAAAATTTAAATCCATCCGTTCATGGTGCAATGCTCCAAAAAGGACGGCCACTCAGGATATGCTAGGATGCATTATCCTACCCTGATTTTCAGTGGCATCCAATAATATATAATACACGCATTCATAAATATATATATATATACAATACACACATAATAATATATGTTACACATATACATACTACATACACATACACATTTACAGATACACATATTAAAAAATACTTATAATATAGGTAAAGAGGGTACGGGCCAAGAAATATATTCGTCCGCTGATAGCTCGATGACACAGTGATTTACCGACTTGATTATGTGCAACGGGTCACGATTTCCTCTACCTCTCTAAATTATTTTATGTATGTATGTAAATATTACTGACTGAAGGAGACGTCCTCCCCAGATCAGACCGTCCAAACCGGCGGATAGCTACATTTTCTCTCGGCATTAAATCCGCTAAACCATCACAACTGGTGGTAGGATTCCTATGCAGGAATCCATCTAGGTAGGTACCACCCTAGGGCCAGCTATTCTGCCGTGAAGCAGCAGTGTCCAAACATTACTGTGTTTCGGTTTGGAGGGCAAGGAGAGCTAGCGTAATACCTGCGGCTTGGGACTTAAGAACTGATGTCTCAGCGTGACGGGGGCAATGTGGCGTCAAAAAAAATGTTCTAGGTGACACAAGATTTGTTACGTGCAGACGTTGCACTTACCATCAGGTGAACGTTTTGCTCGTTTCGTCACCTTATCCAATAAAACCTGACCTTCACCTCATGGTAAGTGCAACGTCTGCCCGTAACAGATGCGTGTTACTCAAAAATATGTGAAGCACCTAACTGCACCTGTCACCCTCTGACATCAGTTCTTAAGTCTCATATGTCCAGTGATTACGCTAGCTCTCAGTGCCCTTCAAACCGAAACACAGCATGGTTTGCACACCACTGCTTCACGGCAGAATAACTGGCCCTGGGGTGGTAACTACCTGGATGGATTCCTGCATAGGAATCCTACCACCAGTAATTATTTAGTAAGTATTTAGTATTAAAGAAAGAAATAGGTCAAGCTTCTTGGCACTTGACCCTTCAAAAAGGGTTCTGTATGTGGCTAGTGACATTTTACACAAAATAGCCTTCTACGCCGCGGGTCCTGGGTTCGAATCCCAGCCGGAGCCAACATTTGTGTTAAAACACAAATTGTGGGTTTTCGGGTTTGGTTGTGTTGTGAATGTCCCCGTGTTTCTGACACTGCATCCTAGCCTACCTCCGATCTTATCGAATCAGCGTTACTTCGGGCGCGGGTAGGTTGGGACGAGTGAGTGCCTCTGTGTTTGCGCGTACACTTGTGGCACTATAATATCTCCTGCGCAGTTGATGGCTCTCGACAGTATTCGGAAGTTGTTGCCGTGGTCGAAATCGACTAGGACAACATCATCATTTTTAGGGTGTTTCCTAAAGAAATAATTTCGCGATATTACGAACACAAGTATAAAACATTAACATTTGCTTTGTGTTCACGGTTCCTGGAACTTACTTCCTCTTATATAACTCTAACTAATTTATCTCAAATAATGCTTCCTTATAGCATTAAATATAACGTTTACCGTTTCAAATTTACTTAATATTTAGATTTGTTTCCTTTCATAAACAAAGACGTTATATGCACTGAAGGTCTCGCAGTCGCAAAATAGCAGGCAATATAGACGACCGCGTGCCCTAGTGGTCAGAGTACCCGACTTCTATGCCGCAGGTCATAGGTGCGAATCACAGCCGGAGCCAAAATTTGTACAAAAAACACGAATTGCGCCCTCTTACATACATACGCAGAGATCACACCCGGTCAGCTCACTGTTAGTGCCACAGATCGCCGATGTTTTGGTACGAGTCAAAAAAAATATTCCTACTGTTTATTGCGTTCCCATTATCAGTACAGGTGACAGCATTGCATATTATGGTATTATTCTTCACGAATAAAGGCTGTCCGTAGAATGCCTTAGTCGCCTCTTACGACACCTCGGTAGGAAAGAGGTAGAGTGCTATTCTACTCTGCCGGACACCTATCGGTTGAAAAGTAAATACTAGCCTATATTGAAAAAATAAATTTTGTCTATGACTTTGAACGTTAATCGTTCTCTCTCATTCTAGACAATGAGCTCTTTACCCCTTCAAAATTGATATATAAATCCCTGTAACTCTTGCAAAAACATTGAGTGAATCGTACTGGAAACGTTTTGGTAAACAATAGTTACGTATGATGACGAGGTAAGACCGTCTCAGCCCGCGCGTAAAAGTGAACTAAGGGAAACGACTGGATAATGTAATGACTTTCGTCAGATAGCGGAATTAGCATTACGAAAAACGCCGGACTAAAAATACACAGACTAATGACGGATCTAAGGAGGCTGGTTCCGCTATCGTCAATCTTTCACACAAGCGCGGTCATCGTCATCATCATTTCAGCCTATGTTCCTCCATAGATTGCCACAAAATTTTATGGCTTTCATTTTGTGGGGATTTTGCCATAGTCGCCACGATGGTAGACGGGTTGGCAGCCGCAGTTTATTTATTCAGATGTTACAGGAAGTTGCTGCGGCTCATCTTCGGGTTTTAATATTCCCTCTGTCGACTTTTACGCGGCGTGGTATTTACGTAAAATCCAACCTCGTTGGGAGAAGTCTGTGCCTCTTACTCTAAGGTTGATAGGTCTCTTCTAGATACCGATCAACAGGCTGCTCATGAAGAGATCGTAACGAAACAAGTTTCTTTGTAAGCAAAAGCAAATAATAACTTAAAGGAAACATATTCTGTAGATTCTTAAACCTCAAATGCCCTGGGATTAAATTTATAATAACAGCATTCATCCTCCTCATCCTCATCCTTTCAGCCTATCACTAGTCCACTGCTGAACATAGGCCTCCCCCATAGATTGCCACAAAAGTTGTAGCTGTCATTTTGGGGGGATTTTGCCATAGTTGCCACGCTTGGCAGGCGGGTTGGCAACCGCAGTTTGTTTATTTAGATGTTCCAGGAGATGCTGCTGCCCAATCTTCTGATTTATATTTTCCCTCTGTCGACTTTTACGACACCCACGGGATGAGATGGGGTGGTAGATTCTCTTAAGCCGCTACCACACGCTACCATAACAGCATTCAATTACGTATTAAGTTTTTTTAAATAAACGAATGACAAATATAGTTATTTAAAATCATTACAACTGTAGCGAGCAGTTCGGTAATTCAGTTGATAATGAACCAGTTCTTGAATCAAGGTCAGCTCCTTCGACCCTCCCGTTGCATTCGTAATGCGCTTATCGCTTAAGACTAAATTTAATTATAAATTGAATTGATAAAAATTTTTGATTTGCTTTAATCGAGTAGTTCAGTAAATAACTGTTCATAACAAATGCTGTGTGGGCACTACCCGCAGGAATGAAGACGCAACGGGAGGCGAACCACGTCGTCGTCATTTTGGTACGAGTTGAAATTCTTGCGCCCATTGCGTTCCCACGAGCAGCTAGCCATCGGCACTGCAACTACTGGCTTGGCGGAGACGAAGGAGAGGAAATGGAATTGGGGTAGGGAATGGGAAATTGGGAAAGAAACTATGAGGTATAGGAAACTAAATATCTCGGAAGGAGCAGGAGGAACAGCAACAGTAGAAGCTTCTCAGGTGTTGTCATGTAGATGTTGCTTCAGTGGCGGTCTAATAAAACTATCAAATCGCCTTTTTAAAAACACAATGTCCCATACTGAGATTTCTCTAGTATCGTGGCTGTGTTTAACACTGGTGGTAGGATTTCTATACAGGAATCCGTCTAGGTAGGTACCACTCCAGTGCCAGTTATTCTGCCGTGAAACAATACTGTGTTTCGATTCGAAGGGCACTGAGAGCTAGCTTAATCACTGGGCATTTGTGACTAAAGAACTGATGTCTCTGGGTGACAAGCGCAGTGTGGTGTCACACAGAAATGTTCTGGATGACACAGCATTTGTAAGACGTTTGGTAGACAATGCACTTACCATCAGGTGAACATTTTGCCTCGTTTCGTACGCTTTATTAAATAAAAAAAGCATCGTAGTGTTGTATTGAAATACATCAAAGGATCAAAATTGTTTATTCCATAGAAAACCAAAAATCAGTATCTGACGCAAGCGGCTGTCAGAATAAGTAAAAAGTATAAAAAAATCAACGCAGGATATGTTTAAGAGTCGTACTTGGCACTAATTTGTATAAAAGTGTAAGATGCGATGAAGGTTAAGGACTCAGAACAGTTAATAACTCCAAACGCGAGAATCGGATACACTGTGTATTGCAATCATTAACCAATTTGAACCCATGGCACTACTAATTATTTAAATACGCTGATCAAGACTTGTTTTAAATTTTAGCAATCACTAGATCAGAGCTCTAATTTTTCTTTATTCTGATTTTTTTAAATCTTCATCTTCTCATCTTATCAGCCTATCACTAGTCCTACTGCTGAACATAGGCCTCCCCTATAGATTGCCACAAAAGTTTGTAGCTCTCATTTTGGGGGGATTTTTTCATAGTTCGCCACGCTTGGTAGGCGGATTGGCAACCGCAGTTTATTATGACGCGACATACGCGCAGGATGCAGCGTCAGAGACATGGGGTCTATCACAACACAAGCAGACCCGAAAACCAACAATTTGTGACTTTGTACGAATGTTTGCCCCGGTTGGGATTCGAACCCAGGTACCGTCAGTGAGCAGCAGTCACCCGACTAAAAGATATTTAGAAGATATTTTTATATTGAGAATTCAATGTCTCTCTCTTAACACATCGTATTATCATAGGTATTTATTTGTGCATGTGTGAATATATATGTAGGTATATGTACTCGTATATGTGTGTGTGTGTGTGTGTTTTGTGCAGGTATATGTTTATTGATTTTATGTTTGTAGATATGTACATGTGGATAAGGTTATTTTTTTTTCTTAAGTGCAATATGTTTATAAATCTTTGTCATCTTTTGTATCGCCATTGACTTTTTCTGTTATCCCAAAGGTTGGCTAGTATAGAATGCATATAGCATTAAGCCCGCCCATTGTACCTTTACTTATTTATGGTCAATAAAGAATAAATAAATAAAAATAAATAACACGTGCTAAAAGTCGACCATTCGCAGTTCTTAAGATACGATTATGTGGTGGCTTAAGAAATCTACCACTCTATCTCATCCCGTGGGATGTCGTAAAAGTCGACAGAGGGAAAATAAAAACCAGAAGATGGGCAGCAGCATCTTCCTGGAACATCTCAATAATTAGACTGTGGTTGTCAACCCGCCTGCCAAGCTAATCAAATCCCTCCAAAATGAGAGCTTGAAACTTTTTCGGCTATCTATTGGGGAGGCCTATTTTCAGCAGTGGACTTGTGATAGGCTGAAATGACTGATGATGATGGTGAATCCCTCTTTGCTTGACCCGCGACGTATAGTAGCAAAACGTACATTTAAATTAGACGTTCTTAGTTAAGATTAGCAGTAAGAATTAACGTTTTGTAGTTATTTTTTGTTTATGTATGTTCTTAGCTAAAATCCCAACATTATTCAAGAGTGAAATCCCTATAAAAATCGTTTCACGTGTATTAGAGAAAACTTACAACGAGAAAAGTTACTCATTCAAAACTCGTAGTGATGTTCATTGCGGATATCCTAGTGCGGGATCGAGTGGACTGCGGCATGCGGCACCGGCATGCGCCCCGACCGGTCGCTGACCAACTTTTTGTGAAGTTCGACCAGTGCGCGCGCTTCTCGTGTTCATTGCGGTGAGTGCAGCCAAATATTATGCCTATTGTGTTATTCTGAGTAGACGTGTTTGCATGCCTAGAGAGCATTCTCTACCAGTCTACCTTTGGGTTGAGCAGAGAACATGCTAAGGGTGCTTAATGCTACGACGTACAGACATAGTTTAAAAAAATAAACAACTAAGTGAAAAGGAAACGATAACTATACGATTATAAAATGTTTTACTGGTGGTAGGATTCGTATGCTGGAATCCGTCTTGGTTTACCTACCCATTGCCAGTTATTCTGCCGTGGAGCAGTAGTGTGCCAACATCACTATGTTACGGTTTTAAGTGCACTGATAACTGGTGTAATTACTGGGCATATGAGATTGAAAACTGCTGTCTTAGGGCGCAGTGTGGTCACACAGGAAATGTTTTTTTTTATTTCACTAAAGTGACGGAACGAGCAAAACGTTCACCTGATGCTAAGTGTAACGTCTGCCCATCAATGTCATAACAAATGCTGTGTCACCCACAAAAATACTGTGTGACACCACACTGCGCCCGTCACCCTAAAACATCAGTTCTTAAGTCTCATATGCCCAGTGATTACGCTAGCTATCATTGCCCTTCAAACCGAAACACAGTAATGTTTGCACAGTACTGCTTCATGGCAGAATAACTGGCCCTGGGGTGGTACCTACCTAGACGGAATCCTGCATAGGAATCCTACCACCAGTTCTAGGTAACATTTGTTATAGGCGTCTGGCCATTGCACTTACCTGCAGGTGAGTGCTCGTTCCGTCAATTGTTTAAAAAGAGACCGCTCAGTGATCGATATGCGCATGTTGAGTAGCGGTTCCTGAATTCAAATCCCAACTGAAATTTATGTGTGAAACGAGCAAGCACTCACCTGATGGTAAGTGATAACTGTATGAACATCCACAATTTCAGGGGAATTGCGGGTGCGTTGCGGCCTCTCAAAAAAGATTTTCTGGTGGTAGGATTCCGATGCAGGAATCCGTCTAGGTAGGTACCACCCCAGGGCCAGTTATTCTGCCGTGAAGCAGTAGTTTGCAAACATTACTGTGTTTCGGTTTGAAGGGCACTGTGAGCTAGCGTAATCACTGGGCATATGAGACTTAAGAACTTATGTCTCAGGGTGATGGACTCGGTGTGGTGTCCCACAGAAATTTTCTGAGTGACACAGCATTTGTTGTGGGCAGACGTTGCACTTACCATCAGGTGAACGTTTTGCTCGTTTCATCACTTTATCCAATAAAAAAAAGAGTAACGTTTGTTCTGTAAGTTCCTAAGCACATAAAAAAATCCTACCATCAATGTTATATATTAAATAAATACATTTTCATTATTGATTAGTACGTAGTGCGATTTGTGTTAAAGTTAAAGTGAATTTACGACTATCATCTTCGTACATTTACAGGCACAAGTTCAAAGAGAAAATGGCGGATTTATTGTTTAAAAGCAATTCCTCTGTGGCATTCCGCGAGATGCGCGGTAGAAATGGCTACTTTACATTCAAAGAAAAAGAAAGACAAAGGGTTAAATACGTCGACAAAAGACCGGCGCTGAATAAGTTACAGGCTTCACAGTACGACGTGATCCTTGACTCGCGAATGGGCAATAAAGAAACACTAAGCTACATGAAATATTCATAACAAGCGGGAATATGATGTGCTCACGTAATTGTTTACGAGTAGGATTCCTACGCAGGAATCATAAAAGAAAGAAAAGAAATTCTGCCGTGAAACATTACTGTGTTTCGGTTTGAAGGGCACTGTGAGCTAGCGTCATCACTGGGCATATGAGACTTAAGAACTGATGTCTCAGGGAGACACAGCATTTGTTGTGGGCGGACGTTGCACAAAATGTTACAATGAATCCTTTTCCCTTTAGCATTTATCTGTCGAACACCAACATAAAAGTAACAATAAAGCTTTGGACAAGGAGAGAATCAATGTATGTATTAATGAACGTAATACACATGGTCTCGATCTGTTCAAATAAAAAAGTCATCATCGGGAAAATTACCAATCATCGTGCAACGTCATCGAGAAAATAATCATCTGGAAACTCTTTATTAAGACTGTGGTCAAGTTCGAAGTATATGTAGCCCATGTACTAAAGATCCCTTTTCAGCAGCTTAATGTGAAAAAAAGCAATCCATATAATTATCATAATCCATGTATCCAAATATGAATACAATAATCAGATTCGGCGGCGCCTACCACGCTGATTGGCGCACATTTCTAACAGACACTAAATTAAATATTAATTCATATTTAAATGTATCTATTCATGGAAAACTATGCCATGGAATGCATTATGTGTATTTTTTTTATAGAATAGGGGGCATACGAGCAGGTGGCTCACGTGATGGTAAGTGATCACCGCCGCCCGTGAACACCTACAATATCAAAGTAATAACAGATGCGTTATAACATTTTTATAATTCGTTACGGGCAAACGTTTGACTAACCAAAACGAAAGTCAGTTTATAAGTAGGCCTCGTAAACAAAACAATAAAGAGCCAATACAAAAAAATGCCGTATAAATACAGGGTTAATATGAGCATTAACATTTAATACAGTCACGCCTTTTTACCATATAAGGGGTAGGCAGAGGCCACTCACGTAGCCCACTCTTCGCCCTCGCGGGAAGCGAGACGTTACGGGTGGCGAACCACGTCGCCGCCAAAATTCCTACTCCCCATTGCGTTCCCACAAGCAGTGACAGCGTTGCATATTATGGTGATATTCTTCACGAATAAAGGACTGTCCGTACAATACCTTAGTCGCCTCTTACGAACACCTCTGTAGGAAAGAGTTTACGTGCTATTCTAATTTAAAATATTTTTTATAAATAAGTATTAAAAAAAACGTTAAGCGTAACTAAGAGTTATGACATTTCCAAACAAAAATGTACTTCGTTTAATTAAATACATTTCTTTTATAATGTATTCGTCTTTCTATTTATAAATATTCAAATCCACTACCGGCACATACAATACAAATACAATATGTTTCTTCGTTAAAAGTTCTCTTTCTGTAAGAACAAAATGTAATTCGGTCACAAGTTCGCAGAATCCATAATTATCTTCGTAAACCTAGCTTTGAGAAAACAAAGGATTTTCATATTCTCCCGAACCACGTGCATTACATTTCCTTCTTTAGTAAATCCTTTACTGTCACAGCTGTGCGATTGTGGAACTCCTTAACCTTTACAAATACGAAGTCCCTTTTTTCCTTGAAAACCTCGTTAAAGGTTATTACTTGAAAATTTAACTCATGTTTTTATCCTTTCGTTCTTAATCCTTTATTTTAGTTCGTCGCTTTATACATGAGATGCTATCATCTAGTGCTTTTTTTTATAAATTTATGTGGTTTAGAGTACACCACTCTCTATTTCGTGGTTTTTCATTTGGCTGTATCAGTTCTCTGTTCTAAGGTTGTCTCTAGAAATCGCTTTTAGTGATAAGACCGCCTTTTGAATTATAACTGAAATATAGTACATCGTCTTTATCGTGGTGTGATTGATTGAATATTTCACAACGATCACGTGGTCTAGAGTTAAAAGTACTATAATACGATTACACGGGTGGTAGGTTTCCTATGCAGGAATCCGTCTAGGTTGGTACCACCCCAGGCTAGTTATTCTGTCGTGAAGTAGTAGTGTGCAAACGTTACTGTGTTTCGGTCTGCAGAGCACTGAGAGCTAGTGTAACACGAGAGAGTGATGGGCGCAGTGTTGTGCTACACAGAAATGTTCTTATGTCTAAAATGGTTACACAGCCTTTTTTATGGACAGACGTTGCACTTACCACCAGGTGAACGTTTTGCTTGTTCTCGTCTGGTCACTTTATCCAATAAAAAAACGCCGTCGGTGTTGTGATTGTCGCCGTCTCTTTGATACTGCAAAACCTAACTTTTCGCATGAGCACGGGACCCTAGCGCACGCCTCTGCGTTTGCGGTTGTGGGATTGTGGCACAATAACATCTCCTATGCAGTTGACTAAACTAAAGTCGTCGCCATTGTCGAAACTTGGCCAGCATGACATTATAATTTTAACAAGTTTTCACAGAACTAAATTTTACAGATTTTATTGCGTTTATTTTAATTATTTTTCCGACGTTTCCATTGCTTTACCGCGTCCATGGTCAGGAGTGGACTCTGGTGTTACATGTCCTGAAATCGTAGTTAATCCGGGCATCATTCAGTATTCGTTTCGGACCGATCAGTCAAATATAGTTAAACAATACGTGAAAATCCGTAAAAAAAAGATACATTTTAAAAACTCATTAATATAAAGTTTATTAAGAGATCTATTGATTTGTTTAGCTGTCCGTTACAATAAAAAAAACTGGAAATATGTGTCGGTAAATTTTGCCACGAGGTTACACACACCTTTCACAATTTAAACGCATCGAAGGTTTTCAACGCTGGAACAAAATAATGTTAATTGGTGAAGTGATTACAACTGCGCAGCGGAACTGCGCCAGATACTGAGATTTGTTATTATATAGCTAATTAGATTACGTACCTCTGCCCGTATATCAATCATCTATTTATTTAAAACATTACGAAGTATTTTTTTATTAAAAAAATGACGACGCTTGGTAAGTTCACCTCGTCCCATAACAGAAAGAAGGAAAGACTATAATGAACATTTTAACTAATGATGTGGCAACCAGAACATTTCTGTGTGGCACCACACTGCACCCATCGTCCTGAGACAACAGTTCTTAAGTTCCATATGCTAAGTAATTACACTAGCTTATCATTGCCCGTCAGATCGAAACACAGCAATGTTTGCACACTGCTGCTTCACGGCAGAATAATTGGCTTAGCGGCTTCACCTGCCTAGCCAAATCCTGCATAGTAAACCAACCACAAATAAACAGGAAGAAAGTAAATTTGTTGACATCCGTATGCAAAATTAAAAAAAAGGATTTCTTAGCTATTGAGTGAACCCGCCTTCTCACAAGAACGTGCACAAGCAAACCAATATCGCTACCGGGAATCTCCACTGCCGCACTACCACTGAGCAATACACAACACTGTTGGGAACACACCGAGGCATTATCAAGTGTTTGACTCTACAAAAGATAGCACCAGTTCGCCCGTGAGGTGCTCTTCCTAACTAAAACACACCAATTTCAACTTTGCATGCGGATTTAAATGAAACTAATTTTACGGATTTTATCACGTTTAATTTTGTTATTTATAACCCGTCGTTTCAGTAAAAACTCGCGTAAAAGAACATATAGCTGATGTGAAGCATCGCCGCTCCAGGAAGTCTGCAGTCTGTGACCATGTTCTGGATCATCCCAACCATTACATCAGATTTGATAAACCACAGATCCTCGCAAAAGAACACCGATTCCTACCAAGGATGATTCGCGAGGCTACTGAAATTAAAAAACATCATAATTTTAATAGAGAAGATGGTTGGGTATTACCACCAGCTTGGGATCCTATAATTAATAAAATTAAGTCAAAAACCAAGCATACCACTGCAAGACTTCAAGATACACTCTCACTCTTTCTGCGTAGATGCCGCTGAAGGTACTCCGGGTTAACTATGACATCAGGACATCTGTCACCTCAGTCCCCCCGTGACCATGGGTGCTGTAAAGCACTCGAAACGTCGGGTTATAAATAACAAAATTAAACGCGATAAAATCCGTAAAATTAGTTTCATTTAAATGTGTAGTGTTCGCGTAAATATAAGAAATCATTATTTGCATGCGGATCTAAGCAAATTAACTTTTTCCTTTATTATAATGGATTTCTGCAAAGTAACGCCTGATTCTTTTAACAATTGTAATTAATCATTAAAGATCTGCTGATACGAAAATTCTTAATTAAATTTTTAAATTGTTAATTACTATGTTACCTGCTGATTTACCACGTCCTCGGCGGTGAAATAAAACATCGTGAGGAAACCCGCATGTGTGAAAAAATATATTTCTAGGACATATTATGTAAAGTCTGCTAACCTGCATTTGAGCAGCGCAGCAGATTCTGCGTCTCCTAACCTTCTCTAAAATGAGAGCAGACCCGCGATCAGAGTTGAAGTTTTTACCGGTTGTTACCTTAGTTTTAACAAATGTAGGCTGGGGCTGAGAAATGAACGAAAGATATTCACGATTCAGCGGTCTGGAGCGATGACCACTAGAAATTGCGATAATCAAACCCTTTTTTTATTATTTTGTTGTATAAGGTTGTATAAGGTTCATCGACGATACTAACTTATGTAAAAAAAATACTTTCGACATCGGAGTGCCGCAGTGTATGCTGAGTTGTCAACCTCGTTTGCTAGGAGTACGGCGTACAATTTCCATACTTTTATTTTTAGTATTATTTGTGTTTTAAGTTCTCTCTCTCTTTTTTTATTTCTTGTACTGCTATTTTAATTTTTTTATTATGTATTACTTTTGTGTACGTCTGCTTCAAGCAAATAAATGATTTTTCTTTCTTTCTTTCTTTCTTCTTTATCAAAATGATTATTATTATAATACATGGATGATAATGATCCCTGGGAATGACATGATCTTTGCTAAGCTATTTCTATTTCTTTAAATTTATTATACTATTGTACTTTTTCGATGATTGACAATACGATAAGAAAACTGGTCGCTGAATTTCTTGCTGGGTTTTCCCAGGACCTAGGTATTTTTTGCGAACCAGTGTAGTTTAATAATATGAAGTTCGTTATAAATATTATAATTATCTTCATATATATACTCGTATAATTCTTCTGTGCGTGTGTATGTCACTGAACTCCTCCTA
Source organism: Luehdorfia chinensis (assembly GCA_019845155.1). Classification (NCBI taxonomy): domain Eukaryota; kingdom Metazoa; phylum Arthropoda; class Insecta; order Lepidoptera; family Papilionidae; genus Luehdorfia; species Luehdorfia chinensis. The sequence continues at coordinate 2,468,391 of JAHVAK010000415.1, forward strand.
AATGTCTGGACCGATGTTGATGATTTTTTTTAATGTGGTTCCCTGGATGTTTTATATTCAGAATCGGACCCGGTAGGTGCCGCTGTGATAGAGTTCTAGGAAAATGACAAAAGTCACTGTCTATATATTTTATCGATAATTCGAATATCGATAAATCGTTTGCTGAATTTGTTAACAGCAGGCAAGCTAACGTTCGCGCGGCAGGACAATGTCTGTCGGGTCCGCTAGTATACTTATATATACTTAAACAGTATATTTTGTTAATAATTTAATAAAAAATATTCTATTCTATTCTAAAAAGTATCACAATGATCTAAATCAACGAGGATTTTCTTACCATCAATAAGTTAATTACATAACACGATACAGTTATAGCGCGTCTCGTGGGCCCTCGTTAAGGGGGCGTGGACGAATCCAATAAACGTTTATAAGCTGATTCCATTTGATCTCAAGGTTATTGCACCGAACTACTAAAGACTCGTACATATTGATGAAATGGATCAAGATACGATCATCGATTTACGTTCACTGAACTGGCCCGTTGCTTTTGTTTACGGTCTACAAAGTTAAATACTAAATTAAGCAAAATTATAGGCTTACATTAGTATTTAACTTTGCCGTAACCTTGGACCTTCTTCAGTCTCATATGGCCAGTAATTTCTCTAGCAGTTAATTGCCCTTCAGACCGTAACAAAGTACTATTTGCACACTACTACTTGACAGTAGAATAACTGGACTGCGGTGGTACCTACATAAACAGCTTCCTGCATAGGAATTCTACCACAAATCGTTATCATCATCATCACCACTTCAGCCGGTCACTAGTCCGTTACCTAGTATTTAACTTTTTCGTAACCTTGGCATAATTTCTGTCAATTTCTGATCTCGCATTATTTGACATTTTTTTACGCTATCTGACAGAGTAATGAGATGTTTCCAAACGTCAACCCCGCCACCACATGGCGTACCACTAAAACGTGGCAGAATGATAATTACCAGTACCGTACGCCTCGATGGTTAGACGCGGCAACCACTCCCCGCTCTACTGGTACTACTCGTCTGGTATGTTCAAGAACCCTATATAGGAAAAGGTACCTTTTTTGACAGTGGCAGTGGTAGTGGCGACTTAAGAGGATCTACCACCCTATCTCATCGGTAAACGGTCGGGTGTCGTAAAACTCAACAGAGGACAATAGAAAACCAGAAGATGGGCAACAGCATCATTCTGAAACGTCTGAATAAATATACAGCGGTTACCAACCCGTCTGCCAAGCGTGGCAACTATGACAAAATCCCCCAACCACAAACTTTTGTGACACTAGGGATGAGGCCTATGTTCAGCAGTGGACTAGTGAAACGACAAGTGAAATTATCACGCAATGAGACGAAGTAAATGCTGTCACCACGCGGAATTTTTTCATTACTATTTTTGGTGCAAAAGGCACCCATAATGGAGAATACGTAACACTTGTATACGACACTTTAAGCTCCGTTTACACTCGCTTGCGCAACGCGCGATAAAACCTTATTAAATAATCAACAGATCAGCACAACTGACGCGTCACTAAAACAATGTCACGGCAGCGAGAGACGTCTCTCATTCTGCGATGTGTCCGTTTGTAAATCGCAGTATGTGTATATTATGAGAAATCACACCTTTGCTTGAACAAACAGGCGCACGAGCACGCATTCGAAAGCTAAAGAGCTTTCGTCTGTCTCTCTACAACGGTATAAACCTTTTTTTTCCTGTCTGCATACTACTGACATAACTATTAAAAGAACTTTAAAATGTTATCCAATCTTGCCAAGCGTGACGCCGAATGCGACTAACTTTATGTAAATTTATGAGGGATGCCTCTTTAGCTTTGATCTAATAATGTGAAACAATGATCATCGTCTTTATTATTTATTTATTTGTACTTAAATAACATATAAGTAATAAATATAAAACATATCGATTATAATTATGCCATGTGGTGGCGGCTCGTTAAAAGAATACTACCACTCCATCTCATCCAATGGATCTCGTAAAAGGCGAGTAAGGAATTAAACTGCACTGTGCACCCAACAGCGCACGGTGGCGAAGGGCTCACCACCTATCACACCAAGTGCATTATATTGTTTTGATGAAACGTGGATTGTGGCAGTCATCTGTTTTTGCAGTGAGTGCCCAGTCTCTGACTAACCCTTATGGGATACAGTCGTGATCTTATGTATGTATGTATGTATAATTATATAGGGATAACAAATCATGATTTAAACAAAAGGCACGCAACTACTATATCAGAAATCCATACTAATATTATAAATGCGAAAGCAACTCTCTCGGTCCCTATGTCTGTTGTTACCCGTTCACGGTTCAACCGCTGAACCGATCTTGACGAAATTTGGCACAGAGATAGCTTGCATCCTGGAGACGGACCTAGGATACTTTTTATACACGTAAATGAAATAATGCCCACGGGATATTTAAAAAACCTATATCCACGCGGACGAAGTCGCAGGTATGAGCTAGTAATTAATAAAACGAAGAGCTATAGATTGACACAAAGGTTTGTAGCTCTCAATTTGGGGGGATTTCGCCATAGTTGTCACGCTTGATTATCAACCGCAAGTACACCATGGGGTTTTTGCCGGTAGAAGTCCGGAATAACCTCGCGACAGAGCTGACTTTTGCAAGCTGACGAAGAAGAAAAAGAAGAATACTAAAGAAAATAAAGTGTCTCTCACTGCTTTTAGTCAGACTGATGCATTTTTCAATAATGACCCTAAATGATTTATAAAAATAAAAATTAAAGTTTATAATTAATCAAACAATTTAGTCTATTCTGAAGCAGCCATTTTACGCGCTATATGCGCCTTCACCCTACAGGTTCCCAAAACAAAAAATACATAGACAAAGATAGTGCTCCAAGAGAGAGTCTTAATCAGCGCTGCCTTAAGACAAGAAGCTACATAAGTATATGACCATACAACTTGTGTTGCGAGACGCGCAGTAGACAAACATCTAAGTTTTAACATGCACATATACAAGTAGTCTAACTTTAGACATTCGAAGTCACTAACGGACTCGCGAAATATCACGATATTTCATCAAAAACAAACTGAAATCCTTCAATAACCAAACTAAACCTACAACATCTGGACATATTTAACTGCCCTATATGTATATTATTTGGAATAGACACAATTTTTGGTGCTATTAAAATTTAGTGACTCCTTCATAGGTTTGTTAACTATTTTCATTGTCAAATCAAGTCAAGGCAAGCTATCTCTGTGCCGAATTTCGTCAAGATCGGTTGAGCGTTTAAACCGTGAAAAGGTAACAAACAGAAAAAGGGCAGAGAGACTTACTATCGCATTTGTAATATTAGTATGGATATCAGAGATTGTTTCTTAATTGTTTGTTTCCCTAATTAAATTAAAAATTTAACAAATTCAATTATTTTGTTAATTATATTTACCTTTTTGTTTGCTAAAGTTCGCGAAAAGAGATAAGTAATTTTAGGAGCAGTAATTTTAATAAAATTACGTGTAAGTAATGCAACGAATGCGGAGGCGATCTCTTTTGAGTTTACGAGTTTCCGGTCGCAACGGCCAAGTTGGGTGATGTAATATTCACGCACTTGCTCCTTGTTACGACAATTTTGATTATCAACGGAGATTGCATAGAATGGATTTTTTAATGTGTTGTACGTACGTTGTTAGCTCGGCGGCTTTAACAGCTTCGTCGGTAGACTCGCAAGCAGGAGGCCTTGTAAGGAATACAACGTCGCTACTGGCGATCACTCGCCTCGCAGCGATCCAAGGGTCTCTCTTAAATAGCTCCGACTCGGCTTGAAACGCTTTCGAATAGGATGACGAATGAAAAATATTTTTTTTCATCATCACTTCAGCCTATCACTAGTCCATTGCTGAACATAGGCCTCACCAATAGATTGCCACAAAAGTTTGTGGCTCTTATTTTGGAGGGGTTTGCCACGCTTGGCAGACGGGTTGGCAACCGCAGGAAGATGATGCTGCCCATTTGACAGATAGCTGATATTATATTTTAGAAAAATAAGTAAGGTGGTGCGAAAAAAATAAAAGCTCCAAAATCCGATTAAAATAGGGAAATATATTATGTTTATCATCGATTGGGGTCGGGTTTTTTACACGGGTGAAACCGCAGGGCACAGCTATTATCTTAATAATTGTAGACTAGCGGTTCACTGCAAAGATCGTACCACAATCGTTTACAAATTAAAATTTACCTTTAAGGGCCGATAGGTGTGGACAACAGCATGTACCTGCAACAATATGACACAGACTTTATTATAATTATGATGAACTTAAATAAATATCATAAAATAGTAACACTGCCACTTCTCTCATTTCTGAAAGAGTTTTTGGAATCAGAAAAGGTTAGACCCGTCGAAAAATTTACTGGTGGCAGGATTCCTATGCAGGGATCCGGCTAGATAAGTACCTCCGCAGGACCACTCGGCAGGTTCCACTGCCGTGAAGGAATAGTGCGCAAACAGCAAAGAACCCTACAAAAAGTGCCCTTCAGACCGAAATATCCACTGTATTTCGGTCAGCAGGGCACTGAGAGCTAGTGTAATTACTAGGCATATGAGAATTGCGAATTGATAGCCCACCACAGTGCCACGCAAAAACGTTCTGGGTGACACAGCATTTGTTATAGGCAGACGTTGACCGTACCATCAGGTGAACTTACTCAATCTTGTCCCTTTCTCCTTAAGACATACATTCTCAGTAGCCTAACACTTAGTGGTGCCGGCACTGCGAAGATCTTACCCATGTCACTCGCCTAGTACAATGTGAATGAAAGCAGCACCTGATCTCATTTGCTGCGACTGCGTGACACCACTTTCACTGCGCCCGTCATCCTGAGACATAAGTTCCAAGTCTTATATGCCCAGTGATTACGCTAGCTCACAGTGCCCTTCAAACCGAAACACAACCATGTTTGCACACTACCGCTTCACGGCAGAATAACTGGCCCTGGGGTGGTACCTACCTAGACGGATTCCTGCATAGGAATCCTACCACCGGTTTGAAGGGCACTGTGAGCTAGCGTAATCACTGGGCAAATGAGACTTAAGAACCTATGTCACAGGGTGATGGGCACAGTGTAGTGTCACACAGAAATTTTCTGGATGGCACAGCATTTTTTATGGGCAGACGTTTCACTTACCATCAGGTGAACGTTTTGCTCGTTTCATCACTTTATGCAATAAAAAAAAAATCAGTTACGTAAGTGACCAACTTAACTAATAACTTATCAAAAAAGTTCTGTTTATTTTTATTCATTTCTTTCTTTTTGTATACACCTTAACCTAAGCGTTAAGCTGCGCGGACTTAATGCTTAGTTGCTTTCTCTGGATCTGGTCTGGTTAATAATGGAAGATGATGAAAAATACTGGTGCGATTTAGTAAAAATTTATAAAGTAACAATGTAAAAATTCGTGTCGATAGGTGTCCAACAGAGTAGACCTACCTCTTCCCTACCGAGGTGTCGTAAGAGGCGACAAAGGTATTGTACGAATAGCCTTTATTCGTGCAGAATAATACCATAATATGCAATGCTGCCAATATACTGCTCGTGGTAACGCAATGAAGAGTAAAATTTTATTTGACTCATATTAAAATGGCGGCGACGTGGTTCGCCTGTAGGTATGTATGTGAAAATACACTCTTACATACTAACATAAGCAATTACTACTCATATTGTAAAAGTGACGAAGTGAGGAAATCGTTTACGTGATGGTAAAAGTAAAGTAAAGTTTCAGCCTATAAATGTCCCACTACTGAGCACAGGCCTCCAGAAGAATCCGCCACGCTGCTCCAATGCGGGTTGACGGACTTCACATGTCTTCGAAATATTTTTAATTTCTCAGACATGCAGGTTTCCTCACGATGTTTTCCTTCACCGCCGAGCACGTGGTAAGTCAGCACTTAAAATTGCAATTAACAATTTTAGTGGTGCCGGCACCGGGAATCGAACCCAGGTCACTCGCGTACTATGAAATTAAAAGCGAGCGCCTAGCCCCTGAGCTACCACGGCTCTTACGTGATGGTAGGCACATAATAATTGTTATTTGTCGCCACACGGCGCTAATCATCATGAGACATCAGTTCTCAGTTCCCCAGTTAATGTCTGTACACTGCTGCTTCACGGCTAACTAACTACATATAATGAAGGAAGGAAAGGTAATTACCTAAGATCCGCATGCAAAATTTAAAATTGTGTATATTACTCCGAGTCGGCTACTGACTGTCGTACTCGGCGGCTGACTTTCGCAGAGTCAATATCACTTGATAATGCCCCGTTTTGAGGTAAAACACGTGTCGTGGTCTTGATTTCAGTGGTGTATATTGGCTAGTTGCGATGTTGTAGTGGTGGTATCTGGTGGCGGTTCCCGCTGCTACTAGGTGATATAAACCGTATTATATTTTGCATGCGGATCTTAGCAAATCTACTTTCTTTCCTTCATTATAATGGATTTCCGCAAAGTAACTCTTGATTCGATTAACTGTAACTATATATATTTAATACAGAAAAAATACATATGTATAATGATTTTTTATATTTACGCGAACACTACACATTTAAATGAAACTAATTTTTACGGATTTTATCGCGTTTAATTTTAAATCCGCGTAAAATAACACATATCTGATGTGAAGCATCGCCGCTCCAGGAAGTCTGCAGTCTGTGACCATGTTCTGGATCATCCCAACCATTACATCAGATTTAATAAACCACAAATCCTCGCAAAAGAACACAGATTCCTACCAAGGATGATTCGCGAGGCTATTGAAATTAAAAAACATCCTAATTTTAATAGAGAAGATGGTTGGGTATTACCAGATTGGGATCCTTTAATTAATAAAATTAAGTCAAAAACCAAGCATACCACTGCAAGACTTCAAGACACAGTTAGCTTTTTCTGCGTAGATCGGACCAAAAATAATAATACAAAGCTGAAGGTACTCAAGGGTTAACTATGACATCAGGACATCTGTCACCTCAGTCCCCCCGTGACCATGGATGCTGTAAAGCACTCGAAACGTCGGGTTATAAATAACAAAATTAAATGCGATGAAATCCTTAAAAATTAGTTTCATTTAAACATATGTATAATAAAAAAAAATGGTAAAATTAAACAGTTACTTATTGTCTACAGATGTAGTATCCGATGTAGTCTTTTGAAGGGTTTTTTGTTGGGTGCATACCTAACATTATCAAGAAAGTTTTTCAAGAAAGATGTTTGAAAACATCATAATGCAAACTCACAGAATAAATAATGATGTTGTCATTAAACTCTATTCTATCTCCTAGTACTAAGTTATGCTTTATTGTTTTTTATCGGTTGAATCATACAATTTCGGAAGATTATGAAGTATATATTAAACCGCATTCAACGAAGAGCGGCTCGAATCGTCGACGACCATGTTCTATCTGATCGGCTTGATCCCCTGGCTTTGCGAAGAGACGTTGCATCCCTTTGCATTTTTATAGGATCTACCATGGGGAGTGTTCCGAGGAATCGTTCGGATTAATTCCAGCCGCTGATTTTCGCCATCGCACATTGCGGCACAGCGCAAAATTCCATCGTCACCACCTTGATGGTTTGCATTCCAGCACAGTGCGTTTTTTGCGCAATTTTCTGCCACGCACAAGAACTTTATGGAATCTGCTGTCGCCAGCGGTTTTTTAGGACCAATACCACTAAGGGACCTTCAAGAAAAGAGCCTATTCCTTTCTCAAAGGCCGGCAACGCATCTGCTATTCCTCTGGTATTGTAGATGCATGCAGATCATGGGCGGCGGTGATCACTTACGACAAGGTGAGCTGCTTGCTCGTTTTGCCCCTGTTCCATAAAAAAAACTGGCTTTTCTTTAAAAAGAACGTATTACCATCACCACACTGAATTTTATAATTTCTATAGTACAACAGTCCAGCATAGAAAGTAAAAAAAAACAAATATCGTATGAAAAACTTTTATGTACCACTTTTTCAAAACGGACTAAAAGTATAAAGTTTATAATCAATTGCAAAATTTGACCAACCAACAGACAAACAGACAGGCAGGCTAATTTTTAAGTTTCAAGTCTCTGTTAGTTTAAAATCAATTCCTAAATTTGACACGAACAGACGTACACGAAAACGAGTTAATAAAAACGTGGTAAATTATTTAATTTGACGAGACTGTTAAGATTCCACCTTCATGTATTTATCATTTTTCATACTAACAAAAGGCAGTATCTCTTTAGTTACTATGATAACTTTTGTTTCAATAAATTGTCTGAATAAATATTTAGAATTTATTTTCATCATTTATTTATCATTATAATTATTTTTAAAAACAGTGAAGCAACACTGACTTTGTAAAAATACATAAACTCAATGTTTATCATCATGTCTTAGAAAATGCCAAGTTTCTGCCAGCCTTTAATTTTGCCTGGGTGTTTGAGGCACGTAAACTTTACGTCTATAAAACAGATGTAGTTTCCCAGTGTAGAAGAAGTTACGTCTCTTTAAAAATTCTCTAACATTCGAATGTTTTGTGTATGACGTGACAAGTTCTGAAGTAGGTTGCCTTCATAAAAATTGCATCGAGCGTCGACTGGGTCACGGGAATTCATAAAGAACCAGTCTAACCCGCCGCATGTCAGGGTTGTGAACAATGTTTCTCGTTAGAATATTCAAACTAACTTCTTATGTTTGCAAATAGTTCAACAATTGAAGAGGAACGACAGAAATTGTAAAGATACTTTTTTTTAAATAATGCTACTATTACTAGAATTTCCGTTACTAATATTACTGGTGGTAGGATTCCTTTGCAGAAATCTGTCTAGGTAGGCACCACCCCAGAGCCAGTTATTCTGCCGTGAAGTAGTAGTGTGCAAACATTACTGTGTTTCGGTTTGAAGGGCACTGTGAGCTAGCGTCTCAGGATGCGCGCAGTGTGGTGTCAAACAGAAATATTCTGGGTTACACAGCATTTGTTGTGGGCGGACGTTGCACTTACCATCAGGTGAACGTTTTGCTCGTTTCGTCACTTTATACAATAGAAACAAAAAAATAAAAACATAAAATAATTCCAACTAATATAGCTAATAGAATCAGGCGTTCCTTTGTGTTGTTATAGACGACGGTCTAGAGCAAATCTGTAATGGTGGCGGTTCCCGCTGGCAAAGTTAGTTACTGTGGGAGGGCGGGCGGTGCTCTTCCAACACTAGGTAATATACACCATTTTGTATTCTGTATGCGGATCTTAGAAATTTTACTTTCTTTCCTTCATTAATTCCAACTAAGCTAAGAACGCTTGTGCTAGGAGGTAATTCGAGATTTTACAGATGAAGGCTTCATTGAAAAGGATAGTATGGAGGACCAGATCAGGTGGTTTGATCTGAAGGGGACGTCTCCACATACACAACGAAACTCCTACAACGAAACTTCAATAGCGCGTTATAGAAAGTATGAGCTATTTCTTAAGTTTCTCGTGTGGTAACAAAGACAGTGGTGATATGTTGGATTAATTAAACTATATCATATAAAAGAAAAACTATTTTAGCGATGATTTTCTATATTTTTAAGAAACGTTGCCACACAGTAGTATTTCTCCTCTGTTGTGAGTGCGTTTTAAAGACATACATTTTACACCACACCCGAAAACTGTTACTGCTCCGGCTGGAATTCGAACCTTACCCGCGCGAAGTCGGGTACTCTGACCACTCTGACAACCACAGTTATTTTTTAAACTTAATTGGCAACCCTATACGTGTAGATGCTATTGAACCTATCGGCTGCATTACAGTAAACGTAACAAGCGAGAAATATGGAGGATACAGTCATGCGGCGACTCCATAGTGCCAGCTTCATTGCTCGTAAAACTCGCGACCGCACACTACCGAACGGGCGACATAAATTTAACCATAAACCCAATGGCCACGAAATGGTGCGGATGACTTATTAATAGATTTCAGTTTGACTATAGTTTTCAGTATTTTTCAAAGGAGGATAACTTAAAAGCGTAATAAATTAGTTGATGTGGTTTAATTTTTGTATATGACTGCAATCAAAATACCTCGCCCTTCTTCTAGAAATGGATGGTGTTTTAAGAAGAAATAATATAAACGATACATGTATTAGAGGTTATTCAAGTTCATCGATATATTTATGTATTGTAGTGCCCTTTTTTTTGGATAAAGTGATGAAACGAGCAAAACTTTCACCTGATAGTAAGTGTAACGTCTGCCCATAACAAATGCTGTGTCACCCAGGAAATTTCTGTGTGACACCACACTGTGCCCATCACCCTGAGACATAAGTTCTTAAGTCTCATGTGCCCAGTGATTACGCTTGCTCACAGTGCCCTTTAAACACAGTAATGTTTGCACACTACTTCTTCACAGCAGAATACCTGGCCCTGGGGTGGTACCTACATAGACGGATTTCTGCATAGGAAACTTCCCACCAGTCACTAAACGCTAAATTCTCAACGCCCAAACTTCGACGTATAGCTCCATTAAACACGTTTAGAGAATAGTCATTGTCATTGTAAACCCAAAAATTATTTTTATTTCTTATTGTTTATTTTTTGCATACCTATGTGACCTATTTATAAAAACAGGCTGTTTGGCGTCGAAAATACGAAACACATCGAGTTTTTGTTTTAGATTGTAACGATATTTCATGTAAACTTCATTTTACTAAACGCAATCAAAGTGGAGCTGGTGAAATCGGTTAGACGAAAATCGAGATCAAATTATACATTTCAACTCAAACAAAACAAAAGTCAAAGATTATCACGAACAGAATTCTCTTGTCTGCTTAATGAAAGGGTCGCTTTAACTTACTACTTATACTGATAAAGTTAGATAAAAAAATGATTTAGTTATTTAAGACAAGGACCCTTTTGCCCTAACCTAGAGATGAGTTGCGCTCTTCCCGATAACCTCTGAGAATGGATGAGAAACAAAATATTAAACCGACCGCAGTTGTTGCTGAGCTGGTGAGACGTTTTATTATTTAGCAAATATCCAGGGTTCCAGAAGGAACACATACAATAAGAGTTTAAGAATAGATACATACATACAGTCACGTCTTTTTCTTATATAAGGGGTAGGCAGAGACCGCACCCGTAGCCCACTTTTCACGTCGTTTTAGTACGAGTTAAAAAATTGTTACTCCCCATTGCGTTCCCTCTAGCAGTACAGTACAGTACAGTACAGTATAGACATTGTTGTATTATGGTGTATTCCGCGCGAGTAAAGGCTGTCCATAGAATCTCTCGTTTGTACGTATATTTCTCCTTTTCATTTCATTTAATTATTACTTCCTTGTATAACTATATTGTATTTAAAAAAAAATACTATATAGTATTCTATTTCCGTATGGTATATACCATAATTTCTAATATGGAGATATATGAAAGGTTATTACAGACCATTTTAAAATTTTTGTTTAAGATCAAAGTGCTTTTGCACAAATATTGCTAAGATTCGAATCCAAGACCCGCGGCATAGAAGACAGGTACCCTTAAGGTTAATTAGGCGGACTATAAATATACAGACAAGGTCTGACCCTTTAAAGCGACCTGCATAATTATCTTAATATTAAAAATATAACCTTAGTAGCTCAGGGCCGAACAGGGCCTTCTTAATTTTAATAACTCAAATTTTGCATTAATAAAATGATTTACGTCCTCAAGCTGAGAAACCTGACTGTGTATGTATACTGTTATTGTATAGTGATGAAACGAGCAAAACGTTCACATGATGGTAAGTGCAACGTCTGCCCATAACAAATGCTGTGTCATCCAGAAAATTTCTGTGATACCTCACTGTGCCCATCACCCTGAGACATCAGTTCTTAAGTCTCATATGCCCTGTGACTACGCTAGCTCACAGTGCCCTTCACACCGAAACACAGTAATGTTTGCACACTACTGCTTCCCGGCAGAATAACTGGCCCTGGGGTGGTACCTACCTAGACGGATTTCTGCATAGGAATCCTACCACCAGTTAGTATACGCATACTTGTATCCGATGAAGCTGTAACAGCCAAAAAGGCTAACAGGAATTCAGCAATCACCGAAATTATATATACGCATATTAGTAACAATCATTTTCATAGTCTGAATTTCTTCTAATTTTATCCAGTCTGAAGTTTTTCAACTAAACGACGCAGATCCATGAATCCCACATCCAAAAGTTCTGTGATTTAAACAAAATTTATGAAACGCGGCGGTGACGGCTACGTAAAGCGGGATAGACGGAAGGACGCATCAACTTACGACCTAATTCCGTTTATAGTTGCGCGTAGGCAAGAGGAGAGGACAATGCGGCCGAAATTAAGAGTGTCTGTGTGTGGGGGCGCGAATTTGGGACACAAGACTGCTATCAATCGGCAGCAACAGCTGAGCTAGAGATTATTATTGTGGTATTTAATGAGATTTTAAATGCAGAATTTAATATAGTTAATAGAATCAGCCGTTACTTTGCGGAAATCCATTACAATGAAGGAAAGTAAGTTACTTTGCTAAGTTCCGCATGCAAAATATAAAAATATACACCATATTACCTAGTTTTTTGAAGAGCACCGCCCGCTTTCCCTTAGTAGCGTGCACAAGCAAACTAACACCGCCACCAGGTAGTGTGAGCCGCCGATTGAGTGGCGGCCGTCTGTCGTAGAGTCTATGACGCTTGATAATGCCTCGTTTTGGGGCGAAACACGTGTCGTGTTCTCGGCTTCAGTGGTGTATATTATCTAGTGGTAATATTGTAGTGGTTGGTAGAGGGTACCTGGTGGCGGTGTTAGTTTTGCTTGTGCACGCTACTGAGGGAGGGCGGGCGGTGCTCTTTAAAAAAACTAGGAAATATACACCATTTTTATATTTTGCATGCGGATCTTAGCAAAATAACTTACTTTCCTTCACTGCATAATTTAAGTTAATAATCGTATTCTAAATAAATTCCTTAATAAAAATAGTAATTATAATGGTTTGTTATATTAGGCGAATACTACGCATTTTAATGAAACAATTTTTAAGGATTTTATCGCGTTTATGACATCAGGACATCTGTCACCTCAATCCTCCCGTGACCATGGGTGCTGTAAAGCGCTAGAAACGTCGGGTTATAAATAGTCAAATTAAACGCGTTAAAATCCGTAAAATTAGTTACATTTAAATGTGTATTGTTCGCGTAAATATAAGAAATCATTATATGATAGTATTGTTATTAATACTATTCAAATACATATTTAAATTTAAATTCCGGCGGAGAACTTCTCTATTTTAATTTAAACAGTTGTGACAGCTGTCAAAAAGTAAAGGAAGCCGTAAAAGCGTTCCGTTTTAAAAGCTCAGAATTTAAATCGACAGAGGTAATAGAAAATATTCCGGATCAGTTTTACGCCGCAGATGAGTTATGTGAAGAACGGCGATGCTGTGAAATATGACATGCGATGTGACGGTTCTTAGAACACAATGTTGTATATTCCGTAAACACTTTTTATTTTACAAAATATTAATGTGATCCTTCTAGGATTCTTCCTATTCAGGAATCCGTCTAGCGTAATAATAAATAAACTGATATATAACATCAGACTAAATAAACTGCGGTTGCCAACCCGCCTGCGCAAGCGTGGCAACTATGGCGAAATTCCCCACGAAATGAGAGCTACAAACGTTTGTAGCAATCTATGGGGGAGGCCTATGTTCAGCAGTGGACTAGTGATAGGCTGAAATGATGATGATGATGAACGTATGTTACATTCAATCATTATTACCAGGCGACACTTTAAACCTATAATTACAGAATACTCATGCAAACAGTAAATCGTATATGAATTTATACTTAAATTAGTTTTAAAGTAATAATCCATCGGACGTTCCGCGTCTCAAAGGACTACATTTAAATGCGCGGAACCGCTGCGTATAATGGTTTCCGGCGCGGCACGCCACCAAATTAATTAAATATAAGTTTAACCAACAGAACGGAAATTTGGGCACGGATTGAGAAATAGCTCTAACAGCGGAACTTGGCCACACACCACTATGTTACTGGATAATATACACTGACATTAATTACGTCTTTGTTTTTGTTTACAGATAATATGGAGTCTGAGTTTCGGATGCATTAAATTGTAACTAAGATATTTTTTAACTCTTTTAAGTCGCTTGTTGCATAACCATGTTTTATTATTTCGATCGCGTTGTACAGCGGTCCGCGTATCTTCACTCTGGGTTACTCGTGGGTCGTACCCATCTAAAATATAGCCATGATTTATGCAATCATATACCACTTATTTTTATCTGTGGTAGTTCAGTGATTGTCGCCATATCTCTAACTTTTTTCAGTCTTATCGCATAGATGATATATCGAACGGAAATTTGTGTTATGTATGATGCTGTCCTGATGAGGTTAGTAACCTCACCGACAACTTCCTAATACTATCGGAAGCTTTTATTTATATTTATATCCATACTTTTATTTTAGATATTAATATTGTTCTAGTCTCTTTTTCTTATATTTTGTACCCATTATATTTTTTATGTATTACTTTTGCGTACGTCCCTTTCTAGCAAATAAATGATTTTTCTTTTTCTTTTCATCGTTTCTTTCTTATATTATAGTGCCACATGTGTAACCCCAAATATAGAAACATTCACTGACTCGTCGTAAACCACGCCCGATGTAACGATCATATGATAAGATATACGGAGACACATCACAACCAGACTCGAAAACCAACAATTTGATTTTTTACACAAATGTTGTTGTTATGGGCAGGCGTCAGGTTTCAGGGTGACGGGCGCAGTGTAGGGCCACACAGAAATGTTCAGGGTGACGTAGCATTTGTTATGGTCACAAGTTGCACTTACCATCTGGTCTACAATTTGCTCGATTCATAACTTCTAAGTCTTCCCGTGAAAGAAGCCGTGGTAGCTCAGGGGCTGGGGGCTCACATTTAATTTCATAGTACGCGAGTAACCTGGGTTCGATCCCGGTGCTGATTTACCATGTGCTCAGCGGTGAAGGAAAACATCGTGAGGAAACCTGAATATCCGAGGAATAGAAATATTTCAAAGACATGTGAAGTCCGCCAACCCGCATTGGAGCAGCGTGGCGGACTTTTCCCCGCTCCAAAACCATCTCATTTCTGATAGGAGGCCTCTGCTCAGCAGTGAGAGATTTACAGGCTATTACTTTATTTTTTTTTATAACTTTCTTCCGTATAATAAAGTTATGAAAGAACCCGCCCCACTTCTATACACTTTCTTACAGGATATCATTTATAAAAAACTTGCAGAATTCGAATCAGTTACATATAGTTTTGTTTTCTGTATGAAGATACAGCTCATTGATCCGTCCTGCATTCATTCACTTGCAAATGGCTCTTGAAAAACTTGGTATAATTTATGGACCATTGTACACCGTCATAAAAGGAGCAGTCGTTATGGAGAATGTAAGGGTTCTGGTACACCACGGTTGACAGGGGTTTTTATTGTATGTATTTTAGTTTTATTTCAGATAATAGGTACTGGTCAAAAGCAATCTGGTAAGAAGCATGAAAATAAGATTAATGCTGTGGAAATTAAAAGTTTGAGAAGTATGGCTGGAGTGACTTTAATGGAAAAAGTGAGGAATAGCGTGATAAGGGAACGTTCCGGTGTGGTAGAAGATGTAGTGACAAAAATAGAGAAAGGGATGCTTAGATGGTTTGGATACGTAGGGACACGAATGAAAGAAGATTGACGAAACAGATTCATGAGGTCAGTGTGAATAGGCTAGCCGGTAAGGGTCGACGTCGAAACACTAATGAATGTAGAAGAAGCGAAAGATGTGTGTTAGGGTCGTAGCAAGTGGAAATATGTGTTCTCTGCCTACCCCAATTGGAAAGAGGCGTGACTCTATGTATGTATGAATTCAATACAACGACACGTGAATATGAAAAAAATCTGAAACAAGCTGATTTGATCAAAATTAATTGCCGCATATATGAATGATTATCACTTGAGAACGGCTCGACCGATATGGCTGATTTTTTTTGTTGTGTTCGTAATTGTCAGGACTATGGTAGATTAATACTAACTTTGGGGCTTACTGTGTAACTCTGGTAGGTTTTGTGATCGTTTTTATTTTGGCGTATTAAGCTCATTAATTGGTTAATGGAATCAAATGAAACCGATCACGAAATCAACCAGAGTTACACAGTAGACCCCAAGGTTAGTATGAAAGAAATTTTGTGGAAAATCCCACCGGAAAAGTCGGAATTTTGGATGGTATTTTTGTAATGTTTTCTTTTATTTACGCGAATATTACACATTTAAATAGAAGTATTTTTTACGGATTTTATCGCGTTTAATTTAGAACTATTTTAACCCGACGTTTCGGGCGCTTTACAGCACCCATGGTCACGGGGGGACTGAGTTGGTTGGGATGATCCAGAACATGGTCACAGACTGCTCTAGGAAGTCTGCAGTCTGTGACCATGTTCTGGATCATCCTAACCATTACATCAGATTTGATAGACCACAAATCCTTGCAAAAGAACACCGATTCCTACCAAGGATGATTCGCGAGGCTATTGAAATTAAAAAACATCCTAATTTCAATAGGGAAGATGGTTGGGTATTACCACCGGCTTGGGATCCTATTATTAATAAAATCAAATCAAAAACCAAGCATACCACTGCAAGGCTTCAAGACACAGTAAGCTCTTTGTGCGTAGATCGGACCCAAAAATAATAATTAAAAGCTGAAGGTACCCCACTCCAGAACCTTTCTTCTCCAGCTGATTCTGCGAGCTATTTGGCCGGCCCATTGCCACTTCAGCTTGCTAATTCTTAAGGCTATGTCGGTTACTCTAGTTCTGCTAAGGATATCATCATGTCATGATTCGTTCCGTCACTTTTATCAAATAAAAAAAAACTTGATTATAGATGTCAGATGTACCTACTGAAAGTTAAAGTAATAAAATTGACATATTTACCTTACCATACAAAGCTTAAGCAAGTAAAGCACACTTTTGTTAAACTTGGATGTGATAAATAACTGAGCAAATAAGTTAAATATCAAGGTACAAAAATGTGGTAAGGCTATTTACTCAGATGACAAAAACGGAGTGACAGAGACGGAGCGGATCTTAGCAAAGTAACTTACTTTCCTTCATGAAAACGGAGTGACAGAACCAAATACAAAAATGTATATATATATATATGCCAAATAGAATGACTGGTTATAAAACATAGTGTATAGTTACCCTAAAACAGAACGATATACCAAACCATACAGCAATAGATGTATAGAATTGCCATAAAGCCCATCGTAAAAATTTTATACACGTTTGTATAGTAAGGTTTGAAAACAGAAAATAATAACATTTTCAACTCCTTTATTGTCTTTTCGTAATTAGTATGCCAACATTTCCCTTTATTTATTTTCGCTTACATATTTTATTGCTTCTAATATAGAAGAAAATACTCAAATCATTTAACTAACCCGTACTGTAACAGTTAGTTACTGTACCTAATCCATCTTTTACTGGTAGTAGGATTCCTATGCAGGAATCCGTCTAGGTAGGTACCCCACCCCAGAGCCAGTTATAGTGCCGTGAAACAGTAGTGTGCAAACATTACAGTGTTTCGGTCTGAAGGGCACTGTGAGCTATTGTAATCATTGAGCATATGAGGCTTAAGAACTTCCTTGCCGGTTCTTCTCTGAGAAGGTCGTATTTTATGAACCGGTGTAGATTTTGATAGTCATAAGAGCTTTATACTCGTACAAGCCTAAACTGAATAAAGAAATTTTGACTTTAACTTTGACTTACTACTCAGACTAATGTCTCAGGGTGGCGGGCGCAGTGGTGTGGCGTCACAAAGAAAGTGTGCATAGGCATCTTATAGTCAAACATGCCACTTAAACCACGAAGGATACTGGTCAAATGTTAGTCCAAAAAAATTTTACATCATCATCAGATTGCTACAAACACTGAGTCGTTCTGGACAGCTGAATAAACTATGGCGAAAACGTGGCAACTATGGCGAATTCCCCCCAAAATGAGATCATTTACCAGTTTTCGTTATTTTCAATAAAAATAATATAAATTCTCTTGTATCGTGAGTGTGCAAACATTAACAACTATCTTACAATATGGAAAGAATATTAATTTGTTAAGATCCGCATGCCTAACACCATAAGCAACGCCCGCCTTCCCACAGTAGCGTGCACAAGCAAACTAACACCGCCACCGGGAGCCGCCACCAGGTGCCCACCTCCGAGACGGCTGTCTGTTGTAGAGTCAATAACACTTGGTTATGCCTCGTTTTGAGGTGAAACACATGTCGCGTTCTCGACTTCAGCGGTGTGTGTTGCCTAGTGGTAGTGTTGTAGTGGTGGAGGGTATCTGGTGGCGCTTTTCGGTGGCGGCGTTCTCTTCAAAAACTGGGTAATATACAACATAATGATTTCTTATATTTACGCGAACACTACACATTTAAAAGAAACTAATTTTAAGGATTTTATCGCGTTTAATTTTGTCTATTTATAACACGACGTTTCGAGTGCTTTACAGCACCCACGGTTACAGGAGGGCTGAGGTGACAGATGTCCTGATGTCATTGTTAACCTGGGGTACCTTCAGCATTTAATTATTATTTTTGGTTCGATCAACGCAGAAAGAGCTAACTGTGTCTTTAAGTCTTGCAGTGGTACGCTTGGTTTTTGATTTAATTTTATTAATTATAGGATATCAAGCTGGTGGTATTACCTAACCATCTTCTCTAGCCTCTCTTTAATAGCCACGCGAATCATCCTTGGCCGGCGTTGAACAAATTAATTTGCTTTCCTTATTGTAAATCAGTTATAAATGTTTGCATGTTAGCACATCCGCGGTACATGAGAAATCCCAGTGGTTAATAAAAATACGCACATTATATAAGCATAAACATTCGCCAGCTCACTATTACGCAATGACGAGCAAACCGATGTAATTAGCGGCACTTATATACACAACAATACGGCACGGTTCCCACGCGACAAGGTCGCCGAACAACAATCACAGAACTGATCGCATCTGGTAAAATCGACCGTTTCCGAAAACTATTAAATTGTTTATGGTTATCGGATGTCGGAGGCGTCTGTACTGGATGAGTAAGTCGTTGGTTTTATCTGATTTTGAAATGATACTTTAAACGCGATTTTCAGACATAAATCATCCAGACTCGAAAACCCAAAAATTTGTGTTTTTGCACAAATGTTGGCTCCGGTTAGGATTCGGACCCAGGACCCGCAGCATAAAAGGTACTCTGACCATACACGGTCGTCTTTTTGCAATGAAACTCCTTTGAGAGTAAAATTTCGTGGTCGAATTTGACTGCAGCGTTTTCATGCAACATTTCTGTTATTCTTAATTAATATGTATCAAATAATTAATAATTGTTTATATCATCATCATCATCATTTCAGCATATCACTAGTCCACTGCTGAACATAGACCTCCCGCATAGATTGCCACAAGTTTGTAGCTCTCATTTTGGGGGATCTTGCCATAGTTGCCACGCTTGATAGTTGGGTTGGCAAGCGCAGTTTATTTATTCAGATGTTCCAGGTAAAAGCTGCTTGTCCATCTCTTGGTTTTTATTTTCCCTTTGTCGACTTTTACGACACCCACGGGATGAGATTTTTTTTTTATTGGAAAATAGACGAGACGAGCAAAACGTTCACCTGATGGAAGTGCAACGTTTGCCCATAACAAATGCTGTGTCACCCAGAACATTTCAGTGTGACACCACACTGCGCTCGACACCCTGAGACATCAGTTCTTAAGTCTCATATGCCCAGTGATTACGCTAGCTCTCAGTGCCCTTCAGACCGAAACACAGTAATGTTTGCACACTACTGCTTCACGGCAGAATAACTGGCCCCGGGGTGGTACCTACCTTGACGGATTTCTGCATAGGAATCCTACCACCAGTAAAACCAGAAATGATGAGGTGGTAAATTCTCTTAAGCCGCCACCAAGGCATTTTTTTAATCAAATTTGTCATATATATAAATTTTACTTATGTCACGTGTACTGAGTTGCACGTTTTCTTTTTTTATTCTCTCTACCAGGGAGTTTTTTTTTATGTGATAAAGTGTCGAGACGAGCAAAACGTTCACATGATGGTAAGAACAACACCTGCCCATAACAGATGCTGTGTTACTCGGAATATTTCTGTGTAGTACGACACTGCGCCCGTCACCCTTAGACATCAGTTCTTAAGTCTCATATGCCCAGTGATTACGCTAGCTCTCAGTGCCCTTCAGACCGAAACACAGTAATGTTTGCACATTCCTGCTTCACGGGAGAATAACTGGCCCTGTGGTGGTACCTACCTAGACGGATTCCTGCGTAGGATCTCTTTACCGAATATAATGGATTAAAAACACCTTAATTAGATCCGGTTTCCTTGGGATAACTGCCAATCCTGCCTATTAGTGTATAGGCCTTTTTCCAACGGAGTCCTTAAAGGCTAATACGATGATTTTGATGATGATGATGAAACGGTTTTCAGGTCCGGTAGTGATTCAATTTACCTTTGGTATCTAAATGCGCAAAACCTACTTTATAATATCTATCGGCCCTACGGAGAATGAAAGAAAAAAGGCGTACTTTCTTTCTCTATACCAGGGGTCGGTAAACCGCGGCACCCGAGCTGCATTCGCAGATTATTATTATGGCCCTTGTATTTATATTTTTCCCGAGGCTCTCTATGGTGTAATTGGCTCAAGTTCACCGACCTCTGCTCTGTTCTAACGAAATTTAATGGAAAAACAAATGAACTTTCGCACTACTTTGCAATAAATACATATTTTAATACGAAATAGCAAGCGAAACATTTCTTTTTCTATTAAAATTAAAAAAAAAATATCGTTGCCCATACTTTTTGCGGCAGACATACACATATCAGAAGACATACCAGCAGCATTTTCATAAACACATTTGTTGCATGCGGGAATCGATCCTGCCACCCACATCACAGAAGCTTACAACTTACCTATGCTGTTTGGTCATTTCAGTCGTGCAACAGGTGGTTCTTATTGATGTATTTAGTTAAATGATACATACATGCATACGGTCACTTTGACCCATATAAGTGGTAGGCAGAGCTCACTCACATAGCCCACTTTTCGCCCTCGCGTGAAACGAAACGTGGCAGGCGAACCACGTCGCCGCCACACAGAATTGTATATTATGGTGTTATTCTGCACGAATGAAAGCTGTCCGTGCGATACCTAAGTGGCCTCTTACACCTCGGTAGGAAAGAGGTACGTGCTATTCTACTCTGCCGGACACATATTGGTTAAATGACATCACGGTATAAATCTGCATAACCACGGAGCGATACCGATCAAGTATGATTTGCGCACACAGATTGTTTGCGCACGGTCGTCGAACGGTGTCCATGTTTTTTTTATGATCCATACTAATATAAATGTGAAAGTTTACTGGTGGTAGGATTCCTATGCAGGAATCCGTCTAGGTAGGTACCACCCCAGGGCCAGTTATTCTGCCGTGAAGCAGTAGTGTGCAAACATTACTGTGTTTCGGTTTGATGGGCACTGTGAGCTAGCGTAATCACAGGGCATGAGACTTAAGAACTGATGTCTCAGGGTGATGGGCACAGTGAGGTGTCATACAGAAATGTTCTGGGTAACAGAGCATTTGTTATGGGCAGATGTTGCACTTACCATCAGGTGAACGTTTTGCTCTTTTCGTTTCATCACTTTATACAATAAAAAAAAGTAACTCTCTCTGTCTGTTTGTTACCTTTTCACGATTCAACCGCTAATCCGATATTGACGATATTTGCCACAGAGATAGCTTTCATCTTGTAGACGGACATAGGATACTTTTTATCCCGGAAAATCAAATAGTTTAATAATAATTTAGAAAAAATTGATTCACGCAGTCGAAGTCGCGGGCAACAGCCACCATTAAATAAGTAGGCGAGCTAGTAGTTCATATTATGGTAAGTTCCGCGGCTGCTAATAACAGTGCAATGAACTGAAAATTAGCCGTGTGGTAGCGTATGGCGCATAACCTAAGAGAATCTACCACCCCATCTCATCTCGTAGGTGTCGTAAAAGTCGACACAGGGAAAATTAAAACCAGGCGATAGGCAGCAGCATTTTCCTGGAACATCTGAATAAATAAACTGCGCTTGCCAGCCCGATTACCAAGCGCGGAAAAAATGCAAAATTCGGTTGAGCAGAGGACTAGTGATAGGCGGAAAAGATGATGATGATGTGTGACTGTACTTATCGCTAAGAGATAAGTACCAAGACCCCCCCCCCCCAGCGTTCTGTCAGTCACCTCGTAACTGTCCCTTGTGTTTTGTCTGTCTTGTACTACCGCTCAATTATATAGCTAAATTGTTTAAATGGTTAAAAAAAGGGGGGGTCAGGATGACCCCCCTTTTTATTACGTCCTACACGGATGACAGCTTCTCTTATACAAGCCCTCGTCGTCATCAAAATCATCGATGCGTGCAATATGACTATCAAAATTACCTATAAATAAACTATCCACCTTCTTGTTTACGGACCTTTATAAAGTAAATCTGCGCAGTACAGACAGCAGTGTGGGCGCGGAATTGAACGTGTTTACTTACGTTGTGACGTACTCCTGATCTGCGACGCAAAAATACTTATGTGGATTTTATTCAAAGCAACAATAACAATGACATAATTGAAAATTAAGTTTTCCAATTAGATTTAATTTAATACTAGCTGTTCAGTAACTGGCCATATACAAGTTCATATTGTTGTTCTGAAAAGATGATAGTAAAATTGAAGTGTGACAATTTTAGTGATAATACAATTTTAAATCTATAAAGTTATATTAAATATATAAGTTATGTATACAATCGTCGATTTGGTCCTTCGAGCCGGATATGAAATTGCATCCATATACTAAAATATACATAGTCTATAATTATTATATTGAAACCCAGCCGAAGCTAACTTTTGTGCAAAAACAATCAATAGCAAAAACAAACAATCTTATCACATGAGCGTTCATCGCGAGTAGGTTGGGACGAATGAGTGCTTTTGTGTTTGCGAGTATACATCACTGTCACTGTGGCACTATAACATTTCCTACGCAGCTGACGGCTTCCGACAGTATTCGGAAGTTATCGCCGTGTTCGAAAATCGGTCAGGAGGACATCGTAGTCGTATGCAAACACCATGGTTAAAATATATTTAAAAAAACAGGCAGTTTTTCAAAAAAGGGTACTTAGAAATCCAACGAAGGAAATTCGAATATTACGCTATTAGGTATAATGATGATGTGCTATATAGTAATATATTTTGTTAGTCATCTTGCATGCATTTTCAGCACAAGGTTGCCACCCGTATTTTGTAATAGAGTAGGTACATACATACATACAGTCACGCCTTTTTTCCATAGCACCGTCCACACAGGTTGCTCACTTTTCGCCCTCGCGAGCAACAAGATGTGACGGGTGGCGAACCACGTCGCCGCCATTTTGGTTGACCACTTTAACTGAAGTTAAAAAGTTGTTTCATATCTTCTCTGTCAGTTAATGCAGAGTATAAAGGTAGACAGAGCTTCCCTAAATTTGACTAAACAGCGGTAACATCTTTAAAGGTACTCTACCTATAAGGCAGAGACAGTCAACTTCAAGGAATATTAGTGTTTGTAGAATATAGCAATCAGAATAAAGCATAAAAAACTGATTTTTTTTTCTTTATGTAGTTCCAAATTTCTGGTGATAGGATTCCTATGCAGGAATCCGTCTAGGTAGGCCACCCCAGGCCAGTTATTCTGCCGTGAAGCAGTGGTGTGCAAACGTTACTGTGTTTCGGTTTGAAGGGCACTGAGATCTACGGTAATCACTGGGCATATGAGACTTAAGTACTGACATCTCAAGGTAACGGGCGCTGTGTGGTGCCACTCGTTGTTCTTGGTGACACAGCATTTGTTATGGGCAGACGGTGCACTGACCATCAGGTGAGCGTTTTGCTCGTCTCGTCACTTTATCCAATAAAAAAAAAAATTCGTGTATTCGAAAAAAGATGGCAACCCAACTCCAAGTGTTATTATTTGCAGCTCGTAGTTTTTTTGTGATTTGCGTTTGTAATCGCACCTAACGATAAAGATGGAGAGAATTCAATTTGCTTTATTATTATAGTCGTTTAGTTTGTTACTTATTTCTCCACAGAATTTGAAGACAAACTTAAATTTTATTTACTTGTATACATAGAATAGTTCGCTATTTAAATCAGGGGAAGAAGTAATAGACTTACGTAATTACATAACAAATAATGTTTAAATTTGGCGGTTGAAGCATCTGGTACTTGGGATGCCGTGGACTGGGATGCTGGGGACAAGGCACATGACCAAGACAGAGGGGATGTGATCCTTGTCCCAATTAGCACCTACAAAATACCGTGTGGTGGCGGCTAATGAGAATCTACCACCCATCTGATTAAATAAACTGCGGTTGCCAACCCGCCTGCCAAGCGTGGCCACTATGGAAAAATCCCACCAAAATGATAGCTACAATTTTTTGTGGCAATCTATGGAGGAGGCCTATGTTCAGCAGTAGACTAGTGATGATGACAATAAACCCTTGGTTACTAAGATTTTATAGGAACCTTAAAATTTGAGGTGATTCGGTGTTTAAAATTAATAAATATCTTGACGAAGCATGCTACGAAACCCAATAATGCATATGTTTTAATTTGTGAATTGATATTTCTTTATATACCAGCAAATCACCTGGTAAGTGCAACAACTGCCCATAACAAATGTGTCAAGCAGAACAGGTCTACCTAGACGGATTCCTGCATGGGAATCCTACCATCAGTAAAGATATAATATAATAATTTTTGATGAGACTTAAGAACTGATGTCTCAGGGTGATGGGCACAGTTTGGTGTCACACAGAAATGTTATTAGTGACGCGGCATCTGTTATGGACGAACGTTGCACTTAGCATTAGGTGAACGTTTGCTCGTCTCATCACTTTTTCCAATAAAAAAAAACTTTAAATACAAAAAACAACTATATTTTTATTGTCGAAATTGAAATGTAATCTAAAGGGGAATGATAACTTTTG
Source organism: Luehdorfia chinensis (assembly GCA_019845155.1). Taxonomy (NCBI): domain Eukaryota; kingdom Metazoa; phylum Arthropoda; class Insecta; order Lepidoptera; family Papilionidae; genus Luehdorfia; species Luehdorfia chinensis. The sequence goes on from JAHVAK010000415.1 coordinate 2,493,545, forward strand.
TGTTATTTAATAGTTTATTATGTAGCATTTTGGGGCAGGTCGCTGTTGTTATCAGCGACCCGGTGACCCTTGCCGCGAGTACAATGTTAATGTGCAAGCGTATGCACTTGAGTTGACTCTGAAAAGGCAAAATGACCTCGGCCGAAAAAAAAATTTAATGCTATACGTTGTTAAGGTATGTTAAGGACTCTCTATTTATTGTACGTTATTCAAAAAATGTATTTAAGAATTATTTAAAAAAGACGAAAAGCGGTTTCAACTATTTTAAAAAAATTGATAATTTACAGGTTCGTTTACGCTCGATTAACTTACAGGGAAGTGCTGCTATCTTGTATTTAATTAAATGGCGTATTTTCTTATGTGGACAAATTCATTGAGACTTAGAATTATCACGTTAGCGACTGTTTATTAAGAAAATCCTGCACATTTTTGAATTCTTGTAAAGGCGGCTTAAGAAATTCTGCCACTTGCATCTCTTTTTCTTTGGATGAGATTACGAAGCGATCAAAACGTTTACCTGATGGTAAGTGGAACGTCTGCCCATAACAAATGCTTTGCCACCCAGAAAATTTCTGTGTGAAACCACAATGCGCCCGTCACCCCGAGACATCAGTTCTTAAGTCTCATATGCCCAGTGAGTACGCTAGCTCTCAGTGCCCTTCAAACCGAAACACAGTAATGTAGCTACTGCTTCACGGCAGAATAACTGGCCCTGGTGTGGTACCTACCTAGACGGATTCCTGCATAGGAATCCTACCACTCTACCCGTCATAGTCGTAAAAGACGACTTAAGGAGAGGCCTTAAAAATTTCGCGACTCCCAACGGGTGACGGAATATCAACCTCTGAAAAGCTAGACTGAAAATTCAACGACCAGTGACTGGCAGCCGTCTGACGTCAGGTAATATACGTGGACTGGCAGCCCAGTATGGATTGGCGCAGTGGCAAAGCGTTTCGCGTCTGCGTCATGGGTTTGATTCCCGCGCGGTACAAATATTTATATGGCCTTAAAAGTATTTGGGTTGTTAAATGACAGTTAAACGCATTCACGATAAAGGAGATATCCTATTAAGGGTCATCGTATTTATTATTATTTTAAAAAGAAAAAGTAAAAATAACAACCGGGAGTGGAAATGAAATGGATAAAGATTTTTAACTGCCACAGTTCATCCCTGGTTACTTACCGGTGGTAGGATTCCTATGCGGGAAACGGTCAAGATAGGCACCGCAGTGCAAATTATTCTGCCGTGGAGCAGTATATTGCAAACATTATTGTATTGGTCTGAAAGGCACTACTTAATTTTGGCCTATGCAGGAATCCGGTAGGTACCACCCCAGGGCCAGTTACTCTGCCATGAAGCAGTAGTGTGTAAGCATTACTGTGTTTCGGTTTGAAGGGCACTGTGATCTAGCGTAATCACCAAATTGCGCTCTGAGCTGAGAAGTCAGTCTTAAATCTCATATTTGTTTTTATTGTAGATAGAGTGAAACGAGCAAAACGTTCACCTGATGGTAAGTGCAACGTCTGCCCATAACATATGCTGTGCCACCCAGAAAATTTCTGTGTAACACTACACTGTGCCCATCACCCTGAGACATAGGTTCTTAAGTCTCATATGCCCAGTGATTACGCTAGCTCTGAGTGCCCTTCAAACCGAAACACAGTAATGTTTGCACACTACTGCTTCACGGCAGAATTACTGGCCCTGGGGTGGTACCTACCTAGACGGACTCCTGCATAGGAATCCTACCACCAGTAAAGGTAACTTTCTTCCAAAAAAAAACCATCAGATGGGCTGCGTATCGTTAGTCTTCAACATTCGTAGACAGTTGTACAAAAAAACAAAATCAATTACAACAGATCGTGACTGCCGTTTCAAACGTACCGGATAGACGAACGTATCACGCGTAATCACATGTTTTTTTTCGGCAACTGAATATTAACAAGCCATTGCCACAAAAAAGACATAAATTTGAATAGTGAATAGACTGTATGAATTATTCAATAAATTTATTCGCCTCAAATTGATAGATAATCAACTTTTTCTTCTGTTAAAAGTAATCGATTTGTAAGTTTTTTTTTTATTGGATTAGGTGATGAAACGAGCAAAACGCTCACCTGATGGTAAGTGCAACGTCTGCCCACAACAAATGCTGTGCCACCCAGAACATTTCTGTGCGACACCACACTGCGCCGCACTATACTGCTGGGCCGAAAAGTGGGCTAAGGATGTGGTCTGTGACTGTATGTATGTACTTTACCTTTACCGTGTGAAAGAGGCGTAAGAAAAGCTGAAAAAGTTATAGTTGCCACGCTTGGCAGACGGGTTGGCAACCGCAGTTTATTTATTCAGATGTTCCAGGAAGATGCTGCAGCCCATCTCCTGGTTTTTATTTTCCCTCTGTCGACTTTTACGACACCCACGGGACAAGATGGGGTGATGGATTCTCTTAAGCCGCCTATGTTTAGCAGTAAACTAGTAAAAGGCTGAAATGATGATGATGATTCTAGACGAGCATTGGAATCTGGTTTTTGATTACTGTGATTTTCCGGATCGGATAGAATTGCTATAATATAACTCAACGTATCAAAAATTTAATTAAAAAAGTCATTATTTGGCGTGCGCTGCGAAAACTGTTGATGATAAATAAAATAATGTACTACATTTTCATAGTACTCATGATTATTTACAAAAAAGTTCGCGAGACTATAAGTCCAACTATTACATGTAGTTAAGTCGCATTAACCGCGAATTTTGTTCCAGTTAGTCAATCAAAACACATTCGTATCATGATATTGATCCTTATCCTACTAAATAGTTTCAAAACCAAGGTTGATTATGTACATGAAAATGCCTCTTTCAATTATTCGAATCGGACCTTCGTTTAAAAGTTACGACGGGTATAAAAATGCTAAAAGTAAGAAAAATGCCGCGGTGTGAGCGAACAGCCCTACGCTTGGTCTTTTAATTACCTACCTACACAATTTATTCGCAGCGACATCCAAATATTGTTTACAGGGAAGCTCTAAGCCGCTGAACTTTAGTGGCTTATGTTCCCATATATAAAACATTATATTGATAAAATAACTTAATCTTACCCGAGCAGTAGCGGCCGTGACCACGACCACGCCGTGTGGTAGCGGCCTAAGAGAATCTACCACCCCATCCCATCCCGTGGGTGTCGTAAAAGTCGACAGAGGGAAATTAAATCAGGAGATGGGCAGCAGCAACTTTTGATAGGCTGAAACGACGAACGACGACGACCCGACCAGCCGCCGGTACAAAAAATGTTAGTAAGGTATTGTTGTTGTTCTATTTGACTAAATAATGTACTAATCTATCTTTCTACGTCTATCTACCCGTGCGAAGCCGAGGCGGATCGCTAGTATTTTATATAGTAAAGAAGCAATATAAGCACGATTAAAACGTTGGTTATACAAATGCTTTAAAATATTTTATGTCGCACGTGCGTACCTGAAACACTTCTACGAACACTTATATAGAAAACTTCTCTTTTAACGCTTCTAGCGCTCTCAAAGGAAAATATAATGAATATGCAAAAATTCACGAATACAGAGAAAAAAATAAAACCAACGAAATTTAATAAAACGTAAATAAAAAATACGAATATATTTTTAATTTTTCCCTGTCCATTTGCCATTACTGCGGTGTTAATAGAATCAGGCGTTACTTTGCGGAAATCCATTATAATGAAGGTAGGTAAGTTACTTTGCTAAGATCCGCATGCAAAATATAAAAATGGAGTATATTACCTAGTTTTTTGAAGAGCACCGCCCGCCCTCCCTCAGTAGCGTGCACAAGCAAACTAACACCGCCACCAGGAACCGCGTGTTTCGCCCCAAAACGAGGCATTATCAAGCGTCATAGACTCTACGACAGACGGCCGCCGAGTCGATCTCGGCTCGAACACGACTTCAGTGGTGTATATTATCTAGTGTTGGTATTGTAGTGGTTGGTGGAGGGTACCTGGTGGCGGTTCCTGGTGGCGGTGTTAGTTTGCCTGTGCACGCTACTGAGGGAGGGCGGGCGGTGCTCTTCAAAAAACTAGGTAATATACACCATTTTTATATTTTGCATGCGGATCTTAGCAAAGTAACTTACCTTCCTTCATTATTGCGGTGATTATCTGCAAATCGTGTTATATTGTAAAACTACCTATGCCCCGCAGTTTCACCCGAGTTTATAAGCCGACCCCGATCGATGATATACATATATGCTTCCCTATTTGAATCGGATTTTGGGGTTTTAATTTTTTTGCGCGGAGACCTTTTTTTTTATTTAATAAAAGTGACGGAACGAGCAAAACGTTAAACTGATGGTAAGTGCAACGTCTGCACATAACAAATGCTGTGTTACCCAGAACAGTGTGACACCACAATGCGCCCGTCACCCTGAAACATCAGTTCTTAAATCTCATATGCCCAGGTTATTTTGTTGTTACAAACAGAAACTTCAATTTTATTTATTTGTATATATTAATAAATATTCTGTTACTATTTATGTGCATTTTTGAAACTTTTTTGATGTCGTCTTGACCAAGGTCTCACATGGTGACATTGTCTGGCAACACAACCGGAACTATTTTCTGCGCTGGGCATAGTGTGGTGCGGTGAGTTTTAATACATTAGCAAGTATTCTTTTCTATAGAAACTACAAAAGTAACAAGTAATCGTGTGGTAGCGGCTTAAGAAAATCTACCACCCCATCTCATCCCGTGGGTGTCGTAACAGTCGACAGAGGGAAAATGAAAACTAGTAGTTTGGCTGCAGCATCTTCCAGAACATCTGAATAAATAGGCTGCGGTTGTAAACCCGTCTGCCAAGCGTGGCAACTATGGCAAAATCCCTCCAAAATGGGAGCTTGAAACGTTTGTGGCTATCTATGGGAGAGGCCTATGTTGAGCAATGGACTTGTGATAGGCTGAAATGATGATGACGATGGTGACTCCCGTTTTGTTTTTTTGTTTGACCCGCGACGTATAGTAGCAAAACTTATAGTTAAATTAGACGTACTTAGTTAAGATTAGCAGTAGGAATTCACGTTTTGTAAATAAACTGCCGTTGCCAACCCGCCTGCCATGCGTGGCAAAAAATCCTATGACAAAATCACCTCAAAATGAGTAGCTACGAACTATTGTGACAATCTGTGGGGGAGGCCTATGTTCAGCAGTAGGACTAGTGATAGGCTGAAATGATGATGATGATGTCGATGATGAACCAGTAACAACTGCGTTGAACTAATTTGTCTAGAGTTACAAACAGACACTTCAATTTAATTTAATTCCAGTAGCCTAATAGTATAGGGTACGGTCTGCGAAAATTGTTGTCGTAGATCGATCGTGATCGTGATCGTGATTGTCATGAACACACACTCAGCACAAGCTTTTATGCTTACTTGGAGTGGTTAAGAGGAATATTACGGCATTGCTAGAATACAATTCGGATTCGAACGCAGGAACCACTAATCAGCAGCCGGGTACTCTGACAATTTAGATTTTTTTTTTTATTGGATAAAGTGATGAAACGAGCAAAACGTTCACCTGATGGTAAGTGTAACGTCTGCCCATAACAGTTGCTGTGTCACCCAGAAAATTTCTGTGTGACACCACACAGTGTCCATCACCCTGAGACATAAGTTCTTAAGTCTCATATGCCCAGTGATTACGCTAGCTCACAGTGCCCTTCAAACCGAAACACAGCTAATGCTTGCACACTACTGCTTCACGGCAGAATAACTGGCCCTGGGGTGGTACCTACCTAGACGGATTCCTGCATAGGAATCCTACCACCAGTAAAACTGGACGTTGGTTTAAAAAAAAATATTCAATCTAGATAGTTCGAGTTACAAGGATTCCTATACAGGATTCGTCTACGCAGGGACCACCGAAGACCAAGTAATTATGCCGTGAAGCTGTAGTGTGCAAACATTGCTGTCTTACGGTCCGAAGGACACTGAGAGCTATTGTAATCGCTGGGCACATGAGACTTAAGCACTGATTTCTCAGGGGGACGGGCGCAGTGTGCCACACAGAAATATTCTGGGTGACACAGCATTGCTATGGGCGAACGTTGGACTTACCATCAGGTGAACGTTTTGCTCGTCTTGTCCTTTTCTCCAAAAAAAAAATCTGCCTATAGGACACTCACCGCGGATTTTTTGTCACGGTCAGATGTCGAAACCGGTGCGACAAAATTACTATAAATATTTATTATACACGTAACATCAAGTCGTTGTCCCTCAAGTTATCAGGCGTACAGCGATCACAAGGTATATTATACCCCGCGGTTTCTTTCGCGCATAAAAGTCGACCCCGATCGATGATATACACTTATACCCTATTTGTGTGGGATTTTGGGCTTTTTTTTTTGCGCGGAACTCGTAACTATTTTTCTAGTATAGTTCTCAGTGAAAGTCCTGTCAAAATAGATTCAGCCGTTTCGGATATTAGCCGGAACAAACAGACAGACAATTTTTTTTCTTATAGGTACTGTATAAACTTTCATAACAATTGAGTAAAAACTATTATTTTGTTATTTAAAAACAGACACTTCAATTGTATTTATTTCTATAGATACAGTCCGGTGATATAATTTTATTTCTTCAACTTTTTGTACGCCAAGGTACCAGGCGAGCAGCCGCATAAGGAGATGGCATCCGCTCGTCCACAGCCGCAAAAAGTTTCCGAGGCCACGCTCCGCCCAGTCAAAATGTTTTCCTACATTACGATTATCTAATTAATTATTTTTGTGGGAACTAAAGAGTTTATTGCTGTAATTATTTACTACAAAAATTTCCCTTGAATTTTATTTGGCCGTGCAGAGAAAACTTTCAATGATCTTGTTTTACTTTACCTTGATTTTGAATAAGTCATTCATCAGTAACGTGAATAACTTTAAAATTAAAAAAAAAACGTGAAGTTATGACACATAAGTTACATTTTATCTTGCTTTTATTATTTTTAACTGTTTATTTTCCCTTGGTGTCACAACGGAGTGCAAAGTAATACCAAAATGCGTAATTTTGTTTATATAATAGTTATGTAATTCATAATTATAAAACAATGTAAGTAAATGAGTAAATTACTTTGAAGTGTGTCAACCATGCAAAACAATTCTTAATAGGTAGGAAAGCTGTTCGAGCGTTTGTCTATAGATGGCGCTAATTATTTAAATGTATTTTTTGTGAATCGCGCTGTTGAGACGTGTAGCAAATTGTATAAGTAACCAGGAAATACAATTTTTACTGTTTACTCGCCGTCCTCCTGCTCGCTATTCTTTTGACGAAGATGTTAAACCCGGAGCCCTACGACATTACAGAAACAAAAAAAAAGTTTTCACTGCCCAATAAAAATGGGAGAGCACCTGCTCAGATTTTTATGTTTGAATCCCTGCTTAATTCACCGATTATTATTCAAACTTCAAAAGCAATAACACCTCAACCAACTGTCTGTTTATTTCTGAACTAGCTTCGCGTCGCGGGTCCGCCTGCGCACAATAAACATTTAAGTGTTTATTCATTAGTTTTAGAGAAGACGAGTTATGGAAGAGTATAAACGCAAAAAGCTACTTTCATTTTTTTTTATTCTTTGTTCCACACTAGGAAATCTTCGCGTAACAGACACACAAACATTTGTCCCTTGCGGGAGTCGAACTTGCGACCCCAAGTGCAGAAGAAAATCATTTAGTCACAGCGCCAACCGGGTCGATATGCTTGGGTTGACTGCTGGACGGTAGCACTGACCCTGCTGCGGTATATACCAAGACGGATTTCCGCGTAGGAATCAGGAAAAATAATACATTCACTTATTTTCTTGCTTTATTATTATACTAATTAATTTATTATATTAGCAGTGTGGCGGCGGCTCGTTAAAAGAATACTACCACTCCATCTCATCCAATGGATCTCGTAAAAGGCGAGTAAGGAATTAAACTGCACTTTGCACCCAACAGCGCATGGTGGCGATGGGCTCACCACCTATCACACCTAGTGCATTATATTGTTTTGGTGAAACGTGGATTGTGGCAGTCATCTGTTTTTGCAGTGAGTGCCCAGTCTCTGACTACTCCTTATAGGATACAGTCGTGATCTTATGTATGTATGTATATAGCGGCTAAAGAGAATATATCACCCCATCTCATCCTGTGGGGGTCGTAAAAGTCGACAGAGGGAAAATTAAAACCGAACATCTGAATAAATAAACTGCGGTTGCCAACCCGCCTGTCCAAGCGTGGCAACTATAGCAAAATCTCCTCAAAATTTGAGCTACGAACAGTTTGTGGCAATCAATGGAGGAGGCCTTTGTTCAGCAGTATACTAGCGATAGGCTTAATGATGATGATGATGATGATGAATTATATTAGAGAAGGCAGCTATAAACTACTGTTCCATTATGTAACGTAAGCACCCAAAAGCTAAACTATAGATTAATTAAAATTACCAACGTAATTACACTGGTTATGGATTAAACGGTGATTTAATATAATTTGTTAGGAAAAGAAGTTACATAATTACATAAGTGAGTCGTAATTGTATTAGAACTCCTTTCAAGTGAGACATCACTCACGAATTACATTTCTCGGGGTCGCGAGCTGTAAAGGTGAGACAATAATACACAACATTAAATATGAATGACGACGAAACTAAAAAAAAAGACGAAGAATTTAAACCGATTTGGTAGTAACAAATTAGGATTATTTTAAGAATTCATCTACAAAGATAATTCGGTTTCGCTTCTATTATAATTTTGTTGATTTTCTATATTTTTAGAGGTTATGGCTCTGATGTTCACGACATCAATAAGGAATGTTAAACTTGGTGGTGATTAACAATTAATTTAACAATGTAAGCGTAAAAGCTGCTCGAGAGAACGCAATGGGGAGTATGAATTTTTGACTCCTACCAAAATGGCCGTGGTAGCTCAGGGGCTAGACGCTCGCTTTAAATTTCATAGTACGCGAGTGACCTGGGTTCGATTCCCGGTGCCGGCACCACTAAAATTGTTAATAGCAATTTAAAGTGCCGATTTACCACGTGCTCGGCGGTGAAGGAAAACATCGTGAGGAAACCTGCATGTCTGAGGAATAAAAAATATTTCGAAGACATGTGAAGTCCGCCAACCCGCATTGGAGCAGCGTGGCGGATTCTTCCTAGCTCCAAAACCCTCTCAGAAATGAGAGGAGGCCTGTGCTCAGTAGTAGGACATTTATAGGCTGAAACCTTACTTTACCAAAATGGCGACGACGTGGTTCGCCAGGCTTCACGTCTCGTTTCCCGCGAGGACGAAAAGTGGGCTACGTGAGTAGCCTCTGCCTACCCCTTATACGGGAAAAGGGTGTGACTGTGTGTATAATGTATAATAACATAATTGGTATGCAACGTTTAAATGCGATTCAATTTCGTTTATTTGTTAAAGACTATTGAAGAATAGGGTACCGCAAGGAATTGATAAAAAATCTTATAGTACACTAGCTATACCCAGATTTCACTCGCGTAGACTTTTGGGTATGTGATATATATATATATACTACTGGGTTACTAATGACATCGGGACAACTGTCACCTCAGTCCGCCCGTGACCATGGGTGCTGTAAAGCACTCGAAACGTCGGGTTATAAATAATAAAATCAAACGCGATAAAATCCGTAAAATTAGTTTCATTTAAATGTGTAGTGTTCGCGTAAATATAAGACATCATCATTCAATTATAAGGTGGCAAAACACCACATGGTAAGTCGGTGTCACTTGAAAATATCCGCAAAAGGGTGAAGGTGTAACACTGTAGTGTGAGTCACACTTCAGTGACTTTTTAAGAAGGGTTATTATAATATTAAGGAATACATGGATGATGATAACCCCTGGGAATGGGGTGATCGCTGCCAAGCTATTTCTACATCTTTATAAAACTGCTGTAATTGTATATTTAAAATGACTGAAAACCAAAAAAACCTACTGGGTTTCTTACTGGTTCTTCCCACGACAGAGGCATTTCTTTGCGAACAAGTGTAGCTTAAACAAAAATGACGTCCAATGACTATTATGTAAATGATCTTTATTGAATAAAAAATATTCTATTCTATTCACCCGTCACACCGTGTGACCCATGTGAACTAAGATGACAAGTTCATAAATATCCGCCATAATGATGGGCTCACCACCTATCACACCAAGTGCATTATATTGTTTTGGTGAAACGCTGATTGTGGCAGTCATTTTTGCAGTGAGTGCCCAGTCTCTGACTACGCCTTATGGGAAACAGTCGTGATCTTATGTATGTATGTATGTATGTAAAAATAAAAATTGTTTTCACGACATCTTAACCAGATTAATTCCTATAAATCACCTGTATGCGTGAAGTGCGTGTTATTTTGTTCTACAAAAATGTCATACGGAACCATCAAAAGCACAATATATCCCGTCTGCTTAACGTGATACGAAATTTTGGTTTCATCTCAATTGATCAATTACCAGCTCAGCATCCGGAATCGTAAATCACAGTCGCATACTCACCTTAATGGCTGTGTCAATTATTCATTCACGATCGCTTCTATTTTATAAACATCTGTCAGTGTGTCCACGCGACAATATGAAAATACTCTAACTGCGCTAGAACAAGACGCGAAAAAATAATATTTCGTATGGTATCGTGGATTACACGGTGGTGTGTTTTATCAATAAATATGCACGAAAGGACATAACAGTGTAAGTCCAAAAAAATATAATAAACGCATAAGTAAATTATATATGCAGGAATCCGTCTAGGTAGGTACCACCCCAGGGCCAGTTATTCTACCGTGAAGCAGTAGTGGGCAAACATTACTGTGTTTCGGTCTGAAGGGCACTGTAAGCTAGCGTAATCAGAGACTTCAGAACTAATGTCTCAAGGTGACGGGCGCAGTGTGGTGCCACACAGAAATATTCGGAGTAACACAGCATCTGTTATGGGCAGACGTTGCACTTACCATCAGGTGAAAGTTTTGCTCGTCTCGTCACTTTATCCAATAAAAAAAAAATTCACGTCACTGACGTCATGCAGTGGTGACAGGAGTATCTAACTGTCACATTAATATTTTAAGCGAAACTACACCTTGTAGCTTTATGATGTGCAAACGACATTCAACCTAAATGGTAAAGCTATTACGTGGTCGACTTTACGTCGTGATTGTTACAATTTTACCTTTATTATTATTCGTAGTAATGAAGATAAAAATATAAATGGCAGCTTAATAAATAGAATGATAATTATCAAGAACAAAAACTGCCCGCTGGGTTTCTTGCTGTTTCGTCCCAAGACAGAAGCATTCTTTGCGAACCAGTGTAGTTTAACAAATATGTCGTCCAAGGAGTTTTGTAAATAATATATATTGAATAAAGATTATTATACTGTGGTGTGGCGGCTTAAGACAATCTACCACTCCGTCTCATACCGTAGGCGTAGTAAAAGTCGACAGAGGGAAAATAAAAACCGGGAGATGGGCAGCATCATCTTCCTGGAACATCTAAATAAACTGCGATTACCAACCCCCCTGCCAAGCATGGCAACTATGGCAAAATCCCCTCAAAATGAGAGCTACATACTAGTAGCAATCTATGGGGAGGCATATGTTTAGAGAAAAGTTAAAAGAATACTACCACTCCATCTCATCCATTGAATCTCGTAAAAGGCGAGTAAGGAATTAAACTGCACTGTGCACCCAACAGCGCATGGTGGCGATGGGCTCACCACCTATCACACCAAGTGCATTATATTGTTTTGGTGAAACGTGGATTGTGGCAGTCATCTGTTTTTGCAGTGAGTGCCCAGTCTCTGAATACCCCTTATGGGATACAGTCGTGATCTTATGTATGTATGTAAATATATATATACATAAATATAGACTCTTTTGAAGGACACCTTTTGCGGTATCACCGATCACACCAAGTGCATTATATTGATTTGGTGAAACGTGGATTGTGGCAGTCATCTGTTTTTGCAGTGAGTGCCCAGTCTCTGAATACCCCTTATGGGATACCGTCGTGATCTTATGTATGTATGTTTAGCAGTGGACTAGTTGTGTGAAATGATGATGATGATGATAATGATGGCTCTCCCACTGCTGAGAGTTGGCGAACTTCTCGTCGAAACTTATTTATAAGACATGCACACGGTAAATCAGCAATTAAAACTAAAATTTAAATCTTACTACAATAAAGATTCATTTTCATTCGAATAGACACACCATTGGCATAGTGCGAGGAAGTACGTACGAGCATAATGACTAAAAATAATAAATATTGATAAAGTAATTCTATTGACGTTACAAAATAATCTCGTTAGTTTTTAATGGAGATATCTTTGTAAGAATTACGAACAAAAGTACTGCAACAAATCAAAAATAAAAAACTTGTTCCGGGGATAACTTTGGAAATTGCTGGAAAAAATTTACCGTCACCAAAAATACACAATATTACTTCTGGGAATGAAGATTTATCTCGTACTCAAAGCAACTACAGTCGTTAGTAAAATGCATGGTGCTTTAAAATTTAATTAGATTGGTCTGACCTTACTGCACACCGGCCAATTACGTTTTTTTTTTCAGTATATCATGTGAAGACGAGAGCGCACGGATTCCCCGATGTTTTCCCACGGTGAAATGATGCAATTGGATTAGCGCTGGTCGTGATCGGTGCTAACTCATAACGCTTACGTGTGATTTGTTAAAAACGGTAGTGAGGTCAGTAAACTTTCCAATTAAACCATGTTCTTACTTTTTTGTTGCTCCTATAAGTTATTGTATATATATATACTCGTATATATATACTTTTTTTATTGTATAAAGCACAGACACAAATACATAAAAAAATTAGGCACTAGACATAAAAGTAAACAATGTTCTCACAGACAAACAGAAAGAAACATTAAACAACATCACAAAACTGGACATTTAACAAAACTCGTGTACAAAAATATTGTCACGTGTGTCGTGGCGCATTGAGCAAACGGGTCTCACTCAGCTTAATGCCGCAGTCGAGACTACAGCGCTGGTTTTCAGTGAGCCCGAGCAGCCACAATCCACGTTTCACCAAATCAATATAATGCACTTGGTGTGATCGGTGATACCGCAAAAGGTGTCCTTCAAAAGAGTCTATATTTATGTATATATATATTTACATACATACATAAGATCACGACTGTATCCCATAAGGGGTAGTCAGAGACTAGGCACTCACTGTAAACAGATAACTGCCACAATCCACGTTTCACCAAAACAATATAATGCACTTAGTGTGATAGGTGGTGAGCCCATCGCCACCATGCGCTGTTGGGTGCACAGTGCAGTTTAATTCCTTACTCGCCTTTTACGAGATCCATTGGATGAGATGGAGTGGTAGTATTCTTTTAACGAGCCGCCACCACACGGCAACTTATTAACGTTAGCTTGAAAGAGGCCAAAGAGTGGTAGCTGAAGGATATAATATACACTATGTATAAAATGGTAAGTTTACGTTGAAGTTCGGCCGGGGAGGAATGACGCTCTCAAAAAATCTGAGTTACTCTTAGTATTTCGGTATTGGACTTTTACTGATAGTCACAACAGTGGCAGTTATTCTGCCACCAACCAGTAGTGTGCAAGCATGACGGTGTTCATGCCCGCACACTACATTACTACCTGGCCGTAAGCATCGGAATCCTACCACCAGTAAGATTAAAATCATTATTCTTTTTTTTTATTAATTTCATAAAAGTGACGGAACGAGCAAAACGTTCACCTGATACTAACGGAACTAATTTTATAGAGTTACAAACAGACACCTAATAGTATAGGGTACGGTCTGCGAAAATTGTTGTCGCAGATCGATCGTGATCGGCCTATTGTCATGAACACACACTCAGCACAAGCTTTTATGCTTACTTGGAGTGGTTAAGAGGAATATTACGGCATTGCTAGAATACAATTCGGATTCGAACGCAGGAACCACTAATCAACAGCCGGGTACTCTGACAATTTAGATTTTTTTTTTATTGGATAAAGTGATGAAACGAGCAAAACGTTCACCTGATAGTAAGTGCAACGTCCGCCCATAACAAATGCTGTGTCACCCAGAAAATTACTGTGTGACACAACACTGCTCCCGTCACCCTGAGACACTTTTTTTATTGTATAAAGCGATGAAACGAGCAAAACGTTCACCTGATGGTAAGTGAATTCATCGCTCTATCCAATAATAAAAAAAAATCCCGGCGAATACGGTCCGGGTCGCTAGTTTAGAATAAACATAAGTTTGCCCACAGTCCCATCAAATGTGAAGCGACTAACATATTAACATACATACATACATAAGATCACGACTGTATCCCATAAGGGGTAGTCAGAGACTGGGCACTCACTGCAAAAACAGATGACTGCCACAATCCGCGTTTCACCAAAACAATATAATGCACTTGGTGTGATAGGTGGTGAGCCCATCGCCACCATGCGCTGTTGGGTGCACAGTGCAGTTTAATTCCTTACTCGCTTTTACGAGATCCATTGGATGAGATGGAGTGGTGGTATTCTTTTAACGAGCCGCCACCACACGGCAATTTTTTCACTCTAATCGAAAACCTGTAGTGTGGGATGTCGTTTTGTTAATTACGTACGAGTACTTTCTTGCTTACAATTTTTTTGTCTTAAGCTGAATACGATTGTTGTTTTTGCGTCGACAGATAACCGGAAGAATAGATTTTACAACTGGCGCTGGGGCCGGTTCCGGGAACAACAAACAATGCTGTCCCGTAGTTTACCTGTCCGGACTCACAACTTGCCAGTCGCTAATAATGTTATCTTGTTAAACAATAGATTGCTGTTGTAATTTTTTAAATAAAAATACTCCGAAATTGACGAATAGCTTAATGATGACGCCAATAGTTAAAACTTAAATTTAAGTTTGTTTATGCTGGTGCTAGGATTTCCATGCAGGAATCCGTATACTAAAATTATTCTACCGTGTAATAATTTCGGTGATGTAATTGCTGTTAGCCTTTTTGGTTTTTACGGCTTCATCGGATACTGTGCTCACTGGCCAGGGGCCCGCGTGCCAGGTTTGGTTTGACACAAACATAAATACATAAAAATTCGGACAGTCGCGTTCGCTGCGTGCTTGCGGGATTTAGAATATCTCAAAATGATTTTAAGTCGTCTAATGACCGTCCGAGGGAGTCCGAGGGACTCCATTCGGACTGACTACCGTGAAGGTGTAGGTTTCGGTTTGAAGAGCACTGGGAGGTAGTGTAATTACTGGGCCTATGAGACTTAAGAACTGATGTGTCAGGGTGATGGGTGCAGTGTGGTATCACACAGAAATTTTCTGAGTGACACTCCATTTGTTACGGGCAGAAGTTATACTTACATCTACACAGGTGAACGTTTTGCTGGTTTCGTCACTTTATACTTTAAAAAAAATGAGTGGCTTTTAGTTAAAGTAACGTAAAGAACTTGCTGAATCGTAAGATCGTCACATATCTCACTCGAAAGCAATAATTACGCAATGCACAAATTATGTTTTCTGGTCTGGACGTATTTTGATTCTTGCATCTCTCTCATCGTACACTGTTGAATCTTTTCGTTGCATACGAGGCGATGAGTAAGGAGAGCGTGTGATTTCGTAGACATACGCACCATAACGTATCCTGCATAACATCAACTTCATATCTCGTCTTACCTTTGGCTACAATGACGACAGCTTGATCGACACTTCAGAATTTAGTCGATGATTATCGTGGGCAGTGTTTTGGTTTATATTCTCAGTAAAAAAATGTATCGATAATAACAGCCATTGATATGAAAATATATAAAATATTAACATTCCCGTTATACATGTATTAGGCAATTACGTACCGCAATTAGGTAATATAAGATATTAACTGAAAACCAGCGTTGTGACTTTGCGGAAGCAAAGTTAGGACCATTTTTTGTTTATAGGAGAGGGGGCAAACGAGCATGTGGCTCACCTGATGGTAAGTGATCACCACCGCCCATGAACAACCGCAATACCAGAGCAATCGCGGGTGCGTTGCCGGCCTTTGAGGAAGGAATAGGCCCTTTTCTTCTTTCTTTCTCTTTTCTCAACCATTTCATTGGACACTACATGGGTCTTACTTATAGTTGTAAAGTCTGACTTTGATGGTGGTTGGATTCAATTTAGACGAGATATGAAGTTGATGCCGTGAGAAAGATCAGACATATTACGGATATAGCTACTGCAAGATTAGTTTACTTTAGCTATTTTCACAACTTGATGTCTTATGGTATTTTATTATGGGGACATGCGGAGACTGACGTAAATGTAATATTTATTTTGCAGAAAAGAGCTGTTCGCGCAATCTATAATATGCGCTCTCATGATTCGTTCTGTTTAAAGAAATTAGTGTTTTAACTTTTACATGCCAGTATATTTATGAAAACGTTATGCATGTACGTAAATTACGGCACCGGCAACATCATATTCGTCTATAAAGATCGACACCGGAAAAGTCCATTACCGTATTGTGCGCACACTGATATTGTCAGTGTAGGGTCCACCAGTTATTGGTATACACATTGCAACCTTGACCTGAAGTTGTATATAAAAACCTTGTTGTATGTTATATATACTGTGTTCTTTTAATAAAAAAAATAAAGCAAAACGCGTAAGCGTCCAGGGCATTAACATACTAGTGGAACTCATCCATGCGTCTAGTCGCTTGGTGGCAATGGCCTTCCAGATCGGCACCACAAAACTGTTGTTCGTAACAATTAATTTTAATGATTTTATCGCGTTTCATTTTACTATTTATAACCCGACGTTTCGAGTGCTTTACAGCACCCATGGTCACGGGAGGACTGAGATGACAGATGCTTCTGCTTTTAATACATTTTTTTTGGTCCGATCTACACGAACAATAGGCTGAAGGTACTCCCGGATTAACTATAACATCAGGACATCTGTTAACTCAGTCCTCCCGTGACCATGAGTGCTGTAAAGCACTCGAAACGTCGGGTTATAAATAGTAAAATTGAACGCAATAAAATCCGTAAACTTAGTTTCATTTAAATGTGTAGTGTTCGCGTAAATATAAGAAATTATTACATAAAATTAGTTTTATTTAAATGTGTAGTGTTCGCGTAAATAACAAAATAATTAAACGAGAGTATTAACATGACAAATGTTAAGTTTCTCATGTAAATTCTTGTGAGATTTTTAAATTCACGCGAAATTTTATCGCTGCATTGTTTCAACGATTCTACTTTCACTGCGCAATAAAATTATTAAACATACGAAATGGCTGGGTATCCTCGCGTCGAGCGAATTCTCGCTAAACATCTAATTAACGTAAAGTGGAGGTAACGTTGAATGAGAAAGACGTATAATATACGTAATTAAAGCGGAGAGCGGTTATGAATGAGATATTAATGTTTGTGTAATATATTTATATATGTATATTTAAATGTACTATTATTATTATGAACGTATGACACTTTAGCCTTAATTTTTTTTTTTCACTTTTAAACTGATTCTGATGGATGAATTTCCAGCTCTCTTTGATTGCTGACTTTATCACTAAATTATAATCATGGTAGTAGATATATGGGCTGTTTATCATTTTCATTTCAGCCTACAGCCGCCGTGCGGTGGCGGCTGAAGAGAATCTACCACCCAATTTCATTCCGTGGGTATCGTAAAAGTCGACAGAGGGATAATGGAAACCAGAAGATGAGCAGTAGCATCTTCCTGGAACGCCTGAATAAATAAACTGCTGTTGCCAACCCGCCTACCAAGCGTGGCAACAATTGCAAAATCTCTCCAAAATGAGAGTTAACATACGTACAATACAGACGATTTGGGAACCACCTCCTGTTTTTCAAGTCTGTTAAAATTCAGAAATTGAGTAAACAAGATGTTTAAGCAATGACCAGTCTCATTGCTGACACCTATATCTTTCATCCGTTGGATGGACAGAATGCTACAGCACATGAAGAGGTCTGGGGGAGCAGTCTTAGCACCGTAATGCAGCTGCGTGTTGTGTGATGATTATCGAGAAGCCTAGACCCCATTCATAGTCCTCAGCCACACCGCGTACACACGATACACCCGGGTTCCAGGGCGGTTTCACCGCCCAGAGTTACCGACACACAAGTCGACAGTCCGAATGGAGGCCCGCAACCTCCCTCGGACGGTCATTAGACGACTTAAAAACCTTTTAGAGATATTCTAAATCGCGCAAGCACGCAGCAAGCGCGACAGTCCGAATTTCGAGGTTATTGTAGGAGTTTATTTATGTATGTATGTTTGGGTCAAACCAAACCTGGCACGCGGGCCCCTGGCACGCGGGCCCCTGGCACGCGGGCCCCTGGCCCGTGAGCACAGTATCCGATGAAGCTGTAAAAGCCAAAAAAAGGTTAACAGCAATTACATCACCGATATTATATAGTCCTCAGATACCATCTGGTCTGTTTGTCAGCTTCACTTATTTTAAAAGAAAAAAACACTTTATTATTAGCCCCTCACACTACGCATAGGCTCAATCAAAGCTGGGTGAATTTGGCGATATAGCCTACTGGGAAGCGTAATAAGTACATGAAAACTAAGCGGCTAAGTTTATTCGAAACCGAACCCGCGAACTGTTGCACGGAAAGGATGTATTATACGTATTACATAATCACATCCAACAAACGTGAAATAACATGGTATTAATTTTATCTTAATTGCATTAAGTTTGTCACATGTTATATAAATAACACATTATTATGCGAAACTTTGACCCAGGCCACGCTGGGATTGGAGACGGTAAATAGTTAGTAGTTAAGATACTAAATAAGCATAAAACATCAAACTACACGCAAAACAACGACGTAAACACGTAAAATCTTTTATTAATTAATACAATTCCACAAAATAGGATGATTTTCTCCTAGCCGATTTCGACCACGGCGACAACTTCCGAATACTGTCGAGAGCCATCAACTGCGCAGGAGATATTATAGTGCCACAAGTGTACGCGCAAAGAGGCACTCACTCGTCCCAACCTACCCGCGCCTGATGTAACGCTGATGCGATAAGATCGGAGGTAGGCTAGGATGCAGTGTCAGAAACACGGGGACAATCACAACACAGCCAGACCCGAAAGCCAACAATTTGTGTTAAAGCACAAATGTTGGCTCCGACTGGGAATCGAACCCAGGACCCGCGGCGTAGAAGTCGGGTACTCTGACCACTAGGCCACGCGGTCGTCACAATAGGAATGTTTGTAGATTTTTAATAACTTTTTAGCTAGTGTTTTCGTGTACTACACAATGACTTGAGTAGTCTTGAGAGTAGAGTAGATGTTTGGACATAAAACAGTGTACGGATTATTGTAAGTAAATTTGAGATTAACTAAGTTATTGTTTCATAGTTATATCTTTAATGGTTTTTTATTAAAACAACTCTTAAGTCTATGTTTCACTTAAATTTTATATTTGTATACAAATATGGCATTTACCCAAATAAGATTTACGAATAAAAAAGAAATCATTGCCATTAACTTGAAAAAAAAAATACCATTACTTTGCCGCCAAAACATTACATAGAAACACACAAATTTCGTAACACAACAAACCTTAACAAATATAAACGGTGTTTTTAAACCGTATACCGGAGTAATTATTGAACTACCTCCGTTACTTACCGTCGTTAATGTATGGTTAAAGTCCGCAAATAACAGCGATTCCGCACGCTTACGATCGTCACAAAAACTCTCACTCACTAATTAAAGCAGCGATACGCGCGAGTTGCTCCGGTACGCGGAGCTGCACGAGTACACGTCCGAACGTAACGAACGCCGACTACGATTTGATATGAATTTTATGAATATGATCGAGTTGAGCTGAACTGTACTGAATGCTTAACTCATTCCGGTACTTCGCTCTTTCTGAATTGCTTTCGGTCTATAGAACAATTAATGTCTTTAAAAGACAAACTACACAATGGAAATGGTAGAGAGCTCAACGTTATGGGGAAAATAAAAATGGCAAAAGGCAGCAATGCTTCCTTGATTCGGTCAGGAAAGGAACATAAACGTTCATGGACAATGGTCCAGGTATAGGTAATGATTTCATGGCTTTTTTTATTGAAGAAAGTGACGAGGCGTGTAAATCGTTCACCTGATGGTAAGTACAACGTATGCCCACCATAACAAATGCTGTGTCTCTCAGAACGTTTCTGTGTGGCGCCAAACTGCGTCCATCAGCTTGAGCCATGACTTCTTAAGTCTCATTTGGCCAACAATTACACTAGCTCAGTTTCCCTTGGACCACAACACAAAGATTTGCAGTAGTGATTCACCCTTGATCGAGACGACAAATTTTTCGCTTATCTCTAAATTTATCTAGTTTAAGTTTTATTTGTTCCGTTTCTTATACTAGCCAATGGTAATATACTATTAAAAAAAAATGAGATGACTCGCAAAAACCTGTTTTTTGTAGCCATTGTAGCTGTCCCGATTACAAGTCCCAATTATTTCCCGAATTATCTCGAAATTTTACACACTGGACCTGGCAACACTGATTTGCACACTTTTTTAGTTCCTGAGTAGAAATTAGAATATAGTACGAGTATACTGTATTTAAGGAAAAATTAATGTACACTGAAGACGTATATAATGAAGGAAACCAATAAAGTATGCAAAACTATCTAACTGAAGTTGGTCAGAGTACCTGACTTCTAAACCGCGGGTCCTGGGTTCGAATCCCAGCCGGAGCCAACATTTGTGCTAAAACATAAATTGTTGGTTTTCGGGTCTGGTTGTGTTGTGATTGTCCCCGTGTTTCTGACACTGCATCCTAGCCTACCTCCGATCTTATCGCATCAGCGTTACATCGGGCGCGGGTAGGTTGGGACGAGTGAGTGCCTCTGTGTTTGCGCGTACACTTGTGGCACTATAATATCTCCTGCGCAGTTGATGGCTCTCGACAGAAGTCGGCAGTTGTCGCCGTGGTCGAAATCGGCTAGGAGAACATCACACATCACTCGTAGAACTTCTATTCAGAAGTCCGCCTAGGTTCTGGGCTACAGACCACCATTTATCTTAGAGAGCAAGCCAGCAAGTGCTCGCTACATCCCGTAGCTTTAATTTAATAAGCTAGTGCTTACCTGATGGTAAGTGACGATGCTATTATGGATGGTGAGCTAGTGCTTAGAAAAAAGCCCATTAACTCTTCTCTTGGAGATACTCATATTGTATTCGAACGGGAAGACCTTTGCGGTATGCATTATGAGCGACGAAACAAAATGCTTCGTGCGTCTTGTTGTGATTCGGGTAATGCCTGCGCACACTCTCCAAAATGAAACCTGTTGAACATTGAAAGACCAGCTACGCTATCTATGGTTGAGGCTCGGCAGATTGGTAGTAACTAGTAGGATTGGTGAAATCAGGGTCACCAATCAGCCTCTTGGCTCGCCTCTCCACTGAATCCAAGGCTGCCAGTTGATATTTGGTACCACCAGCCCAGCTCGAAATAGAAAAAATGTTACAAGGCGATATAGGTTTTTAGGCTTTTCAAAAACTAATTCAAAAACCTATTGACTAATTTAAATAAAAAGATTTTCATATAGTTTTTATCGCCGATCATATTTTTATGTCCAAAACATTTTAATTTGTTTACATAATCGTTAAAACAAGCTAATTATTTAATATGATTTAAATGTTGTTGTCCTGTTTGTATAATGTTAATTGTTTAAATAATATCACTGTTTTTATTTGATTATTAACCGACTTCAAAAAATGATGAGGTTCTCAATTCGTCTGTATATATTGTTTGGCTTTTTATGTACATTCGGGCATACCTTCTTTATTTACGAACCGATTTTAATGATTCTGTTATTTAATAAAAGTAACTCCTTACCCGAAGACGAAAGAAAGGTATCGCAATAGGTATCTTTCAAAAGAGTCTATATTTATGTGTGTATTTATTTATATTTGTTTAATTGTATATGTGTATGTATTAAAACGTTTGTATGTATCTGGGTAATCTATATATAATATGTTTATGATGTTTTAGTTGTGTTGTCAATATGTTATCTAACCCAGAATTTCTAAAGCATCTATCACATTATTTCTCCATGCACGTGGTTGAGTGGAAGTGAATGGCAAAAGGCATCAGGTCCGCCATTTGTAATTTTTTTTTCATAAAGGCGAATTAAAGAGTAAATAAATAAACAGAATCAATTATTTGTATCTAATAATGTTCCTATGAGAGCCCGCTTCAAGATATAGCCAATCTTGTCCGTGACTCCTCCGACATATGGTGGAACAACAGGTACACGCCCGACAGTGGCTTCAAGACACTGTAAGCTCAAGCTCACACTCAAATCCGTAAAATTAGTTATTTTAAATGTGTAATATTCGCGTAAATATAAGGAATCATCATGATTCTGTTATTATCAGAAAGGTTGATCACATATTGGTCAGCTCTGGTGATGGGATCCATGAGAAAATCATAAAATTCTTAAATTCGCATTGGCATGTTTTTCTGCGGTTTCTTTGATTAAATAATTATATACTTACTGTGCCGTTTTTGACGACGTAGCGACATCTATGTCGTCACATGAGAAGTTCAAGAAATAGCTCACAAGTCGTACATCGCACTATTGAAGTTTCATTGATGCTGTCTATTCATATTGATTATATTCAGGATGATGATAACCCCTGTGAATGAGCTGATCGTTGCAATGCTATTTCTACATCTTTACAATACTGCTGTCATTGTGAATTTAAGTGACTGAAATAGAGCCGATAGGTGTCCAGCAGAGTAGAATAGCACGTACCTCTTCCCTGCCGAGGTGTCGTAAGAGGCGACTAAGGTATTGTACGGACAGCCTTTTTTCGTGCAGAATATAACCATAATATGCAATGCTGTCACTATACTGCTCGTGGGAACGCAATAGGAAATAAGAATTTTTTGACTCATACCAAAATGTCGACGACGTGGTTCGTTTCCCGCGAGGTTGAAATTTGGGCTACATGAGGGGCCTCTGCCTACCCCCTTTATATGGGAAATAGACGTGACTATATGTATGTATGTATCAAAGAAAAGTAATCCCGCTGGGTTGCTTGCTAGTTCTTATCAGGACAGAGACATTTCTTTGCGAACCAGTGTAGTTTAAAAAATTACGTTCAATGAGTATGATGTGAATAATCTATCTAAATTAATCTAAACTAATATTACAAAGAGAAATGATTTGAATTTTTTATATGTTTGGTTGTGATGAATAAACTCAAAAACCGATTTTAAAATTTGTTTTACATATATACAGCAACACTATCAGCGTTTAACATGAGTTATATTTAATTTAATAAAAAAACTGAGATCGCTACGAAAATTGCTATGATGTAAATCAAGGTATCAAAAAATTAACTAATAAAAGTCATTATTTGGCGTGCGCTGCAAAAACAATTGATGATAAATAAAATAATGTACTACATTTTCATAGTACTCATCATTACTCAGTCCGCGAGGCTATATGTCTAACTATTAAAGTTAAGTCTACTGGTGGTAGGATTCCTATGCAGGAATCTGTCTAGGTAGGTGCCACCCCAGGGTCAGTTATTCTGCCGTGAAGCAGTAGTGTGCAAACATTACTGTGTTTTGGTTTGAAGGGCACTGTGAGCTAGCGTAATAACTGGGCATATGAGACTTAAGAACTTATGTCTCAGGGTGATGGACACAGTGTGGTGTCACACAGAAATTTTCTGAGCGAAACAGCATTTGTAATGGGTAGACGTTGCACTTACCATCAGATGAACGTTTGCTCGTTTCATCACTTTATCAAATAAAAAAAAAGTCTCTATAACCACTTTTTGTTCAAATTAGTCAATCAAAACACAGGTAGAATCGAAAGATGATGACATTCGTATCATAATATTAATCCTTATCCTACTATATAGTTTCATAGTCAAGGTTGATTATGTACAAGTAAATTCCTCTTTAAATTATTTGAATCGGACCTATCGTTTAGACGTTACGACGGGTATAAAAACGCCTATTTATTATATAAATTAAAAAAACAGTCTATAAATGCTTAACTAGCGTATTGTTTATTGGTTAAAGTGACGAGACGAGCTAGACGTTTACCTGATAATAAGTGCAACGTCTTCCCATAACAAATGCTGTGTCATCCAGAAAATTTCTGTGTACTATCACAGTGCGCCCGTCACCTTAATACGTTAGTTCTTAAGTCTCATATACTCAGTTATTACACCAGCTCTTTTTTTATTGAATAAATTGAGAGGCGAGCAAGACGTTCACCTGATGGTAAGTGCAACGTCTGCCCATAATAAAGACTGTATCACCCAAAACACTTCTGTGTGGCACCACACTGCGCCCGTCACCTTGAGACATCAGTTCTTAAGTCTCATATGCCCAGTGATTACACTAGCCGTCAGTGCCCTTCAGACCGAAACAGTAATGTTTGCACACTACTGCTTCATGGCAAAATAACTAGCCCTGCGGTGGTACCTACCTAGAAGGATTCCTGCATAGGAATCCTACCACCAGTACTACCTACATGCTAGTTTGGCGGCATGTACTTTGCTTGATACCTGCCCTGTCAGGCATGGCAACATGACAGACAAATAATCCTATCTAGATGGATTCCTGCATTGGAATCCTACCACACATCTTTACAGATCTTTTGGCGAGTAAAATTTAAATAAATGAATGACAAAAGAATAAATCAAGAGTGATACTATATAATATGTGGGCTGACTCGGACATCTCCCTCGTGTTTCTCTGCGAGATGTATGATAAGCGCTTTGAACGTTCGCCGGCGCTGACTGTAATCTTCAGGGCGGCGCCACAACCTCCTGCCACAGTACACAATGACGCAGTATAACTGTGTAATGGTTTATGCAAGGTGCATTGATTATGCTAGTTTATTTTTATTTTAGTAAAAAAAAAAGTAATGTTTCCGCCTATAAATGTCCCACTGCTGAGCACAAGCCTCCTCTCATTTCTGAGAGGGTTTTGGAGCTAGGAAGAGTCCGCTACGCTGCTCCAATGCGGGTTGGCGGACTGCACACGTCTTCGAAATATTTTTTTTATTTCTCAGACATGCAGGTTTCCCCACGATGTTTTCCTTCACCGCCGAGCACGTGGTATATCATCACATTAAAAGCGAGCTCCTCTGCGCTAATAAAAATAAGTTACAATAGCATAAAATACTTCATCGCACCTTACGGCATAACCTCAAATTCCATCGTCACCACCTTGATGGTTGGCATTCCACCACAGTGCGTTTTTCGCGGAATTTTCTGCCACGCACTTGCACTTTATGGAATGTTCTGCCGTCAGCGGTTTTTCCGGACCGATACGACTTAGGGACCTTCAAGAAAAGAGCCTATTCCTTTCTCAAAGGCCGGCAACGCATCTGCTATTCCTCTGGTATTGTAGGTGTTCATGGGCGGCGGTGATCACTTACCATCACGTGAGCCACCTGCTCGTTTGCCTCCTATTCTATAAAAAAAATACACGTTAAATATATACGTAGCAATATGATAAAAATACATTGGTACACACATATTGAATGAATATACAGAAATACACGTACAGAAGTACACATGGTAATGGTTCGATATAAATTTGTAAAAAGAATCGACAAACAACGCACCAATCTCATAAAGCAGGTATTATTTTCTGGCATTAATAAAGAGCGCATGCAACTCTGTACACGTGCCAGTATTAAGTTAGTAATAATTACTGGTGGTAGGATTCTATGCAGAAATCCGTCTAGGTAGGTACCACCCCAGGGCCAGTTATTCTGCCGTGAAGCAGTAGTGTGCAAGCACTACTGTGTTTCGGTTTGAAGGGCACTGTGAGCTAGCGTAATCACTGGGAATTTGAGACTTATGAACTGATATCTCAGGGTGGTGTCATACAGAAATATTCTGGGTGACACAGCATTTGTTGTGGGCGGACGTTGCACTTACCATCAGGAGAACGTTTTGCTCGTTTCGTCATTTTATACAATAAAAAAAAAATAGAACTCCTAATATTTATTAAGAAAGAAAGAAAAAAGTTTTATTCACAGCACAAAATGCAGCACAATAATATATTTTTTTCTACAAAAAAGATATAAAATAACAATACAATTTAAAAGTAAATAAAAAGCATTAAAAAATATTTAACTTAAAAACCGGGATAATGGCAGCACCAATAGAGTAGTCATAGACTATACAGAGAAAAGAGAAAAAAAAACAAGAACTTTACTGAGGTGCTGTTTTATCTGTGCTGCAGCATTGCCGTGGAAAGGTAATGTTACAGCCTCCAAATAGCATTCCCACCACCCAGAACATTTCTGAGTGGCACCACACTGCGCTCGTCACCCAGATATGCCCAGTGATTACACTAGCTCTTAGTATCCTTCAGACCGAAACACTGTAATGTTTGCACACTACTGCTTCACGGCAGAATAACTGGCCCCTGGGGTGTCCCTAACTAGGACTTCTCCACTACCGAGGATCCGTTTCACAGACAAATTGCACACACACACAAATACCCAGACTAGGAACAACTATTTATTTTTTTATTTATTATTTATTGTATTCACTTGATTTAAAATAAAGGATGACAAAGGGCGGACTTAATGCCTTTTGGCATTCTCTGCCATCCCAAGGCATGCAGAGATATTGTTATAGGTGCTTTACAATGTGTAAATTCTAAATTTTAAATACTTACTAATAAATACATCACACTGATAGGTCTAAAATATATCTAATCAATTATAATTATATTTCAAATCATAACTACTAACTGTCTGTAACTATCTATTTGTCCCGTGCGGTATCAAACCGGCATCTCAAATGGGTATTCCGCTGAACCCAATCGATTAAGATCAACAATTTTAAACGAAGCGCGCGTTGTTCTGCGGTTCAATAGTTATACTGCGGTCAATACGTTTGCGTTTAGTATGCGAAAAACGCAAGCTACATGACTTGTATTATTTTGTCGGAATTACTGATTATGGGATATGTATATGTACGTAAATAGGTGACCAATAAAGTTTTGAATAAATACATGAAATATATACTAAAAGGTATACTGATAAAGTACAATGACGACCGCGTGACCTCATGGTCAGATTAACTGACTTTTACGCCGAGACTCCAATACCAGCCGGAGCTAACATTTGTACAAAAACTTACTGGTGCTAGAATTGTGCCGGAAATCGTCCAGGAGGACATCTGGTGGTAGAATTCCTATTCAGGAATCCGTCTAGGTAGGCGCCAGTCCGAAAACATTACTGAGTTTCGTTCTAGAGGGCAGTGTGAGGTAGTGTAATTACTGACCATACGGGACATAAGAAATATGGGCAGACTTATTGCACTAACCATCAGGTGAACGATTTGCACATCTCCTCTCCTTCCATAAAAAACCAAAAATTGTCGGTTTTTGTGTCAGGTTGTGTTGTGCATGTGGAATTTATGTCTGTAAATCGTAATCAATATTCAGGAAAAATCCATAGCAGTTTTATTTCAATTATGTTTCATTTTTAAAAACATGTATTTTATAAATGTTTATATATATACCAGTTATATTTAAGATCTGAGATAGGCAAATTAGGTTCAATAGAGAATTTAAGGAATTTAGAGAATTCATCACCCCGTCTTGTTCCGAGGGTGAAAAAATTTACGTAAACCCCAGATACATTTTGTGACCTCCGATAGATTACAGAATTACAATAGTACGAATATTACAAATAGGTCAGATAGACATCTAAAACTTTGATATTTGCTTCGTTAAATAAATTCGAAAATAAGAAATATTAGTAATACTAATAGCTTGCTGTTGTTAAGAATTATCATTTAAAACTCTTATTATGCAACTAAATACTGCTTTGTACCAATAAGATATGCTGTCCTAATTACTATTTCATGTTTGTTTTTTCGAATTGACAGTCATTGTATATAATTCTGAGACTGAATCGAAGTAATTTTTTCTTACACACGTTTTTTCTTAATAAAGTTTTCAGAATCTATCTTTTTAACATAAATTATCAACAAATAAATAGCTAGTATTGTTAAAAAATGCTGTGGAAATATAAAGTTTGAGAAGTATAGCTGGCTAGCTAGCTATATTTACTTTTATTCTGATTTACTTAAATGATTATACTCGTAATAGCTATGCCCGCGGTTTCACCCGCATAAAATAAAATAAGCACGTGATATGCCGTATGGTGACGGCTTAAGAGAATCTACCACTCCATCTCACCCCGAGGGTGTCGTAAAAGTCAACAGAGGGAAAATAAAAACCAGGAGATGGTCAGCAGTATCTTCCTGGAAAATCTTAATAAATAAACTGCGGTTGCCAACCCGCCTGCCAAGCGAGGCAACTATGGCACAATCCCCCCGAAATGAGAGCTACAAACTTTTGTGGCAATCTATGGGGGTGGCCTATGTTCAGCAGCGGACTAGCGATAGGCTGAAATGATGATTATGATGACGTGTTAGCTCTGCATTCTCCTGACCTGTGCATTGACAGTTCGGCCCTTCTCGGTAATGTTCGGTTCTCTACTTGTCGCTCCTTAAAGCATAAAGTTTTATATCCTCAAACTTTTCTCAACAAACGGACTATCTAATAAAAAGTATTTTTTTTAAATCGGATTTGTATTTCCTGAGATTATTGCATTCAAACATACAAACTCTCCAGTAGTAAGATTATAGTACTCGTAGTAAGAACTCAACAGTCACTAACTAGCTATCTACTCAAACAAAACTTCGAGCAAATAGACAAGAGGTGTGGCGGAACCCGAGGCGGCGCACCCGGACGTCCGGCTGACGCACCCTGCTTTTGTGTCTATTGCCTATGCACTTACATGATACACAGTAAGCTTTTTTTCACGTGATGAAAGCTTTTAAGTTAATTGAGGTTATTAATCGCACAGTGCGGTGAACGACTGCAGATATTTTTTATCTGTAATAATGTCAGCGTCAATTATAGTAATGATATCAACTCGGTAGGACCCTTAAAATATTTGAAATGTTTAAAGTTACTTAATATATGTACTTAAACACTTTGGGAAAACGAAAGGAAGAGAGAAAGTGTATTACGTTACTTGAAAAAAAAAATCGTCACACTTTCCACAGACCACTGCTGGGCAAGGCACTCAGAAGTGTAGATTATGTGGTTATCAACATGCTCGGAAGGCGGATTCGTCATTGACCGTGCTGCCCATGTCAGTAGATAACTTTATTTTCTTTTCATTACACCTCTTTTTTCATTCATTCTCTATCCACTTGTCAACTGCCGAACATAGGCCTCCCCTATAGATTGTCACAAGAGTATGAAGTTACCATTTCGGAGGTTTTGCCATAGTTGCTACGCTTGCGGGGTGGCAATCGCATTTTTTTATTCAGATGTTCCAGTAAGATGCTGCTGCTCATCTCCTGGTTTTTATTTTCCCTCTGTCGACTTTTACACCATGAGATGGGAGATTCTCTTAAGCCGCCACCACACGGCAGCTGTAACTTTGGTTTAGCTTTGGCTTGGCAGTGTAGCGTCACACAGAAATGTTCTGAGTGACACAGCAGCTATGGGCAGACGTTGCACTTAAGATCGCGTGAACTTTTTGCTCGTTTCATCACTTGATCCAAAAAAAAAACAAAACTCGACGCTACTGCTGGCCACGCTGCCCACAGACTTAACCAGCACTTTTTACCTACTTTTGTAAATAATTTCTAGTTAAATTTTATATATACATAGTATTAAAAAAGTAAAAAAAATTGTTTAATAAAAATTTATAGACTTTATAGATTTATAGAATCAAAATATTAGATTGATAATGCATAAAATAAAACATAAAGCGAAAAGCTGCCAGCTAAAACATAAAACGTAAAACAAAAAGTGAAATTCGAACATTTTCTAGATATTTATCTTTTTTCAGTCCTGACAATGTGGAAACCCTAAGAATCAGTGCTCCGGTTTACTTCTTACAGTGTACATACACCCTAAGAACTTGTGGCCACATCCAGCGGGTCAAGCAAATAATTCAAGAGTAAAGATTTGTTAACATTAAAAATAAAAAATAAATTATTCTTTTTTTTATTGGATAAAGCGATGAAACGAGCAAAACGTTCACCTGATGGTAAGTGCAACGTCTGCACATAACAAATGCTATGTCGCTCAGAAAATTTCTGTGTGACACCACACTGTGTCCATCACCCTGAGACATAAGTTCTTAAGTCTCATATGCCCAGTGATTACGCTAGCTCACACTGCCCATCAAACCGAAAAACAGTAATGTTTGCACACTACTGCTTCACGGCAGAATAACTGGCCGTGGGGTGGTACCTACCTAGACGGATTACTGCATAGGGATCCTACCACCATAACATAGGAATCCTACCTAAGTAATTCTGAATTATTAAACTTAAACATTGGGTATCGTTATCGTTTAACTTTCACTTAATTTTAAAATCCGTAACGATGATATCCGCAGCAGAACTAAAGTAACCGAAATAGCCCCAAGGCAAGCTTAATTGGCAATAGGCAGGTCATATACCTGTTAGGGAAGAAAGGTTCTCGAGTGGCAACCTCGTACCGGCAAACGCAGTGTAGGGCAACCCCCACTAGATGGAGCGACGACCTGCACGGTTTTGCGGGAAGTCGTGAAGTCAAAGTTGTGGCAATCTTTAGGGAGGCCTATGTTCAACAATGTTGGAAAATAAGCTGAAATGATGATGATCGCATTAACTAACGTCAGGATGTCAGCACCTCTATCCCTCCGTGACCATGGCGGCTGCAAAGTTCTCGTTACTACAGGAATAAATAATACAATTTAAAGTTTTTTTTATTATATTTTATATAAACTTTATTGTTTCCCCTTAAAGAATACAATGGGCGGACTTAATGCCAGTTGGCATTCTCTGCCAGTCAACCCAAGGCGTAGCGAAACAATGTGGCAGGTGAAAAATTTAAAAAAACTAAATATTTGAACCTTAAAAGCTACTAATAAATATAAAATACAATTAAAAAAATACTTAAAATACATATAAATAAATACATAGATATACAATGTGTAATTATGATAAATAAACAATGATACATAAATATGAAGATACATATAAACTAACTTAACTTATTACTACCTAACTTATTAATTTATCACAGAATTGAATATAAAAAAAATCCCAGTATGAAATTTTCATACAATTTGGACCGTTGTGAATCAACCCTTACCTCCTTAACCTTCTTCCACATAATGGCGCCTTGGGCTTTCCTACTTTTCGCTTATCAGCTATCTTTCAGCTCGCCTTTCACGACGGCATCTTCTTAGAAAGGATGTCCCTATTTCAGTCACTAAAGCAAACACTAACTTAAAAAAATATCTCAAGAAAGTAGCGGAGCTTTCCTTTTAAAGAATACAGTATCAAATGCATTTGATCTCGTTAACGCTCGCCGAAACAGAGACATCGTGACGCGAATTTAGTGGATGCTTAATCTGTGGGAAACAAAGAAGTCATCCATATAATTTTATTACGTCTACAAATTTATTCAGACTATTTAGTCTCATTACGTCAATTTACGTAATATTTCAACCTTGTACGAAACAAAACCTATCGTCAAAATTTATATATCGTCAAATGCATTGGTCAAAAACTTAAAGCGTTATTGAAAACAAACAAATCCAATGGCTTAATCAATTAATAAAGGCATAATCAACTTGTCAAGAGAGAATTGCACGATTAATGAGAGACTATGACACGTAATAAGGGAACTGCGTCGTTAGAAATGAATATATCATGTTTTATTATGCACAGTGACCTTATTGGTCGATCGATCACCAAGCTACATGCAGCAGAAGTTACCATTTTTTTTTTGTATAAAGTGACGAAACGAGCGAAAGTTCACCTGATGGTAAGTGCAACGTCTGCCCATAACAAATGCCGTGTAACTCAGAACACCTCCGTGTGACACCACACTGCGTTAAGTCCCATATGCGCAGTGTATTACGCTAGCTCTGAGTGCCCTTCAAACCGAAACACAGCAATGTTTGCACACCACTGCTTCACGGCAGAATAATTGGCCCTGGGGTGGTACATACCTAGACGGATTTCTCCATAGAAATCCTACCACCAGTTATGGGCGGGTGTTACACTTAAGATTAGATGCACGCCCTGTCACTTTATTAAAAAAAAATACAAAGGCAAATCTTCAAGGGCAAGAAAGAGACAATTAAATAATACACAAGACTGTAGCTCGTTTAACAAAAGTCAGGTCGCCACGTGTAGGGAGTCAAAAGCAGTCACTGGTGGTAGGATTCCAGTGCAGGAACCTATCTAGGTATATACCACCGGAGTGTTAGTTATTCTGCCGTCATACAGAACTGTGCAATCATTACTGTTTCGGTCTGAAGGGCACTGTTAGCTAGTGTGATTATTGAGTATATGGGACTTAAGAACTGATGTCTCAGAGTGACGACCGTGGTACTATAGAGATAGTTCTGGGTGACATAGCATTTATTTATTAGCAGACGTAACACTTACCATTAGGTCAGCGTAAGTTCGTCGTTCACCACACTGCCCTGCACTGGGGCCTATATTTCCAACACTGCATCTGACTCTTCCTTCATTTTCAGTATTAAAAGTTTCTCTCGTGTAAAATTGCACTCTACCGCATACCGCTGGCCTAAGCATTCATCGTGCATCCTTCTTGGTTCGGTTCTCACCGTATGGCTCTTTGATATTGTTTTATAATTAAAAATCCTCCTGGCTATCCAAAGCTAAAATATGTTTTCAAATTGGATCATTTATTTCTGAGATGAGCGTGTTCAAACATACAAACTCTACAAGCTTTGTATAGTAGTAAGATATATTTTACTATCAGGCAACCTATGTCCAGCAGTTAGGGTTGCCAGGTGTCCGGATAAAGCCGGACATCATCATCATCATTTCAGCCTATCACTAGTCCACATGCTGAACAAAGGCCTACCACCATAGATTGTCACAAAGGTTGGTAGCTCTCATTTTGGGGGTTTTTGCCGTAGGTTGCCACGCTTGGCAGGCGGGTTGGCAACCGTAGTTTATTTATTCAGATGTTCTCTCAGACCTGGCAACTCTACCAGCAGTACACTTACGTAGGCTGATGTTGATAATATGCAAGAAGTATAAGTTCCATCTATAGCTTAGACTAACTAATCAAGAGTTGTTTAATGCGTTTCCTGGGCATCGCGCGGAGGAGGCGTGGGTTTTGTTTACTCCTTGCACTTCATCATTGATGGTGTTGAATATTAATTGTTTAATAAGTATGTTTTTCATATTTAGTATTTGCGTTATGCAATCAATGTAAATAAATTAAACATTAATGGTATTAACAAACTGTTTATTTGAATTTTTACATGTTCAAGGATTCTATAGATTTCGGACTACTCGCACCAATTTAGTTTAGACGCTGTGGCCCTCCACTGGACACACTACTGGACTAGCATATTTTTGGCTACGAGATTTTTCTCGAATTTTCCTTCAATACATTTCTACCACAGTCAGAGGACGAGATGGGGTTTGGCATTCTCTTACGCCTCCCAATTTCTACGTTACCAGAGCGAACAACAAACGAAACATTTTTATTAATTTGTTTGTTATTGTTAATTTCGTTTCGTTGACGACCACGTGACTAGCTTCTACGCGGGTCCTCGGTTCGAATCCAAGCGGTACCAACGTTTGTACAAAAACACAAATTGTATATATTCGGCTCTGATTGTGTCGTGCATGTAAAACGCACGCACGATACAGAAGAAGTCTTACATAGTAGTAACCTTTTTTTTATGAATGAATGGATAAATTAAATGTCTTTTACTTGTCTCGTCGAAAAAATTCTTGATTCCTTTTTCATAATTTCCTTGCATGTTTTTGTTAATTTCTCATTAAGTTTCATGTGTGGTGCATAAACATTGTACGAGACGTTGTTGAAATCGTTTTCAGCAATTTGACCCCATTTCCAGTATTTATTGAGTAACATATGAGCGGAGAGATTCAAACTGACATTTAGTTAATGACGCGGAATGTAAATGAATAAATAAGTTTAAAATACCTGTCCGAGTTAAAATGGTAACTGTAATTGTTACCGATTCGTCTGTTTCAGTATTCTTTCGGAGAACAGGAGTGTTCTCCGATTGAATATGAAATATATATATTTTTTTTATTTACTGGTGGTATTCCTATGCAGGAGTCCGTCTAGGTAGGTACCACCCCAGGGCCAGTTATTCTGCCGTGGAGCAGTAGTGTGCAAACATTACTGTGTTTCGGTTTGAAGGGCACTGTGAGCTAGCGTAATCACTGGGCATGTGAGACTTAAGAACCTATGTCTCAGGGCACAGTTTAGTGTCACACAGAAATTTTCTGGGAGGCACAGCATATGTTATGGGCAGACGTTGCACTTACCATCAGGTGAACGTTTTGCTCCTTTCATCACTTTATGCAATAAAAAAAAATCTTCGGGAAGCTTATAGCTATACAAAAGTACTTATTGTCGATAATTTATATACAGAAAAGCTATTAAAAAAGCTGCCACAATTATACAAAGACAAGGTAAAAAATTAACTACAATGAGTACACGAGCTTATAACATAAAAGAGAGAGAGAAAAAAAAAGAAAGAATCAGGCAGTAAATTGATTAATAAGAACACGCCTAGCAGAATTTAATTGGAGAAAGGGCAGAGACGAGCAAAACGTTCATCATAATCATCATAATTTCAGCCTATCACTAGTCCACTGCTGAACATAGGCCTCCCCAATAGATTGCCACAAAAGTTTGTAGCTCTCAATTGGGGGGGGGGGGGGGGGGGGCTTTGCAATAGTTGACACGCTTGGAAGGCGGGATGGCAACCGCAGTTTATTTATTCAGTTGTTTCAGGAAGGTGCTGCTGCCCATCTCCTGGTTTTTATCCTCTGTCGACTTTTACGACACCGCCGGGATGAGATGGGGTGCGCCCAGAGCAATGCTGTGTCACCCAGAATATTTCTGTGTGGTATCACTGTGCCTGTCCCCCTGCGACTTAAGAACCGCTTAAGTGTGTCGCCCGCACTCCCTAACTTTTCAACTATGCGATGGAAAATACTAAAAAAATTGGTTTAAATATAAAATGTCGTGTAGTTTTTGAGACATGGAATATTTTCAGTTACACCATTATATATTCCCCACTACGGAACCCGTCCCGGTGCGTGGTCCGACACGCACGTGGCAGGTTTTTTTAAATGGGAAGGAATGGCTGAGGAAAGTCCGCGGCGCTGCTCTCTGGATATAATTTCGGTGATGTAATTGCTGTTAGCCTTTTTTTGGCTTTTACAGCTTCATCGGATACTTCTGCTTTCTAGAGCTCTCCCACTCTAGCCAGGTGTCGGACTTCTCTACACATCGAATTGTTATTTATTTTTGTGACATTAAGGTTAACTCGTAATTTCGGCCTGAAGGGCACTGTGAGCTAGCGTAATCACTGGGCATATGAGACATAAGAACTTATGTGTCAGGGTGATGGGCGCAGTGTGGTGTCACACAGAAATATTCTGGGTGACACAGCATTTGTCGTGGGCGGACGTTGCACTTACCATCAGGTGAACGTTTTGCTCGTTTCGTCACTTTATCCAATAAAAAAAAAATTAAAATCATGTGGCGGCCCTTGACCTACAACGGCTCGCCACTTTATTACTACTAATGTGTAAATTCTTACTTGAATTTCATAATTCAGTTATTAAATAAGACTGAGCTGGAGCACACTGCGCTCGTCACCCTGAGAGATCAGTTCCTAAGGCTCATATGTCCAATATATGAGATTCAACATACCGAAACAAAGTAATATTTGCACACTACCGATTCACGGCAGAATAACTGGCACTTACCTAGCCGGATTCCTGGATAGAAATCCTACCACCAGTAAGGAAGATGTTGTAGGTGCGTTTAACTTTTCGCGTTTTAAAAAAAGCACATATAACACAAGATAAATCTTAGGCCACAGTTTATCCTAGGCCTAGGTTATTTAAGCCCATTCGCGGCCATTATTATTTTTTTACTTAAGTAAATAGGATCAAATATTTATAAAGAAAATCTTGTGGGACAGGAAGAAAGACAAATCTAGATGGAAAGTTTGTTTACCTAAGAGGTTATAAAACAATTATAACTGTATAGTCTTAAAATTTGATAATCACAGACAGACATTTCTGCTATATTTATGTTTGTATAACAACTTTATTTCAGGTCTTGCGCCTTCAAAATGTAT
Organism: Luehdorfia chinensis; assembly: GCA_019845155.1. Taxonomy (NCBI): domain Eukaryota; kingdom Metazoa; phylum Arthropoda; class Insecta; order Lepidoptera; family Papilionidae; genus Luehdorfia; species Luehdorfia chinensis. The sequence continues at coordinate 2,529,807 of JAHVAK010000415.1, forward strand.
ACAAGCAAATTTTTAAATACGAATTTTAAATTTACAACAATCTGGCGACACACAAGTACATGTATCTAACAAAGTATATTATAAATTACTTTTACATTACATTACATACTACTTAAGATACAGAAAATATTCCCGTTAATTTAATTTCTATTTATAATTACTATTTGTAGCGCATACAACATCGTAAATCTTTCATGTAAGTCTGTCTGTGCTTAACAAAATTTTGTTTTCTTTAGTCGACACGGTTGGCGCAGTTTTTCAGCATTTGAATATAGAGCTACGGGACGCAGTTTGGATTCCCGCACCAGACAAATATGGCTTTCAGATACTTGTTTCTGGTTTGGGAATTGGTCCTTGCACAGCTTATGTCTGTTAAACTCATTACGACACTGGAGAACTCAAAAAAACTACTTTTTCAAAGATGTATGTAGATATTCTTCCTGGTTGTTTATTTAAACTAAAGAATGCCTGTTTGTCATGTCGTCTAAACGGATTTAAGTTAAGGTACACAAAATCTTCTTACGTGAAAATTCTACAGATTAAGAACACTAACTCAATTAATTCAGTCTTATTTCGTGCATCACAAATACTTCTGAAGGATATTAGAGAGTCCACGAATTCAACCAGACATTTCTACTTATTATTTAAGTCGCGAGCTCTGCTCACTCCAGAAGAAATTAGACCAAAAACTTTAAATATAAACAAATATAGTGTCTTAAAGTAAGAAAAGTATGTCTAATGGTGTACAGGACGAATGCCTCTCCGATGGGTACTCTCTAATTTCTAATTTTTTGAGAACATTTTGATGAGAACGGTGGGCCGCGCTGCTCCATTGTAAGTTGGCGAATCTTACAAAATATATGCGTGGGCCGAAATATTATTCGGAACTTAAAAACTGATATACTTTTACGACGGCGACATGCTAACCATAATGGAAGTAGTTCAATCTTAAACACCTGAAATCTGAATAAGGTTTCGTAAATTATTTTAAGACAATCTCACTGCATTCAGATAAACGCCAACGTAGGTGTAAAGTTAAAATACAGCTAATTGTGTAATTAAAAATAATCTCAACAGAGGTAGAAGCTACGAGCAAATCTCGATTTAATTACCGAGCTTTCAATAAAAATGCAATGCTTTCAAATTTTCGCTTATTTACGAGGCAAGCCCTGGAAATGTCAGCAGTAGGTACGTAACGTAGTACGTTCCACCGAGCCCGATTGCCTTGCACCGCCTGCCTCCAAGCGTTACCCTCACCTCACGTGACCTGATTATGTCATCGAAAATACATTATGAATATAGCAATCAGATATAAATGTTGCATGTATACGATTGGATAATTTACAATAAGCTTTTTAATACCTTAATAAATGAACAAAATTTTAACAACTCAAATCTTACAAGCATTGAATATTGTAAAACTATTTTTACATAAACCGCTTTAAAAACTGACATAAAATTCAAAATAGCGTAAGAAATAAACGTTTAATTAACTTTATATTCCCGATTCGCTTTGCAGCACCCATGGTCACGGGGGGAATCAAAAATCTAGAACATCCAACAAAAGCTTAAAAACAATAAAATCTGAATCTTATTTAGTTTTTTTCAATGTAGCTTTAATGCGTTAGTGAAATTATTTTGGGCAACTGAGTTTAATATAGAAATATTTTATTGTACTATTAAAGAAAAGAAATCATCGTCATCATCATCATCATCATTTCAGCCTATCACTAGCCACTACCGAACATAGGCCTCCCCAACAGATTGTCACAATAGTTTGTAGCTCTCATTTTGGGGAGAATTTTGCCATAGTTGCCATGCTTGGCAGGCGAGTTGAAAACCGCAATTTAATGAAGGAACGGAAGTTAATTTGCTAAGATCCGCATGCAAAATATAAAAAGGTGTATATTACCTAGCTTTTTGAAGAAAACCTATGTGGTCTTGTGTGGTCGGTGAATCCACGGTGCTTGGTGTCCAACAGTGACACATTTATAGGCTGTAAGTTTAAACAAAGCGCCACCCTGCAGATACTGGCAGGCAGTAATACGAAAATTAGTCGGGTCATTCTTCAAAGAACCATGTTCTTTAACCACCGTAACTGCCTAATATATCTGTATATAAAATCCGTAAAATGAGTTATATTTTACGGATTTTATCGCGTTTAATTTTCAATTAAGATTTGGGTTGGGTTGGATAATACCACCGGCTTGGGAAGTAATAAATTAAATCAAAAACCAAGCATAGTTTTAATTGTTTTAGTTGCATATACTTATTTTAAATTGTGTTGTAAATCTGTACAAATAATTCTAATATTTTCGCAATAAAGTTTTTTCTTAAACTCGAACCACCAAAACTCGAACACGCATAGGTCGCGGGTTTTTATTTGCATTTTGCTTTTTATAATTTTTCGTTCTTTTAATAATTCCCTTAATATCTCAATTAGTGGTTTAAAATATTTATAGTTCTTTCTTTTACGTCTTTGCCTTAAACCTTATCTATACAAATAAATAAAATTGGAGTGACTGTATATCATTTCGAAATAAAGATTTTTGTATATCTTACATGGTAGTTTGCAGGATACCAAAACTCAAACACGTGTTTTTAAAAAAAACTCTGTCTGTTTGTTTCTACGGGCTAATCTCCGTAACCCGAGGTTATTAATCTAAATTTTAGACAGCATATCAGCAGATCTTCGTTCATGGCAGATCAAATATTTCTCTTAATCTATACTTAATATTATAAACGTGAAAGTAATTCTCTGTGTCCCTATGTCTGTTTGTTACCTTTTCACGGTTCAACCGCTGAACTTTGGCACAGATATAGCTTGCATCCTGGAGACAGATATAGGATACTTTTTATCACAGAAAATAAAAAAGTTTCCACGGGATATTTAAAAAACCTATCCACGCGGGCTAAGTCGCGGGCACTAGCTAGTTACAAATCTATAGATAATTACAAAACAAACAAAAGTTACCAGCTTCCACAGCCACCACAAATCAGCCAAAACTATTTTTGTATGTAAATAGATAGTGAGTTTATTTTAATTTGGTAAGTGCGGACTCACGCTCACCACGGGCTATAGTGACCACTTACCATCAGGTGCACCATGTGCTCCTTTGTCACCGTTACCTAAAAATGAATTAGTCGTGATAATCATGGCGCGAATAATAAAAATCAACTATCGGGTCTCATTTACTAGAACTTTTGGTGGTAAAATTCTTTTACAAAAGTTCTCCTAATTATGTAACAGCACAGTTCTGGAACGCTGCAGTTTTAAGCACCGTCCTAGATTTTGCTAGGATAGGCTACTCATTAATTATACACCCATTTCATCTCTGTCGGATACGTTGGATTATATCCTTTTTTTCGTTTTCAGGCCAACATAACATGGGTTCAAAGCAAAAAGGAATAAGCATCTAAGAATAAAAAATAATCAGGTTCTCTATTTATTCCTGTATTTGCACACATTTTTTAACTGAAATGTAACGTCACAGTGACATTAAACGTCGGCGATCTTGACAGCTGTTCGCGGTGTTTGTCCTCCTTGGTACTCTTTTCTTTTAGTCTGTCAAAAAAACGCCGCGTAAAGTATGGAAAAATCCTCTTGCATACAAGGATAATTTACAAAACACTTCCTGTCCCTTTATTATTGATATCGAAAATGTTCGTCAAACCATATAAATTAAAATCTAACAATACTCTTAAAAATTCAGAAAAGTATGGTATTCAACTTCTCGCATTAGTTATACTTTTAAAGTTAAAAATACATATTTTTATAGCTTTTCTATATTTTGTACAGAAAACAGCTAACGCAGCGTATTCCTAAAGGAATTTCCGGCTACTACAGATGCAAAAGTTAAAGAGTTAGTGCCTATAAAATCAAACAGTAGCTGTATGAAATTGATCCTACATTCGGGTGAAACAGTCGGCGTGTACGTGGTTGAAAATGTACCAGTGATGATAGAGACTGGCGATGCACTTATACCCACTGTATGTGCTCTATGGAAAGTACCAGACCTGCTTCCAACTCTCATAATTCATTCCCCTGTCTTACCAAAGGTATTTAATGCACTAAATATTTCTCGTTTTTAAGTTCAACAATTCACCCTTGCAATATCTGTATGTATAAAAAAAGCAAGTTATGAACCAAAAAATGTAGAGTCAAATAAGAGGTCTCCATTTCAACAAAGTTGCGGCAGCACTAAGGTGCTTCATCACTGATTTTTTAATAGAGTGTCATTTTTGAAAAGTTATATGTCTGTATATTAATATGTGAAAAGAATACTTGTACCTTTTTAAGCATTTTGCATGCATGGAGGGGTTTGAGATTTGGCGTAGATAAAGTTTATATGGCGAACTAGTGGAGAAAGCTAAACTTTATATATAATTGGTGTAACAAATACATTAAATTCAATAAAATGAATAATGTTTGAATTTAGACAATCAACCACTAGTAACAACTAATTTGCACACATTAGCTTGCTGGGGGCGCACCACTGTATGCACCGGGTGTGGCACTAGCAGTACCAGAGAAATTCCCACGTTTTTCCCGTGGTGCACTCATTGCGGCTGCTTCGGTCGTACAATGGAGCTGTTGGTGCAGTTGGCCGCTGCTACAATTTCCTCTACTGATCTCTTAAGGGCCAGTATGTGAGTGTGATTTGCTTGATATGCTCAAAATAATAGTAATTTTTCATCACAAATTATAAAACTGATTTTCATACAATCTCTTTTAAAATGCAGCAATTGTTTCCAGGGGAGTCTGCATGGAAACCTTACAAGTGTACGGTGACTTGCTCAGCAAGGAACCTAAGTTCATGAAGTTGGAGAGGCCAAAGTTGGAACCACCTTCATACAGGGATAGTGCAGACAACATCACTGTAGATATTGCTCAGGTGAGACATCTAGTTTTCTGCCATATATTTCAACACATGGTACTTTTTTCTGTACAAAGCTATGCAATTAAGACTCCCAAAAAAGTGATTTAAAATCATAGTGCTTTTTTTTCATTCTTTTTTCATTAAAGTTCCATTTTTATAACTAAGTTTGACAACAAGCAACCTGTATTTAAAAACCAATCGGTAATCAAACAGCAGTATTGACTTATCCATTTTGATAAATTTAGAAGCTACAGGGAAATATTTATTTCATACTAACATATAAACCAAAATAATAGAATAAACCTTTTGAAATATATTGGCTTAATCAGCATTATTTACTGATCATAGATATATATGATGACTAATTTGTTTTTTGAATTAATAAGTAAATTAGAATTTTTAACCCTGTCCAGATATATTCTTTTCCTTGAAAGTCTGAAGAAAATGTCTGTATATTGCATCACTTCTTCTGAATACACAGGTATCCCTGAATGTTAAAATATATAATATTCAGAATTAAAAATAGGAAATACTATTTATTGTAGCTGAGCATCCGAACAACCTGTTAAAGAGGAATGGCCAAGCTTAGTGAAAGAGGATATCAAGCCACCAGAAGCAACAACTACCCCCTCACCAGTCTTAAATGAACCAAGAATTATTCCAGATGAGGCACCAAGTATTGAGAATAATGGAGAGTCAGACTTGGAGGAAACTACTGCAACAGGTAATGACAGTTTAGCTCAATATTAAATAATATTGATCACTCGGTTGGTATACTAAGCAATTGGCATCTGTGCAGTGAGACACGGGAATCAATTACCCAGGAGAACTATTTCTAGGCCATACAAATATTTGTATGGCCTAGAAATATGTTTTATGCACAAACAACAAAAAAAAACATGCATAAATTGACAGAACCGAAATTTGTCTGGACAGTCTCTCATATAACTGCTGTTTTTCAAATGATTCACTCACGTCTTTAAGGATCCAGATATTAGTATTTATATTATTCATGGCCTTTAAAACTAAGCCAATATGAGCAAATGTAACAAGTCTGTACAATGTAAATTGTCCATAGCATCCGTATGTGTAGTAAATATATTGATTACATTGACATCTTGATTCATTTGACTATGGTTTTTCTGTGTATAAGAATGATGTTATTAAAATTGTGGTTGAGTGTACTAAGATGAATATTTATTATCTTCGAGTTTAATTTCTCTTTAACTGCAAATCAACATCTTTTGATTGTTGTGTCATTTCAAAGTTATGATTAACAGGATTTTAGATGTATTAAAGATTAATAGATGTTCAGCAAATTTGATAAAGTTTGTCATCAACAATCTGTTGTATCTATTTGAATAAATAAATTAAAATAGCACTTAATGTAAAGGGGTCTGCTTATAAGGGGAAGGACAACACTCATGGCATACCAGTGAAAATTCGAGGCATTTTAAGGAGGAGTTAATGTTTCATGTGATGAATTAAGATTACTTGAAACCCACTTAGACATTGACCGAGAGACATTCCTTAATAGTCAACAGGGCATTCAGTAACAGGGGGCAGTACATCTAAATTCTGTGTTGATGAATATCACTAGAATGCCGCGCGAGTCTGTATAAAGAGCTAAACAAGAAAATTCCTGACCTATTCACTCCGACAGACTCACCAAGTTCAGGACAAGGTCAAAGATTAAATTAGTCAGCTGTATTGCGTGTAGAACCGATATCCGTTGTTGGCAAGCGCAGTGTAGAGCGAGCCCACCACTAGATGAAGCGACGACGAACGATGGATGGATGCTCAAGACCATGTTTTGTCTAATCTATGGAGGCCAATGTCAGTAGTGGACTAAAGATAAGCTGGAATGATGTTGAAAGATTGTAGCTCTCATTTAGGGGGGGATTATGCTAAAGTTTTCATGCTTTGCAGACAGGTGAAGAAATAAACTGCGGTTGCCAAACTGCCCACTCCTAGGTCTCATTTTTCCTCTGTCTTCTTTTAAGACATCTACGGAATGAGATGGGGTGGTAAATTCTCTTAAGCTGCCACCAAAAAAACCAAACTGGTGATGCGGAAATGATGAAGATGATCATGAAAACTTAGCTGAGTATTTATGTATAGATAGCGCTTGGTTGATTTTTACTTAAATCCGTCCAGGTAGGTACCATCTCAGGGTCAGTTATTCTGCCTTGAAGCAGTAGTGTGCAAACATTACTGTGTTTCGGTCTGAAAGGCAGCTAGGTCATCATCATCATTTCTATCCTATCACTAGTCCACTCCTAGCTAGGTGAGCTAGTGTAATCACTTGGCATATGAGACTTAAAGATGTCTCAGGGTGACGGGAGTAGGATTGTACAACACCGAAATGTTCTGGGCTATGTCAGCACTTGTTATGGGCAGAAATTGCACTATCGACAATGTTTAGCTTGTCACATCACTTTCTGTTATAATAAAATATATGCTACAAATACAAATAAAAATATATGGGCATTATCTTATGTTAGTAAAAAATTATAAATAAATGACAAATAAAATTGTATGGGCAGTATTGACGACATTCAGTCAGGTTGAATGTGTGGCCATTAGTTGCGCCTTCTTAAAAGTAAAAAAAGTTAATCAACAGCCTATAAATATCCCGCTGCTTAGCACAGCCCTCCTCTCATTTCTGAGGATTTTGGAGCGGGGAATAGTCAGTTTCCTCACGATGGTTTCCTTTACCGCTGAACACGTGGTAAATTATAGAGGTGCTGGCTTACTATGAAATTCTTAAAAAAAAATAAAAAATTACATTACAAAAAAAACAAACACCTTGTTATGAAGTAAGGAATTTAATTTTCTAAGATCCGCATGAAACCTTTCCTTCATTGTATTGGATTTCCGCAAAGTAACATCTGATTCTATTAACTATAAGCATCTTGTAATTTTTATGAATTTTCAGATACTTCTCAAATAGAAGAAGACCCAGTACCCACAGATATGGACGAACTGCTCAAATGGTGCCTCTTGTCCTTCATTAAGCTCGAGGGAAAAAATCTGGAGCTGCCTTTAAAGACGAATCTACTTTATAAGTAATTTTTATTATTATATGCATTTAAGATCATAAAGCAATTCAGTATTTTAAATAGCACATATTTATCATTCATCATCATTATTTCAGTCCACTGCTGAACATTGGCCTCCACCTTGTCCTGGGTTCGAATCTCAGTCGGAGCCAACATTTGTGCAGTAACACAGATTATTGATTTTCGGTTTGTGTGGTGAACGGTCACATACCATCAGGGAGACTGTGACGTCGTTCACCACCCTATTACAGTAATTAAGCTTCCATTCATCATCATCTATCACTAGTCCACTGCTGAACATAGGCCTCCGCCATAGATTGCCACAAAAGTTTGCAGCTCTCATTTTGAGGGGATTTCGCCATAGTTGCCACGCTTGGCAGGCGGGTTGGCAACCGTAGTTTATTTATTCAGATATTCCAGGAGGATGCTGCTGCCCATCTCCTGGTTTTAATTTTTCCTCCGTCGACTTTTACGACACCCACGGGATGAGATGGAGTGGTAGATTCGCTTAAGTCACCACCACACGACGACGGTATTTACCATTATCATGAAGTAATTAGATATGGAGCAATGTGTAGTATTATATTGCAGGAATCACCTCATACCTCTATGCCCTTCAGACAGGACTTTAGATGTGAAAAAGTCAAGTTACAAGAAAATGGGGAAAATTCCTGGAAGCCATGCAACAGGTAATGTTTACTTTAAAAAAAAGTATAGTTTCAGCCTATAAATGTCCCACTGCTGAGCACAGCCCTCCTCTCATCTCTGAGAGGGTTTTGGAGCTAGGTAGAATCCGCCACGCTGCTCCAATGCGGGTTGGCGGACTGCACAAGTCTTCGAAATATTTTCATATTTCTCAGACATGGGTTTCTCACGATGTTTTCCTTCACCGCCGAGCACGTGGTACATCGGCACATAAAATTGCAATTAACAATTTGAGTGGTTCCGGCACCGGGAATCGAACCCAGGTCACTCGCGTACTATGAAATTTAAACTTGACTGCACTAATATGGGAACATGTAAATTAACCATGTATCGATATGAATAACCAATGTGGTGTTTTGAGTAATTCCAGTATTAACAGATACAAGTATTTAGCGTCATATAAAAATTTGGAAAGTTAATATAATTGTGATGAGGTTTTATTTCGATTTTTTTATATAGAAAAAAGCTGTTTAGTGGTGGTGTAAGATAATCTACCACACCATCTCATCCCGTGGGTGTCGTAAAAGTCGACAGAGGGAAAATCAAAACCTGAAGATGGGTGCTGCCTCTTCCGGGAACATCTGAATAAACAAACTGCGGTTGCCAACCCGCCTGCTAAGCGTGGTAACTATGGCAAAATCCCCCTAGAATGAGAGCTACAAACTTTTGTAGCAATCTATGGGGGAGGTCTATATTCAGCTGTGGACTAGTGATAGGCTGAAATGATGATGATGATGGAAAAGAGTGACGAGACGGGAAAATCGTTCACCTGATGTTAAGTGCGTTATCTGCCGATAATAAATGCAGTGTCACCCAGACCCAGCGCCCATCCCCCTGAGACATCAGTTCTTAAGTCTCATACACCCAGTGACAATACTAGGTTTCAGTGGTGTTCAGACCTAATCACAGGAATGGTCTGGGATGGTACCTACCTAGACAGACTCCTGCATAGGATACCACCAGTAAAACCAACTGAATTATTGAGCCCTCGGTCCGACAACCACAATCTTTTCTTACGCTAATATACCAGTGCATGTTCAAGGAAGGTCTGCTAGAAGTCAGAGAGATAGAGAAGGGTGTGTCCGCGTTGGTGGGTGTGGCCTGCGCCCACCCGCTGGTGCGCGCGCAGCGGGCGGCCGCGCGGCGCCCCGCCCCCGCGCTCCCAGCCGGCCCCGCCCCGCACGCTCCGCCCACAGTGCGGGACCTCTACTGCGTCACGGCCAACGTCGTCGAATTGTTCGCACCGTTAAGGTGACGTCCCATATTGAATAGCTTATTTCAGTATTCATTAGTTACGAGGGTGGATTGAAAAGTTTTCGGCCTAACACAGATCCATTCAATTCTAAAAATCAAATCTACCCACATTATTTAGTTCAGTTCAGACTAGTTCATTGTGTGAAGTTCGAAACGTGTGCGATAATTAGTTGTGATTTTATAAATTTATTAACAAAGTAATCGGTCATAATTTCCGCGAATGGAGCAAATCGAGCAGCGTCCCGTCATTAAGTACCTCCATAAGAAGGGGCTATCATCAAAAGCCATCCATGATGACATGGTCAGTACATTAGGCGATTCTGCTCTGTCATATTCATTCGTCAAAAAATGGATAGCAGAATTTAAGCGTGGTAGAGAGAGTGTGAAAGATGAACCCCGCTCTGGAAGGCCTTCGACGTCAACTACTGACGAAAATATTAAAAAAGTACTTGATTTAATAATGGGAGACCGCAGATTAAAAATTAGAGAGATAGCCGAGATTATAGGCATCTCTTATGAACGAACTCAAAACATCATTGTCAACGAGTTGGGTTTCCACAAGGTGTCTGCGAGGTGGGTTCCGCGACTGCTTTCAGTTGAACAAAAAAGGACGCGATTGACTATTTCACGCGACTGTTTGGAGTTATTTGAAGCCGATGCAGATGATTTTTTGAATCGTTTTGTTACTATGGACGAAACATGGGTTCATTACTGTACACCGGAAACAAAACAACAATCAAAACAGTGGAGAAGACCTGGTTCACCACCCCCTAAAAAGGCTAAGTCGATTTTGTCGGCAAATAACGTGATGGCTTCAGTATTCTGGGACTCGAAAGGTGTGATTATGATTGATTATCTTGAAAGGGGTCAGACTATAAACTCTGATTACTACTGCACCTTACTACGTCGTTTACGAGAGGAAATAAAAGAAAAACGTCGAGGAATGCTCAGAAGAAAAGTCCTGTTTCATCAAGATAACGCCCGTATTCACACGTCAAGCCTTAGCCTCTCAATAAGGATATTAAAAAGTTATGTACGTACACAAGAATATAAATTGCTGTAGTGAAAAAGTGATGTACATAATGTAAAGCGGGATGAAACACGAACTTTTAACGCCGGTAACTAGACTCAATAGAGTTAGTAACTCATTCATGGGGCAATGTATAAGTTTTTACAACAAAATCCCAGAAAGTGTACAGTCTTTCAATCAAAAAGTTCAAACTATTTGTTAAACAATGACTTTTTAAGAAGGGTTATTATAATATTAAAGAATACATGGATGATGATAACCCCTGGGAATGAGGTGATCGCTGCCAAGCTATTTCTACATCTTTATAAAACTGCTGTAATTGTATATTTAAAATGACTGAAAAGAAAATCCCGCTTGGTTTCTTACTGGTTCTTTCCAGGACAGAAGGCATTTCTTTGTGAACCAGTGTAGCTTAAAAAAATTACGTTCAATGAGTATTATGTAAATGATCTATATTGAATAAAAAATATTCTATTCTATTCTCTATTCAACAAACTCCCAGTAAGTGCACAATGTCTTCCTACCCATAGAAAGTCTATTAAAAAGAAACTTGTACTAAGAGTTTTATAACATAAAAGAATACATAGATGATAATCACCCCTGGGATAGAGGTGATCGCTGCCAGGCTGTTTCTTAATACGTTATGATATGTTATCTAAAAGGACATTGAAACAGAATAAAAAAGAGGATACCTGCAGTTTCTTTCGCTTACTACTTCTCCGTACAGAAGAACCTCATTAAGAAAAGGTGGCAGATTGTAAAAAAAATGCAATTAACAGATGTAATCTGAATTTCTTACAGCAGAGAATAAATACAATTTCATTGTTTTTTTATTGTATAGTGACGAAAAGAGCACGTTGAGCAAAACGTTGACCTGATGGTAGTGCAATGCCCAAAACGAATGCTGTGTCACCCAGAACATTTCTGCGTGACACCACACTGCGCCAGTCACCTAGAGACATCAGTTCTTAAGTCTCATATACCCAGCGATTACGCTAGCCTGGTGGTACCTACCTAGACAGAAACTAATTAGGTGAACTTCTGCTTTAGGAAAGGCACAGCTCTCTCGGCCGCAGACGTTCGAACAACGCTGACAGAGTATGTGAAGACACGAGCATTGAACAGTACACAACAACGGGGAGCTGTCTCTATGGATCCGCTCCTGGCGAAGATTGCCGGCCAGCAGGAAAACGTAAATATCCCTAGTTAACTGTGCCTTGCGGTTTCACCCACCGTTTCGTCATCATCATCATTTCAGCCTCTCACTTGTCCACTGCTGAAGATAGGCCTCCCTTATAGACAAGGCTGAAATCATGATGATGAATTGATGATGTTCTCCTAGCCGATTTCGACCACGGCGAGAACTTCTGAATACTGTCGAGAGCCATCAACTGCGCAGGAGATATTATAGTGCCACAGTGTACGCGCAAACACAGAGACACTCACTCGTTCCAACCTACCCGCGCCCGATGTAACGCTGATGCGATAAGATCGGAGGTAGGCTAGGATGCAGTGTCAGAAACACGGGGACAATAACAACACAACCAGACCCGAAAACCAACAATTTGTGTTTTAGCACAAATGTTGGCTCCGGCTGGGAATCGGACCCAGGACCCGCGGCGTAGAAGTCAGGTACTCTGACCTAGGCCACGCGGTGAAACGTGTGTTAAGATCATCTAAATTTATATTCACATAATTTGTCTATGGTATTCCAATACTTTGAAAAACCATGAACCTGTCCGGCCGGCCGTTGGAGTCTCATCATCTTTGGACTTTCATATTTTCCTTTAGATGGTTATACTCCATTGCTGCCTTTCTCCATAGATTTTTATATATCTAGAACAACACTGCGGCTAGATTATGAGCCACCATGTCTCGTCCCGTGGGTGTCGTAAAAGTCGACAGAGGGTTATGAAAACCAGGAGATGGGCAGCAGCATCATCCTGGAGCATCTGAATAAACAAACTGCGGTTGCCAAGCGTGGCAACTATGGCAAATCCCCCAAAATGAGAGGTACAAAACTAAAACTGCCCCTAGTCTCCGGCGGCCCCGCTAGTCCTGGCTACGGTAACGGTCATGGTAACGGCGGGGCAGGGGGTGCGAAGAATCTCCGGAGGAGGAGATCTTGTTACCACCACCGACGACTGGACCTGGCAACATTTAACGCACGCACGCTGAGGACCGACGAGAAGATCTTGGAGCTGGAAGAGGAGGTAAGCAAGTTACGCTGGGATATTATAGGATTATCTGAAGTCTGAAGACAGGGGGAGGACACAGTAATCCTTGAATCCGGTAACTTGCTCTACCACCGGGAGGGCGACCATCTGTCCCAAGGAGGTGTCGGATTTTTCGTCCACAGGTCTCTCATTAACAACGTTGTCAAGATCGGGAGTGTGTCGACTAGGGTTGCGTACCTTATACTCAGAATAACCAAACGGTATTCGCTGAAGGTCATACAGGTATACGCACCGACCTCGACACATCCTGATGATGAGGTGGAGGAAATGTATGAAGATATTTCAAGAGCCATACATTCCTCCAAAACTCACTACACGGTGTTGATGGGAGACTTTAACGCAAAGCTGGGCATGAAAAAAGACGATGAGCTGGTAGTGGGGCAATTTGGAATAGGGCAACGGAACCAGAGGGGTCAACAGCTGGCCGACTTTATGGAGAAGGAGGGACTCTATATGATGAACTCCTTCTTCCAAAAGCGGCCCCACCGAAAGTGGACCTGGATGAGCCCGGATGGTTCCACCAAAAATGAGATCAACTTCATCATGACGACCGAACGACAGCTGTTCAATGATGTCTCTGTGATCGCTAGGGTGAAAACCGGTAGTGATCACCGAATGGTAAGAGGCACATTGAACCTGAACGTGAAGCTGGAGAGGTCGCGCCTGGTGAAGTCCACGCTCCGTCCATCTCGTGCCGTTATCCAAAACCCCGAGAGCTTCCAGCTCGAACTGCAAAATCGTTTTCAGTGCCTGGAAGATTGCGTTTCAGTGGACGATATGAACGAGAGGCTCGTGGAAACTGTCAATGCGGTGGGGGCAAAGTTTTGCAAGACCCACCGCACAAAAAAGATCCAGAAACTCTCCGACCACACTCTCAATCTCATGGAGGCTAGGCGAGAAATGAGGCTGCAGTCCTCAACTGATGCGTCAGCATATCGGCAACTGAACAGACAGATCTCCAAATGTATGCGGCGAGACCTACGCTTCTTCAATACTGCTCGTATTGAGGAAGCAATAGAGCGAAACCAAGGCCTAAGTTACTAAGGACTAAGTTGAGGACCGATAGCGGTGGCGTCATTTCCGCTGGACCAGAGATTTTGAGTGAGATCGAGAGATTCTATGGACAGCTGTACACATCGTCGTTGGAGCCACACACTAGTGTGAGTAACGACCCAAGAGCAAATCTCGTCCGACACTATTCCGACGATATCCCGGACGTCAGTCTGAGCGAGATTAGTAAGGCTCTCAAACAGCTCAAGAATGGCAATGCGCCGGGCGAGGACGGAATTACAGCGGAGTTTCTGAAAGCGGGTGGAAAACCGGTACTTTTAGTCCTTCAGAAGCTATTTAATTCCGTCATCCACGGCGGCGCTACGACGGAAGCGGAAGATTATGCGCAGAAGGGTGATAATGCCCTCTTGAAGAACTATAGACCGATATCGCTTCTGAGCCGCGTCTACGTGCTGTTTTCGAGAGTCATAACGAATCGTCTCGCAAGTAGACTTGACGACTTCCAGCCTCCCGAACAAGCCGGATTCCGAAAAAGCCTTAAGTACCATAGACCACATACATACCCTTCGCCAGATTGTACAAAAGACCGAGGAGTACAATCTTCCGCTATGTCTGGCGTATGTGGACTATGAGAAAGCCTTTGATTCCGTCGAAATTTGGGCGGTGCTACGGTCGCTTCAGCGGTGCCGAATTGACTGTCGGTATATCGATGTGCTGCAGTGCTTGTATACCAATGCTACGATGGCTATCCGAGTACAGAACCAGAGTACGAAACCGATCCAATTGCAGAAAGGTGTAAGACAGGGTGATGTTATATCCCCGAAACTCTTCACCGCTGCATTGGAAGATGTCTTCAAGCTACTGAACTGGAAAGGATACGGTATCAAGGTCAATGGCGAATACATCACTCACCTTCGATTTGCCGACGACATAGTCATAATGGCAGAATCGCTGGAGGACCTCAGCCCTATGCTCAATGACCTCAATAGTGTCTCCCAACAGGTAGATGATCTTAAGATGAACATGGACAAGACGAAGATCATGTCTAACGTCCATGTCACACCTATACCGGTTGTTATTGGGAACACTACGATCGAAGTTGTCGACGAATATTTATACCTAGGACAGATTGTCCGTCTTCGACCAAGAGGTCAATCGACGGATCCAACTCGGCTGGGCAGCGTTCGGGAAATTGCGTCACATCTTCTCGTCGAGTATACCTCAATGCCTGAAAACAAAAGTCTACAACCAGTGAGTGTTGCCAGTGATGACTTACGGAACCGAAACGTGGTCCTTCACTGCAGGCCGCATGAGGAAGCTCAGAGTCGCGCAGCGAGCTATGGAAAGGGACGAGATGCTCGGAGTTTCTCTGCCAGATAAAATCCGCAACGATGTTATCCGCAGCAGAACTAGAATAACCGACATAGCCCTTAGGATTAGCAAGCTGAAGTGGCAGTGGGCCGGCCATATAGCTCGTAGAACCGACAACCGTTGGGGAAGAAAGGTTCTCGAGTGGCAACCTCGTACCAGCAAACGCAGCGTAGGGCGACCCCCCACTAGATGGAGCGACGACCTGCACGGTTTTGCGGGAAGTCGATGGATGCAGGTGGCTCAGGACCGTGTTTTGTGGCAATCTATGGGGGAGGCCTATGTTCAACAGTGAACTGTAATAGGCTGAAATGATGATGATGATGATGAACATTAACCAGCCATTCTATGTTAGCCTGAGATATCCTTTGGTTGATTTTCGACTTCGGCGACAACTTCCGTATACTGTCGGATACTGTCAACTGAGCAGGATATATGATTGCCACTTGATATGTGCACACAGAGGCACTCTCATCCAAACCTACACGCGCCGGATGTAACACCTCATGCGATAAGATCGGAGATATACTAGAATGCAGTGTCAGAGACTCAGAGACAATCACAACACAATCAGCGCCGAAAACCAAAAAAAAATTTTTTGGACTAATGATGTATCTGTCTGGGTTCGGACTGAGGACACATTACCTAGTAGTCAGGTACTGTACGAAGGTGTAACAACTCTGTGAAATCTAGATCAGAACAGATGTAGTTGTTTATGGCCACTCTACTACTTACAATCCATTTGATTGTCATCTATAATCACATAAAAAAAACTTCATGGGAAGTAATTTTTAAGTTTATTAGTCAACACTTATGACACCAATAGGATGATATGGGGTGATGAGGATCATCTCTCCATAATAAACCTTATTAATTAATATAGTTAATAGAATCAGGCGTTACTTTGCGGAAATCCATTATAGTAAAGGAGAGAAAGTTAATTTGCTAAGATCCGCATGCAATTAACTTTCTCTCCTTTATTATTAATTAATATAAATCATACAAGTGACGAGATATTTCTTAGGGCAAAGTGTATAGGTACTAAAAATGTTTCTGACCAGGCGACCATAAAATGGGAGGGGCTTATGACTGCCGTTTTGAACAAAATGACACCAAGCACAGAGCTGCAGTTTTCTGATGGAACAGTGAAAGTTATCAAAAGCAAGCTTGAGCCCATTAAGATGCAAGTCGCCACTAGGAGTGGTAACAAAAAGGTATTTATATGAAGTAAAACTATAACATTGCTTCAGCTCTCTCTTCTCTTCTCTCTTGTAAGACTTACAACTTCCTCTAACTCATATGGTCATGTAATTCTTAGATTTTATATATATTATCATCACAATCTATAAAAGCAGTGACAGATCTGCCTTGAAGTTGGAACTGCAAATTAAAATTTTCAATTTCTACTGCGAGGATACCACATCCTCGGGTTGAAAGGAAACATAAGGAAACCTGCAGGGTAAAGAAATATAAAATAGTTTGACATTTGAAGTCCGTCAACCGGCACAAGAGCATATGTGGTAGACCATTCTCCAAAACTCTCAAAAATGAGGGCAGAATTAGCGACTTCAGGGGTATTTATAGACATTTATAGATGCACTTAACTACAGAAATTACTTTTTTGAATTTCTAATACTACTACTTAGCTTAAGGCTTGCTTGGAAACCTCTTAATAATAAAAGAATAATAGGATGTCTGCCAGCTTGACATACACAAATAACCATGAAGATCAATTCTTTCAATCAAGATATAAATTTTAGCTGCTGTCATAGACGCTCTTTAGATACAGTAAATGATAACTAAGTATATTCAGATATTATTCTATATAAATATGAGCAAACAATAGCCAGTACACTCATGTATCCGCAAACAGTTCCTTATTTTGCAACAACCATTGCACAAATCCATGAAATAGCAACACAAATTATAAACTCCTAGTTGACTTAAAAATTTGCAACATGTGAATTTTGTTTAATCTTCTAACACTTTCTATCATTTTGAAAGAAAAAATTTTACATTATTATAAGTTGACTCAAATACTAATTTATCTCTAATGCGAAAGTAACTCTCTCTGTCCCTCAGTCTGTTTGTTACCTTTTTCAACGGCTTCACCGTTGAACCGATCTTGACGAAATTCGGCACAGAGATTGCTTGCGTCCTGGAGATGGAAATAGGATAGTTTTTCTTCCAGAGAAACTGTTAGTTAATATTGAATGGAACAGCTATCTTTGTTTGAATGAATATAAAATGATAACTTGTGTGTTCATTAGGTAACACTTGTATCAAATCTTGAAGCATATGGCTTCAATCTACTTGAGATGGCCAGAGTGTGCCAGCATGGTGTAGCTGCATCATGCGGAGTCACACGGACCCCAGGAGCAAAGTGTGACCAACTCATGGTACAGGGTGACCAGGTAAACTAATCATTCCTTACCAGGATGATATGGGGTGATGAGGATCATCTCTCCATAATAAACCTTATTAATTAATATAGTTAATATTATACTTATATCTTGAATATAATATTATACTTATACTTATATCTTGAATCCATAACCTATAATTAAAAATATATTCCCTCATGTCATTTAAGTATGTACAGTAACATTTAAAAATACATACAAGCCAAAAAAAAAAATATTTGAAGCGATGGATTATTTTTTTGGTAGTTAGTCTATATCAGAATGCCTTTAAGTTAAGTTCAAAGTTCAATAGGTTACTGAATAGTAATTCACAGAATATTTCGAAGTATGTAAGCATCTTAAAGTAAAAAATTCATGGATTTTCTATTTTCTGATAATTACTTTCATAGAATATCATGAATTTCATACAAATCCAGAAGTGTTTACGATGTTCAAAATCCATATATAATAAAAAGGTAGATTCAATTACTTTTAAATTATTAAACAGACAATGAAAGTTGATTTAATTTTTGTTTCACAGACCCACTTCATTGCAAAACTGCTGATCGAGAAGTATGGATTGCCCAAGAAGTATTTAGAAGGTGCTGATAAAGCTTTAAATAAGAAAAAGTGAACATATGTTGTGTAGCGAATTATCTAATCCGTGTGACATTTGCTCTGAATGAGTGCTTGATGCAAAATAAAATAAAAACATTTACTAGTACAAACATGTATTAATCACAAAACCTTATATAATAATCACTAATATATTGATTCTCTGCCTCAAATTCAATTCAATTATACTCTAACTTATTTTTTCAATTACAAAAGTATGGCCACTGTTACATACACAAAATATCTATTTAATATAGTTTTATGAAATTAAAATCAACTTATGTCTACATAAAAAGCTGGAAATTTAATACATTTAAAATCATTGCTACAGCTCTTGATTTTCAGTAAATAAAAGCTTGAAGCCTGACTGTATGGAAGACAAAAGAATTGCATTAGAAATATTTAGACATTGTATTTCATGACATCCTGTACATGCAATAGTTAGATATCATTGATTTATTAATTGTCAAAATACATTACAGAATAAGTTTACAAATTAAAAATCATTCAAATTATACATAAAATTCCACTTTATTTGACAAAATAAATTCTTTATATTTATATAATTTTTCTATTCTAGGTTTAGGGTGGGTTGATGTCCGTTTTTTAATATTATATACAAAACACACACAATTCATTATTACACATTAAATCATGGTTCCAAATGGTTCTTGGAACAGAAAACTAAAGATAATGCTTAAAAATTAGGGGAACAATAAACACCACAACCATAAAATATGCATTAAAGCAAAGTTAAAAACTAAAAATTCAAAATCGCACCAATTGTTACATCTATAATGTATAACATTGAAGTATTTAGTGAAGAAATTTTAGAGATCATTTTAGTTACTCTTATTTACACCTTGGATGATGATTTAAACTTAAAGGGAGTTTTAAAGTGAAGCAGAGATTTTCTGCTCTTAGTTTTCTTAAACTCTGAAGGAGCAGTTGGTGTTTGAGGATAGTACTGCCTCATACTGGAACGAGTTCTATCAGAGACATAGCCCTCACTTACCTTACTGCTACTGGACTCCATACTCCAGTGGCTCCTAGCTGATATCATGGAGCATTGTGAAGTTATAGAACTTCGGGATGTGAGACTGCTTTTAGATGGTGTTTTTCTTAAAGTACCATGATTTGTTATATCAGAAAACACTTTTGCCTGCTTGGACGGTGATGAGTGGCACCATTGCATGGTTGCCCTTTTGTCTGGCTTCACACTTTTAAGATTCAAGTACTTAAACTTTGTTATATCTTTAACAGTTTTTTCAGACTGTCTTGAAGGTTGGTTTCCTTCACTGTCCAAATTGTCTAACTCATAAAATGTTAAAGAGAGACTTTCATCGCTCCCAATGAAGGGGTTGGTAGGTGTGAAGTGCACTTTCTTGCATGGCAGGTCAGGGAATATGTTGCGTCGAGGCATATTCTCTGCAGTAAACTTTGTAGCTGTGACAATGATGCTCCCATCCCCTGTGTCAGCTGACAAAGAGCTGTCTAAGTCTTCATAGCTGTAACTCTGTCTACGAGCCCTAGTTCGCAGAGAGCTAGATCGCCGACGACGGCGACGCGATTTCCAATGGTTCTCCTCTCCATTAGCAATAACTGGCGGTAAAGTAATACCATTGCTACACACAGCAATATCTGAATCTGCATTGGATATAGACTTTATTGCAGGGCTATTTATAATTTCCTTTACAACAAGCTCCCTCTCTCTTTTATTCAATGAATCTTCTCTTTCCCTTACAGCTATGAGGCGAGACATCCACTGTTGACTTAATGTTTCTTCTGATACTTTTTGAGCACTGTTGTAGGTGTCTAAGGCCTCACTGTATGGTCTTCTACAGCGAGGTACATAGCCTGGTAGTTCTAAAGCCAATGCTGCCAATGTAGGTGACAATGATCCTTGCTCTAAATTGCTATCTGTAATATCTTTCTTCAGTTTCGGTTTTGGGCTAATATTTGCATATATTGGACTGTCTGCAATATTAAACTGGTTTCTTGGCAGAGGCTGGATAGTCTTGCACATTTCAACAACTTTTTCAGAATCACATTTGTTTAGTTCTGATTTGTGATGACAGTACTCATCTGATATCAGTATTTCATTCAAATGTTTTGGCTTAGACTTCGCTTCTATGTTTGATAAGATAGTTGGATGGTAGATAACTACTTCGGGTCGTAAACCATCGATTCTTACATCAGTAAGAAAAGATACGACATCTCTTAGATCATCACTGTAATGGAACTCTTTAATTTTATTGTCACTAATTTCAGGCCGATAGCACAATGTATGAATTAACTCTCCAACTTGTTGTATGAGGTCCGGTGATCGTGTATTTGTCATTTGCAGCTGAAAGCAGTCGACGCGCACTTCTCCACTTCCGTCTACGTAGATAGTGGCAGGCGTAATGCATTTTTTTATAACTGCGAAGTTAAGATTTTCTACAACCTTACAGGCTCGCGCGAGTTCCAGGAGCAGATACCAAATGAAACTTTCTGAAAAATACTTATCTGTGACCTTGCAAACTGCGATCAGTTCCTGTACACTCTGCCAGGAGTTGTATTCCAAGACAAAGTACAAAGTCTTGGACGCGTTGTGGAGTATTGTGTCGTAGTAATGCAGCAAGTTGCCAGATAGCACATTACTTATTGTTTTCACTTCATTTACGATATTTTGTATTTGTTCATCGGAGTAAGATGTGCAATCGTAAGCCTTCCACGCAAATATATTGTTCGTGACCTTGTGCTTAACTTTGTAGAACGTGCCGCCACAAAGAACATCGAGAACTTGATAATCCTTTAGTTTTTCCGTCATTCTCGCAATATTTAATTGAATATTAAAATTTCCCACATTTTGTAACCGAAACAAAGCCCCAGCACTTTCAAAATTGGGCGACGGTTAAAAAATTAGTGATGTTCATCGTTTGACTTTTCATATACGATAGGAACGACAACTTAGCATCGATATTATTAATAGGTTACTAGTCAAAAGCCATGACTAGATGAAATTATTTTAGTAATTAATATTATTATTTTATATCTGTCTATTAATTTATTTATTTTATATAATATATAAATACTAATTTATGAGTCCTCCTGTTATATGTATATTTATGGACTGAGGCTTGGGCTACGTGCTGGTGCATATCCCGACCTCAACTATATATTTTCGCCAAGTGTTGGCCTACAAAGCTAAAATATTCGTTATGTTACGGTGTCAATACTTTGATTTTCCGCCAAATCACGTTGATGAAAACCAGTTGCGTTTACCCATCCATCAATGCACCACCTCAAGCCATACACGCTGTGCCGCCAAAGAACAACGATAAAATGTTCTGCGACCGTCTTCACTATGTCAAGTTACTATGCACTCGTCCTCGTCTGTGAACATCCCGATTACGTACAAATCTGTCTTGTCGTTCTTACGTACAATTCTGCTTCTGTCACCTTTTTTTTTTATTGTATAAAGTGACGAAACGAGCAAAACGTTCACCTGATGGTAAGTGCGACATCTGCCCATTACAAATGCTGTGTCATGCAGAACATTTCTGCGTGACACCACACTGCGCCCGTCACGCTGAGACATCAGTTCTTAAGTCTCATATGCCCAGTGATTATTACCTTTGAAAAGGGTGGTATTATTCTCTTTCAGCCTCCTGCTTATTAGTTCATCCAATAAAGGCTACGTCCACGTTCTTCATTTAGCTCATGTTTGATGTCATGAAACTATTTTATAATAAAGTTATAAGCCTGTCATCATGAGGTGAAGTTTCAATAGCAATTTTATATACAAAATAAATAAATAGACGTTTTCATGCATAGTTATGAGTAGTACTGTTGATAAAAGATCTATATATCGATATCATGTTTGAGAAATATCACTATGTATGACTGAATGTTTGCATCGATATATAGATAGTTCGATTTTATAATTTAAAAAAAAATCAGTTTTTTCGTAAAATATTTAAACTACCTATATACTTGTTCTTCTTTTTTGATCCTGGCCATTAGCTATCAAATCGAGACATATTTGCCAATTGAGAGTAATAATTTAATTACAACAAAGACTTCATTTCGATCGACAGTCAATTTGTAACGAAAATTTAAATGCAAATATAAACAGTTATTGTCACCAATTTTAAACGTATCCTCAACAAACATGTTAACCAGACTTTAATATTTTAGAAAAAATTTAATGCACTTCATTTCGATCAGCAGTAAATTATAGTTAATTTAACTGAAGATTTGCTGGACTGATGAATGATGATGGAGTTGATGGAGACGGTGACAAAACGAAAAATACAATTTTGTTTTCTTGATCTGAATTTTCAAATCACTGTGCACTTGCTACATAATAACTTATCAATATCAAACACCAAAACTCAAAATATACACAGCAATTCCAAAAATCAATGAAAACACTACCGCCACTTTTCGAGTTGGCGCCAAAAGTCCATAAACTATATTAATTTATGGAAACAGTAGTAAAATATTTTCCAGTGTCAAGTAGCATATCCCAGTTATACAATATTCAAGCAGCAAGACTTTAATATTTCGATCGACAGTAAAATGATCGTTGACTCTTACTGAAGATTTGTTGGACTCATGGAGACAAAACGAAAAGTATCATTTTGATCTTGAATTGAATTTTCCAATCACTATACACTTTCACGAGCACTTGCAGCATAACAATTAATATTATACATCAAAACTCAAAATATACAAAGAAATTACCAAATTCAATAAAAACACCGCCACTTTTCGAGTAGGTGCAAAAAAATCTTGTAACTATAATAATCATTTCACTAATTAAAAATAGTTAGGTGCCAGAATAGGTCGTTAGCTGCAAATATTTTATAAACTCTTAACGTATTTTTCACATTAATCACAAAGAAGATTTAATTTGTTTATTATATATACTTATATTATTAAAAAACTGCGTAACTCATTTTTGGGCTGACTTATTTTTTTAAATAAATATATCTATGTTTCGATATATCGATATTTTAATTTCCGTATGAATTCCGATATTGATACATTTGAAAATACCGATATATTGAAAATCTGCTATTCTTCGATGGTGATATTTAAACGGCGAATCTCACCACCATCCATCAGCTTTACCCACGGTAGCTAACTAGCTACCGTGGGTAAATCATTGTTTCAAAGGGCACGAGGAATCTGTGAATGGAAACTCCTGGCCGCCGAGCTTCAGCATGTCTAGCAAGTTTTGAACGAATACAAGCTTCGGGTTCCGCACCTACGTCGCAGTGTACCGAGTGAAACCGCCCACCGTCGAGCGTGTACCTGCTGTTCTACCTTAGGTCAGAAGAGTCACCGACAAGATTGGCTATATCTTGAAGCGGGCTTCCATAAAAACATTCTTCAACCCGCCGAAGAAGATAAGTTAGTTTTTACCATCTGTCAAGTGTAACATTCCTCTACAATATGCAGGAGTATACAAGCTAGATTGTGAATGTGGTCTCTCCTAGATAGGGCAAACAAAACAAAAATCGATTAAAACCCGCGTAAAATAACATTTCGCTGATGTGAAGCATCGTCGTTCTAGGAATTCTGCAGTCTGTGACCATGTTCTGGATCATCCCAACCACTACATCAGATTTGATAAACCAGAAATACTCGCAAAAGAACACCGTATCCATCCAAGGATGATTCGCGAGGCTATTGAAATTAAAAAACATCCTAATTTCAATAGAGAAGATGGTTGGGTATTACCACCGGCTTGGGATCCAATAATTAATAAAATTAAATCAAAAACCAAGCATACCACTGCTACACTTCAAGACAGTTAGCTCTTTCTGCGTAGATCGGACGAAAAAAAATAATTAAAAGCTGAAGGTACCCCGGGTTAACTATGACATCAGGACATCTGTCAACTCAGTCCCCCGTGACCATGGGTGCTATAGAGCACTCGAAACCTCGGGTTAGAAATAGTTCAAAATTAAACGCTACAAAATCCGTAAAAATTAGTTTTATTTAAAAGTGTAGTATTCGCGTAAATATAAGAAATCATTATTTTAATTGCTGTTTTCATTTCTAGTTTTTTACTGATTAATTAAATAAATTGTTACGCAATATAACTAAAGTAGCGCCTGCGTGGTCTTGGGTTCAGAGTACCTGCCTTTGTGCCAGGGGCCCTAGGTTCCATTCCCAGACGGAGCCAACATTGTTGCTAAACCAGAAATCGTTGCTTTTTGGGT
Organism: Luehdorfia chinensis; assembly: GCA_019845155.1. NCBI lineage: Eukaryota > Metazoa > Arthropoda > Insecta > Lepidoptera > Papilionidae > Luehdorfia > Luehdorfia chinensis. The sequence continues at coordinate 2,554,589 of JAHVAK010000415.1, forward strand.
CTGGTTGTGTTGTGCACGTGAAATTTATGTCATTTTACTGGTGATACGATTCCTATGCGGGATTCCGTCTAGGTAGGTACCACCCCAGGGCTAGTTATTCTGTCATGAAGCAATAGTGTGCTAACATTACTGTGTTTCGGTTTGAAGGGAACTGAAAGCTAGCGTAATCACTGGGCATAAGAGACTTAAGAACTGATGTCTCTGGGTGACGGCCGCAGTGTGGTGTCACACAGAAATGTTCTTGGTTATGGGCGGGCGTTGCACTTACCATCACGTGAACGGTTGCGCTTGTTTCGTCACTTTTCCAATAAAAAAAACTCATGATACAGGAGAAATCATAACATGGGGCATCGATTTCAAAAAGTAATGTAATATTTAACTTGGCGTAGAGAAGCTTTTAAGATTATCTTTTCTATATATATTATGTGCTGAAGATTCGGATGATGTACTGTTTAGCCCTCTTAACAGTATGCAAGCATACATGGCGTCAATTAGTAAATGGCATTTTTCCATTGATCCATGATTCCGATTCATCATCATCATCATTTCAGCCTCTCCCATAAATTGCGAGAAAAGTTTATAGCTCTTGTAGCGACATCTACGTCGTCCAAGAAATAATTCATTCATTCCATAATCGCGCTATGAAAGTTTTCTGAGGTGCGAAGTATATACAACATCTAAATATTAGTGGAAGGACTGTATGGCTCTTGATATGTCCTCATACATTATATGTACCTCATCATCAGGATGTGCAGCGATAGGTGTATACCTGTATGACCTTCAGCGAGTACCGTTTCATTATTCTGACTATAAGGTACCTAACCCTTGTCGACACACTCCCGATCTTAACAACGTCGTTAATAGGAGACTTGTGGGCGATAAATCCGAAATCTCTTTGGGATAGATGGTCGCCCTCCCGGTGGTAGAACAAATTACCGGATTCAAGGATTACCGTGTCCTCCCCCTGTCTTCGCACTTCAGATAATCCTATCATATCGCAGCGTAACTTGCTGTCCTCCTCTTCCAGCTCCAAGATTTTCTCATCGATCCGCAGCGTGCGTGCGTAGAATGTTGCCAGGTCCAGTCGTCGGCAGTGGTAGCACGATCTCCTCTTCCGGAGATTCTTGGCACTTCCTGCCCCGCCGTTCATGACCGGCTACCGTAGCCAGGACCAGCATGCTGCCGGAGACTAGGGGCCGTTGTGTATCTCTTATTTTGGGGAAAACTATAACTAACATTCGAATTTCAATACAGAAGATGGGATTGGGTAATACCACCGGCTTGGGATACAATAATTAATAAAATTAAATCTAAAACCAAGCATACCACTGCAACACTTCAAGGCACAGTTAGCTCTTTCTGCGTAGATCGGACCAAAAAGGTTAACTATGACATCAGGACATCTGTCACCTCAGTCTTCCCGTGACCATGGGTGCTGTAAGCACTCGAAACGTCGGGTTATAAATAATTTAAATTAATAGTTTAAGCCGTGTGGTGGCGGCTCGTTAAAAGAATACTACCACTCCATCTCATCCAATGGATCTCGTAAAAGGTGAATAGGGAATAAAACTGCACTGTGCACCCAACAGCGCATGGTGGCGATGGGCTCACCACATATCACACCAAGTGCATTATATTGTTTTGGTTTTGGCTTTTGCAGTGAGTGCCCAGTCTCTGACTACCCCTTATGGGATACAGTCGTGATCTTATGTTTGTATGTATGTAAATTAAACGCGATAAAATCCGTAAGAATTAGTTTTATTTAAATTTGTAGTATTCGCGTAAATAAAAGAAAACTTTACTACCTACACATTTTATTTTTTGTGAACTATAAACAATTGAATGGTAGTCTTTAATTTTAATTATATCATTTTTATGCCGCAATGTCTCTGGACGCCGCGCCGCCGCCCGGCTCCGTGCGACTGGAGCATCACGGAGACTCTTTGCGCAGCGGTAGATAGAGATCGTTTTATTTTGCTACCACTACCACAAAACCGCTACGTTTCGCTGCTCCAGAGCGGGTTGCCAGGTTGTACATGTCCTGGGAGAGTATTATTTGTTGTCGATAAGTTAAATTTATAACGAACAATTTTGGCGCCGACGTCTCTCGCGGGCTATGAAATTTTGTGCAAGCGTCCAACCCCTGCGGTGTAGATCATTTATAGCAAAGAAAATGAAACAAAAATAAAATTAAAAATGTTTTATTGGTGAGTAAAGCGTGTACGCGGCACAGCTGACTAGCGGTTTCCAAATACATATCACATGATTTCTTTTTTACAATTTAAATATAAAGCCAATTAATTTGTTAAATATAAATAACATATACAAAAACTATAACATACACCATATAGTTTTCAATTAAAAGACATTCAATTTTATGATTTAAAATACAGAATAAATATAGTACAATATAACTGCGACACGGAAATGGCAGCCATTGCGTGGTATTCAAAAAGTATTGTGCGAACGTTAGACTACACTATCTTATATACTTTTTAAATACCTACTTATAATATTTACACGCTTGTATACAGAACCGTTGACTAGAAACCGTGTCTGGAGATAATAAATAAATCCGATATTGTATTTTTCACGAGGTACATGATCGATTACACGCTCGCGAGACAAGGCGAATGGAATGGACCGTTTCCATCTTTGGTAACTCGCTTAATTAAAACTCGGATCACATTGAACGCAATGGAATCAAAGCGTCTTTAATATATAGCATGGGCATAGCTAGGACTTTCTACAGATGTAAAAGATGTCACATTATTCGATATCTAATCATAATCTTATTAGAACTGGTTGAAACGAATGATTTTGTATCGGAAAAAGAAAACCTAAAAAAGTTAAAATACTACAGATAATTCATTTATACAATTGTACTCACAAAATTAATTTCGAGCAGCGCGGTAGTGATGAATGTTATTTTAGAATCCCTATCTACACCCAAGCAGACTTCGCGTTGATTCTTCGTACACGAACCATATAATTAATTTTTATGGTATTTACGTCTACAACTATAACAAACTATCTAATATCACTTGCTTCAACGTACAAAGCGATCGAAGCCCAAATAAAATTTACTAAAAACAACAATGGTAAAATAAAATCCGTATAAAACAAACGACAACCTAAATTGACTAAAACAAAAATTCGGATACAAAACATTATTACGCATTAAATATAGGAATAGAACCTGCTAAGTAATCAAACTACACGGATCCAAATACATTGTCGACATTCCACTGAATTAAAAAGGTTTGACTTTAGGTCCAGATTAAAAATATAACAGATAATAAATATCTGTCAACAAAATGTCGACTTCTATGCGTAATTTTATGTTTATCGTGATCGAATGTTCCAAGTCAAATATGAATCAGTAACCCGACGTAGACGTTACGTAATTTCAAAAGTCTAAACTATGACCTTCTGCAAGATAATTGAGCTAGTAAGATAAATATCGTTACGTTAGACAATTATAAATTGGAGCACCCGATCCCGACATCGACATCATTGGACCACTCTCTCGACATGTTTGGATAAACTAAATATAAACACAAACGATACTGCTCTCGCAAATAATAAGAATTGGAACGATTGAGATCATTACACCGTTTTTCGGCGACTCACTTGGATTTGTGACTATGTTAAGTTAATATTATTTTATTTATATGGACTATTTACACAATCGGTCTCGGTACACACAACGCGAAACAATACGAAGAAGCCATACGAATTGTAACGCCGTAGATTAGCCAACAGTGTAGCCCTATCATTAATGTTAATTATTTTATATTCTATAATTTTATATTAAATAACTAAGCATAGTTACTACATATTAATACATCTTCCTAGGAACGCTTCGGAAACGATAACTACGGCGTTACAACTTTCGGACGTTACACTTCTTGCTAATAGAGGGAATACCGTGTTAGGGTTGCCAGCTTCAATACAAGTATCCATTCCTCATGAGATAAATATCGATACCTGGTTTTTTACATATCGAACAGGATAACATTGCCGTACTATCCTTGAAACGTTGTTTTGTGTGAGATATTTTTTTGTTAGTTTGATTAGATCGTTTTTTTTAATATTATCAATATTATCAAATATTCGGCATCCTCATGTTACTATCGATACTGTTCCGTAAATAGTGAGCCATCTCTAAAAGCACTGGGCACTAAACGAGACCGATTTATTTGAAACTCGCTTTCAGGCTGTCCAGCAGCGAAATACAAATCGAAGCGTTGTAAGCATTACACTTGTAATGCCAGTAGGTTCGTACAAAAATATCCACTAACAGGAGTAGGGGGATAGTGAGGAGCGGGTCGAAGGGCCGCGGCCGCTACCGCCCGGAATGCAACCGCATCGCGGACGGAGCCGCCGCCGCCCGCAGCGTCGCTGGCTACAGGCAGCATTGTATCATTGGTGGGAGTTTTGAGTTGCCACAGCCGACGCGACCAATCGTTCAAATCGTTGTTGGCATCATTGCTAATTTTGTAATCGATTTGAGATTGAATTCTTCACAGATTTGTACATTTTTAAATACGGCATTAAAAGATTGTTATACCGTTGGAAAATGTAGCTGTGGGAAATGAGGCGATAGGCAAAAGTAAATTCGTCAGGCGAATATTACGGACAATGATGCGGACGAAGCTCGCGAATGTCGGCCGGTTTGGTTTAGACGGTGCTATACAGTATAGGTGACGGCATGCTAGTCGCACGCTAACAACATGCTAGTCGCACGCTAACAACATGCTAGTCGCACGCTAATAGCATGCTAGCCGCACGCTAATCGCATGCTAGCCGCACGCTAATCGCATGGTAGCCGCACGCTAATCGCATGGTAGCCGCACGCTAATCGCATGCTAGCCGCACGCTAATCGCATGGTAGCCGCACGCTAATCGCATGGTAGCCGCACGGTCGGCGGGCGCCTAGCGGACGCCGGCGGTGCCGAGGCGCGTGTGCGCGGTGCCGGGGCGCGCGCGGGAGCTCGCGCGACGCGCTTCCGGTTCCTTCTTGACTACCGTCTCCGCTTGCACTTGGACCACCTGCAACCGATGAAAACCTGTGTTATAAACCTGATTGTTGTGACAGGTAATCTTTTCGCTAACACTTTACGACTATAATATGCAATCGCAAACTTCTATGCACTTCTGTTATTTGTAAGTATAACTTATATATATATCTACAAAAACATTGTTAGGACTGTAGCGAATTAAATATAATTACATTGTCAGCTTAACGAGTAAGTAAAATATTTAAAAAGCTTATACTGGAACAGATGTTCGTTCATTTAAAAAAGAATAGAATTTTGTATGGCAAGCATTTTCGCTTTTAAACATACATACATACAGTCACGCCTTTTTCCCATATAAGGGGTAGGCAGAGGCCACTAACATAGCCCCCTTTTCGCTCCCGCAGGAAACGAGATGTGAATGGTGGCGAACCACGTCGCAGCTATTCCGGTACGAGTGAAAAAATTGTCCCCATTGCGTTCCCACGAGGAATACAAAGGCAGCATCGCATGTTATGGTGTTATTCTTAATAAATAAGGTCTGTCAGTACAACATCTTAGTCGCCTCTTACGAGACCTCGGTAGGAAAGAGGTAGGTGCTATTTTTATCTGACACTTAGCGAACACCTAGGTAGCTCAACAACTAATGCTGTATAAAACTCTAGTCTCACATATTCTACAGGCCTGAAAAAATCCTATCATTACATGGTAGTGTGTTTTGATCTCTCTAAGACATTTGACAGTGTAGAGCACAAGAACGGAAATCTTGAATATTACAGCATTTGTAAAACCAGACTGGATCTTTTATCTTCATACCTTACAAATGTAAAACAATGAGTAGCTATCATCGGTGTCACATGATCAAGTTGTGTAGTAAAAAAGGAGTTCTTCAGGGTTTGATTCTAGGTCCATTTGTGAGGTAGTTGTCTTGTTTGCCGGTAATACTTCATTATTATATAAATTCGAGTAAAAAAACGGTTACAGTTTCTAAGTCGCATAATATTATGAATAATTTTTGGAATACTAATCTTTCATTTGTGCAACGGGATCGAAAACAATAATCATTACGCAAAAACAAACATTTTGGGGCGATACGAGAACCGTTGATTAATGACATCGTTATCGTTTTACTCTGCACTTGCAAGTCCCGTGGCTACTGCAATACTTACTGGTGGTGTTTTCTGTGCAGAATCCGTCTAGGCAGGTACCGCAGTAGTGACTGTTAATCTACCGTGAAGCAGTAGTATATAAACATTACTGTTTCCGTCTGAAGGGCACTAGTAGCTAGTGTGGTTACTGGATATATGAGACGTAAAAACTAATGCCTCAGAGGGACGATTTGTTATGGCAGCGGTAGCGGGCGTAGCTCCACATAGTGGCGGGGGGCGCTCACCCGCGGGCGGGGGGCGATCACCTGCGTACGGGGGGCGCTCACCTGCGGGCGAGGCGGGGCGCGGGGCGGCACGTAATGGCGCGGCGTGGCGGGCAGCGGCAGGGGGCGCAGCTCCACGTAGTGGCGGGGGGCGCTCACCTGCGGGCGAGGCGGGGCGCGGGGCGGCACGTAGTGGCGCGGCGTGGCGGGCAGCGGCAGGGGGCGCAGCTCCACGTAGTGGCGGGGGGCGCTCACCTGCGGGCGAGGCGGGGCGCGGGGCGGCACGTAGTGGCGCGGCGTGGCGGGCAGCGGCAGGGGGCGCAGCTCCACGTAGTGGCGGGGGGCGCTCACCTGCGGGCGAGGCGGGGCGCGGGGCGGCACGTAGTGGCGCGGCGTGGCGGGCAGCGGCAGGGGGCGCAGCTCCACGTAGTGGCGGGGGGCGCTCACCTGCGGGCGAGGCGGGGCGCGGGGCGGCACGTAGTGGCGCGGCGTGGCGGGCAGCGGCAGGGGGCGCAGCTCCACGTAGTGGCGGGGGGCGCTCACCTGCGGGCGAGGCGGGGCGCGGGGCGGCACGTAGTGGCGCGGCGTGGCGGGCAGCGGCAGGGGGCGCAGCTCCAGCAGGTTCTCTGCGCGGCGGCGCGCGGGCGCGGCCCCCAGCGCCGCCGCGCACATGGGCCGCCGCGGCCCGCTGGCCAGTGGCCGCTCCGTCAGAGGTTCCGCGCCGCTGAAACAATATCATAATATGTTATTGCACATAATATCATAACATGTCATTGCCCATTAACTGGAAGCTTCAAGTACTTTACTTTTTTAAATTAATTATGTTTGTTAAAATTTTGCTACTTTTTATAGAAGAGGGGGTAAACGAGCAAGCGGTTCACCAGATGTCAAGTGATTGCCCCCGACCACTTTTTTCCCCTTCGATAGTTTCCATCAACTCCGAGCTTCTCAGCGCAGCTCGGCCAGCAGCGCGGCCTGCAGCGCCTCGTGCTCGCACTGACCTGTGGCGCGGCAGCTCCCAGGCGTCTGCGTCGTCGTTGTAGCGCAGGCGCAGCACCTGCGCGCGGCCCGCCTCGGGCACGAAGCCGTCGGCCACCAGCAGGCGGCGGCGCAGCTCGGCCAGCAGCGCGGCCTGCAGCGCCTCGTGCTCGCACTGACCTGTGGCGCGGCAGCTCCCAGGCGTCTGCGTCGTCGTTGTAGCGCAGGCGCAGCACCTGCGCGCGGCCCGCCTCGGGCACGAAGCCGTCGGCCACCAGCAGGCGGCGGCGCAGCTCGGCCAGCAGCGCGGCCTGCAGCGCCTCGTGCTCGCGGCGCTCGGCGTCGTGCGCCTCGCGCTGCTCCACCATCTCCTCGCGCAGGCAGGCGTACTTCGACAGGCACTTTTTTAACCTGAAAACCATTCCCGTCTTTACGACTGCGACTGTGACCGACCGTCTTACACTTATCATTAAACATAATTATGCAACTACTTGAAAAGCAAGCTTCCGTAACATTACGTCATCAATAACAACTTAGATAAAAAATACAGATATTAACAACACGACACAAAAATACCTTAAAAAAAATCTTGATTGCTTACGAACAAACTAAAACAACGATACTTACCTTTGCGTCTTATGGTCAACCTCTTGTTGTAGCGTCGCGAATGTGTTTGTGACTATGGCAGTGGTTTCTTCCTCTAAATCTATTTTCTGCTGCATTTCAACCTCTCTCTTCTTCCGTTCGGCAATTTCCGTATTTCTCTGCTCCAGGATAATCTGGCTTTCATTCAGATTATTAAGTAAATCCTTTCCGCCGCCACCACCTTGAACAAGCCGGTCCTCTAACGACCTGATCAGGTGTTCCAACTCTTCAGTCTTGCATTTCTCTTGCTCTATTGTAGATTCCGCTAGAATATGTTCATTTTCAATGTTAACTGTGTCTTCTTCAGCTGAAAAAGATATATTTAAATTAATACAAGTGTTTTTCAATTTAATTCATTAAAAAAAATACAATTATAAGTGGTTGCAACACAAGTAGTAAAAGAGACCAAGTTATACCGTCGCATCTCCTGACATTACTTATAAAAGCTCCGACAAAATAAAATATATTTGTAAACAGGTACAACAGTTGGAATGCTCTAAAACCGACGAAACTGATTAAAAGCTCTCGGGAGAACAACATTCATAGAAACATTATTAATAATTTATGATAACTTAAAATTTACTAAATTTCTGTAAATAAATGATTGTACTATTTTATATATTAATTATTTTTTTCTTGTTTGATGAGGTGACGAGACAGAGCAAAACTTTCACCTGGTGGTAAGTGCAACGTCTGCCTATAACAAATGCTGAGTCACCCAGAATATTTCTATGTGGCACTACACTACGCCCGCCACCCAGATATTAATTATATGCTATTTTATTTCGCAACAGATGCAATACATTTATAAACAATGCAAACTTATAGTACCATCAGTCACATCACAAGGGTCCCATTTGGGACCCAATCTATTCCTCATGTTTAAAAAATGGAGAAAGAAAAAAGATCTTTAAGTTTATCGAGTTATCGAGTAATTCCTAGTCAGAAAAAAATTTGGTTAATTTGAATCGTCAACATCATTGATATTTGTTAAATAAATTATCTATGTTGATAAATACAAAGATGAAGCACAACGAAATAAACTATTGTATGTTCCATGGAAAAAAGGTGAACTGAGTAACCGAAATTATATACTAAACTAAATAAAAATTTGTTCTTTGAAAGACGTATAAATAATGTTATTTAAAAATATAACTAACGGATTGCGAAATGTGGGTGTATTTTGACTTAATTTTAAAGACTCAAAAATACTTCTTAAAAAGACTTAATTTCAAAAACTTCACGACCACTGAATTATTTATAAAAAGTTACATAAAAGTCAGTACGTACAGTTATCTGGTTGTTGTTGTTGTATTTGCTGTTGTTTGGGCCGTGGCGCCTTCTTAGGACGTCGGTCGGCGGCACGACGCTGTTCTATCAAAGCTCTTAACCGTTCGATCTCTGCCTGGTACTCACGCAGCTTCGCATCTTTCGGGTCTTCGTTTCGAACTGGCTTGTTTTTGATGGCTAAAAAGAAATCAGGTTTTGGAAAGTTGCATCTCTGTCTTAACTAAAAATGATTCATGTTTTGTAAATTTTATAAAGCACCTTTACATCAGCATCATCTGATAGAATATCCATATGAGGCATGGCTATAAAGTTTAAGTGGCATAACACTTTACAAAGTACAGTACAGTTGCTTCCAAGAAATATAATTAACTATTTAAGTATGCATTTCAGGATTACCTTTAGCTCGGTGCGCATATCGTAGCGTTGTGATGGTTTCATCGTAGTTGTACGCCGCGGGCCCGATGTTGGCGATCATGATGGTCTTGCTGTTGCCGCCCAGCGAGTCTTGCAGGATGCGCGTCAGCTTCGAATCCCTGTGGGCCAGTGACATAACACAACGCCTTTTTACAGATAAGTGTAAGCGGAAGCTATTCCTTGCAAATACAAGCTGTTGCGTCTGATAGTAGCCTGTTTGTTTTTGGGTATGGCAAAAATATGGTATCTAAATGCCTTCGATGACGTTTCTAAGTTTACTGACCTTTTAATTTCATTTTTTTTCTTAAAGAAAGAAGGGAATTATTCAACAAAAGAATTAACCTGTGCCTTATTTAAAAAGGTTATGGATTATGTGTTCACAACATGCGTTTTCATATACATACACACATAAATATGTATCGCATATGTATAAACACAATACTGTATATCGCAAGCGTACAAAAACTGCAGTTGAACATACCTGATTCTCCCCATTCTTCAATAATCAATGATACGCAAAACCAAACGTGCAATGTTAAATTGTCTGATATTAAGCACGCTCTAAATTAAAGTTAAATTAACCATTTATGATCTAAAATTATCACCAACTTCTAAAGAAGTCTGTTTATTTCTTTTATTTTTTCCTTGTTAATAATGATCAGACTTGAGTAATGTAATACAAAATGATAAAACAAATTTACCATAAATTAAATTTATAACAATTAATTAACGTTAATTATCTTTCAGTTATCAATACGTAAAGAGTATAATAAAGTCTTCAAACGCAACATCGACTAAGAACTTGACTAATTCCCATACCTAATGCAGAACTCACTTTTTCACAGTCTGGACACACTACGAGTAAGTGACTTTAATAAACTAAGCATAGCTTTTTTTATGTAATAAATTTTCTAGATTTTATACATCTTATTATTTTTTTTTTGTAAGTGCAACGTCTGCCCATAACAAATGCTGTGTCACCCAGAAAATTACTGTGTGACACCACACTGCGCCCGTCACCCTGAGACATGTGTTCTTAAGTCTCATATGCCCAGTGATTACGCTAGCTCACAGTGCCCTTCAAACCGAAACACAGTAATGTTTGCACACTACTGCTTCACGGCAGAATAACTGGCCCTGGGGTGGTACCTACCTAGACGGACTCCTGCATAGGAATCCTACCACCAGTAATTATTTTAGAACAATAAATAATTCGAGTTCCAATGTGTTGGTTATCAACACTTCACCGATACTGTCGGCTCATCTGCTAAGGCTGGGGAGGCTGGTTCAGCAGACAACCCATGGGCCGCAATGATGACAATGTTGATGATGACGATAAATTTTATCAACCTCCGTAGAGCTCTCACTGCAGGTTGCGCATCGGGTTGCATAATAACTAAATCGTGTAATATTTATTATGCCAACATGCGTTATTTTTTATGAAGGAAGCCTGTGCAATACATTCTACAATGTCTTCATAATCGCCTTTGCGAACATAATCGAGAAAAATGATTTGAATATCATTGCAGTATCATTTAAGTAATATTATTCTTTATGACGTGTAAAGTATAGAAGGTTTCCGATATGACAGAACCCGAAATGAAATAATTCTCAATAAAAGTAATGGAGACTGCCTGAAAGAACTCTGAGACTGTCGGCTCGGATGTCATAGTGGCTAAGCGATTGGCGTCCCGCCTCCCACTGTGGTTAGCCATTTCCCCACCGTTTCCGGTTCTGGGTGTTTGTGCATTTGGAATTTCATCGTCATCATTATCATCATTTCAGCCCATCACTAGTCCACTGCTGAACATAGCCCTCCCCCATAGATAGCCACATAAGTTTGTAGTTCTCGTTTTGGGGGGATTTTTCCATGGTTGCCACGCTTAGCAGGCAGGTTGGCAACCACAGTTTATTTATTCAGATGTTCCAGGAAGATGCTGCTGCCCATCTTCTGGTTTTATAGGATAGATAGATAGGGTGGTGGATTCTCTTGAGCCGCCACCACACATTGCAATTTGTGTGTTTCAAATTTACCCACGATACAGGAGAAATCCCAGAGTGAGGCATCGTTTTTTTATTGGTTAAATTGTTGAAACGAGCTTAACGTTCACCTGATGGTAAGTGCAACGTCTGCATACAATAGCAACCATAGAAAATGCTGTGTCACCCGGAACATTTCTGTGTGACACCACACTGCGCCCATCACCCTGAGACACCAGTTCTTAAGTCTTATATGCCCAGTGATTACACTAGCTCACAGTGCCCTTTAAACGGAAACACAGTAACACAGTAATGTTTGCACACTACTGGTTCACGTACCTAGACGGATTCCTGCATAGGAATCCTACCATAAGAAAAATCGTCATCGTCACTTAAAAAAAATACCGTCGGAAAGTAGCTTGCAGTACCGAAAAACGTCGGATACGAAAGCTAAAGTCGAGTAGGGCAACATTAGAGGGCTCCTTTCCATTGTTACGAGAAATCGATCGATGCCGGTAGCACAAGATAGGAATTAGTGATGATGTTCTCCTAGCAGATTTCGACCACGGCGACAACTGCCGACTACTGTCGAGAGCCATCAACTGCGCAGGAGATATTATAGTGCCACAAGTGTACGCGCAAGCACAGAGACACACTCACTCGTCCCAACCTACCCGCGCCCGATGTAACGCTGATGCGATAAGATCGGAGGTAGGCTAGGATGCAGTGTCAGAAACACGGGGACAATCACAACACAACCAGACCCGAAAACCAACAATTTATCTTTTAGCACAAAATGTTGGCTCCGGCTGGGATTCGAACCCAGGACCCGCGGCTTGGAAGTCAGGTACTCTGACCACTAGGCCACGCGGTCGTCGGCGGTCGTCGCGGGCGTCGGTAGGAATTAGTACTAACCATTTTTAAAGGACACTGAATAGAGACTGGAAAAGGGAGTCGGAAAGAACCGAATGCGGATTCTAGCGAGCTCAGTGCTGTTCAATCCAGTACTTTCTAATGCAGAGCCCATTAAAGTTGTGGGTGACACAACGTCATAGGCAGTCGTGGTACTTACCACCAAAATAACGACTTGCCCGTTTTGTTACTATCATTGAAACGAAATCGACTGTTTAATTACCTGTATGGGACATGCGGACTGTTTTCTGCGAGTGCTGAGATGACATTCCCGAGTGAGGAGAGAGCTTGGTTAATGCGCGAGGCTTCACGCAGCCGTTCCGCCGAGGCGCCGGTCTTACGCTGTCGCTCGCTGCCCGCCAAGTCCACCAGGTTCAGCTTGCCCACACTGCAAGCAACAATAGTCTTAGTCCTACCTATCATTTTAAAAATGGTGCAATAAATTATGCGAATATAAACCAGACAATTGAGCCAACTCCACTGACAGTCGAATTAAAGTAGTGTCTAGTATTGTTATCTAGCAAGAGCGTCGCCAGTCAAAGGGCCTGGGAGGGGGCGATTTTCGACCACGAACAATTACCGAATACTGTTGTAAGTTGGCTTCGCATTAGGTAAACAAATCGAGTCTCTGTGTGAGAGCGGGGGACAGCTGCCCCTCCCTGCTCCACCTTGTCGTCGTCCCTTGTTATCTAGTATTCGGTCATGAAATCTTACACAGCATTTGCAATTCTGGTATTGATGCTTACAGCTACGGACTTTTTATTTAGAATATACTATTCTCACGATTACCTTATAGATTTTTGGAGGCGAGAGAAATTAGGACGAGAAACCCATTTACGTTTTAGTTTTCTTTCATTGTTACTAGATGGCGCTGTGTCGCAAAACAATCTAAAATGGTTATGTTCGGAGTCGGACGAAATGTGTTTGAGACCAACGCTTTTCACCACACCGGGATGGTATTTTAAAAAGGTTATATATTATTGTATATGTATTATATTTGAAACATTGAAAGAGCGGAGTTGCTATTACGGGCCTTAGATTTAACAGTTTGGTATCAAAATTCTTTAAAACGCCAGCAGGTTTTATTTAGTTCAACTTTACGTAGTTTTGTATATTAGACTAGAAATTATTTTTGATTATTGCCACGGAGTTTTTTATGGTTTACTATTAATATATTATTTCTTACATCTGCTTATAAAATATATAACTTATAAAATTACATAATTCGCAGTTAAAAATAACATTTTCAAATGTTTTAGAAGTCCTTAACCAACCTCATAATTTTAAATTTTATAATAAAGGCACCTATATTAATATTATTTTACTTAATTTCAGCACTAATTTTTTTTAAATACTAGAGAAATTCAACAAGGGTTTTCAAAAACTGAAAATACTAATTATAGAATGGTATATAAATCTACTGAACATATGACATAAATAATACGGCCGAGATTATGACAACAGGACGTAACATCTGTCTTCATTGATGCTTCATGGGCAAAGTACTCAAAACATCGTGAATAGTTCTTATCCTTATTCCATGTATAATGTTGTTGTTGTTTCAGCCTATCACAAGTCCACTGCTGAACATAGGCCTCCCCATTAGATAGCCACAAAAGTTTGTAGCTCTCATATTGGAGGGATTTTACCATAGTTACCACGCTTGGCAAGCGTGTTGGCAACCGCAGTTTATTTATTCAGATGTTCCAGGAAGATGCTGCTGCCCATCTTATGGTTTTAATTTTCCCTCTGTCGACTTTTACGACACCCACGGGATGAGATGGGGTGGTAGATTCTCATAAGCCGCTACCACACGGCGATATATATCAAAATATATAATAAACTAGCGATCCGCCCGGCTTCGCACGGGTAGATAGATATTAGAAAGGTTAGTACTTTATTTGGACAAATGGAACAACGACAATCCCTTCACTAACATTTTGTGTAGCGACTATTCTCATCGTCGACTCTGCAGCTGGTCAGGTAAGATACAAAAATAACGTTTTATTTATGGGAACATAAGCTATGAAAGTTGAGTGGCTCAGAGCTTCCTTGTAATGCAATATTTGATGTCGTGTTAGCAAAATAAAACGACCGCTCTCGACCGCTTTCGACCGCTGCGCAAAAAGAGCCGCGCACCTCGATGATGTCCAAGTCGCATGAAGCTGACCGCAGCCGCAAAGTTTTAAATTGAAAAAAAAAAACATATAATTAAAATTACAAATCACTATTCAATTGTTTCTAGTTTATAAATCATAAAATGAGTACGTAGGTAATTAATAGAGCTTAGTCTATTCGGGCGTAGCGCGGGCGAGCGTAGGGCTGTTCGCACACACCGCGGTATTTTTCTTACTTTTAGCATTTTTATACCCGTCGTAACTTCAAAACGATAGGTCCGATTCGTATAATTTAAAGAGGGTTTTACATGTACATAATCAACCTTGACTATGAAACTATTTTGTAGGATTAGGATTAATATTATGATACGAATATCATAATCTTTAGATTCTAATCGTGTTTTGATAGACTAATTTGAACAAAACGCGGTTATTGTGACTTAACTATGAGTACTATGAAAGTACATTATTTTATTTATCTAAATTAAGAATATATATAATAAATATTTTTTTTTAAATTAAATATAACTCATGTTAAACGCTGATAATATATATATATAGGTGAAAGAATCTTTAAAATAGGTTCAGTAGTTTTTGAGTCTATTCATTACAACCAAACATACAAAAAATCAAATCCTTCCTCTTTATAACATTAGTTTAGATAGTTTAGATTTAGATTACCGATTAACATAAAAAACGAAAAAAGCTACAAAACATTTCAGAAAAAATTAAGAGCGTTTCTAATAGAAAAAAGTTATTATAATATTGAAGAATATTTTCAAAAATGATTCAGATAGATGCCTCTCACATTATTTCATTGCCACGCCCGACAGGGTACATGAATTTCATAATTCAATTTCATGTAAAGCGATGTAAATAAATAAATAAATTTATAATTAAATTAAACGCGATATAATCTAAAAATATGGTTTTATTTAACGTATAGTATTTCCGTGAATAGAGGATAAAATTATACAAAATTTTAAATTTATAGAGTTCCTTTGTTAAAAATTTATACAGATTAGCACTTCCGTCGGTAAATGAACATAATAACTTATTAATAACGAAAAAGTTTATTCTGATTAAAATTAGTCTACAATTAATTTACGTTGTCATTTCAAATGTTAAACACTTTCCTATAGGAGGAGTAATGTCCACACGAGACACAGGCTCAAATTGAGACAATTCAATTTAAGCTGGAGTCGGGCGGCCCTCAGTCCTGTCGGGGTTCCGGAGGCGGGCAATTCACGCTATGTTATTACGCTCTTCCGATGCAGTTGGGAAATTTGGTACATGATACGGTCGTATGACATATCCAAAGATCTGTCCTATAAATTTTTTGCCCTTTTTATAACATACTACAAATAATTTACAGTATAGGTATTATGTTTAAATTAAATATAACTGATAATAACAGAGACGTGGTAGCTCAGGGGCCGGACCACCGCCTTAAATTTTATAGTAGAGTGACCTGAGTTCGATTTAAGTACTGATTTACCACGAGACGGCTTAAGAGAATCTACCACCCAATCTAATCCCGTGGGTGTCGTAAAAGTCGACGGAGTGAAAATCAAAACCAGGAGATGGGCAGCAGGATCATCCTGGAACATCTGAATAAATAAACTGCGGTTGCCAACCCGTCTTCCAAGCGTGGCAACTATGGCAGGATCACCCCAAAATGAGAGCTAAAAACTATTGTGGCAATCTATGGGGGAGGTCAGTTCTGTTCAGCAGTGGACTAGTAATAGGTTGAAATGATTACCACGAGATCAGCGATGAAGGAAACCATGGTGAGGAAACGTGCATGTCTGAGGAATAAGAAATATTTCGAGGACATTTGAAGTCCGCCAATCCGCAACAGCGTGGCGGAGTCTTCCCCGCTTCAAAGCCCTCTCAAAAATGAGAAGAGATCTGTGCTTAGCGGTGGGACATTTATAGGCTGTTACCTTACTTTCTTAAATATAACTTTATTAGACACCATAATTAAAAATTTAAAAGAAAAAAAAAGGAAACTTATAAGTACCTACAATGAGCGGCACTATCGCTTAAAGCTATCTCCTTCAGGCAACCTTTGGATGGTCAAAAACTAAAATATACCATTAAGACGCCGCCGGCGGTGTGCATAAACATCAATAAAAACAAATCAATAAATTACATTTTTTTTTTTATTGTATAAAGTGACGAAACGAGCAAAACGTTCACCTGATGGTAAGTGCAACGTCCGCCCACAAACAATTCTTGTGTCACCCAGCATTTTCCTTAGAATTAAATATTCCTACAAACATATTTTGTGTGTAGATACTACACACAAAATATGTTTGTATATGTATTATTTGTGTATTATATTTATTATTTGTATGTATGTGTCTACGTTAATTTTGTGTATATGTATTGGTTATTTATATTATTATATAATTATTATCTAATAGTATTTATATTTTTACACCATACTCCACATTTTCTACATATTTGCACCTGCCATCATTTTTCTAGTCTCCCAGGGTTGACTGGCAGAGAATTCCTCTAGGCATTAAGTCCGCCCATTGTGCTCCTTACATTAAGATTATTCAATAAAGATTAAATAAATAAATAAATAAAAAATATCTAACCTGCAAAATATAATATAATAACTTATACTTCATATATTTAGTATGGATAATTTCCGTACAATAGACATAAACAGAAATAGTCCTTTGATAGGCAGGAGTAGGACAGACATACATTTTCTAACTCTGATTAAATTCACAACTGTGTACATATTTTTTTTTATTTCATTGCAGGCCGTACCTCGCGCTCACAGTTGCATGGCAATAGCTATGCTAGGTTTCTCTCCGTTCTTTCTGGAATCCGCAATGATGATATCCGCTGCAGAACTCGAGTAACCGACATAGCCCTAAGTATTAGCAAGCTGAACTGGCAATGGGCCGTCCATATAGATTGAACGTGCAATCGTTGGGAGAGAACGGTTATCAAGTGGTAAACACCCCACCAGACTACCCTTATGACCTGGACGGTTGGTGGGAAGTCGATGTATGCATGTGGCTCAGGGCCGTGTTTTGTGGCAATCTATGCGGGAGGACTATGTTCAATAGTGGGCTATGAAAGGCTAAAATGATGATGATGATGATAATGGGATCCAGTGAGCAGCAGTGGATTTGTGATGGATTATTAAGATGTTGTTTATAAATACTATATAATGTTATTCTTAACTGAGACCTTTCCTTGAAAATATGTTAGATTTATCTCAATTATATTTCGTAACTTTGTTCTGTCATCTGCAGCACAAATGTTAAGAAAGTATCCCTACTAATATTATAAATGCGAAAGAAACTCTCTGTCCATCTGTCTGTTTGTTAGCTTTTCACAGATCAATATATTACAACGAATTAACTTTACTATGTGTGGGAAGCCTACAATCAGCAGTGGGCTATTTTCAAAACAAATTCTTTACAAACCGCAATCTTCTCAATCGAGAAATTTATTTTCCAATAGTATTTGAAATTAAATTTTTTTAATAGGCGTAAGGGACGAGATTAGTAAAAAAAAAGTAAAGTAACAGCCTATAAATGTCCCACTGCTGAGCTCCTCTCTGAGAGGGTTTTGGAGCCGGGAATAGTCCGCCGCGCTGCTCCTATGCGGGTTAGCGGAACACATGTCCTCGAAATATTTCTAAATCTCGGACATGCAGGTTTCCTCACGATGTTTTCCTTCACAGCTAAGCACGTGGTAAATCAGCACTTAAAATTGTACAACAATTTTATAACTACTTACGATTTGTGTTTAAGCACAAACGTTGGCTCCGGCTGGGATTCGAACCCAGGACCCGCGGCTTAGAAGTCAGGTACTCTGACCACTGGGCCACGCGGTCGTCAAGTGTAGATATACACTTATGTATATTGCCCATTCAACCGTGTACTGATCAGCGACAAGTGTGAAGTGCGGGCTAATGATGCGTGCGTCGTGTTGTACACATTCCGCTTCCTGCGCACGTGTCGCGTGCTGATCAAGCGTGTCCGTACACGTGCTCATTGCTTATTATCACGGCAAGTAGAGCAGTACACTTTAAAGTGTACCAAGAAAGGAAAATTACTCGTAAGCTAATAAACAGACAAACAGCCAGAAGCGACTTATATTTTTACATTCATTGCAGGAATGTAAAAATATAATTATAACTTTATTTTACAAGGAGATCGCTAATATCTATTGTGGTAGGAACACAATGTATTCCACTGCTATGACCTTTGACTTTGACGACAGCGTGGCCTAGTGGTCAGAGTAACTGACTTCTACGCCGCGGGTCCTGGGTTTGATTCCCAGCCGGAGCCAACATTTGTGCTAAAACACAAATTGTTGGTTTTCGGGTCTGGTTGTGTTGTGAATGTCTCCGTGTTTCTGACACTGCATCCTAGCCTACCTCCGATCTTATCGCATCAGCGTTACATCGGGCGCGGGTAGGTTGGGACGAGTGAGTGCCTCTGTCTTTGCGCGTACACTTGTGGCACTATAATATCTCCTGCGCAGTTGATGATAATATATATATATATATATATATATATATGTAAATATATTTTCGTTAGTTTGGTATGTATCAATTTATATATTTTTTTATTATTTATATATTGATTATATTTACTTATTTTCTTAGGTTACTTTAAAATATCATCTTTCTTTTTAATAGATAGCACCTGCCATTTTTTTTTCTTTTTTTCACCATCAACCAGGGTTGACTGGTAGAGAATGCCACAAGGCATTAAGTCCGCCCATTGTAGCCTTTAGTTTAAGGTGTAAACAATGAAGAATAAATAAATAAATAAATGGCTCTCGACAGTATTCGGGAGTTGTCGCGGTGGTCGAAATCGGCTAGGAGAACATCATCACATCACATCACATCATATTCCACTGCTGCACAAGCAAAATGTGGTATTGAGAGGGGCTTGAAGTGATAATTATTTATTCAAAAAACCGACATTCACGCAACAGCTCAAGATATTGTAATCCATACTAATATTATAAATGCGAAAGTAACTCTCTCTGTCCCTCTGTCCGTTTGTTACCTTTTCACGGCTTAACCGTTCAATCGCTCTTGATGAAATTCGACACAGAGATAGCTTGCGTCGTGGAAACGGACATAGGATACTTTTGAACCGGAAAAATCTAAAAGTTCCCACGGGATATTTAATAAACCTACATCCACGCGGACGAAGTAGCGAGCATCAGCTAGTTCACTATAAGTCGTGTTCACTGAATGACTTATACTGAATTACAATGAAATAAACAAACCCGCATTCAGACGGATCGACAAATTGAAAAAACAAATGTAGTTGTATCCTTAATATTATAAATGCGAAAGTAAATCTCTCTGTCATTCTGTCTGTTTGTTACCTTTTCACGGTTCGACCGCTGAACCAATCTTGACAAAGTGGGCACATAGATAGCTTGCATCCTCAATACGGACTTAGGATATAGGACTTTTTATCCCGGTAAATCAAATAGTTAAAACCGGATATTTCAAAAACCTTTATCCACGCGGACGGAGTCGCGGGCATTAGCTAGTTATTTCTTCTTTTTATTAAGTCAGACCATCCCTCTGAAGAGTCGGTGCGTCGTACAATAACCTTATATTTATTTACTCCAAATTATAATTACAAATAACGTATTAGTTACCACTCGAATGCAACGTAAAAAGTAAAAGTTTTCAGGTTTATTTTTTGAGAAACCGCAAATGTACACACCGAGACAAATGGTCGTAAGTTTATTTATTTATTTAAACTTTATTGCACAGTAAATGTACACTTGGCGGACTTAATGCCATTGGGCATTCTCTACAAGTCAACCACGAGTTAAGCAGAGAATTTAAGCGGGTGCTATCAAATAAACATCAAAAATTAAAACAATAAAATAAACTGAATATGTACATAGGTTAAAACAAATAATTACACATGGATATACACAAATAAATACATACACACAAAAAATATATAAACATACAAACTCTATTATATATTCATATACTCACATGCACATATATACATACACATATACATATACGCATACATACACTCATTCCCATACATATATATATACACACACATCCATATATATTTATTCAAGATAAACGTTATATATAAAACTAGAAAAGCATTATCTAATTGTCTTGAAAATTAAAATGAAAACTTTTACTTTCCTGAACACACTTTTTGTATAATACAATTTAGTGTTTATAAATAAAGTATTAAAATCCTATGAAGTAAAAGATTGCCTAGTGGTTTCGGGTACGGCCTGCGAAACTTAACATCTCAGGACCGAGCTCGCCATTTCACTACTGTCGCGAACCACTCCTAGGACAAGCTTTCAAGCCTAATCGGAGTGGATAACAGGCATATTAGTTATGTTAATATGCTATGCTAGTATTCTTTTTTAAAAAACAAAAAAATGAAGTTTTATGTATAAATTTCAGTTACTCTATATAACGGTAGTTAGCATTGCCAGGTGTGTATTGCCTAATGGTAGTGTTGTAGTGGTGGAGGGTATCTGGTGGCGGCTCTCGGTGGCGGTATTGGTTTGCTTGTGCATGTTCACTCTGTTGAGAGAGGGCGAGCGGTGCTCTTTAAAAAACTAGGTAATACACACCATTTTAAATTTTGCATGCGGATCGAAAGAAATCAGTTCTTAAGTCTCAAATCCCCAGTGATTACGCTAGCTCTCAGTGCCCTTCAAACCGAAACACAGTAATGCTTGCACACTTCTGCTTCACGGCAGAATAACTGACCCTGGGGTGGTACCTACATAGACGGATTCCTGCATAGGAATGCTACCACCAGTCCTGCAGATGATAGGTAAAAGAGTCGATTGTATGTGTCCTTGGGAGGCTCACTGAGCTGCATGTAGCGAGAGCTGATGCATTGCGGTGAAGTTTTTCCGGAGTGACATTTTTCATTGTTTTATTTTATGAATTGATTGTTGTATGGTTGTTACTAACACAATATGGGTTGTTATTACCTGAATTAAAAATTATTATTATTATTATTAACAAATTAACTTTCTTTCCTATATTTTATTGTTTTGTTTCTTGTACTAACCAATGGTAATATACCATTTTAATAAAAAACTGAGTATCCGATAAAAATAAATAATGATAAACAAAATGTTTTTTGCAACCTTTGTAGATGTCCCGATTTGAAAACCAAATTCCCGATTACTTTAACCTTACTTCCCGACATTTTATTACGAGTATGTATAAAAAACGAAGAGCCGTGTGGTGGCGGCTCGTTAAAAGAATACTACCACTCCATCTCATCCAATGGATCTCGTAAAAGGCGAGTAAGGAATTAAACTGCACTGTGCACCCAACAGCGCATGGTGGCGATGGGCTCACCACCTATCACACCAAGTGCATTATATTGTTTTGGTGAAACGTGGATTGTGGCAGTCATCTGTTTTTACAGTGAGTGCCCAGTCTCTGACTACCCCTTATGGGATATAGTCGTGATCTTATGTATGTATGTATAAAAAACGAACAATTAGCCGTTCCCTGCGGTGTCACCGCATAAAATAAGTGATTGTGCCGTACAGCATGGTATTTCGCTGATTTGATATTACAGAAAAGGGCCGAACTGGAACCCTTTTCTGTAATATGCGGTTCTCAGCGTGCCTAAGGCCGCATCATGAAGTTTTATAGCCAAGAATCTTCATCAATAAAAGGCGTATGTAATGCAAAAATATTTTTTAAATATCAGATTAGTATTTCCAGAGATTAGAACATTCAAACATATAAACTCTCCGGTTTTATTACAGTAGTAAGATAAACTATTTTTCGTAAACAAAACCAATGTTTAATTGAAGAAGAAAACGTATTATCGCTGTCGCAAATAAAGGTAATGTAAACTTCTCCTTTGGTTTGAATTTGAGGGTCATATTTTTATTTCCCTCCTACAAAGTTTTGTCCCTTAATTTATGTACATATATCTGGTGACCTTAGTGATATGCTCGGATATCTTTAACACGAACAAACGTTAGCACCTCTGAAGGACTACGCGTACTCACGCTCTGTTGTTGGCGCATTCATGTAATCGCTTCCTTGTATCCAACACTTTATTTAATTTATTGTCTTTTTTCGTTAACATACTCACGATAGTATTTTTAGCGGTTTCCATTCTATTATATGTCGTATATCGTAACATTCGATGTACTGTTACTATTAAATGCCGACCGCGTGGCCTAGCAGTCCCTGACTTCTATGCCAAGGGTCCCGGTTTAATATTCGAGCCGGAGCATATTTGTGCGTATCTGCTATGTTGTGATTATCTACGTGTCTGTCTACCTCCGATTTATCGCATGAGCGTTATATCGGGCGCGAGTAGATTATGACGGCTTTTACGGGACTACATAGAAATTTTACACTTCTAACACTATACAGTGTATTGGTGCTGGTGGCTAGTTATTCTGCCGTGAAGCAGTAGAGTGCAAAATTACTGTGCTTCGGTTTGAAGGGTCTGTAGCTAGTGTAGTTACTATTCATATGAGACCTAAGAACTGATGTCTCGTGGTGAAGAGAGCACTGTGGTGCCGCACAGACATGTTCTAGATGACACAGTATTTGTTAAGGGCAGACGTTGCACTAACGATCAGGTGAAATTTTTGCTCGTCTCGTCACTTTCAATAAGCTATAAACACTATAGTAAAAATCGTGTAAAATCAGACGATCCGCAATCGATAGCAGCGTTACGGACTCTTTTTAAAATTTATACGATATGTCAGCTCGGTTGGCGCAGTGGTTAAGCGTTTGACTTCTGCGCCGCGGGTCGTGGGTTTGATTCCCGCACGGGACAAATATTTGTATGACCTGCAGATACATGTTCCGGGTCTGGGTGTTTGTGCATGTGGCATTTATGTATGTAAAACGCACCCACGACACAGGAAAAATTTTACTGTGGGGCATCGTTATTAAAAAAAAAAAATAGAGTCACACCTCTTTCCCATTGAGAAAAGACAGGGACCACATCTTTCCACTTGCTCTTTATAACAGACTTCAAAAAAGGATGCGGTTACATGTTCGTAATTTTTTGTATGCGATATTTTCATCAATTGTGGATACATTTTAAAAATCTTGAAAAATCTTTTTTTTTGTTTGCAAGGCGACTCCGTAAGGGTGGTCTCATATCATTTTTGTCAAGTTCTGATGATGGAATCCTTGAGAAAATCATGACACTCTTTAATTCGTTGAAGTTGAAGTGTGCCCCGGTAATAACAAAAAGAGTGTTGCCAGCCACACATTCACAAATTGGCTATAAAATAAATACAATAATTTGAAATAGCAATAAAACATGTTAATTTTCAATTAACAGTTATATACTTATAGACTTAATACCCTATGACTAAAAGCCCGCATGAAGAATAGATTTGGTTCGTAACACTGCATGTATGAATGAAGTCAGATAAAACGCGTTTTGTCGTAGTTGGTTAAAAGCGCGAATTCTTTATTATCGTCACCGTCTGTAGCCACTCAACGAGCGCGTGACACAGTCGTCAAAGAACCCGCGGCGCAGTAGTCAGGCTACTGCGCCGCGGGTTCTGGGTTCGAATCCTATCCTGAGTTGACATTTGTGCGAAAACACGAATTGATGTTTTTCGGGTGTGGTTGTGTTGTGACTGTTCACTTGTCTCTGATACTGCATCTTATTTTATCTGCGATTCTACGCTGCTTGTCCTGGGTTCGAATCTCAGTCGGAGCCAACATTTGTGCAGTAACACTAATTGTTGATTTTCGGGTTTTGTGGTGAACGGTCGCACACCATCAGGGGGACTGTGACATCGTTCACCACCCTATTACAGTAATTAAGCTTCCATTCATCATCATCTATCACTAGTCCACTGCTGAACATAGGCCTCCGCCATAGATTGCCAGAAAAGTTTGCAGCTCTCATTTTGAGGGGATTTTGCCATAGTTGCCAAGCTTGGCAGGCGAATTGGCAACCGCAGTTTATTTATTTAGATGCTCCAGGAAGATTCTGCTGCCCATCTTCTGGTTTTAATTTTCCCTCTGACGACATTTACGACACCCACGGGATGAGATGGGGTGGTAGATTTTCTTCGGCCGCCACCACATGTTAAGACGTAATTATATAATGAAAAAAACCGATATCTACACAACAGCTCCAAACATGTTCAAGCTAATTAAAGGATTCCACGATGTTTTCATAGATCCCATCATCAGAACCTGAGCTGCATTTATACGAGACCACTATAGTCATTTTCTAATAAAAATAGAATCTTTAAAATCGGTTCACGGAAAAAGAATTTTGCCCGAACATACATAAAAAACTAATCTATACTAATATTATCACATACTAAAAATGAAGTCGAGCCGTAAGCCCCACCTGGCTTGTCTTATGTTTGGTGTTGTTAAGTTTAAGGAACCTATATATTTATATAATAAACTCAGCTGGGTGTCTGGCAAACGCGACTGCACAAGAAGGCAGTGCTCACAACAAATATCTATTCCACCACACAAAACAGCTGCATTTAGAGGAAGCTTCCGTTATGCAGCATCTAAGGTATGGAATAATCTGCCTCCCCCTCTAAGACTACATAAAACAATTAATTCATTTAGGATAAACCTACGGCGTTACCTGATTGATGCGCAACGGAAGCTTGATATCATAAACCTAAATGCGTCTTTTATATGATAAACGTCTAAATTCGTTATTGTATCTATTATAGTGCTGCTATTTTATTATTATTATTATTTTATTATTATATTTCATTATTATTATATATCTTTACCTATATTTTAATACGTGAAGAGAGAACATTGTGCTCCCTTTTTTTAGCACCTTTCGCGCATGAGGAGGTGTGAGATTTGGCATTGTTAAGGTTTGTATGGAGAAGAAGCGTGGATGCTGGGATGTATGTATGTATAATATGTGTTACTAATGCATTAGTTTTAAAAAAGTAAAAAAAAAGAAAAAAAAGAAAAAATATAAAAAATATGAATTATGGTCATTATATTTGTATATCTGTGTATGTATGTATGTATATGTAATTATGTATATACTAAATTTATTTGAATTTATCTTGTGCCTTAAATTTGTTAACGTATAAATAAGTATTTAGCTTAAATTGACATCCGTGGTGCACTTAGGTTCCAGTTGAAAACCAGCGTCAGGCTTTACAGTCTGACATTAAGCTGATCTGGAGACCTATTGGTTCAGCCGTGAGACACGCACATTGCCACTGCCTTTGTATTATATTCTTTTTTTTCATTTCTTATGTTAATTTTTTTTTATTAATTTTTTTTTTCGTGATTGTATTTTCTTTTTTAATTAATGTGTTTCTATTGTGTATGAGTTTTCTTGTTGCGCGTGAGCGTTGTCTTGTTGTGCTGTACTAATAAATGCTTTTTCTTTCTTTCTTTCTATTATAAAGCTGAAGAGTTTTGGTTAAGCGCGCCAATTTTGAGAACTACCGGTTCGAATTTAAAAATTCTTTTAGTGTTGGATAGCCCAATGATCGATGAAGGCTATAGGCTATAACATCACGCTACGACCCTTAGAGCGATTTCTTTTAAATTAAACGTCCGATGAAACGGCGGGGCACAGCTAATTAATATAAATACAGACGAATTTAGAACCTCCTTCTATTTTGAAGTCGGGTAAAAATGATGACAAACATTACAGTACTGTTGAGGCAATTACCGGGTAAGCACAAAGCGGCCGTTGTGCCGCCGTGTCAAAGCAAACGAGTACACACGAGCATGCAAACAGACATCTGACGTCCACCACGTCCATGTTTGACGATGTAATTGTTAAACTAATGTTTTTGTTTTTATGTATGCATTCTCATTTTTTAACTTACGGACATATCGCGTAAATGAGACTTTTCTTATTTCATAATATTGACGGAACGAGCAAAATGTTCACCTGATGGTAAGTGCAACGTCTGCCCATAACAAATGCTGTGTCACGCAGATAATTTCTGTGAATCGTTTTTTTATTGGTCAAATTGTTGAAACGAGCTAAACGTTCACCTGATGGTAAGTGCAACGTCTGCATACAATAGCAACCATAGAAAATGCAGTGTCACCCCGAACATTTCTGTGTGACACCACACTGCGCCCATCACCCTGAGATACCAGTTCTTAAGTCTCATATGCCCAGTGATTACGCTAGCTCACAGTGCCCTTCAGACCGAAACACAGTAATTCTTGCACACTACTACTTCACGGCAGAATTACTGGCCCTGAGGTGGTACTAGACGGATCAGCTCTTAGTTTCATTTACACTGCAAACTGTAAACTTATCCAAATAATCACATACACACAACACTTAGCATGAAACATTCATTTTTAAGTAACGAAACTATAAAACAATACTATATTTATCTTGTTCTTTCTAGCCGTGAACCGACTAACAACCCGCTTACGAGGATCCATCGGAAAGGGGTTGTAAGCAATTCTGTGAAAAGAAACACGTGTAGCTTTCGGAAGCCGCGGTAGCTAAGGGGCCTGGTTATCGCCTTTAATTTCATAGTAAGCGAGTAACCAGGGTTCGATCCCCGGTGCCGGCACCTCTAAAATTGTTCTACAATTCTAAGTGCTGATTTACCATGTGCTTAGCGGTGAAGGAAAACATCGTGAGGAAACCTGCATGTCCGAGGAATAGAAATATTTCGAGGACGGACATGTGAAGTCCGCCGACCTGCATTGGAGCAGCGCGGCGGACTATTCCCGGCTCCAAAACCCTCTCAGAAATGAGAGGAGGCCTGTGCTCAGGAGTGGCACATTTATAGGCTGTACTTTACGATTTTTTTACTTTTTTCGGGAAAATACAATCTATTAAACATAAATATTCTACTGGTGGTAGGATTTCTATGCAGGAATCTGTCAAGGTAGGTACCACTCCAGGGCCAGTTATTCTGCCGTGAAGCGGTAGTGTGCAAACATTACTGTGTTTCGGTCTGAAGGGTCTGTGAGCTACTGTAATCACTGGGCATAAGAGACTTAAGAACTGATGTCTTAGGGTGACAGGGGTAGCGTGGTGTCATTCAGGAATGTTCTGAGTGACGCAGCATTTGTTATGGGCAAAGTTGCATTTAAATCAGGTGAACGTTTGGCTCCTCTCGTAACTTTTTTCAATAAAAAAACTGTTTTTTCTAGCGGTGAACCGACTCACAACCCGCTTCCAAGAAACTATCGGCCAGGGGTTGTAAGCGATTCTGTGAAAAAAATTACTTTCAAACAGCTTTCTCAGCTTCATCATTTCAGCCTATCACTAGTCCACTGCAGAACATAAGCCTCCTCCATAGATTACAGCTAAAATTTTGAGGGGATCTTGCCATAGTTGCCACGCTTTGAGCGGGTTGGCAACCGCAAGTTTATTTATTCGGATGTTCCAGGAAGATGCTGCTGCCCTCCTAGTTTTTATTATCCCTCTGTCGACTTGATGACCAACGGGATGAGATGGGGTTGTAGATACTCTTAAGTCGCTACCACACGGTGAGTGTGCGAGTCTCACTATGAAATATGATACTTATGCTTCAATACTTCTAGGGATTGTCTGCTTTTATATTTGAAAGGTTCAATATAAAACAAAATAAACGACAGATACGTGAACAGTTTCGCGGCTCCAATTAAACAAACGAATAATAATTCCTGCTAACGAACGGCATTGAATAATGAATTATTGATAAATTATCGATACTATATAGATTAACATCACGCCACGATAACATTGAGAACGTACAATGATTACAGAAATCATATCTCTACAAACAACGCGAACAATGTCTGTATTTTGATACTTTTGTTTTACTAAATAAGACGTGCTAAGGGTGGAATGTGTGGAAATGTTCCATAAAATACGATGTTGTTAGTTGTTACTTTACAAAATTATCGTTTGAAATAAAATTTTTTTTCAAACATTGCTGTGATTATCTCTGAAAGGCACTGAGAGCTAATGTAATTACTGAGAATTTGAGACTTGAGAACTGCTGTCCCGATGTGACGAGCGCAGTGTGGTGCCAGTGCCAGGTGCAGTGTGGTACACAGAAATATTCAGGGTGACACAGACATTGCACTGCAGGTGAACGTTTTGCTCGTCTCGTCACTTTCTACTTTACAAAAAAAATATCATTCCTGCCACCATCTTCTTTTTAATGAGTATGAATAAAGGTTTCTGAAAGTTAGCTCATCTATATGTATATATAAGAGATCACTAACTCATCACGATATCTCCGACACTACAGGACCTACTGACTTGAAATTTGACATACGAATTGTTTTATCGACTTTTTTTTGGATAGAGCGACGAAACCAGCAAAACGTTGACCTGGTGTAAAGTGCAACGTTTACCCATAACAAATGCTATGTCACCCATAACAAAATACATAGACGGAGACACATTGCTTTCCAGACCTAGTCAGCCACTAAGAACGAATTTTACGACCATTTAATTACTCCCAAAGTAAACGGGACACATTACGCCTAACGAAGGTCGCACGTAACAGCTTGTATAATATAAAATCAATGAATAGTATCTGTGTGTGCAATACATTTGACGACCGCGTGGCCTAGTGGTCAGAGTACCTGACTTCTACGCCGCGGGTCTTGGGTTCGATTCCCAGCCGGAGCCATTTGTGCTAAAACACAAATTGTTGGTTCTCGGGTCTGGTTGTGTTGTGATTGTCCCCGTGTTTCTGACACTGCATCCTAGCCTACCTCCGATCTTATCACAACAGCGTTACATCGGGCGCGGGTAGGTTGGGACGAGTCCGTGCCTCTGTGTTTACGCGTACACTTGTGGCACTATAATATCTCCTGCGCAGTTGATGGCTCTCGACAGTATTCGGAAGTTGTCGCCGTGGTCGAAATCGGCAAGGAGAACATCAATCATCACATTTTGATAAAGTACAAAAGACTGTTAATATAGAATCGCGGTCGAATATTGGCACGATTCGCCCACGGCCATTGGCCGCAAGAGCTGAAGGCTGAAAACAGCTGACCTTCACGCTTGAAAGCGCTTCCTCATCGCCGGGAGCAGCGATGAACTCAGACGCTTTCCACTGCGAGGTCACTGGGCTAATAGTTTTGTTGCGTCATAATAATGATTTTCAGAAATACCGACAGTAGGATTCCTGAGCAGCAATCCTTCTAGGTAACCACTGTGGGGTCAGTTATTCTCCCGTGAAGCAGCAACTACATTTATGTATATAGGAAAGGGGCCAACGTGCAACCGGCTCACCTGATGGTAAGTGATCACCGCCGCCCATGAACATCCGCAATGCCAGAGGAATTCCGGGTGCGTTGCCGGCCTTTGAGAGAGGAATAGGTTCTTATCTTGAAAGTTACAAGGTTTTATTACGCCCAATATTTGTTTCAAGTAAATACTGTATACAAAATTGTACAGAAAATACAGTACACTAGATTTTCAATTTTATGCTTTAAATTCTGAACAAACAAATATTATTCTTTAGCGAATAATACATAAATATTATTTTTTTAGGATATTATGCAGCGAATGCATATCTAGGCCGTGTGGTGGCGGCTCGTTAAAAGAATACTACCACTCCATCTCATCCAATGGATCTCGTAAAAGGCGAGTAAGGAATTAAACTGCACTGTGCACCCAACAGCGCATGGTGGCGATGGGCTCACCACCTATCACACCAAGTGCATTTTATTGTTTTGGTGAAACGTGGATTGTGGCAGTCATCTGTTTTTGCATTGAATGCCCAGTCTCTGACTACCTCTTATGGGATACAGTCGTAATCTTATGTATGTATGTATGTATGCATATCTAGTAGTTTTATCTAGAACACCTATATTTTATTATATCTAGATGTTGTCTACTATTATTCGTAATATAACCCGTCCCGTACCGTCCGTCAATGCCCTTAAATCTAGTGTTAAATATAAACAGAAAAAAAGTAAAGTTCCAGCCTGTAAATGTCCCACTGCTGAGCACAGGCCTCCTCTCATTTCTGAGAGGGTTTTGGAGCTAGGAAGAATCCGCCACGCTGCTCCAATGCGGATTGGCGGACTGCACTTGTCTTTGAAATATTTTTATTTCTCAGACATGGGTTTCTCACGATATTTTCCTTCACCACCAAGCACGTGGTAAATCAGCACTTAAAATTGCAATTAACAATTTTGGTGGTGCCGGCAACGGGAATCGAAACCAGGTCACTCGCGTACTATGAAATTTAAAGCGAGCGCCTAGCCCCTGAGCTACCACGGCTATAACGTAAACAGAAAATACAGTTTTAATCCCGGAGGTGTCGTACTCGTAAAAGTTGACTAAAAGTTCCAGGAAAGTCTACTAGTCTAACACAGATGGCGTAATAACAATTAGGGTTAACCGGGATAAAATCAGTAAAAAAAGTAAAGTTTCAGCCTATAAATGTCCCACTACTGAGCACAGGCCTCCTCTCATTTCTGAGAGGGTTTTGGAGCTAGGAAGAATCCGCCACGCTGCTCCAATGCGGGTTGGCGGACTTCACATGTCTTCGAAATATTTTTTACTCCTCAGACATGCAGGTTTCCTCACGATGTTTTCCTTCACCGCCGAGCACGTGGTAAATCAGCACTTAAAATTGCAATTAACAATTTTAGTGGTGCCGGCACCGGGAATCGAAACCAGGTCACTCGCGTACTATGAAATTTAAAGCGAGCGCCTAGCCCCTGAGCTACCACGGCTTTACGGCTTACGTTATAGTAAACAGAAAATACAGTTTAAATCCCGGAGGTGTCGTACTCGTAAAAGTTGACTAAAAGTTCCAGGAAAGTCTACTAGTCTAACACAGATGGCGTAATAACAATTAGGGTTAACCGGGATAAAATCAGTAAATTCAGTTTTATTAAATGTACAATATTATTCATGCAAATTTCCACGGAAATTACATTACCTTTGCAAACGCACGTTATCCATCCGCCTGGATATCCAAGGATACATTATGAAAGTAATATGAAACACTAATCTATATCTAACAGTCTATTAAATTTGCCACTTTATTAAAGCAACCCTAATGTGAAACGGTGAGAAACAAGTTATCCCATAAAACAGTTAATGCGCAGATCGTGAACTACATGCTACAAGGCCGGGCGTCCCGAGGGTACGTCAGCACCAAACTGGGCGAGAGCTTACCGACCCACGCCCAGTTAGTACCAATGCTATGACAAATTCGCTTTATTGGGCTAAATACCCTGTTCGTCACACATGTCACGTTACTCACTCTTTTCTTGAAAATTGTATAACTGAAGAGACTTGTCTTTTCTTTGAAATGAATACATATAAATATAGATACTTGCAGTTAAATACAGTGGGCTTCGTTGTTACACTGAAGCAGACTGTTTGAATGTGTTCAAATTTGAGATGCGGCTATTCTATTATTCTTATATCATATTTACCAATAACATTCTATTACCAATCACTGATAGATTTTCCGTGTGGTAGCGACTTAAGAGAATCTACCACCCCATCTCATCCCGTGGGTGTCGTAAAAGTCGACAGAGGGAAAATCTAAACCGGAAGATGGGCAGCAGCACCTTGCTGGAGCAACAGAATAAATGAACTGCGGTTGCCAACCCGCCTGCCAAGCGAGGCAATTATGTCAAAATTCCCCCCAAAATGAGAGCTACAAACTATTGCAGCAATCTATGGGGGTGGCTTATGTTCAGCAGTGGATTAGTGATTGGCTGAAATGATGATGATGATGATAGATTTGCCATTTTATACGATAATTAGGAAGAAAATGACAAAAAATAAAGTCAGCAACATTATAAAACTTAACAAGTCATATTAATCCATCGACATATTTGTAAATAATAGCTTTATATAATAATTACTTTGTTAAAGTAAATACTGTATACAAAAAGTATAATAAATACATTTTAAGCGCAAACATACCACCGCGCATCACGACGCAAGATCTCTCGCCGCATTTCGTCCCGGAGGTGTCGTAAAAAGTTGACTAAAAATTCCAGAAAAGTCTAGCAGTCTAAGACAAATTACGAAATAATCATCTCAAATATGTCAGACCTAATTTTTTTATTATTTCCTCTTTATTTTACACCAATACAAAAATAAAGACTAAGTACTATATTTAAGTTAAGGTACAAAAGGCGGTCTTATCACTGAAAGCGATTTCTTCCAGACAACCAAGCGCAGAGAACTAATACAGCAAAATGAAAAACCAGAAGAAGAAAAAGTGGGTGGTGTACACTAAACCATATAAATCTATAAAAAACACTAGATGATAGCATCTCATATAAAAAGCGACAGAGTAAGGTAAAGGATTAAGAACAAACGGATAAGTGAAAACATGAGTTAAAATAAATTTTTGTTATATTAAAAACTCGATAGTGGTCGAAGTTTATTAGAGAGCTGATTGGAGTCCTAATTCTTTCAAGGAATTTTACCATTAGTCTAAAAGCAATACCGGCTATAACATATTATGATCATTATATAATAAATTATTTTGAAAAAATTGAAAAATTTAATAAAAATCAGAGGCCTATTTCCTCCGAGACGATTTTAGCAAATCTTTTCTTACGAGTTGCTTGAATCGCATGTTCGTGTCAGAATCAGCTAAACAAATCAGAAGAACACGTTGAACACGTCGCCACCACGTCTCCGCACATCGTGGTACTTAAAATCAGGGCTTTTGAATTGCTTGTATTTGTATATGTATTGGAATTTGTATTTTTACA
This sequence comes from Luehdorfia chinensis, assembly GCA_019845155.1. Lineage (NCBI taxonomy): Eukaryota > Metazoa > Arthropoda > Insecta > Lepidoptera > Papilionidae > Luehdorfia > Luehdorfia chinensis. Next base: position 2,588,021 of record JAHVAK010000415.1, read on the forward strand.
TGGTATTTCAAATACCTGACGCTGAAGTATTTTATAATAAGTACTACAAATACTTATTGCTTGAAAATATATTTTCAAATAAATACATTATATTTTATTCAATTTTACATCTACATTTTACAATTTCCCATACAAAAAGTTATCAAACTGTACAGTTTGTAAAGTTTTCTGATACCAGATATAACATTTTAAGTAGTACGATACTTTCAAGCGTGCGTTGTTCTTAGATTAGGCTATTACGACAATTTATTGCAAAGACTCTGAATGTATTTTAAATAATGAAATAAGTGTATAATGAAATAATAGTAAAGTGATACGGATATTATCGCGTTTAATTTAAACTATTTATAACCCGACGTTTGGAGCGCTTTACAGCACCCATGTTCACGGGAGGACTCAGGTGACAGATGTCCTGATGTCATAGTTAACCCGGAGTACCTTCAGCTTTTAATTATTATTTTTAGTCCGATCAATAGCCTCGCGAATCATCCTTGGTAGGAATCGGTGACGATTTCTTATATTTACGCGAATACTAAACATTAAAGTAATTTTTGCGAATTTTATCGCGTAATCCGTTTAATAGTGGTTAAAATAGTGTAATTTTTATTTTATTTTTCAAATACACGATTTCAAAATATTTCGTATTTCTTATTTTAAATACAGTACTTATTTTAAGTCAAGCCGTGTGGAGGCGGCTCGTTAAAAGAATACTACCACTCTATTTCATCCAATGGATCTCGTAAAAGGCGAGTAAGGAAGTAAACTGCACTGTGCACCCAACAGCGCATGGTGGCGATGGGCTCACCACCTATCACACCAAGTGCATTATATTGTTTTGGTAAAACGTGGATTGTTGCAGTCATCTGTATTTGCAGTGAGTGCCCCGTCTCTGACTACCCCTTATGGGATACAGTCGTGATCTTATGTATGTATGTATGTAAATACGTCATCATTATTAAATAATGACAATATTTCAGCCTTTCACTAGTCCACTGCTTCAGCAGTGTGCATAGGCCTCCCCCATAGGTTACGAAAAGTTTGTAGCTCTCATTTTGGGCGGATTTTGCCATAGGCAGGCAGGCGGGTTGGTAGCCGCAGTTTATTTATTTGTATGTTCCAGGAAGATGTTGCTGCCCATCTCCTAGTTTTTATTTCCCACGGGAAACCAACGGGAATAGATGGGTGTGGTAGATTATCTTAAGCCGCCGCCACACACAACCGTGCTTAAAATAACGTCCGTATATCGTAAAGTAAGTCTTTCTGCCTCGTTTTTCTAGGCTTTAAAAACATAATTGATACCTTGTTAATTAAAAAAATAACAAGGGATCAAGCGTTTATTGAATAGCAGATATTGTGAATTTATCGGATATAGTTAATAGAATCAGGCGTTACTTTGCTGAAATCCATTATAATGAAGGAAAGTAAGTTACTTTGCTAAGATCCGCATGCAAAATATAAAAATGGTGTATATTACCTAGTTTTTTGAAGAGCACCGCCCGCCCTCCCTCAGTAGCGTGCACAAGCAAACTAACACCGCCATCAGGTACCCTACACCAACCACTACAATACTACCACTAGATAATATACACAACTGAAGTCGAGAACACGACACGTGTTTCGCCCCAAAACGAGGCATTATCAAGCGCCATTGACTCTACGACAGACGACCGCCGAGCCGTCGGCGTATTGTAGTGGTTGGTGTAGGGTACCTGATGGCGGTGTTAGTTTGCTTGTGCACACTACTGAGGGAGGGCGGGCGGTGCTCTTCAAAAAACTAGGTAATATACACCATTTTTATATTTTGCATGCGGATCTTAGCAAAGTAACTTACTTTCCTTCATTAATTTATCGGATAAACATTTTTGAATAATGTTGCATACGTTGCATTACGTTACACAAGAGGAAACTGCACTGAACAGCCGGGGCGCTTGAAACACAGCAGCTCGAAAATGCTTTGACGTGAATAGCAAGGGGCCTTTTGAAAGGCTTCGCTACGGGAATAAATAACACAAACACAGCGTAAAGAATAAATGCTGACGGTTGTACGCATTTCAACAACAATTGTACAATGACCAGTTGCAATAGGAATGAAGTGTGTGTGTGTGTGTGTGTGTGACGGGCCTGAAAATAATGAGCAGGATCTAAAAGTATGATAGATTGAAGGGTAGGTGATAATGATAAACCTTTGTTTACTATTCTTGGTTATCAAACAATGCAATAATCGTAAACTATTAAATGACAACTGTTGTTGCTTTGTTTAAACATTTGTAAATGGTAATTGGTTGTAATTGGTATCTCTAAAACTTACGTAACTAATTCGAAATTTACAGATTACGGTTTATGTAGGGACAAGAAATCGATAAAACTAGGCTTCGGCAATACTCGAGTAATGCAGTAATCTTACTACCATAATTATCTTATCTTTCTTCTATAATAAAGCTTCAGAGTTTGTGTGTTTGAACCGCTAATCTCAGGAAATACCAATCCCATTAGCAAAATATTTTTGCATTAAATAGCCCGTTTATTGTGAAAGGGTTTTTTTTGTTAGAGAAAGGGACGAAACGGGCAAAACGTTCACCTGCTGATCAGTTTCACTGGCTATCACCATGATAGGATTCCTATGCAGGAATCCGTCTAGGTAGGTACCACCCCAGTGCCAGTTTTTCTGCCGTGAAGCAGTAGAATACCAACATTAGTGTGTTTCTATTTGAGACCGGGACATATAAGACTTAAGAACTGATCATTCAGGGCGATGGGCGCAGTGGGGTGTCAGAATGTTCTCGGAAATGTTCTCGGTGACACAGCATTTGCTGTAGGCAGACGTTACACTTATCATTACGTGAACGTTTTGCTCGTTTCATTACTTTATCCAATAAAAAAAGTACAACGTCTGCCCATAGCTGTGCTGTGTCACCCAGAACATTTCTGTGTGACCAACCCACAGCGCTCGTCCCCTGGTGTCGTGAGTTTTTAAATCGCGTATGCCCGGCGATTACACTAGCTCTCGGTGCTCTTCAGACCGAAACACAGCAATATTTGCACACTACTGCTTCACGGCAGAATAAACTGGTCCTTGTGATGGTACATACCTACATGGATCTTTGCACAGGAATCCCACCACCTGTAAATATCGCATAAGCATCGCATACTGTGAACTAAACGTTACTGAGAAGGACCGAATTGTTAACGCTCAGTACATGTACCGTGCCGTACTGCGCAGTCATGTTATGTAATGAAAACTTATATAACTAAATCGCATTGCACAGCTATTTCTTGTCATAATGTTTGTGTATCATAAAAATTGAGTTATTTTGTTTTTTTTTTTAATTTCCTATGAACAATAGTTATTTAAACAAATCTAAAGTAAAAAGAATTCTCTGCGTGTCAGTACGACCGGATTTAACTATTAATTACGCTTTTAACGTAAAACTTGCATAATATTAATATTGGTAGGTAATTTACTGGTGGTAGGATTCCTATGCAGAGATCCATCTAGGTAGGTACCACCCCAGGGCCAGTTATTCTGCCGTGAAGTAGTAGTGTACAAACATTACTGAGTTTCGGTTTGAAGGGCACTGAGAGCTAGTGTGATCACAGGGCATATGAGACTTAAGAACTGATGTTTTAGGGTGGCAGTGTGGTGTCACACAGAAATGTTCTGAGTAAGGCAACATTTGTTATGGGCAGACGTTACACTTACCATCAGGTGAAGGTTTTGCTCGTTTCATCACTTTTGCAATAAAAAAAACTGTATCTGTTTAGTTGTGATAGCGTAAATATTTCTAGTTACATGAGCTGTAAAGTCCACGCGTGCGTAATCGCGGACCGGGCTCGTAATAAACTAATTGAAACAGAGGCCGTGTGTAGCGAAACAGAACAATGAGGCACTGTATCCTGAGCATCGATAATGAAGTGATAAAGCAGGTCAGCGATCTACCAGACTGAGTCAGTGGGTCTACTTCGAAAATCGAAATACGAAGTTTCGTCTGACGGATTCAACTTTTCCTATCGCGATATAGAAAGAAAGAAGAAGAAAGAAAGAAAATAACTTTATTCGTTGCTACGCTATTTACAAACACATAAAAAAAAAAACAATAAAAAGTATTAAAATTTATATTGGATTGCAGCAACGAAAAGGACCCGACTCAGCATTACGCTACAGCAAAATTGCCGCAGCGCTGTTATTCTGTCGGCACCACTAATAGAAAACCTACGAGCAGCTGTCAGACAGTTTAAATTTATGCATGTCATAAAATAACTAAAGATAATGATTTCTTATATTTACGCGAACACTACTCATTTAAATGAAACTAATTTTACGGATTTTATCGCGTTTTTTTTTTTACTATTTATAACCCGACGTTTCGAGTGCTTTACAGCACCCATGGTCACGGGAGGACTGAGGTGACAGATGTCCTGATGTCATAGTTAACCTGGGGTACCTTCAGCTTTTAATTATTATTTTTGGTCCGATCTACGCAGAAAGAGCTGTGTCTTGAAGTCTTGCAGTGGTATGCTTGGTTTTTGATTTAATTTTATTTATTATTGGATCCCAAGCTGGTGGTAATACCCAACCATCTTCTCTATTGAAATTAGGATGTTTTTTGATTTCAATAGCCTCGCGAATCATCCTTGGTAGGAATCGGTGTTCTTTTGCAAGGATCTGTGGTTTATCAAATCTGATGTAATGGTTGGGATGATCCAGAACATGGTCACAGACTGCAGACTTCCTAGAACGACGATGCGATAAAACCCGCGTAAAAGAACACATAGCTGACGTGAAGCACCAGCTTGGGATCCAATAATAAATAAAATTAAATCAAAAACCAAGCATACCACTGCAAGACTTCAAGACACAGCTCTTTCTGCGTAGATCGGACCAAAAATAATAATTAAAAGCTGAAGGTTCCCCGGGTTAACTATGACATCAGGACATCTGTCACCTCAGTCCTCCCGTGACCATGGGTGCTGTAAAGCACTCGAAACGTCGGGTTATAAATAGTAAAAAAAAAAACGCGATAAAATCCGTAAAATTAGTTTCATTTAAAAACTAAAGATATTTTAAATGTATCAGACTTATAACACAAAAGTGTAGTTGTAATAAAGATAAAATTCTAAAATAACGATAAATAATGAAAAATAAATAGATAAATATATTACTTTTAACTTGGTTGGCAATGGTATATCACACCCTTTACTACACATACAACAATTTGCAACCGAATTAGTTTGGTAATATGGTTTAGTTTTGACTACCGATGCTTCGAATCGATCAGAAGCGTGCTTCGAGTTTCGTAGTAGGCCCTCTGATCCGCAGCCGCAATTAGCAAGCCCGTAATTGTTTGAATAGCCTCGTACTTCTACGGCAAATATATGATATACGATAATGAAAATATAGATGTTGATTATCGAACCCAAGAAATTGAAACGAGTAGTTTTTGGCGTATAAAAGGCAGTGTTAATTAGTTAGTGTTTTACTGGTGGTAGGATTCCTATGCAGGAATCCGTCTAGGTAGGTACCACCCCAGGGCCAGTTATTCTGCCGTGAAGCAGTAGTGTGCAAACATTAGTGTTTCTGTTTGAAGGGCACTGAGAGCTAGCATAATCACTGGGGAATAGGCATATGAGACTTAAGAACTGATGTCTCTAATGAGTGACGGGCGCAGTGTGGTGTCACACAGTAATTTTCTGGGTGACACAGCATTTGTTATGGGCAGACGTTACACTTACCATCAGGTGAACGTTTTGCTCGTTCCGTCACTTTTATGAAATAAAAAAAAAGTTATGAACGCCGGAATTCCATAGAAAAAATCAAGCGAAGAAACACAATGCACTAATGGTATGGCAACTATGAAGTAGGTACCATACATACGTATAGTTACGCCTTTTTCCCATATAATGGGTAGGCAGAGGCAAATCACGTAGCCCACATTTCGCCCTCGCGGAAAACGAGACGTGACAGGCGAACCACAACGTCGCCATTTTGGTACGAGTTCAAAAAATCAATCACCCCATTGCATTCCCACGAGCAGTATAGTGACAGCATTACATATTATGGTGTTATTCTGCTCGAATAAAGACTGTCCTTACAATCATTTAGTCACATCTAACTACATCTCGGTAGGAAAGAGGTGAGGGTTACTCTGCAGTGGACTAAAATAGACTGAAATGATAATGATGATGATGGTGGTAGGATTTCTGTGAAGGAATACGTCTAGGTAAGTACCACCGCATGGACAGTTATTCTGCCATGAAGCGCTAGCGTGCAAACATTACTGTGTGTCGTTACCCCAAAGGATTTTCCGATACAAAATTCTGGTGCCACTGAAACGGCACCGTAAGGCTCCTACGGTTACGTGAATTACTCGGTCGTTCAAATAACAATAAAAAGCTTACTATGTAACGCTTAATCCAAAATATCGATTATAGACGCCGATATACTGAATATTTTAGAACTCTATGATAAATAAAAGAACACCTCGGTTTTGTACGAGTATTAAATCATAATAAAAGCTTAGGATCGTAACTCACAGACTAGACAGTGGGTGGAGTGATGTACTTAGGTATAAATAGTAGAAGGGGAAAGAATCAAATGCGGTTTTTTAAGCGGTCGCGATTTCGTCTACGCCATTTTTTGTTAGTATTCGCGCCAAAAATAAGGAATTAAGTTTGTAGTTTGATATTGTCTTCCTGGCCGGTTCTCGACCATAGCGACCAACTACCGAATGCTTTCGGAAGTTATCAACTGCGAGCACAGAATAGGAGATAGTGCCACAAGTACAAGTGTACGCGCAAACACAGGCACACCCACTGGTCTGGTTCCACGTCTCCACGCGGACGAAGTCGATAGCATCAGCTGGTTTATTATATCTAGGTTATTCTGCCGTCAAGCAGTGGTGTGTAAGCATCACTTGGTTCCGGTTTGGATGGGACTGTAACTAGTGGAATTACTGCGGGCATGAGTCTTGATGGTGATGGGCACAGTGCGGTTTCGAACTTTCCACTGCACAGTTGTGGCCATACCGCAAATGGTATGGACCGGTGTGGCACTTACTCGCGAGCGTAGCAGTAACTGAAAGTTGTAGGGTGTAATGTACTTAAGATTGTTTCTTTTGTTGCATAAAGTGATGAAACGAGCAAAACGTTCACCTGATGGTAAGTGCAGCGTCTGCCCATAACAAATGATGTGTCACCCAGAAAATTTGTGTGTGACACCACACTGTGCCCATCACCCTGAGACATAGGTTCCTAAGTCTCATATGCGCAGTGATCACGCTAGCTCACAGTGCCCTCCAAACCGAAACACAGTAATGCTTGCACACTACTGCTTCACGGCAGAATAACTGGACGTGGGGTGGTACCTACATAGACGGATTCCTGCATAGGAATCCTACCAATTACAATTCCTTTTAATTTATAGAGCGTATTGGATTGAAATAACGAGTTTGTGATAAGTGAAAGTTTTAAAAAAATCGGTTTGTGTTAATGACAATATCAAAGATAGAATTTGGGGCCATGGAATGGTCCGCCATGGGCCGCTGACATTTTACCCTTCCTGGTAACCTATTCTTACGTTACTGCGCTTACCAAATTCGGCGATTACCGTAAATTAAGCAGGTTCTATGTCCAGAAGGGGATCTTTTACAGTCTAATAACTATTGTACCGAAACTCTTTATTGATAATTTTTTAGATATTTTTGCTCATGCGAACCTGATAGTTTGTCACTCGACAGATATATTTTTTTTAAGGACAGTCACAACCCGTAGGCTTTCACAACTTCGCCGGATTGAAAGGTGTCCGAGCGCTGAGGGCGCTTAGCCGAAACCTTTCTTTATAGATAACAGGCGCAAGAGCCCCCGAGATTGTTGTGTGGAGTGCGATCTTACCGGATGCGCTTGGTGGCGCGATGCGCGGTCTCCACGGTGACGAGGAAGACCGCGTGGCTGCGCGAGGAGTGCTCGTTCATGTCGGTGCGGCCGTGCGCGCGGTGCCGGTTGCCCGCGCGCATCGCTCGCACCATGTCCGCCGCCGACTTGCACACCACCGACGTCATCTCGGGGATGTAAAAGCCATTCAGCTCCTGTTGTGGACAACCATCCATTAAATATCTTAATGTCACTGTGTTTATAAACTACTAGCGATCCGCCCCGGCTTCGCACGGGTAGATAGATATTAGAAAGATAAATTTGTACATTATTTGGACAAACAGAACAACAACAATCCCTTCACTAACATTTTTTGTAGCGACTATGCTCTTCGGCGAATCTGCAACTGGTCAGGTAAGATTAAGTTACCAAAATAATGTTTTATTTATGGGAACAAGCCATGAAATATAGCCAATATTTGATGTCGTGGTAGCAAAATAAAACGACGAACGGACGACGGGAGCCGCGCACCTCGATGATGCACAAGCTGCATGAAGCCGGGCGGCGGCGCGGCGTTCGAGAGACACCGCGGCCGCTGTATTTTTAATAGAGCGTTTCAAAGTTTGAAATATAAAATATATATAATTAAAATTACAAACCACTATTCAATTGTTTCAAGTTTTAGTTAGTTTCTAGTAGGTAGGTAATCAATAGAACTTAGTCTAATCGCGAGTAGCGCGGGCGAGCGTATGGCTGTTCGCTCACACCGCATTTTTCTTACTTTTAGCATTTTTATACCCTTCGTAACTTCAAAACGGATTCGAATAATTTAAAGAGGAATTTACATGTACATAATCAACCTTGACTATGAAACTATTTTGTAGGATAAGGATTAATATCATGATACGAATGTCATCATCTTTAGATTCTACCCGTGTTTTGATAGACTAATTTGAACAAAAAGCGGTTATTGTGACTTAACAATAATAGTTAGACATATAGCCTAGCGGACTTTTTTGTGAGTAATGATGAGTGTTATGAAAATGTAGTACATTATTTTCTCTATCATTAATCGTTTTTGCAGCGCATGCCAAATAATGACTTTAATCAGTAAATTTTTGATATCTTGAGTTACATCATAGCAATTTTCGTAGGGATCTCGTTTTTTTAAAAATTGAATACAACTCATGTTATTCGGTGATAACGTCGTTGTATAAAAGTAAAGTAAAGTTTCAGCCTATAAATGTCCCACTGCTGAGCACAGGCCTCCTCTCATATCTGAGAGAGTTTTGGAGCTAGGAAGAATCCGCCACGCTGCTCCAATGCGGGTTGGCGGACTTCACGTGTCTTCGAGATATTTTTTTTATTTCTCAGACATGCAGGTTTCCCCACGATGTTTTCCTTCACCGCCGAGCACGTGGTAAATCAGCACTTAAAATTGCAATTAACAATTTTAGCGGTGCCGGCATTGGGAATCGAACCCAGATCACTCGCGTACTATGAAATTTAAAGCGAGCGCCTAGCCCCTGAGCTACCACGGTATATAGGTGAAAGTATTTTTGAAATCAGTTCAGTAGTTTTTGAGTTCATTACAAGCAAACATACAAAAAATCAAATCTTTCCTGTTTACAATATTAGTTTAGACAACAGTTTGCAAGAGTAGCATTCGGCCATGCATTGTCCGTAGTTGCTTATGAATGTCGCATTGCCTGTCTCCTTGTCCTCTCATTCTTTGAGAGGGCTTTGAAGTTGGAAAGAGTTCGAAACGCTGCTCCAATGCCGATTCAGACATGCAGGATATGCTGCTGAGCACGTGGTTAATAATCACTTAAATTGCAGAACAATTACAGATGTTCCGGCACCGGGGATCGAACTCAGGTAACTAGTGTAGTATGAAATGTAAGGCGAGTGCCCGGCCCCTGAGCTACCACGGCTCATAGATACGGTAGATGCTGGGGTAAGTGTTTATATTTACTAGACGGATGTACTCGTGTGTTCAGTTTAAAAATACTTTTTATCACCACTACCATCATTTCAGCCTAACATAAGTCCACTGCTGAACATAGGCCTCCCCCATAGATAGCCACAAAAGTTTGTAGCTCTCATTTTGGGGGGATTTTGCCATAGTTGCCACGTTTGGCAGGCGGGTTGACAACCGCAGTTTATTTATTATGATGTTCCAGGAAGATGCTGTTGCCCATCTTCTGATTTTAATTTTCCCTCTGTCGACCTTTACGACTCACACGGGATGGGATGGGGTGGTAGATTCTCTTAAGCCGCTAATTTTTACGTGCCCGCGGAAACCTGACAGAGATTACCCAGTCCTTACTTTTTATAAGCTTACCACATTTTATTTTCTTTTTCTATTGGATTAGGTGACGAAACGAGCAAAACGTTTGGTAAGTGCAACGTCTGCCCGTAACAAATGTTTATTCTGGGTGACACCACACTGTGCCCGTCACCTTGAGACATCAGTTTTTAAGTCTCATATGCCCAGTGTATAGCTAGCTCTCAGTGCCCTTCACACTACTGCTTCACGGCAAAATAACTGGTCCCGGGGTGGCACCTACCTAGACGGGTTCCTGCATAGGAATCCTACCACCTGTGTAAGTACTAGTAATATATTGTCTTGGGATCGAGGTTGCGATATTATATTGCCATTTGACAGTAATATCTTCAAAGATGACTCTACACAGCAGCAGTTAATGACAGCTACATTAAGAACATCCGTCTTGCGGCATTCTGTAGACGCTCTCTACGATATATTTGATGATATTCTCCTGGTCGATTTCGACCACGGTGACAACGTTCGAATATTGTCGAGAGCTATCAACTGCGCATGAGATATTATAGTGCCACAAGTGTGCGCGCAAACACAGAGGCACTCACTCGTCCCAACCTACTTGCGCCCGATGTAACGCTGATTCGATAAGATCGGAGGTAGGTATGACAATCACAACACAAACAATTTCAAAAACCAACAATTTGCGATATACCACCAATTTTGGCTCCGGCTGTGGATTCGAACCCAGGGCCCGCGGCGTAAAAGTCAGGTACTCTGACCACTAGGCCACGCCGTCGTCACGCTACATGTGTTTAGTGTATCAGTCAATTTCGTCGCAACAAGGCACTGACATGCCTTCGCTATTGAATAAACAAACAGACCGTAGGCTTGGAATGAGGTTTATGAGTGATGCAACCCACTTGTGGGGGGGGAAAACTCCAAAATAAGTACGCGAGTGCAGACGTCATAGCGCAATTATAGTTTCAGCCTAATAACATATTTGTTCTAATAACCTTTTATTTAGATTATTATTTGCCATTGGGTTAACTGTGATGATAGTGTATGTCGCATGCTTAATAAAACACTGCCCTATTATAGCTTGTGTCAAACTTGGGTTACGCACAGGGACAGACTGTTTTAGCCTCAGAAAGTCGGTAACGTATACTAAAATTTAACAGTCAACTACATAAATAAGCCGACCAAACCTCGATTCATCATCATCACCATCATTTCAGCCATCAATCCACGGTTGAACATAAGCCTAGCATAGATTGCCACAAAACACGGTCCTGTGCAACCTGCATCCATCGACTTCCCGCAAAATCGCGCAAGTCGTCGCTCCATCTAGTGGGAGGGGCGTCGTACACTGCGTTTGCCGGTACGAGGTTGCCACTCGAGAACCTTTCTTCCCCAACGGTTATCGAGCTATATTGCCTACGAGCTATATGGCCGACACATTACCACTTCAGCTTGCTAATCCTTAGGGCGTAGGTGTCGGTTACTTTAGTTCTGCTGCGGATAACGAGACAAAAAAAAAAAACAAACCCCAATTGCAAAACAATAACTGGCGTTGTTTCCAGAAATCTAATGTTGTGAGTGAAGACAGTATTCTATTAAGCATGCGATGTAAGGCCAGTTATTCTGCCGTGAAGCAGTAGTGTTCAAACATTACTGTTTCCGTTTGAAGGGCACTGAGAGGTAGCGTAATCACTGGGCATATGAGACTTAAGAACTTATGTCAGGGTGACGGGCGCAGTGTGGTGTCAAACAGATGTTCTGGGTGACGCAGCATTTGTTATGGGCAAACGTTGCACTTACCAGTTTTATAGAAGCCGCGGTAGATTAAATTTTCGCCTTAGAGTATGATCTCTAAAATTGTTCCGCAATTTCAAGTGCTGATTTTTCACGTGCACGGTGAAGGAAATCTGGATGTCTGAGGAAAAAAAGTATTTCGAGAATATGTGAAGTGTGCCAATCCCCCTTTTGGAGCAGAAACGGACTCTTACCGGCTCTAAAATACTCTCAAAAATGAGAGGAGGCCTGGGCTCAGCAGTGGAACATTAAAAAGAAATAAAAATTAAATGAATCCTTTATTTTTGACGTAACTTACTTTACTGTGCACCCTAATATGTTCTCTGCTCAAGCCAAAGGTAGACTGGTAGAGAATGCCTCTAGGCATTAAGTCCGCCTTTTTGTACACTTTTGTGCAAATAAAGTTTAAATAAATAAATAAATAAATCAATTACGTTTGTCAAACGTCATTTCTTTACAATCTACCGCCGTTTCGTAATGAGGTTCTTCTGACGGAGAAGAAACAGGCGAAAGAAACTCCGTAGGTATCCTCTTTGAAAATCTTTTTTTATCTTTTTCAAAAACATTTTAAATAAATTTACAAAGAATAGTCTCAAGGAAAAGCAAAGCACGCTCCAAGGTTAAAATTTAAGACAAGATTGGTTTAATGAATATAAGTAATTAAGTATATTGCAAACTCGAGCAGACCGGCCTCCAGCAACAGCACCTGTTCACAAGTATGACGCATGTGGCAGCCATCGACCTCATTTATAAACAGACTTTTCTGTATTGTAGATGCCTAACGCCTCTTTTGTAGTAATCACTTCCTCTGCTAACTGTTTCAGATTAAATATACTTGCATATCGTGACTCGTTACTTGCTTAGTGAAAGTAAATTAATATAAAATTTTATCTGTTGAATTACCCCGCAATAGAGATCTCTCGACGAGAAGTCTAATTAGATTCTCATTTTCAGTTACATGACATGCTGTTTTACGCAACAGCCTAAAATAATTGTTCTTAATGAAATTAATTAATAGTAAATAAACATTTTAAGACGGAATTAAATTAAAGGCTGCTTATCTGCAATCTTACTACCACAATAAAGCTGGTGAGTTTATATGTGTGGACGCACTAAACAAGAAATAGTAATGCGATTTAAAAAAAATTGAAGAACCCGTTCATTGAAGAAGGTTCTAGACTATAAAACCTCATTCTACGGCCTTGAGGAGCCGCGTGCTGAGAACCGAAGATTACCAAAAAAAGCTGCACTGTGTATGCTCAGGTCATGAGGTACAATCCCAAACATGTTGTTCTGTCATAAACAACTATGAAGAAATTGTCGAACGCGACCGCGTGGCCTGTGGGCAGAGCACCTGCATTCTACGCCGCCGATCCTGGGTTCGAGTCCAAACCGCAACCGACTTTTGTGCAAAAACACAAAACGTTGGTTTTCGGGCCTACCGTGTAACTCGCGTTGGTTTGATGAGCTTTATTTTGGCGTATGAAGCTCATTCATTGGTTGATGGGATGAAATGAAACCGATCACAAAACTTACCAGAGTTACACAGTAGACCCCCTGGTTGTGTTGTGCTTGTTAAATGTATGTCCTTTGTTTTTTTACTGGTGGTAGGATTCCTATGCAGGAATCCGTCTAGTTATTCTGCCGTGAAGCAGTAGTGTGCAAACATTACTGTGTTTCGGTTTGAAGGGCACAGTGAGCTAGCGTAATCACTCGGCATATGAGACTTAAGAAGTTATTGTCTCAGGGTGATGGACAGTGTGGTGTCACACAGAAATTTTCTGGGTGACACCCAACTGTTATGGGCAGACGTTACACTTACCACCAGGTGAACGTTTTGCTCGTTTCATCACTTTATCCAATAAAAAAAAATGTCTGTGAAACGCACTCACGGTGCAAAAGAAAGCCTAGTATGGGACATCGTTAGTATACCTTTACTGTCACAGCTGTGAACCAGGTTAGTGCTCATTACTTGGATATTTAACTCATGTTTTCACTTATCCTTTTAACTCATGTGTTCTTAATCCTTTACCTTAGTCTGTCGCTTTTATATGAGATGCTATCATCTAATGCCTTAGTTTCCAAAGTACTGCAGGTGAATCCCCAGTGGTCCACGGGAGACTCGACGGGGGTCTACGTTGGCGTGACAAAAACATGGGTTAGTTAGTTATAGTTTTAGGAATATGGTAGAAATGTAGTGGCAGGGTTCAACCGGAACCAACTAAATTTTGAAAGTGGTCTATGAGAAAAAAAGTCTAGGAACCTCTGATCTAATAATCTGATCTTATGTCCTTTTATAAATTTATATAGTTCAGTGTACACCACCCTCTTTTTCCTGGTTTTTCATTTTGCTGTATCAGTTCTCTCCGCTAAGGTTGTCTGGAAGAAATCAGCTTTAGTGATAAGACCGCCTTTCCAAGTGTACCTTAACTTAAATATAGTACGTGTTATCTTTGTATTAGTGTACAATAAAGAGTATATTGATTGATTGATCGTTTATTTATAAGAAACAAAGAAAGAACTGGGTGTCAGAGTGACAAAAGTTTCAATATTTAATTGTAACTCGATCAATATAAAAGAATGGTATTGTAAGGGTATATATATTGGAGCCGTGGCTGGTAGGGGCGAGAATCGCTTGCGTTTCAGTCCAATCAATACCGACACTACGTTCACAAGAAGCCCTCTTATCTCCATGCCAACCGATGGATATACTATGGCACGAATGCGATTACTGATAGAGTATGCTTTGTTCAGGAGTAGAGAAGGCTAACATTGTTGGAAACGGATTATGTACTCTGTGAAATGGAATAAAAATTCTTAATTTTTCAACGTAAAATATATAAATTTCGTTAATTCATATTTTTACAATCTAATGAGGTTCCTCTGACGGGGAAGAAACAGGCTTAAGAAACTCCGCAGGTACCCTATTCTTCACGAAGAAGGATTCAAGGATTCTTATCGCCAGGAACTGACCCCTTTGGTACCGCTGACCTGACCATTACCATCATTACTATGAAATTGTGAAAGTACTGGTGTTTAGGTCAAATGACGTACAGGCTAAATTGCCTTTACAATTTTCGTCATGTTAGGCAGTAGTCTGTATTGTATTTTGGCATGTGAATAATCTCCTACTACCCGACGTAACGTAATAACGTTTGCCGTGTCACCTAGAACATTTCTGTGTGGCACCACACCGCGCCCGTCACCCTGAGACATCAGTTCTTTAGTCTCATAAGCCCAGTGATTACGCTAGCTCACAGTGCCCCAACTTATTAAATTATACAATAACTCCTTCAGCTCAACGCAATACGTATAAAAACATATTAACCACGTCATTCCATCCTGCTGGTCATTTTGACCACGGCGTTTCTGGTTGCCACCAGATTATGTCAACTGCGCAAGAAAAATTACAGTGCCGAAAGTAATCGCTCGGTTTTAAGTCTATGGGATAAGATCGGAGGTAAGTTCGGATGCAATGCCTATGGCACGAGATACCCACAAATTCACGCAGATCCGAATTCCATCAATTTGTCTATTGCACAAATGTTCATCCGACTGGGAATCGAACTCGGGACCCGCGACCCGCTGTAGTCAGATATTCTGATTACTAGACCATGCGGTTTTCACGCAAGACGACCTCCAGTATGTAACTTTTAAGTATTTACGTAATATGAATAGAAATTATTGAGTAAAGAAAATTTCATAACCTTACCCAAATGCCTTTCATAGCCTAGTAACTCAGGGTGATGGGCACAGTGAGGTGTCACATAGAAATCTTCTGGGTGGCACAGCATTTGTTATGGGCAGACGTTACACTTAACATCAGGTGAACGTTTTGCCTCGTTTCATCACTTACAAAAAAAAAGTTTTTGTTAGGTTTTGTTTTGCTTATGATACTGCAAAACGGTTTCTTTCTCTAATGGCATGTTCAAAAATTGCAGCTTTCGCTTTCGCTTACAGGTTAGTGGAGATATTATGCATTAAAATATATAATCAACCTGCATTACTACTGAATTTGCAAAACACTTGAAGATCGACTTATAAATATGTAAGTTCTAAGTAGGGCTGCCAGATCGGAATACCAAAATATCTCGAAAAATTTTCAAATTGTCGGGATTTTAGGGGTCATTATCGCGAGAAATCTCTACATAAGCGAATACTTATTATTGGTTTTATTGTAAAGTATGTTATTGTATATCTCTATAGTTTTAAGCGGTAAGTCTTCAAAGCCACTCATAAATAAATAAATAAGAAATGAATATTATAAAATTCGAAATGTAACATACATATTAAAAATCACCCTTACACGAAAACATTTAATTTTTCACACTTGTCTAGTTCGCATGTAAATATGAATTTCCTATATATAATCTACTTTAAAAAAGGCTGTTTGTTGGGATATTTTGTATTTTACCAACAGTCTGACATCGTATGTAATTTCGGGAAAATCCAGATAAATTACGACGATCTAGCAACCCTAGCTACAAGTAGCTGTGTGAGTCAGATGGTCATAAAATTTAAAGGCACTTATATGAAGAGAAATTATGAACACCAGCACCAAGCGTTTTATTCAAGTACTAGCCTTTTAATTAATGTATACTTAACTTCTTACAGTGCTAAGTTAAGAAACCTTTCAATATACTTATTAGACTATGATGTCGATCTAAAATGATCATGAAAAATTTCGTGTCATAGGACACCTTATGATCATCATCGTCATTTCAGCCTATCACTAGTCCACTGCTGAACAGAGGCCTCCCTTATAAATTGCCACAAAAGCTTGTAGCTCTCATTTTGAAGAGATATTGCCATAGTTACCACGCTTGGCATGCGGGTTGGCAACCGCAGTTTATTTATACAGAAGTTCCAGGAAGATGCTGCTGCCTACAGTCTGGTTTATATTTCCCTCTGTCAACTTGTAAGGCAACCACGGGATGAGATGGGGTGGTAGATTATCTTAAACTGCCACCACACGGAACTGGTGGGTGCGTTTTACAGACAAAAATTTCTGTAAAACGCACCCACCACTACTAAACCAATCGCTTCAAAATGACAATGACATCGTCACAGAATGACAGTTTCGGTATTCTACTAACACATCCTTTTTCAATGATCGCCATTGCTATAACAATCCGTCAGGAATCCGTCTAGGTAGGTACCACTGCAGAGCCAGTTATTCTGCCGTGAAACAGTAGTGTGCAAACATTACTGTGTTTCGGTCTGAAGGGCACTGAGAGCTAGCGTAATCACTGGGCATATGAGACTTGAGAACTGATGTTTCAGAGTGACGAGCGCAGTGTGGTGTCACAGATAATTGTTCTGGGTGACGCAGCATTTGTTATGGGCAAACGTTGCACTTACCATCAGGTGAACGTTGTGCTCGTCTCGTTACTTTTTCCAATAAAAAAAAATAAAAAAAATCTAAAAATAATTTGAAGGTAATGGTATTAATAATTTTAATGTATACGACTGTTTAACTATGCAATTATCATGTCCTTGTTATGCAGTTGAATATTTAGCAACATAGGAAAATTGTAACCACAGAAAAGAAGAAGTAACAGTCGTAAGAGAATGATAATGGCATTATAATGGTTTGGTATCATAATGGTTTTTCTTATAAATTAGCATAATTGGGGCCTAGACCCGAAATCCAACGACGTGCAATACCAGCACAATTGTTGACTACACTTTATATAAACTATTAATTATCGAAAGGTATATAAATAGTTATCGAAAGGTATATGAGACTAAAAATATTACTGCAGGTACAACGGCAGTAATATTTTTAGTCTCATATATTTAGAACCAGTGTAAGTGATGCCTATCCATGATGTAATAAGATGAATAAAAAGTTGATTCCAGTTATTTGCAAACGACAAGTAACTGGAATCCACTTTTAACATAAAGGCGTAATATTCATGATCCGAGTGTGAATGGGAAGTACAAGGGTCGACGTAGGAGAACGTATCACGATCAAATCGAAGTCATTTTAAGCAATTGAGCTTGTATGAAAACACTAATGAAAGTAGAAGAAGCGAAAGATGTGTGTCTGGATGGTAGCAAGTGGAAAAATGCTGCCCCCCAATGGGAAAGAGGCGTGACTTTGTATGTATGTATGTAAACGACATGTTTAGAGCTTGGTGTGTATACTAATTGTTAAGGATCTCGTGGCTCAGTGGTTAGAGTACCCGACTTTTGTTTTTGTTATTAATTGAACAAAGAGACGAAACGAGCAAAAGGTTCACCTGATGTGTCACCCAGAACATTTCTGTGTGACACCACACTGCGCCCGTCACCCTGAGACATCAGTTCTTAAATCTCATATGCCCAGTGATTGATTACACTAGCTATCAGTGCCCTTCAGACTGAAACACAGTAATGTTTGCACACTACTGCTTCACGGCAAAATAACTGGCATTGGGGTGGTACCTACCAAGACGGATTCCTGCATAGGAATCCTACCACCAGTGAGTTGAGTTTTTGTGCGTTGTAAATGTATATTGCAGAACCATACAAATATTACAAATTACAACCCAGAACAATACAAATTATTATTACATTACTAAAAGGAGGAAACTGTGGATCACGTTCTTCTACCAAAATCAATACACAAATAAGCGAGCGGACAACTACACAAAAAAACACTAATTTATCGGCACCAAACATCTGCGTGTAAAACTTGTACAGCTTCGTATGTCGCGAGCCTAGCGTTGCCATGGCGACAGCGACTAAACAAAACTTCGCCAGACTGGCAGTCGCACGATGGAAATCAATGCCTGACCGCAGCCTTGATCTTACGCCTGCTCTAGCATGCCATTACACCGGAGACGAAACCGGGTTGTTCACGTTACGTAACGCGAGAGTAAAATAAATGTTACGTGTGTGCGAGCATCGTGTTTGCACAATCGCATATGGGCGATAGTGATGCCACATGGTCTTTATCGAACAGCATTTATTTACATATAATTACTATTAATTCATTGACGCTTATAGCGATTAAAAAAATGTTGTAAAAAGATGTTGTATCGTTTACCTACCTGTACGTACATCGTTTAGTAAAATCAACGAAAATTATTAGACTAATAACTGAATGAGGTGTTATATTTAAAATGAAATAAATAAAGTATATTTAAGTCTACAGTCTAAACCAAACCGGTTTGATATAGAGTTTGAAATATATTCGTAGTTAGAGCTCAAAATTTAAAAACAGATACATCGAAAGGAAAAACTTCATAACAACTAACTATAAGATTCAAACTAGTGAAATTTAGAACAATATGGAAAATTAAAGTAAAGAAAGTCACCATAAAAATTCTCTTGTTACTAAATAAATAATATAAATTATGGCCACCCCACGCAAGAATCTGGTTTTAACCTTAACAGATGAGTATATTGAAACTGAAAGCCGTTTAAATGAAATCATTACTTAGTCGGTTCGAATACAATAAAACAGGTCGTAACATCACTAATGGAATAATTTGCGGCGCGTTTGTACAGACGTACATTTGCACAAGGTTACATGCATTACTGCCTAAATAGTACTTAAATTGGAGAATACAAACGAAATTCAACTTTATAGCCCACGGTAGGCAGTTGTTTTACCGAATAAGACATCGATCAACTTCGACTTTTTGTTTATTTATTGGATAAAGTGACGAGACGTGCAAAATCACTGATGGTAAGTGCAACGTCTGTCCATAACGAATGCTGTGCCACCCAGAACATTTCTGTGTGACACCACACTGCGCCCTTTACACAAAGACAGCAGTTCTAAGTCTCATATGCCCAGTGATTACGCCTGCTCTCTTTGCCCAACACAGTGATGTTTGCACCGGTTTACACGGCAGAATAACTGGCCTTTGGTACCTACCTAGACGGATTCCTGCATAGGAATTCTACCAGTAGCGAAGGTTAATTGATGTAAGTTTCCTTTTTCTTTTCCATTTTTTTAAAACGATGCTTCACACTAGGTGTTCTCCTGTATCGTGGGTGCGTGTTTCAGACATGAATTTCACTGTTTCACATGCACAACACAACCCAGACCCGAACTCCAACGTCTTGAGCCAGGGCCTGTTATTCTGCCGTGAAGCAGTAGTGTTCAAACATTACTGTGTTTCGGTTTGAAGGGCACTGAGAGCTAGCGTGACTATGTCTCAGGGTGACGGGCGCAGTGTGGTGTCACTCAGGCATTCTGGGTAACGCAGCATTTGTCATGGGCAAACGATGCACTCACCATCAAGTGAACGTTCTGCTCGTCTCGTCAGTTTTTGGATAAAAAAAACTACGGCTGGGAGAACCCAGGAGCCGCTGCGTAACAATTCTTACAAGTAATTGTGTACCATACAAATATTTGTTCCTTGCGGTAAACTAAACTGCGACCTGTACAGGGAACAGTAGCTTAGCTACTGGGAAAACCGATCCAGTAAAATAATGGCGCATTCATGTAGTGAGAAAGTCCGTCCTAAGCTATCTAATGGGATATTCTCATGGTAAATAAGTTAACCTACCTCTTATATGGGATAAAGTGGTGACTATATATAAATGAGTAACATGAAAAGAGTAGAAAACGAACTTTAGTCACAGTGTAGTTGATGATGATGTGATGTTCTCCTAGCCGATTTAGATCACGGCGACAACTACTGAATACTGTCGAGAGCCATCAATTGCGCTGGAGATATTACAGTGCCACGAGTGTACGCGCAAACACAGAGTCCCAACCTACCCGCGCCCGATGTAACGCTGATGCGATAAGATCGGAGGTAGGCTAGGATGCAGTGTCAGAATGCAGACAATCACAACACAACCAGACCCGAAAACCAACAATTTGTGTTTTAGCACAAAATATTGGCTCCGGCTGGGATTCGAACCCAGGACCCGCGGCGTAGAAGTCAGGTGCTCTGACCACTAGGCCACGCAGTTTAGTTACCAAGTAGATTACTGCACATAATCGCGTCTTATTGCTTACAGTTCCTTAGGACGAAGAAGCCGTCAGCCCACCCACAGATTCGCCCTGAACAATAGAGCTTCTTTAGAAACCTCCTTAATCTAACAGAAAAACCTTATTTTCTTTATATACGAGTACAATCATTCAGATACTCGATGTATATTTATAACAACTGTCAGAAGACAATAATTAATAGAATTAGGCGTTACTTTGCGGAAATCCATTATAACGAAGAAAAGTAAGTTACTTTGCTAAGATCCGCATGCAAAATATAAAAATGGTGTATATTACCCAGTTTTTTGAAGAGCACCGCTCGCCCTCCCTCAGTAGCGTGCACAAGCAAACTAACACCGCCACCAGGAACCGCCACCAGGTACTCTCCACCAACCACTACAATACTACCACTAGATAATTTACACCACTGAAGTCACTCGGTGGCCGTCAGTCGTAGAGTCTATGACGCTTGATAATGCCTCGTTTTGGGGCGAAACACGTGTCGTGTTCTCGACTTCAGTGGTATATAATTATTTAGTGGTAGTATTGTAGTGGTTGGTGGAGGGTACCTGGTGGCGGTTCCTGGTGGCGGTGTTAGTTTGCTTGTGCACGCTACTGAGGGAGGGCGGGCGGTGCTCTTCAAAAAACACCATTTTTATATTTTGCATGCGGATCTTAGCAAAGTAACTTACTTTTCTTCAAAAGACAATAAGTAAATTATTCATTTCATGTTATTTTTATTACTTATTTTCTATATTACCTCTAAAATTGTTCTACAATTTTAAGTGCTGATATACCACGTGCTCAGCGGTGAAGGAAAACATCGTGAGGAAACCTGCATGTCCGAGGAATAGAAATATTTCGAGGACATGTGAAGTCCGCCAACACGCATTGGAGCAGCGTGGCGGACTATTCTCCGCTCCACAGCCCTCTCAGAAACGAGAGGAGGCCTGTGCTCAGCAGTGGGATATTTAAAGGCTGATACTTTACTTTTTTTCCCATTTGTGTGATATATTTACTATATATATGTGCACAGATATATGCGTCATCATCATCAATTCAGCCTATCACTAGTCCACTGCACACATAAGCTTCCCACATAGATAGCCTCAAAGTTAGTAGCTCTCATTTTGGGGGATTTGGCCCCAGTTGTTACGCTTAGCAGGCGGGATGGCAAGCGCAGTTGCTGCCCATCGTCTGGTTTTAATTTTCTCTCTGTCAACTTTGAAGACACCCACGGGATGAGATTTGGTGATAGATTCTCTTAAGTCGCCAACACTCGATATACATATGATTGATATAAATGTTGATATATTTGTGGTGATTATTAATATTACTCGTATTATAAATTACTATGTAAGAGGCTTGTTATGTTCACCTTCTTATTTTATTAAAATATGAATAGATTCGTATTCGTAATAGATTCGTACGTTGTATTCCTTGGCTTAATTAAAAATACATTAAATGGAAACAACAATATATATATTGATATTATGGCGACTGCGAATATTCTGGTAAAGTTACGATGCATGGCAACCCTACTCATGTAAAATGCAATAAAGGAAAAGTAAGCAGCGCAATTAATTCAGCACAATTACAGTTCGCCGCCACACGCGTCGCTAGCTCCCCGCGTCACGGCACATGTGCTTACGCGAGCGGCCGAACTGTTGGGGACAGTAAGAATGGTAGTTTGCGGCTAAAGTAGACGCTATGAATATTCCCTAAAAAATGTCGACTCATTGTAATAATATGCGATAGTAACAGAACTAAAATAACGCAATTAACTATAATGTGGATGTTGATATTTTTCGACTCTCACCAATGTAATTTCATAAATAAAAGCCTTCATCACTAAATTTTTTATGGTACTAGTAGAATGAAACGAGGCGAGCAAAACGTTCGCCTAATGGTAAGTACAACATCTGCCCATAACAATTGCTGTCACCAGAAATTTTCTGTGTGGCACCACAACGCGCCCGTCCCCCTGAGACATTAGTTCTTAAGTCTCATATGCCCAGTGACTGATACACAGTAATCTTCGCACGCTACTGATTTACGGCCTAATAACTGACCCTGCAGTGGTACCTACTTAGACGGATTTCTGTATAGGAATCTACCACCAGTAAATACAATTCAATATTTTAAAGTCGTGAAATAATGTAATGCAAGAACGTTATTACGGAAAAAATAACAATGTAATTGTAAGGCAATAAAAATAAAAAGTTTCAAAATATAATTTCACAACTGCAACATACATTTGAAGTGTTAAACGTAGTGTGTATATCACGCTAGGACTTGTCGTAATATTTACCAAAAGCATACAGTAAAATATATATGTTAAAGTAAACTAGACTAGCTTTAAAACCATATAATTGTAATTAACACTTTCCACGAGTGTGTACTCGTGCTTGTGTGTATTTGTTGTTCCTTGTAAAGGGTCCCCACGAAATACCATTGCTACGCAAATATTCCCCTCCATATTTACTTGTTAAACTGCAGGACACATTCACTTTCCGCCTGAAACAGCATCGCTAATATGTACTCTTTAGAGATGAATTCACGCTGCTACGCTAAATTAAACTGTTTATAACTCCTGTTCTGTTTTTAACTCCACGCAACAGGCAAAATATAGAAATCTTTCTATTTATAGATGAGATCTTTGGTAACGAATACCTTCTTCCATTAAAAGGAAATTCGCTGTTATAGAGGATACAATTTTGGGACGCAGAATTTATGGTCCGTAGCGAGTAGCTCAAGGATCAACGATATGCCCATATTCATTAGTAATGCATTTCACTGTCTTGAAAGTTTATAATGATGAATGACGAATCATCCGACGATTGAAAGTAAAACTTAATTCATCTTTAACTTTAACTCAATTTATCATTAAAAATGGATGAGCATCGTAAAATCTTTCAATTTAAGCTTGTTTGAATCTATTCTAAACGCGAAAATCTACACTATAAGAATATCTGGCACGAAAATCTGGAGTATTTATTCGCTAATATGTTACAATGTGTAATATAGTAGCATCGTGGCGGTTAAAGAGAATCTACCACCCCATCTCATCGTGTGGGTGTCGTGCAAGTCGACAGAGGGGTAAATAAAACCAGAAGATAGGCAGGCAGCAGCATCTTCCTGGAACATCTGAATAAATAAACTGCGGTTGCCAACCCGCCTGCCAAGCGTCGCAACTATAGCAAAATCCCCCAAAATGTGAGCTTCAAATATTTGTCGCAATCTATGGGGAGGCCTATTTTCAGCGGTGGACTAGTGATAGCCTGAAATGATGATGATAGATGTGCCCCGTGGATTTACACCCGTAAAATTAGCCGACCACACAATTATGCCGTGGTAGCTCAGGGGCTAGGCGCACGCTTTAAATTTCATAGTAGGCGAGTGACCTGGGTTCGATTCCCGGAGCCGGCACCGTTAAAACTGTTAATTGCAATTTTAAGTGCTGATTTACCACGTGCTCGGCGGTGAAGGAAAACTTCGTGAGGAAACCTGCATGTCTGAGAAATAAAAAAATATATATATTTCGAAGACATGTGAAGTCCGCCAACCCGCATTGGAGCAGCGTGGCGGATTCTTCCTAGCTCCAAAACCCTCTTAGAAATGAGAGGAGGCCTGTGCTCAGCAGTGGGACATTTATAGGCCGAAACTTTACTTTACTTTAATTTTTTTACAATTATGCAGTATGGCACTGTACCTCGCTGACCTGATCATACACAGTTCGGCCCTTCTCGGTAATATTCGGTTTTCATAATTATGATGACAGTATTAACTTTATTTATGTATTTATGTTGGGTAGGTAGAGCAACGCAACCAAGCTCGAGCTCAGTTGTCCGACAAGGCTGCAAAGCCACGAAGGCCGTAGTATTAAGTTTTATAACCTTCCCTTTAAGCGTAACCTTCCTAACTTAACGTTTAAGCGGATTATCTAAGAAAATATTTTTTAAGATTAGGTTAGTATTTTCAAAGATAACCTCCTTAAAAAATACATCATCATCATTAGTCTCATTCTGGGGGGATTTCGCCATAGTTGCCACTGTTGGCAGGCGGGTTGGCAACCGCAGTTTATTTATTCAGATGTTCCAGGAAGATACAGCTCACCATCTCCTAGTCTGCCCTCTGTCGACTTTTACGACACACACCGGATGGAGATGGGGCGATAGATTCTCTTCAGCCGCCACCACACGGCAACAACATACATACAAACTCTCCAGATTTATTATAATTAATTCTACTTGTAAGACCAGTGTGATTACAATGTCGTACATACGTGATTGTAGTAGTCGGTGTTATTAGTAGTGAGCGAGTTTGCAGACGCAGAGCCAAAGTTATTTCCACATAAAATATATGTTTGTCCTCCATAAGATTGTATAGTACGCTTTGTGATGATATCTTGTCAACAAGTTTTATAAAACTGATGTCAGCTTTTTGCGTCACACTTTTATGAATGTTATGCCAAATTCTGAAGGATTATGTTTTTAGTTAGTATGAACAGGAATTAGGAACCTTTAGTAAATCGGATCCACACATTCTACAGAATACAGTCATTAGTAAATAAAGTCATATAATCTGTAACCATGTTTTAAAAAAAGCAACGACGGCAACAATACGAAATTACGAAAGCCATATAAAATTAAGAAATATTTATTAGTGTCTTTTTTTTGTTTTAAGTAATTTCAATTTATTTTTAATCATTACCAGTAGTCGCCCAATGGTCAAACATCAACCGCGATTCATTAACTTTTTTATTTAAATTAATGTATTTGTACATTTTTTGCTTTTTCCCATATAAGATGTAGGCGGAGACCACTTGTAACCCACTTTTCGCCCTCGCGGGATACGAAACATAGCGGGAGGCGAACCACTTCCCCGCCGTTTTGGTACCAGTCTAAACATTCTTACTCCCCATTGCGTTTCCACGGGCAGTATTATGCACTTATAAGGGCTGCCCGTACAATACCTCAGTCGCCTGTTACGACTCCTCGGTAGGAAAGAGGTAGACTATTCTACTCTGCCGAACAACTATCGGTATTTGTAACACACGTCACATATAAACTTTAACTTTCTGCACTCCTTCCCCTTATCCGTATAAATTTTCCGTGCGCACAATATGCTTAAAAAGGGGTACAAAGTTTTCTCTTCACGTATTAATATATAGATTACTGAGGTTAAGGTTTTACGCTGAAGTAAAGAAGTCTTAGTATTTCCTATTAAATATGGCGTATGCTAAAATTGCTTTTGTTAAATCCTTATCTCAAATACGTACTAAACAATGGCTTTTTCAGTCTGTCCATCGCGTTTAAGGAATATTTATGTGTTTCCGCGAATTCATTAAAAAAACTGTCAGGAAAGGGAAATATAATCCACTGAATGCTAATGTACTATTGATAAAGCATTTTGCCACAAAAAAATCTGTATATTTATTGATAATATCTGTATATTTATTGATATATCGAATGGCTAGTCGTGTGGTGGCGGCTTAAGAGAATCTACCACCCATCTCATCCCGTGAGTGTCGTAAAAGTCGACAGAGGCATAATAAAAATCAGGAGATGGACAGCAGCATACTGGAGCATCAGAGGAAATTTGGATTTGAAAAAAACAGGACTTTTCAGGCTGGTTGCCAGCCGCAGTTTATTTCCTCTACTTCTACAAATACATTAATTTAAATAAAAAAGTTAATGAATCGCGGTTGAATTTTGACCATTGGGCGACCACTGGTAATGATTAAAAACAAATTGAAATTACTTAAAACGAAAAAAAAGACACTAATAAATATTTCTTAATTTTATATGACTTTCGTAATTTCGTATTGTTGCCGTCGTTGCTTTTTTTAAAACATGGTTACAGATTATATGACTTTATTTACTAATGACTGTATTCTGTAGAATGTGTCGATCCGATTTACTAAAGTTTCCTAATTCCTGTTCATACTAACTAAAAACATAATCTTTCGGAATTTGTCATAACATTCATAAAAGTGTGACGCAAAAAGCTGACATCAGTTTTATAAAACTTGTTGACAAGATATCATCACAAAGCGTACTATACAATCTTATGGAGGACAAACATATATTTTATGTGGAAATAACTTTGGCTCTGCGCCTGCAAACTCGCTCACTACTAATAACACCGACTACTACAATCACGTATGTACGACATTGTAATCACACTGGTCTTACAAGTAGAATTAATTATAATAAATCTGGAGAGTTTGTATGTAAGTTATTGCCGTGTGGTGGCGGCTGAAGAGAATCTATCACCCCATCTCCATCCCGTGTTTGTCGTAAAAGTCGACAGAGGGCAGACTAGGAGATGGTCAGCTGCATCTTCCTGGAACATCTGAATAAATAAACTGCGGTTGCCAACCCGCCTGTCAACAGTGGCAACTGTGGCGAAATCCCCCCAGAATGAGACTTACTATTTTTTGTTGCGATCTATGGGGGAGGCCAATAATGATGATGATGTATTTTTAAGGAGGTTATCTTTGAAAATACTAACCCAATCTTAAAAAATATTTTCTTAGATAATCCGCTTAAAGGTTAAGTTAGGAAGGTTACGCTTAAAGGGAAGGTTATAAAACTTAATGCTACGGCTTCGTGGCTTTACAGCCTTGTCGGACAACTGAGCTCGAGCTTGGTTGCGTTGCTCTACCTACCCAACATAAATACATAAATAAAGTTAATACTGTCATCATAATTATGAAAACCGAACATTACCGAGAAGGGCCGAACTGTGTATGATCGCCGAGTACCTAATTATTACGATCATAGCTTCCTTAACAGTATAAGGAAGCTATGATCGTAATAATTAATTTTGAGGAAATTAATAATATGTAGTTAATTTTGAGGAAATGTTTTATTTCAATACAAAAACATTTGCTGGTGGTCGTATTCCTATATGTTTTCATATATTCCTATATATATTCATATGCACCGCATTGCCAGCTATTCTGTAATGCAGTGTCATAAGTTTCGGTCTGAAGGCAACTATTAGCTAGTACAATTACTGGGCATATGGGACTTAAGAACTGATGTCTCAGGGTGACGGGCGCAGTGTGGCACATAGCTATATTTTAGGTGATACATCATTTGTTATATGTAGACGTTGCACTTACCACGATATGAACGGAATGCTCCTCTCGTCACTTTCAAAAAAAATATATTGTGTGAATAAAATACGCCTATTCGTCTACACCGACAACTTCCAAATACTGTTGAAAATATTAACTTTCCTGTGGGCATTCACTCGTACTAACCAACAGCGCTCGATGTTACGCTGATGAAAAGATGGTAGACTAGTATGCAGTGTCAGTGACAGTACAATCACAACACAATCAGACCGGAAAACTGACAATATATGTTTTTGCACAAACGTTGACTGCGACTGTGATTCGAACCCAGGACCCGCGGTGCAGTAGTCAGGTATTTTGACCACCAGGCAACGCGCGCTAGCAGTAATAGATGAACACAATCCTTGAATGTGTTATAACTTTAGCACAGTAACGTATTTACGACTGCTTACGTTTACCGACATCAAAACAGTGTTTCAAAGTAGCAGCGAAACGATGTTTTTATAGAAATACTATTGAATATTTTTTATCTAGACGTTTCTATGACCTTACAATTATCGTCGCGGTCCTACTCTATAGATAAGTAACTGTAAGTCCACTACTTACTGGTATCGAAACTGAAAATCCTAGTATCTACCCATAGTGCGTATTATTTATTTTCTTTTGATAGGTGATTGCATCATTTTTTTTAACGGATAAAGTGATCAATCAAGCAAAACGTTCACCTGTTGGTAAGGACAACGTCTGCCCATAACAAATGCTGTATCACCGAGAACATTTCTGTGTGACTCCACTCTGTTTCCATCATCCTGAGACAGTTTGTTGAGTCGCATATGCCCAGTGATTACGCTAGTATTCAGTGCCCTTCAGACGAAAACACATTTTTTTTATTGTATAAAGTGATGAAACGAGCAAAACGTTCGCCTGATGGTAAGTGCAACGTCTACCCATAACATATGCTGTGTCACCCCAGAAAATTCCTGTGTGACACCACAATGTGCCCATCATCCGGAGACATAAGTTATTAAGTCTCATATGCCCAGTGATTACGCTAGCTCAGTGTCCTTCAAACCGAAACACAGTAATGTTTGCACACTACTGCTTTACGGCAGAATAACGGGCCTTGGGTGGTACCTACCTAGACGGATTGCTGCATAGGAAACCTACCACCTCTAGTGTGGTAGTATTTATTCCACCTCCTCCGCCTCTTATAATGTTCGCACACTCCTTCTTCACGGCAGAATACCTTTCCTGGGGTGGTAGCTACCTAGACGGATTCCTGCTTAGGACTCCTGCCACTAATACAATCCTCCTACAATGAACTGCATAGTATTCTGTCATTGACACACGGAAGATACCTTGAGGTGTCTACGGAATACCAGTGTTGGCTTACATGCCAACACAATGTATGGGCAGCAGCATCTTTCTGGAACATCTGAATAAAAAATTTTAAAGAATTTTTAGAATTTTAGAGCAAAACCAATCAGGGTATAAATGATACATATATGACAAAAAAATGGAATAAATTTTTAAGTTAAAGTCTGATAAGCATCGTGCAAACTGCACCGTGTAATTTATCCTTGTACAATAATTTGTTATCTGATATAATATATTCCATTTTAAAGTGAATTCGCAATATCTAAATGTGAAGAGAAATTTTTCGAGACTCAGAGACCACATGCATTTGCAATCGTTTAACAACATTACATTATAAGTTATTTAATTATGGGCATGTCCACATTAGTTGTAACGCAACAATTTTTTGCAGTACCTAATTGACAGTCGGGTCATGAGCAAACATTAGTGTCTTAAGATTTTAACATCTCGTGTCAAAACATTACAATCGCGTCAACACTACGCGGTGTGGACGGTCCCTAATACATTATGTCATTGTACATACAAATTATTCAAAGACACATACAAGCAGGTTGCGTCAAAGTTAACCAGCGACACGTAAGAGTGGCATCTTACACATGCCCTTTTTTTCCTGCCACATTTAAATATTAGCAATCCAACGTTAGCCATTGAACTTGTGAAATTCATCTTTTATTAGTTTAATTAGAGCAATCACAAAAGAACTTATGTATGAACATTTATGGTTGGAGATTCTCGTGATTCGCTTACTGGTGGTAGGATTCCTATGCAGGAATCCGTCTAGGTAGGTACCACCCCAGGACCATTTATTCTGCTGTGAGCAGCATTGCTGCTGTTTCGGTTTGAAGGGCAGCGTGAGCTAGTTTAGGGCTAGGTCAGGGTGACGAGCGCAGTGTGGTCCAAAATAAATGGTGTGTCACCCAGAATATTTCTGTGTGACACACCATTTGTTTTGGGCAGACCTTGCAGTTACCATCAGGTGAACGTATTGCTCGTTTCGTCACTTTATACAGTAAAAAAAAAGATAGAAATTGTACGGAATACATACATACATAGTAGAAGTTAAAAAGGAGGCACGCCCATTTTCCCATATAAGGGGTTGGCAGAGGCTACACATGCAGTCCACTGAACGCCCCCGCGCGAAACGAGACGTGACGGGTGTCGAATCACGTCACCGCCGATTTGGTACGAGTCAAAAAATCTGACTATCAGTAGTATAGTGATATTAATATATGAGATTTGATAGCAATATAGAAGATATTACGGTGTTAATCTGCATGAAAAAGGCTGTCTGTGCAAAACCTTAGTCGCCTCTTACGACATTTCGGTAGGAAAGAGGTGGGTGCTAATCTACTAATTAAGTATGCAAATAATTATTCACATATAATTGTATCTATTTGCTGCTAATTCGGTCCCAAATTCAAATCACTGTCGAAAACTATATAAATTATTCAAAAAACTAGTCAAATTCCTCACCTGCCCTCGAATGGTGAGCTTCTTACAATCCTTAGACAGCAGATCCCTAACATCTTCCAAGTACAACTCCACATAGGAGCAGGAGACGAGATGCGTAACGTCGGGCGAGGCGGTGTTCTCTATGTGGGCCCACAGGTGGCGGAAGGCGCGCGGGATGATGCCCTCGTCCTCCGCGGTGCCCTCCATCGTGTGCGTCTTTCCCGTGCCCGTCTGCCCGTACGCGAACACGCAGCCATTGAAACCGTCCAGCACCGACGCGATCAGTGGACGCACCTGACAAACATAAAATTAACATGAATACGACATTCTTCTTCCCACTTTCATGGAATATGTTGTAGCGACATCTAGGACGAAATATGAGATGCTCAAGAAACATCTCATGCATTCCATATGAAAGTTTTCTGAGATGCGAACTATATATACAACATCTAAATATAACTATTAAAATATTACTATTAAATATTACTAGTGGTAGGATTCCTATGCAGGAATCCGTCTAGGTAGGTACCACCCCAGGGCCAGTTATTCTGCCGTGAAGCAGTAGTGTGCAAGCATTATTGTTTCGGTTTGAATGACACTGTGAGCTAGCGTAATCACTGGGAATTTGAGACTTAAGAACTGATTTCTCAGGGTCACGGGCGCAGTGTGGTGTCACACCGAAATATTCTGGGTGACACAGCGTTTGTTGTGGGCGGGCGTTGCACTTACCATCAGGTGAACGTTTTGCTCGTTTCGTCACTTTATACAATAAAAAAAACTATTTGGAGATGTTCCTCGACCCTTTTCTACGACCCTTTTACTTGTCAATATCATCCGCCAAAATGTAACGTTAAAAAATATTAGATAATTAAATTTAACGCTAAATTGGTACAAGTTATTTTTATATATTTTAATAATAACAAACAATTGTCTTTTTTATTCTTCTCTTGGCGTCCGGGCACTTTTCCGAATACGATAGCAACTTCTGATAACTGCCGGAAGCTAAAAACTGCGGAGGAGATATTATAGTGTCACAAGTGGGAGCGCCAACACAGAGGCAACCACTCGTCCTGACCAACCCATCCGATGTGAAGTTCATAGGAAAGATCGGAGTAAGCCGGGATGCAGTGTCAGACAAGCGCACAATCAATACACAACCACGGCCGAAAACCAACAATTTATGTTCTTGAACAAATGGTGACTCCGACTGGGATTTAACTCAGTGAGCTGGGACGCGGTCTTGAAAAATGTAGTATTCATCTTCTAAACAATTGTGTGTAATTTATGTACACAAAGACTAAAATATGAAAACATATCAAATCTAACGATAGAATAAGGAAATTTTGCAAAAATAGTGACAAGGAAGGTTTGTAAGACGACATCTCTTGATAAAGTCTCCAATTCAAAGCACGTGCTCGATGTAATGCTCTTGGTTTTGAAACTAACCTTAGCCTAAGCGCGAAGGACAGCTTTGCATTTAAAATAAAAATACTTTTACTCTTAATATCCTAGCTTTTTTTGAGTAATAGTGTGCAAGCATTACTGTCTTTCGGTTTGAAGGGCACTGTGAACTAGCGTAATCACTGGGCATTTGAGATTTAAGAACTGATGATAATCTGGGTGACACAGCATTTGTTGTGGCGAACGTTGCATTTACCATCAGGTGAACGTTTTGCTCGCTCAGTCACTTTATACAATTAAAAAAAAAACTAAATAGGATTCACCTCTGTGTAATGGGACAGCGTTATGAATAAATAAAATCAAAATACTCGTAGGTTACTGCTTAATTTGCAGCAACCTCGGTATAACGAAATACATAGTGTTTTAACCCGGCACTGGGCTTACTATAAACTAAAAACGGTCGAGCACTCAAGCTCTCACACTTTGTAACATGAAAACTAAGCAATTGTAGATACGAGTACTCCTAGATAGTTAAGGTGACGTTCGCGTTGTTAGATAAGAAACAATGAAAGCAATTGAAATATTACTTGTTTGGTAATACATATAAAAAAAAACGGCGCTGTGCGTGCAGACTACGCGTACTGTTTCGTAGACGACTCGCATTTTTACTTCCAAAACCTTCGATCACTATTTAGTGATGTACAAATTATAATTATTAAAATATTCTAGCTGACCCAAGGGACGTTGTCCTGTCTTAACTATGAATATTGAATTCCAATTGGTATGATTAATAAAAAAAATATCCCAAAATCATTAGTTTATTATTCTAATGCTCTATGACACACAACCTACTTAGTTTTTTTTTAATATACATATTAAAAAATATCTCTCAGCTAACCGTGATGAACAAACACTTCTCAAAAACTCCTTACATAAGTTTTCCGATTGAATCGACTTTGAAATGTCCACTAAGAAATGATAAATTGAATTAATTAAATTAAATGATAAATTAATTAAGCAAGGAATTGTGGAAGTTGCTATTGAAGTGTGTGGTGTAAGTAAAAGAAGAAAAGGATGTAAGTTAAAGACTGTGTGTGTAGAGGTTCAAAAGGCAGTGTCCGAGAAGAAGAAAGCTTGGCTACAAGAGCCAATCATGGAATGCAAAAAGCAACGAATGAGGACGTAAGCATGGCAAGGAGTGAGTATAACAGGTTAAAAGGTGTGGCAAAAGAGGTTGTGAGAAGAAAGAAAGAGAATGATAGAGATGAATTTGATACGAGGTTATCTGACGACTTTCAGAACAACATTAAGTTCTTCTGGAAGTCCATAAGAACAGCCAGGGGTCAAAATACGACCTCGCAACTGGACAAAACCAGAAACCAGAATGGAAGTATTAAGAGAGGTGAGGACAGCATTCTAAAGAAATGGAAGGAATATTTCGAAAGCTTATTTAAGAAAGAGTATATACGAGTAGAGGCCCCGTCTGGGGACATGAATGAAGATTGCGATGAAAGAGATATTAGTATGGAAGAGATTGTGGAAGCGATGAATAGTACGAGTATGAAATTGGGCAAAGCTGCAGGGTATAATAGAATTACGATTGAGATGCTGAAAGCTGGATAGGGCGTGGTAGCGCGTCAGCTGTACCGCCTTTTTAACCTTTGCTGGAGGAGCGGCAACGTACCAGTAGACTGGTGTAAGGCCGTTATCGTACCGCTTTACAAAGGAAAAGGGTCGCAGCAAGACTGCAAAAACTACCGAGGCATTAGCTTGCTCAGTATCGTCGGCAAACTGTATGCAAAGGTTTTGATTAAGAGAGTGATGAATGAAACTAAAGAAAATATATGGGATGTACAAGCGGGATTCAGGAGAGGAATGGGATGCATGGATCAGGTCTTTTCTTACGAAGCATAGCCGAAAAATTCTTGACTCAAAGTCAAAAGGTCTATTGCGCATTCGTGGACTTGGAAAAGGCCTATGATAGGGTAGAGAGGACTGAATTGTGGTCGACATTGCATATGTATGGGGTGAACGGCAGCTTGATACGAACACTGAAATCACTCTATAAGGATTCCAGTGCTTGTGTCAGTGTAAACGGGGTTTAACATCGAAAAAGGTGTTAGACAGGGATGTGTGGCTTCGCCGTGGCAGTTTAACCTATTCATAGGCAATTGCTTAAAAGATTTGAAAGAGAGTGTGTTTGGATTAAGATTGAATGATTTGACCGTCAAATGAAAATACGCCGATGATCACGTTATATTAGCATCATCGGAGGAGGAGTTGCATGCGATGCTTAATATTATGCATGATGCTCTACATAGCAAAGGAATGAAAATTAATGTAGATAGGACGAAAGTAATGGTTTTTGAAAGAGAAAAAAGTATGTCGGATTGCAAAGTTCTGATTGAAGGAGAAAGAGTGGAACAATTGAAAGAGTTTGTGTATCTGGGTTCTACATTTACGAGAGACGGAAAGTTTGACTGTGATATTGAGAGAATAGTACTGGCAGGAAATCAAGTGAATGGGGCTCTGCATAACTTTATGTGTAGCCAGAACGTATCTAAAAAATGCACGACTGGCTGTACATAGAGGGGTTCTGGTCCTCACACTCATGTATGGTAAGTGAATGCTGGGTCTGGCAGAAGAAGCATGAAAGTAAGATTAACACTGTGGAAATGAGAAGTTTGAGAAGTATAGCTGGAGTAACTCTGATTGACAAAGTGAGAAACAGCGTGATAAGGGAACGTTGCAGTGTGGTTGAAGATGTAGTGAAAAAGATAGAGAAAGGCATGCTTAGATGGTTTGGACACGTAGAGAGGATGACTGAAAGGAGATTGACGAAACAGATTTATGAGGCAAGTGTGAATGGAAAAGCCGATAAGGGTCGACCAAGGCGTACGTATCACAATCCGATATGTGAACTTTTGAGGATAGGTCACGTTCGAGTACCCGCAACCGACGAGCGTGTGTGAAAACACTAATGAAAGTAGAAGAAGCTAAAGATGTGTGTCACGTAGCAAGTGGAAAGATGTGGTCTCTGCCTACCCCTATGGGAAAGAGGCGTGACTGTATGTATGTATGTATCAATATAATTCCGACCGATGCATGTGTTTTAAAAGGTATTTGCAGCGCGCATTCTGACAATCGCGTCCAACTGTCAAACGACTGTCAGTTATGTCAGAAGCGCTAAGGTTACATTAGAAAAGTTAATATGTCCGTTAAGTTTTCTTAAATTTTCTAACTTTCCGCGCAACTTCCTTCAATTTTTTTCTTTCATAATTTTTCTGGTAATTCTTCTCCTGACAATAACAAACACAAAAAAAAAAGAATTAGCGAAATCGGTATAGTAGCACACGCGTGATACCGTGACCAAGGGAAATAAGGATTCATTTACATATATATATATAGGCATAAGAGTATCTACCACCCCATCTCATCCCGTGGGTGTCACAAAAGTCGACAGTGAGAAATAGGAACTAGAAGATAGGCAGCAGCATCTTCCAGGAACATATGGGGGAGGCCTATGTTCAGCAGTGGTCTAGTGATAGGCTGAAGTGAAGTGATGATGACATTATGTAATATGGCATTGAAAAAAAGAAAGACCCCGGAGCTTCTTGCCGGTTCTTCTCTGTGTACTGATTACGGTATGTACTATATATATTATTTTTCGAACCGGTGTAGATTTTGATGTTCATTAGACTAACGAATGGATGGACAGACTGGACGGACAACGGCACCGGCAACAGCAGTTACTAACAATATACCATTTATTTGAATTTTAAAAAGTTGTCATGAGCATGTTGTGGCCGCGACTTTTATCGATCTAATAAAATCCAGACACTTAACATATTTCGCAATCTACCACCGTTTCGTAATGAGGTTCCTCTGATGGAGAAGATACAGGCGAAAGAAACTCCGTAGGTATCCTCTATTTTGGTATTTTTTTATCAATGAAGATAAAGATATATCAATAAAGAATAAAGAAATCAATAAATAAGCAGCTTTACAGAATAAGTAAAATCAAAGTGTATTATAATATTACAAATGAACACATGTCGCAATCTATTACTGCTTCACATTCACAGAGAATTATTTTTTTTTAAAAAACGAAGCCTAGTAGGATTTCTCCTGTGTCGAGGATGCGTTTTACAGACATAAATTCCACATGCACAAACACTCAGACCCGGAACAACTATATGTAGGGCTTACAAATATTTGTCCCGTGCGGGAATCAAACCCGCGACCCGCGGCGCAGAAGCCAAGGGCTTAGCCACTGCGCCAACCGAGGAACCATTAGATAATTTTTCTAATAATTTTTTTATATACAGGAAGAATGTAAACACAAGCGCGTCTCCGCTAAAGCTACACATAAAATAGTTAGATAAAGTTTTCTTTATAGTAGGAAGTAAACACCTGGTGGTAATGAATAAAAGTAAGTTACTTTGCTAAGATCCGCATGCAAAATATATAAAAATGGTGTATATTACCTAGTTTTTTGAAGTGCACCACCCGCCCTCCCTCAGTAGCGTGCACAAGCAAACTAACACCGCCACCAGGAACCGCCACCAGGTACCCTCCACCAACCACTACAATACCACCACTAGATAATATACACCACTGAAGTCGAGAACACGACACGTGTTTCGCCCCAAAACGAGGCATTATCAAGCGTAATAGACTCTACGACAGACGGCCGCCGAGTGAGCGGCGCGGTCAAAGAGCTGCCTATTTATACTACAGGTGACGCAAACGGCCCCCACCTACGACATTGCGATTACAATATCGTGATAGCGACCGCTTGCTCACACAATCCACCACCCGAATTACATAAGCAGCCGTTTGCGACCGAATTGATAGCAAACGACTACTTAGAGTATATTTAAACTTTAAGTACTGGATTTAAAGATATTTAAAAGTGGTGAATTCGAGACGTTTGTTTGTTCATTCAGCAGTGCAATGTTATTATTTTTATTTTTAATTATTTCTAATTGTTCCAGCACACACAGCCGAAGCCCCTTGTCGCAAATATGTAGGACTTTAAATGTGTGGTCGCTAGTCAGGTTATGCCCAGTTTCCAAAAGATGTTTTGCGAAGTGTGATCTGTCGGGATTGCAATTTCTGTACGCGGCCAAATGCTCCTTGTATCGGGTATCGAAATTGCGACCAGTCTGACCCACGTAAACGGCGCTGCATTCACTGCAAACAAGTCTATAAACGCCGGATTTTTGGCGTTCATCAATTTTGTCTTTGACGTTACAAGCCCCACTCAGCGAATTGCTTGTCCTGAACGCAACGTAAATATCGTTACGCCTAAGAGTCCTTGCTATTCTCTCAGATACAGGACCCAAGTAGGTCAAACTGCTCACATATCGTCGAACACTTCGGGATGTAGCCGCGTACAGATCTTTGCGAACTATATGAATTTGTTTCTTTTTTATAATGGTGTTAATAATATTTTTTGAATAACCGTTAGAGACCGCAATCTGATAGATGATCTGGCTACATCCCGAAGTGTTCGACGATATGTGAGCAGTTTGACCTACTTGGGTCCTGTATCTGAGAGAATAGCAAGGACTCTTAGGCGTAACGATATTTACGTTGCGTTCAGGACAAGCAATTCGCTGAGTGGGGCTTGTAACGTCAAAGACAAAATTGATGAACGCCAAAAATCCGGCGTTTATAGACTTGTTTGCAGTGAATGCAGCGCCGTTTACGTGGGTCAGACTGGTCGCAATTTCGATACCCGATACAAGGAGCATTTGGCCGCGTACAGAAATTGCAATCCCGACAGATCACACTTCGCAAAACATCTTTTGGAAACTGGGCATAACCTGACTAGCGACCACACATTTAAAGTCCTACATATTTGCGACAAGGGGCTTCGGCTGTGTGTGCTGGAACAATTAGAAATAATTAAAAATAAAAATAATAACATTGCACTGCTGAATGAACAAACAAACGTCTCGAATTCACACTTTTAAATATCTTTAAATCCAGTACTTAAAGTTTAAATATACTCTAAGTAGTCGTTTGCTATCAATTCGGTCGCAAACGGCTGCTTATGTAATTCGGGTGGTGGATTGTGTGAGCAAGCGGTCGCTATCACGATATTGTAATCGCAATGTCGTAGGTGGGGGCCGTTTGCGTCACCTGTAGTATAAATAGGCAGCTCTTTGACCGCGCCGCTCACTCGGCGGCCGTCTGTCGTAGAGTCTATTACGCTTGATAATGCCTCGTTTTGGGGCGAAACACGTGTCGTGTTCTCGACTTCAGTGGTGTATATTATCTAGTGGTGGTATTGTAGTGGTTGGTGGAGGGTACCTGGTGGCGGTTCCTGGTGGCGGTGTTAGTTTGCTTATATACAGGAAGAATATAAACAAAAACAAACGCGTCTCCGCTAAAGCTACACATAAAATAATAAGATAAAGTTTTTTTAATAGTAGAAAGTAACCACCTGGTGGTAAGTGCAACGCTGCCCATAACAAATGCTGTGTCACCCAGAACATTTCTGTGTGAGACCACACAGCTTCCGTTACCCTGTGAGATCAGTTCTTAAGTCTCATATGCCCAATAATGTT
Organism: Luehdorfia chinensis; assembly: GCA_019845155.1. Classification (NCBI taxonomy): domain Eukaryota; kingdom Metazoa; phylum Arthropoda; class Insecta; order Lepidoptera; family Papilionidae; genus Luehdorfia; species Luehdorfia chinensis. Next base: position 2,626,816 of record JAHVAK010000415.1, read on the forward strand.
TAACGAGCCGCCACTACACGGCTACGAAATTATATTTTTTTAACAAATACTGTTTGTAATAAATATGACCTGACAGCCCTGTCCCTAACGCCACGACGCATTACAAAGAAGCGTGGCACGCGAACAAAAGGCAATCGTTCTCACACTACATTTTGCTCGTTCAGTCTTCAGTCAACATCTGTTCGTGAGTCACCACGTCGCACGCCTAGTTTCACCAGGCACTTGAGTCTAATTCACCAATGCACTATATTAAGGGACGCGAGTTTGTGCGTCTAGTTGCAATACATCGCATTATTGGTTAAAGAGACCATGATACATTACTTAATTAATTAAAAATAATAGTTATTACTAAACAACGTTTATAGTTTGTGACCGAATGTGTTATAAGTAATCCTTATTTTCCTCATTTTTTTTTTTTATTGTATAAAGTGACGAAACGAGCAAAACGTTCACCTGATGGTAAGTGCAACGTCCGCCCACAATAAATACTGTGTCAGCCAGAATATTTCTGTGTGACACCACACTGCGCCCTGTCACCCTGAGACATCAGTTCTTAAGTTTCAAATGCCCAGTGATTACGCTAGCTCGCAGTGCCCTTCAAACCGAAACACAGTAATGCTTGCACACTACTGCTTCACGGCAAAATAACTGGCCCTGAGGTGGTACCTACCTAGACGGATTCCTGCATAGGAATCCTACCACCAGTAAATTATATATTAATTGTTCTTATGTACACAAAAATTTACATATTTAGATATAACATAGACGTTATACCTACACCGGCCGGCTTCAATTATAACAGTAAATATGACGCACACTAATTAAAATTTAATAATATTCTTGTTTTCATTTTACATAGAGTCACGTCCCTTCCCCATTGGGGTAGTCAGAGACCAAATCTTTCCCCATGCTACGATCTTGAATTACGAGTAATTTAACAAATATTATACAATTACATTACCAAGAATACATAAATCGACCACACTGCCAAATTACGTAAGACGGGAAGCCAACCCTTTTCAAACAGTCGTATAATTTTGACGCATTTGGTTAAAATTACCGACAGCAATAATTAACAAATTACAAAATTAAGCATGGGCCGTTTACGTTACGCATACGTACCTAAAGCATTACGCATAGTACTTTGTATTAAAAAAGCGTGGGTTGCAATTATATGCAATCACGATTACTCGACTACAGTTTTCGGTAGGCCTACTCAAATTTCTACCGCTCTTAAAACACTGAGTCTGGATTCAGGCTCATATATAATCGGAGTTGAAGGTTTTCTATCGACCGCGTAGCGCTGTAATCATAGTAATCGACTTAAAAGCGTGGTTCCTCAATTCAAATCCCAATCCAATATTTATGCAACATACGCATTCTTGGTATTCGGGTCGGGAACTGGTTGTACGCGACACTCACATTGTAGCCCAACGTTTCTCCTACTATTGTCGGTTTGCTCGATGTGAAGAAATATGTTATTATTATAATAATTCAGTTATTTCGTCAAGCCGTAGTGTGCAAACTTTAGTGTGATTCGGTTTAAAGGGCACAGACAGCTAGTGTAATTAATTGGCACATAAGAATTAACGTGTGGTGGCGGCTCAAGAGAATCTACCACCCCATTTAATCCCGTAGGTGTCGTAAAAGTCGACAGAGGGTAAATAAAAACCAGGAAATGGGCAGCAGCATCTTCCTAGAACATCTGATTAAATAAACTGCGGCTGCCAAGCGTGGCAACTATGGCAAAATCTCCCTGACACGACAGTTACAATCTATAGGGGAGGCCCATGTTCGGCAGTGGACTAGTGATAAGCTGAAATGATGATGATAAAGAATTAACAATAGATGTCTGAGGGTAACGAGGGCAGTGTGAAACACAGAAATGTTCTGGGTGACATAGCACTTGTTATGGACAAAGTTGCACTTAGGTGAATATTTGCTCGTCTCGTCAAGTAATTCATTTACCATATATTTTAGTTAAAAAAAGTAAAGTAAAGTTTCAGCCTACAAATGTCCCACTGCTGAGCTCAGGCCTCCTCTCATTTCTGAGAGGGTTTTGGAGCTAGGAAGAATCCGCCAAGCTGCTCCAATGCGGGTTGGCGGACTGCACATGTCTTTGAAATAATTTTTATTTCTCAGACATGCAGGTTTCCTCACGACGTTTTCCTTCACTGCCAAGCACGTGGTAAATCAGCACTTAAAATTGTAATTAACAATTTCAGTGGTGCCGGCACCGGGGATCGAACCCAGGTCACTCGGGTACTATGAAAATTAAAGCGAGCGCCTAGCCCCTGAGCTACCACGGATCTATAGCTACCACGGCTCTATACCATATATTTTATTAGTCGTTAAATCAAATAAATTGACACATTTCTATAAAATGTAGGAAGTTCATTTGAATCTTCCTGCAAGCTTCAAGAATGTTTTAACATCCTATAAATGTCTCACAACTGAGCGCTGCTCTCATTTTTAACAGACTTCACAAAAGAAGTAGGTTATATGTTAGTCTTTAAGTAATTGTTGTTTTTTCAGAGCAGGGATGAACCTGAATCTGAATTAATATTTTAGTCCGTAGATCGGACAAGGAATAATAATTAAAAGCTGAAGGTACTCCGGGTTAACTATGACATCGGGACATCTGTCACCTCAGTCCGCCCGTGACCATGGGTGCTGTAAAGCACTCGAAACGTCGGGTTATAAATAATAAAATAAAACGCGATAAAATCCGTAAAATTAGTTTCATTTAAATAATATTTTTTTATTATTATTTTACATAACAAACTATTTTAAATGTTAGATATATTTAAGATGATTCAGAATAAAATTTACGAGCGCCTCATATTACGCCTTTATATTACCAATGTTTAAAAGGGTATACTTTTCCCAATTTCAAGGCTATGAAAAACAGACAAGCACAGATAAATTTGTGATATTTTCCATTTTTGAGTTAAAGGTTACAGAACTCTGATCGAATTCAATCTCTTTTTCACAACTTTGGGCTTTACTTACAAATTCAGCATATGTTTACGTAAGTATTTTGAAAACTTATTATATGTATGAAATAAGAATACGATGTGTTGGTACTAAAATCAAACCACCGCGGTGATCTCACAGCTGGTTTAGCTTTTCCCTCAACCATTGTCGTCTTTTCCCATGTTTGGCCAAGGTTAACATGACTATTACAAATACATCAAACTCACATAAATAGATGCTTATACATATATTGCACACTCATGTTATCTCGTGCATAACTCTAGCAAAAACTTCGGAATGATGTCATCATACATGACCTACACCTATGGTTGTAACTAGGCTTGCTAATTAGTTTCCCACGATACATTGTTTTAATGACACTGTCAAAACATGAGCCTCTTATCGTTTCGTATCGGGTTACGTTCGCGAATCATTTATAAATACACTAACGATATTCAAACTACACTTGTACAAGTCATTATTGTGTTAACTCTTGACATATCCGTTATTTTGTTACATACATAAGATCACGACTGTATCCCATAAGGGGTATTCAGACACTGGGCACTCACTGCAAAAACAGATGACTGCCACAATCCACGTTCACCAAAACAATATAATGCACTTGGTGTGATAGGTGGGGAGCCCATCGCCACCATGCGCTGTTGGGTGCACAGTGCAGTTCAATTCTCTTACTCGCCTTTTACGAGATCCATTGGATAAGATGGAGTGGCAGTATTCTTTTAACGAGCCGCCACAACACAATACATTGCAATATAAATAACAGCTTGGAAAATATACTCGTAGATATGACATGCATTTTAGGCCATAAGTAGAGGTTAGTTTATCACATCCTGCTCACGATGCGCTCAATAACAATAATATATACATACAGACATACATATAGTCACGCCTTTTCTCATATATGGGGTAGGTAGAGCTCACCCACGCAGTCCACTTTTCGCCCTCGGGAAACGAGACGTGACGAGTGGCGAACCACGTCGCCGCCATTTTGATACGAGTGAATTAATCCCGATTGCGTTCCCACGGGCAGTATAATGACAGCATTGCATACTTTGGTGTCATTCTGCACGAATGAAGGCTGTCATCACAATACCTTAGTCGCCTCTTACGACACCTGGTTGGGAAAGTGGTAGGAGCTATTCTTGTCTGCCGGACACCTAAAGGCCTATAAAAAGAATAATAATGGATGAAAATGGATACAAAATTCTGATATGTAATAAGACTACTGAATAATGTGTGCTTACGTGTCTTCTAATGATTGGTATACACTTAGAAAATAGCTATTACATCAGAAGAGCGCAACGATATTATTGCATACATTTAAAATTGTTTCGCTACTAAAATGTTAAAATTTTTAATATAAATAATATAAATGATTATATAAATTATATATATTATGGAAGCCCTACTTAAGCCGGTAAGGGTCGACCTAGGCGTACGTATCACAATCAGATCGGTGAACTTTTGAGGAAAGGTGATTAAAAGTACCCGCAACCGACGAGCGTGTGTGAAAACGCTAATGAAAGTAGAAGAAGCTAAAGATGTGTGTCAGGATCGTAGCAAGTGGAAAGATGTGGTCTCTGCCTACCCCTATGGGAAAGAGGCGTGACTGTATGTATGTATGTATGCAAATTATATAAAAATTTAATATATTAATTTGCTAATTTTACAAATGCGAAAGTAACTCTCTGTGTCCCTCTGTCTGTTTGAAACCTTTTCACGGCTCAAACGTTGAACCGAATGTAATGAATTTCGGAACAGATAGTTTGCATCCGGGAAACGGACATAGGATACTTTTTATTCCGGAAAATCAAAGAGTTACGTAATTTCATAAAGATTTTTTTGAAAACCTAAATCTGCGTGGACTGAGTCGCGGGCATCACCTTGTAGTTATCTATACAAATAATTAAACTTGAAGTCTGTTTGTAATAACAAGTAACAAATTTTTACTCAATGCTTATGAAAGTATATACGGTACTGATAAGAAAAAAACAATTTTCAAAGTGTTTGCTGTCTGTCTGTTTGTTCCGGCTAATCTCCGAAATGGCTGGACCGATTTTGACGGGACTTTCACTGACACGTAGCTGATATTATAGCGCGTAACTTAGGCTGCTTTAATTTTCGAAAATTAATTACATTTCCGCGCAAAAAAATTTAAACCCAAAATCCGATTCAAATAGGGAAGTATATATGTCGAAATCAGAGCTGTCATTAAATACCTCTGCTTGAAAAAAATGTCTACCAAAGACATACACAGCGACTTGGTGGAAACATTAGGGGACTCTTCTCCTCCATATTCCACAGTTGCACGCTGGGCTAAGGAGTTTAAGTTGGGAAGAACATCGACGGAAGACGAACACCGCGAAGGACGCCCATCGACGTCCCTCACTGAAGAAAATGTGAAAAAAGTTGAAGAAGTTGTATTGGAAGATCGAAGAGTGACTATCAGGCATGTAGCTGAGGTCACAGGGATCTCATATGGCAGCATTCAAAGAATCCTTGCGAACGAATTGCATATGAGAAAGGTCTCCGCGCGTTGGGTACCGAAAATGTTAAACGACGAGCAAAAGAAGAAACGAGTCGACATGTCAAGAGCAAATCTCGAAAAGTTCCAGGCAGACAAGGATAATTTTTTGTCACGTTTTGTGACCATGGACGAGACCTGGATCCACCATTTTGATCCTGAAACAAAACAACAATCGATGACATGGAAACGATCCGATGAACCGACGCCGAAGAAATTCAAAGTGTCAAGCTCAGCAGGGAAGGTTATGGCGTCTGTTTTTTGGGACGCTGAAGGAATAATCATGGTGGACTACTTGGAAAAGGGGGCCACTATTACAGGCTCCTACTATGCAGAACAAATAAGAAGATTGCGGGAGGCTATTAAGGAGAAAAGGCGAGGCAAACTGCGGGCTGGAGTGCTGTTCCATCAAGACAACGCACCGGTTCACAAAGCTGCAATTGCCATGGCTGCCATTCAGGAAGCGGGCTTTGAGCTGGTGGAACACCCCCCCTATTCACCAGATCTAGCCCCCAGCGACTTCTATCTCTTTCCACGACTCAAGGAACACCTCCGAGGCAAGAAATTTGACGATGATAGCGACGTGATGGCCGCGGTTGAGGACTTTTTTGAGAGTCAAGATAAAGATTTTTTTTCTAAGGGAATTTTAGGATTAGAAAAGAGATGGACTTATCATCGACGGGGTCGGCATTTTTACGCGAAACCGCGTAGGACAGCTAGTATAAAATATACGTCTATCTTTCTTGTTCATCTTTATATACTAAACTTACTTGGCAGTAAAAAATATAGTAGTGCTTTCGTGCGTGAAATACTCAAAGAGAGCGCACTGAAAACATAATATAATAATACAAATATTAATACGTAAAGAGAAAACTTTGTAAACCTTTTTAAGCATATTGCGCGCACGGAGCAGTGTGAGATTTGGCATAATTAAGGTTTGTATGGATGAAGCTCAAATTTATATATATATATATATATATATATATATATATATATATATATATATGTGTGTTTTATTTTATATAATACATAATATAAAATAAAGCATTCATTATTTACGTTCATACTGACAATGTCAATCACATAACAGTCTTTCGTTTGTTTACGTTCATACTGCCAATGTCAAACACGTAATATTCTCTGGTCAAACAATCCCACAGAGTATTCAAAATGTTGCCAAAGAATAATTACTCAGACCTCAACAACGTACAAACAAAAAAAATCGAGAACATATGAATAACTTATTCTTTGTGTAGTCCTTTTACGTCAAGCCCGCACACAAGCAGCTAATTTGTGTACTCTATTGTTTTGTTAATGTTTAGGGTTCTTTCTTTTTTTTCTTTTCTCGTTGAAAGTCCGGTTTATTATTTTAATATGTGTGTATGGGGTATGAGATATTATGCGAATCCTCGGATGTGGCAACATCCAGATTTGAATTCTAAATTATCCTACAATTTATGCACACACCACTAAAAGCTTTAGTTTGCGTATAGTGGGTGTATTGTTAAGGTTTTTTTTAAACTAGCCCACGCTTAACCTCCGCTACACTTGACATTCTTAGAGGCCTTACATGTTACTGCATAAGCAAGAAAAGACGACCGGGTCGCCTCCAGAGTATGCCCACATAAAAATAAAGACAATAAATAGGTACGCCTCCGGGAGCTAATCAGGTGATAAAAAAGCCTACTATAATCACCAGTCCACTGCTGAACATAAGCCTTTTGCCATAGTTGCACGCTTGGCTGGCGGGTTGGCAACCGCAGTTTATTTGTTTAGATGTTATGATGTGTTGTTAGATAAGGTGTACGATATGTTCGTCTCATAAAAAGATGTATAAATAGAGAGAATTTGAACTGGAGGTCGAATTAACGTTCCATCGGTGTATGCATTGAAGTAGGAAGTGGAATGTGCTCACGGACAGACACGGACGGACACCTAAACTTATTAAGCATTCGTCATCGCCATAATTTCAGCCCTGTTACAAGTATACTGATAAAACGATATATTCCGTGATCATCTGTGTGTGACTTTGCAAGTATTTGCGAGGCAAGTTGATGTTTGTTTCATACACGCTTCATAACAAACATAGTATTTCCGCCCGTGAAGTCAACACCAGGCTCTATTTGAAAATCAGCGCTACAGCATCTTAGTGTTGCCGCAATTTGCTGAAATAGAGACCTTATTTGACTTCAAATTCTTTTGTTTTTTTTTTCTTCTTGTTTCATATTTTTTTATCCTCTCACCTCTGTTTTATAAAATAAAAATAAACTTAACTAACTAATAAAATAACTATCTTTCTTTCTTTCTTTCTATACTGCTGAACATAGGCCTCCCCCATTGTAAGCCTCAAAACACGGCAAACATTATAGTATGTAAATCCAGGCTTTATTGATCCTTTATCGTTAAATCGTCTTTACTTCTATATATAACAACAAAGTTTAATGATGATCGGTCTTCTATATCAAACATAGCGCCGATCGCGAGGCTAGTACTAGGTAACGGGCCGGGCACCATCTACTTCGCTCGGACATGCATCCAAAATACTACGTCCGGTTTTATCTGGACGACTAGCAAACCTATATGGGGGTATGCTACTTGGTACGTAACATCACATATGTTGTGTTGCAGTAACGATAGGTACCCCATTTTTTATGCAGCCCGGAAATATAACAATGAGAAAAAGGAAATTAAATGTATCATCTATCTATATAAATAAAAATCAATTGCCGCATGTGGCGTATATGTAATTGATCATGAATCGAGAACGGCTCGACCGATTTGGCTGGTTTTTAGTGTTCGTAATTCTCAGTACAAAGGTTTGTATGAAAGAATATTACCGAAAAAATTCACCGGAAAAGTCGGAAATTTGGTTGGTGTTTTAGTATTAAAATCTCAATAAAAAAGTGACGTTCAGTTCGACAGTTACTTAAATTTTTTTGATAAGCGCACTTATCATGTTATTCTTTAGTAAATAGCATCCGCTCAAAGCCGGGGCGGATGACTAGTAAATAATTCATTTATAATGATTTCTTATATTTACTCTAATATTTTACATACACAGAGTTAGAGGATTTTATAATATTTTGGCCACAGGGACCTTCAGACTGAGGTATTATCAAACTTTTCGATCTCACAATCAATCCGGGTTACCATCAGCTTTTAATTATTAACTTTGATCTAACTTTTTAACAAATTCAAACCGTCGAGTAACATGTAGAATAAAGTTATTAATTTTTGCACATTAAGCACTAAAAAAAAACTATTTGGAAATTGTTGAAGTGGCAACCCTACGGTGTTCACCGATTTTGGTAAATGGGAGCATGCGAGTGCTAACTTTTTGTTGACGGGTCTCGATCTCAAAGCAGGCCTCCGAGGCCATTTAAAAACGGCCACCCACTTCAACGCTGACTCATATTATGTCAGTGCTCATAACATGAAAAACGACCAGACCTTCGAATACGACAAGGTCTTTAATTCAGAGGACACGCTTGTTTCTAACATAAACTTAATGACACAATAGGTTGGTGAAGATAGGATGATGAAATGCGATAAATGCGTGTACAATATAATATAATACAAACCATACTACTATTATAAATGCGAAAGTAACTCTCTCTGTCCCTCTGTCTGTTTGTTACCTTTTCACGGTTTAACCGGTGAAGCGATCTTGACGAAATGTGGCACAGAGATAGCCTGGATCCTGAAGACGGACATAGAATACTTTTTATCGATGCCCGCGACTTCGCCCGGCGTGGAAATAGGTTTTTAAATATCCCGTGGGAACTGTTTGATTTTCCGGGATAAAACTTATCCTGTGCCATCTTCAGGATGCCGGCTAACTCTGTTCCAAATTTAGCCAATATCGGTTCAGCGGTTGAATCGTGAAAAGGTAACAAACGGAGAGGGACAGAGACATTTACTTTCGCATTTATAATATTAGTATGGATTAGTTTTTTTTTTTGATTAATATTAAAAAGTAATTTTAATATTTTATATTCTTTTTCGAGCTACTTGAAATTTTTAATGCGCTATTTTGTAAGTCTGCGAGCTGAAAGCTCATCTGATCTACGGATAAAGTTTTTGTAATAAAAAGAGAGCCAATAGATGTCCGGCAGAATTGAATAGCACCTACCTCTTTCACATCCTGGTGTCGTAAGAGGCGACTAAGGTATTGTACAGACATCATTTATTTGTGCAGAATAATACCATAACATGCAATGCTGTCACTATACTGCTCGTGGGAACTTATTGGGGAGTAAGAATTTTTTGACTCGTACCAAACTGGCGGTGACGTGGTTCGCCACCCATCACCTAACGTTTCCCACGGGTGAGACAAGTGGGCTGCAGTAACACTATAAAGACAATAAATAGATAGATACGCTTCCCGTGAGCTAATCAGGCGATAAAGAAAGCCTAGTACCAATTATCATCATCATATCAACCTATTACAAGTCCACTGCTGAACATAGGCCTCCCCCATAGATAGCCAAAACATTTTGCAGCGCTCATTTTTGCCACGCTTCGCAAGCGGATTGGCAACCGCAGTTTATTTATTCAGGCGTTCCAGAAAGATGCTGTTGCCTATCTCCTGATATAGATTTTCATTTTCCCTCTGTCGACTTTTACGACACCTATGGGATGAGATGGGGTGGTAAGTTCTCTTAAGCCGCCGCGACACGTGAATTAAGCGTGAATTAATTAAGCACAAACATTCGCCGTGACAGCTCAGGGACTAGGCGCTCGCTTTATATTTCATAGTACGCGAGTGACCTGGGTTCGATTCCCGGTACCGGCACCGGTAAAATAGTTAACTGCAATTTTAAGTGCCGATACACCACGTGCCCGGCGGTGAAGGAAAACATCGTGCGGAAACATGCAGGTTTCTAAGAAAAAAAAAATAATATTTCGAATACATGTACAGTCCGCCAACCCGCATTGGAGAAGTGTAGCGGATTCTTCCTAGCTCCAAAACCCTCTGAGAAATGAGAGGAGGCCTGTGCTCAGCAGTGGGACATTTATAGGCTGAAACTTTACTTTTTTTTTAAACATTTTCCGATGCCATGCCCGCCAGTATGTATTAGTACACAAAAACAAAACGGTGGCGAGACTTCAACATGCGCTGCCGTCGCGAATTGTATTTACGCATTGCATCCATGTTTACATCCGGAGGCGCAAACAATGACTACATTACATAACCGATTATGTCAGTAGTTAAGAGTATTTTACGTATTCGTACGTTTTGACGACTGCGTGGCCTGGTACTAACAACTGCGGATCCTGAGTTCAAATCCCATCCGGAGCCAACATTTGTAAAGTAAAAGTAGAGCCTTTAAATGTCTCACTGCTGAGCACAGGCCCCCTCTCGATTCTGCAGAGGTTTTTGAGCCGGGAAGAGTCTGCCACGCCGCTCCAATGCGGGTTGGCGGACTTCCCAAGTCTTCGAAATGCAGGTTTCCTCACAATGTTATCCTTCATCGCTGTGCAAGTGGTATTGCGCGCTGAGCTTTTTTACGAGCGGTAGGATTCTTATGCAGGAATCCGTCCAGGTAGGTACCATCAAAGGGCAAGTTATTCCGCCGTGATGCTGTAGTGTGCATACATTACTGTGTTTCGGTTGGAAGGGCACTGTCTGACAAACAATTACAAAGTAATTGAATGGTCAAAAATGTAATTTCGTTCGGATATCCCTCGCTAGTGTGGTACGAACTTAAAACGTAGGAAGCTACATAAAGAATTATAGCTGCTATGCCGCTAACTGCCGTTAAGGTGATCTTTTCATCATAAATAACTTTAAAAAGGCAAGGGACAGTTCATGCAAACGAGATACGACACCGCACCTAAATAAGAAGCATGACGAATCCTAACAAAACAATATTTTCATTGATCGCATCAATTTACTTTGAGCTTGCGACCACGCATTACCACGTGAGTAATAATATAATATTAGGTAATCCATGCAGTGTGGTATCTGCTTAAAATCAATATCGGCATCACGTGCAACAGATGTGAGAAATTAATCAAAAGCGGGGGCGGATTTGATACCGTTGCGTCCCTAGGCATACGGAAGATTGCCGCCCCCCTAGTCTCTGCAAAGCATGAAAAAAAAACGATGCCCAAATTCACATGCATAACACAACCAACACGGGTTTTGTTGTGTTATGCAAGGTGAAATGGAGCTGGCACTGGGACGCCCCCGCCCAGATAATGGACCCATTTCTCTTGGAACCTTATGGGACTCATCAACATTCCAAAATGGTTTATAGAAAATATTTAGATATAACTTAGAAAGAAGTTAATCTTTACGAATTGTAACCTGACCCATTAGACGTGTGACGTAAACTATTCATTTGTTAAATTTTACGCCTCGAAACGAAAAAAAAAACAACAATTACTACTTTGTCGTAATCCTTGTTTGTCATTTATGTTAAGCAATGATCCTATGTTGTAACATCATGTAACCTAATGTAACCTGCATGTAACAAGACATCATTAATGTCTGTTACACGCATTTAACAAACTGTTTTACTGGACTACCTCCAGCTTTCCTATGCAGGAGTTCGTCTAGGTAGGTACCACCCCAGGGTCAGTTATTCTGCCGTGAATCAGTAGTGTGCAAGCATTACTGTGTTTCGGTTTGAAGGGCACTGTGAGCTAGCGTAATCACTGGGCATATGAGACTTAAGAACCTATGTCTCAGGGTGATGGGCATAGTGTAGTGACACACAGAAATTTTCTGGGTGGCACAGCAAATTTCTGTGGCACATCAGGTGAACGTTTTGCTCTTTTCATCACTTTATGCAATAATAAAAAAAAATATAAACTTTATATATATTCTATATAAACGAATTTATTTTAAACAACAAATCATTGTTTTCTGAGTGAGGTCACCACCTATACACTCGCTGAAGGTCACAAGGTCGGGCCGCCGTTTTAGTGTCTGACACTTTATCATTATTTATAAAGTAATTGTTTGGAAATGTACAACAAGAGCTTCAAAGGAAAAAGGTTTATATCTAAGTCAGATACATGGTCTACGAATTACAACGACAAAAATTTTTATAGAAGTAAACCGCTTGCAATTTTCAGCTTGGGTCTTCGTCCTCGCTAATGTTGACCACAATTACATCTTCGATTTATTTTTTATTAAAGCAAATAACGAGATGTGCAAATCGGTAACCTGATGGTAAGTCTGCCCATAACAAATGTTGAGACAAGTCTCATCTACCCAGCAATTACACTAGCTATCAGTACCCTTGAAACCCAAAACATAGTAATATTTACACAATAGCAAAAGTGAAGAGGAGCAGTAACATCACGGCAGAATAACTGGCACTGCGTACCACCGCCAGGTACGAACCTACCTTGATGGATTCCTGCATAGCAACCCTACCACCCGTATAATTGGGATTTAAAACTGACAGGTAACCCTGGTATGATATTTCAGTATCAAAGGTATGAGTGTAAACAAAAATGCAATTACCCCGTTCTTCACATCCTCCAGCAAAAAACTGAACATTAATCCCATTGTATGGTATTTCAACGGACTAAACGAGCTAGAACGAAATAATTATTTTGTATATGGAAATACCTTCGCCACTATCTAGAGTACCCCAACACCAAAAGGGTTCATGAACAGACTCGGGGAAACTAATTTGCAATTTGCAAGCGGCCCCGCCGTGTTTAGATAACACGGCGGGGCCGCTTAGTAGCCGTGGTTTGGTCACGGTTAAGCGGGGGGTCGACTAATCTGGCTGATCAAAGTGGACTTGTCGAGCATACTGTGGATGCGAATCGGCGGATTGCTGGCAGGAGCAGTAGCAGTGTGCCAGTGCAGTGTTTTTCCTGCGCCCCACAGCAGAGGTGGAGTTTCGAACGTAATCGTGTGGGGAGGAGGGTCAGGAGTGACGGTATTACGATTTTTTTTTATTATTGCATAAAGTGAAACGAGCAAAACGTTCACCTGATGGTAAGTGCAACGTCTGCCCATAACAAATGCTGTGTCACCCAGAAAATTTCTGCGAGACACTACACTGTGCCCATCACCATGAGACATAGGTTCTTAAGTCTCATATTTGTGTGAGTGATTACGCTAGCTCACAGTGCCCTTCAAACCGAAACAGTAATGTTTGCACACTACTGCTTCACGGTAGAATAACTGGCCCTGGGGTGGTACCTACCTAGACGGACTCCTGCATAGGAATCCTACCAACGATAACGATTTACGATGCGCCACTCTTCCTACCCTTCGCGGAAGATGTATGGTCAGAGGAAGAGACACAGATCTGATTTACTACGGGATCCGGCTCAGCAGGAGTTTTCGAGTACTCAATTTCTTGGCCGCTATGGTTCCTGTGCTCTTTGTAAGAAGGGTGAGGGTAAGGAGATAGAGAGTCCGCCGATGGCATTTTCTTGGGCCTGCCGATATGTGGCCAAGTGCGTCATGGAGTTTTAGTTGGTGCAAGTCTAGTCCTAGCCCATGCAACGTAGTCGCCCTCGGGAGCATTTCCCAATATATTTTATATGCTAATATAAACGTGTCGGCTCAACATGGGTTGTATCACGGTCTCATGGAAAACAACGGTAGCAGAGTAGTATGATAGTAGGTAAAAGATGATCTATAGATGGTACTTTTGTGAAAAACAATAATGTTATTATGCAAGTAGCAGGAGATGATACGTGAGATTAAAGATTATATCTTTAAAGTGATGAATTTATTGAATATTTCCAACCAACAATTAGAATCTACTACCCCACCTCATCCCGTGGGTGTCGTAAAAGTCGACAGAAGGAAAATCAAAACCAGAAGATGGGCAGCCGCATCTTCCTGGAACATCTGAACAAATAAACTGCGGTTGCCGACCCGCCTGCCAAGCGCGGCAACTATGGCAAAATCGACTACCCTACTAACTTTTGTGGCAGTCTATGGGGAAAGCCTATACTCAGCAGTGGATTAACGATAGGCTAAAACAATAGTAAATATAACAAACATATTTGATTGGCAATTCGCAGCGCTCTCTAATAAATCTACACAAACGCTTAGTGATATTTAGGATGAATTTCACTCTCGTCCGGCTGGTTGAAGAGTTAGCTCATTACATGACGCGCATGGCTAATTATAAAAATCCGAATATTCAGCATTTGGAATGCACGTTAATACAATAGAAAGATATGACGAAACGTCGCGGCGCCGTGCCAACTGCTGGATAGATTGAGTACTGCGCCCGCCGGCCCAAATCTAATTGACTCTTTCATAATTTTTTCATACTTCCGCGTAAGGAGTTACGCACACAACTAAACAATGATATTCATGAAACTAGCAGTTGCTTGTTATGCTTATCATCATCATCAGTCCACTTTTGAACATAATCTCTCTAAATAAGAGCATTGGCCTTTATAGCCAAGCCTGGCAGGCGGGCGGGTGATGGCGGCATCAAACGTTTCGAATGTAAGACGTACGAGGGGTGATCCAAAAGTAATGATAATCAATAATAAACACAATGAATAAAATAAATAAATAAATTTATTTCTCAACATAGTCTCCTAGCAAGTCTATACATTTAGTCCATCTCTTTTCTAATCCTAAAATTCCCTTAGAAAAAAAATCTTTATCTTGACTCTCAAAAAAGTCCTCAACCGCGGCCATCACGTCGCTATCATCGTCAAATTTCTTGCCTCGGAGGTGTTCCTTGAGTCGTGGAAAGAGATAGAAGTCGCTGGGGGCTAGATCTGGTGAATAGGGGGGGTGTTCCACCAGCTCAAAGCCCGCTTCCTGAATGGCAGCCATGGCAATTGCAGCTTTGTGAACCGGTGCGTTGTCTTGATGGAACAGCACTCCAGCCCGCAGTTTGCCTCGCCTTTTCTCCTTAATAGCCTCCCGCAATCTTCTTATTTGTTCTGCATAGTAGGAGCCTGTAATAGTGGCCCCCTTTTCCAAGTAGTCCACCATGATTATTCCTTCAGCGTCCCAAAAAACAGACGCCATAACCTTCCCTGCTGAGCTTGACACTTTGAATTTCTTCGGCGTCGGTTCATCGGATCGTTTCCATGTCATCGATTGTTGTTTTGTTTCAGGATCAAAATGGTGGATCCAGGTCTCGTCCATGGTCACAAAACGTGACAAAAAATTATCCTTGTCTGCCTGGAACTTTTCGAGATTTGCTCTTGACATGTCGACTCGTTTCTTCTTTTGCTCGTCGTTTAACATTTTCGGTACCCAACGCGCGGAGACCTTTCTCATATGCAATTCGTTCGCAAGGATTCTTTGAATGCTGCCATATGAGATCCCTGTGACCTCAGCTACATGCCTGATAGTCACTCTTCGATCTTCCAATACAACTTCTTCAACTTTTTTCACATTTTCTTCAGTGAGGGACGTCGATGGGCGTCCTTCGCGGTGTTCGTCTTCCGTCGATGTTCTTCCCAACTTAAACTCCTTAGCCCAGCGTGCAACTGTGGAATATGGAGGAGAAGAGTCCCCTAATGTTTCCACCAAGTCGCTGTGTATGTCTTTGGTAGACATTTTTTTCAAGCAGAGGTATTTAATGACAGCTCTGATTTCGTGTTTTTCCATTTTGATGTTCACTCCTTGACAGTCCGTATTCAAATGAATGTAGCTCCCGGGAATCGTGGCCTATTTATATGATTTTTTTTCCCTGAACTAGTGGTTAACTGAGTAAGTGACTGAAATTTTTTTGTATTTTTGTGTGCACTAGAAATAACTGATTATCATTACTTTTGGATCACCCCTCGTACCTCCGGGTTGCCGTTCTTGTTAGAGATATTTAACATAGTTACTCTGTCATTTTCATACAATTTCCTTTCGTCCATTTGTTCGACACCTAAAAAACAAAATCAGGCCATATTGTTCTTTCGGTGTCGAACAAATGGACTCCACTTACACTGCCACCACACTGAATCCACTTCTCTTCATATACGAGTACATTTATAGGTACTAAATTTGAAAATTATTTACTTCGAATATGAAAACGCCACTGCGTGAGAGCCGTGGTAGCACAGGGGCTAGGCGCTCGCTTTTAATTTCATATTACTCGAGTTACCTGGGTTCGATTCCCGGTGCCGGCACCACTAAAATTGTTAATTGCAATTTTAGGTGCTGACTTACCACGTGCTCGGCGGTGAAGGAAAACATCGTGAGGAAACCTGCATGTCTGAGAAATTAAAAATATTTCGAAGACATGTGCAGTCCGCCAACCCGCATTGGAGCAGCGTGGCGGATTCTTCCTAGCTCCAAAACCCTCGCAGAAATGAGAGGAGGCCTGTGCTCAGCAGTGGCACACTTATAGGCTGAAACTTAACTAACTAACTGCGTCAGAACTTTATCTTTTTTTTCTCGACGATTCTTCCTTCACTGTCTATATGTGTCTATCGGAACATACATACATATTATAAACGGTACCATAATCCGCGTCGGCAATGTACGTGAGAGACGCGCAACATTTTCGGCGGCGCGTGCTCAGTGCGCAGCGAAGCGACGGCTCGCAGTCTTTTTTAGTGTATTTCGCGAATTCTAGCAAATTTCTCTTTATGAAAAGGCGACTTAACTCATGCTCAAATGATTGCGTCATATTATTTGGGATCGCTTACGTATCAGAGAATGATATCAATACATACATACATACATAAGATCACGACTGTATCCCATAAGGGGTAGTCAGAGACTGGGCACTATCTGCACAGACTGCCACAATCCACGTTTCACCAAAACAATATAATGCACTTGGTGTGATAGGTGGTGAGCCCATCGCCACCATGCGCTGTTGGGTGCACTGTGCAGTTTAATTCCTTACTCGCCTTTTACGAGATCCATTGGATGAGATGGAGCCGCCACCACACGGTTAACAATAATTAAACAAATTGACTAATTATTACACAAAGGCAAAAGAATTCCAATTGTCATCAATCTTCTCCGATTAATCCACTGTCTATTCGATGCGGTGATATGCTAGGTTCATTAGCATGTAGATTATACCGCCGGCAGGACCAGGAGAAATTTATGTCAACTTATGTTACTGTTTGTAAAAATAAAGTCTACTATAGAGAAAGAGATTTTATACAATATTATAAAAAATAGAACAATTTAATAAAATCAGTAACAAACTGGAGTAGAACGGATTTTTCGATTATTTCAATATCCAGATTGAAAAAACCGATCCGAAGTCGTTGTTGTTGTATCCGTTATATGTCGAAATTCAAGTTTTAGCAAGACTATGCCTTACGAGCTTTTGTTCTGCTCTTCTGGTTCAAAGGTTAACAGCTTAGGAGTTGCGAAGCCCGTGCTGACCTTAAAGTCTACAGAACGCAACCGAGTTTGAAGACTTTTGCCAGCACACCTAAATACAATTTTGGTTTTAAGTCTCGAGACTTGATCAATCACATGCTGGACAAAAAAGAGGCACATCGTGAATTATCTTTGTCTGAAAATTTTAAAATATTTCAAAGACACTTGAAGACCACTAGTCTGACTCAGGAGCAAAATGTCCGACCACAAAGTTATAGTGTAAATGGCGCGTTCGACGTTTTGAAAATGTCTAAAATGTCAACATTAAACCAGTTTGCATATAAAAATTGAGAGCAAAAAACCTCAGAAATGGCAAGTGTTAAAGGTGCAAACACGTTTGGTGGACGCGGCGCACCGTGACCGGCACAATTGTTTCAAAATCGACAAACGATTATCGTTCTACTCAAAGTTTGATGACGAATTATGTGTTTTGATAGGTAAAAAGAATGTACGCGAGATTCAAAATTTAAATTATATAATTACGGCAGTAACGCTGGAAGCACTACTGTTTAGCAGCAAAATAGCTTACTTTAATACTGTTTGACGGCAAAATAAAGATAAGTGATATATTTTCCTTATTTTTTTGATATAAAAGTAATACTCTATAAATTTCACACTGCTGAGCACAAGCTTTCTCTCATTTCTAAAAGGGCTTTGGAGACGGGAAGTAGCAGTTATACTGCTCTAATGAGGGTTAGTTTTCACGTTTTCCGTTTTTTTTTTAAAAAAAAAGAAAGCCTCACAGTCAGATTTCTCCTGTCGCATTATCAAGTGTTGTACAGTCTATGACATTTGATAATGCCTCGTTTTGGGGCGAAACACGTGTCGTGTTCTCGACTTCAGTAGTGTATACTATCTAGTGGTAGTATTGTAGTGGTTGGTGGAGGGTATCTGGTGGCGGTTCCTGGAGGGGAGGCGGTGCTCTTCAAAAAACTAGGTAATATACACCATTTTTAAAATTTACATGCGAATCTTAGCAAATTAACTTACTTTCCCACAAGACATAAATTTAACGACACAACCAGACCCGAAAACTGACAATTTGTATTTTTGCAAAAATGTTGGCTCCAGCTGGGATTAGAACGAAGGACCAACGGCGTTGAAGTCAGGCACCATTAGGTCACGTGGTCCTTTGCCGCAGAGCATGTGGTAGTTAACGGGGTGTGCTACCACAGGGGCCGGGTGCTCGATTTAAATTTCAAATCAAGATCCCCTGGTGCCGGCACCTCAGTGCTGATTTACCCACACTACTTGAAAAAAAATCCAATAAACAACATAACAAATGAAGCATAACTTCAACAATGGCGCGTTAACAATGTTACGTTTATTTGTGAACGAACATGCTCAGTTAATGAAATCATACTTTATGATGATTTATTACAAGTAATGAACTACACAGAACATACAACGTAGAGAATAAAACTTCGTACTGAAACGTTATGAACATAAATTTAGAACGATGCACACAACGCAAAATTGTAGTTTTTAAGGATCTCTATTTATAGTGAAACATAAAAATAACAGCATAAAATATCCTAACAGGTGACGGGACTCAGCTTCTAAACTGCGTAATACTGCGATTGCCAATCCGAAGTGGCGATTAAGGGAAATCTTCCCCAACTTGAGAGAGGCCTGTGTCCAGCAGTGGAATTTTACATGCTGTTGAAGAAGAAGCTTTCTTTTACCGACGATGACATACAAAGTAGATACATGAAAGAAGAATGTATCTGTGAACTGTACGAGAATGTTTCTGTGACAAAAAAAAGTAAAAAACAATATTAGTTATAACCACTAGAAGGGGATATTTTGCTATAAATTTTATTATAAAGTATAATGAGTTATTGAGTTACTAGAATTGTTTGCTAAATGTCTTCAAAAACTCTTGTTTTACAACGAAATACGAGTATGAGTAAATGTAAGTTGTTTGATCTTCGGAATTTAAAATTTTTTTACACATTGCAAACATCTATAACAGCGATAAATGTATGCAAACACATAAATACTTACCATCTCATCGTAGATGGTCTGGGTATCGGCAGTGCAGTCGTATGCCGCGTCATATGTGAACAGCTTGTCCTCGCCCTTGGGGTTGTAGACCTGCACCGCGCCGCGCTCCGGCCACACTTTCACCACCTGCACAGCACCAAGACATTTTAGGATGAAGGCAAACTTGTCTTATGATAGATTATAATGCTGTTGTTGCACAAGGACGTATTTTAGGACCATTACATTTTCTTTATCACAGAAATGCATTTCATTCATTTTGTTTGAATCTACGAGAGAGAAAATTATGCTAAGAAGTTTATATACGGAAGTTAGTATTATTTTAAGAAAATAAAACAATATTTGTTAAATGCATATCGCCTTGCTAATACAAAACTATAGTAACTCAAACCAAAACTATATTTTCTGTAAAATGTGTATTGTCTACGCTTCACCAAAACAGTTTTCAAGAATTTTCAAACAGCGACCAATATATAGCGGCAAGACCCATTTTTACTGAGCTAGAAATCTTAAACAGATAGATGGGTATCAGTGTTTAATCGATTCTGTAAAAGTAAGTTTTTGGTACAACGGTTTTGCAATAGCAGTGCCATATTAATACTGCGTTAACAGTGTTACGTCGTAGGACTAATGTTAATATTATGGATACTTTCATTTTTACATCATGAAACTAAAATCATATCCATGAGCACGCGCTACGTACCAAACGTTACCATTTAGTTTAACTAAACCAACCACCCGTTAAATTGTCAATCGTTTTACGCAAGGCCGTCCAGTCAACGCGCTCTGACTCTAAAGCGTTTTAAAAAACGGGAAAATGATTGCTCGTTTAATTTGAGCAATAACTTTCACTGGTGGTAGGATTCCTATGCGGAAATCCATCTAGGTAGGTACCACCCCAGAGCCAGTTATTCTGCCGTAAAGCAGTTGTGTGCAAACATTACTGTGTTTCGGTTTGAGGGGCACTGAGAGCTAGTGTAATCACAGGGCATATGAGACTTGAGAACTGATGTCTCAGAGGGACAGGCGCAGTGTAGCGTCACACAGAAATGTTCTGGGTGACACGGCATTTGTTATGGGGCAGACGTTGCACTAACCATCAGGTGAACGTTTTGCTCGTTTCGTCACTACATACAATAAAAAACAACATTATTCTCATCATATATACTGAAATCATAATGTAAGTTAGTGTAGAACTCTTCTTCCCTTTGTCAGTCGTAAATAAGATATTTTTAAATTTTTTATTCCATCAGAAAAAACTAACCTTTCGCAGTCTGACAACCATGCTCTCAACACTTGCCGTGATACAACAATAACGTTTTTTGCCGCTTAAACAGTTTTTGTAATTCAAACGGTTTCTATAAAAACTTCCTTTATCCAGAAATGATTTATTTTATTCACAAAAAAGCCTTTAATAGAAGTGCAGGTTACACTTTTCAATATAACGTTCTAGAAGCTACCGCACGTCGGTGATGCTGTGACGTAGCAAGTTTTAAATTAAAAACTATTGTAAATTTAGTAAATGGTTGGGGTTAGTGTTAATGAAATAGCGTTAACATAAAAACTACATAATACTACACAATTAAGAATGTGCCCAAACACCGCTGGAATTCTGGAAGAACAAGTCAACAAGTGTCCCATCAGTGTTATCTTTTTACAACCACCACCTTCTTTTTTCATTAATTGCAATGTCTGTTAACTATTTAAATCATACAGTTAGTATCACATCAAATGAAACCCAATATTTTATCTGTGGATTGGCATTTTTCATCTAGTTCTATTTTCTAATTAACTCAACAAAGAAAAATATAATCTTAACGTTTATCTAAATAAATCATAAAAACTTTCGCTACATTATTTGGTTCTACGAGATCTATTTCAGCCGATGAAAAACAATTCTACAAAAGACGTCATTGGCAACATTCCCACAACACGTAGCATGAATTCAGACGTATCCAAATCAAATGAAGGAAACGAATAGATCGTTCAATACATTCCATCATAGATGTTATCGACGAGGAAAGGTAAAAAGGTAATAATGTGACGGCGTGTAACTTTCAGGCACTTTTTAATTTCTAATACTGAAGCATGCCTACGACCACAATACATTTGTTACGTATGTTATGTATACCACATTACATCGGTGCTTCTGCGCCGGGCGTGTAATTACGATGCCGGCGACGTGCTCATTATCGCACGATCGATGCGTTTGTGAACTGCAAACAACCAACCGAGCTACGCTCCCGTGCATAGGGAATTGTTACTAATGTTAAAAATAATTCCACTCCAAGGATATGTACATTTTTGCATTGGAGTGGAAATCAAAATTAAAGTTTCCGAATTCAGAATTTGTTCATACAGTATCATGGAACATATGTATCTGGTTATTTGTTAGACTGTTATATCTATTTCAACCGTTCACCACCACCGTAGCGTGAAAACCTTCTCCACTGTGAGTGATTAGCTTAAATACTAGTTCCGCCGCCCGGTTATGCTCAGTCCGTGTTAGTGCCTCGTTCAGACCTGCAATGGAGCGTCAATCAATTTAGCGTCGTCCTTGGCGCGGGTGGACAGCCGCTCGTACCACTTCTGCTCGGGCCGCTTTTTCTTCTTCACCTAGACATAATATTCACATACATGGTTAAATAGGGTGAACTATTCGTCAAGTAGAAGTAAATAAATTATATTTGTAATTACATGTATAATAACATATATTATTCAATTCACAGTTACCTATAGCGTAATAATATAACCTGACCAATACTACAGATCTAGTATTTCATATTGTATTCAATCATTTTTAGTTTTTACAAGATGAGATATTTACAGGAAATTCAATTGGCTGAAAACGTTCATTTCGTTCGATCATCTTTTTATTTATTTCTTTCACATTACTTTTTTTTTAACGAATAATATGTGAGCAGTCCAGTAAAACATATAGTTAATAGAATCAGGCGTTACTTTACGGAAATTCATTCTATTGAAGGAAAGAAATATAAAAAAAAATAAATAAGATTGATGACAAATTAAAATTGAGACACAGTATGATTCTCCTGTATTGTGGGTGCGTTTTACATACATACATTTCACATGCACAACATAACCAGACCCGAAAACCAACAATTTGTGTTTTGCACAATTTGGCTCCGGCTGGGATTCGAAGCCAACTGGCTTCTACGCCTCGGATCTTGGGTTGAGAGTAACTACTCTAACCACTAAGCCACATAGTCGAGAAAATAAAGCAATGATTTTTTTATGCTAAAATAATTAATGAAAATATCCATGTTAAGATGTATATAGATCTCTATGTCAAATTTCATTAAAATCAGCCGTTTCAGCATTACTGAATGTAAAATATGTTGTTAAATTATCCCGTGGCTGCTATTTGATATTCCGGGAACAACAAATATCGTATGTCTGACAAAGTATTCACTGACGGACTCCGGAATATAAGCTATCTCTGTGTCAAATTTCGTCAGGATCGATTCAGCGGTTTAACCGTGAAAAGGTAACAAATAGACACGATGGACTGAGACAGTTACATTCGCATTTTTATATTAGTATAGGTAAGGATATTCATAAAAGGTTACTGAGAGTTAGTGTAATCACTGGGAATATGAGACTTAAGAACTTATGTCTCAGGGCGACGGGCGCAGAAATATTCTGAGTAAGCGCATCATGTGAACGTTTTGGCCGTCTAGTCACTTTATCAAATAAAAAAATAAAAAAAGCTCTTTCACGCGCTTTAGTGCCCATGTTTCAGATGCACATATGTAAGAACTAATGTTTTAACATTTTAAAACATGTGGTATTTAATTCAATGGTGTTTTCAATTTATTTTCATTCATCATCCGATATTAACATGCGAAGCGCAGACACGGTGAATCATAGAGAGCGCCCGCACTTCCGCACAAACAAGTGCACTTTGGTGCACTACGGTTAATCAAAATAATCCTACAGATTTTAAAATGTTTACAAAGACGAATCATCATCATTATCATCATTTCAGCCTATCACTTGTCCACTGCTGAACATGGCCTCCCCCATAGATTGCTCCAAAAGTTTGTAGCTCTCATTTTGGGGGGAATTTTGCCATAGTTGCCACGCTTGGTAGGCGTGTTGGCAACCGCAGTTTTATTCTGATGTTCCAGGAAGATGCTGCTGCCCATTTCCTGGTTTTAAATTTCCCTCTGTCGACTTTTACGACACCCGCGGGGTGAGATGGGTTAGTAGATTCTCTTAAGCCACACAGCATTTATTTTTGCATGTAAAATTTAAAAACATTTGCATGCAGATATTAGCAAATTAACTTTGTTTCTTTCCTTTATTATAATGGGTTTCCGCAAAGCAAGGCCGCATTCTATTAACTATGACGAATAATGTTGTTAACGAAATAGGCTGTCAGATATAACAGTATTTCGTGGTAACATGATGTCTGCGCTTTCAGAGGAGGGCTGTCGGGGGTGTTCTTTAAAAACTGGTTTACGCAAATATGAATAGGAATTTAAAGTCAAATAATTGTTATACAAGCTGTTAATTAGTCACAGTTTGCATCACTACAGGGTGTGCGGCAACTTTCATTTGTTGAAATTGCATTTGGAATTTAGCAAATTAACTTTTTAATTTGTTATAGTTAATAGCATCAGGCGTTACTTTGCGGAAATCCATTATAATGAAGGAAAGGAAGTTAATTTGCTAAGATCCGCATGCAAAATATAAAATAATATACACAGTATACACCACTGACGTCGAGAACACTCTACTTCAGTAGTGTATATTACCTAGTGGTAGTATTGTAGTGGTGGACGGTATCTGGTGGCGGTACCTGGTAGCAGTGTTAGTTTGCTTGTGCACGCTGCTGTGGTAGGGCAGGCGGTGCTCTTCGAAAACTAGGTAATATGCACCATTTTATATTTTGCATGCGGATCTTAGCAAATTAAATTCCTTTCTTTCATTTTTGTTTACTAGTGGCAGGGTTCCTACGCAGGAATATGTCTAGGTAAGTACCACACAATGCCAGATATTTTGTCATCCAACAGAAGTATGCAAGCATAAGTGTGTTCTGGGCTCAAAGGCCAACAGCTCGTGTAATTACTGGGCATATGAGACTTAAGAATATCCGGATGATGAACGCTATATCGTGCACCACAGACATTTTCTGTGTGACACAGCATTTGTTATGGGCAGACGTTTCACTTGCAACCAGGTGAACTAATTGCTCGTTTCCACTTTCATACATAAAATAAACTTTGTTTCTATCCATTACATTAGATAATATACCGATTAGCAAGACGACCTGTAACGCCTGCCCATAACAGTTGCTGTGTCACCCAGAAAATTTCTGTGTGACACCACACTGTGCCCATCACCCTGAGACATAAGTTCTTAAGTCTCATATGCCCAGTGATTACGCTAGCTCACAGTGCCCATCAAACCGAGACACAGTATAGTTTGCACACTACTGCTTCACGGCAGAATAACTTGCCTTGGGGTGGTACCTACCTAGACGGATTCCTGCATAGGAATCCTACTACCAGTGAAGGTGGTACAACATGTGGTGAAACAGCACTTGAATCTGACATTTACAATTTGAAACACCGTCTGCAGTCTCAGAGCTACCACGACTGTTTAGTTTGATAATTTCGCTTTTTAACGCAACACGTCTATCGTCGATCGAGTCAAATAATCAAGATAAAAGAATCGAGAACAATACTGTAATCATTGATTCTGATTCATTTTCAAGGCGAACCGCTGTTAGTCACGACTCAATGAAATCAATGAAATGTTTATAAACAAAAAAAAATGTGTTATATTTCACTACGGGTGACAAATGTGTCCCAATTACACTTATTTTACTCGTGCGGCAATACACAACTTTAATCGTGTATGTAGATAGGTACAACACGTCGCCTTTGAAAATTAAATATCTTCCTATAGTTACAATGCTTTCTACGAGATACTCGTATATCATACAAACACGTTCAGTCGTTTTACCTTGCGTTATTTAAAGGAACGACAAATTATTTTTATAATAGGGATTTTCAAATTTAAATGCAGGTTTAATTTTTTTAATTATAACATCCGTAAACTATGTGTTGTGGCGGCTTAAGAGAGTCTACCACTCCATATCATCCCGTGGGTGTCGTAAAAGTCGACAGAGGTAAAATAAAAACCAGGAGATGGGCAACGCCATTATCCTGCAACATCTGAATAAATAAACTGCGGTTGCCAACCCGCCTGCCAAGGATGACAACTACGGCAAAACTTTCCAAAATTAGAGCTACAAACTTGTGGCAATCTATGGGTGAGGCAGTGGACTAGTGACAGAATGAAATGATGATGATGAAATGATGAAACTTAGTTTTATTAAATGTATGTAAGTAATATCGTATTCGAGTCAATGTAATAAATTATGATGTGAACCAGTACGGACTAGAAATCGCTAATAAAATTAGCCGATTAGAAGATCTCAAGACCAAGCGCGCAAGATTTGTAACATGTTTGAATTTTTAGAAAAGATGCAGATAAAATTAAACGCGATAAAATTCGTAAAATTAATTTAATTAAATGTTTAATAATAATGTATTACTAATTTAATATGCGTGAATATAAGAAATCATTATTTGAAGGCAGGTACAATTTTTGAGATTTAGGTACGAGTACAATGAGCATAAATCTCAAAAATCAATGAGTTGTATCGGTTGAATCAGTTGACTTGAATCCACCCCCAGAACTCCATACACTAATACGTTATTTACAAGTGTACAAAGACCGAGGCCTTTGGATGACTATACAACATATTGGAACAAAAGTAATACGAAAAATTATCTCTGTCATACTTCTATACAATCACGAATTGAGAAAGACGATTATGGCGCTATTATCATTCTATTACTATTGTTGCTATTTTCCTATGCGGCTAAATTTCAATGGCATAACAATTATATGGCAATGGCATCGTTTAACAATGTAAATTATAAATACTATGACGTTAAAAAATTTTTTTGAATAAAAAGCAAATAACAATAAGAGAATACGAAGTAGTTTCACAAACGTTTTATTAATGATCGCCATTGTCATAGAAATGGCGATCACCGAAAAACGATGTGTTAGTAGAATACCGAAACTGTCATTCTGCGACGATTTCATTATCATTTTGAAGCTATCGTTTAGTAGAATTGGTGCCCAGATAATAGTGGCGTACAAACAGCACTATGTTTAGGTTCCAGAGCATATGAGATTAAAGAACAAGGGGGAGCAGGGAGGGGTAGCTGCTCCCCCCTTTCCCCTCTAGAGACATGATTTATTAATGTCATGAAAAGTAATTCATAGCTCGACAAGCCGTAGTTCGCGGTTTCACCCTTAGATAAGTTGATAACTTTCACGTTTTCGGTAATTGTTGCCGTGGTCTAAAATCGACCCCCCCCCCCCCTCCTAGACCATTGGCTGGCGACGCTTTTGCTAAAGAACTAACGCCTTATAGTGACGAGCGCCGTGCAGAACCATGAAACTAAAGAACCTTCACACTGTAACACGGAGCAAGCGTTCCCATGTATGCATCAGAAACCAAACAACTGATGCGTGAGTGCGAGTACTTATTTGTGCACGCATGTATTGTTCAGCCATGTTTGCTAATGCTTGACATACATTCATCGCGATGTATAACAAACAAATTCTGAAGTAAGTTCGTAATAATCTTCATTCAATTTTGTTGTAAGATCTATAAAAAATGCTTCCTACCAAGGATGATCCGCGAATCTATTAAAACTAAAAACCGCGTAATTTAAATAGAGAAGACGGCTGGATATAATTAATAAACCAAGCATACCACTGCCAGACTTTAAGGCACTCATTTTGCGTTGATCGGACCAAAAATAATAATTAAAAATCTTAAGGTTCCCCGGATTAACGTCCGACACCTCAGTCCTCCCGTGGCCATGGGTCCTGTAAGGCGCTCGCGGGTTGTGTTGCTTGTGCGATTAAAATCCGTAAAATTAGTATAATTAAATGTATAATATTCGCGTAAATATAAGAAAACATTATATCATCATCATCATTTCAGCCTATCACTATTCCACTGCTGAACATAGGCTTCCCCCATAGATTGCCACAAAAGTTTGCAGCTCTCATTTTGGAGATTTTGCCATAGTTGCCGCGCTTGGCAACCGCAGTTTAAATATTCAGATGTTCCAGGTAGGTGTTGCTGCCCTGTCTCCTGATATTTATTTTCCCTCTGTCGACTTTTACGACCCCCACGAGATGAGATGGGGGTGATAGATTCTCTTAGGCCGCTACCACACGGCACAATCAGCAGTGGACGAAAAAAAAGGAGTCCTTTTTTTATAAGAATTAAAAAATGTAACTGACTGTACAAATCCTTTTAAAACTACAAAATTGAGTCGAAAAATGGTAATTTGGGTTTACATTTGTGCAAAAACACAATTTCGTTTACTGGTTTTTAAGTTCCGGAATTGCTTCACAGCGCCATCGGCTCCTAATTTTTGATTTTCTACAACCACCAAACCAACATAGATTTTGTAATGAGTTACTTTGGACAATAAATAACTTAATAACTTGACTACACCGCTACCCGTCGGATCCTTGCAAGTATCCGATGAAGCTGTAAAAGCCAAAAAAGGCTAACAACAATTACATTACCGAAATTATATATATCGGATCCTTGCACAGCTATGGACTATCGTCTCGAAAAAATCAACTGTGTCAATAGATTATTAATCAATCATTCATTATCAATCAATCAAGACTTAATCAAGGTCAAGTCGGTCAAGTTATAAGAAGCCATCGGTTTTATATACATACAAAGATAATAATTCGTGGGCCTTGTGGGATTGTGCCTACCGCGCGAAAATAACAGGCGTGAATCTTGGGCGTATTTACAAGTTTTTATTTCGAGTACAGCTATGCAAAGTCCGTTTCACAACGTAAACAATAACCGGCCGCGCCCAGCCGCCGCCCGCAACCCGCACGGCAAGATTTTTCCAATTATTTTTCACTTCCTTCCACGGCTTATCGAAACGGGAGTTTGTTTTTTTTTGGTATTCACAGCTACCTTTTAAATCATATAAAAAAACGACGAACAACAATGACGACCGCGTGGCCTAGTGCTCAGCATACTTGATTTCTACGCCGCGGGGGCTAAGTGCGAATCCCCGCCGGAGCCGACATTTGTTGAAATCACAAATTGTTGGGTTTCGGGTCTGGTTGTGTTTTGCGTGTGAAAATATGTTTGTTAAACGCACCCGCACAATTCTCCTGTATCTTACTGTGCGGCATTGTTTAAAAAAAAAAACAATCTTAATTAGTTTACACCTACAACTTTTAGTTACTTTTTTTGAAGCAAGCAATACGTTCACTGGAGTAAGTGCCACACCAGTCCATATCAGTTGCGGTTCAGAACTTTCCTCTGCAGTCCTAATAGTGTTCAGGCCAAAACCTTAGCCAACTTCCAATTAACTAGACCACAAAGAACAAAATTGATGTTATAAATAAAAACATTTTAGCAATTGAAAATATTTATTTATTTGGACGTAAAAATTTGGAAATGGAATTTAGGTAGATACATTTTAAAAGGAAATTAATTCATTTATTTGAAAATAAGTGTAAGTATGTAACTATAATCACAGAGCACGAACGGAGTATATAATTTCGGTGATGTAATTACTGTTAGCCTTTTTGGCATTTACAGCTTCGTTGGATACTGTGCTCACGGGCCAGGGGCCCGCGTCCCAGGTTTGGTTTGACCCAAACATAAATACATAAATAATACTACTACAAAAACCTCGAAATTAGGACCGTCGCGTTCGCTGCATGCTTGCGCGATTTCGAATATATCTCAAAATAATTTTAAGTCGTCTAATGACCGTCCGAGGGAGGCTACGGGCCTCCATTCGGACTGTCGACTTGTGTGTCCGTAACTCTGGGCGGTGAGAACCGCCCTGGAACACGGGTGTATCTTGTGTAACGAACGGAGTGAATGAACGATGTCGATGATTAACACTTTTGCCGTGGATGTATCGGCGATGTATGACGTCGATGTTAACATCGCTG
This sequence comes from Luehdorfia chinensis, assembly GCA_019845155.1. Classification (NCBI taxonomy): domain Eukaryota; kingdom Metazoa; phylum Arthropoda; class Insecta; order Lepidoptera; family Papilionidae; genus Luehdorfia; species Luehdorfia chinensis. The sequence goes on from JAHVAK010000415.1 coordinate 2,656,710, forward strand.
TTTATGAACGATAGATCGATGTTTAGCAAACATCGATTCGTTCGATTCGATCGTTTGCGTCCCCAATTGTAACACAGGCCACTGGTTAATCATTATAACAAAAGAACTTCTGGTACATATTGTATGAATGCTATGGTGTGTCCGTATGCCGCTGTAGTGGTTGACGGAGTGAACAAGCTACCTTCGCTGCCTGCGTAGATCGCTTGCGGTCTTTCCGCAGCACGTGCTTATCAGACAAGGAAAAGAAAACATCGTGAGGAAGTCTTAGGACATTGAAGAAAAATGTTTTGTCATGTGAAGGCCGCCAACTCGCACTGGTGCAAGGTGGCGAACACCTGCCGGCTCCATAACCCTCTCAAAAATAAGAGGAAGCCAGTGCCCAGCCGTGGGAAGCTTATAAGCTTTTTCAATGTATATAATAAAGACAGGCCGATAGTTCATTCCCCTTTTGATAAATTGTTCGGCATGGCCAATGGGCGCCGAGTACGGCGGATGTACCAGAACTGATCTTAATTTACTTCGAGTGTCCCGAGGGGTCAATAACATTTTTGTGATCCTTTCAATGTAATACTTATAATTTTGTGTAAGCAATTTCTGTAGTAAAAGTAATGTCAACAGCTTGTAGTCCCTATGAAGTACACCATGGGCACAAGCCATATTGTTAATGACAGGTTTCATACAGTATCAAGTGACGGAACGTTCGCCTTATAGTAAGTGCAACGCCTGCCCATAACAGTGGCGAAATTACCCAGAACTTTAAATTGGAAAGTTCTTTATTGCACCGCACTTCGCTCGTCAGTCACCATGAGACATCAGTACTTAAGTCTCCTTTGCACAGTAATTACGCTAGCTCTCAGTGCCGTTCAGACTCATACACAGTAACGTTTGCACACTACTGATTTATGGCAGAATAATTGTCACTGCGTTGTACCTACCCAAGCGGATTCCTGCATTGAAATCCTACCGCTAGTAAGAAGATAGTGAAATTACAGTCTATATGCTTGCCCATATTGCGTTGCGATGTCGCAACTGTTATGGGCAGACGTGGCAGTTACAATCAGTTGAAGGACTTGCTCGTCCCGTCATTTACTTCCATAAAACGAACCACAATAATGCTTGCACACTATTGTATGACAGAATGACTGTGGTAGGAGCTACTTGGAATGACAGCTGCATTTTTATACTTTTGTCCTACCACCAATTCTTATTATTTTAGTTACGATACGCGAGTGAGTGAGTTCGATCCCCGGTGCAGACACCTCTAAAGTTGTTCTGCAATTTTAAGTCCTATCACATGCTCAGCGTTGAAGGAAAACATCGTGAGGAAACCTGCATGTCTGAGTGGTAAACTTTCGACGATATATGAAGTCCGCCAAATAGCATTGGTACAGCGTTGCGGACACTTCCAAGCTCCAAAGCTCTCTCAAAAATGAGGGGAAGCCTATGCTCAGCAGTGGGACATTTAAAGGCTGTTAGTTTACTTCTTTTTACATTCAAATGGAGTTCCTTTCTGACAGGAGTGTTACGTTTTTCGGAACTTATTGATTTATGCCACTAAGGCACAGTAAATAAAATAAAAATATACACTAAAATTTCTACTGTATCGTGCCAGTGTGCGTTGGTCCGTTTTACAGAGATTTGACATGTACAATACAACCACATCCCATAAACAACGTCTCGTGTTGTCACATCGTAGACATAGACCTAGTTCTGTGTTATATCTTCAATCTGCGTGCATGCAGATTGAAGATAATGTACTGTCATCTGACTGGAGGTCGACTCGTAACCTATTTAATAACATTTAGGTGAAGTCTGTATTTATGTGGTGTACTCATCTCATTCAATATATTTGCACGAATTTTGTACATACAAACATACATACAGTCACGCCTTTTTCCCATATAGGGGGTAGGTAGAGACCACTCACGTAGCAAAACATTCCCAATTGCCCCGCGGGAAACAAGACGTGACAGGTGGCAAACAACGTCGTCGCCATTTTTAAGACGGTTACGGTTATAAACAAATGTCGTAACTAATCCTAAATGCGAAACATATTTCGGACTTGATCTTATTTGGACGTCCGATTTAAAAGCGACCATTAATAAATAACTGCCTGGAAACCTCCGCAATGGTTTGATAAATGAAGCTAATTTGGTTAATTAAGCTATGTAAAATGGTAATATTTTATTGGATAAAGTGATGAAACGAGCAAAACGTTCACCTGATCGTAAATGCATCGTCTGCCCATAACATATGCTGTGTCATCCAGAACACCTCTGTGTGACACCACACTGCGCCCGTCGCCCTGACACCAGTTCTTTTTCTCATATGCCCAGCGATTACGCTAGCTCTCAGTGCCCTTCAAACCGAAACACAGTAGTGTTTGCACACCAATGCTTCACGGCAAAGTAACTGGCCCTGGGGTGGTACCTATCTAGACGGATTCTTGCATAGGAATCCTACAACCAGTAAATTATTTAGCTATTTGGTTCCCAGCGTGCGGCTCTTTAGAGATGTATCATAATTTTGTTATAGCCTAGGCTAGAACCTTCCTCAATAAACAGGCTATCTAATGCAAAAATAATAATGCAAATCGGATTAGTATTTCATGAGATTAATGCGTTCAAACATACAAACACTCCAGCCTTATTATAGTAGTATGATTATCATATAGTATGAGTTATCTTTATAAGTGTTGGTCCGTCGTCTGAAATTTAGTCACATTTATGGCACATCTGAAAAATAGGTTGGGCGGCCCTGAGCTACTCGTACTAAAGTTAGTCTATAAATGTTCCACTGCTGAGCACAGGCCACCTCTCATTTCTGAAAGGGTTTTTTTAGACCCTTCCTTAATAAACGGGCTATTTAACACAATTTTTTTATCAGATAAGTATTGCCTGAGATTAGCACGACGATTCAAACATACAAACTTAAGCTTTATTAGAGTAAATAGTAAGATTTATTTTTCAACGTTTCACAGCACCCATGGTAACGGGGGGACTGAGATGTTAGAAGTTCTGATGTCACAGTTAATCCGGGCTACATTCTGCTTTTAATTATAACTAGCGATCCGCCCCGGCTTCGCACGAGTATATAGATATACAAAGATAAATTAGTGCTTTATTTGGAGAAATATAACAACAACAATTCCTTACGCTAACATTTTTTGTAGCTATTATTCTCACCGGCGGCTCCGCGGCTGGTCAGGTAAGATTAGGTTATTTTACCAAAATAATGTTTTATTTATGGGAACATTACACTGAGAGCTTCCCTGTAAACAATATTTGATGTTGTGGTAGCAAAACAAAACGACCGCTCTCGACCGCTGCGCAAAGTTTTAGATACAAAAAAATATAGTATAATTAAAATTTCAAAGTACTATTCAATTGTTTCTAGTTTACAAAAAATAAAATGTGTGGGTAAAACACCGCGGCATTTTTCTTACTTTTAGCATTTTATATCCGTCGTAACTTCTAAACGATGGGTTCGAATCGAATGATTTAAAGAGGAATTTGCATGTACGCACCTTGACTATGAAACTGTTTAGCAGGATAAAAATTAATATCATGATACGCATGTGATCATCTTTCGATTCTATCCGTGTTTTGATTGACTGAATTGAACAAAAAGCTGTTATTTCGACTTAACTATAATTATAGTTAGACATTGCCTCGCGGACTTTTTTGTGAGTAATGAGTACTATGTAAATGTAGTTAATTATTTTATTTATCATCAATAGTTTTCGCAGCGCACACCAAATAATTACTTCTATTAATAAATTTTTAATACAATTTTTATTTTTTTTCAATTTTGGACAATTTTCGTAGGGATTTCCATTTTTTTTATATAGATACAGCTCATGTTAGTAGCTGATAATGCAGCGGTCTGTAGGTGAAAGAATTTTTAACATCGGGTTAGTAGTTTTTGATTTTATTAATTACAAACATACAATCAAACTTACAAAAAAAACAAATCTTTTCTCTTTATAATATTAGTTTAGATGGTTTGGATGACGACCGCGTGGCCTAGTGGTCAGAGTACCTGACTTCTACGCCGCGGGTCCTGGGTTCGAATCCCAGCCGGAGCCAACATTTGTGCTAAAACACAAATTGTTGGTTTTCGGGTCTGCTTGTGTTGTGTTTGTCCCCGTGTTTCTGACACTGCATCCTAGCCTACCTCCGATCTTATCGCATCAGCGTTACATCGGGCGCGGGTAGGTTGGGAGTGCCTCTGTGTTTGCGCGTACACTTGTGGCACTATAATATCTCCTGCGCAGTTGATGGCTCTCGACATTCGGATTCAGAAGTTGTCGCCGTGGTCGAAATCGGCTAGGAGAAAATACCCGCCTACCAAGCGTGGCAACTATGGCAAAATGATAGCTAAAAACTTTGAGGCCTATGTTCAGCGGTGAACTAGTGATAGGCTGAAATGATGATGATGATGATTAGAATAACACATCAGATATTTAATTTATTGATTGTACTCACGTGGGTTGGCGTTAACAGTATTTGTTATTCTCTCCAGCTATGTAACCACGTGCGTGTTTTTTCAGCTCTCGAAGGAGATAAAATAAATCGTTAAAATCGAGTAACGACTGCACTTTGTATAGATTAAGAGGGCTATATTAGAGCAGCCGTAAAAGTTTTGGGAGTTCTGCGAGCGGGTAGGAATATGGCTTATGTTTTTTCTTTAATAACAGAGGAAATAGAACAAAAAAAATTACTAGAATTAATTACTGAGTGTAGGATTCCTATTCAGGAATCCGTCTAGGTAGCTACCATCGCAGGGTCAGTTATTGTGTCGTGAAGCTATCCTGGGTTTCGATCTGAATGGTACTGAGAGCTAAATTACTGGGCATATGAGACTTAATATTGATGTCTGAGAGGGACCGGCGCAGTGTGGTGCCACACAGACGTGGGAGTGTTCCGAGTGACACAGCATTTGTTATGGCCGATGTTGCACTTTCTATCAGGTGAACGTTTCGTCTCATCGTTTCAGCCTCCAAGTCCACTGTTTTTTTTATATAGGAGAGGGGGCAAACGAGCAAGTGGCTCACGTGATGGTAAGTGATCACCACCGCCCATGAACAACCGCAATACCAGAGGAATCGCGGGTGCGTTGCCGGCCTTTGAGGAAGGAATAGGCTCTTTTCTTGAAGGTCCCTAAGTCGTATCGGTCCGGAAAAACCGCCGGCGGCAGCCGATTCCATAAAGTGGTCGTGCGTGGTCTCCCTCATAGATAGCCATAAAAAATTTGTAGCTCTCATTTTGGAAGGATTTTGCCATAGTTGCCACTCTTGGCAACCGCAGTTTATTTATTCAGATGTTCCAGGAAGATGCTGCTGCCCATCTCTTGATTTTTATTTTCCCTCTGTCGACTTTTACGACACCTACGGAATGAGATGGCTTGGTAGATTATTTGTTACTGTTTATATTTTGCAATGTTTATCTATTACAAATAAATAAACTTGAAGTGTTTGTTTCTAATAACAAAATAACAGCTTTTTACTCAATGCTTATGAAAGTATATACGGTACTTAAAATAATAAAACATATTTTTTTTATCTGTCTATCTGTTATTTTTTCTGGCTAATCTCTGAAACGGCAGTACCGATTTTGACAGGATTATCACTGTCAGATAGCCGATATTATAGCGGGTAACTTAGGCTATTTTAATTTTAGAAAAATGATTAGGGTTCCGCGCAAAAAAATTAAAACCCTTAAATCCGATTCGAATAGGGAAGTATATATTGTATATCATCGATCGGGATCGGCTTTTTTACGCGGGGCACAGCGAGTATATTACAAAATAAAAGTATTTTTAGCAGTTTTAGTCGAAAATCAAATGAGTCATATTACCCGACAGATCACCATTAATCAACTGATTTGCTACTGTAGCACAATCCATAATGCTCCGCGGATATTTCCGTATTGCGACAGACATGCTACGCTACAGCGACGCGGATCGCTGAAGACAGTTCTACGCGCAACTCCTAATGGTTTGCCTCAAGGTTACAACAGATTTACGACCGCGTGACCTAGTGGTCAGCAGTCGTGCTCCGCTGGTCTCGAGTTTGAATAACAAGTGCATTTATGTAGAAACACAAATTGTTGGTTTACGGGTGCGTTGTTATATATAGAATTCTGCCAATGTCAAGTGAGTCAACGGAGTAATAATAGATAATTCAGAATCGATCAACAGTACAATGATTAATTTTACTGAAGATTTGCCGGACTGGATGGAAACAAAAGGAAAAGTGCAATTCTGGTCTTAAATTGAATTTGCCAACTGTACACTTTCACCAGCACTTGCTCCATAATAAACTATCAACACTCAAAATATACACAGAAATTACATACTTCAATTAAAACACTGCCGACACTTTACGAGTTGACCTACGAGCCTTTGGTTGTTGGTTATTATTCCAGTGTCTGTAACACTGTATTCTAGTCTACGTCCTTTATTGTCATAAGAGTGTTATATCATAATTACTCAGGTAGATCTGGACTAGTGAGTGCCTCTGTGTTTGCGCGTAAACTTGTGACATTCATCTCCAGCGCAGTTGACAGCTTCCGAAATTGAAGCCGAGGTTGGAACTTGGGCTGAATTAAACCGATACACTTTCTTTGTACATGAGAAGATACCCACAGACTGTCCCTTCTGTCTGTGTTGCCGGTAAATAGAGCTTAGAGTTGCAGCATAAATTTGATGGCGTACGAAAAGGGGCGAGCCCTCATTACTGGCACCGCATTCATTGGTGTAGCTTGAGACCCTTTTACTGACACTGCAGCTTTTCGAGTTAGTCCTAAGGGGTAAATTGAAATAGTGATGTCTGTGGGCCCCAGAGTCTTACCACTTAGCATCAGGTGGACGACAGAAACAGAAAATAACAGCGTATAAATGTTCCACTGCTGAGTTGTTAGACCTCATTTTATTTTTGAATGCTCTTTGGAGCTAAGAGGTGTCCGCCACGCTTCTCCAATGCTGGTTGGTGGACTTCACATGCCCTCGAATTTTTTTTCTTCCTCAGACATGAATGTTTCTCCACGATTTACTGAGCGGGTGGTTTATTAACATTTAAAATTGAGAACAGTTTTAAAAGTGCCGGCCGGCGTATTGTTAAATTGAAGCGCCCGGCCCCAGAGCTACTCGTATCACGGCTCTTACATACATTAAAAAAATTGTGTCTACCACATCGTCTTTCTCCGACGGCAGATACAAAAGTCAAGGACAAGTTAAGGGATTGGGAGAAAAGCAATGGTGATTTTTATGGACGAGTGACAAGAGTAGCGAAGCGTTTACGATATGGTAAGGGCAAGTGTGCCCATAAAAAAATATGCTTCACCCAGGCAATTTCTGTGTGACACCACACTGTGCCCATCACCCTGAGACATAAGTTCTTAAGTTTCATATGCCCAGTGATTACGCTAGCTCACAGTGCCCTTCAAACCGAAACACAGTAATGTTGGACACTACTGCTTCACAGCAGAATAACTGGCCCTGGGGCGGTACCTACCTAGACGGATTCCTGCATAGGAATCCTGCCACCAGTATAACGCACTTAGCTATCAGCGCCCTTCAAACCAAAACACAGTAATATTTGCACAATACCGACAGCAGATTATTTCTACAATGATAACTAGCTGTCGTGGTTTCTAGATAGATTCTTTCGTGGGAATCCTATCACTAGTAAAATCGAGAGAGTAACACTATGAGTGAACCAGTTCTATGTTTTCTATACTGAAATGAATTGTTCATAGTGCACGTCACCATTGTCGAGTGATACTAGGGAGACAAGGTTAACGACTTCTTTGGTTTCTACTCGGAAAATGCAATGTCCGAAGCTGTCCCCGCGAGCTGGCTACCATGTTCGTCGCGCTTCTCTTAGCGCAAAAATATGAGGCACCTTGACGATTCACCTTGGTACACTTTAGAGTTGGCTAATTTATCATTAGTCGAAAATACAATTTCCCAAATACTACAGTGATTTCGGTAATGGCTCGCGTTTATGTATCGCTGTCGGTTGCGTCACAGTGCGCGCTACTTATGCGTTTAGTCTAGTGCTTGCATTCAAAAAACATATTCATTTTTATTTTGCATTTTGAATCACTGCTGTCGTTCGTCGTTTCAGCCTATCACTATTCCACTACTGAACATAGGCGTCCCCCATAGATTGCCACAAAAGATTGTACCTCTCAATTTGGAGGGATTTTGCCATAGTTGCCACGCTTGGCAGGCTGGTCGGCATCAGCAATTTATTAATTCAGATGTTCCAGGAAGATGCTGCTGCCCATCTCCTGGTTTTAATTTTCACTCTGTCGACTTTTACGTCACCCATGGGATGAGATGGGTTGGTAGATTATCTTAAGCCGCTACCACACTGTAGTTATTGTTATAATTCGTCAAAATTTCGATATCGATACTCTCGATTTAAGCGATTACCTTTTGCGCAACGTCTGATTCCCGGGTTGATTCCCGGCGCGAAAGAGATATTTGTATCACCTACACATAGCTGTTCCGACGATGTTTGTTTGTGTAATAATGTCTGTAAACGTACCCAGGACATTAAAGAATTGCTAGTGTGGAATATAGAGAAACAAATGAGAAAGCAAAATAGAAAGAGTAAAGATGAACTCCCGATGCATTCATTAGGCGGAAAAATAAGAAAGATTGAGCAAAACATATAAAGTGATTAGGTGAAATAGTTATTTACATACAGTCACGCCTTTTTCCCATATAAGGGGAAGGCAGAGGCCACTCACGTAGCCCACTTTTCGCGGAAAACGTGACGGGACCACGTCGCCGCCATTTTGATACGGGTCAAAAATTCTTACTGCCAATTGCGTTCCTACGAGCAGTATAGTCATAGCATTGCATATTATGGTTTTAATCTGCATGTATAAAGGCTGTCCCTACAATACCTTAGTCGCTAATTCTACTCTGCCAGACACCTATTGGCTAAAATAGTTCTTTGTCTCATTGACATGAAGCGGCGGACGATAGATTAACATTTATGGACAATAGACCTAGATCATAGTCGCTCGGTCGTAAATGGTATGATCACAGAGAAAGAAAACAGAATTGATTTAATTATAGTTTACAAGTGTGTATCCGAGAAATTTTCTTTTTAACAGACTTCATAAAAAGAACGTTCTCAATTCATCAGATCCTTTTTATGTATGTTCAGCTATATATGTATGTTAGCTCTGCAGCTTATGCTGTTAAAAGAATTAGAAACTTGACTAATGTTGAAACTGCTCGATTAGTTTATTTTAGTTATTTTCACAGTATAATGTCTTATGGTATTTTGCTATAGGGAAATGCGACTGACGTAGAGGTGATTTTTGTTATGCAAAAGAGGGCCATAAGATCTATTTATAATCTTGGCTCTAGTGTCTCTTAGAGATAAATTTAAAGAAATTAATATCTTAACCATGGCCTCTCAATATGTATATGAAAACGTTATGTATGTACATAAGAATATTAATCACTTTAATAAAAAAAGTGATGTTCATAATGTGAATACCAGGAACAAGCACAAATTAATTATGCCAGTTACTCGACTTCACAGAGTCAGTAACTCATTCATGGGGCAATGTATACGTTTTTACAACCAAATCCCAGAAAGTGCACAAAGTCTTTCAATAAAAAAGTTCAAACTATTTGTTAAACAAAGACTTTTTAAGAAGGGTTATTATAATATTAAGGAATACATGGATGATGATAACCCCTGGGAATGAGGTGATCGCTGCCAAGCTATTTCTACATCTTTATAAAACTGTTGTAATTGTATATTTAAAATGACTGAAAAAAATAATCCCGCTGGGTTTCTTACTGGTTCTTCCCAGGACAGAGGCATTTCTTTGCGAACTCAATATGTAATTATGTAATATTAATATATGTCAATGATCTATATTGAACAAAAAAATATTCTGTTATATTCTATTCTATAATTCCTTATCACGTGGACCGATTTCGAAGTTTATTATTTAACTAAAAGATACCTTACTTTCCGATACTTCTAAATTTGGTCAAGTTTGGTTGGATGGGATCCATGATATAATCATTAATTTCGCACAGTCCACGATTCGAGTCGGTTTTTTTGTAATTCATTATTTTCACCATTTCAGCCTTTAACTAGTCCAATGATAGGCTGAAATGACAAACATAGGTCTTCCACAAAAGTTTGAAGCTTTCATTTAGGGGGATTTTTCATTTTTGGAGAGTTTTTTTAATTAATTATTATAATTGTTATAGTTGTTATATTATGTGCAGTATTTGTCTAGCGAAGTTGCGAAGTGAACTGTGCGGGTAGAACTGTGATGAGATTACGCGGTACAAACTAGGCCGCGGTTTACTCTGCGTTTGCTAGATATTCTACTCTAACCATGTCATAAGTAAATGGAATAAAATAAAAGGTAATAAGGTGCCTAACACTAGGTCGTGTATTGTGTATCGTGGGTGTTTCACGAACATACATACATATGCATGTAAAATCTATGCAGGTATTCGCCTAGTAAGCAAGTAGTACAAGTAGGAGTGTGCAAACATTAGTGTTTCTGTTTGAAGGGCACTGAGAGCTAGCGTAATCACAGGGTGCAGTGTGGTGCCAGAAACAGAAAATTTCTGTATGACACAGCATATGTTATGGGCAGACGATTCACTTACCATCAGGTAAACGTTTAGTTCGTCATGTCACTTATTCCTTTAAAATTAAAATAAATAAAAAAATACACAAAAAGACCCGACATTAACTCGAACGCAGGACCTGCGGCGCAGAAGTTTGGAACTTTATCAAATAGACAACGCAGTCGCACAGAATATATTATAGTTATTGTAACAGGTGCTCGCCTTTAATGCAACTGTACGCAAGTAACCTGGGTTCGATCCCAGGTGCCAGCACCTCTATAATTCTACAATTTTAAGTGCTGATTTACCACGTGCTCAGCGGTGAAGTAAAACAGGGTGAGGAAACCTACGTGTCCGAGCAATAGAAATATTTCGAGGACATGTGAAGTCCGCCAACCCGCATTGGAGCTGCGCGGCGGACTATTCCCAGCTCCTAAACCCTCTCAGAAATGAGAGGAGGCCTGTGCTCAGCAGTGGGACATTTATAGGCTGTTACTTTCAAGTTTTTGCGCAAATACTAAAACACTCATGTTGAATATAAATTTAAAAACAGCAAAGCAACAGAAAAATGATATTTTCTCGGGTTTTATCATTCCAATAATAATTAATCGGGTTGGCTATTATCAATACTTATCCTTTGAACGCAGCTAGTGGTCATACGTAAGCAGTAGTGTGCAAGCATTACTGTGTTTCGGTCTGAAGGGAACTGAGAGCGAGTACAATCACTGGGCATATGAGAGTTAAGAACTGATGTCTCACGGTGACGAGCGTAGTGTCATGCCAAACAGAAATATTCTGGGTGACATAGGATTTGTTAATGGCAGACGTGGCACTAAGCATCATGTGAACGTATTGCTCGTCTGGTCACTTCATCCAATAAAAAAAATGTTTACATGAGTAAATTATAACGATGTAGGCAGACGGATTAAAGCCGTAAAGACATGATTATGATAGCGATCGCAATGGATGTTATGGCCAATAAAGTTATACCGTCTGTACATACATTTTTTATCAAACGAATCCTAATCATTGAATATCCTTTATAATTTCTGGAATCAAATTATTATAGAAGCAATTTAATTTTTCACAAGTGGTGAAATAATTGAGTCGTGGTAGCTTAGTGACCGCAATAAAAAAAAACAAACAATATTAAAAGTTCGCAACTGGGCTGAACTAGCAATGATGTAGTGTGCAGTTTATGTTTTTTTTTTCATAAAAAATATAATTAACATAGTTTGTTGAAATGCGTTTCAACGACTGTACAAACTAAATCCCGAGTTACTCCACTAGTAAAAACATTATCGAAACTGTGGCGCGTCTTTATTCAATAGTAAACTTAATGAATATTTTAATTTATTAGAGATTTGTCTGTTGTGATTTTTAGGTTTCAATCCGAAATAAATTCATCTCGTGGTGCAGAGAATTATTTGATTCTTCATGTGATTTCTTCATTCGCTATTTAATTAATAAAATTAAATTTAAAACCACTGCAAAACTTCAAGAAACAGTTAAGTATCTATTTCTGCGTAGATCGGACCGAATCGAAAAATAATTAAAAGCTGAAGGTACCCCGGGTTAACTATGACATCAGGACATCTGTCACCTCAGTCCTCCCGTGACCATGGATGCTGTAAAGCGCTCGAACCGTCGTGTTATAAATAGTTCCAAATTAAACGCGATAAAATCCGTAAAATTCTCTTTATTCAGAGATATTATTGTTTTGTTTTTTGGACATCGCGGACACGACTGCAACGAACGTTTACCTGGCAATGTAAGGCACGCTTAAAAAATTGTTACAAGACGGATGTTGCTTAAAGCATAGTGCGCAGCGCAATGGCAGCGCGCGTCTCACATGCTCCGCGCCTAAATATGGGCCAGCTGCGAATGGGTATGGGCATTACGGCTCACACATACTTGCGCGGTCAAGATCCATTACGCGTGCCCCTACATTTATTTTGAGAATTCTGAGATGCGGCGCGTGTTATGGCGGGGCGCGGAAAATACTGTAATAAACGTTAACGAAGTAAAACGTTACACATGTTACATTTATTTGCTGCAGTGACAAGCGACAGCGAGAAACTTCTAAATTCGGAAAAAGTGCAAAATAAATTTAAGTTGAAACGTTAATTTAATCCACCATATATTAAGGAATATCTACTAAAGCTTAAAGTGTGACCATACATTTATTACCTATTACAGGTAACTTGATTTTTCACTTTGAAATAATACCTTAACAGTATTTGGCATAGATCTTTAGATGTTTATCGCGTGGTTCGGTGATTTATATTCTTTAAAAAAAGTTCACTTTGTAGTCTTTGCCCTCATGGTGGCAGCGTAAGAAAAATTTACGATTAACTAGACTAAAATACCTGGACATTTGTATAGCTTCTCTGGCAGGCGACAAGAAAACCGACTCGAAAAATGCAAGACATAAAATTCAACAACCGATTACGGACAACAGCGCCCAAAACTAGGATCGCCAATTCACCCGCGTAAGTATCACGGTGAATCTTCCCTTCTTTGAGAAGCCGTGTGCAGCAGTGGGCTATTAACCAACTGATGAGGAAGAAGTAAATTATTAGCGATGCAGCAACAAAACTGGATTTTTTTACCTCCTGTGTTAATTCATAATTAAATCAAAAGTTAAAGAAATTATACGATTGTCAGATACCGACGACGCAATGGTTACTTGTATTTTAAAGCTGCCTGGAAGTAATAATATTTTCTCTGTTTTACTACTACATATATTATGATCAGTTTTTTGTGTTTTCATGAAAAAATATATACTAATTATTATAGAAATAAGTATAATTTTTTGATTCATCTCATCTCTAATTTTTTCAGCCTATCACTAGTAATTTGCTGAACATAGGCCTCCCCCAAAGATTGCCACAAAAGTTTATAGCTCTCATTTTGGGGTGGATTTGCCACAGTTGCCACGCTTGGCAGGCAGGTTCGCAACTCTTCTGGTTTTATTTTTTTCTCTGTCTGTGACTTTTACACCCATGAGATGAGATGGGTTGGTAGATTATTTTAAGCTGCCACATGGCAATTTTTCGATTATGCTTTTATAAATATACAATTCTAGCTTGTAAACTAAATTGTTAATTGTAAGGCAACAATATGTTTTAGGATTAAGTTGGAGAACTGACACTGTATAATGCTAATAGCTTACGCTGTGCTTAATACATTTTTCATTTTTAATTATAATTATATTCTTATTAACTCTTTTTGTTCCAAAACTAAAATATTTGTTTTCAGATATTTAAAAAAACTAAGATCAGATGTAAAACCTCCTCAGAGTATAGGAGTTATGTATAGTTTGCAATGCATATTAATTATTCACATACATGTTTACTTGCTCAGTATCTAATTGCAAATGCATTAATTTAAATACCCATGTTAACTAAATAAGGCAGCATGTTGACAATATTATATGTGGAAACAACAACAATCAGTAGGTGCCACTCCAAAACAAGAAGTATTACTATTTGCACAATGTAGTATATAAAATGGATACAAATTGACTACTATATTCATAAAGGCATAGAATGACTTTCCAGGTAATTAGATCACATTGTAAACAAAATGTCCAGTGAATCATACCTGAAGTGTGAAACATAAACATTACAATATATGTTCACAGCAAGCTATTTAATTATAGTGTTGTGCTGTAGACATTATATAGTTTTTATATACAAACATATTAATTTTGTATTGAAAAAATAATCATGAATGAGAATCCTCTAGACCTCATGCAAATAATCCAGCATTCAAATGTATAAATAAATGGATAATGCAAAATTAATTTATAATTTCTTATTATTTTTTTAGGTATTAACAGAGTTTTTGGTATTTTTGTATTTACATATAATTATTTTCCATTTTTTTAATTAAAAATAAGTTTTGTGTATATATTTTTTCTTTCTTCTTTTTCTGTCTTTCTTATTAATTTTATCAATATACAATGATTAAGGATAAACATGATTATTTGTAAATAATACACATGAAATATTAAACTTGTTTTAGTATTTACAGAACAGTAACAGGAATGTCAAGGATGCACAAACTGTCAAAGGCTCACCATATGGATCTATTAGGCTTGTACTGCATTTAAACCAAATTTAAAGGCAAAGTTATTACAAGTATTAAGTTAGACATGCACTCCATTGTACAGGTCCATTGACTAGCATAACTTATTAATGAGGACCATTGTGTAATACAAATGGTAAGTATTTTTACGCCCGTGTTTGCAAGGGCGTGCAAAGGATTAGGAATCTTTTGACACACTCCCACGACCATGAATCACAACAAAATACTTAAGTCCCTGAATCACATAAATCGCATCAATATTGAGCAAAAATACTGTTTACGAATACTGGTTCACGCAGTTTTTGCGGGAAACGAATATTCGTAATTATGGAGTTTTCGGACTACAAATTCGCAAGTTTCAGTAACCACTCAATTGTTTATGTGTTTATTCATTGATTCTACTCGACGCACCAAGTCTGCGCATCTAAAGAATGTCAACAAAGCAACGGATGCCTTACCTCCTCGTAACCCTCATTTTTCTCCTTGTGTGAGAGCGGCCGGCATCGCACCACCACCTTGACGCACTCATTTAGAGCAGTCCGGGGTCGTACGGACTTCTCCATCTTCAACCACCCCCTTCCGTGACGAAACAATAATAAACTCAAAAGTCACCGATATCGATCCATACGGGGTAAAACGATTGTAGACATCACCTGTTCGAATCTATTTTGCAAAACCAACTACTTGGATTCAAACAGAAAAAATAAAGAAGGGTACTATTCCAAACACACGATTAACTTTTCTATTACCACAGTAAAATAAAAATAAAATCGTAAAATATCAATAAACAACGATTCACATCCGACCGCCTATGGCGGACATTTATATGCAACTGACATTTAAATTGATATGGTTTTCAGTGTTGCCAGAGGCAGTTTCCATTTAAATACGAATACTCTCTTGCAATGAGGAAAAATTTAATTAATTTTTTGAGCTAGTTAGTCACTGAAATACTTTATTAGAAAATAATCAATATGTTTTCCTAGTTATAGAACTATATAAAATATAGTAATATAGAAATATAAAATGTAAGAAGTGATAAAATTTATAATTTGTAATTGTGTTAAAAGATGCTTAATAAATTTATAATTAGTGCCATTGGTGATGGTGACAAGAGGGATGAGTATTCCTTTACCCGCACAAAAACTGAAAAGCGCTGAGCGAACTACAATCACTGTTCCTCGTACAGCATCTCAAGGAGTAGGTTAGGTATAATATTTATTATAAAAATCTACTCCTTGTAGTGATAAGTGTGTTTTGTGTGATTTATCATTAATTTTAAGTAGAGTTGGCGTTTTGTGTCAAGTATTTCTTTTAATAACAGTAAAAAAAAAAAACTAGACTATAAAACTAGTGATAAATTATAACTATACTATAAACATTCTAGGTAGTAAATAATGAAAAAAGTAATGGTACATTGTACAGCTATTTAATTAAACTAAGTCTTGATTTAAATGCAATGAGTTAACAGTATGTTCTTTTTTGTGTAATATTAAATAAAACAAAGTTATTAATTCCAAATGTTTTTCAGGTGAATTTTAATGTAACTTAAACAGAAAGTGGCAACATTCTTTATGATAATGATTATAAAAAATAAAAAATTTAAACGTCAAAATCTCTGTTGAGCACAAGGAATTTTAAATAATAAAATAGTAGTACTAATAAATTTAAGAATGTCGACTAATATAAGCATTGTTCTTAAAAGAGCAAGTAAAATCTACCATGAAGGAGTAAGTACCAAAACCCGCTCCAAAATATTGCCTATATTTATTGAATATGTTTGCATAAAGTATATAATAATTTATTCATTCATGATTAATTAGTAATATCTATTTTACTCTAGTAAAATAAGTATTTTAACTTACCAAAAAAGAGTTTATAAATATAGGGTAATCGTGGTGCCACAGTTATAGTTTGAAATATTTTTTAAAAGTATTTAATTTAAGTATTTCGTCGTTGTCAGGACATAATAGCCGGTGTTGTAGTAGTTGAAAACAGTAATGATGTGCGACACGAAGGTCTCACCTTAGGAATGGAGGGCGCAGTCAATTTGCAGATCAGTACCAAAAATGTTGGCATATTTGAAGCATTTTCCAATAGCATTAAGGTAAGTGGCGTTTAGTCGTTATGAATAGCAATGATTAGACTTTAAGGGGATTTTTGCTGTAAATATTTTAAGTGAATTTTTTTTAAAATTATTCTTCATGAATATCTGATTAATACACTGCCTGTGCATGGCAGAAGTTAAGTAACAGCTAAGCCCTGAGATGTAGATAGTTTTAACATATTATTTTCAACATAAGTAACAAAATATGTTTGTCAAATATATTTTATTTTAATGTTTACTGCCATTTTGTATTCCGTACTGCCATTGTGTAATCCGGCTTTCCCATTCACACTCGCCTCATAAAACTGTTTCGTCAATCTCCTTTCATTCATCCTCTCTACATGTCCAAACCATCCAAGCATCCCTTTCTCTATCTTTTTCACTACATCTTCCACCACACCACACCATTCCCTTATCACACTGTTTCTCATTTTGTTGATCAGAGTTACTCCAGCTATACTTATTAATTGATGGTGCCTTTTACATTCTTCTTACAAATACGGGTTTCAAAAAAAGTTTTATTGAACATTTTCATTAATTTTAAACTATTTGTTTATTTTTCATTATTATCAAGGAAAATTATGTCCAAAATGATATCCCAATCATTAATTTTGATGAAGTAATACCGGGGGATGTAGCATATAGACAAAACATCTTTGAGAAATAATATCTATGATTTACATACATATGTATATGTTTTCACGCCTTTTTCCCATATAAAGGGGTATACAGAGGCCACACACATAGCCCACTTTTCTTCAGTCTTTGTGGGAAACGAGTCATGAGAGGTGGCGAACCACATTGGTAATTGTCAAAAAAATTCTTACTCCCCCCTTGCATTCCCACAAAAACATATAGTGATAGAATTGCATAATATGGTGTTGTTCTTCACGAATAAAGGCTGTACGTCGCCTCTTACGACACCTCGCTAGTAAAGAGGCTTGCTCTTACCATCAGGTGAATGTGTTGCTCGTTTCGTCACTTCGTTCAAAATCAGGTTACATAACTCTCTTAAAAGGAGGTCTGTGTGTAGCAGTGAGATGTTCATTGGTTGTTACTTTTTAAGAACATGTTGTATGAATCCTACGACTGACTATTAACTTAAGGAACAAAAATACAATTCTTCTTTTTTTCCTTGCAGCCTATCAATCTAATCAACACTGTAATGGAACTGGCACCCGCAGGCAAGATTCCATTGGGCGTAACAGAAATTCCATTTGAATTACCGCTAAGGGCACGTCATCTGCTGCCAGGAGCGCCGGCGGGCTGTGGCCTGCTGGAGACATACCACGGGGTCTTTGTTAACGTCATGTACACACTTAAGTGTAACATGAAAAGGTCATTCTTGAACAAGCCACTGAATGCTAGCTGCCAGTTCTTTGTGCAATATGTGCCGGTAATTTATTTTGTAATTATACATAAAACATTTACATATACATGTTATCCTTGCGTATTTTCACTGTGGATGATGTTAGAGCAAGACATAAGTTGTATTGACACTGTAATGGGTAGTTAGCAACAGTTAACATTTTTATTCTACTACTTTTTAATGGTGGTAGGGATTCCTATGCAGGAATCCGTCTAGGTAGGTACCACCCCAGGGCCAGTTATTCTGCCGTGAAGCAGTAGTGTGCAAGCATTACTGTGTTTCGGTTTGAAGGGCACTGTGAGCTAGCGTAATCACTTGGCATTTGAGACTTAAGAACTGATGTCACAGGGTGACGGGCGCAGTGTGGTGTCACACAGAAATATTCTGGGTGACACAGCATTTGTTGTGGGCGGACGTTGCACTTACCATCAGGTGAACGTTTTGCTCGTTTCGTCACTATATACAATAAAAAAAAATAAAAAATCTACACCATACAGTGCCCAGCGGTTTCGCCTGCTAAAAAAAGCCGACCCCGATCGATGACATACATATATAAGTACTTCTCTGTTTAAATCGGATTTCAGGGTTTTATTTTTTTTGCGCGGAACATAAATTGTAATCATTTTTCTAAAATTAAAGTAGCTTATGTTACCCGCTATAATATCAGCAGTGAAAGTCCCTTCAAAATCGGTCCAGGTGTTTCCGAGATTAGCCGGAAAACACAGACAGAAATTTAAATTTAACAAAAATTAAAAAAAAAATTTTTTGTTATAAGTACTATATACTTTATATATACTTTCGGCATTTAGTACAAAGTCGTTATTTTGTTAATACAAACAGACACTTCAATTTTATTTATTTTTATAGATATTTCACAACTATAATAAAGCTGGGGAGTATGTAAGTTAAAACACGCTAATTTTGGAAATATTAATCCGATTTGAAAAATTACTTTTGCATTAGATAGCGCGTTTTTTGAGGAAGGTTATGGGCTATGAAACTGTATACTACGGTCTTAAGGAGTGGTGAAGCCACATAGACTAGAGTTAAATTTAGAGTTTAATTTTGTACTATTTATAACCCGACGTTTCGAGCGCTTTACGGCACCCATGGTCACGGGAGCACTGACGTGACAAATGTCCTGATGTCATAGTTGTAGTCTTAGTCAACCCGGGGTACCTTCAGCTTATTTTTGGTCAAATCTATCCAGAAAGAGCTAACTGTATCTTTTAAGTCGTGGTATGCTTGGTTTTTGATTTAATTTTATTAATTATAGGACCTGGTGGTAGTACGCAACCATCTTCTTGATTGAAATTAATTTCTATAGCCATCCTTGGTAGGAATCGGTGTTCTTTTGGAAGGGTTTGTGGTTTATCAAATCTGTACTGGTTGAGATGATCCAGAACATGGTCACAGACTGCAGACTTCCTAGAGTTACTTTACATCAGCTATATGTCCTTCTCTTTTTGTTTGCCCTATGTAAGAGCTGTAAAGCGCTCGAAACCTCGGGTTATAAATAGTTTATAATTAAACGCGATAAAATCGGTAAAATATATTATGTAATTAAATTAATGTGTAGTATTCGCGTAAATACAAGAAATCTTAACTTTCTGCCACACGAGAGAATGATTTATGTGATGAATTATCTGTAGCTGTTATAAAGTTTTATATCAAAATCGGAAAGTAAACATATTATTTTACTAAGATAATCTTAATATACTTATCAAGATTTAATATATCTTAATATAACAAGAAACCCGTAGTGCATAAACATGACAATAAACAGAGTTAGTTATTTATAGTATTAGTTTTATGTTCATCATCATCATCATCGTTTCAGCCTATCACTAGTCCACTGCTGAACATAGGCCTCCCGCATAGATTGCCACAAAAGTTTGTAGCTCTCATTTTGGGAGGATTTTGCCATAGTTGCCGCGCTTGGCAACCGCAGTTTATTTATTCAGATGTTCCAGGAAGATGTTGCTGCCCATCTTCTTGTTTTAATAGTCCCTCTGTCTGCTTACGACGCGCACGTGAAGAGATGCGGTGGAAGATTCTCTTAAGCCGCCATCACACGGCATGTTATGTTAAAACTATATATTTTTTAATTTTTCACAAAATGATTAATTTGTTAAGTAAAGTTCGGTTGCACCCGCCATTTAATTATAATTTCATAACTATATAAAATTATTTCAGAGATTAGCGCGCTCAAACAAACAACAAACAAACTCTTCATCTTTATTATGTTAGTGTAGATAAGCAAGTATAAGAGAGTGAACGTTGTGTGTCGGTGCAGCAGGAGGCGGCCCCGCGCAAGCCGGTGCGCTGCGAGATCTCGCCGGGCTCGGTGCGCCGCTGGGGGGGCGCGGGCGCCAGCATGCCGCACTTCCAGATCTACGCCGAGATCGACTCCACCGTGTGCCCGCTGGACCAGCCGCTCACCGGGAAGGTCCACATTTGTCCATCCTTCTCCTCAGCTCAACAATCAACCTATAGCTCCTACCTTCATATATTATCTAATGGCATGCACTCCATTCGTAACCTAGTAACATAGACATGGTCCCTAAAGGTGGATGCGTTATCCTAGAACAGGGATTCCCAAACTATTTTGGGCAAGGGACCCCTTTTTCAAAATGAACTGATACCTCAGAACCCAAATTACCACACTGCTACCTTAGAGCTCTTTTTGTTTCCTATTGATACAAAATACATGTAAATTTAAAAACTTTGCAGTTGATTAAGTGAGTAAACTTGACATCATTTTCTCTTGACGTCTTTTAAAATTTAGTAAATATCAAATAGTAGTTAATAATTATTAATTCAAATTACCTTAAAATACTTAAGTAAGTACTTGTGCACGCTTATCGTCTTGTTGAGTTTTTGAAAAGTACAACCATGTTACTTCCTTCTGAAATATTAGTCATTCTCATAACAAGTTGGTACACGTAACACAACTTATACAGTATCTTGAAAGTTACAAATAAGAACTTGTGTTCATTAATAGGGGTTTATTTTTAGACCTCATCGACCCCCAAAATCAGTTTTCGTCGTATGTCTACCCCTGGGAAACCGATTTCGACCCTAAGGAGTCGATGTCGACTACTTTGGGAATCCCTGGACTAGAAGATGCCTATTCATTGTTACCTTAAAGAGTTAACTAGAGTTACTCTTGTGTTCTGGGAAAATCAGATACTGACAAAGAGTTCCATTCTCGCTATGCGCATCAGAAATCAAGATGCAAAATGCTTTGTGCAGGCATGTAAACCATGGGAATAGAACAGTCAATGAAAATTTTAAAATGCATGCAGTTGCAAGTCATTTGTACTCTTTTGATGTTGAATTTATTGCGAGGGAGCAACTTGTTAAGGAAAAATATTTGTAAATAATCATATAATTTGTTTTATTAAATATATTTATGAACTTATTGGAGGACAATCATAAACATCATCATCATTTCAGCCCTTCAGTAGGCCTCCTCCATCGATTGCGACAAAAGTCTTAACTTCATTTTGGGGGGATTTTGCCATAGTTGCCACGTTTGGCAGGCGGGTTGGCAACCGCAATTTATTTATTCAGATGTTAAAGGAAGATGCTGGTGGTCAGCAGCATCTTCCTTTTTTGATTTTATCCTAGTTTATTTTCTTCTGGTTTTGATTTTAGCTCTGTCGACTTTTACGACACCCACGGGATGAGATGGGGTGGTAGATTCTCTTAAGCCGCCACCACACGGGACAATAGAGGTGATTAATATATTGTTGTAAATGTAATGTTTTGATTAAGAAGCTCTTCGGTAGGATTCCTATGCAGGAATCCGTCTAGGGTAGGTCCCAAGGCCAGTTATTCTGCCGTGAAGCAGTAGTGTGCAAACATTAGTGTGTTTCGGTTTGAAGGGCATTGTAACCCCATATGAGACCTAAGAACTGATGTCTCGAGGTGATGGGCACAGTGAGGTGTCGCACAGAAATGTTCTGGATGACACAGCATTTGTTATGGGCAGACATTGCACTTACCATCAGGTGAACGTTTTGCTTCACTTTATCCAATAAAAAAAGCTGTTAGAGTAATTGTTTGGTGTCCTAAATGTTGTTTTAAAAAAAGTGATAATAAATAAATATTCTCTGCTGAATATCGTATTAGGATTTGCCGCCATCACCACACTGGGCTACTTGGCAACACAATCAACTTTTATGAAAACTTTTAATTTTAGTCCGTTGTGGCATTGCATTAATAATAATAAAACCCAACATTCATGATATTTACCTATTGCGTCATAAAATTTGTATTTTACTTCAATTTTACAAACAACGGTAAAAGATGCTTTGATAGTTAAACAGAGATGCATCAGATAGTTCTATAACAAAAACGCATTTGTGTAATTTTTCAGTATTTCAATAAGTATCAAGAAACTTGGATCTGATTTTGTGTCTCTATGCACTACTACAGATTCGCGTGGACGAATGCTCGGTTCCAATTAAGTCCATAGAGCTGCAGCTAGTGCGAGTCGAGACCTGCGGCTGCGCTGAGGGCTTCGCTAAGGATGGTATGCATTTATTTCATTCTAATTTAGAAATGTGTTGGCGGTATGCTGTGTGGTGGCGGCTCGTTAAAAGAATACTACCACTCCATCTCATCCAATGGATCTCGTAAAAGGCGAGTAAGGAATTAAACTTCACTGTGCACCCAACAGCGCATGGTGGCGATGGGCTCACCACCTATCACACCAAGTGCATTATATTGTTTTGGTGAAACGTGGATTTTGGCAGTCATCTGTTTTTGCAGTGAGTGCGCAGTCTCTGACTACCCCTTATGGGATACAGTCGTGATCTTATGTATGTATGTATGTAATTTAGAAAAAATATAAATATCGATGGATCATAAGAATAAGTGAGCATGAGTAAGAAAGATTCATATATCCTCGATTGCCCAACATATTCGATAACCTCATCATCATTTCATACTGTCACTGTCCTTTTAATTCAGTCCACTGCTGAACACTCCCAAACAGATTTCCACAAAAATTTGTAGTTCTCATTTTGGGAGGACTTTGCCGTAGTTGCTACGCTTGGCAGGCGGTTTGGCAACTGCAGCGAGTGTAATTCTTCAGTAAATCGAAAAATCTGGGTCCTGAGTCAGACACATTGATTGAGTGAGTTATAACATCCAGGTAATACTATACAATCCCAAGTTGTATAGTATTACAGCATGAAAAGAGACTAAAATAAATTCTCTCTTCTGTCTGTTTGTAGAATTATATCACTAATAATGTCTTTTTTTTTATTCAAAAAGTTACGAAACGAGCAAAACGTTCACCTGATGGTAAGTGCAACGTCCGCCCACAACAAATGCTGTGTCACTCAGAATATTTCTGTGTTACACCACACTGCGCCCGTCACCCTGAGACATCAGTTCTTAAGTCTCAAATGCCCAGTGATTACGCTAGCTCACAGTGCCCTTCAAACCGAAACAGTAATGCTTACGTACTACTGCTTCACGGCAGAATAACTGGCCCTGGGGTGGTACCTACCTAGACGGACTCCTGCATAGGAATCCTACCGACGAGCGCAGCGTGGTGCAACATAGAAATGTTGTGGATGATACAGCATTTGTTGTCACAGACGTTACACTACCATTAGGGGAACGATTAACTAGTTTCGTCACTTTCTTTCTTAAAAAAACATTTCTAGACTGCAGAATTGTTTGTGCAGCGACGGAGATCCAGAATATCCAGGTGGGCGCAGGCGACGTGTGCCGCGCGCGCGACGTGCCGCTGCACATGGTGCTGCCGCGCCTCTTCACCTGCCCCACCACCGCCACCGTCAACTTCAAGATCGGTACGTCCCCCTACGCGAAACATTCCCCTTCCCGCCGCGGCGACGTGCCGCTGCACATGGTGCTGCCGCGCCTCTTCACCTGCCCCACCACCGCCACCGTCAACTTCAAGATCGGTACGTCCCCCTACGCGAAACATTCCCCTTCCCGCCGCGCGACGTGCCGCTGCACATGGTGCTGCCGCGCCTCTTCACCTGCCCCACCACCGCCACCGTCAACTTCAAGATCGGTACGTCCCCCTACGCGAAACATTCCCCTTCCCGCCGCGCGACGTGCCGCTGCACATGGTGCTGCCGCGCCTCTTCACCTGCCCCACCACCGCCACCGTCAACTTCAAGATCGGTACGTCCCCCTACGCGAAACATTCCCCTTCCCGCCGCGCGACGTGCCGCTGCACATGGTGCTGCCGCGCCTCTTCACCTGCCCCACCACCGCCACCGTCAACTTCAAGATCGGTACGTCCCCCTACGCGAAACATTCCCCTTCCCGCCGCGCGACGTGCCGCTGCACATGGTGCTGCCGCGCCTCTTCACCTGCCCCACCACCGCCACCGTCAACTTCAAGATCGGTACGTCCCCCTACGCGAAACATTCCCCTTCCCGCCGCGCGACGTGCCGCTGCACATGGTGCTGCCGCGCCTCTTCACCTGCCCCACCACCGCCACCGTCAACTTCAAGATCGGTACGTCCCCCTACGCGAAACATTCCCCTTCCCGCCGCGCGACGTGCCGCTGCACATGGTGCTGCCGCGCCTCTTCACCTGCCCCACCACCGCCACCGTCAACTTCAAGATCGGTACGTCCCCCTACGCGAAACATTCCCCTTCCCGCCGCGCGACGTGCCGCTGCACATGGTGCTGCCGCGCCTCTTCACCTGCCCCACCACCGCCACCGTCAACTTCAAGATCGGTACGTCCCCCTACGCGAAACATTCCCCTTCCCGCCGCGCGACGTGCCGCTGCACATGGTGCTGCCGCGCCTCTTCACCTGCCCCACCACCGCCACCGTCAACTTCAAGATCGGTACGTCCCCCTACGCGAAACATTCCCCTTCCCGCCGCGCGACGTGCCGCTGCACATGGTGCTGCCGCGCCTCTTCACCTGCCCCACCACCGCCACCGTCAACTTCAAGATCGGTACGTCCCCCTACGCGAAACATTCCCCTTCCCGCCGCGCGACGTGCCGCTGCACATGGTGCTGCCGCGCCTCTTCACCTGCCCCACCACCGCCACCGTCAACTTCAAGATCGGTACGTCCCCCTACGCGAAACATTCCCCTTCCCGCCGCGCGACGTGCCGCTGCACATGGTGCTGCCGCGCCTCTTCACCTGCCCCACCACCGCCACCGTCAACTTCAAGATCGGTACGTCCCCCTACGCGAAACATTCCCCTTCCCGCCGCGCGACGTGCCGCTGCACATGGTGCTGCCGCGCCTCTTCACCTGCCCCACCACCGCCACCGTCAACTTCAAGATCGGTACGTCCCCCTACGCGAAACATTCCCCTTCCCGCCGCGCGACGTGCCGCTGCACATGGTGCTGCCGCGCCTCTTCACCTGCCCCACCACCGCCACCGTCAACTTCAAGATCGGTACGTCCCCCTACGCGAAACATTCCCCTTCCCGCCGCGCGACGTGCCGCTGCACATGGTGCTGCCGCGCCTCTTCACTTGCCCCACCACCGCCACCGTCAACTTCAAGATCGGTACGTCCCCCTACGCGAAACATTCCCCTTCCCGCCGCGCGACGTGCCGCTGCACATGGTGCTGCCGCGCCTCTTCACCTGCCCCACCACCGCCACCGTCAACTTCAAGATCGGTACGTCCCCCTACGCGAAACATTCCCCTTCCCGCCGCGCGACGTGCCGCTGCACATGGTGCTGCCGCGCCTCTTCACCTGCCCCACCACCGCCACCGTCAACTTCAAGATCGGTACGTCCCCCTACGCGAAACATTCCCCTTCCCGCCGCGCGACGTGCCGCTGCACATGGTGCTGCCGCGCCTCTTCACCTGCCCCACCACCGCCACCGTCAACTTCAAGATCGGTACGTCCCCCTACGCGAAACATTCCCCTTCCCGCCGCGCGACGTGCCGCTGCACATGGTGCTGCCGCGCCTCTTCACCTGCCCCACCACCGCCACCGTCAACTTCAAGATCGGTACGTCCCCCTACGCGAAACATTCCCCTTCCCGCCGCGCGACGTGCCGCTGCACATGGTGCTGCCGCGCCTCTTCACCTGCCCCACCACCGCCACCGTCAACTTCAAGATCGGTACGTCCCCCTACGCGAAACATTCCCCTTCCCGCCGCGCGACGTGCCGCTGCACATGGTGCTGCCGCGCCTCTTCACTTGCCCCACCACCGCCACCGTCAACTTCAAGATCGGTACGTCCCCCTACGCGAAACATTCCCCTTCCCGCCGCGCGACGTGCCGCTGCACATGGTGCTGCCGCGCCTCTTCACCTGCCCCACCACCGCCACCGTCAACTTCAAGATCGGTACGTCCCCCTACGCGAAACATTCCCCTTCCCGCCGCGCGACGTGCCGCTGCACATGGTGCTGCCGCGCCTCTTCACCTGCCCCACCACCGCCACCGTCAACTTCAAGATCGGTACGTCCCCCTACGCGAAACATTCCCCTTCCCGCCGCGCGACGTGCCGCTGCACATGGTGCTGCCGCGCCTCTTCACCTGCCCCACCACCGCCACCGTCAACTTCAAGATCGGTACGTCCCCCTACGCGAAACATTCCCCAACGTGCAGTTTGTCTCTTAACACGAAACCAGAAAAATCCTAGTGTGCCTCACAAATACACGTCCTTAAAAAAAAATAGTATGGGAAAGCAATAATAGTATACGAAACAAATGGTGGTCCCTGGTGGAATTCAAACTCCTTACAGCCAGTTATTACTTTCTTTTATTGCCAACTTAGTGAATGATAACGAATCATTTTTCTTTCTTTTCAGAGTTCGAACTAAATATCGCCGTCATCTTCGAGGACGACTATTTAGTGACAGAAAATTTTCCGATCTTGCTCTTGCGGAGCAGGTAGCGGTGACAATAAATATCTTTTACGCACTACTGTTTTATTTATTTGGAGAGTTTTTTCAGAGTTCACCGTTCTCTTGCGGAAGCAGCGATATTTTATCTCCGAAACGGTATTTTATAATGACAGATCGCAACGAGCTCGTAATATTCTAATAATAAAAATTAAGCACTAAATAGAGACAGCATTTTGTTTATAAAATTTAAAGTTGCGCTGCATGTATTTGAAATTTATTTCCCGTCAGTCTGGTGTTTTCTCTAATCGCGCCCATTTATAGTCCTCGTATTAATCTAATATTATTTCTCAAAGGTGTTTTTTGTCGGTATGATACTTCATATTAGTCTCCCTTCATAGTATCATAATTAATGATTGAGGATTTTAAAGATTACATTTCCCTCTACTGTCGAAAAATAGGTAAGACTCAATTAATTTAATTGTAGATAGTGCCATTTGTTGATAATCTTTTCAACTAACATGAACGACAGCCGTCGGTTAGAGTAGTTTACATTATTTAAATAAGGTAGATGGCGCCATCTGTTCCGATACTGTGCGAAATATTCGCACGGTTCAAGCTACTTCTGTTAATTAAAAGGTTTCTTCACATCTAGTTCGATGTCTTTAATATACAAAATCTAGTGACTATGAGTTGTAAAGTAATCATGAGCTGATATTCGGTAAGGGTAAGCGATTGACATCTGCCATCAATAGATCTTCTGAAAACTTCAACATGACGACCGAATATTATAATTCCGAGTATTGATCGATGTTGCGGTTTTTCATCCTATCTGGCGAAAGATTAATGGATGCACAACGAATACAATGTAATGCGGATCCAAACTATTTGCAATCATTATCTAGAAATGGAATTCCTGCTTCTCGAGATCCGAGCAAGGCATTGATCTTAAGAACTAAAAATACTAGTATATACGAAAGTTCATTGTATGCTTCACGGCAGAATAACTG
Organism: Luehdorfia chinensis; assembly: GCA_019845155.1. Taxonomy (NCBI): domain Eukaryota; kingdom Metazoa; phylum Arthropoda; class Insecta; order Lepidoptera; family Papilionidae; genus Luehdorfia; species Luehdorfia chinensis. The sequence continues at coordinate 2,684,733 of JAHVAK010000415.1, forward strand.
GCCTTGGGTTGGTACCCACCTAGACGGATTCGTGCATTTCTTTATAATGATGGAGTTTAAATAAATGACTTTAATCGCAAATGTTAACTATCAATGTGTGTTTTAAGATTTATGTCCACTGGATAGTGCGTGTTATAAATTGTAAACGCGTTCAGGATCGTCAATTCGACGGCTCGGCTGTCGCAGCGAGTCACGGGATGAACTCCCGAATGGTACAAATAGTTTCGGGTTGGAGTATTTGTGCAATTTATTCTTGTAAAACGCTACTACGATAGGGGAGCAACCCTGGGGTTGTGATCATTTTTTAATGGTAAAAGTCGTCATACAAGCGTATTTTTAACGTGATGTGTATTTTTGTTTTTTTTTATAGCAATGATTTTACATAAAACAGCTAGTTTTAAGTATTATGAATACATAGCCCAAAATACATATACCTAAACCAAAATACCTATTTTAACAAAAAAAAATGCAACTGACATATTCGGTACTCCAATTATTGTTTATTCTGGTGCCAACTATCGTACATCATTAGCTCGGTGAAGTTATCAGTTGATCTACTCGCGGAATGTGTTTTGAACAAATTACGATACATTCCTTCCATTGGTGGTGTTATTTAGATCTAAACTATAAATAATAAATAAAACAAACATTATTACAATCGATACTTTATTTTATCCCTACAATATTTTTCTAAATTGTACAAATATAAAGAAGTGATGTACTGCACTTGGAATATTTATTATACTTTATCATTTTTATAGTTCAACATAAGTGAAAAAATTAATAACGGATAACTTGATATTCATAGCAAAATTTTGTCGGCTCGGTTGGCGCAGTGGCTAAGCCCTTGTCTTCTGCGCCGCGGGTCGCGGGTTCGATTCCCGCACGGGACAAATATGTGTATGGCCTACATATAGTTGTTCCGGGTCTGGGTGTTTGTGCATGTGGAATTTGTCTGTAAAACGAACCTACGACACAGGAGAAATCCTACTATGGGGCATCGTCTTTTTTACCCAGTAAAAAAAGTAAAAATACCCAGGTCTTTGACAGGGAGCAGCTTCTGGTTCTGCAAATCCGTCTGCAGAGCCAGATGCGGCAAATCCTCCCCTGGTAGAGGCGTATGTCCAGCTGTGGGCTATTTATTGTTAGGTTATGTTGATGACGATCTGTTGAATATTAACATTTCTGAAATTAGATCAGTTTTTGAATTAAAATATGATTTAAAAAATAATGGAATATATTTGAGAACGGTAATAGTCAAATATCTTCAATTATTTTTTATAATTTTATACTAGATTTTTGCTACACTGAAGAATTAAAGAATGAATTTATTCTATGAAATATTCCAATACGTATTTGATAACGTCGACACTATAAACGTAACTAAGTGCAGTACACACTAAATTTTCTTTCAATAGAATATAAAAATATTTTATAAAATTCATGTTCCATTGGATCAACAAGCTTCATGATTCAAGGATGAAATAACTTTCAAACTATACAATATGCATAAGTGAAGAAAGGTTTTGAGCCACCGGACTAGAGAGAGTGATCTTAGTAACACGTGGGCAAGGATTCTTCATTCAATAAAAATTCACGTGCGTCATTTACTCGTATTTCCGTGCCGCTACGACGATTGCAATTACGATTTTCGCAAAGCGAAAACTTTACTCTTTGGAATCATGATAAATTCTTACATCTCTTAAAGGTATGTTAAAATTTTAACAAGTAAAAGTAATGACGATAGAGTTCTATTTCAAATTTTAGTATTGAAATCATTCTCTAGTTTTAGCTATACTAGTATAGTGTCAAATTGGTTAAGGTGTAGACTATTGCGATACTTTGTATCAGACATCCACGTCTTCGAATTTAACTTAAGCAACATGAATATATAACAATAACGATTTAAAAAAAGATTAATAAAATCGGAAATATTTACAAACACTAAATACCTTAATTACCTATATTTCTTGAATTCCACGGGTAATAGAAGGCTTTGCATACATATATGATATATGCAGACACGAGCATTGATATGTAATATATTATATATATATATAAATACATCCGCACGTGAGATTAAGTTTATTAACACTTGAAGTAGTTGAATATGTTGCCAGCCCTGTACAGACGGCGGTACCGTTGTAATGTCACAAAGGCGGCAGAACCATCTTCAGTTTTGCTTCGCTTCCCGCAACGATGCGATTTGTTTAATAATACAGCAATATCGTAGTAAAATATGTATATACATGTGCTACGTTCACGTCGTACGTCAGTATGTACAGTAAAAAAATATAAAAGAAAATTGAATACGCGAAATATTCTGTTATCTCTATTATAGATATTAATCTTTGATAGCTATAGTCGTCACCAAGTGATAATGGCGGAGGCACAACAGCAGCTTCTACACAGCGAGCCAGCTAGCAATGCTCGGTACTCTGGTCAGTGTGTCAGTGTGTCAGTGCTCAGTGCGAGCGGCGAGCTCACAGGCGGTCTGGCTCGTCGTCGGCGCGCGGCTGCACGTAGTTGCGACACAGACCGAAGAACTGAGTCGGCCGCAGGCTGCGCTTGATGGCGTCGAATCTGCCGCGGCGATACGAATGTTTGCAACATGAATGGGTGAAAAATTTACTGGTGCTAGGATTTCAATGCACGAATTCGTCTAAGTAGATACCACCCTAGGGCCAGTTATTATGTCGTGAAGCAGTAGTGTGCGAATATAACTGTGTTTCGATCGGCAGGGCATCGACAGCCAGTGTAATCACTGGGCATATGAGAGTTAAGAACTGATGTCTTAGGGGGACGGGCGCAGGGTGTTGTCACGCAGAAATTTTGAGGGTGACACAGCATTAGTTATGGGCAGACGTTGCAATTACCATCAGGTTAACGTTTTACTCGTTTCATTACTTTGCCGAAACAAAATATAGTTAACCTGATGGTGGGTCACTGTGGCTCATAGATTCCTAGATCCATCCTGTCAAAGAATCAAGAAGGCGCATCTTCACACCTGAAGATTAAGATGGAATACCTCGTTACCAGTTTTATTGTCTGTTATCATTTCATTATCATCATGATCATTATCATATCAACCTATGACGTTTCCAATGCTTAAAATAGTCTCATATAAACTGCCACAAAAGTTTGTAGCTCCCATTTTGGGGGGGATTTTTCCATAGTTGCCACGCTTGGCAGGCGGGCTGACCACTGCAGTTTATTTATTCAGATATCGTAAGATGCTGCTGCCCATCTTCTGGTTTTCATTTTCCCTCTGTCGACTATAACGACACCCACGGGATAAGATGGATGGCTACCTTCATTTTAAGGTGTATATTAAAGTTTTTAAATAAAAATATTAAAATAAATGAAACGTATAACAAATGTCCCATACAGAACATTTCTTTGTGGCACCACACTGCGCTCGTCACCGTAAGACATCAGTTCCGAAACAGAGTAATGTTTGGACACTACAGCATGATGGCATAATAACTAGGACTGCGGTGGTACCTCTAGGTGACGGATGCGGTATTAGAATTGTGCTATCAGCCAATATTTTTAAATTTGAGACTTCGAAAAAAAAATTGAGGCGGAAAACAGAAGGCAAAGGGAGCTCACCGCCAGCCGATGTGCGCCATGCAGGAGGCGCACACGGCGATGGTCCAGGTGTAGCCGGGGAACCACGAGTACTCGGCGCTCGGCCGCCCGCTCAGCAGCGCGTTGCTGGCGCGCGACACCGTCACGATGTCGTGCATGTACCCGCCTGCTCCGCCAGATGCGAACAACATACACTTAATAAGCGATCCCATTGTAGCCATATTGTTTAATTTTTTTTTATTGGATAATGTGATGAAACGAGCTTAACGTTCACTTAAAGGTAAGTGCAACGTTCTTAAGTCTCATATGCCCAGTGATTACGCTAGCTCACAGTGCCCTTCAAACCGAAACACAGTAATGTTTGCACACTACTGCTTCACGGCAGAATAACTGGCCCTGGAGTAGTACCTACCTAGACGGATTCCTGCATATCAATGTATCGCACCTGACCAGAAAATGTTGCTGTTAATTCAATATGGGGAGAATATAAAAAAAAATTACGCTGGACCTTTATAAATGTCTAAATTTGATCTTTAATATCCGAGTTAAACTTAAGACAATTTAAAGTTACCTCTCAGTAACAACCACACAAATGAAACTGATCGGACACTGACAGCATTTTTTTATTTTAGTTAATATAATCGAGAGTTACTTTGCAGATATTTGAATAAACATAACACTACATTTTTTTTCATTCTCAGCTTCAATCTTATACGACTATTCTTCACGTTGTTTTTATACTATCCTACACGATCCGTTGGATCCATTTCCATTTCAAATTTTTAGTATCAAGACGACTGTCAATTATTGTCTGCTATGTCGTTAATTTCACTATCCTTGTCTCTTCCTGCAACAACCCTTAGACTCTATAACGCTTTTTCAATAAATACATATAAGTACACGTGAGGTTTTCTATCTGTATGCAAATTGTTTGTTTTTACTGTTTTTCATTGTGCCGCTGTTAAAAAAGTAATTTTTCAAACTCTTCGGCTGTCAATTCTTTAATTCACGCCACTGCAGAGAAATACTGCATGTTTGAGCGCTCACAAAAGGTTAGCTAAATTAATTTCTGAATACTGTGCACAAAGCACTCAATTCAAATTTCTGCTCCCATCATGATGGCTCATTTTCTGTGAACAGTTTTTTTTTAATTAGATAAAGTGATAAAACGAGCAAAATGTTCACCTGATGGTAAGTGCAACTTCTGCCCATTACAAATGCTGTATCACCCAGAAAATTTCTGTGTGACACCACACTGTGCCTATCACCCTGAGACATAAGTTCTTAAGTCTCATATGGCCAGTGATTACGCTAGCTCAGTGCCCTTCAGACCGAAACACAGTAAAGTTTGCACACTACTGCTTCACGGCAGAATAACTGGCCCTGGGGTGGTACCTACCTAGACGGATTCCTGCATAGGAATCCTACCACCAGTTCAAGCGCTTCTTTTGCTTCTTTCTTTGACACTAACATAAAGTTTTAGTTCTAAATAACTAAAAAAAAACACGTTTGAACAGTAATGAGCTGATGCGCTGTCATTGTTATGAAATTATCGTATTGTCATCGGTATCATTCCGATGATTCAGAGCCCACAAACGTTCATTTAGGTAATTTTGCACATGTACCCACACATACAATCACCATTCCCACACACCCTTACACATACACATGCACACTTGCAATCAGACTCGTTCATGCTCATGGACTATCAATATGCCTTTTATTTTAATTTCATAACTACTGTTCTAGATTTAAATTCATAATTTTACAATTGAAATTGTTAACTACATTAGATTTAATACGTTAATTCAAATATTTGTCTTACAATTTTTGTTATTAGTTTCGAGTTATTGTTTACTTGCCGTATGTGTAATGGAAATCGTAGCTGCTGCCACAGGATAGGCATTTACTTGGTGTGGGAGTCGGCGTTTCATTCCTTTTAAAGAAGGTATGGTAAAGAGGAATAAAAAAAAATTGTTGTGCTAAATTCCAAATAATTCGGATGTCTGGTAGTGGATGAATATTCCATTACATATATACAGGACAAACTAACAAAAGCCTTACGCGAACACTACTCATTTAAATGAAACTAATTTTACGGATTTTATCGCGTTTAATTTCTTTTACTATTTGTAACCCGACGTTTCGAGTGCTTTACAGCACCCATGGTCATGGGAGTACTGAGGTTACAGATGTTCTGAGATCATAGTTAACCTGGGGCACCTTCAGCTTTTAATTATTATTTTTGGTCCGATCTACGCAGAAAAATTAAACGCGATAAAATCCGTAAAATTAGTTTCATTTAAATCAGGTATTGTGGTTAAATCTGATTCCTTACATTTGGTAATGGTATTGGTGTCGAGATGTCGGTCGACTGGACACATTACCTAAGTTAGTGTAGTTGGAGTGCACGCCCTCGCTCGACATCGCGAATATGTGCTCCCGCCTCGCGGTCTCCGCCATGCACGACGAGCAACACAATATACTTTTCTGTAAACAAACACAATACCTCAACCAATTCTATGAATGAAAAACTTAATCACTGATATTTTTGCATTTCCAAAGAATACGTTAATTCATAAATTGACATCTACAAGAACTACTGACCCTGTAATTTTCTAGTAATTTTTTTATTGTTTCCTCGATGTTCGATGGTCCAGTATAAGAAAGCACACGCTCTTGTTTCCGTGTAAAAGTAAAGTAAAGTTTCAGCCTATACATGTCCCACTGCTGAGCACAGGCCTCCTCTCTTTTCTGAGAGGGTTTTGGAGCTAGGAAGAATCCGCCACGCTGCTCCAATGCGGGTTGGCGGACTTCACATGTCTTCGAAATATTTTTAATTTCTCAGACATGCAGGTATCCCCATGACGTTTTCCTTCACCGCCGAGCACGTGGTAAGTCAGCACTTAAAATTGCGATTAACAATTTTAGTGGTGCCGGCACCGGGAATCGAACCCAGGTCACTCGCGTACTATGAAATTTAAAGCGAGCGCCTAGCCCCTGATCTACCACTGCGTTTCCGTGTGCGGTCACATAATTTTCCCATTTTCGTCATGTAACTACGCACAGCGATCATGCGGACAACTTGCGAATTAGCTAACTTAAACCACAAGCCGTAACCCGCTTAAAGTACTTTCATTGTTTAGTTAGGAATACCCTACCTGGACTTTGGACGTCTACGAAACATTAAAAAATATATTGAAGGGTAAATTTGTATATATGACATCCGAAATGCATTTTATTATATAAGGTACTAGCGATCCGCCCCGGCTTCGCACGGGTAGATAGATATTAGAAAGATAAATTAGTACTTTATTTGGACAAACAGAAAAGCAACAATCCCTTCACCAACATTTTTTGTAGCGACTATGCTCATCGGCGAATCTGCAGCTGGTCGGGTAAGATTAAGTTACCAAAATAATGTTTTATCTATGGGAACATAAGCCATGAAAGTTTAGTGGGTCAGAGCTTCCTTGTAAACAATATTTGATGCCGTGTTAGCAAAATAAAACGACCGCTCTCGACCGCTGCGCAAAGGGAGCCGCCGCGCGCCTCGATGATGCCCAAGACGCATGAAGCCGGGCGGCGCGGCGGTCGAGACCGCTGCCGCTGTATTTATTAAAGAGCGTGTCAAAGTTTAAAATTAAAATTACGAACCACTGTTCAATTGTTTCTAGTTTACAAAAAATAAAAGGAGTAGATAGGTAACCAATAGAACTTAGTATAATCGCGCATAGCGCGGGCCTGCGTATGGCTGTTGACTGACATCGCAGCATTTTTCTTACTTTTAGCATTTTTATACCCGTCGTAACTTCTAAACGATAAATCCGATTCGAATAATTTAAAGAGAAATTTACATGTACATAATCAACCTTGACTATGAAACTATTTTGCAGGATAATCATTAATATTATGATACGAATGTCATCATCTTTCTTTTCTACCCGTGTTTTGATAGACTAATTTGAACAAAAAGTGGTTATTGTGACTTCACTATAATAGTTAAGACATATAGTCTCGCGGACTTTTTTGTGAGTAATGATGAGTACTATGAAAATGTAGTACATTATCTTATTTATCATTAATAGTTTTTGCAACGCACGCCAAAAATGACTTTTGTTAGCAAATTTTTGATACCTTGAGTTACATCATAGCAATTTTCGTAGGAATCTCGTAGAATTTTCGTAGGAAACAACCAAACATATAAAAAAATCAAATCTTTCCTGTTTATAATATTAGTTTACATAGATAAAAGTAGTGCACGACGTAGGCAAATGTTAGCAAAATATTTGGTTATCTCTTACGGTGGCTATATAGCTGGGGTGGCCCCAATTTTTCGCCAAGTTGAAGATAGACTTTGTAATAAATTTTTGTTTGGCGATCAACTTTTTCATGATTTTTTCGATTTGATCGACTAGTTGCTACTTTCATAAAAATGAGCAGTTCTTCATAATTATTATAGTCTATTTTTTTTTAATTATGGCACGCAATCGACTAAAATCATGTCAAAGATCGACCTGTTGGCCACTCCTGCTATATATGTAGGTAGACAACCATGTTAAGTGGGCGTGGTTTGACGTTTGTATTAGTGTGCGTGACGTAATCGAGATCGATAGCACGCTGCAATAACAATGGCCCAATCAAGAGACTACGGTCGCGTCCCGTTGATACAAGTAGAAAAACAGATGGATAAAAAGGAAGATAAAGCACTTCAGGCTCCACGACCAGAATTTCGGCGTCGCAAGCTTTCAAAAAAAAAAAAAATTACGTTACGGTGCTCTAAACTTTGACTTTATAAGTTAAACTTTATCGACGAGCTTACTTAATCCGCAGGTTGGCCGCATGAGCGACGCTGCCACGTAACGTAAATCAAAACAATAAAGATACCGGAAGACAATAGAGATACCGGAAGTGGAAAGAAGACGGAGTACACTATTATAATAGACTGCGGACGTAAAGCGGAATACACTGGTTTTTACTGGATTTTTGGACTAAATATTTTTACAAGCCTGTGGTCGTGCGTCGACCACCACGCGGAGGATATACACTCTGGCAATGAAGCGCACTTCCATGTGCAGGCGCAGCAGTGCGTCGTCCACCACACGGGGATACGTACCCTGGCGATGAAGCGCACTTCCATGTGCAGGCGCAGCAGTGCGTCGTCCAACACACGGGGATACGTACCCTGGCGATGAAGCGCACTTCCATGTGCAGGCGCAGCAGTGCGTCCTCCAACACACGGGGATACGTACCCTGGCGATGAATCGCACTTCCATGTGCAGGCGCAGCAGTGCGTCGTCCAACACACGGGGATACGTACCCTGGCGATGAAGCGCACTTCCATGTGCAGGCGCAGCAGTGCGTCGTCCAACACACGGGGATACGTACCCTGGCGATGAAGCGCACTTCCATGTGCAGGCGCAGCAGTGCGTCGTCCAACACACGGGGATACGTACCCTGGCGATGAAGCGCACTTCCATGTGCAGGCGCAGCAGTGCGTCGTCCACCACACGGGGATACGTACCCTGGCGATGAAGCGCACTTCCATGTGCAGGCGCAGCAGTGCGTCGTCCAACACACGGGGATACGTACCCTGGCGATGAAGCGCACTTCCATGTGCAGGCGCAGCAGTGCGTCGTCCAACACACGGGGATACGTACCCTGGCGATGAAGCGCACTTCCATGTGCAGGCGCAGCAGTGCGTCGTCCAACACACCGGGATACGTACCCTGGCGATGAAGCGCACTTCCATGTGCAGGCGCAGCAGTGCGTCGTCCAACACACGGGGATACGTACCCTGGCGATGAAGCGCACTTCCATGTGCAGGCGCAGCAGTGCGTCGTCCACCACACGGGGATACGTACCCTGGCGATGAAGCGCACTTCCATGTGCAGGCGCAGCAGTGCGTCGTCCACCACACGGGGATACGTACCCTGGCGATGAAGCGCACTTCCATGTGCAGGCGCAGCAGTGCGTCGTCCAACACACGGGGATACGTACCCTGGCGATGAAGCGCACTTCCATGTGCAGGCGCAGCAGTGCGTCGTCCAACACACGGGGATACGTACCCTGGCGATGAAGCGCACTTCCATGTGCAGGCGCAGCAGTGCGTCGTCCAACACACGGGGATACGTACCCTGGCGATGAAGCGCACTTCCATGTGCAGGCGCAGCAGTTCGTCGTCCAACACACGGGGATACGTACCCTGGCGATGAAGCGCACTTCCATGTGCAGGCGCAGCAGTGCGTCGTCCACCACACGGGGATACGTACCCTGGCGATGAAGCGCACTTCCATGTGCAGGCGCAGCAGTGCGTCGTCCACCACACGGGGATACGTACCCTGGCGATGAAGCGCACTTCCATGTGCAGGCGCAGCAGTGCGTCGTCCAACACACGGGGATACGTACCCTGGCGATGAAGCGCACTTCCATGTGCAGGCGCAGCAGTGCGTCGTCCAACACACGGGGATACGTACCCTGGCGATGAAGCGCACTTCCATGTGCAGGCGCAGCAGTGCGTCGTCCAACACACGGGGATACGTACCCTGGCGATGAAGCGCACTTCCATGTGCAGGCGCAGCAGTGCGTCGTCCAACACACGGGGATACGTACCCTGGCGATGAAGCGCACTTCCATGTGCAGGCGCAGCAGTGCGTCGTCCAACACACGGGGATACGTACCCTGGCGATGAAGCGCACTTCCATGTGCAGGCGCAGCAGTGCGTCGTCCAACACACGGGGATACGTACCCTGGCGATGAAGCGCACTTCCATGTGCAGGCGCAGCAGTGCGTCCTCCAACACACGGGGATACGTACCCTGGCGATGAAGCGCACTTCCATGTGCAGGCGCAGCAGTGCGTCGTCCACCACACGGGGATACGTACCCTGGCGATGAAGCGCACTTCCATGTGCAGGCGCAGCAGTGCGTCGTCCAACACACGGGGATACGTACCCTGGCGATGAAGCGCACTTCCATGTGCAGGCGCAGCAGTGCGTCGTCCACCACACGGGGATACGTACCCTGGCGATGAAGCGCACTTCAATGTGCAGGCGCAGCAGTGCGTCGTCCAACACACGCGGATACGTACCCTGGCGATGAAGCGCACTTCCATGTGCAGGCGCAGCTGTGCGTCGTCCAACACACGGGGATACGTACCCTGGCGATGAAGCGCACTTCCATGTGCAGGCGCAGCAGTGCGTCGTCCACCACACGGGGATACGTACCCTGGCGATGAAGCGCACTTCCATGTGCAGGCGCAGCAGTGCGTCGTCCACCACACGGGGATACGTACCCTGGCGATGAAGCGCACTTCCATGTGCAGGCGCAGCAGTGCGTCGTCCAACACACGGGGATACGTACCCTGGCGATGAAGCGCACTTCCATGTGCAGGCGCAGCAGTGCGTCGTCCAACACACGGGGATACGTACCCTGGCGATGAAGCGCACTTCCATGTGCAGGCGCAGCAGTGCGTCGTCCAACACACGGGGATACGTACCCTGGCGATGAAGCGCACTTCCATGTGCAGGCGCAGCAGTGCGTCGTCCAACACACGGGGATACGTACCCTGGCGATGAAGCGCACTTCCATGTGCAGGCGCAGCAGTGCGTCGTCCAACACACGGGGATACGTACCCTGGCGATGAAGCGCACTTCCATGTGCAGGCGCAGCAGTGCGTCGTCCACCACACGGGGATACGTACCCTGGCGATGAAGCGCACTTCCATGTGCAGGCGCAGCAGTGCGTCGTCCAACACACGGGGATACGTACCCTGGCGATGAAGCGCACTTCCATGTGCAGGCGCAGCAGTGCGTCGTCCAACACACGGGGATACGTACCCTGGCGATGAAGCGCACTTCCATGTGCAGGCGCAGCAGTGCGTCGTCCAACACACGGGGATACGTACCCTGGCGATGAAGCGCACTTCCATGTGCAGGCGCAGCAGTGCGTCGTCCACCACACGTGGATACGTACCCTTGCGATGAAGCGCACTTTCATGTGAAGGCGCAGCAGTGCGTCGTCCACCACACGGGGATACGTACCCTGGCGATGAAGCGCACTTCCATGTGCAGGCGCAGCAGTGCGTCGTCCACCACACGGGGATACGTACCCTGGCGATGAAGCGCACTTCCATGTGCAGGCGCAGCAGTGCGTCGTCCAACACACGGGGATACGTACCCTGGCGATGAAGCGCACTTCCATGTGCAGGCGCAGCAGTGCGTCGTCCACCACACGGGGATACGTACCCTGGCGATGAAGCGCACTTCCATGTGCAGGCGCAGCAGTGCGTCGTCCAACACACGGGGATACGTACCCTGGCGATGAAGCGCACTTCCATGTGCAGGCGCAGCAGTGCGTCGTCCACCACACGGGGATACGTACCCTGGCGATGAAGCGCACTTCCATGTGCAGGCGCAGCAGTGCGTCGTCCAACACACGGGGATACGTACCCTGGCGATGAAGCGCACTTCCATGTGCAGGCGCAGCAGTGCGTCGTCCAACACACGGGGATACGTACCCTGGCGATGAAGCGCACTTCCATGTGCAGGCGCAGCAGTGCGTCGTCCACCACACGGGGATACGTACCCTGGCGATGAAGCGCACTTCCATGTGCAGGCGCAGCAGTGCGTCGTCCAACACACGGGGATACGTACCCTGGCGATGAAGCGCACTTCCATGTGCAGGCGCAGCAGTGCGTCGTCCAACACACGGGGATACATACCCTGGCGATGAAGCGCCTTTCCATGTGCAGGCGCAGCAGTGCGTCGTCCAACACACGGGGATACGTACCCTGGCGATGAAGCGCACTTCCATGTGCAGGCGCAGCAGTGCGTCGTCCAACACACGGGGATACGTACCCTGGCGATGAAGCGCACTTCCATGTGCAGGCGCAGCAGTGCGTCGTCCAACACACGGGGATACGTACCCTGGCGATGAAGCGCACTTCCATGTGCAGGCGCAGCAGTGCGTCGTCCACCACACGTGGATACGTACCCTTGCGATGAAGCGCACTTTCATGTGAAGGCGCAGCAGTGCGTCGTCCACCACACGGGGATACGTATCCTGGCGATGAAGCGCACTTCCATGTGCAGGCGCAGCAGTGCGTCGTCCACCACACGGGGATACGTACCCTGGCGATGAAGCGCACTTCCATGTGCAGGCGCAGCAGTGCGTCGTCCAACACACGGGGATACGTACCCTGGCGATGAAGCGCACTTCCATGTGCAGGCGCAGCAGTGCGTCGTCCAACACACGGGGATACGTACCCTGGCGATGAAGCGCACTTCCATGTGCAGGCGCAGCAGTGCGTCGTCCACCACACGGGGATACGTACCCTGGCGATGAAGCGCACTTCCATGTGCAGGCGCAGCAGTGCGTCGTCCAACACACGGGGATACGTACCCTGGCGATGAAGCGCACTTCCATGTGCAGGCGCAGCAGTGCGTCGTCCACCACACGGGGATACGTACCCTGGCGATAAAGCGCACTTCCATGTGCAGGCGCAGCAGTGCGTCGTCCACCACGAACAGCGCCAGACGGTCGCGCGCCGAGAGCGCCAGGTTGGACGCCACCCAAAACGACAGCGACACAGGCCCCTCAGGCAGCCGTTCTGGAGACACACGAGTTATGTCCTTTATTTTACTACTTGCGCAAATGATGTGCCATTTGTATCTGATAGATATATAGTAATACAGATGTTTTTACAGGGTGGTCGTTTCACGAGAAATCATCTTGTTACTAAAAACAATAATGCATTTTTATTTTAGGCTCTTGGGGATTTGGATAAGGGTACAAGAAAAATGGAGCGTGGATTTTACCAGACGAGACGTCTCCAGCCTGATGACCAGATTCAAATGTGTCTTCCGGTGATCACTTATGGTTTTCACCCTTGTAATCATTACTGCGCCACCATTAAACTGTAGCTTGATCGTTATGATAAAATCAATTTTATTTTTCCGCCCGGGTTTATCCAGGCTCACTTTCGATGGTGTGGTTCTTAGTGACATCAGTCAACCGATGTCTCCTTCGATTCGGTTGTCCTTTGCCGACATTTTTCACTATCAGCCCGACGTCTTTTTAGGCCTCAAGTTTTCTTTCCATATTGTGTAGTGAGGTTGAGAATAATGAATTGCTCTTGATGTATCGTCTTAACTTTAAGGCACGCAACTATACTCCTACACTCATTGACATCCATACATACACACATAAGATCACGACTGTATCCCATAAGGGGTAGTCAGAGACTGGGCACTATCTGCAAAAACAGACTGCCACAATCCACGTTTCACCAAAACAATATAATGCACTTGGTGTGATAGGTGGTGAGCCCATCGCCACCATGCGCTGTTGGGTGCACAGTGCAGTTTAATTCCTTACTCGCCTTATACGAGATCCATTGGATGAGATGGAGTGATAGTATTCTTTTAACGAGCCGCCACCACACGGCAAGCACTCATTAACAACGTTTTTAATGAGGGACTTCTTGATGATAAACTTGATAACGCCTTGGGAAATGAACCATGGTCATCCCTTCCGGTTGTACTCGTAAGTTACGTCCAGTCCAGAGAATTCTATTATATCCAAAAATACCTTGGTAACTCCTTCTTTTAGGTTTAGTATTTTCTCGTTGGTATTCAGCATGTGAGCTTATACGTTGCCAGGTCTAGTCGTTTTAGGTGGAAGAGAAGGATCGCAGAGATATTCCAGGTAGCTGCCATTCTCCTGGTTTCGACAGTTCCCTGTGCTGAGTGTTTACGACATCCACCGGATGAGATACCTTTTATAGGCATAGGCAAAGGCCTTCTTGCCCCGCCATAAGTAACTATTTTTTTTTAATAATTGGTTTAAAACCTTTATCAAATCGTTAATGACAATCGCACAATGAAAAAAACGAAAAAGTGGAAATCGCCTCGCGTATTCTTAAACTGTCCATGTTCGTCTAGGTCATGATAACTTCAACCCCAAGAGTACTAACTTTGTCCCAGAAATAATGTTTGCCGGCAGTGTCGTTAAGGTACATGCAGGTGAAGTGAAGGTGTTACCGAGCATGATGGACTTGAAGTAGTCGCGGATGAGCTCCCGCATGCGCTGGTAGTCGAAGATGTCGTACACGAACCGAGGCCACGGCGTTAGCGCCGCGTCCATGCTGCGCAGCCGCCTGTCCAGCCTGCACCATGAGTGTAAGGTATTGATGTCATAGATACTTGTAACTAAAGCATCGTAGCGTATACTATAAACTTGTAACTAAAACTTAAAAACTATATAACTTATTTAATGTTATTGCATGCTGTTGAGAACTGACATCGCAAGGACAGCTCAAGACAAAATAGGAACGTAGTAGTTTTTGATGTTTCTAATGATCACTTTAATTTATATAATGCATCGTGCTGTTGAGATTCCTCGTAATATGTAGTCTCTTAGACTTCATTGTATTTTTTTATAGTAAGTTCTAAACAGTGCATTAAAGTAATACAGTTTCGGTTTAAAATATTATACCTGCAGTTTCAGTGTAGTAAGAGAAGTAAATTGCAACGTGTATTAGGTACCCTGCCAGGTACACAAAACAAGTGGCCAATGTTGACATTTAACAAACTTTTGCAATAATCGCTTATTCAGGACCATGAGAAGTAAATCTTAAGACATTGTTACTATCACTATAACTGAGAAAACCTTGCGAGTTTTTTTTTATTGAATAAAGTGACGAAACGAGCAAAACGTTCACCTGACGGTAAGTGCAACGTCCGCCCACAACAAATGCTGTGTCACCCAGAATATTTCTGTGTGAAACCACACTGCGCCCGTCACCCTGAGATATCAGTTCTTAAGTCTCAAATGCCCAGTGATTACGCTAGCTCACAGTGTCCTTCAAACCGAAACACAGTAATGCTTGCACACTACTGCTTCACGGCAGAATAACTGGCCCTGGGGTGGTACCTACCTAGACGGATTCCTGCGTCCTACCATCAGTTAGTTAAGTATATATAATATCGGTGATGTAATTGCTGTTAGTCTTTTTGGCTTTTACAGCTTCATCGGATACTGTGCTCACGACCCAGGGGCCCGCGTGCCAGGTTTGGTTTTACCCAAACTTAAAATACTTAATTATACTCCTACAAAAACCTCCGAAATAGACTCCCTAATAGACCTCCTAAACGGATTCCTGCATATGAATCCTACCACCAATTAAGTTTGTATACAACTAACATCCCTGTTAATTAAACTTTAAAAAATGGATGACTTATTTATAGTGTAGGAAAACTACTGTTCTCTTTTAACTAAAACAGCAGTGAATTTGAAGAAATGTCCCAAAGCGCATCTGATAAAATCTTACCTCAAAGTAAAATTGGAAAACTTTGATAATTATTGGGAATCAAAGAAACTCATACCGAGATGTTGAAAGCTGCTACACCAAATCAAGGGAAAAATCATGAACACTTTAAAGAGGATATATTAGCAAGGCAGAAGATGCATATATTAACACAAAATCTGATATGAAATCACTTTACACTATTTGAAAAGTAGTATTACTGGTGAAGCGGAACAACTTCTCAAACATATCAAAATTACTAAGAATAATTATCAAGTAGCTTTGGAAACTTTAAAACAACGATTTAATAACAAACGCATAATAGTACACGTAATTTTGAAAAGATTATTAGGCCCAAATAATTGAAATGTTGCTACAGCGAAAGGCACAAAAGATTTACTAGATACAATCACGGAGTGTCTTAATAATTTGAAAAGTAATGAGATTGATATTAACAATTGGGATACTATAATTATTAATTTGAAAGTAAACAAACTAAATCCAAAGTCACATAAGTTATGGGAACAATTAAAAACATTATCTTTCTAAAAATTACCAACCAAGCGTGATTTTAACAATTTCTTAGAAGGAAGATTAAGGGAGATATAGTATAAGATCAAAAACGTTCCACACTTTTGCACCTCCGACTAGTTCTGACCCAAAAAGAAAATGCGCCTACTGTAATGAAAACCATTATTTACATAACGCAAAGAATTTGGTAAGCTTGATCCAGAGAAACGAACCGAGTATGTTCAAATTCATGAGTATGCTTTAACTGCTTACAGCCTGAACATAGCGACAGATTTTGCAAACGTTAGACTACTTGTTTTCGTTGCAAACGTAAACATCACACACTTCTACATAGTAAGAAACAAAAAACCGAATCAACTGAGAAAGGAAAGGAGGATAGTTCGGAGCAGATATTGCCAACCCCAAATATGTGTGTGGCAAGTGGCTCACTGTACAACCCAAGGCCACGTTTCACTAATGGCCACAGCCCTTGTAAATATTGTGACGAGTAGAGGACCATAAGTGGTACGAGCTCTAATAGATCCCTGCTCACAAGAGTCATTTATCACAGAAAAAACAGCCAAAAAGTTACAGCTCAAACGAAACAGTGTAAACGGGCAAGTTACAGGTGTTGGAAAAATGTCAACCCCGATCAAAAACGCAGCGGAGAATGAAATCATTTTGAAAGGTAATCCCAATTTTAAGCTGGCCTGCACCGCTTACGTGATAGAGCAAGTCACAAAAAACGTGGCTGTTACCGTGATAAATCAAAAACATTGGACTCAATTACACGGCTTAGAAATGGCTGATCCAACCTTTTACACACCAGAGTGTAAAGACCTGTTACCGGGTGTCAATATCTTTACAGACATTTTGAAGGGCGGAGTAATAAAAGGCAAACCGAGAACACCAGTAGCATAACAGACCTATTTAGGCTGAATCATATCAGGAGGCGTACCTATCGAAAAGTATAGAAAGAGCGGCGAGATTGTTAAGTTGCACATACAAGTATAGCAGATCTAAATAGCAAAGAGTGCATAAAGACGCTAGGAATTATCTGGGAAGTAAATGAAGATAACTTACATGTATCTCAAAGGAAATTAGAAAATTATTTTTATTTTATTTTATTTTTGTTGTTTTGAAAAACTTACAGCTACAATACATCACGAATTACAATAAATTAAGTAGAAAAAGAAGGCCAATTAAAAGTTTTCACAAATTAGTTGAATAAGATAGAAAATCACTATAAAATCTAGCTAACATAAATCAATAGTAAAGCACATACACAAAACTTGTCAGAGAAAATAGTGCTTACACAGCAATTTTTTTAGATCACTGATACCAGTGGAGAATAAATCTATGTTAACATTTTGTACAACAGCATTAAAACTTCTGCATGCTCTTATCAAGTAAGAATTTTGCCGATATTTACATTTAACTAAAGGGACATGCAAAAGATTTGGATTTCTTAATGATGCCAACGGTGTGCGTAATCCAATATTAGATAATAGCTCTGGGCAATCCACAGCACCGTTGACAATATTAAGAAGATATACTAAATCTGCTATTCGTCTTCGCTCGTGTAGGGGATGTGTGTGTTTTTTTTTTTTTGCAGCGGCTAAAGTAATCAGGTACGTATTTTCTAGTCCGAAACTCCAAATATCGAAGGATTTTTTTCTGGATACTTTCAATTCGATTAATGTACACATTATAATTAGGATTCCAAACTTGCGAGGTATACTCTAAGTACCCGCGGACAAATGCACAATATAATATCTTAAATGTTTTAATGCTTCTGAACTCTGATGATATTCGTAAAACAAACCCTAGTGATTTAGATGCTTTATTGATTATATCTGAAATGTGTAAATCATTTAAATGAAACTAAGTTTACGGATTTTATCGCGTTTAATTTATTACTATTTATAACCCGACGTTTCGAGTGCTTTACAGCACCCATGGTCACGGGAGGACTGAGGTGACAGATGACCTGATGTCATAGTTAACCTGGGGTACCTTCAGCTTTTAAGACTTAGACTTCGTCGTTCTAGGAAGTCTGCAGTCTGTGACCATGTTCTGGATCATCCCAACCATTACATCTACAAGCAAAAGAACACCGATTCCTACCAAGGATGATTCGCGAGGCTATTGAAATCAAAAAACATCCTAATTTCAATAGAGAAGATGGTTGGGTATTACCACCAGCTTGGGATCCAATAATAAATAAAATTAAATCAAAAACCAAGCATACCACTGCAAGACTTCAAGACACAGTTAGCTCTTTCTGCGTAGATCGGACCCAAAAATAATAATTAAAAGCTGAAGGTACCCCAGGTTAACTATGACATCAGGACACCTGTCACCTCAGTCCTCCCGTGACCATGGGTGGTGTAAAGCACTCGAAACGTCGGGTTATAAATAGTAATAAATTAAACGCGATAAAATCCGTAAACTTAGTTTCATTTAAATGTGTAGTGTTCGCGTAAATATAAGAAATCATTATGTGTAAATCAAATAGTAGCTTTGAGTCGAAAGTAACTCCTAAATCCCTGATATTGTTAACCCGTGCTATTGATATATCTAAGAGCTTATAATTTTGCAATTTGGTTTTCGAGTATAGGAACAGATACAACATTTTGAAATATTCAGATCTAATTTATTCGTAGAACAGTAATTCTGAAATCGGTTTAAATCTTCTTGAAGTCGAAAAGTATCCATGTGATCTTTTATTAGACTTAGGATCTTCATATCATCAGCATACAAGATTATTTTGGAGTAACGAAAACAGGTTGATATGTCATTTACAAAGATCGTAAAAAGCAACGGGCCGAGCAATGATCCCTGTGGTATGCCTGAGGCTATGTATATATAGCTTTCGAGGAGAAGCCATTGAGAACTATAGTTTGACATCTGTTAACAACGTAAGACGAGAACCATCTGTAAAGGTTGCCTCGAATACCTATTAACATAAGTTTGCGTAGCAATATCACGTGATCTATTCTATCAAACGCCTTGCTGTAGTCCGTGTATATGACATCAACCTGCGAACGCAGGGACATAATTTCTGAAATGTAGTTACAACAGATTATGAGATTAGAGGTTGTGGACCATCCTCTTAAAAACCATGTTGATGTTCACTAAATGCATGTTTCATAGACGCATATAATTGTTGATGAACTATTTTTTCTAAAAATTTGGCAAATATGCAAAGTTTTGAAATAGGCCTGTAATTTTCGACTATATCTTTTGGACCTTTTTTGTGAATTGGTTTAACAAACGCTGATTTCCAAATGACGGGAACTATACCCTCAGAAAGAGATCTCTTAAATAAATATGACAAAGGTGTGGCGAGGCTTTTGGCGCATTTAATTATAAAAATTGGAGGAACGCAGATTTATTTAAGTCGGTTGTTTTAAGTAACTTTAACACTGAGGATTCTTGTATTTCTATTACACCTATATCAGATGGACAATTACTTATAGTAGTAGTGTCTAATGTTAGTGTAACGTCATCATGTTCATGCTGTAAAAAATTTGAGTGGAAGTAATTCGCAAACATATTACAGATAACTTCCCCATTATTAGAAGAAGTGTTTCCATATTTGAGTACAGAAGGAAATCAGTTAGACCTATTTTTAGTTTTCATATAAGACCTAAAGAGTTTGAGTATTTGGAAATGGCTTCCTCTATTCTTAAAATATAGCGATCAAACATTTCCTTTTCAAGGATTTTAGCCCTTTCTCGTAGAACTGCAAAAGACTGATAATCAGAGAGATTTCCATATGTTTTGAATTTAGAATGGTATTTTGATTTTTCACGGATGATTTTAATAAAAGGGCTTTTGTACCAAGAAGGATATCTGCTCAGCGAAATGACTTTAATTTGTATATATTTATTCCGCAGTGAGTCAATGGTGTCGAAAAAAAAATTGATACCGTCCTCTAATGATCTGCAGTTTAATTCGCATTGCCAATTGAAGTCGTCCAATTCTTTTGTAATAGCATCGTAATCGACTTGGTTATATAAAAACGATACGCGGGATTGAATGAGTAAGTCGTGAAATTGAACAAATTCAGCCGAAATGCATAGGGCTTTATGATGCAGGTCTTCGGAAACTAATGGATTAACACAGCGTGTTATTCAAATCAACCTGTTACTTAGAGAAACGTTCTACGTCAAACAGCCGCTCTTTTCGATCCGTTAGGTTGGCCATTACCCATTTTGTAATGGTACGGGGTTTGTGCACCGTAGCGGCTCGGCCGGCTGCACCTCGGGCAGCAGTGCGCATATTGTATACCGTGTGGTGGCGGCTCGTTAAAAGAATACTACCACTCCATCTCATCCAATGGATCTCGTAAAAGGCGAGTAAGGAATAAAACTGCACTGTGCACCCAACAGCGCATGGTAGCGATGGGCTCACCACCTATCACACCAAGTGCATTATATTGTTTTGGTGAAACGTGGATTGTGGCAGTCATCTGCTTTTGCAGTGAGTGCCCAGTCTCTGACTACCCCTTATGGGATAAAGTCGTGATCTTATGTATGTATGTATTGTGTGCGTGTGTGCATACGTACGGGGTGCGTTCGCGGCGCAGCGAGTCGAGCTAGGCGAGGCGCGCGCGCCGCATCGGTACGGCCGGATGCACCTCGGGCAGGAGTGTGCATATTGTGTGCGTGTGTGCGTGTGTGCATACGTACGGGGTGCTCGCGCGCCGCATCGGTACGGCCGGATGCACCTCGGGCAGCAGTGTGCATATTGTGTGCGTGTGTGCATACGTACGGGGTGCGTGCGCGGCGCAGCGTGTCAAGGCTGGCGAGGCGCGCGTTCCGCAGCGGCTCGGCCGGCTGCACTTCGGGCAGCACGCGCACCTCTGCGAAGCGCATCCTGCAGTATAACGTTTACGTAAAATTCCGAAAAAAGAACTTATTTGTCATAAAACAATACATGAATTAAGTGACCTATATAGTAAAAGGTGACTTACGAAAATGTGTAATTTTGTATGCTACAAAAGCTGTTCACTGACACAACTAATAACAATTATTTGCCCAAGCACAATGTACGGTACAACTGTACATTTTTACTAGCGTTCGCCGACAGAATTCATGAATCAATTATAACATTAACCGCGACGGTTAGACTCATATAACATTAAATAACATAGAATTGGTGTTAGAATAATTATCTTAATAAAGTGATTAAATATTAATGGAACAATCATCCACCATCAAACATTTTTGGTCCTTCGAGCAAGATTTGAAACTGCGACCTATGATTGAAATAAGCTGATTATGATAATGAACTCACCGGCTTTTTTACAATTAAATACATCTAAAAAGGTTTATATCACCTAGTGTAAGCGTGCATCGGTACTGGCTGCTTGGGCATGTCGACGAGGCGGAAACGGTGGTTTGCTCGCGCCTTGAACGTTAGCGACGGCGGCTCCCCGGTCTCGCCCAACCCAGCCTCGAATACCTCGCACAAAACGCCGTAGCCCGACACCATGGTGCCGCTCTCGCTGTTAACCATAAAAATATTTCAACATACATCTAATGCGTGTGGTGGCGGCTTAAGGAAAATCTGCCACCCCATCTCGTCCCATGGGTGTTGATAATGAAACCAAGAGCATCGGAATAAATAAACTGCGGTTGCCAACCCGCCTGCCAAGCGTGGCAACTATGACATAGTTTTTAAAAAGTCATATATGAAAATTCTATTATCAAAACAAAATCATTAAGTGCAGATCTGACATCTTCCACATTTGCCATTTCTGTGCAATTTTTTTTTTTTTTTTAATGTTTCTATATTCATTTTTTTTAGTTTGGTTTATGTTTGAGGTTAATTTTTTTTATTAGTATATTTCTATTTTAATTGTGTTTCATTCAGTCTCTTCTTCTGATGTGGCGAGCGACCGCAAGGGTAGGCTGAAAATCAGCACTGTTTGATAACAGTATGTGCTGAGCCTATCTCCTTTTGCTATCTAGTTTTTATTTTTATTTCTTGTGTTGTAAATAGGTGTTAATGTTCAAGCCTTCTGTTATTTTTATAGAGTATACTCGTACCTGTTTAGTTTTTTAAGAAGATAGCAATAAATGAATTATTATTATATTGGGGTATTTTTATAGTTTTCTCGCCTGGTTGGAATATTTGAATATATACGAGTAGATATATATATAAAATAAGATAAAATAAATAAGATATTATAAGACATATACTAAACATAATACTATACAATAAAATATATGAATAAAATCCCAACCAGACGGGAGCCCTCGGCAGGGGAGACCAAACGGCCGAGGGTTAGGGGGAAAGGGAAAGAAACCGGCGGACGATGCGGGCCGTATCGAGGAGCACCGCCTTCTGCATCTGAGCACGAAGCAGCCCGTCACGGAGTCCCAGTCGCCTCAGATGTCCCGAGAGACTGACCGGGATTAACCCGTTTGCAGACACAACCACCGGAATAATTTCGGTCGGCATACCACCCCACATGTCGGTAACCTCGTGAGCCAGGTCCAGATATTTTGTCTTCTTATCTGTTTCGGCTTTCACGAGGTTCTCGTCGTATGGAATGGTAATGTCAACCAAAAATATCCTCGACTGTGCCCGGTCCATCAACACGATGTCAGGCTTATTCGCGAGAATAGTCCTGTCCGTGATGATAGCCCGGTCCCAATAGAGCCTGGCGCGGTCATTTTCGAGCACAGCCTCCGGCAAGTACTTATAATAAGGCAGTTTCCGATCCACGAGACCGTACTTCAGAGCGAGCTCCTGATGGAGAATCCTGGCTACTAGGTTGTGTCTGTGCAGATACTCAGAGTTAGCAAGCGCCGAACAACCGGAGATAACATGCCTAAGCGATTCGCCGGGACGGCGACAAGCTCGACAGACGTCGACGGTGCCGTCCTTTAGGATGTATCTCCGATAGTTGTTGGTCTTGATAACCTGATCTTGTATCGCACAGACAAAACCTTCGGTTTCCCCAAAAAGGTCACCGAGACGTAGCCAGTGGAGGGAGGCCACTGTGTCTACGAAAGGCTCATGAAGAGCTTTGTAGAACCTCTCGTGGAGTTCTTTCTCTTTCCATACGGCCTCACGGTCGGAAATGCTCTGTACTGCCGGGTCTTGCCATTGCTCGTTGGCCAAGGATAGGGGGGTAAGCCCTTTATCACTTGTAATGACGTCCGCACAGAGCGCCTCACCCGATTTCGATAGGAAGTAATTACGTAGGTTGCACACTTCACGATTGTGCATGGTGAGGGCACTTAAAAAGCCTCGCCCACCATGCCTCCGCGGCAAGTACAACCTCATCACCGACGATCTCGGGTGATGCGCCCTGTGCGACGTCATTATTGTGCGGACTTTTCTATCCAGAGCGTTTAATTCAGTTTGAGTCCACCTGAGTATGCCAAAGGTGTATATGAGGACAGGCATGACCCAACCGTTGTATGCGCGTGCCTTGTTCACGCTCGACAAAAGACTGTTACACACTTTTGTCAGGCGTGCAAAAAACACGTCGCGAACTGACTGTTTCATGTCAGCCTCATCAATACCTATGTTTTGTGACATACCCAGGTATCGGTATGTTTCAGCCTCGGAAAGGGTCCTTATGTTAACAGGCATAGATAAATCAATGCCTTCGGAGTGCCCAACCCTGCCCCTTTCGACATGGAGGACCGCACACTTATCCGTCCCCAGCTCCATTCCAATAGACTTGCTAAAATCACAAGTGATCTTAAGCAAATCCACCAGATGAGAGCGATTGGAGGCGAACAACTTGAGGTCATCCATATAGAAAAGGTGGGTCACTTTTGTCCCTCCCCTCCGAAGCTGAAATCCCCTCCCAGAACCCTCCAGTAGTGTGCTGAGAGGGTTAAGAGATAGGCAAAACCAGACTGGACTCAAACAGTCACCCTGGAAGATGCCCCTTCGTACCCATATGCGGTTTTCAGCAGCCGTCATCCGCTCGCCTAGATGACAAAGGATTGTACTCCATTGCCTCATACACTGCCCGAGGAAGTCTCTTACTGTACAGTCAACCTTGTACAGCTCGAGGACCCTCTTTAGCCATGTATGAGGCACCGAGTCGAATGCCTTTCTGTAGTCTATCCAGGCTGCAGAGAAGTTCCGACGGTTGCGTTTAACCACCTTGCCAATGACCGCGTCAATGAGGAGAGGTTCTTTGGTCCCCCGACCACCGCCCCGGCATCCACTCTGTGCGGGCGATATCACCCGATTCAAGACTAGATGTCGGGTGATTCTCACGCTCAAAATGGATGTCAGTGTCTTATATATAGTGGTTAGGCACGTTATGGGGCGGTACTTGCTTGGGTCTGTTGTAACCTGATCTTTAGGAACCAAATGAGTAATCCCAGTAGTGAAGAGGCTCGGAAGCGACATCTGATCGAGGGCGTTCTGGAACTGTCGGGCAAGCACAGCGTGACATACTATAAACCCCTTTAGCCAGTAGTGATGCAGCCCATCGAGTCCCGGACTTTTCCAGTTCGGGGCTCTACGGACCGCATCAGCTACGTCGTCCGGTGAAATGACGACGGGGTCCATAGGTGTAATAGTTGTACACTGACTCGCCACAGTTTCCGTCCAAGGGCCCTCATTGTGGTTGATGGGCTCTGACCACAGGCTGCGCCAAAAGGCGACGGTTTCGGCCTGGTTCGGTCCTTGGCCCGTTCCACAATTTCTTGGTCGCTCCAAAGATTTATAGAGCCTCTTCTGATCACTCTGAAAGAGACGATTCTGGTTGAACCGTCTTGACCTCTCGGTATATCGCCGAATCCGCTTCCCCCAAGCAGCGATTCTTTGCTTCAGGTCATCTATGCGCTCTGTCAGCTTTTGCGCTATATCCGGCTGAGACAAACTTACATTTGTCCCAGCAAACGCTATCCTGACGGAGTGCACAATTCTCGGCCTATTGTTGCCCGACCTGAAGCTTATCAGTCTGCCGATGAGGACCCTTGCCTTTGCGATACGGTCCTCAATCCTCCTTCTCCATTCTGGGATAGCGCTACTTTTTCCAGTAGCGCGTCCAGTCTTGGGAAGTTTGGCGCCAATAACACGGCAGACTGCCAGTGCAGCGCCAAAGAGAATTGAGTCCGTCTCGCAAAGGTCCCGGCTGGTTTCCAAATAGGTTGACAGCATCGGGTTTAGAGCCCTCACGACAGCCCGATTCCGCTTGCTTAGGGTTATGCGGGGGAGTCGTGGTCGATTTTCAAGAGGCGTATTGCGCATTTCCAAAATCGCCTCCTCCAATGTCCTCCTCATCTGCTCTATTTCTTGGGCGACCATTCCACCATCGTCTGAATCTACCACAACTTCGAGATCTGTGGCAGCATCCACATCTGCATGTTGGTCCGCGACTTGTGGAGCCGCATCTCCAGCCGCAGCATTTTCATCCAATGAGGGAATGGCCTCACGTCGTAGTCGTTCGAGTTCGGCGTCATCAAATATTTTCGAGCGTATGATGTACCGAACTCGGTCTGCCAGGTTTTGCTCCGTAACGGTAATAGATGGCTCCAGCTCAGCAAAAACACGGTGCATCCTAGCCCGGTACGCAAACCCTCCCGTTTCTCCCCCCTTCGCCCTAAAGTACGCCCGCAATGCATTCTGATTCATGTCAGTTGTCCATCGCATGCGGCGTAATCCACCAGCGGCGGATGTCAATTGCTGGGTCCGCGAGGACCCTGCCGACACCAAGCCTTCTGGTGGAGATGATGGATGCGAGGGGCTGCTAGGTGGTCGTGCAGCACCTCGCGTTCGGCTGGCGACCCGCATGCTGCCGCGTCCAGCGCCAGCTCCAGACGCGCCCTGGCGGCCCCCAGGCAGCGACCCTATGCGCAATCTATCTGTATCCATCATCCATTTTTAGGCGTCTATTATCGGGAGACGCCCAGACCCGGCACCGTTTCATATGGGGTGGCCATGGGCACAGACGGGCCTTTGCACCCACAATTTTGCCAAAGCACGGTGCTAACACCTCTTGGCAAGATGCTGACTGATTGCGCTGATGTAACAGTTTTCTCACTTAAACTGTTACGCCAGTGGGCGGTGGGGTCGTCACTACCCTGCGCCTTATTATTATTATAATATTCGTCGTATGTGGAAGGCCTTATTTTGTCATAATAACTTATACTCGCAATAATTACATTATCAGATCCGATTTGGCAGCTGTCAGAATGCCTTATGCAAGGATAAATCCAAAAAATATGGTTACCTAATAGTACTATAATATATATATTGATTCATCATCATCATCTTCATTTCAGCCTATCACTAGTCCACTGCTGAACATAGGCCTACCCCATAGATTGTTTCAAAGTTTGTAGCTCTCATTTTGGGCGGATTTTTTTTGCCATAGTTGCCACGCTTGGCAGGCGGGGTGGCAACTACAGTTTATTTATTCAGACGTTCCAGGAAGATGCTGCTGCCCATCTCCTGATTTTAATTTCCCTCTGTCGACTTTTACGACACCCACAGGATGAGATGGGGTGGTAGATTCTCTTAAACCGCTACCACATGCCAAGCATATATTGCATTTAAGTAAATATTGATTACAAATTTCGATTTAACAAATACGCATATTGATTAACTGATTGATTGTTATATTGGCATCATTAACATTTTAATAATTGCAGGTTGAATTTACACAATATATTGATTATGAAGGAGTCTCAAAAATTCAATAAGAAAAGTTGCACATAAAATTGCTGTTAATAATTTTGTTGGAGCCGGCACTGACCAAGTGCAGGTGGCACACACATTATAAAATTTAAAGACTTCTTAAAATTTCATGTAACAAAATATTGATTACAAACTCAGGGCACAGCAGTCCAAAAAGCTTGTCTTGTCTGATAAGTAGTGCCGCGTCGTGTGGGTTGGGTACAAGCATCGGGACGGTCTCGCCAGGAAACACTGCGCCCGTGTGCGCCGCTACGGGCACGCGCCCGCGCCACCCCGCCTCTAGCACGGAGCGACCACTCACCACCACCAGATCTGGACCCATGTACTTAATCAAAAAAAAAAAATCAAACAATATAAAATCAATGTCACATTAAATAATTTTTGATATGTATTTTATAGAAGTATATCCCCTACCTACCTACACCTACACCTACTTTATTAATAGAAGATAGATTTAATCAAATATAGTTCATTGGTATTTTTTTAACTTCCCTTTTTCTAATTCATCTATTTCTTTCGTTTATGTATATATGTATGTATGTAATAACTCATTCCTTTTTCACAAACCAAACATCAACCATATAATTATTTAATTTAAAACTGACTTCAATGCCGCAGTTCTAAACAGTTTTATAATTATCTCATGGATCCCACCATTAGAACTTGACCAAAGTTACTTGGGACCACCCTTATGATATCCCCTTTCTGATAAAATAAAAGAATCATTAAAATCAGTTTATGAACTGATTTTAATGATTCGTTTTTTGTTGTGGCCGAACTTACATAAAAAATAAACAGACAAATTGTAAACTTGTTCTTTTTGTGAAATTTCAAAATTGTGAAAGAACAGGTTGCGGCAACATTTCATTATTATTTAACTGAACCATGCTTACTAAAATGCAAGCACTCATGCACACAGTCACGCATGCTCGTACACACCTACACATGCTTGCTTTCAGACACACACACATACATAGTATGTGTCATAAATTTTAGGAAAAAGTGCCAGTTATTATTATATATTAATTAGTTATATAAAGTGCCAGAGTGATGTAGTTGCAAGAATTATTATGTTTCACTCTGAAGGCCACTGACAGCTAGTATAATTACTGAATGTACATGAGACTTAAGAACTTATGTCTCAGAACGGCAGGCGCAGTGGGCAGGCTGCACAGAAATATTCTGGGTGATGATCATTTGTTGTAGGCAGACATTGCACTTACCATCAGGTTAATGTTTTGCTCATCTTACTTCTTACTTTATCCTAGAAAAAATAAATGTTGGTATGTGTAGTTTCACAAGTATCATTGTAATGTTTTAAATTTCTTTATTTATAGGATTTATAGGATTACAGTGTGAAATAAGCAAAAGTAAGCATGTTAGAGAAATCAACTAAAGTACTATAAAACAATCAATCAAACTCATTTTATAGAAACCTTGTTTTTCTTCAACTGCCTGTAAAAAGTTGTGTGAAAAGGTTTAATGGGTGTAGTTTGTCAACAATACCAGACCCCAGAACCTGAGAAGCCGCTGCCACTCACCAATCTGGATAATTTATTTTTGACAAATTTGGGATTGTTGATCCGCCACCGTTTAGAGGCCTGGTATCTTTCTAAGTCAACTTTTACAACACCTACAGGATGATACGCAGTGGCCAGTGCTAGGCAAAATACATGCTTTGCTTTAATAAAAATGGAAATTACAAAATAAATTTTAGCATGTATTTAATATACAATATATATTAAGGTTGTATATTTGAAATATAAACAAATCACAAACACAACAAGAGCCCTATATCAGAAAAATTTGTAATGTACACTTAATGACTTGACATGAAGGATGCATACCGAATGCGATGCAGCTAGAGATTTGTCGAATTGCTGCTCTTCCTCCTCAGAATCATCTTCCACTTCGGCGTCGCCGCCAGCTCCACTGCTATTCTCATTGTAATATTCCTCTCCGTCGCTTGCTGTTAGTCAATCGATATGCAATAATTAAGTGCAGTAAGTATAATTAAAAAAATACATTGTAAAAAGTTATTTGTAAAGGGGCCCCTTTACAGAATTTAAACAATGAACTGTTTGCCCATATTAAAGTGCTTACGATTATCTTCCATGATTCTTCGCAACAATTCTCGCAGCACGAAAATCTTGAAAGTTTAATATTCGCAATTACTAAGAGTATTATAAACTAAAAGCTACCTGATTTTAAATAGTAAATTAACAAATAAACACATTCTAAATTTCCTTCACCGACACAATGTGAAATGTTGATCAAAGTATATAAACACTACGTTAAAATTTTGACTTTTCTATGTAGATTATTATTTAATCATTTGTGTATGAAGTCAGTTACGACTTACGATTAAATGGAAATTACTTTTCATTAAATTAAAAAACAATTAATTAACGGCAACTTTGAAGCAATTACTTAATCAACTAATAAAATAATAAAATTTGTCTTCATTTTTAATCATACCCAAATATTTTATTTTATTTATATATCTTAGGTAACTTTCAGAACGGAACAATACATCTTGACCATTTTCACATTAATTCAACTGAGTCAACTAATATTTTTTCATCTTGAATCAGAGTATCAATTGACATTATAAATATTGCAAATTTACGAAAACATACTTCGTAAATAGTAAATATCTGTAACTTGTCATAACGCATGCTCAGATGTTATTATCTGTCCGTTATCTATTTCTCATCTGACTTCTTTCCTCGTCTCTTGAACACACATCTCGTGAGTCTCAGTTAAAAGTGGGAATGTGAATTAAATTTATCGAATCGTTATTGAGAAATGTGAATAAACATTGGTATTACAAATAAATGCAGAAAAATGTGTCGAAAATTTTTGTGGTGCTACGTTCTCGTGCTGACATTGTTAGATATTTCGTTGAAAACAAAATTGCAAGCACAGGGGAAGAGCCATGGTAAAATCGATTTCTCTACATAATTTTTTTAATACAATATTGTGACCAATAATGCCTCATAACAATATCACGGCAATTTCGTTGCCAAATTATAGTAAGAGGAGAAAAGTTTATACTTATTTAGCCTGTTGTGTTAGAATTAATTGCAATGAGCGGCGGAATTATTTTTGATTGGGCCGGGCATAAGGTCTATTCGTCGTTTTCTTGCAGTACATATTTAGATGGTTGCTACCAGTATCACGACACGTCTCTAATGCATTCGCAAGGGCAAATGCCATACCCACTATGTACTACATCGAATTTATAATTTTTTGTCTTGTTATGTCACTGTCATTGTACCAATATACAATACAATTTGTTTTTATATATTTGTATTTTGATATATTTTTAGAAAAGTGTGTTCATTTATATATTCATTTTAGCAAGATGTTAACAATATACATTTATTACAGTGATGCAAAATAATAGCACTGAAAGTATTAAAAGATCTGATGTTAGATCATCATTATCATCATTTCAGCCTATCACTATATCTCCTGAACATAGGCCTCGATTGCCACAAAAGTTTGTAGCTCTCAATTTGAAAGGATTTTGCCATGGTTGCCACGCTTGGCAGGCGGGTAGGCAACTGCAGTTTATTTATTCAGGTGTTCCAGGAATATGCTGCTGCCCATCACCCGGTTTTAATTTTCCCTCTGTCGACTTTTATGACACCCACGGGCTGAAATGGGGTGGTAGATTCTCTTAAGCTACTACAACATGGGAAATGTTAGATTTAAATGCTTATTTCTATGTCTAGTGTGAAAAAATCAATTATTCTTATTTGAATGTAGACATTAATCATTAAGAAAACATTTTTTTAAATATACTACTTGGTTTGGAAAAGTGTAGAAACAAATGTAGTATTAAGTTATATTTAACAATGTTGTTAGGTTATTTTTAATATTTAGTCAATTCAATATTGACAAAAGCTTGATATGTTTCTAAAGTGATGCTTTTCTTGCCGACTCTACTACATGCTTTAATTAAAAT
Organism: Luehdorfia chinensis; assembly: GCA_019845155.1. Lineage (NCBI taxonomy): Eukaryota > Metazoa > Arthropoda > Insecta > Lepidoptera > Papilionidae > Luehdorfia > Luehdorfia chinensis. Next base: position 2,715,801 of record JAHVAK010000415.1, read on the forward strand.
TTTGTCTCAATGAGTTCAAGGTTTTGCAGTCATTTCTTTTCTCTTTTTTGTTTGAGAGTCTTTCCATGACCACTTTTTCAGAAATGACCTACCATTTCTGTAGTCAAGTATGAAATTTAAAAGAATTAGGGCGATTTGTTTACAAGTACAAACTATTGTAGAGATGTACATTTAGCTCCACTTTTAATTATTAAAAAAGCTAGCTTAAGTTCATTCACGGACCTATTTTTGTAAACAGCTATGTATAATTTTCATAAACTGTTCTTTAAATATCAATCAGTTCCTTCAGAAAATCTGAGACATATATATTTATATGTTGTATCTCTTTCCAGGTGTAACATTACATGATTCCCTTATAGAGGGGATAAGTTTTCAGGTAAGCAATATCACAATATCTTAACAATTTATTTTAATTTACAGTTTATGTGCTACCTACCTGTTGTTAGACCACCCACCACCAATCTCATTCCATTGGTGTTTTAAAAAATTATGGTACCCGAGTGACAGAGCAATAACCACCTTAAATAGTATCATCAATATTTGTAGCCTCAATGGTGTACTGCACAAACTATGTCTGTTTGAAAATGGTGGCTTATAAGGATTTAAAGGTGTGTGTTTAAAGTGCTGTGTGGTACTGCAACTGCCAGTCACCATTTTCATACTTACAAAACAGTCATATCACAGTCATCAATTTGAAGATTCTGTCAACATTTACTGGTTGAAGGATTCCTATGCAGGAATCTGTCTAGGTACGTACCACCGTAGTGCTAGTTATTTTTCCACAAAACAGTTCTGTGTAGTGTGCATCTGAGACTTAAGAACCGATATCTTGTAGTGATTACCGCATGGTGGTGCCACACAGGAATATTCTGGATGACACAAAACAAAGGTAGACGTTGATATTTGCTTGATCTCATCACTTATTTCAATAAAAAAATAAGATAAGTGTAATGTAAAGTTCTCTTATAGAGGCTGAAGATATGCTTTTACTTGGTGAACAATTATAATATAAATAATGTAAGGTCATGACCTGATGGGTTATTGTTCACACATACTGGTGATAGGATTCCTATGCAGGAATCCGTCTAGGTAGGTACCACCCCAGGGCCAGTTATTCTGCTGTGAAGCAGTAGTGTGCAAGCATTACTGTGTTTCGGTTTGAAGGGCACTGTGAGCTAGCGTAATCACTGGGCATTTGAGACTTAAGAACTGATGTCTCAGGGTGACGAGCGCAGTGTGGTGTCACACAGAAATATTCTGGGTGACACAGCATTTGTCGTGGGCGGACGTTGCACTTACCATCAGGTGGCCGTTTTGCTTGTTTCGTCACTTTATACAATTAAAAAAAATTAAAAAAAAACACATACCTTCAGTCATTTACAAGGTAATGCCACTGAAACTTGTGTAATCATTTTACTTGAGAGGGTGTGCAGTTAATGCAGTTTAAGTAGAAATTAAAAACAATCAAATAATGCCCTGTGATATGTATAAAAATAAATAAATAAAAACCATATAAACATGAAAGATAAAGTATCAACATAGCACTGAGTAGTAAATTAATTATTAGAAATCATTTGTGAAGTAAAAAATGCAAAATGTTATATATACTCGTATATATCGTCGTCGACGTTTCAGCCTTTATCATTAGTCCACTGCTAAACATAAGCCTTCCCATAGATTGCCACAAAAGTTTGTAGCCCTCATTTTTGGGGGATTTTGCCATAATTGCCTCGTTTGGTTGCGGATTGCAACTGCAGTTGATTTATTCAGATGTCCCAGGAAGATACTGCTGCCTGTTTTCTGGTTTTCATGATGAGATGGAGTGGTAGATTCTCTTTACCACACGCCATAATATATAAATGATATAGAAGAATACAAAATTTAAAATGTATTGTTACAGACTTAACTTATGATAGTAAACTGGTGGTAGTATTCCAATGCAGGAATCTGTCTAAGTAGGTACCACCGCAGCACCAGTTATTCTGTGAAGCAGTAGTGTGCAAATATTACTGTGTTTCGTAGTGAAGGATACTGCAATCTAGTGTAATCACTAACAAACACTGGTGTGGTGTGGTGGCATACAGAAATTGGTGGGACTGGGTGTCAAATTATTTGTTATGGGCAGATGTTAGTAGAAAAATATGGCAGAAAATAAACAAAATAAGGCAGTAAACATAAAATTGAAAGGAATATTTTTCCCAAACGAAAAAAAAATCGCTAAGAAAATATAAATTGCAAATGAATGCAATTATATATGCTTTATCAATATAGTCAGAAAAATCAAAGGTATAAATGATTATTAATTATTTCAATTGTGTATACTATATTTTTTCATGATATTAATATTTTGATGCGCAGGAAAAATGAACCTGGACTATAGACATAATCAACACAGCAATCATGAAATCTAAAAACAATAACCAATTACAAAACTTTTACAACTCTAGAGGCACATATCTTGCCAACTGCAACTGCCTTAAACTGCAACTATGTATTTACATATTTGTGAACAAAGATGAGTTCATTGTATGGCTTTATAAAATTCATATTAAAAGACGAAACAATAATAATTAAGTCTTTAATGTCAACCTGCATGTGTCATCCTCATCATCATCATAGTCTATCCTATCACTAGTCCACTGCTGAACATAGGCCTCACCCGTTTTGCTCGTTACGGCACTTTACAAAGTAAAAGAAAAATGTAAGAGTAAATTTTGAAAGCAATGACATCAATTCGGTTGACATAATTTTGTACTGAAGCAAATGAAAAAAACATGAAAAAAAACCTAGCATGGTTTTGTAGTACGAGTAAAGAGAACTTATTCTTTTATATTCTTCATAGTCACAGTAGACTGCGCGGCCGTTCGTCATCTTCACTCAGACAAAGATTTGTACAGGAATGGGGTGCAGAGCCGGAGGGCGAGGCATCTCTGACGGAGGGCGTGCGGCTGGAGCCGGCGGCGCTGCACTTCGGGCCCTCCGCGCTCGCCGAGCCACACCTGCGCTCCGTCACGCTCACCAACACCGCCAACACCACGCTGCACCTCGCCTCCGTCGCCGGCACCACGCCAGACTTCCACGCATCGTTCTTTGAATCCAAGGTGACCATGCACGAGTTTTATACTTTTATTTTTTTATTTTATTTATTGTTTAAGACAGTTACAGCAAAAAAATATATACATTACAATATTGTTAAATACAATTCAGTTAGCCTATATACAATTATCCACGTTTCACAATTCATTTTTTAGTTTTAGAAGCGAACACTTTTATTTAAAACAGAAAAAAGAAAGATATAACTTAAATAAGCTAACTATTTGTTAGGACATGTTCGCATTATATAAAAAAAACTTAAAAAATATTTACGAAAAGGAAAGAGACACTAATGATGGTACCCTCAGATGGAAATTTTTATATTATATATAAATATTTTTAACTTAAAACATTAAGGTAAAGTAAATAAGGGTGTATGTAATAAAACTAATTTTACGGATTTCATCGCGTTTAATTTTTAAACTATTTATAACTCGACGTTTTGAAACATTGGCTTAAAATTGAATCGCGATAAAATCCGTAAATATGAGAAAATATGAGAATTCGAGTAAATATTCGCGTAAATATGAGAAATCATAAAATAAGGGTGTTTTGAAAGTAAATTGAATCCGAGCATGACTGTCCTGGACTGGTGATGGTTGACGACGGCCTAAGCCCAGCTTTAGGTCAATATTAGTTTGATAAGACTATTAATTTATGTTTCCATCTGGATTATATAGGCGACGTATTACTTTATCTTTGAATACACGTTTTGAGCCTGTTAAAGGACCAACTACGGTAAAGATTGTGTTGTATCTAAATTTGTGCTAATCGACAAAGTACGGAATTCGTACCATAGTTTTTTTTTTAGTTAGTGGAATTTAATGGTAAATGAAATAAAGGTGTGTGTTTAGTGCGACGTCTGGGCGTGCTAAAGCTTATGTATTCAATAAGTTCAGGACAATCGAGATAACCACGAATTATTTCAAAAAGCTAGAACTTGGCGACGCTCATGTAACGAAGACGATTGCAAGCACGACTATCTCTTCATACGTAGCTCCAATTATTGTGTTCCTTATGAATATTCCAAAACGTGGATATTCCACAATACTTTGCTGAATATTGTATTTGTAGTTATAATGTACTAAAAGCCCATTCAAAATGAAGATGTGTGTTTCTTAAAGCTTATTGGAGTCACTAGAACTTCAAGTGCAAAGTAAGCAAGTAGAAATACGTACGTTCGGTAATTAACGTTGTTAACTTGATTTTGTATGTGACATTTTTTTTATTGCATAAAGTGATGAAACGAGCAAAACGTTAACCTGATGGTAAGTGCAACGTCTGCCCATAACAAATGCTGTGCCATCCAGAAAATTTCTGTGTGACACCACACTGTGCCCATCACCCTGAAACATAGGTTCTTAAGTCTCATATGCCTGTAGTGATTACGCTAGCTCACAGTGCCCTTCAAACCGAAACAGAGTAATGTTTGCACACTACTGCTTCACGGTAGAATAACTGGCCCTGAGGTGGTACCTACCTAGACGGACTCCTGCATAAGAATCCTACCACCAGTAACATGTTTATCGTCGTGTTTTGTATCAGTAGTCGAAACTTACTTCCATTCAAAGACACATCAACGACACGAGAACATCTTATTTTTTTTGTCGCTATAGCACCTACCTTTTTCCTATCGATGTGTCGTAAGAGATGACTAAGCTATTGCCAGGAAAACCTTTATACTCGTATTTGCAGAATAATAACATAGTATGCAATGCTATCTCAATACTGCTCGTGGGAACGCATTTGGGAGTAAGAATTTACCCGTCTCTTAACGCTTCCCGCGGGGGCGAAATGTGGGCTACGGGTCTGGACCCTGCCTTCTCCTTATATGGGAAAAAGGCGTGACTGTATGTATGTATTTCGTAATACATCAGTATCGATGCCATCATGCTATGACCCATGACTACACCTGCCAATCTGTATTTTATACTCGTAGCTGTACTCAGTGTTACAAAAATGTAACGTTACAATTCCAAAAAAGATTATCTATTTTTCTAAATGAAATAAATGTTTCTTGACAAATTGTCGCGGAACCCGATAAAACCCTTGGTAGCTCAGGGGCCTGGTGCTCGCCTCTAATTTCATAGTACGCGAGTAACCTCGGCTCGATTCCCGGTGCCAGCACCTCTAAATTTTGAGTGCTGAATGGTGAAGAAAAACATCGTGAGGAAACCTGCATGTCCTAGCAATAGAAATATTTCGAGGATATGTGAAGTCCGCCAACCCGCAGCAGCGTGGCGGACTATTCCTAGCTCCAAAACCCTCTCAGAAATGAGACCTGCGCTCAGCAATGGGACATTTATATGCTGTTACATTACATAAATCAGAAATCTTTATTGATTGTTATAACTCGACTACCGCAAACCTCGTCAGTTTCGTCGGAAGTTTGATTTTTATTCATATATGTTTATTTTTAATTTATCTATTATATGTCAGTATAAGGCCCTGCATATTTTTGAGTATCCAGAGCGTATCTAAAAAGGCACAACTGGCTTTACATAGGGGCGAGCTGGTCCTCATATATATGTATGGTAGTGCATGCTGGCAGAAGACATGCTGTGAAAATGAGATGTTTGAGAAGTATAGCTGGAGTAAGTTTTATGGACAAAATGAGGAGCACCGTGATAAGGGAACGTTGCGGTGTGGTTGAAGATGAAGTGACAGAGTCGGAGAAAGGGTTGCTTAGATGGTTTGGACACGTAGAGATGATGAATAAAAGAAGATCGACGAAACAGATTTATGAGGCGAGTGTGAATGGGCGGGCCGATAAGGGTCGACCTGAGGCGATCACGATCAGCGGGGCTATTGCGTATCCAAACTGAAGATCACTTATAAAAGTCTTGAACGAATATCTGTCAAATAACTGTGTGCATACTGGCTGTGATTAACAAAAAAGGACGTCATATGAAAAATAATCGTCATTTTTGTTAACCATAACCAGTATGAAAACAATTTTTTTTTAATTTTTTATTGGATAGAGTGACGAAACGAGCGATATATCCCAGTGATCATATGCCCAGTGTTTACGCTAGCTCTCAGTGCCCTTGCAGCGTTTTCATACAGTGGAGCATGCATGAAAACGCTAATGAAAGTAGAAGAAGCGAAAGATGTGTGTCGGGATTGTAGCAAGTGGAAATATGTATGTTGGTTCTGCCTACCCCAATGGGAAACAGGCGTGACTGTATGTATGTCGTTGCATGTTTCGTTTCGTCGTGACGATGGTCTGGACGATTTTTCTATATCAATAATTGGCCAAAGAACAACCAGAAGACGTTATCTAAGCAAGATTTTTGTAGTACAGTGGCGTAAAATTGTAATCACTAGCTTTTTTCCCACGTGCGGACATTGCCACTCATCGGGATCGGGAGATGGTCGGTTTTAGTGTCAGAGACTGCAACCGTCTTGCGCACGCCTTGCGCATTTGTTTTTATTATCTCCGGCTAGGATTTGAACCCAGAACACAAATATACTGTGTATCTATTATAATTGGTAAATTCCTCAGCAATAGTTTCCTAAGATTTCAGTAGGATTTTTTTAAATGTAATTTTTGTAAAATATAATGGTGGACTTATGGCCACATGGCTGTCACTTTACACCCGTTTGGCGCAAGACTGTGAGCATATTTAGGACCATCACAAATCTTTGGGTTACTAATTAATATAGCAAAAGGCCAGAAATTGGAATGTTTTCGTCATGTCGCTCATTTAGTTATTCCCAGGAAGAGATTTTACCTTCTCTGCCAAAAATCTTTGAGAAAAATTTGATTAATTATGCATACAGACAAAAAAACATTTAGATACAGAAATATAACATACACACAAAACATTCTTGACCTATTTTTTGACTATCATCATTATCATCATTTCAGCCTATCACTAGTTCACTGCTGAACATAGGCCTCCCCCTTAGATTGCCACAAAAGTTTTTAGCTCTCATTTTGGGGTGATTTTACCATAGTTGCCACGCTTGGCAGGCGGGTTGGCAACCGCAGTTTATTTATTGAGATTTTCCAGGAAGATGCTGCTGCCCACATCCTGGCTTTTATTTTTCCTCTGTCGACTTTTACGACACCCACGGGATGAGATGGTAGATTCTCTTAAGCCGCTACCACACGGCTTTTGAATATAATTGTTCCTAATATTAGCAATATCAAAAAGAATTGAGTTGACAAGCCTTAGATTGCAATTTTAATTATATCAGTCACTACGTCGTTAGCTGAATGTTAGCTGCGGCCGAATTGTTCGGAAGCGTGCACGCGATCTGCGCTGTTTGTATGATCTCTCCTTTCCATTTCTGTTACGCTTTACTATAGCAACTCTAACGTTAGATTCTTTTACGTGCCCAGAACTGAATGAGCGAAATGAGGCAACATTGCATTCCAGACATTATTTTAGGAAGTGAAACAAGTTACGTAACATTGTGCAATGTGCAACCTAGTCGATGCCAAAACAATCTTCAGACGTCAATCTTCAGACGTAAAATATATATTAGGCAAATTTTTTGAATGGAAGAGACAAGAAGAAGCGACGACACGTAGAAGTCTTTCACCTTATAGCCAGTGCTACACTTACCAATACTGGTGGTAAGATTCCTATGCAGGAATCCGTCTAGGTAGGTTTTTTCTCTCGATAGATTGGAGAAAGTGACTAAACAAGCAAATCGTTCACCTGATGGTAAGTGCAACGTCTGCCCATAGCAAATGCTGTGTCACCCAGAACATTTCTGTGTGACACCTCACTGTGCCCATCACCCTGAGACATCGGTTCTTAAGTCTACTATGTCCAGTGATTACGCTAGCTCACAGTGCCCTTTAAACCGAAACACAGTAATGTTTTCATACTACTGCTTCACGGCAGAATAACTGGCCATGGGGTGGTACCTACCTAGACGGATTCCTGCATAGGAATCCAACCATCAGTAAACCACCGTTTGAGACTTAGAACTGATCTCGCAATGTGGTCGTCGTGGTCGTCATCGTTTCAGCCCATCACAAGTCCACTGCTGAACATAAGCCTCCCTCATAGACGGCCTCAAAAGTTTGTAGCTCTCATTTCGGGGGGATTTTGCCTTAGTTGCCACGCTTGGCAGGCGGGTTGGCATGCTGCCCATCTCCTTATTTTCATTTTCCCTCTGTCGACTTTTACGACACCCGCGGGATGAGATGGGGTGTGTGTGTAGATTCTCTTAGGCCGCCACCACACGGCGACGCAATGTGGTGCCACACAGAAATGTTTTGGATGACACGGACATTTGTTATGGGCAGATGTTGTATTTATCATCAGGTGAACGTCTCGTCACTTACTATACTCCTATTTAAAAAACAGTAGCTACATCACCCAGAACTGCATCGGTTCTTAAGTATCATATGCCTAAGCAATAATTTCACTAGTTTATACACTACCGCTTGACAGCAGAATCACTATTACTACGGTGGTACCTACATAAGGGGTACCTGCATCGGTGCACCTCTGGTAGTTACAAAATTAACGCCTTAGAATACGGCGAAAATAATTTCATACATATAAATTGTTATTTATTTTCCGTAATTTAAAAATAGTGTCGGTTTGTGTGTGTTTTTGATAGAGTCGCACGTGTTTATTTGTAAGGCGGAAATCGTGCAGCGATCGTTGCCCCGGCGGCGGACCGCTTCGGATGCCGCGTTGGACACTATTAGAAATAGTGAGGATTTTAAATATAGGATATTGTTATAGGATTTAATTGCATAAAGTACTGGACTATATTATTTCTCTCGTAGTGATGGTGATAAACTACCGCATCTCGTCTGTCTCGTTAGTCGTGAAAGTAGACCGTCTAACAAATATCAGTAAAATGTCATGGCTTTAGACCGACGCCAGAATATCTGTCTCTACTATGCTAGATCTAAACCAGGGATTGCCAAACTATTTTACAAAATGAGCTGATACCTCAGACCCCCATAGCTAAATTACTTTAAAAATCCTATCTCTTGTTTTTTTTTTCGTATTGTTACAAAACACTTACCAATTTAAAAACTTTGTTGTTGGTTGAGTAAGTAAAGTTGAAATCATTATCTCATCAAAATTTAACAAAATAAATAGACGTAAAATTCAGTAAATATCAAATGTAATTAATAATTATTAATACAAATTACGTAAAGATATTCAAGAAGGTAATTATTTTAGAAAAACAAACATTAAAGTCGCAAAGTAAAGATAAAAATAAATTAAAGGTTTTTAAAAGTGCAGCAATGTTCATGTTCATTTTTATAACAAGTTGGTACACGTAATACAACTTTTACAGTATATTGAATGTTTCAAATAAGAATTTGTGTTAATTAATGGGGGTCGATTTTTAGATCGGCAACGCATTCGGAGTTCCCCTGGTATTGCGGATGTTCATGGGCGCCGGTGATCACTTACCATCAGGTGAGCCGCTTGCTCGTTTGCCCCCTCTCCTATAAAAGAAAAAGATCTCGTCGACTCCCAAAATCAGTTTTCGTTTATGTCGACCCCTGGGAAACCGATATCGTTTGTTTATAAAGTTTGGGACCACTTTGGGAATCCCTGATCTGAACTATCCAGACGGGCAAAAACGTCTAAGGTCTGTACTGCGATGGCCAATCTGCCTGCCAAGCGTGACGATTGCACTGAGAGAGGCCAAAGTTTAACAGCTTAAAGACTAGTGATTAGGAGATTAGTACTGGAGTTTTGGAAGGTAGTTATGATTTCATTACAAAATTTTGATTGCTTTGCTGTATAACAATGAGTAAAACGTGGACTTGATATTTGCTTACGTACATATCTTGGCAAACGTCAGTTCAAGAAGAAGATGGTCAAGAAATACGAATAATGAAGTTGTCTACAAGTAAGGCAGAGATAACGAAGGTCAAGGACAGCACCGTGACATTCCTTACGTCTGTGGCAGTCAAAATTATATTTTTTTATAAATTATTTAAAGGCACTATCGGACTATCGTCACACCGACTTAAGCAAAATAAACTTGTAAATTGAAACGTTCATGAATTCGATTCTTGTTTTTAGTAAGTTTAGATCGCAGTGCGTAATGCGTAGTATATGTCTCTTCGGTTTATCAGTTGTTGATGAGTCACGTCAGCGTTTGTTTTGGCGCGTAGGATGCGGCGAGCGGCGCAGGACATAACAGCTAGAGCTGCCAACTATTTAAAACTATTTCATAGAAATTAAGTGTAGTACATACATACATAGAGTCACGCCTCTTTCCCATGGGGGTAGGCAGAGACCACATCGTTCCACTTGCTACGATCCTGACACACATCTTTAGCTTCCTCTACTTTCATTAGTGTTTTCATACAAGCTCGTCGGTTGCGGGTACTTTTAACGTGGGTGGAGTGTAAGTATAGTATACACGAACATAATGGAATATGTTTAGACGAAAGACAAAAATAAACTTTTTAAGTTTTTATGTGTGTCTTTTTAGCTATTTTTCTATCATTTATAAATACAAACTTTATAGTACTACAATGAAAATCTTAATGAAAATATCGTAAGATTTTATTAGATTATTGTAAATTAGCAACTATCGCAAAATCCTCCCAAAATGTTAGCGACAAACTGTGGCAATTATTGGGGGAGGCTTAAGTTCAGCAGCGGACTAGATAAGCTGAAATGATGATGACGATCATGATGAGAAAGAAAGAAAGAATAAAGAAATATATAAACACACGTTAAAGCTAGCTACCTAGCTAGCGTATTGTATATGTTATTCAACACAGCATTTGTTGTGTATGGGCAGACGTTGCATTTACCATCAGGATTTGGTCGTCTCGTCTCTATCTTCAAGAAAAAACGCCTTATATCTCCTGGACAAGTTATGTATCCATCTGAAAGAACGATTTTTTTTTTAATTTATTGAAATTGTGTTTCTAATCCTTTATTTAAAAATAAACTTTTTCAGATTGAAGGGCACTGTGAGCTAGCGTATTTACTGGAATTATGAGACTTAAGAACTTATGTCTCAGGGTGATGGGCACATTGTGGTGTCACACAGAAATTTTCTGGGTGATACAGCATTTGTTATGGGCAGATGTTGCACTTACCATAATCGTTTTGCTCGTTTCATCACTTATTCCAATAAAAAAAAAACTTAATAAAACTTAAACTCTGCTCGACTGACAGACGGACGACGCACAGCCTTCTCCGGTGGGTCTAGAAGCACGAAATTTGGCACAGCAACGACAGCGACACTAAGAAAGGATTTTTAATTAGTTAAGATAGATTTGATTTGAACTAGGAAGTACAATTTTCATTTTATTCGTCGAGAAGATAAAATATATTCCAAGGAAGCTAATGTTTATTAATACAGTAAGTGCGGGACGCCGATGTAAACATCCGGAGCAAGTTAAGATAAAACCAGAGCAGTATACCTACTATCGATTTGTTGGTCCAGTTCCTTGTAACTGCTTCTATAGAAGTGTCGAGCGCACTGTTTTCGCAACACACATGTTATGTGCTTTGTGACAGTATAGTTATATAAAAGCGACTTACTACTAACTCATCACAATGTCTCCGAGACTTATGAACATGAAATATGGGAAAGGAAAATGTTTACTTTTTGCAGTTGTTTTTCAACAGGTGTAAGGATTCCTATGGAGGAATCCGTCTAGATAGGTACCACCACCATAGGGCCAGTTATTCTGTCGTGAAGGCAGTCGTGTGCAAATATTACTGTGTTTTGGTCTGAAGGGCACTGAGCTTGTGTAATCACTGGACATATGAGACTTAAGAACTTATGTCTCAGGGTGATAGGCACAGCGTGGTGTCACATAAATTTTCTGGGAGACACAGCATTTGTTATGGGCAGATGTTGCACTACCATTAGGTGAACGTTTTGCTCGGTTCATCATTTTATCCAATAAAAAAAACATAACATACACTAACTTCCTTGCGAAGCCGAGTCGGGTCAGCTAGTTTGACTTTCTAAGCTACATATGTAAGTGTAATATGATTTAAAATATAATTATTATTGGTTAGATATATTTTATTGGTAGTTAATTTAAAATTATGAATTTGCACAATTGTAAAGCACCTTTATCAATATCTCTCCATGCCTTGGATTGAATGGGAGGGAATGCCAAAAGGCATTAAGTCCGGCGTTTGTAATCCTTTCTTTTAAGATAAGTTGAATACAATAATAAATAAATAAGGTATGGTTTGAATTAACGATATCACATTGAATCAAATTATTGAAAATATTTTAGAAATGAAAGCAATAACTGGAAATTTAGTTGAAATCTAATGAGGTCTTGTCGATGAGGCTCAATTTTAAGGCTCAAGGTTATTAGCAGCTTCTAGTCTCTAATTTCTTTATCTTGCTTTCAATAATTATGACAATAATAAATGGGTCAACGCTGCCATTACATTTCGCTTTATGATTGATATGCTTATTGATGACGCACGTAATGATAAGTTGTCAGTTTAAGATAAGAATGTCGATAAAACGCCGAACGGCGGTGTGGAATAGGTCACGGGCGCCGTGTCAGGGGGTCTACTACAAAAGTCGAATTGCGAACTTTCGGATCGATTCGAAAACCAAATTACTTCGGATGCCACTTCTACGGACGACCTTCTTTCGGATCCATAGGCAACCAATAGAATGAATATTTAGTGAAGTGTGTTATCGTGGTAGGGAACATGCGATCCGTCAGCCGAAACTTCGTATTTCGATTATCATAGTAGACTCCCAGCTAAGTCGAATGCATTGGAGATGTAGGCAAACGAGGTACCGCCAGTGCCGTAGTTCTAGAAAAATTGCTGCAAGTTTTTTTTTTACATTCGTTGTTGTCGTTTCTGCCTATCACAAGTCTACTGCTGAACTTAGGCCTCCCCCATAGATAGCCACAAAAGTTTGTTGCTCTCATAGTGGAGGGATTTTGCCATAGTTGTCACGCTTGGCAGGCGAGTTGGCAACCGCAGTTTATTTATTCAGATGTTCCAGGAAGATGCTGCTGCCCATCTCCTGATTTTAATTTCCGTCTGTCGACTTTTACGACACCCACTGGATGGTATGGGGTGGTAGATTCTCTTAGGACTCAATTATAATATACAGGGTCATTCGTAATGTTCTATACATCTGTGATTACCCTACAGCTGATCGAGGCAATTAACTCATAAATTTCATTGTTCATTTTTCCATTGAGCTGCCATCGATAGAACTCACAAGTACTAGGATAACTTGAAGCTTAAGGAAATCTGTTGCGAAGTAAATCTGTTAGTATGACGTAGTAGGTTATAACATAAATTAAATGGAGAAGAAAACGTATTTTGAATTTGTCTGGTTCGGGACAACGACTTTCTGAGTTAGGGTCGCGTAAAGTTTTACGAAACAAATAATTTTAAAGTTTTGTATGGACATTTTTAGTATTCAATTTTGACCTTAAAGCTTCACCGTTGTGTTTATCAGATCAAAGTAGCATGGGTAGGTGCCGGGATTTTATACCAATTATGAATAACGTTGTATATATATAATTTGTAGTCCAGAGTACCTGACTTCTACGCCTCGTGTCCTGGGTTCGAATCCCAACCAAAGCCAAAAAAAAACTTTGTTTTCGGGTCATGTTGTGTTGTGCAGTTGTAATTTATATCTGACTAGCGACCCGCCCCGGCATCGCACGCGTAGATAGATATTAGAAAGATACAAAAAAAGTAAAGTTTCAGCCTATAAATGTCCCACTTCTAAGCACAGGCCTCCTCTCATTTCTGAGAGGATGTTTTGGAGCTAGGAAGAATCCGCACGCTGCTCCAATGCGGGTTGGCGGACTTCACATGTCCTCGAAATATTTCTATTCCTCGGACATGCAGGTTTCCTCACGATGTTTTCCTTCACCGCTAAGCACGTGGTAAATCAGCACTTAAAATTGTAGAACAATATTAGAGGTGCTGGCACCGGGTATCGAACCCAGGTTACTCGCTTACTGTGAAATCAAAGGCGAGCACCAGGCCACTGAGCTACCACGGCTAGAGATAAATTACTACTTTATTTTAACAAATTATCATCATCTTTTGATTCTTACCGTGTTTTATTGACTAAGTTGAACAAAAAGCGGTTATTGTGACTTATCTATAATAGTTAGACATATAGCCTCGGTGACTTTTTTGTAAGTAATGATATGTAATGTACTATGAAAGTGTAGTACATTATTTTATTTAGCATTGATAGTTTTTCGGCGCTCGCCAAATAATGACTTTTGTCAGTAAATTTTTGATACCTTGAGTTACTTCATTGCAATTTTCGTAGGGATCTGTTTTTTTTTTAATTACATACAGCTCATGTTACTCGCTGATAATGTAGCTGTATAGGTGAAAAATTTTTAGAAACGGTTCAGTAGTTTTTGAGTTTATTCATTACAACCAATCAAACCTTCAAAAAATCAATTCATTTCCCTTTATAATATTATATTAGTTTAGAAAAAGGGGTGCCTTTTAGGTACGGTAGGGGAGAAATCTTACAGAGACGCACCATTTCAAAAAAAAAATATTTTGTCCTTTGTCAGGAGTTGTTATTTAAGAATTTGTTACTATGTAGTATTACTATTATGTAGCGAAACAAACGTTAATCTTTCTTTCTCTTTTTCATTATTTACTGGAGCGAGGTGGCCAAGGTTACTTTTAAAATACTTGATATCGCAGCAATTACTAGTCATGTCTATCACCGTTTTAATACGTTACTGAACATGACGCAACAATATAGCCGAATGTCGCGTGTTGCACAATCGCTACAGTAGAGGAAGTCGACACACAAAAATAACGTTCGTGAAGACACGCGCGCCCCGCGGTCCGTCTCCCCGATAGCTTCCGCGTTAGGCCCTTTTTAGTTTTTTCTTTTAGTGGATATTATGCCGAGACGAGCAAAATGTTCTCCTGGTGGTAAGTGCAACGTCAGCCCACAACAAATGCTGTGTCACCCAGAACATTTCTTTATGACACTACACTGCGCCCATCACCCATAGACATCAGTTCTTAAGTCTTATATGCCCAGTGATTACACTAGCTCTCAGTGCCCTTGGAACTGAAACACAGTAATTGTTGCACACTACTGCTTCACGGCAGAATAACTGGCCTGGGGTGGTACCTACCTAGACGGATTCCTGCGTCCTACTATCAGTTAGTTAAGTATATATAATATCGGTGATGTAATTGCTGTTAGTCTTTTTGGCTTTTACAGCTTCATCGGATACTGTGCTCACGACCCAGGGGCCCGCGTGCCAGGTTTGGTTTTACCCAAACTTAAAATACTTAAATATACTCCTACAAAAACTTCCGAAATTCGGACTGTGTCGCGTTCGGTGCGTGCTTGCGCGATTTCGAATATCTGAAATGATTTTAAGTCGTCTAATGACCGCCCGAGGGAGGCTGCGGGCCTCCATTCGGACTGTCGACCTGTGTGTCGGTAACTCTGGGCGGTGAGAACCGCCCTGGAACACGGGTGTACCGTGTGTACGCGGTGTGTTTGTCGACTGCTGCGCGCCGCTCTCTACAGCGGTCGCGTGTCGTGGTGCGAATGGTTGCACACCACTTCTTCACGGCAGAATAACTGACCTGGGGTGGTATCTACCTAGACGGATTCCAGCGTCATACCACCAGTTAGTTAAGTAAGTTTCAGGTTAAGGTTTAAGGTAACGTTAAAAAGGACTCCTATTACAAAGTCAAAGCTTATATTAAAAGTTATGGTTATTTTCTCTTTGCTTACTGAAAGGTTTTTCATTTTTATAAATTTGTAGTTATGCAAATATAGTTAAAAGATAAATTATAATTTATCTCCTTTATTCTTTTTAAAAAAATCTACTGTGCTCTCGGAATTTTCCTGTACCGTCGGTGCGTATTGCAGATATGAGTTACACATGCACAAATACCAAGACTTGGAACATTCATTTGTAGGTCGTACATTTTAGAAAGAAAAAAAACTTACAATGGGTTCTTTGTAGTTCGCTGAAAAATGTAAGTATTTGAGAAAACCATGCCACATGAGTCGTAGTGGCCGCTAGTATAAAGTGATGACTGCGTAAAGATGATAATTCAAAGCCAAATTAGAAAATTACGAGGGGTGATCCAAAAGTAATGATAATCAATAATAAACACAATGAATAAAATAAATAAATAAATTTATTTCTCAACATAGTCTCCTAGCAAGTCTATACATTTAGTCCATCTCTTTTCTAATCCTAAAATTCCCTTAGAAAAAAAATCTTTATCTTGACTCTCAAAAAAGTCCTCAACCGCGGCCATCACGTCGCTATCATCGTCAAATTTCTTGCCTCGGAGGTGTTCCTTGAGTCGTGGAAAGAGATAGAAGTCGCTGGGGGCTAGATCTGGTGAATAGGGGGGGTGTTCCACCAGCTCAAAGCCCGCTTCCTGAATGGCAGCCATGGCAATTGCAGCTTTGTGAACCGGTGCGTTGTCTTGATGGAACAGCACTCCAGCCCGCAGTTTGCCTCGCCTTTTCTCCTTAATAGCCTCCCGCAATCTTCTTATTTGTTCTGCATAGTAGGAGCCTGTAATAGTGGCCCCCTTTTCCAAGTAGTCCACCATGATTATTCCTTCAGCGTCCCAAAAAACAGACGCCATAACCTTCCCTGCTGAGCTTGACACTTTGAATTTCTTCGGCGTCGGTTCATCGGATCGTTTCCATGTCATCGATTGTTGTTTTGTTTCAGGATCAAAATGGTGGATCCAGGTCTCGTCCATGGTCACAAAACGTGACAAAAAATTATCCTTGTCTGCCTGGAACTTTTCGAGATTTGCTCTTGACATGTCGACTCGTTTCTTCTTTTGCTCGTCGTTTAACATTTTCGGTACCCAACGCGCGGAGACCTTTCTCATATGCAATTCGTTCGCAAGGATTCTTTGAATGCTGCCATATGAGATCCCTGTGACCTCAGCTACATGCCTGATAGTCACTCTTCGATCTTCCAATACAACTTCTTCAACTTTTTTCACATTTTCTTCAGTGAGGGACGTCGATGGGCGTCCTTCGCGGTGTTCGTCTTCCGTCGATGTTCTTCCCAACTTAAACTCCTTAGCCCAGCGTGCAACTGTGGAATATGGAGGAGAAGAGTCCCCTAATGTTTCCACCAAGTCGCTGTGTATGTCTTTGGTAGACATTTTTTTCAAGCAGAGGTATTTAATGACAGCTCTGATTTCGTGTTTTTCCATTTTGATGTTCACTCCTTGACAGTCCGTATTCAAATGAATGTAGCTCCCGGGAATCGTGGCCTATTTATATGATTTTTTTTCCCTGAACTAGTGGTTAACTGAGTAAGTGACTGAAATTTTTTTGTATTTTTGTGTGCACTAGAAATAACTGATTATCATTACTTTTGGATCACCCCTCGTACATATTTAAAAACGAACCGTTGCGGTAAAAATACGTTAAGAAACGAAAATTGTAAAATAATAACATAATTGAAAGAAGAAAGCAAACAGGAAACGGCACAGTTTGAGCTGTTAAAAGACACCTTGGTCCCAAGCAGCGAAGCTTTCAGGCCAGCATTAGCCCTCTCGAATGAACCTGACCGAGCCGAGGCCCCCTTGGGCACCCTTATGTCACTTACTCTCGCGCTCAGGATGACGGTCCAAGTCGAGGTTCTCACTCGGAGGTCCTTGCGCTGGTCATTCACAAATAAAGGTTTCGACTAAGCTCCCTCAGCGCTCGGCCACCTTTCAATCCGGTAAAGCCGTGAAAGCCTTCCGGCTAACAGTGACCTTCAGTCAGAAAAAAATATTTTGGCCACTCCCTCACTTATCGAATAAAGTCATACACACCTAGTGTGAGCCGTGGTAGCTCAGGGGCTAGGCGCTCGCTTTTAATTTCATAGTACGCGAGTGACCTGGGTTCGATTCCCGGTGCCGGCACCACTAAAATTGTTAATTGCAATTTTAAGTGCTGACTTACCACGTGCTCGGCGGTGAAGGAAAACATCGTGAGGAAACCTGCATGTCTGAGAAATTAAAAATATTTCGAAGACATGTGAAGTCCGCCAACCCGCATTGGAGTAGCGTGGCGGATTCTTCCTAGCTCCATAACCCTCTCAGAAATGAGAGGAGGCCTGTGCTCAGTAGTGGGACATTTATAGGCTGAAACTTTACTTTACTTACACATAGTGTTTGTACCTTAATATTTATGTCTATTATGTACTGGTTGCTAAGTGCTCGTCTGTATGTATAACTTCTTATTATAGACCTGCTTGCCCTGAGCGTCTTTGTAAACAACGAAAACCCTTGCTTACTTAGATAAGAAATGCGGAACTGTTAAGGTGGTTAGGAAGAAAAACAAAAAATTATAAGTAGTAAAGTAGTAATGGTTGTTTTGTTTTTAAAATTGTTACATTTGTTTTTGTCTTTATTCATCAGTATTTCACCACGTTTTTATCAAATAGTTTTCGTCTGTCTGTTCTGGTTAAATTTAGTAATTGGTTTCAAACTCTTACCGAGGTGCGAGAGACTGGAAACTTAAAATATAGCGTAGAACTGGATGGCACTATATTATAACAATAATTTATTAATAAAAATTTATTTCTTTCCACAATATAGTCATTACATACTCGTAACTATGAACATTTTATAAAAGTATTACACATTCGCATACTGTGAGAGACTGGTGCCTAAACTAGGCTTTGCGCCTGTATTTCAGGTTTTCAGGACACTAGGTCTCCGCCCCTAGGTAGTCATTACAATACTTTAACTGTTTATGGTACTAGACCACAGTTATAATCTACGAGTATATTGTTTGCTTTAACTCTAGCTCAAAATTATATGTGGTAGTGTTAGGATAATATTATTATGCGCGCGCGCGTGTGTGTGTTAGTGTGTGAGTGAGTGAGAGTGTGTGTGTGTGTGTGTGTGTGTGTGTGTGTGTGTGTGTGTGTGTGTGTGTGTGTGTGTGTGTGTGTGTGTGTGTGTGTATGTGTGTGTGTGTGTGTGTTAGTGTGTGAGTGTATGTGTGTGTGTGGGGGGGTGGGTCTGTGGGGGTGGGTGTGTGTGTGTGTGGAATTTTATGCTGTTAATAAGTGCAAGTACTCGTATGTATATAAGGTGTAGTGTCGCGGTTGTCTGTCTCTCTGTTTGTTTGTTGGGTACAACATTTTAAAATTGGTTACATACTATATAAAAGATATAAAACGTGGCATATAAAGGTTTTTTACGACGCTTGTTTACGTAACATTTTGTAAATTAAAAAATACATCGCAGGCCTTACAAATTCGCGACACGGCTCGTGGCTTGGACAGCCTTGCAGTACCTTATTTGAAGACTATGACGCAACTGCGCGCCGTCAGCAAACATATCGCACTTAGCAGCAGATAAATATATTGCTCTGCCGTCTTAACACCCAGCATCTTGTTTGTCACATGCTCTCCTAATTTAAAAACAGTGGCTTGAATATAAGATTGTGTTTACTAGATGCGCTAAATATATGTTACTGTAATTGTTTAGGACCGTATCTACCCATTTTGCTTGCATTTCCGTGAAAATATAAAGGAAGTTTCGCATTTCTTCGTCTCTATCTTTTTGTTTTTTTTTGTATCAACGGGTCGCTAGGATGGATTAGAACCCTGACTCTTGGACATAATATATCCACTCTATTGCCAGTCCGTGCAAGAAAATATTAACACGGAAATTAAGTTTAATTAAGTTAACACGGAACAAACAGACAGACAGACAGACAAATATATTAATTTTTTTTTAATAAGTACCGTATATAATTTCATAATAATTGAGTAAAAAGCTGTTATATTGTTATTAGAAACAGACACATCAATTTTATTTCTTTGGCATTGTCTATATGCCCAATTTTCCCACCTTTCAGCTTTGAACAAACAGGCCTCTCAGTTGCAATGGCTCTTTTATTCTTTCGTAAATGAATATGGAAGTACTAGTGATAGGATTCCTGTGCAGGAATCCGCCTAGTAAGGTATCACTGCAGTGTCAATTATTCTGCCTTGAAGATGTTGTTTGCAAACACTGATATATTTGGCTTAAGGGCATTGAAGTTAGTGTAAAAACAGAGCATATGAGACCTAAGAACCGATGTCTGATGGTGACGAGCGCGGTGTAGTGTTGCACAGCACTTTCCAATGTAAAGTCCTAGGAGACACCGCTGTTTCAAGCGGGCACTTACCACCAGATGCTTGACTCGTCGCTTTTCCATTAAAAAATAATAAAAAGTCTTAGTAAATCTAGTCAGATTTATGTGTTACATTGATTGACGGCCGCGTGGTCAAAGTATCGGTTTTAGTTTAGTTTTAGTTTAGTAGTAGTCACTTTAGTTCGAATCAAAGTCGTAACTAATATTTGGCCAAAAATACAAATGATTGGTTTTCGGGTCCGGATGTGTTGTGATTATCGGCGTGTCTCTGACACTGCAACCTGGCCTAATACGGATCTTATCGCGTTAGCGTTACATTGGGCGCGGGTATGTAAATACGAGGAATGCCTCTGTGTTGGGCGTATACTAGCGACACTGTAATATTCCTGGCCCAATATTCGAAGGTGGTAGCCGTGATTGCAAATCGGCCAGAAGCCATCTCCATAATTCGATAATCTTTACAAAAATGATATCAATTATAACAAAAACACTAAAGCGAATTGTTATTACATACCGTAAATGTTTCAAACTTACAAAGTGTTTGCCTAAAACCATTTGTTATTTGTTACTTTTATTGCGTACATTTAATACCTCAGTCGCCTCTTACGACACTTCGGTAGGAAAGAGGTAGGCTATTCTACTCTGCCGGTCATCTATCGGCTATTTTCTCTTACCATCTTGTCTATTCTAGGACTTGCAGACTTACTAGGCATTCGACTCACACTGAACTCACTATCGAACAAGTTTTAAATTAGCACTTAAAATTGCAACAAAGATTCAAACAATCGTAAGGTGTCGACGCATCCACTGAGGTGGCTCCTATGTTACACACAATCGAGTGTTGCAGCTGTGCACTTTCAGTTGTAATGAAACAGTAGCTAGGATACAAATACAAATGTTTAGCATGATATTGCGTGATTTAATCTTTATTATCCTTCCGACATGCGCTGCTGATCGGTATAGCATTTACTTTCTTAGTTATATAAGGTCTGTATGTTATAAGTAGTATTTATTTAGTATTGTAAAGTAGTGAATCCTTTAGCACAACATTTTCTAACCTGTGCTTTCAGCTTTTGCTTGCAGTCTTTCGAAGTAAGTGTGCCTTTATTTATGTGAAATTGTCTATAAAAATTCTTACGAAATTGAAGGTATTATTATATTCCTATCGTATTCAGTATAAATAGCGTATATGGAAACCACTCATATTAAAGTATTCGGTCGCAAGGGTTCCGATATTACCGAATTAATTACCGAATATAGTAGTAAGTTGGCTTGAAAATCGAGTGTCTAAGGAGAGCCCCCTTAGTGGGGGCCCCCCACTCCCCCCGGCGACGCCTTTAAGCATAAGGTGTTGTTACGAACTGGAAATGTGTATAGTGAATATAGCACTGTGCAAAGATTATAGAAGAAGACGTCAAGAAGCGAGGAGGAGTGCGCCGAGCGGCGCGCAGGGGCGTGGGAAAAGTTCGCATTTTGACGTCGAGTGGCGCGAGTCAAGCTCGAACTTTTCCTGCGTCGCAGCGCGGCCAGCCTTCGCCGACGCCGCCGCCGCCCACAGCCACGGACGAAAGCTCCACCCAGTCGCTCGATGTGGTACTAATGCAGTACAACTCAAGATTATATTAGGACACGTTTCTCGTCAAAGTATCTAGTCACGGTCATTTACTTAATTGCCCTGACAAGCATTCTGTTTATGTATACAAACTTGTTAGTAATGTAATAATTCAATAATCTGCTTTGCTTTCGTTTATTGAATTATTATTATGATTATTACTGTATGTATGTGTTTAGGAGTTATGAATATTGTTATAATTGTATAGATTTGGTGTCCTATTTCTTTGAACTCCTTAGGTTTAATGGTATGGACTCTGATGTAAAAAAGCAATAAGGTTTCATAGTTGTTAATTACGGAACATACCTTACAATCGTTGTAGAGGCACGCACAGACAGCACTATGCTGCTGCGAGTCGTATAATGGGTGACGAGAACCGGGGAGCCAATAATTGCTGTGCCATTTATATGTTAATTCGGTGTCCAAGGACGATGTTTGTCTGTCACTCTTAATAAAAAAAGAAGCAAATTTTAAATATTGTAGTACTTTGGAGAACTTATCTGTATGTTTGTTGACATTAAAATGCGACAATAGCCTAATGGTTTATAATACGGACTGCGAAACGTGACGTCGCAGGACCGAGCCAGCCATTCGACTAGGGTCGTGATCTATCTCCTAGCACCAGCCTTTGAAGCTTAGTTGGAGTGGTTAACAGGTATATTAGTAATGTTAATAGCATTGCTAGTACTTTAAAAAAAATATAGGTTCGTATCTCAGAAACTTTAATAGCGCGATGTTGGCCATTATAGATTATTTTTGACTTTCTGTGTTCTGTCTTTTGAGTTTATACAACAATGTGTGTTTTAAAGAAAATATAAAAACAGATGGCACAATCGGCGATAAAATATGAAAGGGCGTAGAAGGAAAAAATATGCTATTGAATATTTTCATATGGGAATACGTTCAGCGTAGGAAGTACATAGGGGGTCGTGACTAGAGGCGTGTGTGGTAGGTAGAATGTTTCTGTGGGGGGCAGTGGCAGTAACGCGGTCCTTGTGCAGACGCTGGCGCCGCGCGGCAACACGACGTTCAGCGTGGTGTACCTCGGGCGCCGCGAGGGGCCCACCGCCGCGCACCTCTACATACACACCTCGCTCGGCGTGCACAAATACCCGGTGAGGCAACTCCTACAATCACATACTTATATTTGGCCCACTACGTGAGCATAAATCTTTTTAATTTTGAATTCGTTCATATCCAAAATTTCTTGATCTTTTTGAGATATTCAAGAGTTCGAAAATTAGATTGTTTTCCTAGTTTCGAACACTATCAAAATTAACATTAAATCTTAGCAATTTTCTTGGTCATGTACACAAACTTACACCATACTAAAGGTATTCTAATTATTCTATTGTTGTTAATTTAAAACTTCAGGTGTCGGCGGTGGGCGTGGCCAGCGAGTACGACCTGTGGCCTATCGTTGGAGTGCGGGTCCCCGCCAATGCCTCTGTAGAGCCGATGCTCACGCTCTATAACCCCACCGACTACACGATACAGGTAACCATCATCACCGTCATCATTTCAACCCGTCACAAGTCCACTGCTGAACGTAGGCCTCAGGTAATAATAAAGGTAAAATATAAATGCGAAAGCACATTACCTAAAAAATATTTATAATACAGTATATACCTTTTCAGTGTTTACATTTTGTTTATGTTGTAATTTATGTAAGAAAATAAATATGCGAAAGTAAAAAACGTGTTGTTACTAGTATCTAAAAATATTCATCCGTGTTGTTAATTGAATATGTAGAGACGTGTTTTTCGGAATTCTGTTGTCAGTTTAATAGTCAGGCCCATTTATTTCACAGTACAATGACGTGGGTTCTATCTCTAGTGTCGGTATCACTAGAATTGTTCATTAAAAAAAGTAAAGTAAAGTAAGAGTCTATAAATGTCCCACTGCTGAGCACAGGCCTCCCCTCATTTCTGAGAGGGTTTTGTAGCCGGGAATTGTCCGCCGCGCTGCTCCAACGCGGGTTGGCGGACTTCACATGTCCTCGAAATATTTCTAATCCTCGGACATGCAGGTTTCCTGACGATGTTTTCCTTCACAGCTAAGCACGTGGTAAATATCAGCACTTAAAATTGTAGAAAAATTTTAGAGGTGCTGGCACCGGGGATCGAACTCGCTTACTATGAAATTAAAGTCGAGCACCAGGCCCCTGAGCTACCACGGCTTCGAATTGTTCATTATCAACAACTAAACAATCCACTGTAGGATATCTGTCTCGCTTTGGTAATATATGCTGTAATCGCCACAGTTTGCAGTGTTCATCGCTGTATACTTCGCCCTTTACATTCTGCTTCTTCTCACTGGTTTTGAATAATGACGTATTTGCGATGGTTTTTCTGAATTTGTCATTTTCTTAATTAATAAACCACACCAGAAATCGAATTCTGTCTCGAAATGTAGACTCGATAGTTGAAATTTTTAGTGGTGATTAGCGAAGTGAACAAAAACAGTGTGAGATTCAGCTTTGAGCTTCAGATATAAAAAAAAACATTTCGCGAGTTAGCCAGCAACACAACTACCACGTGTAGTTGGCTAACTCGCACCAGCAGAATGGCGGTCACTTTCGTACCTCCTACGCTTTGTGTGGAGTGCGAGGAGGCATACGGTGAGGCGCGGCAGTGGTACAGGGTAGTGGTACGGTGTGGTCGGCAGGTGAGGTCGGTGCAGTCGTCGGGCGCGTGGCTGGGGCTGCAGCTGCCGGGCGGCGGGGCGAGCGCGCCGCGCGCCGCCTGGAGCGTGCCGCCGCGCGCCGCGCGCGACATCGTGCGCCTGCGCATCGCGCCGCCCGCGCAGCGACCGCTCGTCGCCTACGTCAGGTGCACTTTACTGCTTTGCAGCAAATTACCGACCAGATAGAAACGCGACCAAACGCAAACGTCGCCCGCGGAACGTGCTAGACGACACGGATGTCTCAGCACTCCCTGACCACGATACGGTCAGTCACGGTCCAGGCTACACAGTACACACAGTTAATAGCTTTAATATAACACGCACCACGACGCGTGACCGCCGTAGAGAGCGGCGCGCAGCAGTCGACAATCACACCGCGTACACACGATACACCCGTGTTCCAGGGCGGTTCTCACCGCCCACAGTTACCGACACACAAGTCAACAGTCCGAATGGAGGCCCGCAGCCTCCTTCGGACGGTCATTAAACGACTTAAAATCGTATTGAGATATTCTAAATCGCGCAAGCACGCAGCGAACGCGATACAGTCCGAATTTCGAGGTTTTTGTAGGAGTTTATTTATTTATTTATGTTTGGGTTAAACCAAACCTGGCACGCGGGCCCCTGGCCCGTGAGCACAGGATCCGATGAAGCTGTAAAAGCCAAAAAAAGGCTAACAACAATTACATCACCGAAATTATATTTACTGCTTTTGTTGTATCCCTTTTAGTTCATTGGGAACAAAAACAACTTGTTAACTGATTTCAAAATAAATGTTGTATAGTGTTTTGTGTCCTCGTATTTACAAAAAATAAGCATTTTTAAAACTTTGATTTTGATGCCGAAACACTCGTAACTGTCATGGCGCATGCTTGTGACGTCATACCTATGTAAACACTGCTTGACAACTATAGGCAACATTCAGTGTTCAGACAATATTTTATTATTTTGTTTGTTAAAGATGAATTCTTAAGTGTATAAGTGGTATACTATATCCTTCACTGTAAACCTAACCAATTAAAGCTACTAGCAAATTATTTACTTAAGCCACCAACCAAATAATATAATGCGAAATAAGTGCCTAAATCTTGCACGCCAAAATCCATCCGCTAAGTCTTCAAATTCTCCATTTTATATTTTAATTCACTTTATTTTGTTCCAGATGCCAAATGATATGGATTCTTATATTCAGTATCTTATGTTGGCATCAGAGTCAAAAATAAAACCACAAATTAATTTATAAACAGTTTAGAGATTACTGACGAGGTTGTCACACAAGAGAATGAAAGATGAAAGGCCGTTAATGACTTATTTTTGCCATCTGTTTGACACACGATACAACCAGCAATATAACCATTGTAAATGTTATACCCTTTATATCATTAAAACATGAATGTCAATATTTGATAAATGAAATAATTGCGACTATTTGACTTCACTTTTAATTTTGAAGCTATAGGTCATCATTAATTTTACTGATTATCGTCGTTAATGGTGTTATTAACTTTAAACGGATATTGAACATTGGTCCTTCGAACCGTGTATATTAGGGCGTGATTGTCGATCGTGTAGTCAGAGTAGATACTCTTCTACTATACTATCCGATTTCTGGCGACTCAGATCTCAGTCAGAGCCAATATTTATGCAAAAACACAAATTATTGTTCTGCGGGTCAAGTTGTATTGTGATGGTTGCTGCCTCGTTTCTGTCATTGCATCTTAGTCCATCTTCGATTTCAGCGTATGAGCGCTAGATCCTCCGAGTGATTTTTCTATAATATCTCCCGCGCAGTTGATAGCTTCCGGCAGTATTCGGAGGTAGGCGCCGTGGTCGTAAATCGGTCAGGAGCTCATACGGAGTGAGGTTCCCGACGTTAGATAATTGCAAATGCAGTATGTGTGCAGGGTGCAGGCGAACGTGCCGGGCGGCGCGCTGGTGGTGTGCGTGGAGGCGCGCGGCGCGGCGGCCGGCGAGCACGCGGCGCCGCTGCAGCTGCACCTGCGCGCGCGCGGCGCCGCCGACCCGCCGCTCACGGTACCTCCCATACTATATATTGTATACAATACATCACGTACCATCATTTTTGTACAATTCCAAATTGTTGACCTCATCTTTGAATTCAAGCTACATAACAATTGTCATCAAAGGAAATAATTGCATGGTTATTTTACTCGTATTATTATGTCAAAGGTGTATAACAAATATAGGACCGGAGCTAGTCGAACTCCTTGTGACACTCTAGCTACACCGGCTTTTTAAAAGAAGCTGCGTCTGCACCTTTATTCAGCGAACTGGAATTTACAACAATTTTTTTTTCCTAAAGATCACTAATCTGTTACGGATTTGCTTTATGTATCCGTGGCGGAGAGTCGGAAAGACGGAGAGTGATGTGAGACTTAAGGTGTGAATGTGTGTGTTGTCAGGTGTCGCTGCGAGCGGCCAACAGCGCGCAGGTGGGCGTGCAGCTGGAGGCGGCGCTGCGCAGCGCGCGCTGCGTGCCCGCGCCGCGCGCGCCGCCCGAGCCCTGCGCCGCGCCCGACCTCGCGCAGCTGCACAACGGTACGTGTGCGTGTCGGCAGGGGGCGCTGCGAGCGGTCGCGTAAGCCGGTTGAGCCACCATCCGTCGACTTCCCACAAAATCAAACAGGCTGACTAACTCACCTTTACCGAAATTTTATGAACTAATGAAAGACAACTGACTGAAATAACAATTGTGTTTGTACTATTTCTTGCAGGCGGAGATACGCCGTCAGGAGCCCACTTGTCACTTCTTCGCTCACAACTAGATCCGTTACAGAACTTTACAGAAGTTGCACAATTAACTTTTAACTGTAAGTAAATATTAAAAAAAAAAACTGTTGTGAACTTTCTTACACATTTTACTGTTTTTAATCCTATGGTGAACGTCTAATGCTACGAAATTCATTTTGTTTCTTTTAGGTCAAACCAAAAAAAAAATCAAACTACTAAACTTAAATCCAAAACATATTTTTTATTTAACAATTTCATATTAGTATAGGTTATTGGGTTGTCAAATGGATGTGATATACTCAGTCGGAAGTAAAGCATTTAGTCGAATAGATCACAATATATTAATTACTAAGTTATTAGCAATGGCACCTAGAGACCATATTAGATGGTCCATTACATCAATATCAATAATAGGTCGGCTGTTGTCATTAATAATTACATCTCTGGTTGGATAACTGTACCAACAGGTGTTCCCAAGAGTTCACTGATGATGTTAGTAATTACTTTCTCTTTTGCAATTTATTCTATTTTGCAGACAGCATGAACATATTTGTTACAATAATAGTAAAACGCTCTCTAGTGTATGCTTGTGACGTCACACCTATGTAAACACTGACAACAATAGTCAACATTCAGTGTGTTTAATCTTATATGTTGACTAAGGAAAGATACTACTAGTATAAATTAAACAGCGGTAACTCCGACAATTCATAATTTATTGAAAATAAACTAAAGACTATACGCCTACGTTACAGTCAAACAATACCGCGTTATAAAATCGATAAGTGACATCTAGCGGCAAATTGCCCAACTAAATTTATATGAATGCGATCAAACATGCCGCCCACCAAGGACTTATCCAGTCCTTAACAACAATAGAAACATATTTTAAATAAACTACTAAGCAGTAACTAAAGTAAAACATAAACAGTAAAACACAAAAAACTCTTAACACATCTTTAAATGCTAACAGTGGTACAAGGTATACTAACTCAAATTATTAATAACAGCAATTTTTAATCTAAACTACAGCTATATCACTATGTAACAAACTAACAAATGCGATTACAAATCGCTAGTAAGCTACACTACTAGTACTACACTAGATACTTCAACAATATTTCACAAAAAAAAAATTACTTTAGGTACTCTAAATATCCATACTAAACTAACGAAGTACACTTAAATATCATTACTCTGGAGCTAAAGGCAATATACACAGTTTAGACACAGGTCTCCTTATTTTAGCATTCTTACATCTAAGAGTAACTACTCTAGTTATACGGTCTGGACCAGGGTGCTTTTCTTCAATAATACCTAATAACCACTTGGAAGGAGGGAGATCATCTTCCTTCACCAAAACAACATCTCCACATTTGGGTTCCGGCGTAACTTTATTCCACTTATACCTTTGACACAACGTAGTCAAATATTCTTGCGACCATTTGCGCCAGAAGTGCTGCACAAGCTTCTGTGTGAATTGCCATCTACGTAAACTGCCGACGTTATTATCTTCAAAATTGTAATCTGGTGCAGTCAACAAAGCTTCACCAACCAGAAAATGCCCTGGCGTCAGTGGCATGGGCTCGCCGTAATTAGAAGGAATCTGATATAAAGGCGTAGAATTTAAGCATGCCTCGACCTGAGTCAAGACCGTCGAAAGTTCCTCGTATGTGAGTGTCGTTCCGTCAAGAACACGACGCAAGTGGTACTTCGTTGACTTCACACCCGCTTCCCACAAACCTCCAAAATTTGGAGAGTGAGGAGGGATGAAAGACCACTTGGTACCCTTGTTTGCGAGACACTCGGCTACTTCTTCCAAAAGCCTTGAATTTTCAGCTTGAATTAGCTACTGCAATTCCCTTGATGCTCCAACAAAATTGGTGCCATTATCGCTAAACACCTCTAGACAATGACCACGACGTGCTACAAATCGCTTGAAGGCTGAAAGAAAACCTTCCGTCGTCAAGTCACTGACGGCTTCCAAATGAATGGCCCGAGTTGCCATACAGATAAAAAGCGAAATGTAGCCTTTATAGCATCGACAGCCTCTGCCCTTGGATATCCTAACATTAATAGGGCCAGCGTAATCAATGCCACAGCGTGAAAATGGACGACTCGCTGTTACTCTAGATTTGGGTAAATCTCCCATAAATGGCTGCTGAAATGCAGTACGACGATATCTAATACATTTTCCGCATCCTCTAATCCGATCTTTA
This sequence comes from Luehdorfia chinensis, assembly GCA_019845155.1. Taxonomy (NCBI): domain Eukaryota; kingdom Metazoa; phylum Arthropoda; class Insecta; order Lepidoptera; family Papilionidae; genus Luehdorfia; species Luehdorfia chinensis. The sequence goes on from JAHVAK010000415.1 coordinate 2,745,258, forward strand.
ATAAGGTTCTTTACCCTTAAAATCCAGTATTTGGAGTTGATGTGATTTAGCATTAAAGTAAGCCCGCCATGAAGAGTCTTCTCATGTGCTTCTGCTACTATCAAACGTGACAGATGATTACAGTAAGGCAAAATGATTGGATGTTTGACATCATACTCTTCATCACTGTGCTGAATACGTCCCCGAACACGCATTAAGCCGTCTGCGTCAATAAACGGACACAACGAATGTAATTTACTCCCTCTAGATACGTTCTTTGATTTCTTTAGACGATTAATCTCTTCCAAAAATGCAGATTCTTGACAATGTCGCAGACACAACTTCATTGATTCGTGTAATTCATCTGCTGTGAGATAGTTCGGAAGGATTTCTGTTTTATGTCTCAACTTTCTCAAAGGTCTTCGGCACCAAGCAATAACTCGGACCAATTTAATCAATGACGAATATTTTGTCCAGACTGCAAAATCCGTTGATAAACCTAAGCTATCGTCAATAATAGTATGGACTTTAACAGACCTCTCTTCCAGATTTGTTTGCGGAACAATTATTTGTGACTGTGGATATTGAGAATTACGTAACCAGTTAGGACCATACAGTCACAAATCATGCTTAATGAAATCACTAGGCCCTAGCCCACGAGATGCACAATCAGCTGGATTCTGGGCTGATTCTACATGGGACCACTGCTCATTGTCTAACACTGCAAGAATCTTTGTCACTCTATTGGCGACAAAGGTCTTCCAGCGGCTTGGTTCACCCTTTAACCAAGCTAGAACAATAGTAGAATCAGTCCAAGCTCGAATTTGCGATCTCGATAAACCCGTGACTGTAGCAATTTCAGATAGCAAGCTCGCGAGGAGTTCTGCTCCACACAGCTCCAACCTTGGCGTAGAAATTTGCTTAAGTGGAGCGACCTTCGTCCTTGCTGCACATAAATTTATATGAATGTCACCATATGAGTCCACAATTCGAAAGTATACGACAGCCGCATATGCGTCATTGGATGCGTCGCAAAACCCGTGTATGGTAACATCGGTGGCACTTTCACTCATGTGAGTCCAGTAAATTTCAACAGCTTGACTCTCATCTTCACATCCTGACATGAAGTCATCCATGTAAAAGTCATTCTGTACTTTACAGGCTGCCAGCTTATAATTCTTACCTTCATCCTTAGCCACTTGCTGAAGGCTCTTTACTGCTAAATATGGTGCCGAAGAAACACCAAATGTGACTCTCGACATCATAAACTCTTTAATTTCTTCGTCCTGATTCAATCTCCACAGGAGACGCTGAAATTTTTTAGCGTCTCTCTCGTCCACCTTTACCTGTCTATACATCTTTATGATGTCAGCCACAAAACATACAGGATGGGCACGCCATCTTAACAAAATATGACGTAACTCTGGCTGTAACTTCGGTCCGACCCATAAGTCATCATTTAGAGACCGTCCGTTTTTTTCTTTGCACGAGGCATCGAACACTCTTCTTCCCGAAAGGGCAGTCGTACAACGTAGCGACCCTTCGAGTCTCTAATTGTAGTGGATTCATAAAAACTATCACACCTTTGATCTTCCTCAGACAAAATTATGTGTGGCTGATCACTCTCAATCTCCCAAAAACTCCGTATCAACTGATCCAACGAAACATCTTCTATGTGCAAGCTTATGACGTTGGGGTTCTCCTCTTCCAAATCGACTCGACCCGACAGGATCCACCCTAGCTCCGTATTCTGTGCTGTAAGTGCACCAGATGGATTCTTGATTAGTCCATTTGTCAAAATCTGCGCATAAACATCAGCACCGAGTAAAATATCGATCTTATTAGGCGAGCCAAATCCAGAATCAGCCAATTTCAATTATGACAATTCTGGCCAGTTGTGAATGTCGACTCTTTTCACTGGAAGATTTGATGACAAATGGTTCAGCACATAGGCCCGTACCTCACATTCAAATGATGTGCAAGTAGTGGACTGTATTTTAAACTGTACCGCATATTTAATGGAATGTGATTTTCCTCCACACAAGCCTGTAACAACTCCCTTCACTGAAGATTTACGAAGGCCCAACAATTGAGCACAGTGCTCCGTAATGAATGAAGCTTGGGATCCCTGGTCCAGTAAAGCTCTTAGCAAATGACACTTATTATTACTACTAAATGCTCTAACAATAGCTGTAGCTAAAATTACACGACCAGGAACATAACGATGATTTGAAATCACTTGCCCTACATCTATCGACGACTGTTCATTTTTCTTATCCTTGTGGGTTTCCGTTGGATTAGAAACATCATTAAGCGACGAACCCACACCTTCTGGATGCAATAAAGAATGGTGACGTCGACCACATCGATTACATTTTGTACTTCTTTTACAATGATATACCGAATGACTGTCTCCAAAACAATTGAAACACAATCTTTGTTTTTGCACAAATTGATAACGATTTCCGTAACTTTCCTTACAAAACTTCTTGCACTGATGTAATAAGTGACTCTCCGAACAAAACTTACAAATAACAGTGGTGACCTTGAATACTTTATGCTTCTCTACCCCTTCTTTTGGTTTAGTATAATTTCTATTACGTTCTAAAAATTCCAACGCTCTAAATCTGGACTCTAAAAACCTTTGAAATTCAATTAAGGTTGGAAATTTGTCTGTATACTCGCTTATTCTCTGTTCCCACTGTTTCCTTGTTTCCGAGTTTAACTTCAGTGCTATAAGATGTATAACTATGATATCCCACGTTGAAACATCAATCCCTAGGCTGCTTAGTGCGTTAAGACAATCATTTGTTGTATCTAAAATCTGCTTAATGCCATTTGAGGATTCTACCGTAAGTGTCTTTTGACCCATCAATCTCGTTAGAATGCAATTGGCAATATACCGTTTATTACTGTATCTCTTCTTTAGCTGAAGCCAACATGTTTCATAATTTGCATCAGTAATGGAATGTGTCTTAAAAGCTGCTCCGCCTCGCCCGTCAAATGACCTTTTAAATAATGCAGCTTCTGTACATCGGCTAAAGATGAGTTGCTATGTATTAATGATTCAAATAAATCGTGAAACGTTTGCCACTCCATATATTGACCCGAAAAGGTAGGCAAAATAATTTTGGGTAACCTCATAGCAGGCGGTGCCGCATCATTGGTAACATTACTCGTACTTTGGATGACGGGTAGTAAATTAGTTAAAGCTTCTTTCAGTTCTACTTTATAAGCCACATAACTCTCTTCTACACTGTCATATACATTTTGTTTAATGTATGATACTTCCTTTTTATCAGTATCAGCTTCACTGATGATATTATAATGATTAGTCTTAAACTGTGACCATTGTTTTTCAAGTTGTTCTAATCTTGTTTCAACGTACGGTTTTGTAATACGACTTTTAGGTGATTTTCTAAAGTTAGAAAGTCCATTATTAATCTTTTGCTTAAGATCAGCTTGCACTTTAATTAAACCGTCCATCTTGTTCATTAAAGTTCGCAGAAACCACCTCAAAGTTTGATGTGAGTGAGCACTAATTTAAATTTTACCGTTAAAAAGTTCAAATTTTCTAAGTTTATAGGATGATCACAAAAAATTTTATTTTTTAAAAGTCTTTTACACACACTTTACTATCCACTTAAACCGGCAAGGATTCCCCGTGTCAACAAACTGTGAATTTATTCTAAGATAATGAAGTTACGTTAAATTTTTCTAAGTGTAAGGAATCCATGCATTTTTACTAAGATTAACTGTCCGATGAAATAAAGTTCACAATACTCACAGCTTTAGTCCTTTTTACTTACAAACTTTGCTCACTCACAATACAAGTACACGGCACTGCACTACACAAAACTGTTCACTTCCGATTCGTAAGGCCAAATTGTTTAATCGTATATGTTGACTAAGGAAAGATACTACTAGTATAAATTAGTCAGCGGTAACTCCGACAATTTATAATTTATTGAAAATAAACTAAAGACTATACCCCTACGTTACAGTCAAACAATACCGCGTTATAAAATCGATAAGTGACATCTAGCGGCAAATTGCCCAACTAAATTTATATGAATGCGATCAAACAAGTGACTAGACAATATTTTATTACTTTGTTGTTAAAGATGAATTCTTAATTTTATAAGTGGTTAAGAAAAGTTCCCTCATTATGAACACATTAATTATAACTACCTAGCAAGTTATTTGAAGAAATATGCGGCTAAATCTTGCGAATCGAGACGCATCCGTCAAGGTTACCAAATTTTGTAGTTGATTACAGTGACAACCATTTTGATGTAAGTTTTTGCTTTATGTACAGGGGAACAAGACGCCTTTGAATTAATACTACATATCATAAAGCCTTTAGTAGATCATCAACCGGCTGATGTCTAAGATTATCATCATCATCATCATTTCAGCCTATCAAAAATCCACTGCTGAACATAGGCCTCCCCCATAGATTGCCACAAAAGTTTGTAGGTCTAATTTTGTGGGAATTTTGCCATATTTGCCACGATTGGCAACTGCAGTTTATTTATTTAGATGTTTCTGGAAGATTCTATTGTCAATCACCTAGTTCTTATTTTCCCTGTGTCGACTTTTACGACACCCACGGGATGAGATGGGGAAAGATGTTAATCGTTTATCGTGTGCGCGACAGACGAGGAGCTGTGGGCGAGCGCGAGCGGGGAGGCGAGCGGGGAGGCGGGCGGCGAGGCGGGCGGGCAGGCGGGCGGCGCGGTGCGCTGCGCGGGCTGCGTGCGCCTGGGCCGCGCAGCGCTGCCCTACTCGCTGCGCCTGCTGCCCGGCACGCTGCGCCTGCACCCCGCCACCCTGCAGTCAGTCCGCACACACATTTACTATTTACACATCGCTGCCAGTTAAACTATTTTGGTGCTCACTTCCTTTTCTGCCTTTTAGTTTTCTATATAGGATAGAGAATCCACGTGACTATTAATAAGTTACATAAAGTGGTATTTACTCGTATAAAGACATACTCGTATGTAGTGCTTTATAAAAAACGATACACCAGATTAGGGTATCTTCTGTGTCGATAGTGTGTTTTAGATACATAATACAAGGAGACAAATGTTGGATTCGGCTACAATTTGAAACCAGAAAACTTACCTTTAGAGCACCTGGCGGTCACGTTGAGCACGGACAGCCAGTCCAGCGGCATCAGTGGGTGTGTGGGTGCGCTGATTGGCGGCGCCTGGCACTAGCAGGCTGACGCGCCATTGTTGCCCGCAGTTTCGTGACGGCGGCGGAGGGTGCTGTGGGTGCGGAGGGGGAGGGTGAGGGGGAGGGGGAGGAGGGCGCGGGCGCGACGCAGTGGGTGGAGCTGCGCGCGCACAACGAGTGTCCGCTGGCGCTGCACTTGCAGGCGCTGGCGCTGCCGCCCGAAGCCGCGCCCTACTTCCAAGTACGTACGCGTCCGCAACAACATTCATTTAATAATGATTCGACAGAAAATACCCGCCATTACTATACGGAGTACCATTTCATTACAAGAATTTATGGGCGGATCGGTTGACATATCATCATCATCATCATTTCAGCCTATCACTAGTCCACTGCTGAACATAGACCTCCCCCATAGATTGCCACAAAAGTATGTAGCACTCATTTTGGGGGGATTTTACCATACTGCCACTGCCACGCCTGCCAGGCGGGTTGGCAACCGCAGTTTATTTATTCAGATTGTCCAGAAAGACTCTGCTGCCCATCTTTTGATTTATATTTTCGCTTTCTTGACTTTTACGACACCCACGGAATGGTATGGGATCGTAGATTCTCTTGAGCCGGTACCACACGGCGTGATATATATTCATATATATATATTTAAATGTTAGCGAAATACACAGACAGCCAATAGTTGTCTGGCAGAGTAGAATATCACCTATAGTCGTTAAGAAAATAGTGAGTCATCAGTGCAACTACAGGGTAAGGGTGTATTCACAGTGGAGTAAAAATTTTAACAATTTTTTTTTTTAATTTAAGTAAGTTTAACGGAAACGAACAAATTGTCTTAAAATTACTCAAATCACTAATCCGTATCACTTAATTCTCCAGTTACATTTATTATGAAGGAATTTTGTTCTGCGAGTTCCATTTTAATTTTAATTCATTTATTATTAATTCATTTATTAATTTCAATTGATTTCCAATTTTAATGTGTTTTAATTTTATAAACAGTATTTTCGGACACAGCGCATGCACTTGCTGTTTTTATTACTGTGCTCTGTGTTTTATCACAGTCGCATTAAAATCACACAGTTTAAAGTACTTATAAACATTGTAAATTATGCGTCTCTCTCCGCTATGTATTATCGATCCACTTTTATTCTGTCAAATAGGTGAGGTATTCATTTTCAAAATTTAATGTTGAACGAGTAACACGCAAAATACACAACCGTTTTGTTCGAAGGTCTCACTTCAACTTGTCACTGTGAACTCGACTTTCTAATTTGTAGCATTATAATATATATACTACTATAATATATACGTCGAAGCTGAAGACTCAGGGTTATATTTGGGGGAGCAGTACTACTGTCCCCATTTGACAAGGGTTCAGTTGTACTGTCCTTCTCTTGATCCATTGCAAAGAAACGCCTTGATATATCACTTACAAATGATTTATTTATTACACATTTATATTTCCAAATAAACAACCTTCTGCGGCAAGCGCTAAAACATAAGTTAACCAGGTTGTCGTTAACACCCTTTTTATATTACTATTGTACAGGCCAAGCAGCCAAAAATCCTCCTCAACACTCAATATCAATCAAAATATAATTCACAACAGTTCACTGGTAACGCATAGAATGAAGTGTGACTGGCGATAGATTTATAAAAGTTAGCGATATAGGGCACCCCATAAATTTCGATGACCAAATGCTGGTGTGACAAAATAATTTGACAAGGTGACGAAGGAATTAAGATTACGTTGTTCAGTGGGCGCTTTCACAGCGAAACCTCAAGTGGCCGATACAAGCCTTTTAAACAGAAACTTTTAACTTTTAACGAAATGAATGATTTACAAATAATAATACTCGTGTGAAAAAATAATTTAAAAGGCGACGAAGTAGTTAAGATTACGTTGGTAAGGTGCGCTTTCTCAGCGACACCTCTTAACAAAAGTGGCCAATACAAGGCGGTTATTGTAAACTGTTAAATGATTTAAATACAAAGGAATTCTTATGTGATAAAAATATTTAAATCATAATGAAGGAATTGACCACGTCGGTTGAGAGTGCTCTCACGGCGACATATATAATACTGCTCGTGGGAACGTAATGAGGAATAAGATTTTTTTTGACTCTAATCAAAAAGGCGGCCACGTGGTTCGTCACTCGTCTCGTTTCCCACGGTGGCAAAATGTGGGCTTACGTACCTCTGCCTAGCTCTTATACGGGAAAAAAGCATACTATTTGTTATTAAGTATTTAAATGTTAATTCATGGAATACTATGGATTAGTAAAAAAAATATTGTGGGTTGTAAATAAATTAAATGAGTTGATGACTTTTGGCGCCAACTGGAAAAGTAGCGGTAGTGTCTTTATTGAATTTTGTAAATGTTGTGTCTATTTTGAATTTTGATGTTTAAAATTGATTGTTCATTATGCAGCGAGTGCTTGTGAAAGTATACATTGATTGGAAAATATAATTGAAAGACCAATATTGTACTCTTCGTTTTGTCTCCATCAGTCTAGCAAATGTTCATCTTCAGTAAAAGCTAACTACCATTTTACGGTCGATCGTAACGAAGTGCTCATTACAATGAAATTATTAGTCGACATTGGCAAAAATGGCTCGATTTGGTAGCCAATTGTCAGGATGAAGGAAGAAGAAGAAGAAGAAGAAGAAGAAGAAGAAGAATTGAGTTGCAATGTGCAGGTGAGCGACTTGACGCCGGTGGTGCTGCGCGCGGGCGCGAGCGGCGCGCTGCTGCGCCTGCGCCTGCGCGCGGCCGCGCTGCGCGACCACTTCACGCTGCACTCGGCGCTCACGCTGCGCACCAACCTGTCCCACTACAGCGTGCCGCTGCTGGTCTACAGCGGCCGCTTCACGCTCGTACGTGCCCCTCACTGTTCTACCGTCCCTTACCGACACGCGATACAACCTTTGCTCTTTCTTGTTTTTTGTAACCTTTTAAATTGGTGGTGAATTCTTTTTACTTTTTACATGGGTGATTATTGGTGGTAGTATTCCTATGCAGGAATCTGTCTAGGTAGGTGCCACCGCAGAATCAGTTATTCTGCCGCAAAGCAGTAAAGTAAAAAGTAAAATAAAGTTTCAGCCTTATAAATGTCCCACTGCTGAGCACAGGCCTCCTCTCATTTCTGAGAGGGTTTAGGAGCTAGGAAGAATCCATCAGGCTGCTCCAATGCGAGTTGGCGGACTTCACATGTCTTCGAAATATTTCTATTCGTCGGACATGCAGGTTTCCTCACGATGTTTTCCTTCACCGTTAAGCACGTAGTAAATTAGCACTTAAAATTGTAGAACAATTTTATAGGTGCTGGCACCGGGATCGAACCCAGGTTACTCGCTTACCATGAAATTAAAGGCGAGCACCGGGCCCCTGAGCTACCACGGCAATCTGAAGTCCGATATGGTCTTGCAAAGCAGTAGTGTGCAAATATTACTGTGTTTTGGCGTGAAGGACACTGAGTGACTGAAGCACTAATTACTGGGTATATGAGACTTAAGAAGTGATGTTTCAGCATTTGTTATGGGAAGACGACGCAGGTATCAATCAGGTTCTGATCGTCTTGTCACTTTTTCTTAAAAAATGTTATCTCTGGTAATAATAGAATTGTCTAGGTCTCCATGAAAATATGACTAAATTTATTTATTGAAATTTCACGGTATTTTGTGTACAAAGGCAGTATTAAATCTGTTATAAATTTATTGAATTTAATTTTAATTTAATTTTACGTTGTAATTGCTTTTAGTTGACATGTTGGTGCAAGTTTGGGATTTGAACACATCACGTAGACGGAGTTTAGTGCAATGAGCGGCACGCTTTAAACCGGCCGTCGTTTGTGTAGGCGGAAAGCATTTGCAAGTACGGAATGGGCAGGTTTTTTTATCGGATAAAGTGACGAGACGAGTTAAACGTTCACCTGCTGCAAAGTGGAATGTTTGTCCACAACAAATGCTGTGTCACCTAGAACATTTCTTTGTGGAACGACCTTCTTTTCGACACGACGTTTCTTGCCACCGTCACCTCTAAATATCAGTTCTTAAATCTCGTACGCCTGTAGTGTCGTTCAGACCGAAAGCAAGTAATGTTTGCAGACTTCTGCTTCGCGGCAGAACAACTGGGCCTGGGGTGGCAGCAGTAGAGTTGAGGCGCGTGCGCGTGTTATCCGCAGGAGTGGGAGTGGCCGTGGGCGGAGGCGGGCGGGCGGCTGTCGCTGGGCGCGCTGGGCACGCGCGGCGCGCGGCGCGTGGGCGTGCGGCTGCGCGCGGAGGCGCCGGCGCCCGTGCGCCTGTGCGCGCGCGACCTGAGCGCGCAGCTGCGCCCGGCCGCCGCGCGCCTGCAGCTGGCCGCCTGCGCCGCGCACCACGACCCGCCGCCGGACCACCCCTGCGTGAGTGAGCCGCCTTCTTTATCTTACTCCTTCTTCCACTGACTAAATAAACTGTCGACGACGTGCTTCGCCACCCGTCACGTCTACTTACCCACGGGGGTGTTAAGTGTAATATGTAGTGAGGCCATAGATGTCGTTCAGCCGTTTTAATTCACAATATCAATTTTTTCGACTAGTATTGTATAGGGTGAATATAAGAAAAATCAAATATGTACTTATCTGATACTTTGTTTACTTTGACCTCTCTGTGATAATGTCGTGTTGTTAATGAGAGACTTGTTGCTTCTCTGATGTCTTAAATTATACTCTATATTATTACTGGAACACTAATATAAATATGTCGCGTGGGCCACTCAACATCTCAGTGATAATTTTTAAAAATGATTACAATTTTGTAATATGATATAACCACATGATTTCTAACCGCATCTCGCTGACCTGAGCATTCAAAGTTTTCCCCTTCTCGATAATGTTCTGTTTTAAGCGTGCGATTTCTTAAGGTAAACCGGTTGCAACCTTAAACCTTTCACAACAAACAGTCTATGTAATGCACAAATATTTTAATAAGTATTTCTAGAGATTAGCGCGTTCAAATATAAAAACTTACCAGGTTTGTAATATTAGTAAAATAAAATTATTTTAATGACTACTTAACCTTGAAGAAATCGGGTGAAACATACACTGCCTATGTGCTCATATACTACCAATAAAAACTCGCGCGATTAGTTTCAATCGATACGCTTATTGTAAGCCAGTGCGTTACAGTAAAACAGACGTTGCATTGCAGCGATGCGTGGAAGGCGGCAGCTCGGCGGAAGGCTGGCTGAGCGTGTCTGCGCCGGCGCAGAGCGGCGACCTGCGCGGACACGTGCGCGTGGGCAGCCAGCACGCAGCGCGCACGCTCGAGCTGCGGCTGCGCGTGCTGCCCGGCCGCCTGGCCGCCGCCGCGCTGCTGCTGCCCCCCGCCGCGCCCGTACGTACCCACCGCTCGCAGTGCGCAGCAGCACGCAGCGCGCACGCTCGAGCTGCGGCTGCGCGTGCTGCCCGGCCGCCTGGCCGCCGCCGCGCTGCTGCTGCCCCCCGCCGCGCCCGTACGTACCCACCGCTCGCAGTGCGCAGCAGCACGCAGCGCGCACGCTCGAGCTGCGGCTGCGCGTGCTGCCCGGCCGCCTGGCCGCCGCCGCGCTGCTGCTGCCCCCCGCCGCGCCCGTACGTACCCACCGCTCGCAGTGCGCAGCAGCACGCAGCGCGCACGCTCGAGCTGCGGCTGCGCGTGCTGCCCGGCCGCCTGGCCGCCGCCGCGCTGCTGCTGCCCCCCGCCGCGCCCGTACGTACCCACCGCTCGCAGTGCGCAGCAGCACGCAGCGCGCACGCTCGAGCTGCGGCTGCGCGTGCTGCCCGGCCGCCTGGCCGCCGCCGCGCTGCTGCTGCCCCCCGCCGCGCCCGTACGTACCCACCGCTCGCAGTGCGCAGCAGCACGCAGCGCGCACGCTCGAGCTGCGGCTGCGCGTGCTGCCCGGCCGCCTGGCCGCCGCCGCGCTGCTGCTGCCCCCCGCCGCGCCCGTACGTACCCACCGCTCGCAGTGCGCAGCAGCACGCAGCGCGCACGCTCGAGCTGCGGCTGCGCGTGCTGCCCGGCCGCCTGGCCGCCGCCGCGCTGCTGCTGCCCCCCGCCGCGCCCGTACGTACCCACCGCTCGCAGTGCGCAGCAGCACGCAGCGCGCACGCTCGAGCTGCGGCTGCGCGTGCTGCCCGGCCGCCTGGCCGCCGCCGCGCTGCTGCTGCCCCCCGCCGCGCCCGTACGTACCCACCGCTCGCAGTGCGCAGCAGCACGCAGCGCGCACGCTCGAGCTGCGGCTGCGCGTGCTGCCCGGCCGCCTGGCCGCCGCCGCGCTGCTGCTGCCCGCCGCCGCGCCCGTACGTACCCACCGCTCGCAGTGCGCAGCAGCACGCAGCGCGCACGCTCGAGCTGCGGCTGCGCGTGCTGCCCGGCCGCCTGGCCGCCGCCGCGCTGCTGCTGCCCCCCGCCGCGCCCGTACGTACCCACCGCTCGCAGTGCGCAGCAGCACGCAGCGCGCAGCAGCACGAAGTGCGCAGCAGCACGCAGCGCGCACGCTAGATCTGCGTGGCCTCTAGCGCACTACTGATTACAAGCAGTACACTATTAGCGTTACTACAGTATTACTGCACTACATGATTCGCGTACAAAAAAAATCTTAATCATAATCAAAGTAACACCTAATTCTATTAAGTTTATCAAAATAAAATGTTTCAGTTCGCGGGTTCTTCGGCAGAACTGATACTCGAAAATACTATGGATTTAAACATGCTCGTCACAAACGTAACGCAACCTGATCCCGATCCAGCACTCAGCTACAGGTAAGCGCTATCTTATAATGTACTAGCTGATGCTCGCGACTTCGTTCGCTTGGAAATAGGTTCTTTAAATATCCCGTAGAAATTCTTTGATTTTCCGGGATAAAAAGTATCCTATGTCCGTTTCCAGTATGCTCGCTATCTCAGTGGAAAATTTCGTCAAGATCGGTTCAGCGGTTGAACCGTGAAAAGGTAACAAACAGACAGTGGGTCAGAGAAAGTTACTTTCGAATTTATAAGATTACTTCTTCATATCTTCGGCCGGACACCTATCGGGTGTTGTATAGGCACGTATTACATTAGCGTTGTTACGCGCAGGGCGGCGGAGGCGACGGGGGCGGCGGGGGCGGCTGGGGGCGCGGCGGTGCGCGCGGGGGGCGGCCGCCAGCGCGTGGGCGCCGTGCGGTTTTCGCCCGAGGCGCTCTGCGCGCCGCACTGCTACACCGGCCTCGATCTCAACTCGCCAGGTCACACATACTCTTACACACATTACTCCCAAACATGCTCGCACTCTTATTACACTTACATCCAACACATACATACGTGCTAGGATTCCTGTGTAGAAAGCGAGTCAGCTATTCTGCTGTAAAGCAGTAGTGGGCAAACATCACCGTGTTTCGGTCTGAAGGGCACTGAGAGCTAGTGTAATCACTGGGTATATGAAAATTAAAAAGTAATGTCTCTGGGAGACCGGAACGGACAAGGAGAGAGGAAATGTGTTGCCTCACAGAAATGTTCTGGGTATTTATTATGGGTAGACGTTGCACTTAACGTCAAGTTTACGTTCTACTCGTATGGTCACTTCAATATACATTTTTTTTAAACTTTAATGAATAGTCACTACCACTCAATAATGGTTACAATGATACTAGATCTAGATAAAGTAAGTTAAGGAGTCATGGTTTACTGCAACACAAATTTAAAGTGTAATTGAGAGTTGTGACATAGATTTCTTCACCTTGAAAAGTTTTCCGTTAAAGATACGATTAAGACTAATTGAATTAGTCTTAATCGTATCTTTAACGGAAAACTATTGAAATTTAAAATATTTATATGAATATTACTTGATGTACATGTGTACGGTGTGATCAGAGGGCGCGGCGTGGCTGGCGCGCAGTGCCACGTGCGACGACGCGGCGCTGCGCGACGACGTCGCACTGCTGCTGGCGCGCCTGGCGCTCTTCCAGCAGCAGCCCGCCGCGCGCAACTTCACGCTGCACCTGCACACCACCGAGGTCGGTACGGCGCACCACAGCACAGCTGCGGTACATCCGAATGATGTTGAAAGTGGGAGGCGAACTTAGTGAAATTGGTACCTGTTCACGAGTGGCGTCGTCCGCAGGTGCTGCAGGTGCCGGTGGAGGGCACGGTGCGGCTGCGGTGGCCGCGCGCGGCTGGCCCGCGCAGCGCGCCGGACTCGGGGGATACTGCCACCGGCGCGGAGGAAGCGGGCAACGGCGCGGGGGATACGACTAACGGCGCGGGCGACTCGACGAACAGCGCGGGGGATATGACGAACGGCGCGGGAGACACGGCGACCGACGTGGGGGGTACGGGGGATACGGGAGGCGGCAGCGTGTTGGCGGGCGTGGGCGCGGCACACGTGCTGCGGCTGCGCGCGCACAACCCGTCCGACTCGCACGCGCTGCTGCTGCAGCCCGCGCTGGCGGCCGACCTGCGCCTGCCCGAAATGTACGTCACGCCGGCTTACTATTCTGACACACCTGTCCACCGTCCATGTCGCTTATAGATATTCATTTTATTTTTGTACCGTCCAAACATACGTGTGAATACAACAGTAATGGAAATTGTAATTTACTAGATAAAATTAAATAAATGCAACGTCACAGCCTAATGTTTCGTGGAAACAAATGAGTATTGCATGTGAATGTGAGCGCGTTGAGTGATGTGGATGTCCGTGCGCAGCGCGGGCGGGCAGTCGCGCTGCGACAACGGCAGCTGCGTGTGGGCGCCGCACGCCTTCGCGCTGACCGGCTGGCGCGCCGTGCGCGGCGAGGTGCGCGAGTGGCCGCCCTCCTCGCCCCAGCCCCCTGGCGCGCCGACGCCACCCAGCACGCCATCGCCCCCCGCGCCGCTGCTGCTGCTGCCCCCCGGCGCGCAGGTGGAGCTGAGCGTGACGTTCTCGCCGCCGGAGCCGGCGCTGCTGGCCGCCTACCTCTACCTGAGGTCGGTATCGTCCCCGCCCGCCTACCTCCTTGTCTTCCTATCGCATTGTGACGCAATACACTTTTCCTATGCACTTGCAGAAACAACCTGACGATTCTGGAGGGCGTTCTCTTGACGGGTGAAGGAGCATATCCCAGTTTTGAGTTTGCCGGTCGAAAACCTGGATCGGCCGCTCCGATTTTATTTGAGGTAATTTTTTTTGCGTAATGTTAGGTTATAATGTGTTATATTGTACAGTCAACCTTCATTATCAACTTTTATAATGCTATTTCCAGTAAAACTTTCGTTTAGCTTAAACAATTTGCTTTTAAGTGGCAAAAAAAACCTAATTGTTTTTAATTCATAACAGCAAATGTTAAGCTGCTGGATATGATGATAGAATTCCTATGCAAGAATCCGTCCGTCGGTAGGTACCACGTCCGGCCAGTTATTCTGCCTTGAAGGAGTAGTGTGCAAACATTACTGTATTTCGGTTTGAAGATCACTAAGTGCTACTGGATATCTGATGTCTCAGGGTGATGGGCACTGTGAGGTGTCACACAGAAATATTCTGGGTGTTAGTTACAGGATTTGTTATGAGCAGACGTTGCCTTACCATCAGGCGAATGTTTTGCTCGTTTCATCACTTTAACCAATATTTTTTTTAAATTATTATTATTAATAATCTTGGCTCTAAAGTCTCTCTTAGAGATAAATTAAAAGAAATTAATATCTTAACATCAATGTGTATATAAAAAAGTTTTGTAAGTAAACAAGAACATAAAACAGTTTATTAAAAAAATGATGTTCATAAAGTAAATAAAAAGAACAAACAACGCGGATAAACGGCTCATATTTAAATTTCCACACATCACACAGTACTACAGAGTAGGTATAAGTATTGGTAATCTAAAACAATATTTAGATGGAAAACATTATTTTTAATTTTTCTTACCTTCATTAGACTAATGATATCCACTGTTTATAAAAATAAAAGTTTAAAAATAAATTATTAAGTTCCGTTATTGCGTCGTATTATTGTAAGTGCACCGACGCAGCCGTCCGAGTTGCCTCGGAGTGCGGGCCGGACTGAAAACCAGTGTCGGGATCAGAGCAATTTAAGTCTCTGTATCTCGATTTTTACTGAGTCCTGTCCATTTCACGGTATTATGCTGCTACACAGACTCATTTTATATTATTTTTTCACTTTTGTTAATTTTGGGTAATATTATTTTATGTTCTGTGTAATGCCATTTTTTTTCTGCTTTGTTTTGTATCTATTGTTGTTAGACCGTGAATAAATGTGTTTCTTTCTTTCTTTCAAATTAATAATGCCAGTTACTCGACTTCACAGAGTCAGTAACTCTTTTATGGGCCAGTGTATACGTTTTTACAACAAAATACCAGATAGTGCACAAAGTATTTCAATCAAAAAGTTATTACAATATTAAAGAGTACATAGATGATGATAACCCCTTGGGAATAAGGTGATCGCTGCCAAGCTATTTCTACATCTTTACGTCACGGGACACCCGGCTAATGTGAAACATCTAATTCTTCTAATTATACATTTTTATAGACTTTAAACAACCATTATTGAAAGTCTTTAAAAATTTATAATTAGAAGAAAACCAAATAATAAATATGGAGTAAAATAATAATATTTCGTGTCGCGTCTTTTCAATCGAATTACTTTTTTCTTCCAATAATAATAATAATATACGTTTCACACTAAGAGATTACATGACGATACTAAATTTAAAGCAAGTAAATGGGATAAAAAATAAGTGGTAAATTCCAATTAGCAAAGTGGATGAATATTATCCTCCGCTTTATGTTATATAATTTTTACAAAGCGGACTATCAAGCAATTCATAAAGAATTAGAACAAATACACTGGTACGACTGGTATGCCGTGTGGTGGCGGCTTAAGAGAATCTACCACCCCATCTCATCTCGCGGATGTCGTAAAAGTGAGCAGGGGGAAATAAAAGATTGGCAGCATCATTTTTAAATTGGATAAAGTGACGAGACGAGCAAAACGCTCACCCGATAGTAAGTACAACTTCTGTCCATAACAAATTCTGTGTCACCCAGAATATGTGTGTGTGACACCACACTGCGCCAGTCCTCCTGAGACATCATCAGTTCTTAAGTCTCATATGCCCAGTGATTACACTAGTTTTCAGTGCCGTTCAGACTGAAACACAATAATGTTTGCACACTACTGCTTCTCGGCAGAATAACTTGCCTGGGGTGGTACGTACGCATACGGATTCCTGCATATGAATCCTACCACCACCTTCCTGGAAAATCCGAATAAATTAAAAAACTGCTGTTGGCAACCCGCCTTCCAAGCGTGGCAATCTATGGGGGAGGGCGTGTTCGGCGGTGGACTGGTGATAGGCTGAAATGATGAAGTTCGTAGTTAAGTTGTAAATAAATAAAGATTGTCCCAAAATTAACGCAATATTTAAATTAAATGAAAAAGAAACAGATTTTCATATAATTTTTTTTTTATTGATTAGTAAAGTACACAAGATAGGTTTATGTATGTAATAACACATTGGGCAAATTGCCTTCACGGCTTTGCTGATACATACGCACTCTTTGGTCGAAATCTCTCATGGCCATTTTGCATAAAGTGGCTGAATTACGTTGAAGTAGCGTTGAATTTCCTCCTTCAATGCGCGTCTAATTATAGGCTTGTTGGCATAGACTTTGACTTCAAATATAACCTTATAAAACTTTGCTAAATGAAACTAATATGGGCAAGAATTCACGAAATAATAGGATTCATACGTATTATGTTCTCCTGATCGATTTCGACCACGGCGACAATTTCCGGATATTGTCGAGAGCTATCAACTGCGCAGGAGATGTTATAGTGCCACAAGTGTACGCGAACACACAGAGGCACTGACTCGTCCCAACGTACCCGCTCGATGTAACGCTAATTCGAAAAGATTCATACGTATAATCAATTTGCCAAAGCTCTACACATGGAGCACACTAAATCGATATGTAAAGATCTTTCGTCACTCCGAAGGTGACGGAGTGCGGCAGCGGCGCGTCGGCAGTGGTGCGGCGCACCGTGCTCGTGCGCAACACGGGCCGCGTGCCGCTGCGCCTGCGCGACTGGCGCGTGGCCGGCCGCCCCTGCCTCGCACGCGGCTTCCGCCTGCAGCCCTGCGCGCCGCTGCTGCTCGCGCCCAACCACACGCGCGCGCTCACCCTCGCCTTCGCGCCCGACTTCCACCTGGCGCGCGCCGCCGCCCGCCTCGCGCTGCGCTCCGACCTCGGCCGCGCCGAGTTCTCGCTCGCCGCCGCCGTGCCCGCGCGCCTGCTCGCGCGCTGCGCCCGCGCCGCGCCGCGCCCGCCCTGGGAGCCCGCGCTGCGCGCCGCCGCCGCGCTGCTGGCCTTCGCCGCGCTCGCGCTCGTGCTGGCGGCCGCCGCGCTCGACGCCGAGCGCCTGCTGCGACGTGCCCGCGCCGCGCGCGCGCTCGCCCCTCCGCGCCCGCCGCTAGACCTGCGCGGCGCCGCCGACCACGTGGCCGAGCATGTCCCCGAGCACGTCGCCGAACTCGCTCCCGACCGGGCCGCCGCGCCGCGCGCGCCTCCCGCCCGACGCCGCCGGGCGCCGCGCCGCCCGCCGCCCGCACTCGACCCGCAGGCCGAGCGGCGCGCCTTCGAGCGCTGGCGCGCCGAGGTACTGCGGCGGGCGGACGACGACGAGTCCCGATCCAGTGAGGAGGCCGATTCCGCGTCGATGGACGCCGAGCCGCCGCCGCCGCCGCCCATCGACGACCTCACCGCTCCGCTCCTCGACGACGGGTCGTTCGAGCCGCAGCCCGACGCTCCCCCGGCGATCGACGACTACGAGCCGGATCGGGAGGAGCCCGACGACGGCGGCGACGACGACGACGACGAGGAGCGACCGTCCAACAGCGGCGACGAGGATGCGATTTCGACCGGCTCCGACGCTTCGACGCCCGTCAACGATAGAGGCGACCCCGAGGAACGTTCCGAGCCCGAGGAGGGCGACACGACCGCATGCCGCGATACACCCACGCTAACGAAAAACGAGTCCGAGGCTCCGATCGTGCCGGCTACGGACGTGCCGGTCGCGGCGGTCGATACGTCCGCGCGGGTGTGCCGGCCTCGCCGCGAGACCGGCGACCCGGCGCGACGCAGCGATCGGCTTCGAGTGACCGGCTTATCGGAAAAGATGCCAACTCGCGGGCGATCTATCGGCGGTAAGGTGCACGGGCGCAAGGAGAAGAGCTCGAAGCGGCGCAGCGAGCGTGCGAGCGGACCGGCGGGCGGCTCGCCGGCGCTCGAGGCGGCGGGCGGCGGGGAGATCGCGGGCACGGGGGCGGGCGCGGGCGCGGTGCGCGGCGGGGGTGTGGGCGGGGGCGGCGCGCTTCGCTCGGGCGCCACGTGGAGCTCTGTGGTGGCGGCGCGCGGTGCTCTGGCGCCCATCGGGTCGGACGTGCGGCGGCGCGCGGCGGCCGACAACTCGCTGTTCTACTTCAACGGCGACCCGGCGCCGAGCTGGCGCGCCGCGGCGCCGCTCGAGCGCGCCTACGTGCCGCCTGCGCGCGACTACCTGGGTGAGTTGACGCCGCTGCAAACTACTATTTAGATTGTTTTACACAACTGATTTATTATTCATTACTGCCACCATCTGCAATATTATTTTTTACTTAAACTTTTAACTAAAACTCTTATGAGTATTCCAATGAATACGTCTAGGTCCCAGCAGGGCCAGTTATTCCGTCATGGAGCGGCAGTGTACAAACATTACTGCGGTTTGGTCTGAAGGGCACTGAGAGTTACTGTAATTACTGGAAATACCTACATATTGTTTTGTTGCAAAACTCAACACTTATAAATCTTTTATGCTTTATTGACGACCTTGCCTGGAGTATTGATGGCTATCGTCAAATTGATTCTGTACTCAGTACATAGACTTAATCAAGGCATTTGATAAGGTGGACCATAATGTATTGCTTGTAAAAGTTGTAAACCCTGGGAATACATAGGATAATGTTATATTTTTTAAATATTTACATGCATTGCAGTCACCAAAAAGTAAAGATTATAATAACGGCAAATTTTTGATATTGCGCGAAATGCGACATCCTTTTTTTTTCTCGTTCGATTTTACGATCTTTAGTATTTATAGCAGCTCGATATCGTTAATACATTCGAAGACGAAGATGCAAAATAGCGAATAACGAGACATTCAATATATGACTGCGAAATGCAACTAGATATTAGAAGTTTTTAAAATAATCGCCGTGTGGTGGCGGCTCGTTAAAAGAATACTACCTCTCCATCTCATCCAATGGATCTCGTAAAAGGCGAGTAAGGAATAAAACTGCACTGTGCACCCAATAGCGCATGGTGGCGATGGGCTCACCACCTATAACACGATGTGCATAATGTTGTTTTGGTGAAACGTGGATTGTGGCAGTCATCTGCTTTTGCTGTGAGTGCCCAGTCTCTGACTACCCCTTATAGGGATACAGTCGTGATCTTATGTATGTATGTATGTTAAAATAAGTGAGTAAGATCTGAAATTGTACTCATAGTCATACGAAAAATAATTTCAATACACCAATAAAATATTTCAGGCCTGCGATCGTCCAATAAAATTCACGAATCGCGTTTCAATAATGAATTTTCGTAATGAAATGAAAACGCCATCTAATTTCAACATTTTATTGTCCTGTTATTAAAAATACGTTACAATTTTAGCAGTATTATTTCTTTTTAATTATAATGGCTATAATTATTTTGGAATTTCACGTTATAACTACGTCAAGTTCGTTCGTTTCTACTTCTGGCGTACCACAAGGCTCTTATTTAGGGCCGCTTCTTTTTATCATATTTATAAACGATATCGGAGTGTTTAAATTGTAGTAAATACTTAATTACTTACTTTTTGCAGATGACATAAAAAAATTCATAGAATGAGTTCAGGTACGGTCGGATTTGGATTCGAATTAGTCAAACAAATAAATATAAGACTGAAGAACTGTTGTCCCATGGGAACGGGCCCAGTGGGGGCATTATTTATAGGCCGACCATCGGGTGAACGTTTGATTCGGCTCGTCACTTTCTCGTATAAAAAATACAAAAACTTTTTCTTTCCATTTCTCAGAAATACAGGTTTCCTCACGATGTAATAGGCAGAGACCAAATATTTCCACTTGCTACGATCCTGACACACATCTTTCGCTTCATCTACTTTCATGAGTTTTCATACAAGTTCGTCGGTTGCGGGTACTTTTGACGTGGCCTTTTCTTAAAACGATTTCGATCTGATCGTGACACGTTCGCCTACGTCGAACCTTACCGACTTACCCATCCACAGTCGCCTCATAGATCTGTTTCGTCAATCTTCTTTCGTCTTTTTTTTATCCTGACAATTGGCTTCCAAATCGAGCCATTTTTGCCAACTTCGAGTAATAATTCAATTATAAAAGACTTCATTACGATCGACAGTAAAATTATAGTTGACTTTTACTGAAGTTTTGCTGGACTGATGTAGACAAAACGAAAAGTACAATTTTTTCTTTTTTTCTTGAATTTATTTTCCAATCACTATACACTTTCACGAGCATTTGCTGCATAATAAACTATCAATATTAAACATTAAAACTGAAAATATACATAGAAATTACAAAATTCAATGAAAACACCACCGCCACTTTTTGAGTTGGCGTCAAACATCGTCAATATTGTTTCATCCATCCTCTTTACGTGTCCATCCAAGCACCCCTTTCTCTATCTTTGTCATTACATCTTCTACCACACCAAAACTTACCCTTAGCAAGCAGTTCCTTACTTTGCCCAACAAATTCGCCCTAGGCAGCTGTACTCCTCAAACTTTATACTTTTTTCAATCACATACTATTAAATATAAAGCGAGCGCCCGGCCTCTTAGCTACCACAGCATTTTCATTATATAGCCGAATGTCGTCGTATGGGGTATTTTGCTAAGGGGGATATCGACCAACGATTAGATATAGTTAGTAACTTATTAATGGGGAAAAGTATACGTTTTTACAAGAAAGTGGCCAAAGTCTATCAATAACCACCATAAAATCGAAGATTACGGAGCGCGGCAATAGTAATGAATTTCTTTTCCAGAAGAAGCGAGCGGCGTCGGACCCGTCGGGTCCGTGGGGTCTGTGGGATCCGTGGGCCCCGTGGGTAGCGTGGGCGGCGTAGGGTCGGGGTACGGCGCGGTGGGCAGCGCGTGGGGCGGCGCGTGGGCGTGGGGCGCGGCGGGTGCGGTGCGGCCCCCGCCGGGCTTCGGCGCGCCGCCGCGGCCTCCGCGCGCCTACGACCCGTTCCGCTCGCTCGCCTCCATCTGGGCGCCCGGCGCGGCCGACTGGCGCTTCGACGCCGACACTCCGGCCGCCGACGCCGAGCGCCCGGCGGACGAACGCTGACCCGCCGGCCGCGACCGACCTCGTCCCCGCCCGACCTCACCCCGACCCGACCCTGCGCGGCTGCGGTGATGCGCTAGTCAACGTTCCACATCACCCACGTCGCATTTCTTCCCATTTATAACTTTGCAAAGTATCATAAGAAATACTTTTTTAATCAGTGATGCAATTTAAACAGATCCGCAATATTCTTCCATTCTAAATGTAAGGACAATATAGTGACACTTATTGATACCGAATGACCAATTTGCTTTACAGCTATAATTACTCAATTTTATTGTTTTCGTTAGTTGCCCAACGCATTTGGTTCATACGAAAATATTTTGATTGCTCTCCATTTAAAATAAAAATTGCCACAACGAGGCATTTAAGTTCTCATTAACGTTATCTTCATCTAAAGTCCGCGAGTCGCATACACTTATTGTCCGTACAAACAAAGATCTGAAAAAGAAACTACTAACAAACTTGGATTTTTCTTCAATTACTTGACAGACTGGTGTTTCTTATGAACAAAACTTGTAAAGACATCACTGTGTTGAACAAATAAATAATAAATGAGTTGAATACTCCTCATCACACATTGTTCCGTTTCTCGGCTTAATTGTCTGTTGAAGACTGAATAAAACTTACTTTTCTCAATTAAACTAATATTTTTATTTCAACTTAACCCAAACTGCCACATACTACCATTGTCTTGGTTGAATCTTTTTAAGGTATATGGAGATATATGAAACTGACCTCAAATTTCCTTAGTATCTGTTACAACACGGAACACAATTGTAGAGTGGTGCTGTTAATAACAGTCTGAACAGAGGAAAACCTACTTTGTCCTTTCTATTGCTGGGAGGATTTCTGTGCATGAATCTGTTTAAGTGGGTACCACTGCAGGCCCAGTTAAGCTGCCATGAAGTAGTAGTGTGCAGACATTGCTGTTTCGGTCTAAAGGGCACTGAGAGCTAGCGAGATCACTGGGCATGTGAGACTTAAAAACAATATGCCACATATGTCATACCAGCTTGATGAAAACTAATCAATGCAGGCTGACTGCTGAAGCTGTCGAACATAAGTTGAGATCTAATGCAACACTGGGATTGATCATAGAATGGGAGAGGATAACCGAAATGTCTTTAAAAAGTAAACCAAAGCCAACACAAGGTAACTTTCGTGGTCAACTCCAATATCACGTGACTAAGAAACGTGGAAATAGTATTGAGACCCATGTATTATGGGATTAGTCTGGTTTGTATTTTCTCATGAAGCATTCTTCATTAGCCAATGCGACTATTCTTTGGATTTTTTTGTTGAATCTTTATCTAATAAGGAAATAGTGACAAAAAGAAGCTAACTTATTTTTTTTTTTTAATAAATGTTACTTCAAAGGTTACCTAGCAAAAATATACAAGTTCTCTAACCATAACTTATTTTAATATCTTAAACCCTTATAAATAACACACTTCATAAAACATTAGTAGTAATGCTCAACACCGGGAATACTTCCTCGTTTTTCATGACAACTTTGCAAACATTACAATAGCACCGTTGAAGAGTGCTGCATGATAACGTCGATTATGATTTCATATTTCAATATTGGATATCTTCAGTATCTGTACTTGGTGGAGTAGTCTTTAGGTGAGACAACAAGACCGCGTCCCTTGCGTGCACCTCGATAGACCGTTTCAATAATGTCAATCATTTCCTGTTTATCTTCGAGTGGCCAGTTTATCTTGTTGTTGTTACCAGTTCCAAGATCAATCATGATGTGCTTGTTGCGGAAGAAGAACATCACAGTGCACGGGTCATACAACTCATACCTGTTTAAAGTCAAACATTTTTCTTCAGTTGTGAGATATCATTAAGGTTTTAAGAGTACAACATAGAAATGGATTTTTTTTATTAGCCATGAATATATGTATGTCTCCGCCGTGTGGTAGCCCCATCTTATCCCGTGGGTGTCGTAAAAGTCGACAAAGGGAAAATTTGAACAAGAAGACGGACAGCAGCATCTGCCTGGAACACCGAATAAATAAACTGCTTTTGCTGAACCGCCTGCCGAGCATGGTAACTATGCTAAAATCGCCCCTGAATGAGCTACAAACTTTTGTGTCAATCTATAGGGGAGGCCTATGTTCTACAGTGGACTAGTGATAGGCTGAAATGACGATGATGTTGTATGTATGTAACATAACTAGACTTGGAATCAAACTTAAGCTAATTAACTCTAGACTGAGCAACACATTACATTTCTTCTTAAATATTAAATAGTTTATAAGTTATTCATAAAGGATAAAAAAAAAAAAGTAAAGTAACAGCCTATAAATGTCCCACTGCTGAGCACAGGCCTCCTCTCATTTCTGAGAGGGCTTTGGAGCTGGGAATAGTCCGCTACGCTGCTCCAATGCGGGTTGGCGGATATAATTTAAAAATTATCTCTTTACCTCCAAAACCAGCTTTTCTATGAAAAGGATATGTAGTTTTTTTTATAGAGGAGGAGGCAAATGAGGCTCACCTTATGGATGTGATCACCGCCACCAATCCGCAATGCACCAGAGGAATTACCAGTACATTGCCATACATCACATATAGTTTATAGAAAATAAGGAAAGACAGTTGATGTCTTGTATTGACAAACATATTCTACCTTGTGCTTTATTTGAAATAAGTTATATTTTTGTAACAAGCTTTTATATTTGAGACCTATGTCCTGCAGTGGGCTTTAATTGTTGCTAGGGCTATGGTACTGGTTGAGACCAATTCAACAAGCCCAAATATGACGAAATATCTTGCTTAGTTGAGGAGTTCCTATGAACAACTTCTGGCTCCATCATCATTCCAGCTCAATGGTACCTATGCATATTATTGCATTGTGAAAGCAGATGGAACTTGACTTGCAATATTTGAACTTAACATACATACATACAAGTAAAATAAAAGCTTGTAAAAAAGGAGCTAAATTAGGCATTTTCATAAATTCCTGTCCTGTACAAAAAATGCTTACATCTTGTTGAAGTCTGGCACTTCAGTTATGTCCACAAGGTAGATAACTGCAAAATTCTTTACTTTTTCTGCAATACTGTACAACACTTCATCCATTTTCATGCATGTGGGGTCCCAGTCATGACCAAACCGGATTACCTAAAACATACAACATTTAAAATATAAGGCTAGACCTTAAATTCAAGTGTTAAGTTTTCAAGTATGAAATATAAATGAAAACTGTGTCAAGTCTGAGTATTACATAGTATACTTTCAAAAACACAAGAAAGTGACAAGATGAACAAAACATTGCCCTGAAGGTAAGTACAACATCTATCCATAAAATAATGCTGTGTGACCCAGAACATTTCTGTGTGGCACCACACTGTGATCGTCACCCTGAGACATCAGTTATTAAGTCACAAGCTCTCAGTGCCCTTCAGACCATAACAGAAATGTTCACACTACTGCTTCACGGCAGAATAACTGGCCATGCGGTGGTACCTACCCAGACGGATACCTGAATAAGAATCATTCCAGTGGTGGTAAGATTCTTATGCAGAAATCGGTCTAGGGAGGTTCAATTACTATATTGTAGTTGACAAATAACTACTATGTATTGTCTGGCATAGACAATGTGAGACAAACTTAAGGAAAGTGGTATTAGTGTATTATTTTCTAGAAATTTTCTAGACTACCACAATATAGTCACTTACAACGACACGATCCTCTTCTGATAAGATGGCCTGGTCTACTTGCCATCCATTATGCAAATGTCCAAGCATGTAACTCATCTTGAAGTATTATTTATATTCGTAATAAAATGCGTTTAAGGGGAAACCACGAAATCTTAAACAATAGCAAATTAACAATTTTAAAATGTTACGGGTCAATGTTCGACAACGATGTTATGACACGATTTGACACTGACGGATCCACAGACCAGTGTGACCAGAAAAAATTTACGAAAATACAGAGGCACCCCAAAAATACTGAAATATACCGAAATTGACATACGAATTATACGACACATGGCAAATATACCAATAAAAATACTTATGTTCATAACATGTTTAATTTAATAACCATCGTCAATCATCACAATAAATGTTAGACTTGTAGTTTAACATTCTTTTCGATGGATTAAAATTGGCACAGCCTCTTTGATACATTGCTTTGTTTTTAAAATCGCTGATATATTTTTGTTCATTCAAATATATTTCTTTTGTCTTTGGTTTGCAGCAGGTATAGTTACTGAAACTAGTTATATTTTTGTAACATTTCATTTCCATTTTAAAAACATTTCATCACTGCTAGAAACTTCTACTCAAAATTGTTCACAAGAAAGGGATGAGCCAGTACTCGAAGATTTTATGAATTTTACAAATTAAAAACTTCGCGATCAAGTTTAAAGGTTCTATGTTCTTCAACAATTAACTGCATTTGTTCTGGATGTACTTCGTATAGGAATACGAAGTACTTGAAAGTTTTTGTTATATTTCTTAATCTGCAAAATTCTTTATGTACGGTAGAGTGCGGGTCAAATCTCTGGGGCAGTTGACATGATCTTCTTAGCAATATTCTAAAAAAAAACTTATTGCGATAAAGGCAGAATACATAATTTTGACACTGGTCGTTTTATTAATGTATTTTGCGTTCGCAACGTGATGTTTAGTCACCACGCGACCAGGAAGCTATTTACAAGGAGGAAAGCCACTTTCTTTTACTAATATTACGTCCTCGATTTGAGGTTCAGGTGTTTGATAAGACCATCGGTACCGATGCAAAAATTGAGTTAAATATTCTTGCGACCATTGGAGCCAGAAATGTTGCATTGATTTTTGAGTTAATTGCCATCTACGAAGGTAACGGACATTAGAAGTTTCGAAATCCTGGTCAGGAGGCGTTACCAAGGGTTCATCCACAAAAAAATTACCACGGTTTTAAAGCGTCTATTGCATCAGAGTCTGTGTGAAGTCGCGACAGTGACCTTGAATTCAAACAAGCTTCAATCTGAGCCAGAACTGTAGAAGTTAAAGTTAAGTTGCTGATAATTTTCCTTAAGTGAGTTTAAACTGATTTCATCCCTGCTTCCCACAGACCTCCAAAATTTGGTGAGTGAGGCGGGATGAAATGAGCCGTTGTTATCCTCTCGACTTTGCTATTTCCTGTAGGATGCTTGAATGTTTGGAAGCAAAGAGTCTTTTATTAATTTATTAATTACTAGCTAATATCCGCGACTTCGTCCGCGGGAATAAAGGTTTTTTAAATATCCCGTGGGAAAAACTGTTTTATTTTCCGGAATGAAATTCTATGTCCTTCTCCAGGGTTCAAGCTATCTCTGTGTTATGTCTGTGTAATTTCGTCAAGATCGGTTAAGTTAAGCCGTGAAAAGGTAACAAACAGACAGAGGGACAGAGAGAAAGAGAGTTACTTTCGCATTTATAATATTAGTATGGATTTAACTCTCAATACAACTTACACCTATATACTTTGACTGTAAAAACGACAACATAAGCTGTGGTCCCTCATGAAGAGTTTTTAAGTAAGCATCAGCGACGACTAAGTTGCTCAAAGCTAATTTCTTCGGAAGCAAAAAAGAATGTTTTATATCAGCACTAAGTTGGGATCTCTCTAAGCGTCCGTCAACTCGCAACTATCTATTTTTTTTATATTTTTATTATTTATTTATTTATTTATTTCCAACTACAGCTCAAACACATTACAATGTATCTTAAAAGTAATTTACATTGTTAAAGCTAACTTAGATAGAGTAAACGATGGTGTCTGTGCTAGTATAAACTGTGTGACAGACACCGGCGCATTCCCTTAACAAAAAAAATATATATATATCTATCATAATTAACAGAAAGCAGATTGAGTATAATGTGCTACAAATTCAATGATACAAGTTTAATAAGAAAACAAGCGAAAAAAAAAGAAAAATACAAAACTCAAAAAGAAAAACTACATTTTTTTTCTTTTTTTCTTCCTCTTCCTTTCAGATAATTGGAATAAAAATTAAAGTGTATACACTCCTAAAATGGGACAAGCGTGTGCACGCGCAAGTGTGTGTGTATGTGAGCGTGTGTGTGTCAGTGGGTGTGTACGTGTGTATGTAAGTGTGTTTGAGTATGTCAGTGTGCATGTCAGTATGTGTACAGTGCTGTATGTATGTACCAGAAAGCCGCCAATAATTACCCACTAAATATTTGTAGAAAGGAGATTCTCTGTCTCGTTGTAGTCTAGTTCTAGCAAAAAGTCCTTAACAGTAGCTTTACACTTTGTGGCTGTGAGAGGATAAATGTTACAAATTTTATTTATTTTATTATAGAGACGAGGACCCAACACTGCAAATTGACGTCCGGCTAGGTCAGTTCGATGGGGTTGAGAACTGCAAACTCTGTCTTTACGGCGTTTACTTAAAATGAAGGCATCCGCGCATGAGAGGGCACCATGCATGCGAATTATTACTTGAAGCACAAATAGCTGTCTTACGGTCAATACTCCACAGTTACTGTACAAAAGTGAGGTAGAATAGCGGTATGGTTTTCTAAGCATTACTTTCATAACAGCTCTTTGTGCTTTCTCTAGGCGAAGTAGATTCGTTTTAGACGTGCCTCCTCATACTGAGATGCCATAAGTTAAAAGCGACTGAACTAATGCAAAGTAAATAGTTTTTAAGTTAGGCAGGTCTACTGATGATCTTAATTTTTTGAACGGGAGCATTAGTTTTCTGACACGACAAACAACCATTGATATATGCTTGTGCCAGCTTAATGTGCTGTCAATCTGAATATCTATGAATGGATTCAGAGATTTCAGTCGCCCTTTTATATTATTATTTTTTTATTTCTTTATACTTCTATACACTGTCGTTAAAACGTTGATATATATGAAATAGAATTAATTCATACTATGTTCTCTTCTTGTCACTAGGGATATTTCTTTTTTAAAATGTTCTACTTGGTATTGTCTGATGCACGTCTCCATATTTGAAGTCTAAAGTTTGAAGTTTATGTCAGATGTATTAAAGGGTTTTACCACTGCCCGGATAGTTTAGAAAACGCCTACAGTACGCAACCATTCTCACCAAGTTGACCAACGACGAGTATTTGTTCCATCCATCCATCTGTCCATCTCGGTTTTATTTCTACGTACTTATTAAATATCACAACAGTCTTGTTTATTTTACGTGTTTTATAAGAAAAGCTGTTTTTATTACTTTTTGCTGTTTTAAAATATGAGAAATGTGATCCATTAAAATACCCAATTTTGTTAATTTATTCCAAAATAGTAGCCCACTGCCTATATATAGGTACGTGTAGAAGACAAACGACATGGATCTGCAGTTGTGTGTTTAAAATTGAAATCGCATGGCGCAGTATGGTTTTAATTTGCAGAATACCGAAACTCAAATACATGTTTTTTTTAATTTTTGTCTTCCTTCTGTCTGTTTGTTTGTAACCGGATAAACTCTGGAACGGCTGAATCGATTATGACGGGATTTTCACTGGCTTTACTTGAGAGTAACTTGCCAATAAATTGGCAAGATGATGGCTTTCAGAGATTAATCTTGGCTACATTTCGTTTCTGCGTAAAATATGAAAAACTTTAGAAATTAGGGGCAATGCGGATGTGTTATGCGCAGATTTTATTTGCATTTTAGTAATAATAATATTTTTTTAAATATCTGTGAATCTTTCACAGACTATTTAATTTTTTATCTATCTATACATATATTATTTCATAAAGGGAACATTTAGTAATTATTTCATTACCGTTCTAAATATCTTAATTAAGTTCATGGTTCATTTTTTAGTCTTGATAATAGTCTCTTCGAGTTCATTTGTTGGAACGCGCTTATCACAAGAAAAACAATAATGAAAGTCAAAGTCAAAATTTATTTATTCAGTTTAGGCTTGTATAAAGCTCTTATGAATGTCATATTTCGCTTCCGGGTAGAGGGAACGCGCTCCTCAAGCCGCCCTCTCCGAGCGGGTGTCCCTCAGGGCTCCTGCATCTCCCCACTCCTTTTCTCGCTGTACACTAGCGATATTCCTAAATACCCGAAAGTCAATCTTGCGCTTTTCGCAGATGACACGGCCCTGTACTATTCCGACAAGCACAAGGGCCGCATAACGATTCAACACCAAGCCGCAGCCGATCGCCTAGGCGAATGGTTCCGCAAATGGAGAATAGAGGTAAACCCCGAGAAAAGTGTAGCGATATACTTCTCGAGGGGCACACCAAAGCCCGCTAGACGATGTCACCTAATCGGCAACAATCAGCTAGGCACGATCACCCTGTTCGGACGCCCTATTCCCTGGGAAAAGAGCGTCAAATACCTCGGGGTCACTTTAGACGCAGCGATGTCGTTCGCTGCACACATTAAAAACATACGCAATAGAGGGGCTTTTAACTCAAGCCAGCAAGCAAGAGCAAGTTAATGGGTATAGACCCCATTAACTTGCTCTTCAAGCAAAATGTGCTTAAGACACAAACTTCGCCTCTATAAGACTTGCATAAGACCCGTAATGGACTATGGTTGCGTCGCTTTCGCTCACGCGACGGGCAATCAATTAAAGAAGTTACAGAGCGTTCAAAATCGATTCTTGCGAACTGCCACCGGAGCCGGTTGGTATCAACGCAATGTAGATCTTCACAGCGACTGTGAAATGCCCTTAATCTCTGAACACTTCAGAGAATGATCACGGCGGTTTTTCGAAAAAACCGCGGTTCATTCAAACCCGCCGGTGGTTAAAGCAGCAAATTACCGACCAAACAGAAGCGTGACCGAATGCAAACGTCGCCCGCGAAACGTGCTAGACGACACGGACGTCTCAGCTCTTCCTGACCACGATACTGTCAGTCACGATCCAGGCCAAACTGTACACACAGTCAATAGCTTTAATATAACACGCACCACGACGCGCGACCGCCGTAGAGAGCGGCGCGCAGCAGTCGACAATCACACCGCGTACACACGACACACCCGTGTTCCAGGGCGGTTCACACCGCCCAGAGTTACTGACACACAAGTCGACAGTCCGAATGGACGCGCGCAGCCTCCCACGGACGGTCATTAGACGACTTAAAATATTTAATATTTTCGAAATCGCGAAAGCACGCAGCAAACGCGACACAGTCCGAACTTCGAGGTTTTTGTAGGAGTTTTTATTTAAGTATTTATGTTTGGGTCAAACCAAACCTGGCACGCGGGCCCCTGGCCCGCGAGCACAGTATCCGATGCAGCTGTAAAAGCCGAGAAGGCTAACAGCAATTACATCACCGAATATATATATATATATATGAATGTCAAAATCTACACCGGTTCAAAAAATAAGACTTTCTCAGACCAGAACCGGCAAGAAACTCTGGGTCTTTCTTTTTTTCAATTCCATATTACAAAAATTACATCATCAATTTAGTTGTCAGGGGGTTTGAAAGTGCAGAGTAATAGTTATTTCCGTGTTCCGTGAGCCGTGTGGTGGCGGCTCGTTAAAAGAATACTACCACTCCATCTCATTAAATGGATCTCGTAAAAGGCGAGTAAGGAATTAAACTGCACTGTGCACCCAACAGCGCATGGTGGCGATGGGCTCACCACCTATGACACCAAGTGCATTATATTGTTTTGGTGAAACGTGGATTGTGGCAGTCATCTGTTTTTGCAGTGAGTGCCCAGTCTCTGACTACCCCTTATGGGATACAGTCGTGATCTTATGTATGTATGTATGTATGTGTATGATGATCAGTGACAGATGTGTGCAAAATGGCGATAAATGCAGAAACTATTTTGTTATTATTTGCGTTAGTTGTGTATTTCTTTTCATGTGAATAATTAATACAGGTTTTGTATAAAATGCCATCAGACCGGAGTCCATAGCTCCACTTTCCCTCAGATGTGTTGGCTTGCTAGTTTACAACCGCACTAGAAATTAACGCGCACACCTTTGCACGAACCACTCGGAGTGTACACTGGAGGTAGAAGCTTTGCCTACTATTTAACAATCGCATCTCCAAGGGTAGCACCTCCGTCTAAACAACCCTAAGTCAGAACGGTTAGTAGTACAGTTGTTTGCTTTAGGTGTTACGGACATATCTCTGTACATAGTCTGCATGGAGACGGACGAAACGGCGCCCAAATACTGCAGGACTGTCCTGTGGTCGCGAAATACCGGGCTTAGTATCTCGGCTCGCTCCTCCAAGTCGCAGGCAACATAAAGGTTTTGCTGCGGTTCCTGGGGGAGTCAGGTTGCTTGAATGAATTACTATTCCTGTCCACAAACAAAATAGGCGTATAGACGCGATGTTGCGGAGACTGGTCGGATGCAATTTACAATCTATTAAGCTGGTGATAGAAATAATACTATTTTGCTGACTAAATCACCTTTATTTCACTTTTCATTTATAATTATTAGAAAGAAAGAAAGAGAAGTTTATTTGAAGCACCCACACAATAAATACTTGTACTTATTGTACAATAAAACAATGATAAAAAAACAACAATGCCGTAGTAGAACAATAACAATTATAAAAAAAAAATTACAAAACTTAAGCGATGCACTGTATAATGTCACTAGTACAACTTTATGGCAAATATCTAAATTTAAAACTATTAATAGAAAAAATAAAACAAGCAGAAAAAATAAAAATAAACTACGTATATCCACAAGTACATGGCGGAATGCTTCAAAAAGGAATGCCACTCAGGATGTGCTAGGATGTGTTGAACTAACACAACCTCGCCCTGATTTTCAGTGACATCCTAATACGGAGAATTATATATCATAAATATACATACATATATACAAACTCGCACACACATATATATGTATATATATGTAAATACACATCCATATATACACACCCACACATATATACATAGGTGCGTGCGAGCACACATATACACACCGTAACATATACATACGTATTTTTTTTAAAGTTTTTAATTTGCGTGCTGAGGGTAGTGGCTTGTAGCAGTTAAAATAATAATTGCAAGAGTAGTAATGTTATATATTAAAAAAAATATATGATAAATAACCCGCATAGAGACTACGCGCACGGAATGCAAAGATAAAGGGACGCGGGGGGCAGGTTCGACTATTCCAGTGCCTCACTCTCTCACTTGGGCGATTGCACGACGATAACCGCACACTGTTTAAGTTGCAGTTTTGGCATACTGTTATATAACGATCGCAGCTTTAAATCACTTTTTACACTTTACTTTTCTTGCAGCAAAAAATAATGTCTCCTGATCACTACGTGCCATATAAGCGAATGCTGCTCTCACAGTCAGGTCTTCGCTAGCGCCCCGTAAGGGCGTTTTGCCCCCTCAGTGGCATCTATTACATCTACATGCGGGGCATTGGGGTGCATCATATTATGCTTTAGCCTGTTGTCTTCACATCGCCTTCTACGCGGCCAAGCCAGCCCAGCGGTACCAGGGTAAAACCCTGGTAAGCTCATCCGCGGGGGGCGACCGTTCGACTTGAGATTTATTTGCCACGGTTTCCCGTGGTATTTACGGCCTGGTTTTCCGGGTGTGATTTTGATAGCTTCCGCATGGCTGCTAAATCATGGAATCCCTGTTCTATCACGTCTTGATACCGCTTCTGTCGTTGTTTATTTTTAAAAATATGTTCCTGCGGAAAAACATAAATTTATTTAACGAAAAGTGACTGTATCTTGTAAAATGAATCGAGAGAATATGCTAAAGGTCCTATGTTAAGGTTGATCAAAACAAGAAAGTCTTTTATATCTTGTAGATTTTAACATTCATTAGAGCTTTATACAAATCTAAATTTAATAAAGAAATTTTGACGTTAAATCGTCGTATGTTTGTAAAAGAAATTTAATTAAAAATTTCATTCTTAATAATTATGATCCTACTTTGCATTCCCAAAATAATGCGATTTATTAATAAATTGAATTCTTTTGTTCAGTTTAATGAATTAATCTCTTACAAAGCTGGGATAAAGATTATACTATACGTATAATGAAAATTTAACTAAAATTTAACTTAACAAACAGCAATTTTAGAAGAAGAGCCCACTATTCTGCTACAGTTTCGGTTTCGGTTTCGGCTAAAGAACGTGTTTCGGTCTTGCTCTATCTAGATTCTTATGCTTTACTTTTAAAGTGTATCTACCTAATGACGACGGTGTGGCCTAATGGTCAGAGTACATGACTTCTACGCTGCGGGTCCTGGGTTCGAATCCCAGCCGGAGCGAACATTTGTGCAATAACACAAATTGTTGGTTTTTCAGGTCTGGTTGTAAAAAAAGTAAAGTTTCAGCCTATAAATGTCCCACTACTGAGCACAGGCCTCCTCTCATTTCTGAGAGGGTTTTGGAGCTAGGAAGAATCCGCCACGCTGCTCCAATGCGGCTTGGCGGACTTCACAAGTCTTCGAAATATTTTTTATTCCTCAGACATGCAGGTTTCCTCACGATGTTTTCCTTCACCGCCGAGCACGTGGCAAATCAGCACAATCGCAATTAACAATTTTAGTGGTGCCGGCACCGGGAATCTAACCCAGGTCACTCGCGTACTATGAAATTTAAAGCGAGCGCCTAGCCCCTGAGCTACCACAACAAAGTGTTGTGCATAAATGTATACCTGTAAAACGCACCCACGATACAGGAGAAATCCTAGATCGTTTTTTATATAAACAATAAAAATGTATGTATAGTAATAATTCCAACAAACTACTAATTTTAAACTCTTCCTTAAATAATGAGCTGAGAAAGGCTGCGTTTATTTTAACATCGGATTAAGATATAAAAATTACATAGATGCGTAAGAATTATACGACGTTACGTTGGTCGTAATTACTATACGTTACAATATGTTAATAGAAGTGTGGCGGGTTTTGTGACGCAACGCGCAACTGAATTTCAGCAGAGAGGCGCCAAGGTTGCTCTAGTCCTGGCTTTAATTATAGCATGAGTACTTTCGTCATCATGAAGCTTTAATTTGGGTTTGGGTATATGCGTAATGGAAGTTTACTGGTAGTAGGATTCCTATGCAGGAATCCGTCTAGGTTACCACCAGGGCCAATTATTCTACTGTGAAGCATGTGCAAACATTACTGTGTTTCTGTCCGAAGTCCGAACTTATGTCTCAGGGCGCAGTGTGATGCGACACAGAAATATTTTGAGTAACACAGATGTTATGGGCAGACGTTGCACTTACCATCAGGTGAAAGTTTAGCTCGTCTCGACACTTTGTCAAAAAAAAAGTGTTAAGATTGTAACTCAGTGGTTATTTTATGCTACAATAACTGTCCATACTGCGTTGAATTAGTATTAAAAATGAAGATACAACAAGTAAGATAATTAAAAAGAATCCGTTTATGTTCTGAAGAAATTTGAACAAAATGAAACAAAAGTGGACATTCACCAAGAGCACGTTTGTTCCAATGTTTCCGCGACTACGCTCTCCGCATTGTTTGTGTTGATTTCCGCATGTTGTTTGTTTATAGAGGGGCGCGGTGCGGCGCTGGCAGCTCGCCACCGGCCCGCGGTCACTTACCAAAACATACTGATTCTTGGGAAAAAATAAGCCAAACATTTGCAGTTTTCCGCCGTGACGCCTCCGCCGCGCTCGTACATATCTGCGAATACATTTATGCGTAGCAATTAGATCTTCAGATATTCATCAACGCTTTTTATACATGTTCCTATTGCCCCAATTCTTGGCGTGTCATTAATATTCGCTTCAGCAATATTATTGAGCTACGACAATAGTGTTCACTGGAGTTATTGGCAAAATATTAATTAGGTCGGCGAGCAGTGCGGCGCGGGCGTCGCTCGATATTCTACGCACACGTGGCTTTTTGTTCAGACGCGAGAACTACACGCGCATTTTTGCAATACATGTCAACCTCACAGACGGTGATACATCACATTTCCTCTTAACGTGACCCGTTTTGTCGAAGTGATATAAACAGAAATGTTGAATTAGTGTCAGCGGCGCAACGCGGTCGCATCTGAATGTAATGTAATACTTGACCGGATTACTGGCGCCATCGACCTCGTAAAATTGAATTAACGGAATCGAGGTATCGTTCTCGTGTGTGCATCGCTGGGGTTGAATTGAAGATATTTGGCGGAGTGTCTCAGATTCAGATTTAGCCGGCGATCGGCTTTGCATTATATGACAGATTATTTGAAATCGGTATCGAAGTGTCTGACAAAAAAAAACAAGTGTATGTGGGTTGAGTGAGTTGATCGCGGCGGTGGTGGTTTAAGAAAGGTCCGTGAAAAGGATGGAGGCGGTGTACCCAGCGGCGGCGTCGGCGCTAGCGCGCGGGCGGCGGCGGCGCCGACCCGAGCCGCGACTGCGTCATCGCACTGCGCCTGTCACCTTCGCTGAGATCAAGGTACGGTCACGCTGACCTCCACCGGCCTCCTGACTGGCTTACTGGTCGCAGGAGTAAGCAGTTTGCACTAATGTTATAACTTTGCCCAAAACCTATCAACGCATCACCATGGAACGGAACCGTTACCATTATGTTTATCTTTATATTTTAGTTTTAGTAGTAAGAAAAGAAAAGTTTTCCTGTAGGTAAATCACATTTTTTTTTTTTATAGAATTCTGAAAATATTGTTATGTCATAATAAAGAAAGAAAGAAAGAAAAAGGTTTAGTTAATACTGTTGTTAATATTTACCAAAATACACCATCACGCTGTATAGTGAATAAACTATTTTATTTCACGAGTAGATGCCATCGCATAAATCTATTCATAATTTTCCTGCGATCCTCATATCTGCTTATTGCTGCTAAGCTCGTGTGGAACAATGGGATTCCACTTAAATTGAAATCATGAACCAGTGCTAACTATTTGTTTTAAATACACAACTTGGGGTAGTTTCTTCTAACTTTTGTCTAGTAACTTTTGTAAATCAGAAATGAATGTTTTACTGGTGGTAGGATTCCTGTGCAGGAATCCATCTAGATAGGTACCACCCTAGGGCCAGTTATTCTGCCGTGAAGCAGTAGTGTAAATATTACTGTGTTTCGGTTTGAAGGGCACTGTGAGCTAGCGTAATCACTGGGCATATGAGACTTAAGAACTGATGTCTCAGGGTGGCGGGCGCAGTGTGGTGTCACACAGTAATTTTCTGGGTGACACAGCATTTGTTATGGGCAGACGTTGCACTTACCATCAGGTGAACGTATTGCTCGTTCCGTCACTTTTATGAAATAAAAAAAAATGTTACGTCTTCTGTTTCAAGTGCATCATTTGTTCTGCGGGAAGACAAACATGAAAAAATAGACGAAGGGTTCTCGTTGTTTATTAAGCAGCAAATCATTTCAATGATAATGATTGCCACATTGACATCTTTTCCTTAACTCCTGCTCAGTGGAAGAGTAGTATTCTGGAAACTGCTCTAGCCTTGTCATGAGCTAATCCGAGCCATTTAAATTTGTGTGCCTTTTTTGTTTATGAATTATTTGTGGAAACTTTATTGATTTATGTGCTACAGCTGTTTTTGTTATTTATAAGATATATAATTTGTATGTTTCCCTTTATAAATAAATTGATGATGATCTACTGGCCGATTTATGAACACGGCGACAACTTCCGAATACTGTCGAAAGTTTCAACTTGGAAATATTATGGTGCCACAAATGTACGAGAAAACGCAGAAGCACTCACTCATCCTTACCTATCCACACCCGATGTAACGCTTATGCTTTGAAATCTATAATTAGGCTAGGATGCAGTGTCAGTGACATGGAGATGATCACAACAAATAAAAACTAACAATTTACCTATTTGCACGTACATATGTTGGCGTCGGGTGGGATTTAAACCGAGTACCCACGGCAGAGTACTCTGGTACTCTGACCACAAGGCCTCGAGGTTGAACGCTACCAGACTTTAATGTTATTGTATTGTCATTGTCATGTAAGCCAGGAGGATGATACGCTCCCACCGTCAGCAGTTTACAGAAGAACATAAAAGGGAAAGTAGTCTATAGAACTATGGATATGGATATAGAAAAAATATAAATATACAATTACATTTGGCTTCATTGATTTTCGGTGTCTTACTTCAGAGTATCTTTACTCTAAAATTAAATTTTCAAAATATAGCACAAGGAGCACTGATAACCTTATTATAAGCACAAAACTGTGGCAATTACGGGCGGATTCCGACATCAAGCCACGAAGTAATTCAATATATAGTTTTAGAAAAATTTAAACTTACAATGTCTTTTGCTAAAAAACAAGTTCTATAGCCAACACTTATACAACGAGGCCAAAAAGCTTTAAATGCGTTTAACATAAGCGGCCGTGGAATATCCACTTTGACTTTCGGACTGCAGTTATTGTTTATTTATTTATAAATTCATTCATAAAATTGGTATAAATTTAATAATCTATATTCCGGATGTATATCTCTTTTCAAATATTATTAAAAATGCACCGACATCCATACTAATATTATAAATGCGAAAGTAACTCTTTCTGTCCCTCTGTCTGTTTGTTACCTTTTCAAGGTTCAACTGCTCAACCCATCGTGACGAAATTTCGCACACAAATAGCTTGCATCATGGGGACGGACATAGGATACTTTTTATCTCGGAAAATCAAATAGTTCCAACGCGATTTTTAAACAAACCTATACCACGCGGACGAAGTAGCGGGCATCTGCTAGTCATAAATAAAGAAAAAAAACCAACCACACCTCGGGCGGTAGCTGAAAATCAGTGCTTTGCTTCCTTGTGAGCAATACGTGCACCGAGCTACGGCCTATTTGTACCATTGCAGTGCACACACATCTGTGCACAAACTGTGCCGGAAAAAGCTAATGTTTTATGTTTTTACTGTTATTGTATTTTTAAAATATTGTGTGTGTTCTGTAAATATATAAATAAACAACTATCTATCTATCTATCTTTCTAAGCCTTTTCATGAAGTCTTTGGTTATTAAAAAAATTGAACTTTTTGACTGGAAGACCTTGTGCGCTTTCTGGGATTTTGTTGTAAATACGTATACATTGCCCCATGAAAGAGTTACTGACCCTTTGAAGTCGAGTCACGGGCATTATCAATTAGTGCTTGTTCCTGGTATTTACATTATGAATATCACATTTTTTAGTAAATAGTTTTATGTACATACAAAACGTTTCAAATATACGTATATTGAGAGGCCAAGGTTAAGGTACTAATTTCTTAAAATTTATCTCTAAGAGACACTTTACAGCCAAAATTATAAATAGCTCTTACGGCCTTCTTTGTAAAACAAAAATCACCGCTACGACATTTGCATTTCCTCCCCATAGCAGAACAGACCATAAGACATTATGCTATGAAAAAAACTAAAATAAACCAATCTAGCATTTTCAACGTTAGTAAAGTTTCTTATTTTTTTACAGCATTAGCCGCAGAGCTAAGACTACTTGCTAGTTTATATATCGAAGTTTCGCGACAAGAGTTGTTCCCAAAAAGACTGTGGTATTCACAAGGCTCAACTCTTCCCCATTTACGAGCACATTTACGTCTAATCGCTTAAAATTTTGTGTTGTGAATTTAACATTATGTTTTTACATTTTGTTTTAATGCCGTTTAAAAGCAAACTGTTAACGTTAAACCAATGTAATAATTTTTAAATAGCATTATTCACCTTGTCACATAATAAAAGTTGACCATTTCTCTTAAAATCAAAGATATATCATCAGCAAAAACCCTATATCATAGTTGTCCCCTACTGGGTAAGGTAAGTCATTAATGTAAATAAGAAATAGAAATGGGCCGAGAATCGAACCCTGCGGGACACCCATAGATACTGCTGATCCGGAAGAACTCTTGCTATTAATAACTACTTTCTGCGTTCTATTACTCAAATATGAAGTAAGAAGTTGAAGTGCAGAATTTTTTGTACCGTAATGATCAACGCAATCGAAGGCCTTAGAAAGATCACAGTAACACCCAAGGCATCCTGTGAACCCTGTGAAGTCGTCAAAGATATTTTTAATTAGTTAAACACCTGCATCGGTTGTAGAACGACCTTTTGTAAAACCAAATTGGTTTTTGTGAAACAATTTATGAAAATTTATTGTTTCACAAAAACCAATTTGATTTTACAAATGGAACATAAATTATAATTGTTATTCCGCTGTCGGTTGGAAGTCGCAAGCTTTTTTATCATTTCCCTGACACAAGATGGGGAACAACGAATGCTCTTTCGCTGACACCATATGGCATACCAAGTAACTTGTTAACAAAATATATCAATTAAGAGTTACAAGTTCTTGTTTTTTTCTCAGACCAAAATATATCTTTTATCTCCCAACAGGTCATCGGTGATAATATAAATCCAATAACCTTAGCAGGAAGGCATCCTGAAGCTTGTAGCTAAACTGTATATCAATACGTAGCCTACACATAGCAGTAAATAAAGTGAACCTGCACGGATTTTTTGTATATCAATAACTGTATCAAAAACTTGCTCGTTGCTAAAACTTGCCCCTCTTCAAAAAAATAAAATTAATTAAAAATAGTATCCCCTTGGTTGGCGTTGCTGAGATATTTATTTCTGTACAAAAAACTAAGTTTAATATCCAATTCCTGCGTGAAAGAAATGTTTTTATTGCGTGCATATAGTTTTTTTTAAGTTAGGCTATTTATGCCCTTAAAATGAACTTGAGATACCGGAGAAAGTCTATTATGGAGCAATGTTTTCATAAAAAGAAAGCAGTGAGGTCGTGCGTTGTTGAGGGTGAAGTTGGCTTTGGTCTAAAAGATCCTTATGAATAAGAGCAGTTGTCGCTGTGTGCTACTTTTGTAATCATTACGCAAATATTAAAAACTGGTAAATATTTTAATCTTTCGGTTCCAGGAGGTGGATGAAGAACAAGATCTGTGCGAGGAAAGTGATGTGAGCGCTCCAAACGAGCGCCGGCGAAGGCCCGACGAGCTGTTGGAGCTATCACGAGAGTTCGCAGAGTTCCGTCGACGCAGAGCACGTCGAACCGCGTTGCGTGAACCCGACGAGGTCACCGTCGATGCCTCTTCGGCTAGTGCCAATGCTTCAACATCACATGTTACTCATGCGGTTACCACCATCGACAAGTCTCGTGAAGTATCCGAAGCTCCCAAAGCGCATGCACAGCTTACGCGAGCCTCCAGCGAACCCACCTAAATGGAGACTTGTTTCCAACTCAATTTTTTTCTGTTTTAATTTCAGGAAACTTTTTGTTCTAAACGTCGTGCTGTAGATGGACTCGTGTTTTATTTACTCTAGACATCGATTAGTATTTAACCAATTCATTTATTTCTTAAAATAAAAGGAAGACATTGAGAGCACGGAAGAAATATTCGTGGCGTTTCGAAAATTATCGCAGGCATGGCCAGTATATATGTCGCTTTTAAATTATTTCAACAGAAGAATTGTTGTTGTAGAGGCTTTAAGATTCGTTTATGGTATAAGCTTTGTTAATGGGTTTGTCTATTTTTATGTGGTATCCTACAGTATCGATATAGATCTGTCTGACCTGTTAGAAAATCTGGGGCTTACAAAAACATTAGGAAATTGTGTATATTATTGCTTATTAGCAGTACCCGTGACCGCGTTCGAGTGGATTTTAGGATTTGATTAGACGTGCTGTTAACATACATACATACATAAGATCACGACTGTATCCCATAAGGGGTATTCAGAGACTGGGCACTCACTGCAAAAGCAGATGACTGCCACAATCCACGTTTCACCAAAACAATATAATGCACATCGTGTTATAGGTGGTGAGCCCATCGCCACTATGCGCTATTGGGTGCACAGTACAGTTTTATTCCTTACTCGCCTTTTACGAGATCCATTGGATGAGATGGAGTAGTAGTATTCTTTTAACGAGCCGCCACCACACGGCACGTGCTGTTAAGCGAAAACATAAGCCAAACATAAATTATTATAATTTTTAGAGAACTTTATACATTAATTTTACATGACGCAAAAGTCAAGGGTGTAGCCTATAGCTTAGATGACGTTTTGTGGATTATTATCGAAAAAATGTTCAAACTTCGGAACCAGTGAAACCGACACAATGAAACGTAATTTGGTCCCAAAGTTTTTATCTATAAACTGTGTAAAAAGTCAGCAAATAAGCAGACAGAAAAAAAGGCTCTTCTGTTTATTTTTGTAAAAATAGAAAGAAATGTTTTTTTATGTATTTCATTACTCGTATTTTGATAATTTTATGTCGCTGCTTTTTTATTTGTAATAAGTTAACGTGGCTTACAAATTCCGTATTTATTGCAAATATGAGAACGACCACAACAGACTTTAGTTCCGCGGCAAAATAAATAAATGTATTAACTTTTTGTAACGTTATTACACTAAATAGAATTTGCAAATCTTTGTTTGTATAAATTTATCAAAATTGATAATAGTGTATTGGTTAACGAAAAATGTAATATGAGATTAGCAAATACAATATTTTTATAGATATCAATTAGGTTTTTTTAATGAAAATACCAGAGACAGTTTAAAATGCAAGGCGTCTCGTTCCGCGAAAGCCAGTCCGACTGGCTAGCTTAGCGCATATGGCAAAAAAAAAATATGAATCACGATTATGAACACAAAAATACATACGAAAGGAGAAAACAAGCTTTCCGCTTTCAGATAAAACTATGAATAGATAATGCAATGCGCTAATTTTATTATCAACAAACACTAAGTTACGAGTAGTTTCTGGTTTATA
This sequence comes from Luehdorfia chinensis, assembly GCA_019845155.1. Lineage (NCBI taxonomy): Eukaryota > Metazoa > Arthropoda > Insecta > Lepidoptera > Papilionidae > Luehdorfia > Luehdorfia chinensis. The sequence continues at coordinate 2,787,536 of JAHVAK010000415.1, forward strand.
TTGTTTGCGCCAGTCAATCTAAACACTACAACGCAGTATTTCCAATCATACATTTTCATGGACATAATGAAAAAAATGCGGACTGTCAGTCGTCCGCGGATATTAGCATATTTGATATCATATACCGTAATAAATGATCGAAATTTATATTTCTTACGTCGAAAAATAAAGAATTTTCATTTCATAACATATGGATAATGTAGTTAAGATGAATATGGTTAGGAAAATTAAGGACACACTCGTGTACGTTTCAATTGATTGTGTATAGCCAAAAGGTTTTTTTATTATGAATACTAGAATATATAGGTGTTAGGGGTTTACAATTGAAACTGTTTGTAGCATATCTTTCAAATCGTACACAATGAGTGAAAGTTGTACCAGTAAGGAATTGCCTATTATTTTGGCATCCCCCAGGGAAGCATACTGGGTCCCACGTCATTTTTAATTTTCATTAATGATCTGTTTAGAACTTAAACACGGAAAAATTATAAGGTATGCTGATGACACAATACACATAATTCACCCGCTAAAAATATGCCGATATTATAGCTGTGTCTAAGGTTCGGCCTAAATCAAAAATGTTCGGTTATTAGCATGCGGCTTCTTAAGTTCGTGACAGTGTAGCAGTTTTATCGCCTCCTCAATAAACAGGCAATCTAATGCAAGAATTATTTTAAAATGGGATTAGTATTTTCGGAGAATAGCGCGTCCAAATATAGAAACTCTCCGGCTTTATTATAGCAGTGAGACGTTTTATAAATTTAACCTAACAATCTTAACTCTACGATACGTAAGAGATAATGTGGAGTCACGTGCAGATACTGTTATAGCGGCTTACGCAGTCACAGTACACCAGCGTAAAGTTAGCCAAGCTTAACGATGCATTTCGCAGGGCGAGTGATAATAACCGGAGAATCACTTACTAGTAATGAGGGAAACCTATCAGTCTTCAGGAATAAACGCACCACGATCTGATTGTTTATCGATGATGGCCGGAGGAAAGCTACGTCGTTGCTTGTCGGAAGAAGGTGGTAGGATTCCTATGCAAGAATTCGTCGTATTATAGTGCCACAAGTATACGCGCATGCATAGAAACACGCACCATATAAGACTCATGTGGCCAGATCGGAGGTAGGATTTGGCGCAGTGACGGAGACACGGGGTAAATTACAACACTACTAGACCCGCAATCCTACAATTTATTCTTATGTATAAATATTGGCTCTGGCTGTGGACCCGCGGCGCAGTAGTACGGTACTCTGGTCACTTGACTGCGTCTGCGAAATTAAAAAGACACTAGGGAAAATTGAAAGACAGGTTTGTATGAATGTCATGTATTGTAGAAATAAATAGTGATGAGGGTCAGATACCCGCGCAGTCTCGCTCAATAAATAGACATCGCTATGTACAATGGTTCGTTTAGTTATAAACATCTCAACAAACAACATACGTACGCTATAAATATTAAACTTATCTCTAGTTAAAGTATATTTGTATTTTGTATATCCAAATGACTTGTGACGGACTGCAGATAAAATAGGATCAGCGAGCGAAGCGATTTATAACGCGATTTTATGTTTAACCTGTTCCTAAGAAAAATTGTGCCTCGTGTCATACAAAGTAAGCAGTTTCACAAGTATCGGAAAATTAAATTGTATTATCTGTATTATTTACAAATTTGATATAGTACACAAACAACGTTTTAAGTGAGAGGCATCTGGTACGGTGATACTGTGCTCGTGAGAACCCAGCGAGGTGATCACGGCAAACCTTTCCAGCTCGGAGAGGTTTTTGTGCAGTTTTGTACATTGAAGAGGCTTAGAGGGAGAAAGGTTTAATGATGATGATGATTATTAAACATTTGTTGCGAAAGTAAATTTTGGATGAGAGGGATGCCGATTTTTTCCGGGTTGCTTGGTGCACGGGAGGCTTTTGATTATTTCGCATTATAAACTGTTCCTTCTTTTTACAGACAATGAGTGTGTCCAAAAATATAACAATCTTTGTTAACTAAATAAACTATTAACACTGTTTTTGAATCGTAACTAGAAGGCGGCTTGTTACAATTATAGAGAACAAAATGTATAACAGTATTATTATATTTCCTTTTTAATAGGGCATGTAGATCCTAGAGTAAAAAAGATAAGATAAACTATTTTCGTAAAATAAATTGCATAAAGTAATGATAAAGCCTGTAGCTTTCATGATTTAAAAGAACTTTAACACCTTTATTTAGGCCCTACGGAATTTACTACACATCATATAAAATCTAGTTCAAGTTATTAAACAATCAGTACTTCATATAACTACTGAGCATTTACAGGTGAACGAATACTGTTCTTAGCGTGTTTCCAATCAACAAGTAAAATATTTTCATCTAAATTTTACATTAATATCACTTAGCGAATGTACATATACACGGTAACAACGATCGGTATACATTTTTGTGTAAATAAATCTATAGCTAATTTTCGCATCCTAGGGAGGCTTACTTTAAAATTGTCCTAAATAAATAACGTTACTTTCGTAATAATACGTACTTACAAAATCGACAAGTTGTCATGGTTTTAATACTGTACAAAATATAAATTACTTATTTGTCAGAACTCGGAGGTACGTTACAAAAAGTTTCTCGCTGTCGTATCACTTCCTCGAGAGTCAGACGCCGAGCGAAGTCGGCTGAGGCGCGGAACTAAATGGACGGTTCGATAAGACACTATGTGCGCGCGGTTACAAGGAGCAGCGCGCGTCCGCCTCCTCCTGCGTCGCCTCGGTCTCCGCGGCCGACGGGATGGTGTGCAGCAGCCGCGGCGCCGGCAGTGCGGCTGGCGACGCGGGCGGCTCGTCCGCCGACACGGCCGGCTGCCGCGTCAGTCGCGGCCGCGACCCGCCCGCCGCGCCGCTGCCGCCCGACCGCGACGTGCGCCACGTGCCGGTGGACGCCGTCGCGTTCGAGCCCGACGAGTCGTTGCGCGACGACGACAGGTTTGAGTCCTGCGACGTCTTGCGCGCCACCAGCCAGGAGGCGGCGCGGCGCGGCGGCGGCGGCGCCCGCCCGTATGTGCGCCACGAGTCCGAGCGGGACGATGAGAACTCCACCGAGGACGACACGGAGCCGGTGCGTGCGGGCGGCGCGGCGGCGGGGCGCGGCGCGGGCGGGGCGGGCGGCGCGCGCCGGCCGCACCTGCGCAGCCAGCGCAGCAGCCGCTCGCCGCTCGCCACCCGCACGCGCTCCGCCACGCGCTCGGCCGCGCCGGCCGCCGCCCCCGGCCCGCCCGCGCCTCCGGGCAGCAGGCGGCGGCACGCGCACTGCGCGCCGTGCTGCCCCCGCGACGACCGCTCCGCCAGGCTATTGGTGTTCGCTGGCGTCTGCCGATTACTGAAGTTGGACGAGTGCCGACAGCGCCCGATACCGCGGGTCACACGCGACTCCTCGATAGCCTTGCAAACTAGCGCGCAGTCTTTTTTGAATTGCTTCGTTAGTATGGCGTAGAGGAACGGATTGCAGCACGAATTGAGAGGCAGCACGAACACCGTGAACACCTTCGCCTCCTCCAGGGAGACGAGCTGCGCGCCGAAGGCGGCGGTGAGTGCGAAGAAGGCGATGGGCGACCAGCACAGAAAATCTGTAAACACGAGCAGCGCCATACGCTTTGCTATTCTGGAGTCGTTCGAGTTCCAAGCCTGAGAACCGCGGATAGCGCAGTACATCTTGAGGTAGCATCCAAGCAGTACGAGAAAGGCGATGCCGTTGATCGCGAGCAGCGCTACAACGTAACCGAGCGAGACGGAGGTGCTGGTCTCGAAAGGCAAGCAGACGGCAAATTTGCGGTAGTCACTTACGCCGAACAACGGTAAAGCGGCCGCCGTGAGCGAGAAACCCCAGCCGGCAGCCATTACAATGGCTGCGTGCCTCAACGACAGTCGCTTGTTGAGATGCATGGCGTGTGTGATGGCGTAGTTCCGCTCGAGCGTTATGACAGCTAGCGTGTACACCGACAATTCAGATGACAGCACGCCGAGGAAGCCGGCGAGACGGCAGCCTCCCGACATCTGCCACGCAATGGCGTGCGCTCGGAATTCACCCAGGGTGCCCGCGTCCACCACCGCCAGGAATCCTATTCGAATCAACCAAAACGAATAATGTATATATAAAAACTAATTTTTAATAAAAATACGTATTGTTTACACATGGTTATACGTATTGGCTAACCTAAATAAATCCCCATAAAGAAATCTGCGGCAGCGAGATTAGTGACGAGGAAGCGCGGCACATCGATGCGGCTGCGGCTGAACACCAGCACGAACACGACGGTGCCGTTGCCGAGCAGTGCCAGCAGGAACACCGCCCACACGCCGCAGCGCAGGGTCCACCAGTCGAACAGGTCGACACACGGCAAGAATGGGCCTGGTAATAGGACAGGAACAAAGTATATTTTAGAATAAAATAGAAAATGTCTATTTTGATGGATAAAATAAAACAACTGGACTTGATTTACAAACATACATACATAGAGTCACGCCCTTTTTCCATAAAAAGGTTAGGCAAAGATCACACCCTTAGCCCCCGACGACACGTAACGTGTGGCGAACCACTTCGCTGCCATTTTGGTACAAGTCAAGAAATTCTTACTGTCCATTGCGTTCCCACGAGCAGTATAGTATATATATATTATTCTGCACGATTAAAGGCTATCAGTATAATATTTTAGTCGCTTCTTACGCCACCTCGGTAGGAAAGAGGTAGGTAGTATTCTACTCTACCGGACTTCATTTATGCGCTAACATTGTACTCAAGTTATCCCGATATTAAAACTGTCTGTCTATACGTAGGTTTATTACAGTTCGACAACTGCGTGACCTAGTGATTAGAATACCTAACTACCACGCCGCGGGTACTGGGTTCGAATCCCACCGAATAAATTTAATAAATCCGACTAAATTTAGTCCAGTTCAACCCTAAGAAGACACATGTTTACGCGTTTACCGGTAAAAAAAAACTCTTCGTCGTATCGTATTTAGAGAGCAATCCCCTCGTTGCCTCAGCCAGTATCGGTATTCTTGGCGTCAACATATCAAAAGACGTTCAGTTTCGCGGTCACCTGGAAGGGAAGTCCAAATTGGCTTCCAAAAAGCTTGGCGTGCTCAGTAGAGCTCGACAGTATCTAATTCCGGCCCAACGCTTGCAACTTTATAAGGCGCAGGATCGGCCAAACATGGAATACCGTTCCCATCTCTGGGCGCGCCCAAATGTCAGCTACTTCCATTTGACCGCATTCAACGAAGAGTGGCTCGAATTCCGAGGAATTGTTCGGATTAATTCCAGCCGCTGATTTTCACTCTTTGCGGCACAGCGCAAAATTCCATCGTCACCACCTTGATGGTTGGCATTCCAGTACAGTGCGTTTTTCGCGGAATTTTCTGCCACGCACAAACACTTTATGGAATCAGCTGACGCCAGCGGTTTTTCCTGTCTCAAAGGCCGGCAACACATCTCCTATTCCTCTGGTATTGTAGATGTTCCTAGGCGGCGGTGATCGCTTACCATCAGGTGAGCCGCTTGCTCGTTTGCCCCCTCTTACATATATAAAAACTCGCAACCAACATTTGTGAAAAAACACAAATGGTTTCTCTTCGCATCGTGCATCATAGCCTACCTCTGATCTTACCGCATGAGTGTTACATCGGAATTGGGTAGGTTGTAACGACTAAGTGCCCGTGGGTTTGCTCGTACACTTGTGGCACTATAATATCTCCAGCGCAGTTGATAACTTTCAACAGTAGTCGGTATTAGTCGCCGTTTCGGTCTTAAGGGCACTGAGAGCTAGTGTACTCACTGGGCATATGAGACTTAAGAAATGATGTTTCAGTGTGATGGGCGCAGTGTGGTGTCACACAGAAATGTTCTGGGCGACACAGCATTTGTTATGATTGCACATCAGGTGAACGTTTTGCTCGTTTCGTCGCTTTATTCAATTAAAAAAATGCGTTCTACGGATGAAGAAAATTGGTGTGACATTATCTGTATCTAATTAGTCAAAGACCCACCACCAGCCCGCGCTGGAAACGTAATTAGAGGTTTGTACCGTGGTGGCACTCATAGAAGCTAATATTATGTAAAGTGTTAATGTATGTTCATGGTTGTTTAGTCAAAGCTCGTAATTGGGTTAATATATGATATGAATCACTCACCGGGCAGCGGCAGGCAGCGTACGCGCGGGCGCTGCGCGGCGCGCATTTCGCCAAGCAGCTCGCTGCCCCACACCGCGCCCGCACCTTCGCCAGTCGCATTCACTACAACCAAACAGTTACGTCGAACAACGCTTGCCTGAACAATTGCAGCCTAAATTTTACGTACAAACATAATATAATTTACCTAAATTCATTTATTAGATTGTTCTGTTCTTTAAACAAAGATTTAAACCAAGACGGGAGGCTGATAAGTTCGCGGCATAAGGCATTAAAGGAAAGAAAAAATCCAAAATAATACTTAAATTTTTTTAAATCCCTGTGAAGTGAAATACATATTATTTATAGAAGAAAGTGACGAGACATACTCGTCTCGTCACTATCTTCGTTTCGATCATTCTCTTAATGGTATGTTACAACGCTGTGTCACCTAGAACCACACAGCGATCGCCAGCCTGAGAAATCAGTTTTCAAGTTATATATACCCTGTAATTAAAATACCTATCAGAGTCCTTCAGGCCGAAACGATAAAATAACTGGCACTGCGGTAGTACCTACCTAGACCTTTCCTTTATTACCTACCGAACGATTCCTGCATGGGAATCCTACCAGTTTAAATATTGGCAGACGCAAAGTAAAAAAGAAAATGTAAAAACTATAATCCCACTCGATTATAAAGTTCTTACAATAACAAATTGAGAATTTTTGCAGCACAAAGCCGATAGGTGTCCGGCAGACTAGAATAGCACCTACCTCTTTCCTACCGAGGTGTCGTAAGAGGCGACTACGCTATTGACAGTCTTTATTCGTCCAAAATAGCACCATATTATGCAATGCTGTCATTATACTGATCATGGGACCGCAATGGGGAGTAAGAATTTTTTTGACTGGTATCAAAATGGCGGCGTCGTGGCTCGCCATCCGTAATGTCCCGTTTCGCAACGAGAAAAGTGGGCTACGTGTGTGGTCTTTGCCTACCACTTATATTGGAAAAGGGAAAAATGGAGACTAAAAGTGGATACAATGTATGTATCAGAGTGCAACTGTTTTTACGAAAATCTCTTGTTATTCCCTGTTTAGAAAATCGATAATGTAAGAGACCTTTTAATTGTTTTATTTTCTTTTAAAGCTTAATTTCGTATTAAATTCGTAGCCGAAGAAGATTAAATTTATGTTACTTCCGTAGGTTTATTATTTCCAAGTTGTGTGCGGGACTATGATCACGTGATCATTTTGCTTGAAATCATTTTAACATCTTTTAGATTTTCCTTATTTAACTCAGTCGGATGTAAAGTACTAAATAAAATAAATAAATAAATGACAAGTCCTTCCCGGAAGTGTTAGGGTATGGAACAATTAGGAAGACGTTTGATGGTAATATTAAATATTTAATGGTAAACAGTACTGCAGGTGCAAATTGTATTTTAGTCTAAAAGAGGCCTACTTATGCGGCCTATCTCGGCTATTTTGGTGCTTCTGCAGAATCTCTCTTCGGATTCTGTCACTGAGATAAACTAAATAGCACGCCTAGCACACTAAATGTCTCGCATGACTAGCAGTACAGAGCCACGTATTCACGTGTACAGAAATTATTTGAGTTTGAATTAATTTCGGAGAGATCGGCAAGTTACAAGTAAGATTTAGTTCTTATTTTTTGAAGAAAAAAGTTCAAAAGTTCGTTAAGCCGTAACCGAGTGGCTTTTGTACTTTTAATATACCACCCCATTTCTTACCGTGGGTGTCGTAAAAGTGGACAGAGGGAAAATAAAAATCAGGAGATGGGCAGCAGCATCTTCCTGCAACATCTGAATAAATAAACTGCGGTTGCCAACCCGCTTGCCAAGCGTGGCAACTATGGCAAAATTCCCCAAAAATTAGAGCTACAAATTTTGGAGGGATTTCCAATCTATGGGGGATGCCTATGATAGTTGAAGGCTGAAATGATGATGATGTAAAAAATACATAATATCAGACATTTATTTGTCTTGATATCGTGTAAGATAAAAAAATCATCATGTTGGATCAAAATTATTTCATTACACCCAAATAAACGGCGTATTGTTGCTAAGAGTCTACATAGAAATCTGAACAAGATAAATTAAACCGTGTGGTTGCGAATAATTGTATCATAGGTACACTGACGGTAGTGTGGCCAGACGTCGGTGGCGTTGGCCCAGGCGGCCAGGTCGACGCGGCGCGGCGGCAGCAGCACCAGGTCGCTGAAGCCGCCCTCCTCGCTCTCCGCGTCCTCCACACCCTCCGGCCCCGCGGCCTCAGCCAGCGGCATGAACTCGCAGCAGTGGTACGCGTAAGATAACACCAGTGTCTGTAAACAAAAATATATGACTGAAAATATGTCCTGAGAAACGGAACTATCAAATGCAATGGCAATGAGAAAGTGTTCAATTGTATGATAGAAATAAATATATAGACGAACTAGATTTAATTTGTTACACACATCCTTTAAAATGATTAAAGAGTTGGTTGAAAGCTCTGGTAAAAGTTACATTAGTGCACGTCAGTAGGCCGTGGTTTGGTGACGCACGGCGCGGCGTTCGATAGACACCGCGGCCGCTGTATTTTTCATAGAGCGTTTCAAAGTTTTAAATAAAAAAAAAATATAATTAAAATTACAAACCACTATTCAATTGTTACTAGTTTACTAAAAAATAATAAGAGTAGGTAAGTAATTAATAGACCATAGTCTATTCGTGCGTAGCGCGGGGGAGCGTAGGGCGGTTCGCTTACACCGCGGCATTTTTCTTACTTGTAGCATTTTTATAAGTACCTGTCGTAACTTCTAAACGATAGGTCCGATTCGAATAATTTAAAGAGGACTTTACATGTACATAATCAACCTTGACTATGAAACTATTTTGTAGGATAAGGATTAATATCATGATACTAATGTCATCATTTTCGATTCTAATCGTGTTTTGATGGACTAATTAGAACAAAAAGCGGTTATTGTGACAACTAGAATAGATTGAATCCGAGACTATATGAGACTCGCGGACTTTTTTGTGAGTAATGATGAGTACTATGAAAATGTAGTACATTATTTTCTTTATCATCAATAGTTCTTGCAGCGCATGCGAAATCATGACTTTTGTCAGAAAATTTTTGATACCTTGAGTACACATATACATCATAGCAATTTTCGTAGGGATCTCGGTTTTTTTTAAATTACATACTTTTTCACATACAACTCATGTTTTGTATGTGTAGTTGTATATAAGTGAAAGATTTTTTAAAATCGGTTTAGTAGAATTTGAGATTCATTACAACCAAATATACAAAAAATCAAATCTTTCTTCTTTATTAAGTATATTAGTTTAGAAAAGTTGTAAATGTTGACCTACACAAGCTTTTATTTGTGACGCGCTTGTAATGATTACTGTAAAAATTTCAGCAGTATCGACATTTTTTGCTTTTGTATAGGGTACACGTTGTGCCCAATATACGTAAAAAGAAGTTGACGAAAAATGACAGTAATTTTCTAAGTAGCTATGAATTTGTCAGAGACTCGCTCGTGTCTTATCTAACCGTTTCTGTGTTATTATCAACCTGTTTTTTTTTCTTTTTGGTAAGAATATTTTTATCTGTATGTGTTACGTAGATAGCGACAAAAGTATGTTGCTCTCATTTTGGAGGGTTTTGCCATAGTTGCCACGCTTGGCGGGCGGGTTGGCAACCGCAGTTTATTTATTCAGATGTTCCAGGAAGATGCTGTTGCACATCTCCTGGTTTTAATTTTTTCATTTTACGAGATGGGGCGGTAGATTCTTCCCAACCGCCGCCAACACACGGAATAAATAATAATAAAATCTATCTATCTTTAAAAAGGAAGACTGGCGTGCTTTTATCCCTCTGAAACACTAAACTCTAAACTAGCAAGCGGCTTAAGGTTTAAGCTGCTGTTAATCTGCATCTCTCCAGGAAGATTTATGTGTACTAGATGCCCGTCAGACCGTAATGAATAAAAGTTTTAAGTTTGTACGTTATTGAGGTTTCAGTAATAATTTTTTGGCAATTTTAAAATTCTGTGGCGACAATCTGTTCCGTGTTTAACATTGGCAGTTTGAATGTAAACAAACTACAGACTATTATGTGATTGACATTGTCAGTATGAACGTAAATAATGAATGTTTCATTATATTCAATTTAATGTTTGTAGCATATCTGTATATATATATATAATTCTTTTGTGCGTGTGTATGTCACTGAAATCCTCCTAAATGTTTGGACCGATGTTGGTGATTTTTTTTGTGTGTTCGTATGGTTCCCTGGATGGTTTAGATTCAGAATTTTACTCGGTAGGTGGCGCTGCGATAGAGTTCTAGGAAAATGACAAAAGACACTCAGTATATAGTTTATCGATAATTCGAATATCCAAAAATCATCTGTTGAATCTGTTAACAGCAGGCAAGCCAACGTTCGGGCAGGACGTCTATCGGGTAGTATTATATATAAATTTAAGCGTCATCAATACAAAAGTCAACTATGTCAAATCTCACACCCCTTCGTGCGTGCAATACGTTTAAAAAGTTATTTATTAAGTACATTACTATAAAACAAACTTTCACTTGGTAAAGACTAGATGGGAATAAAATAAGTTAATAATTTGTGGAAAAGTGAACCAAATACGTTTTTCTTACAAACTGTAAAGTAACCAATTTCAAAATGAAATAACCAGTGTTCTGTACTAAATGTCATGCCTTCGTATAATTCTTGGCTGTACATACATTGTTAAATAAATAAGATTGCACCGAATAAATTTATTTAGCTTGGCTGTACATACGAGTACATTGTTAAATAAATAAGATTGCACCGAATAAATTTATTTAGCTTGGCTGTACATACGAGTACATTGTTAAATAAATAAGATTGCACCGAATAAATTTATTTAGCTTGGCTGTACATACGAGTACATTGTCAAATAAATAAGATTGCACCGAATAAATTTATTTAGCTTGGCTGTACATACGAGTACATTGTTAAATAAATAAGATTGCACCGAATAAATTTATTTAGCTTGGCTGTACATACGAGTACATTGTCAAATAAATAAGATTGCACCGAATAAATTTATTTAGCTTGGCTGTACATATGAGTACATTGTTAAATAAATAAGATTGCACCGAATAAATTTATTTAGCTTGGCTGTACATACGAGTACATTGTCAAATAAACAAGATTGCACCGAATAAATTTATTTAGCTTGGCTGTACATACGAGTACATTGTTAAATAAATAAGATTGCACCGAATAAATTTATTTAGCTTGGCTGTACATACGAGTACATTGTTAAATAAATAAGATTGCACCGAATAAATTTATTTAGCTTGGCTGTACATACGAGTACATTGTCAAATAAATAAGATTGCACCGAATAAATTTATTTAGCTTGGCTGTACATACGAGTACATTGTTAAATAAATAAGGTTGCACCGAATAAATTTATTTAGCTTGGCTGTACATACGAGTACATTGTTAAATAAATAAGATTGCACCGAATAAATTTATTTAGCTTGGCTGTACATACGAGTACATTGTTAAATAAATAAGATTGCACCGAATAAATTTATTTAGCTTTGCTGCCGCAATAGCTGGGATATTTTATGTAGTAAAGTTGATAAAACAATGTTATACCTTGATGCAGACCCTCTTGTTGGATTTACAACAGAACACCAACCGCAATAAAAAACAGATAGAGTACTGCTTGGTTTACTTATTTATATATGGTGTAAAAGTAAACTTTCTAAATATATAAATAAATAGAAACATATAACTAAAACTTTGTCAAACAACTGTAGGTTTCCCATGCAGGAATCCCTCAAGGTAGGTACCACCGCAAGGTCAGTAATTCTGCCGTGAAGCAGTAGTGTGCAACTGCAAACATTACTGTGTTTCGGTTTGAAGGGCACTGAGAGCTAGCGTAATCACTAGGCATATGAGACTTAAGAACTGATGTCTCAGCGTGACGGGCGCAGTGTGGTGTCCGCAGAAATGTTTTGGGTGACACAGCATTTGTTATGGCAGACGTTGCACTTGCCATCAGGTGAACGTTTTGCTCGTTTCGTCACTTTATGAAATAAAAAAAATACTTTTATAACATCCAGTATAATGATTTTATGATAGAAATATCTAAATTCTCGCGGGTCCTTACTTCGACGTAAATCGCAAGCTACTATCGAAATCCAAATATTCGGATTTTCATTGTTGTGAAACAGGATTACACTTCAAAGCTATGTAGAAGCTCGCACTGACAGAACATCTAAATATACATAAGTGAAACATTGATCTTTTAGTATTATGTATGAAACAGAGTGTTTTCACAAGTTCTGATACACGTTCCGACATTTGGAAACGTTTTCACTGCTGCATACATTTTGCACAGTGTAGAAAAACTATCATCTGGAATCATAATGTATAATGTATTATTTCATCATCATCATCATTTAATCCCACACCAGTCCACCTCTGAACAACCCAACGTTTGTCACAAAACACGGTCCTGAACCACCTGTATCCATTGACTACCTGACAACGTCGCAGGTCGTCGCTCCATCTAGTACGGGTCGCTCCGCGTTTGCCGGTACGAGGCAGCCACTAAAAAAACTTTCTTCCCCAACGGTTATCAGTTCTACTAGTTACGTGGCCAGCCCATTGCCACTTCCGCTTGCTACTCCTAAGAACTATGTCGGTAACTCTAGTTCTGCTGCGGATGTCATTACTCAGAAATAAAAATATATTTCGAAGATAATAATTTGTGCCCAAGCTCAAGAGCCGCCTGCTCGTCTTAAATTACATACCGGCACCGGGGATCGAATCCAGGTCACCCGCTTTAGTATACCGGTGGTGCACCGGCATCTCTAAAAGTGATCTAATTTTTAGTGCATCATTTCTGAGGAACATAAATATTTCAATTAAAAGTCCGCCAAGCCGCATTGGAGCAGAGTGGCAGAGTTCTCAGCTCCAAAGTCCGCAAAAATAAAAAGGGGCATGTGTGGCCGGAGTGGGACATTTATAGTGACCACTTTTTATGTGAATCTACCGAAATGGACATGAACCCCGGCCCTAGTATTCCACCGTAAAAAAACCTTCAATTTAGAGTTTGTTATTTTTTTAACGACGGTATAAAAAAGATTTTAACCCTTCAAGATCAGCAGTTATACAGTAATTACAGATACTATTAACTGCTAACAAACAGACAATACGTATAATTTTCGTTCATCTAAATTTGTAATAAAAATCAGATAAAAAAAAAGAAAATGTTTGTCATATGTATAGTACAGACATATTTTTCTTGACGCACCTGTATCCTGGGAAAGAGTTCAGGCGGGTGGAATCGGCGCAGGTTGGGGTTGTTGTGCGCCTTGAGGTGCAGCAGCCGCTGAAGTCCGCTGGCCGGCAGCCGCGGGAACAGGTTGTTGCCTACGTTCCTACGCACACAACGCCAAGTATATAACTATTTACATTACTGAATAAGTTAAGGAAGTTTACTATAAAAGAATTGAGAGAGTAAGATTCGTATGCAGAAAACCGCCTAGTTTTACCTACCACCGCAGTGGCATTTATTCTGCTGTCAAGCAATGGTGTGCATATGGCATATGAGACTTAAGTCACACAGAACTTTCTAAATGAAGCCCTAATCAACACCGCTGTTATGGGCAGACATTGCACTTTGTGTAAGGGTAAACAGGGCTTTCATAAACTGGTTTAACATCAAAAAAAGCGTAATACAGGGATGTGTATCTTCGCCGGGGCTGTTTAACTTATTTATGGAGAATTTTTGAAAGATTTGAAAGAAAGTGCTTATATGGATTAAGAATGGATGATTTGACCATCAAATACTTCCTATACGCAGATGATTAGGTTATATTAGCGTCATCGGAGGAGGAGTTGCAGGCGATGATAAATAGTATTCATGGTGCTTTAAATAACAAAGGGATACAAGTGAAAGTAAATATAACGATGGTAATGGTTTTTGAAAGAGAAGAAAGTACCTATGACGGAGACGGAGACGGATTGCAAAGTTTTGACTGAGGGAGAAATAGTGCAAAAAGTGAAAGAGTATACTTGAAACGTAACGTGTGACGGTGACATTGAGCGAAAACTGTTGGCAGGAAATCAAGTGTATGGAGCCCTGTATAACTTGATGGGACGTATTTAAAAAGGCACGACTGGAATAGAGGAGTACTGGTACCCACACCTATGTATGGTAGTAAATGTTGTGTCTGGCGTAAGAAGCTTTAAAGTAAGATTAATGCTATGGAAAATATGTTTAAGACCTATTCGCTGGAGTAACTTTAATGGACATTGTGAGGAGCAGTGTAATATGGGAACGTTGAAGATGTGGTTACAAAGATAGAGAAAGGGATATTTAGATGGTTCGAACACGTATAGACGATGGATGAAAGAAGATTGACAAAACAGATTTATGCGACGAGTGTGGATGGGCAATCCGGTAAGGGTCGACGTAATGCAAACGTATCATGGTCAGATCGAAGCCGTTTTAAGGAAAGGCCACGTCAAAGACAACAGACGAGCTTATATGAAAAGGCTAAGGAAAGTACATAAAGCGAAAGATGTTTTTTGTTTTTTTTTTATTGGACAAGTGATGAAACGAGCAAAACGTTCACCTGATGGTAAGTGCGACGTCTGCCCATAACAAATGATGTGTCACCCAGAAAATCTCTGCGTGATACCACACTGCGCCCATCACCCCGCGACATAAGTTCTTAAGTCTCATATGCCTAGTGACTACGCTAGCTCACAGTGCCCTTCAAACCGAAACACAGTAATGCTTGCACACCACTGCTTCACGGCAGAATAACTGGCACTAGGGTGTTACCTACCTAGACGGATTCCTGCATAGGAATCCTGCCACCAGTAAATCGTATCAGGATCGCAGCAAGTGGAAAGATGTTGTCTCTACCTAACCCAACGGGAAAGAGTCGTGACTGTATCTAATGTATGCACTTATCTTAATGTTAACGACTTACTCGTCTCGTCACTTACTTCCAATAAAAACAAGACAGCCGGATTGAAAATGACTGCTCCTCACCGTTCTACATAATTTAGGTCTGACATATGTCAAGTGGTTATTCTGGCAACACTCAACGACAATTGCAATATACCGACACTGTAGATAGTAAACTAAAACTAAGCAAAACTTACAAGTCCTCCAGTTTAGAGATGGGGACGAACGTTTCCATGTCGATGTGCTCGATCTGGTTCCCCTCGACATCCCTGCAGTGCACAAGAAACAGGTTCTAATTTAAAAGAACAATGGTATTGTAATTACTTTATACTCTTTTGAAGTGAAACCTAGGACTAAGTAAAAACCATATGGTCTTTAAATTATAGTTAATAGAATCAGGCGTTACTTTGCGGAAATCCATTATAGTAAAGGAGAGAAAGTTAATTTGCTAAGATCCGCATGCAAAATGTAAAATGGTGTCTATTACCTAGTTTTGAAGAGCACCGCCCGCCCTCCCTCAACAGCGTGCACAAGAAAACCAATACCGCCACCGGGAGCCGCCACCAGATACCCTCCACCACTACAACACTATCACTAGGCAATACACACCACTGAAGTCGAGAACACGACAGGTGTTTCGCCTCAAAATGAGGCATTATCAAGTGATACTGACTCTACGACTGTCAACCGCCGAGTCTCGGCATTTTGCATGCGGATCTTAGCAAATTTTTTTTTTTTTATTGTATAAAGTGACGAAACGAGCAAAACGTTCACCTGATGGTAAGTGCAACGTCCGCCCACAACAAATGCTGTGTCACCCAGAATATTTCTGTGTGACACCACATTGCGCCCGTCACCCTGAGACATCAGTTCTTAAGTCTCATATGCCCAGTGATTACGCTAGCTCTCAGTGCCCTTCAAACCGAAACACAGTAATGTTTGCACACTACTGCTTCACGGCAGAATAACTGGCCCTGGGGTGGTACCTACCTAGACGGATTCCTGCATAGGAATCCTACCACCAGTAACTTTCTCTCCTTCTCTTTAAATTAATCAATTGTTTAAGTAATTGTACAATTTTTACTGATACATATTTTAATAAGCGTTGCGTAACGGTTGCTGAGTAGTGAGACGTGAAAGAAATCTTAAATATTAATATTTGTCTTGAGCGGGAATCGAACCCATAGCGCAGAAATCAATCTGCTTAGCCACTGCGCCAATGGAGCTAACAGAATCACAATCGAGTTCGAGAATCTGTAAACTTATTTACGCAGTAGTTTGAAATATGAAGTTGTAATGGTATCAAGATTTGGAACGGGTTCGAGACGGCGGCGTCGCGATATGGCAGCGCTGATTTATCATAATTAGGTTTGTTGGAGCGTGAAAAGTAATGATACGATTCTGCTCGATCGCTGATGCTGCTCCACTGAGCCGCGGGACTTCGCCGTTAACAAGTATTGACTACGCTATTCTACATACAATATTATAACATTGGAAAAACTGTCAGTGCACCTTTAACATTTACCTTTAACAGTTTATTCGTGCCGAAAGAACTGGCGCATCTATCAAATAATTAAAAAAATACTAAGTGTGATTTCGCAACAATAATCAAACGAGGTTTTTTAATTTTTGTTTGTCTGTATAATTCTTTATCGAGGCTAATCTCCGACTTACATTGGCAGGTAGAGGACTTTTCATAGAGTAGTAGTAATCAGTTTTATGTATGTGCTTATTGATTTTATGTATGTAGATATATGCATGTGGATAATGTTTTTAATTTTTTTGAACTGTTATCTGTTTATATACCTTTTTGCACCGCCATTGAGTTTTCTGCTATACCAAAGGTTGGCTAGTATAGAATTCATTAGCATCAAGCCCGCCTATTGTACCATTATTTTTATAGTCAATAAAGATTAAATAAAAAAATAATCCAAGCTTAACTTTCTATTTCAAATATATTTAGGGTTACACTCGACATAAAAGCTATTCCTCATCACCGGTCGGGTTCATTTAAGTCTGCCGTGTTTTAAATGGTCATTCCGCTATCAGCCGGAGTCCTTAAGATTTTCTTGGCTTTTCCTTTTGTCGCTTTAACGACACCCACGGGAAGGAATTATGTTGCAATTTCTCTAATGTCGTCATCGCACGCATACGCATATATTCTTTATTTTTTTTAAAAAACTTATGTTCAAATGTAAGATTTTTGACGGTAGCCTACTGGAGTCCAATATTACGTTGCAAAGAAGAAGTAGAAGCTGTTAAATTGTATGAAAACTATTTGTTTAAGCTAGTCAGGTCAGTATTTGTGTGCAACGTTTAAAATAACGACGGGATATCGGATGTTGTAAGTTTCGCAGCAGTGAGGTTAATAGACACTCAGTTAAGAAAAGTTATTTTAGAATGCCTGTCCTGGTCAGTGGTTAGTATGTCGGCAATACAAAATAATAAGCAAGTTAATATAATAAAGGTTCTTCGTTTTCTGCATCACGTTACGTGATGGGAGGATTTGCCGTAGTAGCCATGCTTGACATTTTAAGCGCTGCTACTCGGCTCTGCTGTGGATAATTTATGGCTGGCTATGATTAATCCGAAATAATTCGGAGGCCATTAGATTAACCTCGCTTTTCCTTTAGTCGACTTTTACGACGTCCACAAGTCAGAGTTACACACATATCGGCACGCCTTTTTGTCATATAAGGGGTAGGTGGAGGGCACAAACGTAGGCTAGTTTTCGCTCCCGCGAGAAATCTCCAAGTCGGAATTATCTTGCAGTAACAATAGGTCAGTTAGTATTCATTGGGATAGCGTTTTTTGTAGTAATTACTTCACAGTTGATTGTTATTTATTCAAAAAATTTTGATTTCATGTTAATACAAAATTCGCATTTTGGCTCCAAATAACAGCCAATTGGCTAGGTAGCAGGTGCAGTAGGAACTCAGTAGCCAAAGCCAATGTTGTCAAAGGAGGTGTAAGGAAGGCAGAGCGCACTCACAGTAGCTGCAAGCGCGGCGTGTGCAGGAAGGCGTCTGCGGGCAGCCGGCGCAGGCGGTTGCGCGCCAGCTGTAGATCGTGAAGTCGCCGCAGCCCGCGCAGCGCGCCGCCGCCCACCTCCGACACCAGGTTATCCGACAACGAGCTACGGATAGCTTACCATCACTAGCGGCAAAAGTGTTGGTATGCGATTGCAGCCAAAACCTGTTGGCTTCTTAGTCGGCGTAAACTTAAATAATTGAAGAGTTACATGGTTGCCGTTTACAATCCGTGTACATTTTCAGGTAAGCTGCATGTTTGACGGACAGACAAAAAGATCGTCATCATTTCAGCCCATCACTAGTCCATTGCTGAACATAGGCCTCCCCTTTAGGCTGCCGCAAAAGTTTGTAGCTCGGGGGAATTTTGACATAGTTGCCGTTAGACGCTTGGCAGGCGGGTTGGCAGCCGCAGATTATTTATTCAGATGCTGCTGCCCATCTCCATAGTTTATTTTCCCACGTTCGACTTTTACGACACCCACGGGATCAGATGGGGCGCTAGATTCTCTTAAGCCGCCACCACACGGAAAGATATCTAGTATTTATTTGTATTGCTTAATCTTTTCCATTTCAGATTAGTCCAGCTACCCAACGCTCTTGCGATAAAATCGGAGGTAGGTACAACCACAGCGCAACCAGACACGAATATATATCTTTGCACAAGATATATATTCGTGGCTCCGTCTGAGTTTCGAACCCAAGACTCGTAACGTAATAGTCTCCTTCTCTCACTACTAGATCAGGCGGTTTACGTTTTAATGGAAAGGACTCGTGTCGGAAGAGCTGAGAAGAATGGAGCGAGTTATCTGATCGGCTGCGCGTCACGTCCGCCGGCGCGCGGTCGACGTCAAGCAATGGAGTCATTTGTCCCGCCCGCCGGAAGGCGTTACGACCATAGTCTCAGTGAATTAAATGCTAATTCTGTCTTCTATCTGTTGTTCTCTCATTTATGGCGAGCTTGATGAATAATATTCCATATCTGAGCCGCTTAAGGTTTTACTACTACTTTTACATTTTTTTTATTGTATAAAATGACGAAACAAGCAAAAAGTTCGCCTAATGGTAAGTGCAACGTCCGCCCACAACAAATGCTGTGCCAGCCAGTATATTTCTGTGTGACACCACACTCGTCGCCCTGAGACATCAGTTTTTAGGTCTCAAATGCTAAGTGATTACGCTAGCTCACAGTGCCCTTTAAACCGAAACAAAGTAATGCTTGCACACTACTGCTTCACGGCAGAATAACTGGCCCTGGAGTGGTACCTACCTAGACGGATTCCTGCATAGGAATCCTATGCAGGAATAAAAAAATACATTTGGTAAATAGGTACAGGAAAAAAAATCCACGTTAACTTAGCGTATTTTGTCAATATGTATTTTGAAAATGACTAATTTAAACAACATTAAGTAAAAGCTCCTGACGATGTTATTTCCCAAGGGAATAAAAAATGTTTCGAAGACATTTGAAGATCGTATCTGCAATGACGGAGCATCGCGGACACTTCCCGGCTCCAAAACTTAAAAAAATGAGCCTGCACACAAAACTGGTTTATGTATAGGCTGTACATTTTCAAAGCATTGTTTATTACTATGAACGAAATAAATGCTATGCTACGAGTATTAACGAACACTTAGACTATCTGTGGGCTATTCAAATATTTGTAAGGGATCGAGGATGAATCGGGAATCGAACCCGCAATGCACAGCGTAATTGCTAACCCCTTCCCATTAAGCTCTGAGCACCGAGTCTCTAAAGACAAGTTTGACATTTACTTTGCAATTTGATTTCAATAATTGTTGTACTAACTGTAGCACTAATATTAGTAAAAAAAATAATAATTAGTAAATGAAAGCTATCAACATCGACACACTACAACACTCAACTATGATACAAAAACATGCGCTTATATCATTTCTCTTCTTTTCCCGTAGTGACGAATTTAACCTTTTGTAGAATAGCGACTTTCTTTTAGGGATTTATTGTTTCATGAGATAGAGTCATGCTATAGCAGGTTCAACCAGAGAAGGATCAAGCTCTCACAGAATACTAGCGTAAAATATTAGCATTATGCAGCAGCGTTTCGTATGGTAAGAGACGAGAGTTTCAGATGACTGGAAATGGACCATTCCATTGCACTGGTGGTAGCATTCCTATACAGGTGTCCGTCTACGTAGGTACCACCCCAGGCCAGTTATTCTGCCGTGAAGCAGTAGTGTGCAAATCTTACTGTGTTTCGGTTTAAAGGGCACTGAGCGTAAACGGGCCCCTGGCCCGCGAGCACAGTATCCGATAAAGCTGTAAAAGCCAAAAAGGCTAACAACATACGCATCACCGAAAATATACTGAGCGTAATTACAGGACATATGAGACTTAAGAAAGAAGTCACACAGAAATGTTCTGGGTGACCCAGCATTTGTTTTGGGCAGACGTTGCACTAACCATCGGGTGAACGTTTTGCTCGTTTCGTTACTTTATCCAATAAAAAAATCGTAGTCGTTAGGGTTGTCTAGGGCCTTATTATTGATTGCGGTGTAGGTGTCCATGGTGTCCGCTGCATAAAAAATGCAGCGGAGCAGCCTCTCAGTTTTTTACTTACAGCACGCGCAGCTCGGAACACTCGTGCAGCTCCGGCACATTCTCCAGCAAGTTGGATCGCACGTCTCTGAACACAGGCACGAGTAAAACTACATTAGTAAATTACAGTAAAATACAGTATTTGTATTAAGTAAAAGACAGATTTTAAATTGAAAATATATTATATCACCATCTCGTACAAACCAAGACATGAGCTAAAACCAATGAATTTAAATCTAGGACCGGCAGAGGCTAAAAGTATATATATTTTGTAACATAAAATCGTTATTTCAATCATCGAAGACCTACACCTAATAAAACTAAGGAATATAAACTAAGGCTAGTAAAATAATTTAACTACAATAGGGATTATTATACGAAAATAATAAGGCAGACAATGTACTATTTAATAGCTCATTTTGAATGCACGAGCATGTAATGTGTCAAATAGCCAAACAATGATATCGAGATCTACATGCTTGAGAATGTAATTGGAAGTATGGTGTCACTGTGGAACACGCAGTAAAATTGTGTCAAGGGCTGAATGAAAATTTTTTGACTGGCTACGCTTCTCGAAGATTTAATAATGAGTTTGAGTCACTAGTTTGATATTTTATCGTATCTTATATAGTTATCTATGCATTTATATATTTGTGTGTGTGTGAATTATTGTCAAAATAAATCACAATTGCTTTGCACGTATTGTGTTGTACGTATGTGTATTTTATAAAAACGTAACTTTAGAAATATCTCATATCTTTAACGTGCTATTACTATTTGTAAAAGTCAGTAAGACTCTTGGGACTTAATGCATAGTCGTTATTTTAGCCTCTTTAATCACAGGCAAGCAAAAGCTTTTTCTGGTGGTAGGATTCCTGCGCAGGAATCCGTCTAGATAGGTACCACCCCAGGGCCAGTTATTCCGTCTTGAAGCAGTAGTGCGCGAACATTGCTGTTTCGGTTCGAAGGGCACTGAGAGCTAGTGTACTTGGCATATGAGACTTAAGAACTGATGTCTCAGGTTAGTGGGCGCATTGTGGTGTCACTCAGAAATGTTCTGGGTGATACAGCATTTGCTAGGGCAGACGTTGCGCTTACCATCAGGTGAACGTTTTGCTCGTTTCATCACTTTATCCAATAAAAAAAAATATCATTTCAGCTGCTCGCAAAGGCTAAGCGATTTGTTGGCGCTATTGGTCGTGGATTCGATTCTCGCACGTAACAAATATTCTATAGCTCGCAGACAGTTGTCCCGGATCTGGGCATTATGCATGCGTTAATACCCTTATGGTTTATAGTATGCATTGCAAAACATGACGTTGCAGGACCGAGCCCACCATTCGACTATTGTCGTAAGCTTTTAAACCTAGTAAGAGTAGTTAACAGAAACATTATAATTGTAATTAAAATAAAAGAAGTTTGTAAATACACTTACATTGGGGTTGCATATTATCGTTAAGAGGACATAGATATTAAAAACTGAATTATGAAAATTATATACTTCGAAGTCTTTTTTATACTAATATATTCAACTCTGTACCACAGAGGTAAACGGTATTAAACGCCAAAATACAAATTTTAAGGACAGGCATAAATTCATTGAGAGCACGCGACGCCAGTTTTAAATGTGCCATATGTGTACGTAACAGTCTATGCAGCTATTTTTGTACTATATTAGCTGTTTTTGAAAATATTTCCAGGAGTAGAGCTGGTTCTTGAGATCTTATCAGTATGAAAATAAAATTTTCACAATAGAAAGTTGGAATTGTATACTTCTGAGGTATAGAACTGAGAAGCTAGATGTTATGAGCTTTTCTGTTAAAGCAATAACAATGCAAAAACATATACAATGTAGATGTAAAATATACACTGCAGAAATAGAAGTAAATTTCAGAACGTCTTGTAAAATTTAATCTCATACGATTGTTGTAAACGCCTGTGCACAGATGTATGTGTATGTGTATCTGTGCGCTGTTTAAATCGAATAGATTATAGGAACGGTTTGCGTGGCGGCGGATTTACGGGCGCTGCTGATTGCGCCGGCCTCGCGGGATGCAAATAGCAAACATTACTGCAACTGAACTATTGTGTTTATTACTTGATCAATCAGCATCCTTTCAACTGTTTATTTAATAACATTGTAATAGAAGTAGTATGTATACATTCGTTTATATTTCCACAGATTCATAGAGACACTGTAATAAGTGTTGGCTATTGCTTATTATCTATCCTAGAGAGGTATTCAATTATTTACTGTCTGTAATATGTGAATATTACGTTAATTACTTCATGTTAAGTAATTTAATAACAACAGTCGAAAACGCAAAAAAAAAACGCAGATTGACAACAAAAATTACTAAATGATACAAGTCATGCCGCCGTGTGGCAGCGGCCTAAGAGAATCTGCCACCCCATCACATCCCGTGGGTGTCGTAAAAGTCGACAGACGGAAATTAAAACCAGAAGTTGGGCAGCGGCATCTTCCTGGAACACCTGAATAAATAAACTGCGCTTGCCAACCCGCCTGCCAAGCGTGGCAACTATGGCAAAATCCCTCCAATATAAGAGCTACAAACTTTTGTGGCTATCTATGGAGGAGACCTACTCGTATGTTCAGCGGTGGACTTGTGATAGGCTAAAACGACATCGACGACAAGTCATGTAAAAAATTGGCAGACTGGTGCGCATTTCAGAACTTGTTCCGCGGGATGTGGTGCGGAACATGCAATTGAGTACAGGATGTCCGAAAGTAAGCAGTGTGCGTAGTGAAGGCGCGGGTACGAACAGAGCGCGCAGCTGCGGCGCGTGGCGGCAGAGGTCGGGCGGGAGCTCGGCGAGGCGCGCGCGCTCGGCCCGCAGCGTGCGCAGTCGCGCTGCGCCTTCCAGCGACGGCAGCCCGCGCAGACCGCGTGCCTCTGACAACTCCCTGCACAAATGATATATGTTTTAGAAAAACTGAGATGTTAGCGGTTTGAGCTTCATTGGTAGCGGGCGTTGGTCTACAAAGTTACTAGATTTGTTATACAAACTGAAAAAATACATACCAAACAAACATATTTATACTGTATGACAATTCGTACGTCTTATTCTTAATAAATAAAAATATTTTTCGAAGACATGTGCAGTCCGCCAACCCGCATTGGAGCAGCGTGGCGGATTCGTCCTAGCTCCAAAATCCCTCTCAGAAATGAGAGGAGGCCTGTGCTCAGCAGTGGGACATTCATAGGCTGAAACTTTACTTACTTTTGCATACATACAGTCACGCCTCTTTCCCATAGGGTTAGGCAGAGACCACATCTTTCCACTTGCTACGATTCTGACTCACATCTTTAGCTTCCTCTACTTTCATTAGTGTTTTCATACAAGCTCGTCGGTTGCGGGTACTTTTGACGTGGCCTATCCTTAAAACGATTTCGATCTAATCGTGATACGTTGGCCTACGTCGACCCTTACCGGCTTGCCCATTCCCACTCGCCTCATACATCTGTATGTACATATACGCGCGCGCAAACTTTATGTTCTGTGATGTGTGAAATTATTAGTTTTTTTCATAGTGTTAGAAGGTTGTCGAAGTAATCTCAGCGTACTGTAACGGTCGCCTCTATATTTTATAGAGGTCAAATAAATGAAAGAAAAAGGTTTTGTGATCCTAATATGCCGATAATAAAATCGCCAGCTGTTGAAATTATACCTTCACAAACTACATAAAATACAGACACTATTCAGCGAACGTCAAATGTTAGGTAGAATTAAAACTGCCCACATACGAGTATCATCGTATATTTTTTAAATATTATTTCTTACATTAAATTAGGAACAGTAATAAAATTACAATATTTTTTTTAATGGCTGGACTTGAATGAACAATGACTAACATAATTATTAATTATTTATTTTACTTTTATTAAAACGGTTGGAACCAATTACATTAATTAAAGACAACTTATTCAATGTTCCCGTTCACAGAATTTCATAAATTCAGACAATATAACCGGCCATTCATCCGCAAATAGGTCACAGTCAGGTCTTGTGTCCAGGAGAGCGTTGAGCGCGGTGAGGACACGAGGCATGGGCGAGTTAGCACGCGCGACAGTGGGCGCCCGCGGCACGGCAAACAGGTTATGTTTACGAATACGGGTTGGCACGAATAATCGACGCAGCTCGACACAGATCTGGAGCGTCAATCTTCCCACGAATAATTTTACACACCATGATGATTTGCTGATATGCTTGCCGAGTGACCAATGAGTTGTAATTGAGGCAGCCAAGGAGATATTTATAATAAAGCCCTTTTATTCCGAGTTTTGCTACAAGTTTGGCAATACATATTTTCCAGTCCTGTTTACTACAAGGGTGGATTGAAAAGTACTCGGCCTAACACAGATCCATTCAATTCTAAAAATCAAATCTACCCACATTATTTAGTTCAGTTCAGACTAGTTCATTGTGTGAAGTTCGAAACGTGTGCGATAATTAGTTGTGATTTTATAAATTTATTAACAAAGTAATCGATCATAATTTCCGCGAATGGAGCAAATCGAGCAGCGTGCCGTCATTAAGTACCTCCATAAGAAGGGGCTATCATCAAAAGCCTTCCATGATGACATGGTCAGTACACTAGGCGATTGTGCTCTGTCATATTCATCCGTCAAAAAATGGATAGCAGAATTTAAGCGTGGTAGAGAGAGTGTGAAAGATGAACCCCGCTCTGGAAGGCCTTCGACGTCAACTACTGACGAAAATATTTAAAAAGTACTTGATTTATTAATGGGAGACCGCAGATTAAAAATTAGAGAGATAGCCGAGATTATAGGCATCTCTTATGAACGAACTCAAAACATCATTGTCAACGAGTTGGGTTTCCACAAGGTGTCTGCGAGGTGGGTTCCGCGACTGCTTTCAGTTGAACAAAAAAGGACGCGATTGACTATTTCACGCGACTGTTTGGAGTTATTTGAAGCCGATGCAGATGATTTTTTGAATCGTTTTGTTACTATGGACGAAACATGGGTTCATTACTGTACACCGGAAACAAAACAACAATCAAAACAGTGGAGAAGACCTGGTTCACCACCCCCTAAAAAGGCTAAGTCGATTTTCTCGGCAAATAAGGTGATGGCTTCAGTATTCTGGGACTCGAAAGGTGTGATTATGATTGATTATCTTGAAAGGGGTCAGACTATAAACTCTGATTACTACTGCACCTTACTACGTCGTTTACGAGAGGAAATAAAAGAAAAACGTCGAGGAATGCTCAGAAGAAAAGTCCTGTTTCATCAAGATAACGCCCGTGTTCACACGTCAGTACAGTCAATGGCTGGAATTCACAACTGTGGCTTTGAACTGTTACCGCATCCGCCGTATTCACCTGATCTGGCACCATCAGACTTCTTTCTGTTCCCTAACCTAAAAAAGCACTTGGGAGGTCAAAGATTTTCGACAAACGACGAGGTCAAAGCAGCTGTAGACGCATATTTTGACTCAAAGGAAGAATCATTTTTTTTAACGGTCTAAATGCTTGGAAGGGGAGGTGGCAAAAGTGTATTGAACTTGATGGTGATTATGTAGAAAAATAAAAATATAACTGATTTAGTATGTGTTTATTTTCTTGGTTAGGCCGAGTACTTTTCAATCCACCCTCGTATATTATGTCTCGCAACTCGGCGTGCCTCCTGGCATAGGCCTCCTCCATCTCTCTCCACTGAGCTCTGTCTTCTGCAACGCTGGTCCAGTAAGGCCCCAAGGTTAGGCGGATATCGTCCCTCCATCTTGTTTTCGGGCGCCCCTTACTTCTGGTGTCCTCTCTTGGGTACCATAAGGTTACTTGTTTGCTCCATTTATTTATTTTGCAGCGTAGCATATGTCCAGTCCAACCCCATTTTAAATGCTCTATACGAGTTATTATATCTGCAACTTTGGTTTTTCTTCTTATTTCAGAGTTTTTGATTTTGTCACTTAGTTTAATACCCAGCATACTTCTTTCTATTGCCCTTTGTGTACTAATTAATCTTTATATGCTTGTCTGTTAACGCCCATGATTCGCAGCCGTATGTCATACATGGGATGATGCAAGTGTTGAAGGTCTTTTTTTTTAATGTGCATGCTTAAATCTTTACTCTTCATTATTTCTTTTAGGGACCAGTATTTTTCCATCCGCAGGTTATTCTTTTATTTATTTCCTTGGACATATAGTCCCCAAAAGTTATAATTTGACCTAGGTAAACATACTCTTTCACATAGTCTAACCTGTTTCCGTAGACCTCTATGTTGACTTCTGAGGAGTTGGTCATGAATTTTGTTTTGCTTGCATTCATTATTAATCCTGTATCTTTGCCTTTACCGTTATGTCTTTTAACATTTGTCCTAGTTTTTTTGGGTCTTCTTCTAGCATAATAATGTCATCAGCGAATCTCAAATGGTTGAGGCGGCTACAGTTGATGTTGATACCATAGTTTTCCCAATCTAGTCTTCTAAATATGTATTCCAGCACTGCATTGAACAGCTTGGGGGAGAGCGGATCTCTTTGTTTGACGCCTCTGTTTATAGGAAAAGGTTCTCCTTTTGTTTCCAGTTTAATGCGACTTTTGCATTCTCTGTAGATGGATTTAATTATTTGTATATAGGCGTCATTCACTCCTTGTTCTTTTAGACTCACCCAGATAAACGTATGGTTTATGCTGTCAAAAGCTTTGGAGTAGTCTATAAAGCAGATATATAGGGGTTTCTGATATTCGTTATATTTTTCCAAGACTTGTTTGATTGTGTGAATGTGGTCTATTGTACTGAAGTTTTTCCTGAATCCCGCCTGCTCAATTGGATGGTTTTCGTCTAGAACATTTGTTATTCTTTCCAGGATAACTTTTGCAAAGACTTTGTACACATTTGAAATGAGTCTTATTGGTCTATAATTGCCGATGTTATCCTTATCTCCTTTTTTATGGAGGAGAATGATATGGGATTCGCTCCATTGTCTCGGGACGGTGTCGGTTGTTAAAATATCATTAAATAGATTGGTTAGAATTGGGCTTATTTCTTCTACGGTGCCTCTTATCAGCTTGTTTGTTATACCGTCGGGTCCTGGAGCTTTTTCTAGCTTCTGTGACATGATGGCTTTCTGAACTTCTTGCACGAGTATAGGTGGAACATCTTTATATCTCGTGACCGGGTTCTTATAGGTGTTATTTTTTTGTTCAGCGTTATTACAGGAGTAAAGGGTTCTGTAGTAGTCTGTAGCCAGTTTCTGGATTTCTCTACGGTTTGTTACTTGTTTCGATCTGTTACTTTTTAATTTACGTATCCATTCCATTCCGCACTCCCTTAATTCTTTGAAAGCTTTTCTTGCTCCTCCTGTCTTTTGGATTTCAACTTCTAGTTTTTTCAGTCTCTTTATTTTCCTGTCGTTTCTTATATTTTCCCTAATCAGTTTACTCAGTCTGGATATTGAGTTACGATTTTCTTTTCTTTTTGACTTGTCGGTCATTATAGTTTCTTTCTTCTAGGAGCTCTATTGTCCTAACGCTAAACTTTGTGTCTGTAAATATATTTGCCTTTACTGCTCTTATTTGTGATAGTAGTTCGTTCAAATGGTCATATTTTACTTTCGCACTTCTGTCTGAGTTTAATATTTCTATCAATGGCTTGGTAAGCAAAGAGTAAGCATTTTTTCCGTTTTGTTTTGATGTCAACGTTTTATTGTTATTTTGTATCTACATCTTTGAGTTGGGAACTTTTTCAGACAGCAACGTACCATACGATGGTCTGTACTAAAGTTTAAATTCTGTATTACGTGTGTATCATTAAAGTACTTGGGTTTGTTTGTTATTATGTAATGAAGGAAGGTAAGTTACTTTGCTAAGATCCGCATGCAAAATTTAAAAATGGTTTATATTACCTAGTTTTTTGAAGAGCACCACCCGCCCTCCCTCAGTAGCGTGCACAAGCAAACTAACACCGCCACCAGGAACCGCCACCAGGTACCCTCCACCAACCACTACAATACCACCACTAGCTAATATACACCACTGAAGTCGAGAACACGACACGTGTTTCGCCCCAAAACGAGGCATTATCAAGCGTAATAGACTCTACGACAGACGGCCGCCGAGTGAGCGGCGCCTTTGACCACACGAATTCACCACTTTTAAATATCTTTAAATCCAGTACTTAAAGTTTAAATATACTCTAAGTAGTCGTTTGCTATCAATTCGGTCGTAAACGGCTGCTTATTTAATTCGGGTGGTGGATTGTGTGAGCAAGCGGTCGCTATCACGATATTGTAATCGCAATGTCGTTGGTGGGGGCCGTTTGCGTCACCTATAGTATAAATAGGCAGCTCTTTGACCGCGCCGCTCACTCGGCGACCGTCTGTCGTAAAGTCTATGACGCTTGATAATGCCTCGTTTTGGGGCGAAACACGTGTCGTGTTCTCGACTTCAGTGGTGTATATCTAGTGGTAGTATTGTAGTGGTTGGTGGAGGGTACCTGCTGGCGGTTCCTGGTGGCGGTGTTAGTTTGCTTGTGCACGCTACTGAGGGAGGGCGGGCGGTGCTCTTCAAAAAACTAGGTAATATACACCATTTTTATATTTTGCATGCGGATCTTAGCAAAGTAACTTACCTTCCTTCATTATACTGGATTTCCGCAAAGTAACGCCTGTTTCTATTAACTATGTTATTATGTAGTCAATTTCGTTTTTGTACTTTCCATCAGGTGATAGCCAAGTCCATTTAGTTTTGGGTTTTTTTTTAAAGATAGAATTGAGTAGTGTTAGGTTGCTTTGTAGTAGAAGTTCAATTATTCTATGACCGTTATCACTCCTCTTTCCATACCCATAGTTACCCATTATTAGTTCCTCGCCGGGTTCTCTACAGCCAACCCGTGCATTAAAGTCACCCATGACTATGAGATAGTTATTGTGATATTTGTTTAAAGTATCTGACAGCATGGAGTAAAATCCTTCGCTTTCGCATTCTGGTGCTGCCTCAGTAGGTGCATATACCTGCATGATTGTCCACGGTTTTTTGTATCTTGGCATATTAATGTTAAGTATTGCTAATCTTTCTGAGATTCCTATCAGCTCTGGTATGTTGCTTTTCAATGTTTTCCTGATTAAGAAGCCCACTCCTCTTTGGCCTGCTGTTTCTCCTTTTTGGTATAGTATGTATTCGTTGTGTTCCATTATTTTCTCTTCTAGTCTTCTCATTTCACTTATCCCTAAGATCGTATTTGATGTGTTGTAGCGCCTGGTCTAGTTCCAATTGACTTTCTTGTTTCCTAAGAGTTCTTGTATTGAGTGTTGCGATGTTGAATGTTTCACTTCTTTTTGCTAGAGGGTTTTGGTCTAGTGCTCCCATGGGGACCAGCCGTGTTGGGAGACGGTTTGTTTGTAGTCTTTGTTTGTAACCAGTTGTTGTTGTAGTTTTCGTTTGTTTCCGGGGCCTTTATTAGTTTTTTGAATTGTTTAGCTGGGGATCAGATCTTCTTTTTCCTTCATAATTTAGTATGTTTAGTTTAATAATTTCGTTCCTGCTGTGGGCTTTTGTAAGAGGTTGGGTTGTATTTTTCGGAAACTTGTTTATGCTTGCTTTCTTCTGTGTCGACTGGTTGGGGGAGCTTGAAGTTTCTCTTTTTCTCTTATCTCTATTATTGTCTTTCGATTTGATCACTATAAGTTTATCCTGTTTTAAATAAGCTGTTTCCCTTCTTTTTTTCTTCCTGTACTTGAGGTTGGAGTTGTTTTCGTTTTTCTAAAGTTTCTTTAGAGTAATCCTCTTTTACATAGATGTTGGGTGGTAATTTTGATTTGTTTTTGAGTATAAGATGTTTTTTTCAGATTGTTGTTAAAGAAACTACAACAGGTCGGTTTCTGTTCTGTCTTTCTTCCAATTCTATAAAGGTTACTAATCTCTTGGATGTTCATATGTACTCCTGTACTCTCCACGGTTTCTTTAATATGATCCACCAGTTCTGTTTCTGTTTTTCCTTTTTCCTTCACTCGGAAGAAAACCAGGTTGTTCTTACGTTTCTCAGTTTCCAACGATTTAATTTTCGTTTCTAGTTCTGATATTTTGTTTTTGAGGTATTTGTTTTCTTCAGTTATTGTATTCAATTTATCGTCTATCGCTTCCATGACGTTTCTAGGTACCGACTGCGTTATCTGTTCAGATTGTCTGTCTATTTTTTCATCTAGCTTCCGCAGGAGTAATTCCATATTATCTTTAT
Organism: Luehdorfia chinensis; assembly: GCA_019845155.1. Classification (NCBI taxonomy): domain Eukaryota; kingdom Metazoa; phylum Arthropoda; class Insecta; order Lepidoptera; family Papilionidae; genus Luehdorfia; species Luehdorfia chinensis. Next base: position 2,818,539 of record JAHVAK010000415.1, read on the forward strand.
CCATATTGAATAATTATTACGGTAATTTTAGGTTTTGTTATGGCAAAAATGCTTCGCTATGTGGGAGCTTTTATTTCTGGTCTTGGTAACACCGGGAATGCTGGTGTCGCTGACAGATGTCATGAGGTTGGCACTACGTAACTGACGTGCCTATGTTTTGTCTATGATATGATGGCGGCTTGACACTAGCTTTTTTATGTTATGACGACGACGAATAATTTAAGTTTTTCACGTGAAATTCTTCACCCGCACTGTGATCACTGTTTCTGAATTTTTAATACACTTAGTTTTTTTGAAAGTGCACCCAACAGTAAGAAGATTTTACTATTTTACACTGTTTCTAAATTATTTCTCGAGGAGGTCTTTAACGTACGTGTTTACACTCTGAGCACCGGAACCGGAAAAACCTAATAAAAGCAGATATTTAGTGAGATATAAATATGAATAATATTCATGAATGCGCTTTTTTTTATTTATTTATTGGCTATAGTGACGAAACGTGTAAAACATTCACATGGTGGTAAGGGTAACGATTGCCCATAACAAATGTTGTGTCACCCAGAACATTTCTGTGTGACACTACACTGCGCCCGTCACCCTGAGAAATGAGTTCTTAAGTCTCATATGCCCAGTGATTACACTAGCTTACAGTACCCTTCAAACCGAAACAGTAATATTTGCACACTACTGCTTCACTGCAGAATAACTGGCCCTGGGGTGGTACCTACCTAGACGAATAAAGATTTCTTCTGAACAGTTTCGAACTGTAATAAACAGTTTTATAATGCAGGAAACGCAACATAAGCGTATTGTAGTTAATACGAGTATATAATGCCGCCAGTAAATTTGTGTGGGTCCGTTAAAAAAACACTTTTTAACTACACACTAACTTATTTATTACTGCATTAATTAATTTAATTTATAATTACAAATTAAGAATTACATGGACATAAATTTCGGATAAAAGTTGTAGGTTGACTGGCAACCGCTATTTAAGGGATCGGTTTTCTATATTAAATACAATACGCTTATGTTCCGTTTCCCGCATTACGAAATTGTTCATAACAGACCAATGCATTAAATATTAAGCGTATTACAGTAGCATTGCGAAAGTTCTCAGAATTCCTGAGAACAAATCCCAAGCGCCTGAATGGTTCCTCACCTAACGTTATTACGTTAACATGGAATTTAAGCCTTTGGTCAAATGTTACCCCAAGATCTTTAATGGTGTTAGTACGAGTGATAACGTGATTGTTGATTTTATAATTGTTACATATGGGGTGGAATTTTCGGCCGAAAGACATGTAACACCTGTCCATGTTAAACTCCATTTTTTCACAATACTCCTCTGAAAAATAACATCCACATCAGTCTGCAGTACCACACAATCTGCTTCTGTCTTTATCTTCATAAAAAGTTTTAAGTCGTCAACGTAAAGTAAATCATAAGCAAGAACAGCAAAGGGCCAATAATCGATCCCTGGCTCACTCCGGTGTATGTTACATCGCCGTAACTTTATCGAAGGGATACATTTGTATATCAGCCACAGCCAGTAATCAAGTCAAAAAGGTTTTACCTATACTACCAGGGGCTGAAGTAGAAACGTTTTAGCGTTTTGCCACACACTGACATTTGCTCATCGGAAAGGGTGCTCATTATTTACGATCTCAGCCATTGCGAACTCAGACAACTCGCGAACCCTCAGCGGTTTCCTACGTTTTTTTAAGATCGTAAAGGCTAAAAGGATTGCTACCAAGTATATCTTGACGCGAGCAAACATAACGATTGATGAAGGAAGGTAAGTTACTTTGCTAAGATCCGCATGCAAAATATAAAAATGGTGTATATTACCTAGTTTTTTGAAGAGCACGCTACTGAGGGAGGGCGGGCGGTGCTCTTCAAAAAATTAGGTAATATACACCATTTTTGCATGCGGATCTTAGCAAAGTAACTTACCTTCCCTCATTATAATGGATTTCCGCAAAGTAACGCCTGATTCTATTAACTATATAACGATCGATAACACTCTAGTCAGATTCTGTTCTCTTTCGCCATAAGCGCAAAAACCGCAAAAAGAAGATGTTCTAGATGTTGCTGATATTTCTCTACAACTGCAAAGGATGAGAAAGTCCGCAGAACACCATTATAACTGCCAACAAATTGCGTAATCGACTTGCGACTTTTACCGATTATGGCCTCTTCGAGCGATTCGTCCCAATTTCGGTCGTTATCTGGCAGACGCAGCGCACTGCAACCTGCATGAAACGTTATATGTTCAACGCTATTAACAGTTATCTGCGAAATATGTGACTGCGCGGACTGTGTGCAGTTATAGGCGCAATGTACACTCTTCCTAATGCTTGGTTTAATACATACACACATAAGATCACGACTGGATCCCATAAGGGGTAGTCAGAGACTGGCCACTCTCTGCAAAAGCAGATGACTGCCACAATCCACGTTTCACCAAAACAATATAATGCACTTGGTGTGATAGGTGGTGAGCCCATCGCCACCATGCGCTATTGGGTGCACTGTGCAGTTTAATTCCTTACTCGCCTTTTACGAGATCCATTGGATGAGATGGAGTGGTAGTATTCTTTTAACGAGCCGCCACCACTTGGTTTAATAAACGCCTGGAAACCCTACCACTAGTTAACCACGTCGACGTCTATTGAAAATGCCGCTTTGTTTGTCGTAAGTGTAGTAGGATGGCAATTCCTTGCACAGAAGAGTGCGAGCAAAACTGTCTTCCTGACAGAGATTGTATTAGGCTAGGAGTAGAGTACTGCGAGGATTTTCTAAACGTTCCCGCACATTTTCAGGATTGAAATGGACTGGCTGACCGTTTTTTAAATGAATCCAAGTGCATAACGTAGGGTGTCGTTCGTAAATAGAGAAACCCAGTACCCGCCACACTGCTTTCAAGGTAGTAATATAGCGACCTGACCGATATTTGGACACATCATCACGATTAGCACTCTGAAAGACAAATGTCGCCTTGCCGCTGCCCTTATCAACATATTTGCAAATATATTTCATCGACTCTACGCTAGCGTAGTATTTGATATCCAAGTGAGCTTCAAATGCACGTGAAAGTACTGGTGAGTGTGGTATTAGCCGCCGATTGTCTACTGCAACATGAGGACCGCGTATATCAACTTCAGCTGTGAAACCGCGATACAATGGATAACTGTTTTCACCAGTAACAGTTTTGTTAACGAAGTTTTTCGGAAACCTCTTCGTGAAACGGCCTCCTTTCATCTAAGGTACGAGTGGATCACATTGGCTATGAATCATGTTGATTTTGAAAATTCTGTACAGATTGGTGTCTGTGTCGGGAAATGGTAATCACGCTATTGCTACTCTATCGAATATACATAGCACCGGACTGCTCCAAATACCTTTTATTTTGTAAGGAGATCTATCAGGCGACAGTCAGGTTTTTGCAAACAAAAATTGTTTGTTGTATTGTGCATGTGAAATGTACGAGTATGTCTGAAAAACGCACCTACGATACAGGAGAAATCCTATTGTGGGCATCGTTTTTTTAAACTAAAAATAAAATAAAATTAATATTACAGTGACGTATATATACAATTTCATAATAAATACAATTATAGCTAATGTAATCATCTAAATCAACGTGACTACTAAATATTAAAAGATATAACGGTCAAACAATTTATTTTAAACGACCAAAAGGCCTTTCATCTCCGCACATGCATTCATTATGCTGTAGGGCGTGACGCAAGGGTCTATTCTTGGCCCTCTTGTAAATAATTTAAATACAATCGATTCTATGAAACAAAATGTGTTGTTAGATAGTATTGCGAACATCATTATTTACGATAAAGTCGATCTTGTATAAATACTGTTAGCCTGTGTTCCAAGAGTTATAGATCCTAAAAATTGTTTCATACTTACAGATAAAAACGGATTAAGAATAGAAAAAGTATTTTTAATTTAATATATTACTTACACTTACTTACATAACACATTAAGTGTTTGCAAAAAATGCATGTTTTGGGAAGACAGATAGATAAAAGCACAGCGGTTTCCTTATTATTTTTACGTGTGCAATAAGATATCAGATATAAAAATGTAGAAATTGCTTAGACACGATCACCACCATGTTTTCTAATTATCATTGACGATTCTTTAATAGAATTATATTTTATTGTCACACTTTATTGCATATTTACGTCTGTCAAGTGACTATTTTTATACTCTGTGCTCTATCCAGCGTTGTAAAATGAATAAATGACTGACTCTGTAAAGTCTATTATTAGCTCGACCGAAAATTGTCCAGCAGAGCAAAAAGAGCACCTCTGTCATACCGAGGTCTCGTAAGAGGAAACTAAGATATTATACGGACATCCTTTATTTGTGTGAATATGCAATGCTGTCACTATACTGCTCGTTTGAACGCAATGGAGAATAAGAATTTTTAGACTCGTACCCGTCACGTCTCGGTTTCCCATGAGTGAAAAGTTGGCTACGGATGTGGCCTTGGCCCAGCCCTTCGATGAGTATACAGCCACGCCAACATATGTACATATAATTCCATATACAATTAGGGAGGCTTAGGTACATATATATTCATAGCTTCAAAATCACTAAGAGGTACTTTAGGTCCAAGATGATAAATCACGTTTATAGCCCTCTTCTGTGATACAAAAACTGCATCAGTTGCATTTTCTCAAATAACGAAAATAAATCAAACGAATCTCTTTTACCGTCAGTCAGGTTTTTAACTTTTTGTAGCCCAAGCTGCATAGCTAAGATTGCCTGCTAATTTGGATATAAAGGAACCCCATTAAAGTCCTATACAGGTGAATAATTGCTTGAAATTCCGGTAAAATTATACAATATAAACTACGGTTCTATCATACGATGTGTTTACAATTATTTTTTAATTTGAAAATAAAACGACTATTGAGAGAAAAAAAAAGAATATTGAATAAGCGTGCGCTTGGCCTGAAGTTTTCTGCTGTGCACAATTGTGGAAGCAGAAGTTTCCATAATTGTGCATGGCAGAAGACAACTTCTTCGCCAACTGTTTTTCCGGAAAATACATTGCACTTTGCATTTTCTACTTTGATGTTAAATGAGTAGTGATGAGCTCTTAATGGTATTCTAATTTTTGGGAATGGTATCATTCAACGGTAAACCATAAAACGACTCGCAGCAAAGATAGATATTTCCCTTATTACGACTTTCTTAAGTTATAGATATGCCAGCAAGGCATACGAAGCGTTTGAAACGCTTTACAGACGACTGTTTTCTTAGGAGAGTACACGTGGGACTCTTAAATGAAGAAGTGAGTCAGCTTATGCTATTAAATCGTTTCTAATATATCATTTTTAAATCTTCGTTTTTAAACATATACCACTACAACACTAGGTACGAAGTTCAAAAACATTTGGCCAATTTATAAAGAAATATTGTATCTACCGCGAGTTTTTAACTCTAGTAAAATAATTAAAATGTCTCTAAACACGCACATTAAAGAATAAACTGTAATTTTTTTATCTGAAATACATAGTCCAGCCATAAGTTCTGTTACAAATGAAAATGCATTGTTTTTTAATGAAGTAATGTAATACTATTAAAATTTATACCTACATGTTTATTAGTGTCAACAAAAAATAAAAAAAATATTCTATTCGAAATGGCCACCTTTGGCTTTTATACGGGCCTTTAATCTGTTTGATCGCGACTCTATGGATTTACGCACTGTTTTCGCCACTGCTTGCTCCAAAGATTTTTTTAAGAGACTCAATGTCGCCGTGTCGTTTAGAGCAGGCCATGTCCTCTAAAACTGACCATAATTTGAAGTCTAAAGGGTTGAGGTCTGGGCTTGATGAGGGCCAGTCTTCAGCTCTTATAAAGTCCGGAACGTTGATTTCAAGCCAGGCTTGGGTAGTTCGTGCCTTGTGACCAGGTGCAGAGTCCTGCTGGAAAGTCCACGGTATATTTTTAAAAAGTGTATTGCTAAGAGGTTTCACAACATGATCCAAGACTGTATCTTAATACACTTTGACTGAAGTTTTCACTCCTTTTTCACAAAAATGTAGTTTTGTGACTCCTTGATAAGACACGTCCCACCAAACCATCACTGACGCAGGATGATGACCACGTTGTACCTTTCCGACCACTTGAGCAGCTTCTTTAGAACTGTGAGCGTACGCACACTTTATCATTTTGCTTATTGTAGTATTCGTCAATGGTGAAAATTTTTTCATCGGTAAAGAGGATATTTCTATGCCTTTTACCTGCGTATCGCGACAGAAGGCGTTTTGATCGATCCACTCTCTTTAATGGTAAATATTGATTTAGGGCATGTCCTGTATATCGACGATAAGCACCGAGCTTCAGGTCTTGTTTTATAATACGCGACAGAGTCCTAGCGGGAATCTTCATTTCTCGCGATAAGATTTTTTGCTTCCTAATGGGGTTTCGACGAATTCTGGCTTTAACAGCATAAACAGCCTTTGTAGTTCTAACAGCACGTGGCCGTCTCGATCTTTTCTGGTCTTCGACAGAGGAAGTGTTGTATTATCTGTTGATAGTACGATATGCGAACATACGGCTGATACCAAGCTTTTGAAGTGCCTGGAATATGACCGACGGCCCCATACCCACTTTGTGCAAGGTGATCTCTTCAATCCTATTTTCTTTAACACTCCATTCCATATTGTAATTTGATAATGAACACGAAAAAATATGTGAAATGGCGCAAAATCGTAAGAAGTTTTTAAAATAACAAACGGGTTCCAAATTCAAAATAATTAAAAAGTTGAAAAAAATAAAACTACGTTACGGACTAGTTATTATGTCCATGCTGTGTTGTTTTGAGAGCGTTCACGATTTAAAATTATCTAAGTATATCGCTTCAATACTACAATGCTGCGAATGCGATCGGTGTGAAATGTGAATATACCAGCAGGCCGCCGTCGGTGTGACGCGACGCCGCGGCCGCCAGTTTGCCGTACGTCTTATGTGTCGCTCCGAGATGCTACGACACCGTAAACCGAACTCGTAAACGAACTCCCATTTAATATTTCCCCGAGGGACCGCGTTGGCAATAAGACCTGTCAATCATTTATCGTTGCAGATATTAGACTGTGTCTGGATTCCTTTATCTTGTTCAAGTCAGATTCGTTTCATGTTTATGCAAAAAGTTGTGGGTTCGATTTCGGCACGGGAATAATATTTGTATGGGTGGTCTGGGTGTCCGTGAAATTTATTTCTGTAAAACGCATCCACAATACAGGATAAATCTGAGTGTGAAGCAACGTTTTTTTTAAAGGACAAAGAATAGTTGAATTGACGTTATAGATGGAGAGTTTTTAGGGGCCGATGATAAGACAGACAGTCCCAGAGTTGGAAGCAGAGATATGACGCTGGAGTGTTATTGGATCTGAAGTTCAAATGCTGGACCAGGAATGTGTTCTCTTTTAATCTTAAATTTTTAACGTCTATCAGGAGGGTATCGTGAGGAAACCTGCATGTCTGAGGATTAAAAATATTTTGAGGACGGCAAGATTTAGATTTAGATTGTGGATCTCCGCAACCTGCATTGGATTAGCGTGGCGGACACTTTCCTGCTCCTAGCCCTCTCAGCTACCATCCCATCTCATCCCGTGGGTGTATCTACCACCCCATCTCATACCGTGTGTGTCGTAAAATTCGAATGAGGGAAAATGAAAACCAGAAGATCTGCAGCAGCATCTTCCTGGAACATCTGAATACATAAACTGCGGTTGCCAATCCGCCTGCCAAGTGTGGCAACTATGGAAAAATCTTTTTAAAATCTAGCTAACCTTTGTTGCAATCTATGGGAGAGGCCTATGTTCAGCAGTGGACTAGTGATAGGCTGAGATGATGATGATGATGAAGCTCTCTCAGAAATGAGAAGACACCTAAGCTTAGCTTTTAGCTTTACTTTACTTTCACGCGAAAGGGCTATAGTTGGCTGACTTTATGAAATAGGGGATCCATATAATAAGCTCCTTTCTGGAGAAACGATCCCACAAAATAAAATTACAATTAAAGATTGATCTGTGAAAACAGACTGTAATCGCGGTATGCTAAAAGGTAGGCAATCTAAATTGCTGTCAGCATTTCGGTCTCTTGGGTTTAATTCAAAGCCTGCATTGGAAAACTGATTGTAATGTCTAAAAGATTTAACACGTTCGCAATGATCGTCCCGGTAATTGTATTTTGTTGTGGTAAGAGTAGAATTTTTTAAGACTCTAGATGTACTCATATCATACTTTTAATCATATAATAAGTCATATAAAGAACGTCATTATAAAAGATAAGCATGAAATGAGGCTGCAGTCTTCAGTAGAGCCGTTACACCATAGGCAACTGATGGAAAGATGTCTAAATTTGTGCAGCGAGACTTACCCAGATTCAATATTGTATTTAATAAGCGATATAGCGAAACCAATCACAAAGTTGTCAGAAGATGCTTAAATTAAGCATTAATGGCAGTGCGTGCTTTACGTGCTGTTTTCGAGAGCCATCTCGAATCGAACCATAAGCGAACTTGTTTCATCAATAAAGGCTTATTAAAAAAAAGGCTAACTATAAATGTATTCATTCAGTTTAGGCTTGTATAAAGCTCTTATGAATGTTAAAATTTACACTGGTTCAAAAAATAAGACCCTCTCAGAGAAAATTCGGCAAAAAAACTCTGGAGTAATTTTCCAATGTACAAAATACATTATTTTTTAAAATAAAAAAATTTGCGTAGAGTAAGAGTTATTTCCACACATCTTTGTGGTCTATATGGAAATCTACGTCCAATTTTTGGATCAAGTTTTAGGAATTTTGTCTTAAAATTTTATAGATTTACTAAGAAAGGACTTTCTAGTTTTGGCAAACCTAAACACAGGAACCTCTACCGTGTGAACTCGGCCCATTCTACAGGTTACAGTCACTTTTTATTAAGTAGATTCATGTGTTTCCGTACGTACATTATATTTTCATAAATATACTACGACGGAAGTGTCAAAATATTAGCATCCTTGAATAGTTCTCGTAGCCACTCGCGAAGATCTAAGTTAAAGATTGCTCGAAATGCTTGTTTTTGCAAAATGAATATATTGTTTCGAGATCGCTGCTGTGGGGCTCCCCACAGTAATACGTCATAGGACATAATACTGTAGAAGTATGCAAAATAGACTGATTTAGCTGCAGCTCCATCAGTTAGCTTTCTGATCCTTCTAATAGAAAAAATGGCAGAACTTAATTCCGAAGCCATTTTTTCAGTATGTGTTCCCACTTTAGCTTGGAAGCAATAGCGATTTCAAGAAATACAGTTGAATTTTCAAAACAGCCGAACGAATTCTCTAAACGATTATTATGTGTCGACTTCGGGCGAATTTCACCGTTGAAAATAAAGCCGATCAGTTAAAGCTAAACGAAGTTTAAGCGTTTATCTGAGTTCAATGCTAAGGATTGCATTTCATCAACATCAAATGAACGCAGTTAAAGCTAAACGCGATTAATATTCAGAACGCCCAATTTTCGACGTTTAACTCTATAAACGTGTTTAGAGAGCAGTCATTGTCAATTGCTCAACTATGTAAACATAAAATATATTTTAAATTCGTATTGTTTATTGTTTGCGTATCTGTTACTTATGCATAAAAACATGCTGTTTGATGTCGCAAAATACGAAATACATCGTTATTATCTTTTAGATTGTGACGACATTTCATTTAAACTACGTTTTTCTAAACGCGGTCAAAATGGAGGTGGTGAAATCGGTTAGACGAAAACCGAGATCAAATGATACATTTGAATTCAGTTAAGTAAAACATGGTTTTATTAAGCTGGGTTTCCAAAGCGATCAGTGAAATCGGGTCTTAGACATTATCAAATGTTAACATTTTGTTTTACCCGTATTTAAAAGTCAAATATTTGCGGCAAACATTTGAAAACAATTTCCAGAGTTTTATTGGGCTTTTCCAGCGTTAAGTCATTTCTGTTAAATTCAAATAACAATGAGTTATCATCGGCAAACAAAACTATCTCAGAAAACTTTGTACCAAACAAGGAAGATCATTAATGTAAGCCAAGAACAGAACCATCCATCATCAGAACAAGACCATGGATCGATCACTGAGGAACATCCATTTTTACTATACAACCTGGTGGACATAACACCATTAAACTCTACTTTTTTATTTTGATTTCTTAGGTAAGATGATAAAAGATTAAGTGAGGCTTCAAGAATGCCGTAGTATATAATCCAATATAGCCGAATATTTAAGTTTACAAATTAAATTATTATTTAAGTGAAACAGTTGAACACCGACATAAGTCGTTGAACTTCCTTTTGTAAAGCCAAATTACTGGCCGCTTACAATTCTATGTTTAGTAAAATAAAATAATAGGGAAAGTAAGTTAATTTGATCCGCATGTAAAATATAAAATGGAGAATTACTTTTTTTATTTTTGTTGAAATCGTTCACCCGACGGAGCAAAGTGCATCGTCTGGCCATAACAAATCAAAAGAACTCGAGGCAACGACACGTGCTGCACCACAAAACGAGGGATTGTCAAGTGAGCGGCTATCTGTCGTAGAGTCAATTACACTTAACTTTCCGCAAAATAACGCCTGATTCTATTAACTACACTGATTCATCAAGTTACATTGAAGTCGTCAAGTCTATTTCTTTTTTGGTTAATAACCACAAGTGTTGCTTCTGTGAATCAATATATCCCATTGTATAGTGCCGTAGGTATTAGTGCAAACAGCACTCATTTGTATTCACCTTCACGAACCAAATTAACGCATAGACTACTTCCTTACCCTTAGGCAGATGGTATACATCAGAAGATGAAAGAGTACACTTTGCCGCTTTATCTGCCATGAATATATCCAGAAAAACTTAATGATGTAGTTTCGTGTTCATTGCATAAAAAGGTTTAAAATAAATTAAAATATGTTTACACTGCACTTTCATGCACTATACATGATAGAGCGTGCTTGTGCGTGTTTCTAGTTCCCCCGTTCCTGGTTCTCTATGACGTATGAAACAAGGGCTATGCAAAAATAGACAGCTTTGCAGCATATCTGTTAAAAAGCTTAGATTTAACTGGTGGTAGGATTCCTATACAGGAATCCGTCTAGGTAGGTACCACCCCAGGGCCAGTTATTCTGCCGTGAAGCAGTAGTGTGAAAACATTACTGTGTTTCGGGTTTCGGTTTGAAGGGCACTGAGAGCTAGCGTAATCACTGGGCATATGAGACTTAAGAACTGATGTCTCAGGGCGACGGGCGCAGTGTGGTGTCACACAGTAATTTTCTGGGTGATACAGCATTTGTTATGGGCAGACGTTACACTTACCATCAGGTGAACGTTTTGCTCGTTCCGTCACTTTGATGAAAAAGAAAAACATTTAAGATATCCGTTGGAGAACCAAAGTAACCGTAACATTGTATATAATATCGGAAGTTGAAGTGGCAATAGGAAAAATCCTACATTGCATTCGCTGGTACCTCCCACCAGATATAGCGATGAGCTTAGGTTGATAGATGTCACTGTCTCAGGACTGTCTTTCGTGGCAAACCGTTGATGAAGTCTGAGTTCAGGAGCGGACGTGCTCTGGTCTGCGAGGACGATGAAAAAGTTATAAATTGAGCAAGATAATGTTGCGGCACTCACAGTGTGACGAGGCGGGGCAGGTGCACGAGCGCGCGCGGGTGCAGCTCGGAGAGCGGGTTGGCGCGCAGCTCGAGGCGCGCGAGCCGCCCGCAAGCGCGCAGTCCCGGCGCTACGCGCTCCACGCGGTTTCGCGCCAGCGACCTACGCATATAGCATTGTATTACTGTCGCTTGCCACTATCACTTATTCATACAGAAGCCACACTTACAGGTCCTCGAGCAGCGGCAATCGATGTACGGCACTCGGCAGCTCCGTCAGCAGGTTGTCCTCCAGACGTCTGGTGAATAGCACACGCATAAATTTGCTGACTAACTAATACGATGAATTTTTAAAGTTGGTCTATAGTCAAAGTCAAAGTCAAAATTTCTTTATTCAGTTTAGGTCTACACCGGTTCAAAAAATAAGACCTCAGAGTAGAACCGGCAAGAAACTTGGGGTCTTTCTTTTTTTCAATGTCATATTACATAATGTCATTTATAAGTTACATAAAAATTACATCATAAATTTAGTAGCCAGGGGGATTGCAAGTGCAGAGTAAAAGTTATTTCCACACATCTCTGTCCTATATGTAGTGATCTATTTTATAAGTGTTTTGAGATACGCATGTGTTATAGAGATACGCATATAATATTGACAGTTACGTGCTTAATTTTATTAAGTAAATTTATTAACTTCATAAAATCTTAATTCAACTAAATGTATGGACAGAAATTATAAAATTATACAAAAACTTAGTATATGAAAAGAAGACTCGTATTGGAAATACTAGCAGCTGTCTCTCGACTTTTGCAGTTTATTTTTATCACAATGAAAGTCTGTCCGATGATAGCCGGAAATCATGGCACAATTACGAACAATATTATTTACAAGTAATTTCGACGCATTCTGGGAGAATTTTTACACGGAGGGCGTTTCCGACTGCGCTGTCCCGCGATAAATATTAGATAAAAGTTAGTTGCCGTGTCGAAGTTAGTTGCTGATATTGCAGCGGGCGGTGGTCGCGAATACGTAAACATTCCCGTCTCCGTTGGAAAACACTTCGGATATAAATCCCCGTTCTTGTTATTTCATGTTGATTTACTCTAACTCCGTTGTTTTCCGTTAAATTTATAACGTCATTGGTATCTTATTGTATATGTGTGACGGAGCAACAACGGATTACTTATTATTTATATCTTATTATTAATGGAACATTGGTGTTAATTTAAAAATAGCAATAATTTTATTATTTGTATTAACATATTAGAGGGTCTTTCGTATTTTCTTAGTCGTTTAAATTTAGAAACTTGCGAATTAAAACGCAATTAAAAAAAACTGCGATTTTTCGCATTAATATATTTATGCGAAAAATATTAATATATTTGTTTGCGTATTAATATATTTTATTTGTGTTGTTTATTTATATTTACATATGTAAGAAATTGGCAACACTGTCAGTGCAGACAGGTCTAATATTGTTCTGCAATTCTAAATACTGATTTGAAACTTGCTCAGCGGTAAAGGAAAATATCGTGAGGAAACCTGTATGTTTGAGGAATAAAAAAATATTTCGAGGACATGTGAAGTCCGGCAACCCGCTGTGGAGTAGCATGGCGGACTCTGCCGGCCACAAAACCCTCTCAGAAATGAGAGGAGCTGTTACTTCAACTTTAGATTTGTTGTTTTTTAAATGTAATAAGTTCTTTAAAAGTAAAATGTTATTCTTAATTTTAACAGAGTAACAACGGAGACGTTTAAACCATATACAAGAATAATAAACAAAGAATTTTGTTTAGATCTGTGTCACCAACTGGCAGCTCTACTGCAAAAATTCAACCAAGCATCAGAATCTCGACACTCTAATAAACACAACCAACTTGATAACTTTGACGCCTCACGAAACTTGCCGTAGCCCAAAAGTTTAATGTAAAAACTTACAATAGAATTACGAAACGTATTGCCGTTTGTTATCAAAGCACTTGTGATTTTATGTTACTTCGATAATTGCGTTTATCTTGAGCACATTTTCAGATATATTGTAGCGTAATTTAAGAATAGAAACGTTTGCTATCTTTTTTATCAGTTCTAGTTGACGCGTGGCGACTCTTTTATTTCTCATTTTATAGTCCGCCGGCGTCAGCTGGTGTCGTGTGGAATTACGATAGCATGGCCGGGGGCACCTTCGTAAATGGCCTGTTAGCGGCTGCGAACACCGACGATGTTCCAAAGCTTACACGGAGCTTTTTAACATATGAAATCAAGTAATGTTTCATTGATTTATTGACATTACGAGTATGTCAATTGTTTCGTGTTGTACACTTTACTTGTCTTAAAACTTTCTTATGGACCGAGTGCTCGCCTTGTCGCCATAGTACGTGACCAAGCATCGTTCAATCCCTGGTGCCGGCAACACCAGGATTTTAAATTATAATTTCAAATGCCGATTTATCGTGGATTTGGAGGTGAATAGAAATATCGTGAGGACGATTTTTTTATTTGTGATTTCTTTTTTGAGTAAATTTTATCAAAAAATATTTCGCGAGCCTACCATCTCGGAATGAAGCAACGTGGCGAAATCTTTTCGGCTCCAAAACCCTCTAAAATAAAAGAGGACTATGTGTCGGAAGTAGGCCTCTTTTTGATTTTTGAGGTACTTGTAAGGGCCCGTTTGGTTGCGTTGAAAAAAAGGCAACCTGTGTGAAGTCTACTACGATAGGTAGCTTGGAATAAACGCACCGGCCTCGTGCATAATGTAACGCAGGTTATTTATTGCTCACTTTGTTTTGAAGATCACAAAATTACAAAATATGAAGCATCGAACCAAAACCGTCTCGAAACCTTTTAACGATAATCAAAACACAAATTTGGAAGTGTGCCAGTTCATATTAAAAAGACGTTTATCCTCCATCTCCCGCGCGTTGTTATCGTCTCGACAGTTAAAAAGAACTTACCTTAAATAATTGTCTGTTATTGGTGTGTCGTAACTGAACGCAGCGCGCTCTTGGGGCGTGTGTTACGCACTATCAGAGCTTCGTATATTTCCAAAGTGACTCATGCCTTGTTTTGTTAAGTCACGTTAAATACGACAGGGAACGAAAGCGACATGGAGGTTACATCATTCATCTGAACTTTCGACGTGTTATGTACTTTACAAATTATTTTAGTGGGTCTAATTGAAGCGGAATTTGGCGTGGTCGTGTAAGTATATTAGTAAAATGAATTAATTATTAGGTTTGGACACAGCGAGGTAACACAGACATGTGTGTAAGGGTACATTCAATGCTATTTTATAAATATACTAAAGCTGAATCTGTTTGTTTGTTTTTTTCTTTGAACGCACTAAATCTGGAACTACCAGTCGGATTTGAAAAATTCTTCTTGCGTTTGATAGCCCAATTCTGGAGGAAGATTTTGGGTTACTTAACAACACGCTACGACCCTCAGAAGACCCTTTTAAATTAAACGGGGGGGGGGGGGGCGGTAAAGTCGCGGGGCACAGCCAGGAATTGACTTTTATTTTTTTTAATTGATAAAGTGACGAAACGATCAAAACGTTCACCTGATGGTAAGTGCAACGTCCGCCCATAACAAACGCTGTGTCACCCAGAACATTTCTGTGCGACACCACACTGCGCCCGTCACCCAGAGACATTAGTTCTTAAATCTCATATGTCCAGTGATTACGCTAGCCCTCAGTGCCATTGAAACCGAAACACAGTAATGTTTGCACACTACTGCTTCACGGCAGAATAACTGGCCCTGCGGTGGTCCTGCCTAGACCTGCCTAGACGGATTCCTTCATACAAATCCTACCACCTTATTGTAAAAAGCTAGCTCTGATATACATCCTCAATGTATTAAGTTAAAATATATTTTGAATCCAATGAGAAATGTCGTGGAAATGTAATGGGGAGTAAGAATTTTTTGACTCTCGTGACTCGTTTCCCGAATGTCGAAAAGTGGGCTACGGGTGTGGTCTCTGCCTACCCCTTATATGATGAAAAGGTGTGATTTTATGTATGTATGTAGTCATATCGATACGTAATGCAATACAGGATGACGATCTGTCAGGAACCTCTTAGAATTTCATATTGGTAATATTTTATAATAGCTATACATTGCAGAACATCGGATAAAGTTTGAGTAAATCGTCTCTTCGGTTGGTAATTTATATCTGTAATCTGTTCATAAGATTAATGTTTCAAAAGTTTGAGAAATTATAACACTAGCGATACAACAAATGACTTCGGTGCCTTGAGTTTCTACACATATGTATGTACATATCATTGTTTGTGTGCGTGTACTTTCAGAGTCGCAGGCCCGGGTTTGAATATAAGCCGAAGGCAACGACACGAAAAGACAATCTGTCTCCTATTTTATAACATAGGCGTTATATTGGAACCCTTGCTAAAAAGACCCGGCACAGATTTATTAGTGGTAGGATTCCTATGCAGGATACGTCTAGGGAGTACCACCGCAGGGCCAGTTATTCTGCCGTGAAACAGTTGTGTGCAGACATTACTGTGTTTCGCCTTGGAGGGCGCTGAGAGCTGATGTAATCACTGGGCATATGAGACTTTAGCACTCACGTCTCTGTGTGCCGGGCGCAGTGTAGTGCCATAAAGAAATGTACATCCTCTCAAATAGAGAGAGTTTTGATATAGGTGTAAGTGATGACACGAGCAAAACGTTCATCATCATTTTAGTCCACTACTAGTCCACTGCTGAACAAAGGCCTCCCCAATAGATCGCCACGAAAGTTTGTAGCTCTCAATTTGGGGGGATTTTGCCATAGTTGTTCCAGAAAGAAGCTGCTGCCCATCTCCTGGTTTTTATTATCCCTCTGTCGACTTTTACGACACCCACGGGATGAGAAAGTGTGGTAGATTCTCTTAAGCTGCCACCACACGGGGTAGTGAAACGTTCACCTTATCGTAAATGCAACATCTGCCCATAACAAATGCTGTGTCATTCAGAACTTTTTTTGTGTGGAGGTTCCACACTGTGCCTGTTCCCGTGAGACATCAGTTCTTAAGTATCATATGCCCAGTAATAACACTGGCTCAGTGCTCTTCAGACCGAAACATACTAATGAAGAACACAATGAAGAAAAATAAGAAGAGAGTTTCTGAAGGAGGCTATCATTGTGTTAACAAGCACGCGTCTAAGTGCTTATGTATGTGTGCTTGTTTCTGTTTATGTAGGTGTGCTTGTTTCTGTTTGAAAAATAAGAAGAGAGTTTCTGAAGGAGGCTATCATTGTGTTTACAAGCACGCGCCTAAGTGCTTATGTATGTGTGCTTGTTTCTGTTTATGTATGTGTGCTTGTTTCTGTTTGAAAAATAAGAAGAGAGTTTCTGAAGGAGGCTATCATTGTGTTTACAAGCACGCGCCTAAGTGCTTATGTATGTGTGCTTGTTCTAATTGTTTATACTTACAGGACGCGTAACGCCGGCGTGTTCAGGAAGGCGCGTTCGTCAATGTACGCGATGCGATTCCGCTTCAGCACCCTGCCAACAACCAAGAGGATTAAAGCCGCAATTCCCTTACTGAGGAAGAAATATTAAAGTTGTGACTTTTACACACATTCGTCTTTCCTTACGACTATTTTTATTTAAATCTCCAGGGATCCGAACAAAAAACTAACCAGCATTTCGGTACACTAGATAACGGGAATATATTTAAAAAGAGTAGGCACAGTTACTGTCGAAGTATGTGCTATAAATCAATAAGGTTTTGTGTTACCAGGTCGCTTGAGATCCAACGAAAACTTCCGCCGTGAGTCTAGAGTGACTCTGAAATATTTCGCTATTGGAAACGAAGCGTTGCGATGGATATCTATAAATTGACTTTTATTGTTCGGAAGAGATTAGATCTGACATTGCTCACGCTGTGGCCGGAAATCGACGGAAAGAACTCTACGTTGTCAAATAACATGACGCGACGGCAATGCGGCAGCGACACGGTGGCGACGCGACCCCAACATCGATAACAACGCCTCGGCTGAGTCGAGATTGGTTTTATGGTAATTTGAAGGTAATAAAAGCGAGCCGGAAGTTGGAACGACAGCCCCCGCCGATGATACGGGGACGTGTATCAACGAGCTTGGCTATAATGTGCTGTGTCGACGCTGCGCTGGCGAATTGTTTTATACAAAAATAGTATGGATAACTTAAGGAAATTTAACGGTCACGCAGTGGCACAGTATTTCAAGACGGTCCAATAAATCAGCCGCAAGTAGCCGCGCGTCGCGTTATCAGGCTCGGGTCTGCACCCCGCGTCGTTGATAGATGTGCCCTTACAGATAGGCTGCCTTCTAGCTTGACTCGTGGTTTAAGTTTAAGATAAATGCCGTGCACATTAATAACATAAAATTATCTTGTACGTAGCGTTCACGTTACATCTCAGATAAAACTATATGTATATATTTATATATATATTTGTATGTGAATATGTATGTATGTATGTATATAATATGTTTATTATAATTTGTTTATGATATTTCTAAAGCACCTATCACATTATTTCTCCATGCACGTGGTTGACTGGAAGAGAATGCCAAAAGGCATTAGGTCCGCACATTTGTAATCCTTTTTCATAAAGGTGAATACATTAAAGAGTAAATAAATAAATAAATAAACTTTTGTTACAATTTTACAGATACAATAACCGACGTACTGTCGTTAATTGTATCTGTTTGTGAAAAGATAGCTTGATGATGAATCAAGTTATCAACTGTGCAGGAGATATTATAGTGCCACAAGTGTACGCGCAAACATCGGGGCACTTACTTGTTCCAATCTACCCGTGCCGGATGTAGTGTCAGAAACACGGGGACAATCACAAAACTACCAGACCCGAAAACAGTTGAAAAGAAAATAGAAGAAAAGTTTGTGTTTTTGCACAAATATTGGCTTCGGCTGGGAACCCAGGATCTGTGGCGTAGAAGTTAGGTAGGTACTCTAACCATCAGCTTATGAATTATATGAATATTGGTAGTTTCTTTAACATATTAAAATATTATTAACATACTTAATTCTATAAAGTAAAATACGAAATAAATGTATTATAAATAACACATCAAATATATGTTCTCTATAGCAGTGGTGTAATGGAAACGACCATGGGATTTTTTATTTAATGGAAATGTAAGAAAAGGTAATGGTATTCGTCAGTAAGCGAACAGGCCATTTCAAATCTGTCAATTCTATTTGTCCAGATCAGTGTCGAAAAGCGACGTAATTTGCGGTGTGATCGTCTGGTGTTACTTCTGTGTAACATCTGACGTGTGGCAAATCATCCAACTTGGAAGAGACCCACGTCCTGCAGTGAACTATTCATCATCATCACCATTTCAGCCTATCAATAGTCCACTGCTGTACATAGGCCTCCCCAATAGATTTTCACAAAACACGTAAGTTTATGGTTCTCTTCATCTCTTGGTTTTCAATTTCCCTCTATCGACTTTAATGACACTCACGGGACGACATGTAGTGGTAGATTCTCTAAAGCCATCACCACATGGCAAGTGAATTATTAGGAGACGGATAATGATGATGACTTAGTATAATATAGTTCTGTATGTATTTCTTACATAAAAAGTAGAAAAACAATAAATATCAGCGTGCATTCATATGAGTAAAGTTTCACGCCATTGAACAACATTATGGCTCAGTCGTTTCATATTGACTTCTGATGTCTACTAAATGTGTTGTCTTTGACCTCAGCGAGGGTTGCGACAGTCGTAAGTACACGTGCAGTGCAACGCGGCGCGGGGCGAGGCGGTGTGACGCGGCGCGGCGGGAGGCTACAGCGCTCGAAGGAGTTAGATTGTGACGTGTGCGATTTTTTTACAACTAAGTGACTAAACGAACAAACGTTCATCTGATGGTAGGTGCAACATCTGACTGTAACGAAATCTGTGTCATCCAGAAGATCTGTGTGTGGCACCACATTGCGCGTGTTCACCTGATATATCAGTCTTTAATTCCATATGCCCAGTAATTTGACTGGCTATCAGTGCCCTGCAGACCGAAATACAACTGCTCCACGGCAGAATACTTTTAAGCTTCGTTTGAATAGTTAGCAGGAATATAAAAGCGGTTAATAGCATTGTTGGTATCACTATAAGCTTGTTGGTACAGTCTGTTAAAGAAATCATTTTTTGGTTTTATTAATTTCCATAAAGACATAATTGTGATGTAAATCTGTCGTTGCATTACATAAGCCGCATCGCGTTCGACAGTAAAGTTAATTTTATGGTACTTAAAATATTTACTCTAATAAATACGATTGCTACGCGCAGTTTCTACGTCAGTTTTTTTTAAATCATTGAGAAATTTACCACAGTAAATTATTCTAAGGCTATAAGCTGCCTTAGAATAATTTACTGTGGTAAATTTCTCAATGATTTAAAAAACAAACGTTCTTGTGCCCACCTACATTATTAAGTTAACTAGATACTTCACCATTACGTTATGGTTTTGGTCCTGTTGATGTGACATCCATCCAGACATCCAGTAAGTAGATAACTTATTACTTTGAATGAAGTTTGAGCGCACTCGTACGAAGTACGTGATTGGGTAATGTATTAATATTCATTGAAATAAAAAGTGAACGTGACTGCGCCGGCAGTCGATGTACGAATCAATCTTCTTAGCGCTGTAACAATCGGCTGTTCAGTGTACATCGCGTGTCGGTGTCGCAACGGCGTTGCCTCATCCGTCACTTGCAGCTTTACCGGTTAACCTTTTCGGAATTAACGCAAAAACACACAGACTTTCTCTTATCATCCTTAAGAAGACGAGTCTTATAAATTTTCATTTTACTTTTTGCCTACTTGATCAGTGAAGACGAATGTCTTCTTTTGTCGCAACAAGACGACGGGCCACTTTTGATTGTTTAAATTATTACTTTTATGTGAAAACAAAATACATTATATTAACGTCTTGCGTACGCCGCAATGTAACAGATATACCTACTTAATTTTAATGTCAATTTTATTCTAAATCATAGTTCGAGTTTAGCCATTTTTGGCTCCTTTTCTAGTCGCTGTGATCCTCGTAAAGCGAGGGCGGGCGGGCGTCGACCCCACCCGCCCCTGCCGCCCGTCCGCTTCTTCCACACTGACACCGAATTACTCAATGTCACGGCGCGGGGCAGACGGCGAATGATCCGAAACGGGCCGTCTGCCACCCCCAGCGCGGAGATAACGGGTTGATATCGCTCGCTGGTGACCGCCGACACTTCGACACATCGACACTTCGTCGCCCGCCGCCCGCGCGGTCGGGGGCTGCACCCCGCGGACCGGCCTTACTTACTATGTAAATGAAGTCGCCGCAAACCACTCCGCGTACACTTATCAATTTCTAATTTTACTCGAACTTGAGCTGAAACGTGATCCTTTACAGAATATAAACTTTTCAGCTCTACGGCACAATCTAGTTGCATGGCCCCGCCCTGATAGTGCTCATCATCTAATTGATATCATTTTATATATCTATGTAATATTAAACTATGACAATAATAAGTCGATGTATTTTCTCTGTGTTGGGGCCTCGATATTGGCGATATTTTCACAGAAGCGGCCGGCGTCGGCCCCGGGCCCGCGAGGCGCGCCGCCAGTTTCATTAGTCTTTATCATAACAACAATTTATGTGCTCGGTGTGCCCGCTCGCGTGAAATAAACCGAACATATTTCGCAATCAATTTGTCGAATGCTTTCATTCCGTGCGCTCCGTAATGGAGTCTGCTTCTGGTTGTTTATGTGGACGCGCCGCTCGCTGTGCGCGCTGGGGGAGCGTTATTTGTACTTTTATTGGATCGCTGTGCATAAATATAATCTCATTTGTGGCAATGACAGCCCCCTCACCGGCATGCAAGTACCCGGGGCTGGGGCAGCTGCATGACGCTAATTAAGTTAATGTCGATACAGGTTGAAAATATCGATTTAGTTGAATTTTATAATATTTATAAATCCTAAAAATCCCAGCGCTGTTTGTCGAGTAGTGGTGAATTCAGAGCTCTAATCCCAGCCAAAAACAATGTTTATAATAATAATACATTTTTAATTCAGTTAAATATATGTAGGTCTGTGGTTTTCGAATGATAAAAGAATGTTAGATGAATAAGATTATAAGATTGAGATGCATGAACGACTGATTTGATAGAATGAGATGGATGTATGAGAGGGAAGGTTTTTGAGTAGAAAGACGGCAAGACTAGACGTTTACAAAGGATATAAGAAAAATTTAAAGAGTTAATAAATTAGTGAGTGCGAAAAATCTTTTATTCTGCCCACCACGAAACCACAAATTTGGGGGCTCGTCCGGGATTCGAAGAAAGACGGAACGAAAAGACGTTAAGAGGCGAAATTCTCTACGACGACTTAGCACGACACGTGGTCGCGTGGTGGCAAGGAAGGAATTTTAAGATGCCGAAAGATAGGGAAGTTGCTGACAAAGCTGAGATTACGGGAGTAACACCTCAACGCCAGGGTAATTTGCAATACTCCGAAGAGCTCATACCGAAGTTTACTGGTACCGATAATTGCTACCCGGTGTCACGTTGGATCCAAGATATCGAAGATCATAGCGAAATCTTCGAATGGAGTCCGTTGCAACAACTTATAGTGGCGAGAAGATCCCTAGAAGGTACTGCAGCGCTTTGGCTAAAAAGTGAGCGACCGTTTAAAACGTGGGCTGAGCTCAAGCAAGCTGTGTCAAAGGAGTTCCCAGACACGCTCGACCAAAAAACGGTGCACGAGATGATGTGTAGTCGGCAGAAATTATCAAACGAAACATGCTTGGATTACATGCTAACAATGAAGGAGATGGGAAAGAGGGGTAAGTTGCCAGACTATGTGGCCATTAAGTACATTATAGACGGCATAAAGGACGTAGAGATGAACAAGATTATGTTGCACGGAGTGACCACATACTCTGAGCTAAAAGATAAAATTAAGATTTATGAAAATGTAAAATCGAAAATGAAGCTGGAGAACAATCGTCATAAACAGTCGCGGTGTTATAACTGTGGTGAATTGGGGCATACGTCGTCGGCATGTCCGAATAAAATGCATGGGTTAAAGTGTTTTAATTGTAATGAGTTCGGCCATATTGCATCGAACTGTAGAAAAGGCAATCATCATAACCTAAGAAAAACGAGCTTCGGGAACGATCGGTCGAGTCTTCGCCGGTACGAAAATACACGAGAGCGATCGACCAATGAGGAGCGACAAGCGCGGGAGCGCCAATCACGTTATAGCGGAACGAACGGCCAGGCGAAAGCTATGTTCGCTTCGAACAACTTCACACCGGAGCGGGTTGCGCGATTTGACCGACAAACTGACAGAGCAGACGTGACGAACCATACAGTGACAGATGGCCCAAATGAGAGTGACATGACACTGACAGCCGATGTCATGTTGACCGAGATATTGGTGGAGAGACATATCGACGCGGATTTAAACAAACTGGAACTTGAGAAGATCGATAAGTCGAATTATTCAAAACCTGTAGTAGAAATTATGTTGGACAATTTCAAAGTGAACGCGTTGGTTGATACGGGAAGCGACGTAAACTTATTAGATGAACGTATCTACAAGGACTATCTTACTAGCTTTAATAGTGTTAGTGAACATATGTTGTTAACTGGATTAGGAAACCGGTCTATCCAATCGCTTGGAAAGTGTTCCCTACCTACTTGTATAGGTGATAGGTGTTTAACTGTTACTTTCCATATTATACCGTGTAATACAATGCCGTATCATGTTGTATTGGGACAGGAATTGTTGTCTGACTACACTGTAGTGTTCGGAGAGCGATCTGTACATCTGTTAGACAAAGGGGAAGATTGGTTCAGGGGTTTAAATTGTGTGGCAAATTGCGATGTTGTTTTAGGTGACACTTGCAGCTCTTCAGTACGACGAGAGGTTTTGCAGTGTGTAGATGAGTATAAACCTGTTCAAACCAAGGAGGTTCCATTAGAGTTGAAGATCATACTGAAAGATGACATCCCTGTTGCACATCGTCCCCGAAGGATATCTCTGAAGGAACGTGAGATTGTCGAACAACAGGTAAAGCAGTGGTTGGACAACAATATAATTCGGGTAAGTTATTCTGAATATGCTAGCCCTATCGTGTTAGTTAGGAAAAAAGATGGATCCACAAGAGTTTGCGTTGATTATCGAGATATTAACAAGAAGATGGTTAAAGACGAATATCCTTTGCCGATAATAGAGGATTTAATTGATAAGTTAAGCGGTGCTAGATATTTTAGTGTTCTAGACTTAGAAAATGGATTTTTCCATTTGAAAGTTAGTGAGGAATCTGTCAAATACACTGCCTTTGTTACTCACCATGGGCAATGGGAATTTCTTAGAGCTCCATTTGGCATTTCAGTCTGCCCTAAGTATTTTACTAGATTTGTATCAATAATATTCAGGGAGTTGGTATCACAGAATATAATGGCAACATTTATTGATGATATTATTGTGTATGCTGAAGATGAAATTCAGGCATTGGAGAGATTAAAATCTGTTCTAAAAGTTGCATCCACATATGGATTACAGATCAATTGGAAGAAAGCAAACCTGATTTCACAGCGAGTGGAATACCTTGGACATGTGGTGGAAGATGGAAAGGTGAGACCATCACTTGATAAGACTGAGGCTGTTATGAAATATCCGGAACCGAGGACGTTGAAGCAATTGCACAGCTTCATTGGACTTACATCTTACTTCCGCAAGTACATTCCAAATTATGCTTTATTGGCCAAACCACTCACTGACCTCTTGAGAAAAGATACCAGTTTTTCTTTTGATAATATACAGAGACAGGCATTCAATGTATTAAAGCAGAAATTGGCAAGTGGCCCAGTTTTATCTTTGTTTAATCATCAACTTGAGACTGAGCTACACACTGACGCATCTAGTGTGGCTTATGCGGCTATACTGCTGCAGAAGGCACCGACTGGTGAGTTACATCCTATTCACTACATGAGTAAGAGAACAACCGATGCTGAAAGCAAGTACAGTAGCTATGAGCTGGAGGCCTTAGCCGTAGTCCAGGGTGTTAAAAAATTTCATCATTACTTATTCGGGATTAAATTTAAAATCGTCACAGATTGTCAAGCTTTTAGTATGACTTTAAAGAAACGGGATTTGACACCTAAGGTGGCTAGATGGGTGCTTTTACTTGACCAGTATGATTATGTTATAGAACATAGGTCTGGCAGTCAGATGAGACACACGGATGCTTTAAGTAGGAATTGTTATGATGCAGTCATGGTGGTGACCTTGCATGATCAAATACAACAAGCACAGGACTGTGACGAGGGATTAAAGGCTATAAAGGAGATTTTGCGGGAAAGACCTTTTGCAGACTACTATTTGGAAAGAGGCTTACTTTACAAAGGTATGAGTAAACAATTAGTTATACCTAAAAGCATGGAAACAGAAATAATAAGAAGAGTCCATGAGCGCGGCCATTTTTCTAAGAAAAAAATGATAGAGTTAATTGGTAAGGATTACTTCATTAAAAATTTAAACAATAAAATTGAGGAATTTCTTGTAACTTGTATACCATGTCTACTAGCTACAAGAAAGGAGGGACATCAAGAGGGATTTTTACACTCAATTGATAAACACAATATACCATTGCATACCCTGCATTGTGACCATATTGGACCTTTATCACAGACAAAGAAACAGTATAATTATATTTTCACTGTAGTAGATGGTTTCTCCAAATTTGTTTGGATTTTTCCTACCAAGGGTACAACCTCAAAAGAAACTTTAAGTAAACTTTCAATCCATCAGCAGACATTTGGCAACCCTACGAGGATTATAACAGACAGGGGTACTGCATTCACCAGTGTGGAATTTAGAGACTATTGTGAAAGAGAAAAAATTGAACATGTAACTATCACGACTGGGGTACCACGTGGTAACGGTCAAGTAGAGAGGATACATAGGATTATAATATCAATTCTAACAAAACTTTGCATTTCAGATCAGTCCCTTTGGTATAGACATGTAAGCCACCTTCAGCAAGCCTTAAATAGCACTTTTCAGAGAAGCATCAATACTACACCATTTCAGATAATGACCGGAGTAAAGATGAAAACAAATGAGGACATAGAAATCTACAATTTGTTGCAACAAGAGAGTATAGATTGTTTTATGCAGGAAAGGGAAGAGTTAAGATGTTTGGCTAAGGCACAGATAGGAAAAGTTCAGGCGGAAAATGCTCAGTCATACAATAAGAAGAGAAAAGAAAGCACTAAGTATCATGAAGGGGATAGAGTTGTCATCAAAAGGACCCAATTTGGTTCTGGTCTCAAACTGAAGGAGAAGTTTTTGGGGCCGTATGTAGTAACAAAGGTCAAGGGAAATGACCGTTATGACCTAGAAAAGGTGCATAGCTATAGAGAGGGACCTACCAAAACTAGTAGTTCAGCGGACCATATGAAACCATGGCCTGGGTTTCATGATACATTAGGTGAATAGCTTGATTTTTTTTCTTTTTATTTTTTTTACTTTTGTTTTTCTTTTCTTTGATATTTTTAAATAACCTGAGCAGATCTCTCTCCAGATAATACATGGTGTAAGACAAAAGTAGTCAGATAACAGATTACAATAATAACCAAAATTTGTCTTGTATTTGTGTATCTTATGTAGAAATAAAGAGGTTCTTGTATGATTATAATATTGTAAGGGTAGGGGATGTTAAAAATGACTGGGGAAATAAAAAAAATTTTGTATTCACTACTCAAGTCTTTATTGTTTTTTTTTTTTATGGTTTTCAAAAAAATGTAATGATTGTAATCTGTTTTAGGGAACTATTAGTGTGGGATTCTGTATATCATTGTTGGTGGAATGTGCTATGTAATTAGATATGTTAACTTTATTTTTAAGCTTTAAATATTGTAATTCGGGTATGTTTGTGTGAACGAGGATGTCTCAGTTTTATTTTTTGTATAATGTAGTTGTGGGATGTCTAAGATTGTGTTTAGAGTATACTAAGCATGTGAGAGTATGTCAGAGGAGAGCATAGTGTGTGGCTAGAGGCAGCCAAACCCGCAGGATGGCCGAGATGTAGGTCTGTGGTTTTCGAATGATAAAAGAATGTTAGATGAATAAGATTATAAGATTGAGATGCATGAACGACTGATTTGATAGAATGAGATGGATGTATGAGAGGGAAGGTTTTTGAGTAGAAAGACGGCAAGACTAGACGTTTACAAAGGATATAAGAAAAATTTAAAGAGTTAATAAATTAGTGAGTGCGAAAAATCTTTTATTCTGCCCACCACGAAACCACATATACATACGAGTTTACAAAACATAAAACTTAGAAACTACTACATCATCATCATCATTTCAGCCTAATTCTAGTTCACTGCTGAACATAGGCCTCCCCATAGATTGCCACAAACGTTTGTAGCTCTCATTTGGAGGCATTTTGCCATAATTGCCACGCTTGGCAGGCGGGTTTGCAACCGCAGTATTTTTTATTCAGATGTTCCAGGAAGATGCTCTCCATCTCCTGGTTTTTACTTTCCCTTTGTCGACTTTAACGACCTCGGGATTAGATCGGGTGGCAGATTCTCTTAAGCCGCCACCACACGGCATTAGTATTAAGCACTAGAAGAACCGTCTCCATCCAGTGTTTTACATAAATGCCGTCTAAGTAATCTGCAACGGTATTCAGAAGACTGTTGGTATAACCTCGCGCCGCATTATCAGGGATCCTATCCGCTTACGTATAATCGCTACATGCGCTACGAAAGCGAGGCGGCCCCGATATTGTCCTGAAACTATTGTTGTACTGGACTCTAAGATTGCATTTATATAATGTCTGACAATAATGTCGCAAATAGAGTAATTTTAACACCTGTGCATCGTGCGAACCTACGGGTCAGTGGTCAGATGTTACATCTAACAGCCAGCGCCCTCTTTTCTTTTTTGAAAACCCTTGGGTTTCTTTACAAAAACAAGTCTTTACACAATTGTCGACTTGATCCACTGGCTTTGCGAAGAGATGTTGCATGCCTTTGCATTTTTTATAAGATCTACCATAGGGAGTGTTCCGAAGAATTGTTCGGATTAATTCCAGCCGCTGATTTTCACCATCGCACATTGCGGCACAGCGCGAAATTCCATCGTCACCACCTTGATGGTTGGCATTCCAGCACAGTGCGTTTTTCGCGCAATTTTCTGCCCCGCACAAGCACCTTATGGAATCTGCTGCCGATACGACTTAGGGACCTTCAAGAAAAGAGCCTATTCCTTCCTCAAAGGCCGGCAACGCATCTGCTATTCCTCTGGTATTGTAGATGTTCATGGGCGGCGGTGATCACTTACCATCAGGTGAGCCGCTTGCTCGTTTGCCTCCTCTAACATAAAAAAAAAATACACAAATTATTAATTTTGGGGTTTGAATGTTATTGTGATTGTCCTATATTTTTGGACTCAACTTTCGCTCGATCATATCGCAGAAGCGTTTCATGGGGTATTAAAAGGTTAGAACGATTGAGAGCATTTGTGCTTGCGTTAAAACTTACAGCACTGTATTAAGTCCTATGACTTACTAACTTCTGGTTGTTTTCCAGAAGATCACCGTCGCTGACATATGTCAGGATCACATTAGTCCATACCCGACTAAAGTAGCAACAGCAAATAAATGCCGCTATTGCCCTTTTAACATTTTTTGTGAGTAATGATATACGATTTGCGCTATAATACTACACAAACGCAATAAAATCCGTGAAATTTAGTTTTTTTTGTGAGGTTCTCTCGAATAGAAAGAATTCCACCGCGCTGATTAGTTAATTTCAAATGTCCTTGAAAAAAAAAATTCAGACCTACCGATTTACGTGCGATAAATGAAAAAATCAGCAATTCTACTGATGTCGAAATCGGACTTAAATTTATTTTTATTCTAACTAAATTTATCGAGCCCAAGTTGTTGAAATGTGCACAATAAAAAACAATGTCTATATATATCAATAAGCAACGAGAGACTAACCCTTTAATAGCCTTACATCAGTTTAAGTACGAACATTTGTTTAGTCAAGTATCCGTAGACGTCAGTTAATCTCTGCACAGGCGAGTTACACGCTTTCCTTTCTTGACGGTTAATCGAATCCTGTCTACAAGTTAATTGCAGCATATTGTTAAATGTATTTATTTGAAAATTACTTTACATAAATTTCTTTGAAAATTTGTTAAAAAATAGAATATGCAAAACAAAACACTATTGTATGTTTTATTTTTGGAATAAAAAAAAACATTTCTTCGGTCTTGTTGTATTTAAAATTAGGATTCAATTAGTTGTAACTGTTTGAAGGAATTCTTTACAAATTTAAAGAAATAAAACGATAAACATAAATGATTGTCGTGCGCCTCTAAAAAGTTTGTTCTTGTTTCAAACTAAGAAAAACGTTTGGGTTTTACGACCGGCGCGGCGGCAGAAGAGACAAACTACAAGAAATGCACGATTTATTTATATACTTTATATTAGTTCTTCATATTTAATATTTTATTAAAGTTGTCGACGACAAAATATATTAACTAAATAGATATTTTTTATTAAACAAGCTAAGAATGAAAGTCCGCATGTTAACAAGATCATTAAACATTTTTAAAGCTAGTAAATACTGTCAGGCTTTACTTTTCGGAAATCCGAGTAAAGTTTTCAGTGAGAGAAATTCAGAGTATAGGTGGGAAATTAAGATAAATTTTCTATGATTCAAAATAGTACGTCTTTCGTAGTTTTTGAATCAAATTACTGCTGCCATTGAGAACTGCCACCAAATAGACTTTAAACCGTAATGTTTGCAGAAGTATGATTGGCCGTAGAATAGCTGGCATTCTGGTGGTACTACGAGGGAAATTGACGTCCTGACGACCTTGTCACCAAAAATAAATATTGCAAAAAAACGTCTTGAGGTACTTTTAACCTTCACCAGTTATCTCGTGCAAGAGAGCTACTTTATAAATAACGAATATCTTATGGTACCTTTTTTTAAAAGGACAAAATGACGACACGAGTTAAACATTCACCTGATGGTAAGTGCAGCGTCTGCCCATAACAGATGCTGTGTTACTCAGAATATTTCTTTATAGCACCACACTGCGCCCGTCACCCTGAGACATCAGTTCTTACACTAGCTCTCAGTGCCCTTTAGACCGAAACAGTAATGTTTGCACTTCACGGCAGAATAAATAGGGTGGTACTTTCACATCAAAAATGGCGTTGTGGGTTTGTAAAGATTAAATTAGTATAATCAGCGCAAGTTACGATATTTCTTTTCTTGTCTTTTTCTTAAAAGAAACGATGCCCCACAGTAGCATTTCTCCTGTGTCGAGGGTACGTTTAACAGACATAAATTGCACAAATTACCCAGACCCGGAACAACTATCTGTAGGCCATACAAATATTTGTCCCGTGCGGGAATCGAACCTGCGACCCGCGGCGCAGAAGCTTAGGGCTTAGCCACTGCGCCAACCGAGCCGACGTATATACATATGACATAAAGATTGCCGGATAAAAGCAATTGTTGCATATTCTTATAATTTGATGCGCTAAAACAATCACTTGGCTGAGGACAACCTTTTGCCTTTATTTAATTAAAAAGGGTTGTAGAAAATACGAGTGAAATGAAAGCTAAATATAAACTGTGGTATTTTTCACGGCCAGGTATTAAATTGTTATCATCGGAACATAGGCGGAAAAATGTTCTGTCGATTTTTAGTATCAATAACTTAATTAAGCCGTGTCGCGCGGAAGATAAAATCTCGAACTATCCTGTCAAAGTCCTCTAAAAGGTCTTCGACTAATTCCGTTTTACAGCAACAATTTTGTATAAAAATAGAACATATAAAGTTTGATTGCGAGGTCCAGGTCATTTTATTTGTAATCATATCGCACTAATTGTAAAAAGTTTAAAGTTATTTCTTTTTTTATAATTTTTTATAATTCGTGGCATGCATTTATTGGTTATTACATTTCGGGCGACAAGCTTTTTGTAAACGAAATTGTTTTCAGCGATGGAGATAGTAAATACGTTTATTTTTATTACAATCTACTAATGTAAAATTATATAGGTATGTAGGTATGTATGTCTACTTAAGTAAATATATGCTTAGTTATTTGGCATTGCATAACCTTAATAAAAACCCATACTTATTATATTTGTTTAAGTACATGGCTGAAATATGCTTGTTAATATGAAAAATGTTTTATTATGTATTTTGTGCTTTTTGTTGGTATGTCTTAACTCCGTTGTTACCGAACAACGTAGGAAAATGAGCCAGGCCACCTCGTCACCAGAATGACTCCATTCAAGAAGCGTGCGACAACTAGCGAAGGATGACTGCAGCGAATGGGCACGAACATCGTGATGACGAAGAATCCAAATTGTTGATTTTATACATATTAATGAGATTTTTGCTATTGTTATAAGTAGGTTTAAGTTTGTTATATATATATTTTTATTTTTTTTATTTGATAAAGTGACAATTTCTGTGTGACACCATACTGTGCCGATCACCCTGAGACATAAGTTCTTAAGTCTCATATGCCCAATGATTACGCTACCTCACAGTGTACTTCAGACCGAAACACAGCAATGTTTGCACACTACTGCTTCACGGCAGAATAACTGGCCCTGGGGTGATACCTACCTAGACGGATTCCCGTATAGGAATCCTACCACCAGTGATATATATATAACATACCACTGCAAGACTTCAAGATACAGTTAGCTCTTTCTGCGTAGATCGGACCAAAAATAATAATTAAAAGCTGAAGGTACTCCGGGTTAAAAATGACATCAGGACATCTGTCACCTCAGTCCTCCCGTGACCATGGGTGCTGTAAAGCACTTGGAACGTCGGGTTATAAATAGTAAAACTAAACGCGATAAAATCCGTAAAATTAGTTTCATTTAATTGACTTCCAGCTTTGAAGATTTCGATTAGCCCGACTTCGGCAAACACAACAGGTGAGCTACATACCTTTCTGGACGCTAGTATGGCAGCGTATGTAGCGGGAACTTACTGGAGGTAAAAAAAGTGGATGGCACAATACGTGTAGCGCTGGTCGCCGGGAAAGCAAGGGTTTCACCGACGAAACTGACCTCAATACCGCGCCTGGAGCTACAGAGTTGGCTGCTACGAAGAAGGCTAGCCAGGACCACAGGGGACAAGACTGCAAGTAACTATGAAAGTGTTCTGGTCCGTCCCGTCATACAGTGGATAAAGGCAGACCCCAGGAAGTTCAAGACCTTCATTGCTCACCGATTAGCGAAAATAGAAGAGATAACAAGTCCGCAAGAATGGAGACGAGTTCCTTCGAAGATGAACCCCGCCGACGACGCAACGAAAGATGTTTCCGACAGCTTCAACGAGAACAGCAATAAACCGGACCGCAGTTCCTGTCTGAAAAGGAACAACAATAGTCGGAATTCTTATGACCATCTTTCTTATGAACACCATCCAGGTCTATAGTACCATTCAAGACAAATCCAACGAGCCCAAACACGACGGAGTCATGATGAGTACTTGTGGAGTTCCTGTGTCCATCCCCATGCTCCACCATGGGACCACCTCTATATTCGTCGTCGTCGTCGTCGTTTCAGCGCATCAATAGTCCACTGCTGAACATAGGCCTCCTCCATAGATTGCCACAAAAGTTTGTAGCTCTCGTTTTGGGGGGATT
The DNA here is from genome assembly GCA_019845155.1 of Luehdorfia chinensis. NCBI lineage: Eukaryota > Metazoa > Arthropoda > Insecta > Lepidoptera > Papilionidae > Luehdorfia > Luehdorfia chinensis. Next base: position 2,850,933 of record JAHVAK010000415.1, read on the forward strand.
TTGCATTAGTTGCCACGCTTGGCAGACGGGTTGGAAACCGCAATTTATTTATTCAGGTGTTCCAGCAAGATGCTGCTGCCCATCTCCTGGTTTTCATTTTCCCTTTGTCGACTTTTACGACACCCACGGGATGAGATGGGGTGGTAGATTCTCTTAAGCCACACAGTCACATGGCACCTCTATATTATCATATTATATATACTTATATAGTACTTGCATTGTCATCGAAGTTATATATGTGTTATACATAACTAGTCTAACTATAATTCACTTGTCTAAGTTGCTTCATTTGAAATTCACATACATTGCAAGTTAAATAAAAGCTTGTAACATAAAAGTGATACACCCCTCTGTCTGAGCCTAGGCCGTCTTTGATACTGAAGAGAGAATAGAACAAAGTTCGCTATGCTGCTTCATTGCGATTGCGGGATAGTGTGGCATATTGGCATACTATTAAAGTATTAGTTTTTAATACTTTGTGAAGAAAAAAGTGCATTTACCGAGTACAATGCGCGCAGAAACACTATCACTACGTTATAATGTTTTTGCTGTTCTGTTATGAATTGACGACAGCGTGGCCTAATGGTTAGAATTCCTGACTTGTAAGCCACGGGCCCTGGGTTCAAATCCCAACCAGAGCCAACGTTGGTGCAAAACCACAAATAGATGGTTTTCGGGTCAGGTTGTGTTGTGCATGTGAAATTTAGGTATGTAGAACGAATAGGTGAAATCCTAGAGTGACAAAGAGTAAAAAAACATTAAAACGTATAATTGGTTACAGAATAGGATATAAAATGTTTTGAGGCCCTTAGACGAGGCGAGAATACCTCATAAAATGTTTGATCTTTTATTATACTGATGGTAAATAAAAAGGGGTAAATTTTTGACTATATTTATAAATATTATGGGAATGATGTAATTGTGATGATCCTCCACTTGGCTGATTTTCGACCACGGCGACAACTTCGGAATAACGCTGAAAGCTATCAGCTGCGCAGGAGAACATAAGTATATGCACAAACACAGAGGCACTCTCTCGTAATAATCTACCCGTGATGGCTGTAACGATCATTTGATAGGAGGTATGATGCAGTAAATAAAGTCATAAACAATGACGTCACAACCAGACCCGGAAAGCAACAAATTGAGTTTTTATACTAATGTTGACTCCGGCTGGGATTCAAATCCAAGACGTACGGCGTCTTCAGGCACTCTGCCCACTGGGCTCCGCAGTCGTGAAATGTAACAGAGAGATGACGGAACTAGAAATTCTTGAAAAAATTCGAATAAAAAAAAACTTTTAGCATTAGCAAGATTAAAGACTTGTGTGAAATAAAAATTTCCGCAATTATTTTTACTTTTACCGGAGTACCCCAGAAAAACTTTTAAGCCACAGTACGATTGCCAAAGCGGTTTAAAAGATTTTTATGATATCGACTCGGCGGGTCCATAACTTACATAAGCATTAGTGTTGTCGGTGGGATATCGTCCGTTTATTTGTTACTTAATCTTGTTTAATACTAACGATTTGTCGATTAATCGCTGCCCGTTCGTGTAATAGCCGCAATAAACGCGTGCCGTAACGACTGCGATAACTCCCTTCCCCGCCCTTGCCTTCCTCCTCTTTCCAACTTCTCCAACTTCTTTGCCGACACAAACTCTGAATGTCCCACTTGTAAATTTTACTCACACACTTGCCTAATGACGAGTACTCCTCTTACCTTGCTTTTAAAGGCTCCTATTTGGACGGTAATAACACAGAGCATTTATACGTCACTGCATAGCTTGTCCAACGCCAAGGACCTGAATAGTTATTTTAAAAGCTCTCGCAGCTTTATTTTATTATATTTCAAGTTAATTCATATTTCGCGTCAATATAAACTGTGGTATTTTTCACGGCCAGGTATTAAATTGTTATCATCGGAACATAGGCGGAAAAATGTTCTGTCGATTTTTAGTATCAATAACTTAATTAAGCCGTGTCGCGCGGAAGATAAAATCTCGAACTATCCTGTCAAAGTCCTCTAAAAGGTCTTCGACTAATTCCGTTTTACAGCAACAATTTTGTATAAAAATAGAACATATAAAGTTTGATTGCGAGGTCCAGGTCATTTTATTTGTAATCATATCGCACTAATTGTAAAAAGTTTAAAGTTATTTCTTTTTTTATAATTTTTTATAATTCGTGGCATGCATTTATTGGTTATTACATTTCGGGCGACAAGCTTTTTGTAAACGAAATTGTTTTCAGCGATGGAGATAGTAAATACGTTTATTTTTATTACAATCTACTAATGTAAAATTATATAGGTATGTAGGTATGTATGTCTACTTAAGTAAATATATGCTTAGTTATTTGGCATTGCATAACCTTAATAAAAACCCATACTTATTATATTTGTTTAAGTACATGGCTGAAATATGCTTGTTAATATGAAAAATGTTTTATTATGTATTTTGTGCTTTTTGTTGGTATGTCTTAACTCCGTTGTTACCGAACAACGTAGGAAAATGAGCCAGGCCACCTCGTCACCAGAATGACTCCATTCAAGAAGCGTGCGACAACTAGCGAAGGATGACTGCAGCGAATGGGCACGAACATCGTGATGACGAAGAATCCAAATTGTTGATTTTATACATATTAATGAGATTTTTGCTATTGTTATAAGTAGGTTTAAGTTTGTTATATATATATTTTTATTTTTTTTATTTGATAAAGTGACAATTTCTGTGTGACACCATACTGTGCCGATCACCCTGAGACATAAGTTCTTAAGTCTCATATGCCCAATGATTACGCTACCTCACAGTGTACTTCAGACCGAAACACAGCAATGTTTGCACACTACTGCTTCACGGCAGAATAACTGGCCCTGGGGTGATACCTACCTAGACGGATTCCCGTATAGGAATCCTACCACCAGTGATATATATATAACATACCACTGCAAGACTTCAAGATACAGTTAGCTCTTTCTGCGTAGATCGGACCAAAAATAATAATTAAAAGCTGAAGGTACTCCGGGTTAAAAATGACATCAGGACATCTGTCACCTCAGTCCTCCCGTGACCATGGGTGCTGTAAAGCACTTGGAACGTCGGGTTATAAATAGTAAAACTAAACGCGATAAAATCCGTAAAATTAGTTTCATTTAATTGACTTCCAGCTTTGAAGATTTCGATTAGCCCGACTTCGGCAAACACAACAGGTGAGCTACATACCTTTCTGGACGCTAGTATGGCAGCGTATGTAGCGGGAACTTACTGGAGGTAAAAAAAGTGGATGGCACAATACGTGTAGCGCTGGTCGCCGGGAAAGCAAGGGTTTCACCGACGAAACTGACCTCAATACCGCGCCTGGAGCTACAGAGTTGGCTGCTACGAAGAAGGCTAGCCAGGACCACAGGGGACAAGACTGCAAGTAACTATGAAAGTGTTCTGGTCCGTCCCGTCATACAGTGGATAAAGGCAGACCCCAGGAAGTTCAAGACCTTCATTGCTCACCGATTAGCGAAAATAGAAGAGATAACAAGTCCGCAAGAATGGAGACGAGTTCCTTCGAAGATGAACCCCGCCGACGACGCAACGAAAGATGTTTCCGACAGCTTCAACGAGAACAGCAATAAACCGGACCGCAGTTCCTGTCTGAAAAGGAACAACAATAGTCGGAATTCTTATGACCATCTTTCTTATGAACACCATCCAGGTCTATAGTACCATTCAAGACAAATCCAACGAGCCCAAACACGACGGAGTCATGATGAGTACTTGTGGAGTTCCTGTGTCCATCCCCATGCTCCACCATGGGACCACCTCTATATTCGTCGTCGTCGTCGTCGTTTCAGCGCATCAATAGTCCACTGCTGAACATAGGCCTCCTCCATAGATTGCCACAAAAGTTTGTAGCTCTCGTTTTGGGGGGATTTTGCATTAGTTGCCACGCTTGGCAGACGGGTTGGAAACCGCAATTTATTTATTCAGGTGTTCCAGCAAGATGCTGCTGCCCATCTCCTGGTTTTCATTTTCCCTTTGTCGACTTTTACGACACCCACGGGATGAGATGGGGTGGTAGATTCTCTTAAGCCACACAGTCACATGGCACCTCTATATTATCATATTATATATACTTATATAGTACTTGCATTGTCATCGAAGTTATATATGTGTTATACATAACTAGTCTAACTATAATTCACTTGTCTAAGTTGCTTCATTTGAAATTCACATACATTGCAAGTTAAATAAAAGCTTGTAACATAAAAGTGATACACCCCTCTGTCTGAGCCTAGGCCGTCTTTGATACTGAAGAGAGAATAGAACAAAGTTCGCTATGCTGCTTCATTGCGATTGCGGGATAGTGTGGCATATTGGCATACTATTAAAGTATTAGTTTTTAATACTTTGTGAAGAAAAAAGTGCATTTACCGAGTACAATGCGCGCAGAAACACTATCACTACGTTATAATGTTTTTGCTGTTCTGTTATGAATTGACGACAGCGTGGCCTAATGGTTAGAATTCCTGACTTGTAAGCCACGGGCCCTGGGTTCAAATCCCAACCAGAGCCAACGTTGGTGCAAAACCACAAATAGATGGTTTTCGGGTCAGGTTGTGTTGTGCATGTGAAATTTAGGTATGTAGAACGAATAGGTGAAATCCTAGAGTGACAAAGAGTAAAAAAACATTAAAACGTATAATTGGTTACAGAATAGGATATAAAATGTTTTGAGGCCCTTAGACGAGGCGAGAATACCTCATAAAATGTTTGATCTTTTATTATACTGATGGTAAATAAAAAGGGGTAAATTTTTGACTATATTTATAAATATTATGGGAATGATGTAATTGTGATGATCCTCCACTTGGCTGATTTTCGACCACGGCGACAACTTCGGAATAACGCTGAAAGCTATCAGCTGCGCAGGAGAACATAAGTATATGCACAAACACAGAGGCACTCTCTCGTAATAATCTACCCGTGATGGCTGTAACGATCATTTGATAGGAGGTATGATGCAGTAAATAAAGTCATAAACAATGACGTCACAACCAGACCCGGAAAGCAACAAATTGAGTTTTTATACTAATGTTGACTCCGGCTGGGATTCAAATCCAAGACGTACGGCGTCTTCAGGCACTCTGCCCACTGGGCTCCGCAGTCGTGAAATGTAACAGAGAGATGACGGAACTAGAAATTCTTGAAAAAATTCGAATAAAAAAAAACTTTTAGCATTAGCAAGATTAAAGACTTGTGTGAAATAAAAATTTCCGCAATTATTTTTACTTTTACCGGAGTACCCCAGAAAAACTTTTAAGCCACAGTACGATTGCCAAAGCGGTTTAAAAGATTTTTATGATATCGACTCGGCGGGTCCATAACTTACATAAGCATTAGTGTTGTCGGTGGGATATCGTCCGTTTATTTGTTACTTAATCTTGTTTAATACTAACGATTTGTCGATTAATCGCTGCCCGTTCGTGTAATAGCCGCAATAAACGCGTGCCGTAACGACTGCGATAACTCCCTTCCCCGCCCTTGCCTTCCTCCTCTTTCCAACTTCTCCAACTTCTTTGCCGACACAAACTCTGAATGTCCCACTTGTAAATTTTACTCACACACTTGCCTAATGACGAGTACTCCTCTTACCTTGCTTTTAAAGGCTCCTATTTGGACGGTAATAACACAGAGCATTTATACGTCACTGCATAGCTTGTCCAACGCCAAGGACCTGAATAGTTATTTTAAAAGCTCTCGCAGCTTTATTTTATTATATTTCAAGTTAATTCATATTTCGCGTCGTATAAATTGAATTCCGCCATATCAATTATCATCATCATCATTTCAGTCCACTCCCAAGTAATCACCTCCGCAGTAGAATTTTAATGTGTAAAACCAAATAATAACAGTGATAATTATAAAGAAAATAAGATTGCCATCTAGTTTGATACTTCTACGATACAAATAAATATAGCTTAAAGTACTTAAGCATCTGTAAAGCGTTTCGTTTGAGCTGTTTGCTGTCGCGTCACAGGCGGCTTAATCAATATATCGCATAACGTAATTTAACAAACAAATAAAACTGCAACAACATATGTAATATAAAAAGACACAATCAACTTAACGTCGCTATACATAAACTAATTGTATGACGTTAAGTCAGATATAGTTTAAAGAAAATGTCAAAAAAAGTTTAGACCTATCTAAAGTACTACTTTCCTTCATCATCAGAATTATTTTAGCGTATCATTAGTTCACTGCTGACCATAGCCCTCCCTTAGATTGCCACAAAAGTTTGTAGCTCTCATTTTGTGGAGATATTGCTATAGTTGAAATGCTTGGCAAGCGGGTTGGCAACCGCATTTCATTTTTTCTGATGGTCCAGGAAAATGCTGCTACCCGTCTTCTGGTTTTCATTTACCTTCTGTCGACTTTTACGGCTAACTTTAAAATCTTAGTTTTTTTATTGAATCCAAAACTCAACTTTAAAATTTTCAGCGTTAAATGTAATTAACCTATTTAAGACTAGGTAAAGACGCTGGTTTAGGGTTGATTTTATTCTTGGTCACAATATTTTAACTAATAAAAAAGATTGTAAGCTTGTACTTCACAAATAGAACTTGGATGTAGATTTCAAAAATGCTGTGAAGCTATTTCGCAGTGAAAATTATTCGTTAAAGATTGCCAAAAGTAATAAATAATATGTATAAAAAAATATTAAAAGAATTAAAAGATAAATAAATAAATAAATTAACTAAAATAAATGGTACTTTATTTTATTACTAAATTTATTACTTAAATGGTATTTTATTACTTACATGGTACCTTTTAGTTAACCAAGTATACTTTTTTAAGTAGTAGTAGTTTTTTAAGTAGGTTAAGTAAAAGGTGATAACTCTATTTTCAAACCTAGAGATGAATGTTATGTTGATGGAATTAAATGATTTTATTACTAAAACTTGTACAGCCAATGCCAGTAAATAAGTCCGTCCAATTTCATACAATCCTAGTTACCAGTCAAATTAGTCCTTCTTTGTATGACGTATTGATGATTAAATTTGAAATGTGTGCGCAATATTTAAGTACGAATATCATAACTTAGAGCTATGGCGAAAACGACTAAAACATGACCTGAGTGACATTGGTGTGGCTCACCACGTACAGCCCGCGGCGTCTCACCGCGTCGCGTAACATTCACAATTAGACAATCGCGTAAATGAGCGCGGCTCGCTCACCTTCGCTCTGCGTGCGAGCTGTGAGTACGCTCGTGTGCGTGCTCTATTTCTCCTTACACAGCCATATGTTACCATTCCAATGCGTATAACGAGGTAGGCCGCGCTGCCGGGGAGCATCCCGGTGGAGAGCTGGAGACTGATCGTGTCCTTAAAGCCATTTAATCCGTAAAATTTATACCTCCCAATAAATGTACGTTAAGTAAAATACAATATACAACACAAGTTGGTGTTACTTACAGCGTGTGCAGCGCGGGCAGCGGCGGGAACGACGCGTTAGTGAGCTCGCTGATAAGGTTGCCGGCCAGGTTCCTGCAATTAATCAGTATTATTTGATGTCGGATCGTTATACTTTTATAAGAATCAGCAGTTGTACAAGTAATATTATATGTGTACAAGTAATTAAAAATTAATGAGTGTTCACGTTACCAAACTCTTTCTTAATTAGTTTAAATTGGTTGACAAGTTATTTGAACCAGATCAGTAAATATCAAGGTTCACCCTTGATATTTACTGATCTGGTTCTAATTTGCAAATTTCAAACAGATCTTGCAAATAAATATTAGAAAGTACATGCGTTATTTCAATAAACACCATTACAATATTCGCGGCATCATGCTTTAAATTATCACGTGACATTCAGGATGTTGTTATGTTTGATCATGCGAGCAAGTGCAGAGGTGCAGAGGTGCAGAGGTGCAGTTAGCGTGGGTTAGTGCGTCACTAGTTTAGTACCGCAGCACCGCCGAGTGCGCCTCACACAACGTAGTCCACATAAACGAACGCTAAGCGCATCGCGGATATAAAAACGTTCTCGATCTCCTAAATAAGCGCCGCATAAAAATGAACATCAATAGCGCGTTTATAAAAGTAACAACCGGTCGGAATACTGATGTGGAGCGATAGAAAATGATCACGTCGTAATATTCAAATTGGTATGAGGAAGTTTGGATTGAGCGGATACTTTCAGATATTGTAACTATTTGTCAGGGGCTGAGAAATATCAATGAGTGTGAGAAGTGCAATTTGCGTCGGGGACGGACATAATGTGTTGGTATTGTTGTAGAAGACATCTAATTATTTTGTTAGAGATGAAAGTATAACTACTACCTAAGGCGATGTAAACAATTGCCAGAAACGCCTCGGCATTCTGGTCGATGACCAATATTTGTTATGTTGTGGAAAGTTTTGTGGCTTTTACAGCTCCATTGAACTCAGGGCTATGGGCAAGCTAGTAAAAAGTGCAGTGTGGGCTGGGCTACAGTGCTAGGTGTACGGCTGCGGAGGCGACTCACAGCGCCTGCAGGCGCAGCAGCAGGGCGAGTGCGGCGGGGGGCTGGCGCAGGCGGTTGCGCGGCGCGCGCAGCACGCGTAGCGCCCGCGCGCCCTCCAGCGCCGCCATGCCCACCTCTTCCAGCTCGTTGTCCCCCACCGACCTGCACACATACACACAAACATAAAGTGGTAAAACCACCGTCTGTGCTACCATACCAGGCTCTTTACGTGACTACTGCTTTGACTAATTAACAAAATAACTAATGCATCCTCTTGCAGTTTCGCTATCTGGCGTTATTCGAAAAGTAATACTAGCGTAAAACAGCTCTTTAGTTGGGTTTCGTTATGTTTTTGTTGTCGTAAATGATGAATGATATAAAATGGAGAATCAATGTTTGGCAGCGAGGAATTTAATCGTAATCAGTCTTCCTAACTTTCTAAAATCTCCGGAAAAATATGTTGATTTTTCATCAAAGATGTATGTAAGCCTCTGTCTGTAAACCATTGACTTCTTACTATCGTGTGGGCTGCGAGCTTGTTTCACGCCCCTACTCACATAAAATACATACAAACATGCCATGTAACGCTTGTGCCGATGATAGATACTGTTCATAAAAACTTTAGTATATTAACTTTGAAAATAATGAGGTTGCGATGCGATAAAAAACAAATAAAAAGTAATATTTTAATTAATGTGTACAATAAATGAATCTATTTCCAGTTGTACTCCACGGGAGGTTCTACAAAGCTCTTCATGAGCCTTTCGTAGACACAGTCGCCCTCCTCCACTGGCTACATTTCGGTGACCTCTTTGGGGAAACCGAAGGTTTTGTCTGTGCGATACAAGATCAGGTTATCAAGACCAACAACTATCGGAGATACATCTTTTGGGACGGCACTGTCGTCGTCTGTCGAGCTTGTCGCCGTCCCGGAGAGTCGCTAAGGCATGTTATCTCCGGTTGCTCGGCGCTTGCTAACTCTGAGTATCTGCACAGGCACAACCTAGTAGCCAGAATTCTCCATCAGGAGCTCGCTCTGTAGTACGGTCTCGTGGATCGGAAACAGCCTTATTATAAGTACTTGCCGGAGGCTGTGCTCGAAAATGACCGCGCCAGGCTCTATTGGGACCGGGCCATCATCACGGACAGGACTATTCCCGCGAATAAGCCTGATATCGTGTTGATGGACCGGGCACAGTCTAGGATATTTTTGGTTGACATTACCATTCCATACGACGAGAACCTCGTGAAAGTCGAAACAGATAAGAAGACAAAATATCTGGACCTAGCTCACGAGGTTACCGACATGTGGGGTGGTGTGCCAACCGAAATTATTCCGGTGGTCGTGTCTGCAAACGGGTTAATCCCGGTCAGTCTCTCGGGACATCTGAGGCGACTGGGACTCCGTGACGGGCTGCTTCGTGCTCACATGCAGAAGGCGGTGCTCCTCGATTCGGCCCTCATCGTCCGCCGGTTTCTTTCCCTTTCCCCCTAACCCTCGGCCGTTTGAACTCCTCTGCCGAGGGCTCCCATCTGGTTGGGATTTTAATTATATATAATTATTGTATTGTATAGTATTGTCTACTATATATCTTATAGTATCTTATTTATTTTATCTTATATATCCCAACCAGACGAGAAAACTATAGAAATACCCCAATAATAATAATAATGAGTTTATTGCCCTTAAAAAATACGTATTCATCATCATCATCATCATTTTAGCCTATTACTAGTCCACTGCTAAACATAAACCGCCCCATAGATTGCCACAAAAGTTTACAGCTCTCATTTTGGGGGATTTTGGCATAGTTGCCACGCTTGGCGGCTTAAGAGAATCTATCACCCCATCTCATCCCATGGGTGCCGTAAGAGTGGACAGAGGGAAAATTAAAACCAGAAGACGGGCAGCCGCATCTTCCTGGAACATCTGAATAAATAAACTGATGTTGCCAACCCGCCTGCCAAGAGTGGCAACTATGGCAATTTCCTCCCAAAATGAGAACTACAAACTTTTGTGGCTATCTATGGGGGAGCCTATGTTCAGCGGTGGACTAATGATAGGCTGAAGTGATGATGATGACACGCTAAAATGATTCAAACATTAAAATGTATGACTTTTTACATTTGTATATATTTATGTTCATTTATTAAGATTTTGACGTGAAGAAATATTTCATATTAATTCAGGACGGATTTTATATGCGGAATTCAGAATTTTTTCCCGTGTAAATGATATGTAAGAGATGTAGGTAGTTAGCGTGGCGCAGGTATAGGGTTACCACAATATAATGAAATATTGTACTATATTTCTTGTAGATGTGCTTAAAATTTCGCGACAGCTAAATAATATATATAAATATTTTATTCGAGCCTTTATACAGTACTCTCTCAAGTTGCGAGGATTTTTTCCTTTTTTATAGGAGAAAAGGACGAGACTAGCAAAACGTTCACCTGATGGTAAGCGCAACTGCGCATAACAAATGCGGAGTCACTAAGAACATTTCTGTGTGGCACCAAACTTCGCACGTCACCATAAGACTCCAGATCCAAAATACAATAAGCCCAGTAATTGCATAAGCTCTCGATGCCTTTCAGACCGTAACACAGTAATGTTTGCACACTACTGCTTCACGGCAGAGTAACTGGTCCTGCGGTGCTATATCCTTAAACGTATTCCTGCATAGAAATCCTACGATAAGTAATCGCTACGCTTGGCCGGTGGATTAGCGATCGCAGTAACTGAACTTATGCACCCGAGACGCTGCTGCACACACCCGTCTGGATAATATAATCCATAAAGATAATGATTTCTTATATTTACGCGAACACTACACATTTAAATGAAACTAATTTTACGGATAATATCGCGTTTAATTTTGTTATTTATAACCCGACGTTTCGAGTGCTCTACAGCACCCGTGGTCATGGGGGGACTGAGGTGACAGATGTCCTGAAGTCATAGTTAACCCGGAGTACCTTCAGCTCCAGCAAGAGCTCTCAGCAGTCCATAAAGTTTATCCTGCCATCAATATTGACTTTTAAATTTATTTCATATATCGTCTCGAAAAGACCTCTTCTTACATATTAATATTCGACGTACATTCGTCATCATCATCATCATAATTTCAGCCTGTCACTAGTCCACTACTGAACATAGGTCTCCCCCACAGATTGCTACAAAAATTTGTAGGTCTCATTTTGGGGGAATTTTTCCATGGTTGTCGCGCTTGGCAGGCGGGTTGGCAACGACAGTTTATTTATTCGGGTGTTCCAAGAAAATGCTGCTGCCCATCTTCTGGTTTTAATTTTTCCCTTGTCGACTTTTACGACACCCACCGGATGAGACGGAGTAGTAGATTCTCTTATGCCGCCACCACACATAATACTTTAATCTGTGTTATCTTTAATGTTTAAAAATTTTAAGATATCTCTGTCAACGTATGGGCCGCCACCACACGGCAAAATTGCAAAATACGAAAAAGTGTACTTTATTTTTGGCGTCTCAAAATGCAATAATCTTTTATTTAGTACAGCAAAGAAGGCAACCCTGACGTAGGGCGGGCGGAGTCGGGCTGCCACAGCGGGCCTGTTATTACTTATTACCCCGTTGAGCTCATTGCGCGCAGTAATCTTGTTTTGGATTTTACTCAGATATTCTCGTTCCCTACTGTGTAATTTGGCGACCGCATGGATCAGTGCTCCGTGTGATCGACGCGTCGCGGGGTTCGAATCCTAGCTGTATTCAATATTTGTGTGAACCGCATGGATCAGTGCTCCGTGTGATCGACGCGTCGCTGGGTTCGAATCCTAGCTGTATTCAATATTTGTGTGAACCGCATGGATCAGTGATCCGTGTGATCGACGCGTCGCTTGGTTCGAATCCTAGCTGTATTCAATATTTGTGTGACCAAAAGCCAAACCAAAAAACTAATAATACCTGCCAACGAGAAATGGAGTAGATTAGTATATAAGACTTTAATTCAGTAACAGAGTTGTCGACTGTTAGAGGATCCCGTCACTCCCTTTATTTATTTAAATTGCCAGAGAGTAAAGTACAATTGAAGAAAGTGAACAAAAAATTAGTTGATACATTGACGTTCTTTTACATCGCCGTCCTAAACTCCAATGTTACAGCGCGCTGCCGAGAGTTTGTAAAAACGATTTGATTGTTTTGTTTTCAGGATACATCGATCATGTTAACGATAGCTGATGTTTTATTTATTTATGTCCGCTTTTCTTTACAGCTGGCGTGTGGTGAATCACCGCTAAAAATTGCGGTGAACGATTTTAATATTGCCGGTACCGGTGATCGAATTCTGGTCGCTGGCGTACTGTGAACATTAAAACGAGCGTCCTGCTCCTGGGGTAATACATCTCGGCGGTGATGCAAAACATCGTAAGGAAACATGCACGGCTATTAAATTTATGTTCACACATACATTTCACCAATCTCGCGAACTCTCCATTCTTAGTCCTTTTTTATTATTTTATTATTTATTTGATAAAAGTGACGGAACGAGCAGGACGTTCACCTGATGGCAAGTGCATCGTCTGCCCATAACAAATGCTCAAATGCTTCTCTTATAAATAAAGGTAAGTGCTGATTTGGGCGTTCATTTGCTATTGCTATACTTTTACCTTTTGGTTGCCCTATTTTTATGCTTAAAACGTTATGATAAGCATTAAAATTAATTAAATAAGTTCTAAGCCAATGTAAAAGTCCAATCAGCTCATTATTAATTCATAAGCTATGAAATCAATCGTTAAGATAACAGCGAATGAATTATCATTCATTCGCTGTTATCAGTATCAGGATGGTGGGTCAGTCTGACAAAGCAACGAACACATATCGCGTAGTTAATTGATTCGCTGCCCAGCTCGTTTTATTGAAAATACTCTTATGTAAGTTCGCAGATTTATTATTTGCTTGGACTGAATATTTTTAACAATTATTAAATAGTTTGTTAATGATAAGGGCATCACTGTATCATATCTTCAGGAGCATGCTCTATATAAAACGCATGGAGTCATAATGTATAAATATGCAACAGTACTTGTACATGTGACAGTCTATATTTAAACAGCTTTAATTAATATTTTACTGGTGGTAGGATTGCACTTACCATCAGGTGAACGTTTTGCTCGTTTCATCACTTTATGCAATAAAAAAATTAAACAATCAACGTGATATTAAGATTCGAAGATTATGAGGAGAGTTCGGCGAACTCGTTCGAATGAAAGCGGAAGCATTCGCCCTTAACGATACGTACTTAGGTAATCAAAATGTCGTTATTACTTTTCAATCGTAATTAATTTTGAAATAATAGCAGTAAATGAATCTCTAAGGGGTTGGATATTTAAAGGATATTGTGCTTTTGTTAATTAGTCATCACAATGGCGGCGGTGATTCCTTCGTTAATGACGGGATCACATTTATATTTAAAAAAAAATTAAAACTACATCGCACAAAGTTGTGTTAATATCAAAATTTAAGTGTAGTTTCACGTCTACAGTGTGAAGGTTACAGTGAATGCAGTGTGTTCGCGTCGTCTCTGCGCAATTGAAGTTAGATAAAATATGAACTTATTTTGGTTCATTTAGTGTGGTGGCGGCTCGTTAAAAGAATACTACCACTCCATCTCATCCAATGGATCTCGTAAAAGGCGAGTAAGGAATTAAACAGCACTGTGCACCCAACAGCGCATGGTGGCGATGGGCTCACCGATGTGTGGTTGACACCAAGTGCATTATATTGTTTAGGTGAAATGTGGATTGTGGCAGTCATCTGTTTTTACAGTGAGTGCCCAGTCTCTGACTATCCCTTATGGGTTACAGTCGTGATCTTATGTAATGTATGAATTCAGATTTTTAATTGAGTATACGACCAAAAAGAAAATATCAAATATCATATTGCAGTAACGCGGGACTCAGTCTGTGGCGACCGACGCGCACAAACATTTGTAATTCCAAATTCTAATTTACAAAATAATAGCTGAGGTCGTCGCTCCCGCCTCTCGCACAATGGAAGGAAAACAACTGCTAAGTTCTTTGTAATGGAAAATTAAAATTAAATTTTTCGAGAATACCGGAGTAAATATTTATTTGTTGGCGATGTTTAGTGATTCTGTGGACCGCAGGAATGCGGACCTAATAAATGCGGAATCACCTCGGGTCGCGACTCTGAGATCCGAAACACTCGTAAAACATCACCACTTTGCATAAGTAACAGGGGATCGAACTTATTTTGAGCAAATTCATTGTGACATTTATTGCAACTGTTTGAATTGATTTACGAAAAAATATGATAAAAAATAACTAGAAAATTAATCAGAACTATGGTATTCATTATAGTGCTAATATACATACTCAAGTACAATTAACTCATCTTTAGAATATTGTGAAGTATTTATATAACTATATAAAACTCTGTTTTTACTTAAAGTATACAAAGTATACCTCAATGTCTAAAAAGCAAAATTTACAACCCGTGCGTGTTGCCAGTGATACCATACGGAACAGAGACGTGGTCCTTCACTGCGGGCCGCTGGAGGAAGCTCAGAGTCGCTCGACGAGCTATGCTCGGAGTTTCTCGAGTGATAAAACCCGTAACGATGATATCCGCAGCAGAACTAAAGTAACCGACATAGCCCTAAGGATTAGCAAGCTGAAGTGGCAATGGGCCAGCCATATAGCCCGTGCAGGTGCAGGTGGCTCAGGACCGTGCTTTGTGGCAATCTACGGGGGAGGCCTCTGTGCAACAGTGGACTAAGATAGGCTGAAATGATGATGATGATACAAAGTCTTTCTACTGTCGTTTTTTTTTAATTAATTGCAGGTTTACTATACATACATAAGATCACGACTGTATCCCATAAGGTGTAGTCAGAGACTGGGCACTCACTGCAAAAACAGATGACTGCCACAATCCACGTTTCACCTAAACAATATAATGCACTTGGTGTGGTAGGTGGTGAGCCCATCGCCACCATGCGCTGTTGGGTGCACAGTGCAGTTTAATTCCTTGATCGCCTTTTACGAGATCCATTGGATGAGATGGAGTGGTAGTATTCTTTTAACGAGCCGCCACGACTATAATATTACTACTACTATAATATCAAGGAATACGTTGACAAAAATAGTTTCTGAGAATGAGGTGATCGCTGCCAAGCTGTAATAGAGTGTTTAGTTATATTATTATTAGTTGTATAATGAAATAAAAAAAGCCTGATTTTTTTAGGACTTAGCATTTCTCTTTCATCCCAGTGGTAGAGTAAAAAAAATTATTTGACATTCTATGAGTGTTATGAAAATAAAAAATCTTGTCAGAAACAAATACAACTAAAGTTATTTGATTTTTTGATTCAATTAACTTGACTACGAATTTCGATATTTCAATTGAAATTACCATAACGAAGTTCAAAAAGAAGGTTCAAGGCGAGGCTTGGGGATCAGAGGTCATTTCCCGAATAAGCACAGGCGAGGAGGCTGCGCCCCGCCCCGGCTGCGTGCCGCTGACAGCGGTCATTTATCATACGCACGGAGGCAGACTCCACGCAAAAAATATGAGGACATTTTTGGTAGCACTTATCCAGTTCTTTGGCTGTCGTTGCATGATACAGCGTCATGGCGCCTTTTGTGGCGTCGAAGTTTTTACGTTGTAGCGGTATGTACTTACATATATATTATATACCAATATATTGTCACGCCTCTTTCCCATGTAAAGAGGTAGGCAAAGGCTACACACGTAACCCACTTTCAGCTCCCGTGGGAAACGAGACTTGACCATGTTGCCTCAGCATCGGTAAGGGTCAAAAAAATATTTCACGCCATTGCGTTCCTACGAGCAGTGTAGTGGCAGTATTACATATTACGGTGTTGTTCTGCACGAATAACGGTTGTCCCTACAATACCTTAGTCGCCTCTTATGACACCTCGGTAGTAAAGAGGTAGATGCTATCATCGGCGCCAATGTACTTATTACAATGAATGCTTTTTCTTTCTTCCTACTTCACTGGTGGTAGGATTTCTATGCAGGTTAGGATCCATCTGGGTAGGTACCATCCCAGTGCCAATTATTCTGCCGTGAAGGGCAGAGTGCAGACATTGCTGTTTTTTTTAAAGGAAGAGGGGGCAAACGAGTAAGCGGCTCACCTGGTGGTAAGCGATCACCGCCGCCCATGAACATCTATAACATCTGTTTTTCGGTCTGAAGGTCACTGAGAGCTAGTGTAATCACTGGGCATATGAGACTTATGAAATGATGTCTCAGGGTGGCGGGCGCAGTGTAGTGTCACACGGGGGTGTTCCAGGTGACACAGAATATTTTGTTCGTCTCGTCACTTTATCCAATAAAATTGGGAGTTCACACGTCGAGGCACTACGCGCAGTTACATCAATATTAATACTGTCGCGCGAGATTCAGATCATTGATAAAAATTCTGACACGAGATTTTTTGCTTAATGATGAAGAAATTGATAACATTACTAACTAAACTTTATATGATGTTTTCTTCCTGGCTGATTTTCGACCACGACGACAAATTCCGAATACTGTCGCAAGTTACCAACAGCGCAGGAGAAACGAGTACATATTATTGTGCCACAAGTGTATACGCACACACGGAGGCACACACTTGACCTCACCTACCCGCACCGGATGTAACGTACATACGAAAATATCTAGTAGGCTAGAATCCTAGCCTACATGCAGACTAGAAAACTAATTATTTAATTTAATTTGGGGTAACAAGTACCTAATCATGTCATAAAAATTGGTAGTAATCGTAACATTGAAGTCTTAGATAATTAAATAACCAGCCCCGTTAGCGCTTGTGCTCTCACGTTGGCTCAGGCTGGGATTCGAATCCAGGATTCGCGGTGTAGTAGTCAGGTACTCTGACCATTAGGCTCCGCGGTGGTCAAATACAGCGTACCTTTAGTAAGACAATAAAGAGTAACTGTGTTAATGGTATTTTAAAAATTTCAGAATTGACAGATTGTGTAAATTTATACGAAACAGAATAAAGAATTATGAGCTAATGTTTTTTTTTACTAAAAGATTAGAAGCCCAGACTTTATCAAGCTTAGCTCAGTGACACTACTTGCTGTTATGTTAAAAATGTCACGTAGTCAATATCGAGTTTAAATATGTAATTTAATTAAAGTAACAGCCTAGCACGCTTGGCAGGCGGGCTGGCAACCTCAGTTTGTTTATTCAGATGTTCCAGGAAGATACTGCTGCCCATCTCCTGGTTTTCATTTTCCTTCTGTCGACTTTTACGACAGCCACAGGATGAGATGGGTTGGTGGATTCTCTTAAGCCGTCAACACACGGCACAGAAGGACAGGTAAAAAGTTGTTTAATTACAACTTTTTACCTGTATAATAAAGTCGTCATACTAGCTAGTTATAAGTTGGCGAAGTTTATTTTCCCATAGTATCAATGTTGTTAGGTAAGGTGTAAGTAGGCTAAAGGTTTCTGAAGGATCTGATTGACATGTAGAGGTGTGTTAGTGTTGTCGCGCACACTCACACACGCACACACGCGCTGCGCACGCGGCGACGCGGCCTCGGACGAGTTGCGCTCTGACACACATTATCTGCTACATTATCACATCCTTATAGGCGATCCAGTTGCCGCGCATTGATTACACTCATGGGTAATCTGTTATTATTGGGATGTCGCTTTTGTAATATTTAACCAGTAAATTTGTTATTGTTGTATTTATTTAAGCAATACACTGTGTACGGCTCAGGAGTCGGAAGCTCGCTTTAAACTTCATAGTACGCGAATAAGCCCGATTCGAGCTTCGGTGTTGGCACCACTAAAAATCATATTATGGAGAGTTCATTTGAAAGGTGCTTTGCAGTGAAGAAAATCATCGGGATTTCAATCACTGCATGTTTAAAAAATTAAACATCTTTCGACTTGTAAACAAACTAACTTGATGTGACCTACTGACTGACTGTTGGAAATTTATATCCATTTCCCAGTAGAAACGTTGTGAGCTCGGAATTATCCCCTGTTTGTCTAATAAATCCTCGCAGCGCGGTGAGGCGCGGAAGGATTCTAGGACTTATCGACTCTTGCGAGATTAAGCAAATATGAGATAATAATTACATTTCTCACCGTACAGTAGTTTCATCTGTGTTCAACGTAGTGAGTTCATGCCACATCTTGGCATGCTGCTCGAAACGGCTTCAGTTTGCATGAGGCTATTAAAGAGAGTCTTATTTAAGCTGTGCACGAGAGCAGCCATAAGCCGCCCACTTAGTATATTATTTACGAGCGGAGCAACAAATAGTGTTGTTTACGTTTACTTCGCATCTGAAAAGTAGGGAGAGGGAGTCTTGACTGTGTGTACATTCGTATTAGTACTTGTCTCGTAAGCGACGTACCGTCGACCGCCAGCCTTTAATTAATCGAAGCGGAGATTGATGCGGTCGCCGCCGCGCGGCCCGAGAGGTAACGACCTCAGTACCGCGGCCGGTTGTGTCCAATTTTTTACACGTAGGGTCGGGGATATTGGTCGATCGACTGACGTACTCAGCTCAATTTTATTTTGTGGATGTCGCGTTCTTTTTGCTATGGCTGCTTCTGAATTGTGGGCGTTAGGCATCGATTTAAAAATTACTGGAGCGCTTAAAATTTTCTTATACGTATTTTAAATCAAGTATGAAACTGACAGTCCATAAATGTCCCACTATTAATTTATTGGGAAAAAAATGGATTTGGAGCCGGACAATGTCGGTCACGCTGCTCCGGTTCTAGTAGTCTTTCTCTACTCTCACGACTAATTGAATATAATAGTATAGTAGTTTCGATTTCAGTCTTACATAAAATACGACGGTCTATTGGTCATCCAAGTGTTCGATAGATCGACATCTGTAAATCTTAATGCCTGGCCGAGCCTGAGAATCCAATACAAAAACTTAAATTAACGGCAGTGGTGTTTAGACCACAACTATCGGTCTCTTCTTAGGAATTTAGGCATCACTAATTCGACCTTCGTAACGAGCTCCTATCCTGCGATTATCATCGCTGCGCACGCACATGCTTGTGTCGGCGCCACGTAATGTTTATAAACACGGGTCAATAATAGATTGAGGTATAAATATTGGTGTAAGTTTGGTCGTTGACCTCGCCATCGCTTCCGCTGTAGCGGCCACAGCTGCTAACAGCTTGTAATCATCGCGGTTCTGAGCGAAACTAGTTGATATTGCATACAAAAGAATATTATAACAATTAGTATAATGGGATATAGTGACGAGACGAGCAAAACAAATGCTGTGTCGTCCAGAACCTTTCTGTGTGGCACAACACTGCGCCCGTGCCCCTGATAAATCAGTTCTTAAGTCTCATATGCTCTCAGTGATTACACTAACTGTCAGTTCCCTTCAGACCGAAATACAATAATATTTGCACAGTACTGCTTACGGGCATAATAACTGGCCTGAGGTGGTACCTATCTAGGTGGATTCTTGCATAAGCGTCCTACCACCAGTAATTCCATAAAAAATATTTATAGCCACTAGAATAGACCGCGTGGTGGCGGCCTAAGAGATAGGCAGCAGCATCTTCCTGGAACATTTGTGTAAATAAACTTCGGTTGCCAACCCGCCTCCCAATCGTGGCAACTCTGGCGAAATCCCTCCTAGTGGGAGCTACAAACTCATGTGCCTATCTATGGGGGAGACCTATGTTCAGCAGTGGAATTGTGATAGGCTGAAACGATGACGATGACGACGATTAGAATACAAGCCGATTGATTGAAGTGTCACCCATACTCTTAACAAATTAGAATTAATTAGAGGGTTATCGATGCGTACAATTTACTGTCACATACCTAAATTAGGACGATCACTAAACCATTCTCAGCCAACTATTTTTTTCACGTTCTGACTAGTGCTGTATTAAAATTAAAAATTACATTTACACATACATTTATACTTGTATCTGTGTATGTATCGCATGATTAGAGAACGTAACCCCTTAAGGCGGTCGCGCGGTGTCAGAGGCAACGTCAAACTAGATAGCACAGGTCGTCCAAGAAAAAAGTGTTTGCACATAGAGCCCGAGGCGTGAGCGCGCCCTGCATGCGTAAGTGACAATGATTTATTTAACTAACGCGGCGGGTTTACTGAGCGTGTACCGAATACTGCCTTGGTGTTCAGACAAAGGTTAAGTTCGGCATCACAAGGGCAACAGGTTTTTTTTTTCAGAAAAATACCTGGTATATCCCATAGCTCTTCTGAGGTCGGTGAAAATTTTCTTCTATGATGTCTATCTAAAATTTCTTCCTATATTGTTTTGTTACTAGGAACTGTTAGCATGCAATCACTGAAGGTAAACATTTATCACTTCTTGTTTTGTCGTTTTCCTTTCGTCAAGTTTTCCGACGCTCACGGTATGATGTGAGCTTGTAGAATCTTTACGCCGTCGTGTGCCGAACATAATCAGCGAGTAAACAAATAAAAACGTTTAAATTGTCTGTTGTCAAAGTAATATTTTCAATCATTAAGATAAATATCAAATAGAACCGTTATATATATTTTTAATCACGTCGTTTATAATTGCTAATCTTTAAAAAATTAAATGTATAGAGAGCTTTGCTGTCTTATATTTTTTTCTTGTTCTTAAAAAAAGTGGCTCGATATTAGGATTTTTCATACGCCGTGGGTGCGTTTTACATTCATAAATTCCACATGCACAAACACCCAGACCAGGATCAACTATCTGTAGGTCATACATATATTTGCCCCGTGTGGGAATCGAACCCGCGACCCGTGGCGCAGAAGTTAAAGGCGAACAGAGTCGACAACTCGTGTGCACTTGTTCTCATATAATATAGTACGTGGCCGCTTTTTAGCTACTGTGTTACTAAAGTGCTTAAAACTAATTGTTAATTAAAGTTTCCGTTATATTGCTTTATGGACCATATGAATAGATAACATACGGTATATATATATATATATATATATATATATATATATATATATATATATATATATATATGTATGTATGTATGTATGTATGTATGTATGTATATTCTATTAAACCATAACTCATTCATTGATGCCAGTGAACTGATTTAACGAATTAATTTCTGTGTGATAGCGGCGTTAATCTACGAGTATCTCTCCATCTCATTCCACGCGTGTCGTAAAAGACAGATTTCGAAAGAACTATCTCTAGGCCACTCAAATATTCGTTCCGTGCGGGAATCAAACCCAGGGTGCAGAAGCCATTGCTTAGTTATTCAGCCAACTGAGCCGATAAATGTGGAAGAAGGAAATCCCAAGGCCTCGTATAGATGGCGGAATAAGGATCTCGAACATGCCTAGAGTACGAGGTGTGTGGTCGACAATCCGGCAGCTAAGAGCGACGATGACGACAAATCCTCCCAAATCCTGCACGTCCTCCAGAAGACTGCTTCAAGACTTATTATCAATTCACGTTTGTGTGCCGCGGAAGCCGCACTGGTTATAATAGTGCTTTTGTAGGATTTTTGAGAACCGAACAGTCATGTTATTAAGTAAATTATTAATCTGTCATTATTCAGAATTACTTGTTCGTTATCTCTGTTCGATCCCCGGTGCCAGCACCTCTGTAGTTGTTCTACAATTTTAAGTGCTGATTTACCACGTGCTTTGCGGTGAAGGAAAACATCGTGAGGAAACCTGCATGTCCGAGGAATAGAAATATTTCTAGGACACGTGAAGTCCGCCAACCCGCATTGGAGCAGCGTGGCGGACTATCCCAGCTCCAAAACCCTCTCAGAAATGGGAGGAGGCCTGTGCTCAGCAGTGGGACATTTATAGGCTGTTAGTTTACTTTACTTTTTTATCTCTGTGCCAAATAGCCTTCTTTCATTTCTGAGAATCTTGGAGCAGGGATTGATTCGCCACGCTATTTCAACGGAGTTGGCGGACTTTATGTCTAGTTTATTTGTTTTAAAATTACGGCATGATAACATTAAAACACGTCTGTACAATCTAAATTCTAAACTAAAGCTAATTACAGTTGACTTATTGAACAATCTAAACTTAAGGTAGAAAAAAAGAGATCTAGTCTCAATAAGTGTTATGAACTTATTCTCGTGTAAGTTTGGTTGTGAATGCGTGTGGTGTGTTTAAAAAATTATTCAATGTTTATTTTATGTTTTACAACTAACATCCTAAAAAATGTGTAATAATCTGTTTTTTAAAAGTTTGTGTTGTTTATTTGAAGTAAATATTAAAATTGTATTGTAAATATGGGGTATCCTAGACAGAATGATATGATATTGATATTCTCCTGGCCGATTTTGATCACTGCGACAACTTTCGAATATTGTCGAGAGCTATCAATTGCGCTGGAAATATTATAGTGCCACAAGTGTACGCGCAAACACAGAGGCACTCACTCGTCCCAACCTACCCGCGCCCGATGTAACGCTGATGCGATAAGATCGGAGGTAGGCTAGGATGCTGTGTCAGAAACACGGGGACAATCACAACACAACCAGACCCGACAACCAACAATTTGTGTTTTAGCACAAGTTTTGGCTTCGGCTGGGATTCGAACCCAGGACCCGCGGCTTAGAAGTCAGGTACTCTGACCACTATGCCACGCGACGGAATGGAATTAGATGAATAACGGAAATGTGACAATGGTACGTGAAATAAACGTTTGTTTGTGTGGCGAGTGCGTTTCAAAGGGACGCTAAGCGATATCCCCGAAAGCAATCCCGGTGACACGATTCGGCCTGCGAGGAATCCGTGCGGAAATAGCATATCAAGTACGAGTACATAACTCGCGTCTATATCTTAGTGGTAGGACTCCACAACAATCTCCGTGTTTAGAGCGTATGTGTAATGTTGTCGATTTTTCTTTATTTTTAGCATGAATGCACATTTGTTTTTCTGTTTTCTCGCGTCGTTTTCCCTGAAGCACGTGGTAAATTGGAATTCAAAGTTATCCATTCTAATATTAATTATCATTTCAGCCTATCAGAAATCCACTGCTGAACATAGGCCTCCCCATAGATTGCCACAAAAGTTTGTAGCTCTCATTTTAGAGGGATTTTGCCATAGTTGCCACACTTGGCCGGCGGGTTGGAAACTGCAGTTTATTTATTCAGATGTTTCCGGAAGATGCTGTTGCCCATCTCCTAGTTTTAATTTTTCCTCTGTCGTCTTTTACGACACCCACGGAATGAAATGGGTTGGTAGAGATTTGGTGGAGAACTGGCATCCTGGAGACGGGACATCAAAGAGTTCTTACTGTATTTAGAAAAAAAAACCTTTGTCCACGAGGACATAGTCGCGGGCTTGAGCTAGTAATTAACAATTTTATAAGAGCCGGCACCGGTCATAGAAGCCAGCTCACTCTTGTTCTATGAATTGTCTAATTTTTTCTCTAATGCGATGGACGGTGGGAGAAGACTATATAATAGTATATCTTGCAAGACTAACACACTAAATTATGGACACAAGGATACGTATGCAAAACGCTGTAAATGAATGATGTCAAACCGTGCCCGGTGCATACTCACAGTAACTGCAGCCGCGGCCAGGCCGCCTCGGGCAGGCGGCGCAGCGAGCAGCTGTCGAGCCACAGCCGCAGCAGCGCCGCGCTGCTGAGCGCGCCCGCCGCCGCCTCCAGCTGGTTGGCCGACAGGTTCCTGCGCACACACTCGCTCCTCAACACACGCCACTGGCACCCACGTAGCATTAACACGTCTTACATCCTAATTAGAATGGATGTATGCATCTATGAGTCGTTATGACCATGGTAGCCTACGCGATGGGCCTTATGCTCTTTTATCACCCTGATGTTTTTTTATTTGTAAAAAGTCCTGTCAGACAAGTTCCTCCTGATGGTAAGTGCCACCACACCTGCCAATTAAACTGGTAGTGTTAATCAGACCTTGAGACTGTAAAGTCTTATTTGATGCTACACTGCGCTCGTCCCCCTTAGACATTACTTGCTAAGTTTCATAAGCTCAGTAATGTTATTCGCTACAGTGCCCTTTTTACTGAAACACAGTAATGACTGTACACTACTGTTTGGCAGCAGAGTTACTGTTACTAACCCTAGTCGGGTTTCCATAACAAACGTTACAGTTTTTCATAAAAATATAAAAAGAATAATGTAAATTTGGTAAGTTCAATTGAACGAAAGAAACAAAACATGGCCTTTTTTACCAATACAATTTTTCATGCACTATTTCGATTTTAGGTTAGAACAACACTAGTAATCTAAGTTTCGAAATATGCGAGCAATTTGTATGTCGATCCTCATGGAGCACGAGGTAAATTACTAATGGCGTGTTAAAGTTCCCCTTGTGCCGTATTTACTGAATAAATGAATTCCAATTTGTATAATCACTTAACTGTAGAAACCGTACTTTGCAGTATTTTGCAGTCCGCTTGTACTAACATAGTATGGTTGTCTGCCAATAAATACTACAGACATTATACCATTTCCTAAGCAATCATGGAAACTTGTTGATGCTCTTGTAAAAGGTTAAAATTAAGGCTAAAACTTGGCAGTCGCTTCGCTGTAACTCTAATTTTTATAACTTTCTGCCATTGTATTTTTTTATGAAACCAGGGGAACCAACACCTGATAGCTGGTAGACAAATTCGCCTCACCTTGAGTGTGATCCGTTAGTAACCCTGAGGGCTAAGATGGTATTTTTCACGTGAAGTTTTCGCTGTTAGCCTTCTGGTATTTACAGCTTCCTCTAACAAGTCGTGGTCAACAATGGACTACCTACGCAACCTAAATACATCATAATCATCATCATTTCAGCCCATCACTAGTCCACTGCTGAACAAAGGCCTCCCCCATAGATTGCGACAAAAGTTTGTAGCTCTCATTTTTGGAGGATTTTGCCTTAGATTCCACTTGGCAGGCGGGTTGGCAACTGCAGTTTATTTATTCAGATGTTCCAGGAAGATGCTGCTGCCCATATGCTGGTTTTCATTTTCCCTCTGTCGACTTTTACTACACCCATGGAATGAGATGGGGTGGTAGATTCTTATAAGCCGCCACCACACGGCAACATATATACATAAATAAAGTTAATATTATCATTTTACAGTCATATCTCTCTCGCGCTTCACATGTGTCTCGTGAGATTAGATAGTCTTATTTTGCTTTGGAATATAAGTCATCTATTGACCGTCCGAAGGAGGTTCAGACCTCCTTTAGGGCTGGCGACTGGTTGTATCGGTAATTTTGGAGGGTTAAAACCGCCCTGGAACGCGGGTGTATTGTATGTTGGCCGTAGCGCTGCTATTTACGGCGATCGCGCGACGTCGTGTTTTTTATATATAAAACAACCGAGTGTACAGTGTTAGGATCGTGGCTGACTATATTGCGGTCTGAGGGTGCCGAGACGTCAAGGTGGAGGAAGGAACAGGAGACTCGGTTACTGGCAAAGATGGAATGCCTCTTTGCCAGTAACCGAGTCTCCTGTTCACTTCACTCACCATACGATATTTATGGTATTTAGTGACATCGTGGTACTTCAGTACTTTTCCGGTCGAGGAGTTTACATTCGGTCAGAATTAGCCACCTCGTCAGGAAGATATACAACCCTTTTCTAGCAAATCTGGAATTTTAACGTATAATATTGTATACAATCGTATATTTAGTTAATTATAACACGTTACAATGTTTCATAGAATCATGTTTTGATTGAGGTAACTAAACTACGGCATTACAACAAGTTGCAAAATTCGCGGGTATTAAACAAATGTGTAAACATAAAAGTTCGTGGTAAGCTCTGCTTTTGGGCGACGTGTCGGTTGCCCCCGACGTCTCCGCGACACTCGACTCCCTCCCTGTAATTACTGCCATCGAGCGCAGCCAGCAGAACATTAACTCTCTCGGTCTAATTATTAAAGAAATAACTAGCGGCTTTTCGTGGTACTTCCTTACTTGTAACCGACTAACAACGACTTCCCGGATCGTAAATGTAGCTAAAGGAAATTTGTGCGGTACATGATTTGCCAATTAGCATTAAGTGGGTGTAGTCTGGCGGTTTTATGACCGACGCGTGTACTGAGTGATTGTTAGTGTATTTAGTCGTGTGGAGGCGGTGCAATAGCCCGCGGTCTAACGAGGCCCGACCGCGCCGGAATAACCACATTCGCACGGCGCCTCCCCGCTCACCCCCGGACGTGTAACCTTCCCCTCACGTACCGCGATTCATTCTCTTTCACCGGCATTTAGGACGTGAAAGTGATTCTTACACTATACGGGATTGCTGTTTATGTGTTGCGTAATTTATGCTGTCGTCGTATTTGTCATCGTTATAACAATAAGGGACGAGGCACGAAGCGACAGACGTACAATGTTAACACACGCAATAAAAGCAGCCGTGTACAATAAACATGAACCACATGGCAATTACAATTAAATAAATAACTTAAAATACTTGTATTTTTCTTGTAACTTCTTAAGTATTTTATATAAGTAAATATTTATATTTCAGAAGTAATAATATTTTTTTGGAACAATAAGGTTTTTTTTGTAAATAAATATTCTCAATTCAAGACACAATCGGCGATGCAGGAGTAAAACATAAATACGGTAAGTTCGGTATGACATGTAATATTTAAGCTTGGTGTATAATCAGTGAGTTAGTGCAGCGTGCATTATGAGATGGTGAGGAGGCTTAGAGCGTGGGGACGGCTGTACTCACAGGTCTCGGAGCGCGGCGGCGGGCTGCAGCGCGGCGGGCGGCAGCGCGGTGATGTTGTTGCTGGAGACGTCCCTGCGGACCACATACATCTGTTACGAGACCAAATAGAATGACAGAAACCATAGTCCGGCCGCTAAGAGAATGCAAATTTGACGTTTCGTCTCGCACACTCGAATGTACGGTATAATTATGAAGCGGCGAACACATTACGTCGAAAATATTTTCACCATACATTGACACCAACTAAAAAAACAATTGATATAATTAAGTCAATTTACAATAAACCCTCTCAGAAATGAGAGGAGGCCTGTGCTCAGTAGTGGGACATTTATAGGCTGAAACTTTACTTTTTTTTTTTTTACAATAAATGTACACGTTTAACACATCAAATGTGCATTCTCTTAGCCGCCGGACTGCAGCTAGGCAGGTATCCGTCTAGGTAGGTACCACCCCAGGGCCAGTTATTCGGCGAAGCAGTAGTGCGCAAACATTACTATATGTTTCAGTTTTAAGTGCACTGAGAGCTAGCGTCATCACTGGACATATGACTTAAGAACTAATGTCTCTGGGTGACGGGCGCAGTGTGGTGTCACACAGAAATGTTCTGGGTGACACAGCATTTGTTATGGGCAGAAGTTGCACTTACCACCAGGTTAACGTTTTGCTAGTTTCGTCACTTTGTCAAATATAAAAAAAAATCTCATATTCTTTAGCAGCTGTACGTATTCTTAAACACGTCGGTAATAAAAGCTTTCTGTAAAATGTATATTTTTCTAAAAAAACGCATTACTTCGTGATATTTTTGCGTTACTGATTTATGATACAAAGATGTATGTCATATCCAGTACCAATCATGTCCACCCCAGGGTGCAACGTCTGTCCATAACAGCAAACGAAAACTAAATAGTACAAAAGTACTTTATGTTGTTCGAATGCTCAGTTTAATGGGATTTAGGGGATTTTGATATTTATTTTATGGGGAAATAAATTGAAATGTTGGCGACAGTGCCAGGGGTACGCGGCAAGATTAATGGTCACTACCGAAAACAAAAATTCTAGTTTGAGTGTTAAACGACAAGAGTCATTGGAGATGTTCGCTGATGAAATCCTGGAGGCTGATTTTTTTATGTCTTTATTGATTGATTTCTGGGCAGCGAGACTGCAAGAATATCCCAAACTGTCACTCAAAGGGGATTTCTTTTATTCTTCGCAATTACATATTTATGCGAGAGTTGCTTCAAACACTAGCGCAAAAGCAGTTCAATGTCCAAAAACGAGAAAATTGCTTCAAAAATTGAAACAGTTTGCGATAACAAAGGCCATCTACAATAAACACAGTTCTTTAAGTCCTCACCATGTATTTCTGAAATAAAAATAAACCTTATCTTTTTATACCAACCTTTTTATTTTATTTATATAAAGGCGTACGTAGTCTTTTGGGAAATTTAATAGGGCTATAAGTCTGGGAATCTCTGCTGAGTTCTGCCGTAAGAATGATTTTGATCTGATTTTCTAAAATAAAATTTAGGCCTTCGACTTCGTTTTGTTTCTTCGTGTGGAAGCGACTTAGGAGAATCTACCACCCCAATTCATCCCGTGGGTGTCGTAAAAGCCGACAGAGGGAAAATTAAAACCAGAAGATGGACAGCAGTATCTTCTTGGAACATCTGAATAAATAAACTGAGGTTGCCCAACCGCCTGCCATGCGTGGCAACTAAGGCATCCCCAATAAATCCCCCCAAAATGAGAGCTAAAAACTTTTGTGGCAATCTTTAGGGAAGGCCTATGTTCAGCAGTGGACTAGTGATAGGCTGAAATGATGATGATGATGATTTTACAGAATATTGATGAAGGCATAATACCGCAGTGGCGGAACGGAGCCCGCACAACCACACATCACTTTTGGCAGACAGGTTCGCGGAGACCGAAAACGTTGGTGGCAACGTTGCTCCCACGGGGAAACCGATGTAGCTTATATATCGATACTTATATGGAACCGTGCGTAAGCTTTTACTGACAAACAATGTACGGTACGTCTAGAATACGTTTTTATTAGCATCAATAGCTGAACCTATCATAGATTCTCACACATGTGTGTGCCTTTTTATTATAGAAGAGGGGGCAAAGGAGCAAGCGGCTCACCTGATGTTAAGTGATCACTGCCGCCCATGAACATCCGCAACACCAGGGGAGTCGTAGGTGCGTTGCCGGCCTTTGAGAAAAGAATAAGCTCTTTTCTTAAAAGTCCCTAAGTCATATCGGTCAAGAAAAACCGCTGGCGGCAGAAAGTTCCTCAAAGTGGTCGTGCGAGAAAGAAAATTCTCCGAAAAGCGCACAGTGGTGGAATGCCAGCCATCAAGGTGATGTGGATGGAATTTATTACTCTGCCCCGATGTACGATGTTGAAACTAAGCGGCTCGTATGATTCCGGACAATTCCTGGGAACACTCCTCAAAGTACATACGATAAAAAACGCAAATAGACGCAACGATTCGCAAGGCGAGTGGATCAAGCTGATCGGAAAGAACCTGGTCGTCGACGATTCGGGCCGCTCTTCGCTGGATGCGGTCAAATGGAAAAAACTGGCACTGGGGTGGCCCCGCCCAGAGATGAGAACAGTATTCCATGTATGCCGAACATGCGCCTTGTAAAGTTGCAAGCAGTGGGCCGGCATGAAATAATTTAATGATTTCTTACATTTACGCGAACACTACACATTTAAATGAAACTAATTTTACGGATTTTATCGCGTTTAATTTTTAATGTTTACAACCCGACGTTTCGAGTGCTTTACAGCACCCATGGTCACGGGGGGACTGCTACGCAGAAAGAGCTTAACTTCCGTAAGCTTCCGTAAGCTCTTTCTGCGTAGATCGGACCAATAATAATAATTAAAAGCTGAAGTTACTCCGGGTTAACCATGACATCGGGACAACTGTCACCTCAGTCCCCCCGTGACCATGGGTGCTGTAAAGCACTCGAAACGTCGGGTTGTAAATATTAAACAAGGGCAACAAGAGGAATGCTCTCAATATGAGGAGACACGACGAAGGGTTTCTTTTAGTGGTAAACACAAACTTGTGTCTTAATACAGGACATACTTAATATTAGCTACCACTTAATTAAAGTATAAATATAAAAATCCTCGTCGCATTGTACATAATATTAAATGATATGAAATGATTCCGGAAAATGTATGTTCCGCAAATAATTTTGTTGTATACAACCTTTTTGGTACTCATAGATGTTAATGTATGCACCTGAAGTGATCTGCTAGCTGTTCTGCTACCTTCAACACAAGCCGATAGGTGTCCGGCAGAGTAGAATAGCACCTACCTCTTTCCTACCGAGGTGTCGTAAGAGGCAACTAAGGTATTGTACGGGCAGCCTTTACTCGCGCAGAATAAAACCATAATAATACTGCTCGTGGAAACGATATGTGGAGTAAATATTTTTTGAGCCGTATCAAAATGGCGGCGACGTGGTTTCCCGCGAGGGCGAAAAGTAGGCAACGCAAGTGGCCTCTGCCTACTCCTTATATGGGAAAAAAGCGTGACTGTATGTATGTATGTTTAGTTGGATATATATTTATATTTCCATTAACTTAAACCATTAAAATAATGAAATCCTGTAATCTTAAATGAGAGCAAATATGTCCTTTCTTTTATGAAGCTTCTACAAATAAAATTAGCATGTCTATTGAGATCTAAATGAGCCGAATAAAAGTTTGGCAACAACCTTGAGCTTGAACTGGGGCCGGAAAACGGCTGATAATCGAATTAAGCGTTCCGGGCCGCGTCGTGCTCCGCCGCGTCGTGCTCCGCCGCGCCGCTCTTGGCAAACAACTACTTTTACGTCGAAATTGATACGCTTGTAATTATAAGCGAACGATTTCCATAACGATGTTCCGTAATCCGTAAATACTACACAGAAATGAGAATAATTTCAAAATAACAAATTTTTACAAATTTTATCGCGTTTCATTTTGAACAATTTATATATAAAGAGCGACAAGACCAGTCTGTGACCATGTTCTCGGTCATCCGTACCATTACATCAGATTTGATAAACCACAAATCCTTGCAAAAGAATACCGAATACTGCCAAGGATGATTCGCGAGACAATTGAAATTAAAAAACACCCTAATTTCAATAGAAAAGATTTTGGGTAGCTACTACCATCGGATTGGGATTCTATAATTAATAAAATTCAATCAAAAACCTAGCATACCATTGCAAGACTTCAAGACACAGTTAGCTCTTTCTGCGTAGATCGAACCCCGGGTACCCCGGGTTAACTATGACATCAGGAAATCTTTCACCGCAGTCCTCCCGTGACCATAGGTGCTGTAATGCTCTCGAAACGTCGGGTTATAAATAGTTCAAAATTAAACGCGATAAAATCTGTAAAAATTAGTTTTATTAAAATGTTTAGTATTCGCTTAAATATAATAAATCATTATAAGAAATGAGAATAAATTAATGTTAGTGACAGCTGAGAGGTATCCGGTAACATAACGGTACGGACAGCCTTTCTTCATGCAGAATTATACCAGAATATGTAATGCTGTCACTATACTATTCGTGGGAGTACCATGGATCGTAAGATTTTTTACCACGTCATGTCCCGTTTCCCGCGGGGCGTAAAGTGGACTTTCTAAGACACTTGTCTTAGCTTGAAATGCCTGTAATTGGCATTCATATATTTATTACGTATTTTGATTTATAATTGTAGCTGTAAAACAATGTTTTGTAGGTACGGCTGTTGGTGTGTCGTAATAAATAAATAAATACTGCTTCATGGCAGAATAACTGGCCCTGCGGTGACCCCTGGACGGATTCCTGCATAGAAATCCTACCACTAGTTAAAGCTAGGCAAGTGAATTTGCGATCGCACCACCAGATTTATCCTGTGGGTGTCGTAAAAGTCGACAGAGGGAAAATAAAAATTAGGAGATGGGTAGCATCTTCTTGGAGAATCTGGATAAATAAACTGCGGTTGCCATCCCGCCTGCCAAGCGTGGCAACTATGGCAAAGTCCCCCCACAATGAGAGCTACAAACTTTTGTAGGCAATTGATGGGGGAGCCCTATGTTCAGCAGTGGACTAGTTATAGGCTGAAATGATGATGATGACGATGAACAATGTCAAATGTTTTTAAAGGTTTTTTCCTAACAAGTGTTTCTATTTGTTGACTTCAATATGATGAATGGTAAAATTTATGTGAACGGTAGTGCAAAACTTTTCTCAAATATCAGCCCTACGCACGCCCTATAATATTTACATGAACCGCCTCTAGGCACTTTAGATCGATCCACTGAATCTATATATTTTGCTTACAAAATGACACGCTTGCTATCACACAGAATATCAATTTTCTTGCAGAAAGATTAGATGGATCCTCACTAATGGATCTGAGAAATAGACGAGGGAATAGCCAATCCGACACTCACTCAGTTTGGTAACAATGTAGGGTTCAGCGTATTATTAAAGGAAACGCCAAATGTGATGTGTGACCCACTCACCCAGGGAACGTTTGAAGTTTTTTAAACGGAGTTTGAAATTTTTTTATTTTGAGCCTTAACTTTGTTTTATATATATTTCATGTAACATTTCATTTTATATTTTATTAGATACAATAATATTTCAGGTGTTGCAGCTCTTAACACTATACACTAGCCGGGATTAGTTAAGATAAAAATGACTTCTGTATTAGTGAATTTATGTCGGGTTAAGGGGCCAAGGAAAAAGGTTAAAATGGGTACATCCGGGTATATTGGTTATATAGATCGGGTGGTCCGAACTGGGGAGGACATCTCCTTCTAACAGTAATCTCTTGTATATATAGTTAGTATCAATGAAACATCAATAGCGCGATAATGGACGTACAAGCAATTTCCTGAGCTTCTTAAGCGTTGATCGGGATGTCGCTACAAGCGCAGCAAACCGAGAATCAATCACTGGCAACGAGGCATTCAATCTTTGTCTTACGTTCATTCTGGCACGAAACTGCATCTTGATATAAAGGTGCTGTGGATCACTTTGACCGCTTTCCATCAAGTAGTGGTAGGACATACGGGTAGCTCATGTATGTATGCCGGAATCCGTCTAGATAGATACCAACGCAGTGTTAGTTATTCTGCCGTATTAGTGTGCATACACTGCTGTGTTTCGGTCTAAAGGGCGTTGTTAGTTGGCGTAATAATTGAGCATATGAGGCTTGAGAACTGATGTCCCCTCGTGACGAGCGCAGTGTGGCGCCAAACAGATTTTGCAATCGAATATTCTGGGTGTGAATGGAAAGCGGACTGTGTGCTCCGTTGTCATCCGTATTAAAAACAAACTGCTGCTGTGATACATGTTGTGGCGATGATGCTCACGGTTATTATGAGGGATGCGAGGTGAAGAGGTGGTGGGTGGTTGGCGGTGGGGGCGATAACGAGGCGCGCGTTATTGCTGCCATCCATCATCTCCCGCGCTCCGCGCCGCACAGCCGCCGCTGCTTCATTCACACGCAAAAATTTAATTCTGTCCGATCGCGATGTTATCGCGCGGTGAATGTCCGCGCCGCCATATGGCGTACGATTGCCTTAATGTTTTTGTAAAGATTTTACAAATATCAAATCGAAATTTAAAATTTATGTCGGCGCATGGTGCAGTGGCTAAGCGATTGGCTTCTGCGCAGTTGGCCGCGGGTACGATTCCTGCATGAGACAAAGATTTGTATGGCCTGTTATCATTTGTGTCTGTAAATTCACATCATGTCATTTAACCGGTCTTGGGACTGCATTCTCCAGGGTATAATGTAGCGGTCATCACTGAAAATCAGCGTTGCGCTTGTTAGCGTAACAATATGCTGAGTGATGACCCTTTTGGCATGACCCGCGACGTACATATAAATGGCCAAACGTAGATATAAGATAGACTTAGATATAAGATTAGTGGTAAGGTTCTACTTCTTCTGGTTACTTTTATGTCAATGTTGTTTTGTAAATGTATGTTTTGTACGTCAGCGGTCTTTTCTAAATAACCTTTTCTTTCTTTCTTTCTAAAATGCAACAATGGAACCGGAGAAATCCTAATGCGTGGAAACGTTTTATGTAGCAAAAATAATTCTAACGAGGAGATACTTCCATGTAGGAATTCTTTTCTTTTTTTAGTCGATTTTACATTCAAATATTTTATATTTCTTATGCGGTAAAATGTGTTCAATAAGTAAACATTGTAGACACATTTTGTATTAAGTTGTAGTATATTTATTAAATAGTATATAAATGTTATATAAAACATTATTACGCATCGTTATGGAATTTAACATATACATTTTGCGAAACCTTTTAATTAAATGGCAATAAGCGTTACTGGCAGGCTGTGGGAACGCTTACGTGACATCGTTGTAGAGCAAGTGTCGGGGCTGGCGCGCCGCCAGCCGCTCGCCAGACTGTTGCGACTGCATCAGGCTAACATGGTCATTTTGATTTATTATGTTAGGCTTTAACTTTTTGTTAACGCTTTGTAATAGATAGATTCAAAGTCAAAGTCATATTCAGTTTAGGCTTGTATAAAGCTCCTATGTATGACAAAATCTACGCCGGTTCCAAAAATAAAACCTTCTGAGAGAATAACCGGCAAGAAACTCTGGGACATGATAATGGGTAATTGATTAAAAGGTTAGTAATTTATCATACGCATATTGCGCCTGTGTCTATTATCGATTTTACAATTAAATATTAAAAGTTTCGACCTATTGGCGTTATCTTACAGATGTTGTTCACTAATTGTGTACACTTGAAGGGTTGTTAAAAATAAAACAACTTTGTACTTGTCTGTCTGGTTATATATTGCAACTGAAAGGTCGGTGAACTTATTGAACGCATTAAGACAAACCATACCACGTTCTAAACAGACCCCAACGCCCTCTAGTCGTGGTTAAATAAATTAACATAAAATGATTGATCAACATTTAAATGAAACTAAGTTTACGGATTTTATCGCGTTTAATTTATTACTATTTATAACCCGACGTTTCGAGTGCTTTACAGCACCCATGGTCACGGGAGGACTGAGGTGACAGATGTCCTGATGTCATAGTTAACCTGGGGTACCTTCAGCTTTTAATTATTATTTTTGGGTCCGATCTACGCAGAAAGAGCTAACTGTGTCTTGAAGTCTTGCAGTGGTATGCTTGGTTTTTGATTTAATTTTATTTATTATTGGATCCCAAGCTGGTGGTAATACCCAACTATCTTCTCTATTGAAATTAGGATGTTTTTTGATTTCAATAGCCTCGCGAATCATCCTTGGTAGGAATCGGTGTTCTTTTGCAAGGATCTGTGGTTTATCAAATCTGATGTAATGGTTGGGATGATCCAGAACATGGTCAAAGACTGCAGACTTCCTAGAACGACGATGCTTCACGTCAGCTATGTGTTCTTTTACGCGGGTTTTAATCGATCTTTTAGTTTGCCCTATGTAAGAGAGACCACATTCACAATCCAGCTTGTATACTCCTGCATCTTGTAGAGGGATTTTACACTTGACAGATGGTAAAAACTGACTTATCTTCTTCGGCGGCTTGAAGAATGTTTTTATGGAAGCCCGCTTCAAGATATAGCCAATCTTGTCCGCGGAGCTGCTGCAATGAAGTCGGCTTTTTGATGAAATGATTGTTATTTATAACAATCATTTTTTCATCTAAAATCAAAATTATAATCATTATAAGCATATAGCAGATTATGACAGAAGTCATCGACAAGACGAGATTTTTTTTTATTGTTTAAAGTGACGAAACGAGCCAAACGTTCACCTGGAGGCAAGTGCAACGTCCGCCCACAACAAATGCTGTGTCACCCAGAATATTTCTGTGCGACACCATACTGCGCCCGTCACCCTGAGACGTCAGTTCTTAAGTCTCAAATGCCCAGTGATTACGACGCTAGCTCGCAGTGCCCTTCAAACCGAAACACAGTAATGCTTGCACACTACTGCTTCACGGCAGAATAACTGGGCCTGGGGTGGTACCTACCTAGACGGATTCCTGCATTGGAATCCTACCACCAGATTTAAAAAACGAAATATTTAAAGGTTATACAAATATTGGCTTAGACTTGAACTGAGAACACACGATTCAGCGATTAGCTAAAGTGGCCACTGCAAGAAGAGGTTAAAATAGAGTTGTAGGGCATATTCATTTATTAATTATTTTTCTTACTTCTGTTGGATGAAAACGATACCCTACACTAGGATTTGCCTGCATTTTGGAAGAACTATCTATAAGAAATATAAATATAATTGTCCTGCCCGGGAATCGAACCCGCGAGCCATAGATCAGACGTCAGTAGCGCGTAGGCATTGCAGCTACCGAGCCGATATTGTTTTTTCATCTTTTTTGTCAAAACAAGTTTTGCAATGGGTGGACATAATTCTCTACTAGTCAAACCTTTGGCGATGAAGAAAAGTGATGGTAGGTGTAAACTAAAGTAATTTGGTAATATTGCTTAATTATTTATAATTATATATTAATTTAGGTTATTGATAATAAGCCGTCTCTTTCATACTTAACGAGTAAACAGGTCAGTCATTTTAACAGGCATTTTAACAACTACATATTATATATATCAAATGTGACACACTGTTGTACAGTTTCTGTTGCGGACGTGTTCATAATGATGTAACTGACAGTTGCCGTTATACCTGTATTGAGGCATAGACAATCCACTATACTCGTATAAATGAAAATAATGTTCCTAAAGTAACTTTGTACCAACAAGATGGTGCTTGAATATTTAAATCGCAAGGGAAGCGCCGCATCGGATGTGTCCTGCAATATTTATAACGATATACAACTCCTTACTAACCTTGAGTGTGTTCATGAAACTATCAAAGCAAGTTGTCAAAACTATGTAATCATAATGAGAAGTTTCTGGCAGTTGATATATTTAATAACACCAAGTTTCAAGAACCAAGCTTTCATTCAAAGCATTTTAACAATTAAACATTTGAAGACATTTGAAGTCCGCTAACTCGCATTGTAGCAACCAAAACTTCAAAAAAATGAGAGGAGGCCTCTGATTTTAGGCCTTAGAAATGGGACATATAAAGTCTAGTCCCCCCGTGACCATGGGTGCTGTAAAGCACCCGAAACGTCGGGTTAAAAATAGTTCTAAATTAAACGCGATAAAATCCGTAAAAAGTAGTTTTATTTAAATGTGTAATATTCGCGTAAATAAAAGAAAACATCATATAAAGTCTGTTGTCCGGCAGAGTAGAATAGCACCTACCTTTTTACTACCGAGGTATCCGTAAGGGGCGACTAAGGTATTGTACAGACAGCCTTTATTGGTGCAATCCATAATACGCAATGCTGTCACTATACTGCTCGAGGGAACTCAATGGGGTCAGGTGTCTCTTCTCGTTTCCCACGAGGACGAACAGTGGACTGCGGGTGTGATTTCTGCCTACCCCTTATGGGAAAAGGCGTGACTGTATGTATCTACTTTAAGTTTCATGAAAAAAATTGTTCTTACTAAAGAAAAAGCTTTTTATTAAGATTTTATAGGGCACCATTGTCGTTGATCCTCTAATACTTACGATATATATTTATAATTAGAGTTTACTGCCGTTATTTGTCCTATGCAGGAATCAGTCTAGGTAAGTACCACCCCAGCGCCAGTTACTCTGTCGTGAAGCAGTAGTGTGCATACATTGCTGTGGTTTGACGGGCACTGAGAGTTAGCGTAATCAAATTCAAAGTAAAAATCTTTATTGCATTCATGAGTAAAAAGATGTAATGGTAAGGATTGTCACATCATGGCACCCTTTATAGGGTAGAGCAAATGATATATACAACAAAATTTACGTAATTATTAAAATTATAATCAAAAAAATAATTGTAAGTCCGAAAACATTAATAATCCTCGTTTATAAACAAAACCTCCATAATTATTATTTATTTTTATTAGAAAAACGGATTCCTCTATTTATGACAATAATACATTAAATAACATACATACATACATACATAAGATCACGACTGTATCCCATAAGGGGTAGTCAGAGACTGGGCACTCACTGCAAAAGAGATGACTGCCACAATCCACGTTTCACCAAAACAATATAATGAATGTGTGATAGGTGGTGAGCCCATATTATAGATTAGGAAAACGAATTTACTATTGTGTCTATCATTTAGTACACTTGTCATCGAACACTCCTACAGAGTATAGAAGCATTTGTTTATTAAATACTGTTTTAATTTGTTAGTAAATGACTTAAGCTTTTTTTTTGTCTAATGTATTTTTAGGGATTCTGCTATATGTTATTATTGCACTGACGTTTGGTCCTGATCTATAGATTTTTAAATTACTTTATTTTTATGTCTTACGTTAAATGTACACGCGTAATGGTCTTCTACCCGAGAAAAGTAGTGCATATTTTTCTTAACAAATTTCCAGATATCTAAAATGTATAAAGAAGTAAGGGCTTGTATTTTTAATTTAATAAAGTAGTAAGGTTTGCTATTCGTCATTGAATTTATGTTCAATAATATCTTATAAATTTCTTTTGGAGAACAGATAGGTTTGAGGCATCAGTATTGTTATCCTATAACATTATACCATAGCTGGGCATATGAGATTTAGGAGCTGATGTCTCAGGGTGACGGGCGCAATGTGCTGCCATATAAAAATGTTCTGGGTGACAAATCCATTGTTATGGGCGGACGTTGCGTATTTCTGCGTGATCGATTGTTTGTTTACAAGTGTAAATTCATAATTCAAACAGTGTTCTATTTCCGCGACATTGCGTTATGTGTGCGCTACAAAAGAGCGTGTAGTTGTCAGTCCCGGTTCCCTCGAAGCGAGGATAACTAAATTAATTCTGTGTTTAAACAGTCGTTCCCGCTCGCAGCGTCGGAGATCTGAATCTTACAGTTTAATCTGGTTTCTATTGAAGCTGAGATTGCATCGTTGTTACAAGGGACTAAACTCTAGATTGTAACTGCTACTTAGTCTTTCAAAGACATCGGTGGCTGGCCTTACGTGGACTGTACTAGGGTGTGGGTTTGTTTTTACGTTACTTTTTAATTACGTTAACGCGCGAAGGAAATTAGAAAAAAAATTAAAACAAAAACTTTTATTTACATTATCCACAGTTACCGAAATTTACTACCCCAGAAGAGCAAATAAAGATCAGTCATCTTTCATCCCGCTAGTGTTGTAAAATCCGATCAAGGGAAACGTCGTGGCTTCTGATGGATAGCGGAATAACCACCTCAATTATGGCAGATCTAAAATACGCAGCCCAACAACGTCTGATGTACGAGGCGTCCGGTACTACGATCAGAAATCCGTCGTGGTTATTACGATAAATACTCCTAGCGTGGTAGTGGCCATGTCCGTCAATGGACGGCTTACAGGCTGTTTGTGTATTCATAATAACCCTAGGACTAATAGCAGTTTTGAGTTTGGATAAATTCCAAAAACCTCGCGAACAAAGTCACGGGCACAGCTTGTAAGAAATATTTTAGATGTTTCAGTACTAACGATTATTATAATGAAAGTTTTAGTTTATGTGTATTATACAATATGTCCACGCATGTATTACTTTTATCAATGCAAGTAATGCGGCGACCGGTTTTCCCTTTCGGGAGTCATTAGAAATAGCCACGAGCGCGCGCGATAAAGAGACTCGCTATAATTAATGACATGACATTCCGTGCGGTGGCCGAGCTCGAGTAGCTCGAGGAGTTTATATTATAGAGTCCAGAATGAGCACTATGTAGGTCGCTCATTAATAAAGCGCGGTGTATATATATAGAATATAGTGCGACAGGAAATGCACGCCTGGCCATGCGACCGCTTGCATTTCCATGACGTAACAATCTGTATCGTACCAAGTCTGCGTATTGAAAAACTTTTAATAATATGGATTCGGCTCTCAATCACAATGTAGATGACCTACATAAATACAAGAAATAAATCATTATCATCAACATCCTATACACATATAATCAACTGCTGGGTATAGGCCTTTCTGCAGAAGGAAGAATATTCCGTAATCGTTATACTTGGCATCCGGATTCAGGATCGCAATGCACACCTTAGACGCTGCTCCTTATAACAGGTCTGCATTCTCGGTGTGGCATTTTTCGAAATGGTTATTCCGCTATCTGCTGAAGGCATGGTGTTTCTCCAACTTCACCTCCTTTAGTCTTCTTCTTTTATTTTGCCACCGCATGCGTGGGATCAGAAGCCATTCGTATAGGTTGGCTAACAAAGTCGATCCTGAAAATGATGGCCGCTAGCGATTCTGTTTATATGAACAAATAATATACTAACAGACAATAGTAATGCGTCAATATAGGAATCTTTTGATCTAACTCGGTCGAGGACGAGTAAGTTCGCAAGAGGCTAAGCGGATTACGCTTTCTAATAAACAGCTGAAGGGCTTCGCCTTGTGAGACGGTGTTTCCTTGCAACGCGGGCCGAGAGGGAGGCACTACAGCGGCCTCCGCGATATAAATAGCATCTTGCAGCTCTGCACCTAACACCCGCCAGGGCTAATCTTCGTAAGTCTAAGAACGTCGACTAGCCCCCGCGCCCGGGCCGCAACGCAATAGCAAATTGACACTAATTACCCGCGCCGGACATAAATCACTCGGATTCAGTCCCTTAATGAAAACGAGCGAGCGCCGACGGCCGCCCCTGTAATTACCACAGGTTTCACTAAAAATTAATATGAACCCAGGGAATTAATGCTAGATAATATAGTAAATAAAAACAGGTGTAACTTTAATGAAAACCATTGCCCAATTACCTAATAAATAATACAAAATTAAACGCGATAAATCCGTAAAAATTTGTTTTATTCAAATGTGTAGTATTCGCGTAATTATAAGAAATATTTAAGAACACATACTTAAGAATTTCTGGGGCTTCGTTACATGAAGTTCGTTATTTGATGCAAGTCGCACGCTATCGCCTGCTGTTGGTTATTTTATTCAAGCTTCTGCATAATCGAGGTATTGATTTGTTGGCTCCAATTAGTGTTCGACAGGCATACAGCGATTAAAGCCGCGAGGGACTGGGCGCCAGCATCGTCACGACGCACTTCACAGCTAAATGCACTATATCATCCATATTATCTTTAGCCTTATTATAATTGTAGCGACATCTATGTCGCCACATGAGAAGCTGAAGAAATATATCATACATTCCATAATAACGCTATGAAAGTTTCTGAGATGCGAACTACAAGGGTGGATTGAAAAGTACTCGGCCTAACACATATCCATTCAATTCTAAAAATCAAATCTACCCACATTATTTAGTTCAGTTCAGACTATTTCATTGTGTGAAGTTCGAAATCGATAATTAGTTGTGATTTTATAAATTTATTAACAAAGTAATCGGTCATAATTTCCGCGAATGGAGCAAATCGAGCAGCGTGCCGTCATTAAGTACCTCCATAAGAAGGGGCTATCATCAAAAGCCATCCATGATGACATGGTCAGTACATTAGGCGATTGTGCTCTGTCATATTCATCCGTCAAAAAATGGATAGCAGAATTTAAGCGTGGTAGAGAGAGTGTGAAAAATGAACCCCGCTCTGGAAGGCGAAAATATTTAAAAACTACTTGTTTTAATAACGGGAGACCGCAGATTAAAAATTAGAGAGATAGCCGAGATTATAGGCATCTCTTATGAACGAACTCAAAACATCATAGTCAACGAGTTGGGTTTCCACAAGGTGTCTGCGAGGTGGGTTCCGCGACTGCTTTCAGTTGAACAAAAAAGGACGCGATTGACTATTTCACGCGACTGTTTGGAGTTATTTGAAGCCGATGCAGATGATTTGATTTTTTGAATCGTTTTGTTACTATGGACGAAACATGGGTTCATTACTGTACACCGGAAACAAAACAACAATCAAAACAGTGGAGAAGACCTGGTTCACCACCCCCTAAAAAGGCTAAGTCGATTTTGTCGGCAAATAAGGTGATGGCTTCAGTATTCTGGGACTCGAAAGGTGTGATTATGATTGATTATCTTGAAAGGGGTCAGACTATAAACTCTGATTACTACTGCACCTTACTACGTCGTTTACGAGAGGAAATAAAAGAAAAACGTCGAGGAATGCTCAGAAGAAAAGTCCTGTTTCATCAAGATAACGCCCGTGTTCACACGTCAGTACAGTCAATGGCTGGAATTCACAACTGTGGCTTTGAACTGTTACCGCATCCGCCGTATTCATGATCTGGCACCATCAGACTTCTTTCTGTTCCCTAACCTAAAAAAGCACTTGGGAGGTCAAAGATTTTCGACAAACGACGAGGTCAAAGCAGCTGTAGACGCATATTTTGACTCAAAGGAAGAATCATTTTTTTTAACGGTCTAAATGCTTGGAAGGGGAGGTGGCAAAAGTGTATTGAACTTGATGGTGATTATGTAGAAAAATAAAAATATAACTGATTTAGTATGTGTTTATTTTCTTGGTTAGGCCGAGTACTTTTCAATCCACCCTCGTATATATACAACATCTAAATATTACTAGAAGGAGGAGAGGAGACATCCTCCCCAGATCAGACAATCAGATCTGGTTGGTGGCTACCCTTTTCCTTAGCAATATAACCCGCCAATCGTTGTATTATAATCAATATCATCGTATTATATTTTATAAGCTAACAAACTGATGGCCGTGTGGTGACGGCTTAAGAGAATCTACCACCCCATTTCATCCTGTGGGTGTCGTAAAAGTCTATAGAGGGAAAATTAAAACCAGAAGATTCTGGAACATCCAAATAAATATACTGCGGTTGCCAACCCGCTTGCTAAGCGTGGCAACTATGGCAACATCCCCCCAAAACGAGGGCTACAATGTTTTGTGGTAGTCTATGTGGGAGGAATAGTGATAGGCTGATGATGAAACGGACGGGGATAACATTAAGAGTATAATTTATGTCCATTAGGATTCTAGAATAAGATACAATGTCCTTAAAACGGAAAATTTAAACCGAAGAACATCCATTAAACAAATGTACTAACTGTACACATTGGTTAAAGTTCTCTGACATGTATTTGGTTATTTTGATATGAGTAAGGCTTTTCGTTAATTAGGCGATTTTTTACTTTAAATGTATATTATAAATCTACTCGTAGCTTTATTTTACCTACCTATCTTAGTTTACTTAATTAGTCACAAATTTATGAAGAACTGTATTCTCCCAAATTATATTTAGCGACAATGACATGTATGTATGTGCAGATGTACCTAATAACTTGAGCGTAGTTC
Source organism: Luehdorfia chinensis (assembly GCA_019845155.1). Taxonomy (NCBI): domain Eukaryota; kingdom Metazoa; phylum Arthropoda; class Insecta; order Lepidoptera; family Papilionidae; genus Luehdorfia; species Luehdorfia chinensis. The sequence continues at coordinate 2,894,427 of JAHVAK010000415.1, forward strand.
AGTGTCCTACGGCGAGAGTCATGTGCTGACGTCACGCCGCGCTCCTCGCAGCCTGCGCCCTCATTCCAATCCGACCCGCGGGAAATCCATGTATACGCACATTTTTTATCTCTTTCAGTTTAAGTTTATGATCATGTGTTATGTTATGTTTTTTCATACAATTTCACGACTTCAGAAAGTTCTTTTTAATAAGTGGCTGACATTGCACGGACTTTGTTAGTTATGCGAAAAGGTAAATTTTGCAATAAAGATGCATGATAAAAAAGCTGGTCCAGGCTACATTCCAGTTTTTTAAAATGAATAACTTCTGACGACGAGAGTAAAATTTAACGGACGAATTTGAGTGCAACGTTATCGTGCAACGTTTTCGTTATTCTTATTTAATATTTATCAATCAATAATTGTTTATTAACTGAGCAATTATTTTGTTGTATGTTTGCTAAGTTGTAGGGCCGTTTTTTATCTTTTTGTTGGAATTAGATGTATTTTCTTAATATTTTATATTGGATTTCATCTGTCGGATAGATTATAATACAAATATTTATTTTACATTATAATAATAAATAGTGGTAGTCTAATGGTCATGCTCCGTGCGCGCAATAAGGTTATAAACTTTTCTCTTCAGGTATTAATACATACATATAGTCACGCCTCTTTCTCAATGGGGTAGGCAGAGACCACATCTTTCCACTTGCTACGATCATGACACACCTCTTTCGTTTCTTCTACATTCATTTGTTTCATACTAGTTCATTACATACTGCTACATTAATATATAGATTTAATTATAACGCACGTCACTAAAATTCTTAATTGTGATTTTAAGTCAATTTACGTAAAGCCCGACAACTCGCACAGGATCAGGGTCGCGGAGTCCATTTGGCTTGAGCTATAAATAGAGTTCCCTGCCAAGTAATGAGACAAGCAATGCTTAGTAAACTCTTATTTTTTTATTTATAACGTATATATGTATTGTATATTTGTCGTTTTGATCTCCGTTGTTCAATGTAAAGATAACAAACATGTAAAGAAACTTACGCACAACTTTTAAAATGTACCTCAAATATCATATTCATGTGTACTCAGTACAAATAAATATTACACAATGTGTTGAGTCGAAAAAAACTCGCAACGATCTCGCGGATGCGGACGACTCGACGGAAGAACTGATAACTGTATCGTACGGTGTCTGCGCTTGGCTGGGTGTCATTAACGATTGTGTGTGACTTCAACAAACTTCTCAATGTTGGTGTTAGTGCTGGTTGTGTAAAGGCTTAATGGTGTTGCAATATTCGCTATCGACGGTGTGAAATCTCGTCTAGGATGTCCCTCTCAAAAGGGTTTTAGGCATGTAGATGTGTATGAAAAGATAATTAATTGTTATGCCACGTGGTGGCGGCTTAAAGAATTTACCACACTATCTCATTCCGTGGGCGTCCTAAAAGTCGACAGAGAATTAAAGAAATTTTTTTTCAAGAGATGGGCAGCAGCATCTTCCTGAAACATCTAAATACGTAAACTGCGCTTTTCAACGCGCCTGTCAAGCGTGGCAACTGTGGTAAAATCCCCCAAAATGTGCGCTACAAACTTTTGTTCAATCTAAGGGATAGGCCTATATCCAGCAGTGGACTAGTCGTAGGCTGAAATGATGATGTAATAAAGGCGCGCAATTAAATTATCAATGTTTGATAAAAGAACGATGTGATTATAACGTACCATCAGTAAAACTAGTGCTGTACAAAATTGATCACCTGAAAGGAATCATTACACCCATCCTAGCTCGTATCCTAATGCACATGGCGTGTCCTGCGCAGATAATAGATTCTGGTTGTAACTGAAACGTGTAGCTGTGAAGTTCCACCTTACAAACATAATCCTTTTCATCATCATACCTCAGGCGATAAAACATGCATCACTTTGTTTTTTTTTTGTTTTGTTTAAACGAAGCCCCACAGTAGCATTTCTCCTGTATCGTGGGTGCGATTTACAGACATGATTTCACATGCACAACTCAACCAGACTCAAACAATTTATGTTTTTGCACAAATGTTGGCTCCGGCTGGGATTCGAACCCAGGACCGGCGGCGTTGAAGTCAGTCACTCTTACCACTAGGCCACGCGGTCGTCTTTCTTTCGAAAGTCTCGTTGATGCGTTGTCTCAACGACGCTGTTTAGTTATGTCAGCAATATGGTATATAAAACAGTACTGTAAGTCTTACGTATAAGTTTATTTTTGCAATGTCGTCTGAGGTGTGGTTACACCTCAGACGACTTTTTTACTTTTATCAGTATCAGTAATCTTTATTTAAAGGTAAAGTAATTTTCATCATAATTTGTATTTGTACAGTTGTATCGAGATAATTAATAAAAGCTGCTTTCGCAGTTATTTGAGATTATTAATAAAAGCTTTTGAAATCGTTGAATTCCAGTCAAGTAATATTCGCTTGTGAAAATTTGATTTTCTGAATTTTAAAACTACCGATACATATCTGTATACAAAGTAATGTTTAACCATAACGGAGGGGTACCCAGAACTTTAAACTGCACAGTTCTGTGTGGCACTGCGCTGCGCTCGTCACCATGAGACATCGGTTCTTGAGGTCCCGTATGCCTTGTAACTAATCTACAGTGCTTAACACAGTGACCTTCGCACACTATTGCTTGAGGTCAGAATAACAGGCACTTCGGTAATGTTTACCTAGGCGGAGTCCTGCACAGGAATCCTAGCACCAGTAATATTTTAAATCAACAATAAAGAAACAAATGTTGAACAGTTTCGTATGAGTTTATACTTATGGAACTTTAATATACTCTATGTAGATGACAGTATTATTGTCGACGAAAAGATTGTGCCTTTTGACCGACCACCGGAACATAAAAATGAGATTTATAAAAATAACAACAACAAAGGTAACAAAGGCAGTAGAAGTGACGCCGCAGCAGACAGCGCCCCGTGTTCAAGGATATGTCGAGAAAAATAGTCGGTACCTCATCGTGTATCGGCTCTACAGTGAGTCGTTTAATAGTGGTATATTATATGCACATCCCACGTCACAAGATTACGTGTCCATTGTCTATTCACTATAATCTTGATACCGAGAGTAGTTATAATATTTTTTGAAAAAAATATTTTGAGACGTTTAAAGTTTCCTGCGGTTGTTTTTATATTAACTACGTAGAGCACATGATAAAGTCAATTATTACATTTGCTATTTACGAATTGTAGCGGTACAGGATAAAAACCGGAATTACATGAGTTCATGTACTAAAAATAGAGAAGTGAATGCGTTGCCATTGAACTAACCATGGATAAACCGGACCGTTACGCGGCCGGGCTGCTGTTGGTATATGCTACTAGATTGTAATTAGCGAACTTTTACCGTTTAGTGTTTTTTGAATCTGACATAGTAACTACGATATACTTCTCCACTCATTGTAACTTTCCTGTATATAGGAGCTACAAACGGTTATTTTCGGAGGAACCCCCGTAGGCAATGTCAAATAAGATTTGGAAATCTATGTTATTTCGAGAAATAACTTTAGTTGAAAATCGAGCTAAGTCAAGTTATTTCATTAATCGCTGTTTTATGCTTAACTCTTTCAATATTAATTAAATTGGAAATTATATTAGTGTATACATAATCGTGAAGTCCGTCTACCCGCATGGAGCACTCTTCAATACTCTTTCTTCATCAGAGTAGGTTGTACCCTGTAACAGGGTAACTAAATACTCTTATCATTGTATCATTAAAATTTCAATGAAAACGTATTTATATTTGAATGGTTTCTATCAAGGTTTTAACATTAAAACTCCATAGTTTGTAGCGACATTGAGATAATATTAGTGGAAAAATAACATGCATTTCTTCGGAAGAAAGATTAAAACAAGACGCACTTTTAACTTATTCTTCGATTAGCAAATCACTGTAAGCCTACAGTCAACCTTAAAATCAAAAGAATAAAAGTCTGAGCCTTTGTGAAATTTTAATTTACTAGAAGTTGTTGTCAAAAATGTTAATGCAAATTATATGGTGCATTGTACTTTAATAATTTATTTAAATTATATGATGCCAGGAATCTCGGTCATGATGTTACCGAAGGGCCAATGCCTCTGTAAGGTTATATATTTTTTTATTTGATAAAGTGACGAGACGAGCGAAACGCTCACCTGATGGTTAGTGCAACGTCTGCCCATAACAGATGCTGTGTTACTCAGAATATTTCTGTGTAGCACCACACTGCGCCTCTACACAGGAATCCTACCACACGTTAATAATATAAATTTTAAAAATAATTAAATAATAAGGTAAAAAAATAATGTAATTGGTTTTTATGTTCAACAACAATTTGCTTACACGAATTGAAACTTTATTCAATTCTCATAGAGATAAAGGATTAGTTGACGCTGAGAAAAACTAATACCTACTGATCCTTGATAGTCCTTTAACTGATGACACCGGCTTAAAACGAATTTGTTTAGCGTAAACCTTAGTTGCAAACTAATTGTGGAACAAATTAATGCTACTATTTAAGCACAGAGCACAATGGAAGCTCCCGGCGCCAGTCGACTGACGACGCGGTAAGAGTACGATTTATCAGGACAGAGAGGTCCGTTTGTTCGCTGGCTCTCCTTGGCTATCATAGAGTAGTACTTTTAGTGACGTTTGTTACTTTCAAAATAGTAAATAAGACATTAATTATATATCAATTCGTAGTTAGAGTTCGTTTGCCATAGCAATTTGTTACCGCTTGATATAAACCAATGAAGTGCGCTCGTTGCTTATACAAACTTTTTGATTTTGCATGGAGTGCTTGCTTGACGTGTAATAAAATAATATCTTAAGTCCGCAAAGGCAATAAAATCTTCCAGACACTTCAAAATACTGAAGTGAAAAATTGTTTGGCTGTTACTTTGGACAATAATAGTGTTTGAATTATATATTTGCAAACTGACACAGGCAAAAATGTTAAGTTTCAGAACTTCATTTTTATACCTTCGTATTATTATTTATTTTTAAATTTACGTTTTTGCTTAGCGTGACTCGCGCACAGAATCGTGTCCTCGAACAGTCCGACTAGGTAAGCCTCGCTGGCCTCTTGGAGGGCCTCTGGAAACGCAGATTGGTCAAGACCAGAGTCTTGCGCGATTTCCCGCACCAGACGTTGGAACGGCAACTTGGGAATGAGGAGCTATATTTTAAAGAAAAAGTTTTTGTCTGATATGTTAGTTTCCGGCTGCGTGATTTAGTCAACGCACACAATATAAATATTGATTTATCAAAGATTCATCATTGAAATGATTGCTTGTTGGAGGGCTTTCAGACACGTGTTTCTTGTTGATTTCATTATTTACGACCGTATGTTTCTTATTAAAAACTATACGGTCATGAAAAGGGCAGTAAATAATTTTAGAAGGTTTAAACGTCACACAAATAATGAAATTTTGTAACAAAACAAAGGTAGAGAAAAGAGAATAAAGTTTCGAGGAGGCTGAGTAGCTTTTTGTTTTGTCTGTCTCGATACATGTCCATTGGCCTACATAGTCGTAGATATCGAGAGATTAGGGTCGAGTGGGTATCGCAAAAGGACTGCACATGCACACGCGTTTGTCTGCGTGCGCGAGTATCCAAGTATCGTGTGTGTGTGTGCGAGCGATGCCGCTGCGACGACATTCGATTGACTATTTTCCTGATATTTGCAATCGGAATGCTCTGACTTGAATATAAATAAACGTTGCCAAACGCCTCAATGTAAATAGGTAATGAACTTACACGCTGGGAAAGCAGTGCGTAAAATGTTATCACTATTAATAATACAACTCGGCACTTGAGATAAAAATCTGACGAGTTTTAAATGAATTACACAATATACTGAATAATCTGTGTACGTCTGTGTGTAAATAATGTTTAAATTTGTATTTACAATTTTAGTAAATGATGATGATGATATAAAAACTTTACATTTATGTTATATACATACATATTAGTATAACTGAACTTAAGAGTGATTATTTTGTAAGTTAAGTCATGAAAAAGATTAACGCACTATCGAGCGATAGTTGACAAGCTTGCAAGATTTCAGGAAATTTTTAAATAATTATATATCTTACTACATGTATACTAGCTACATTCAATATAAATTCTTTACATTGTTCGAAAAAAAAACAGAAAAAGTACAAAAGACGGTATTTGTGCGTTACTCTTGTGGTAGCTCAAGTAAAAGACATCAACGAAACGAGGAATGGCCACAGTATAAGAAATGGGCGTTCCTGGCTAGCTTTTTGTTGCAGATTAGGTTAGTGAAGAGGTAGAGAGTATACGAACAGGTCGAGCAGGCGGTCGTGCAGCGGCGGTAGGCGGCGCAGGCCCGCGGCGCGGCAGCGCAGCCTCGCGCCCGCCTCGCCGCACGCGCAGCCCGCCGGCAGCGGCCCGCACGCCGCCGCCGCGCCGCCCGCCAGCACCAGCACACCCGCCAGCGCCACCGCCAGCGCCATGCTTCACCTCGCACGCATCGCGCCGTACGGCCTCCCCCCACACACACGCATTGAAGACACGATTTCACGATTTACGCACGCAGCACAGAGAGCGACACGGACGAACGAGAGGGCGGCGCGGCGCGGACTGGCGGCCGGTGCCGGCGCGTCTGCCGCCGCCCCGCGCGCCGCCGACCTCGCCACGAGCGCCGCGACGCGACACTTCCATTAGCAAAGGATCTCGGAAATCGCAAGTTCCTGTCGCTCTTGCGAACGGCTAAGGACTCGCCTCGGAACAAGTACGTCAAAGGGAGACTATGCATATTAAAAGCACGCATGTTATTTACGCAGAACAAGAATATTGCAAACACAAGTGAATTATTAAGCAAGCGTGGGATTGTGTAAACTCTACAATCGTATAGGAGAGGATTTTTATTTATTTATTTTGGACCTCCAGCAGTAGTCACATTATTTAATACTTCGACCTACATAAAGTGTACAGTTATTTTTAATAGTGCAACCCTTTAAGGTGTTACAACATACATCAAAATATTTGCTTCCAATTTACTATGTTTCAAAGTCACCATATGTAATATTCTCTGAGCAAGTTTAAAATAGCAAGTTAAAATATTTAAAAAAATCCTTTTTATTTATTGGAGTTTATGAAGCGCCGCAAATATGGAGAACTCGGTAATATATTTGTGTTGTTTGGGGAGAAAATTTGGGCCGTGGGGGCTTGACGCGAGACCTTTGTACAGAGATATATACTTGCCCGTGGTTATAGTTTTGCGGTGACTTAGGGCTGGTATATATATTTTCGTTGATGTAATTGCTGTTAGCCTTCTCGGCTTTTACAGCTTCATCGGATACTGTGCTCGCGGGCCAGGAGCCCGCGTGCCAGGTTTGGTTTGACCCAAACATAAATAAATAAATAAAAACTCCTACAAAAACCTCGAAGTTCGAACAGTGTCGCGTTCGCTGCGTGCTTTCGCGATTTCGAAAATCTTAAATATTTTAAGTCGTCTAATAACCGTCCGAAGGCGGCGCGCGTCCATTCGGACTGTCGACTTAGGGCTGGTTCGTGCATTGGTCAGCGAAACGCCTCCCGACACAGCGTGGCAACTCCGCAAGCCTGCTGGGCTGATGGGATAATTTAATTTTGTGAATATGTATTTGTGTTTTAATTTTGTTATGAAACTATTGTAAATATGAAATAAATAATACTTCATATACAATATAGAATACTGTTACGTTATAATAAAGCTATGTGTACACTTTAAATATATCACAAAATCTCTGAAATTGTATTACAGTGTGAAATTGAAGTTTCTTTCCAGTTCGTCTGGACTCTGCCTGCACCCGCCCTCCGCCCGCCAGACCTCTAAATATCCTTCCAGTGATTTATACAATTGTTTAGATTCTTCGCGTCTACTTTATTTCTGTTTGTTTACTACTTTCATCTTCTAACTCGTCGCCGTGCTAAGTCCACCGCGAAATTATGGATCAATTATTTAGCATTAGTTTGTTCATTGCTTTCCTTCGTGTCTATTTTTTACGCTTGATTTTATTAAAATATACTGAGCGCATCTAATGAAGCAAGTCGATTGTAGTGTTATTTATGTGCTTTTATTGTTTCTTTATCTTACAGGTTTTATTCCCACATAAAACCATTTGGTCAGCTTATACTTCAGCTTCTTTTCACTTCGCGTTAATATTGATTCTCTCTTCAGAAACAGTAAAAATACAGTGGTATATTTCTGTATTTTCACACCATGTAACTATCCCGTTTAAAGACTGTGTAAGCTTCAGTGGCGGGGAGAAGACCGATGTAATGAAATCAGAAGTCCCCGCTTTCATTTAGCTTATTGGAGATGTCAAGGATACGCACGCATTCATTGTAATCTCATGATCGGTAATGCCGCTAATATACCTAATCATTTTCATTTTTGCTTTTGCCAAGGATCGATATAACTTTTAGTTAGTGGTTCTTCACTATGCAAGGAGAATCCTTTTTTCGCAGACTATACGGTTTATTATTTAGCCCTGAGGATTGCTTACTAATGTGTTGGAATACTATAAAATATATTGTTATGTAAAAAACCCTTAGGATAAGGTGGCATACGACCATGGATATCCTCTGAACATCTATGTATTAAATTAAAATGTAAGTACTTATAAGATGATAAATATTGAATAATTTGTAGAACCCAGGATCCGCGGCGCAGTGGTCAGTTACTCTAACCACTACAGAACACGGTCGTAACTTAATCTACTATTATAATAAAGGTGGAGAGTTGAATATTTGATCAATATTTCCTGACATTTTGTCAGGAAATATTAATAATTTATTTTTGCATTAGATATCCCGTTTATTGAGGAAAGTTTCAGTTATAAAACTTTATGTCTTAGGGAGTTGCACGCTGAGAATCGAACGCCACCGAAGAGCTGAACTGTGAATTCTCAGGTCGATGAGCCGTATGGTATAATCATGATGATGGTTGCCTTATTTATTTATTTATTTAACGCGGCTGAAAGCGCGAGGCACAGCAAGATAAAATATATAATTTGTGTGTGTTACACAACAAATACTAACTTTGCCTGGGATTCTAACACAGAACCTGCGACTCAGCGGCCAACTATTCTAACCACTTTTTAATTATGTGAGTATGTGAAGTGATATATTTTAGTTCTATTATTTAATTACTCAGTTTTGTCAAATTGAAAAGGATCCGCCTGGTTCGATGTGTGACGTACGCGATGTAGTAATGTTGTCTTTTTTTTTAGCCTATCACAAGTCCACTGCTGAACGTAGGCCTCCCCCATAGCTCTTATAAAGATTCTTCATATTTTTTTTTAATATCTCCTATGTACAGGCATCGGCCAATTACAATTTTATTTTATGTATAGATATAGATTTGAACATATCAATAATAAATTTATCATTTTATCAAACAATATGCGTTTATCGTAAAAAATCTAATATTAATAAAATTATCTGTTTAGCTACTACTACTACTTTTGTAGTGTTTTAGTTATATCCAGCCGGGCAGAGCTGGGGTGTCTACTGGGTAACTCTGGTTGGTTTCCTGATCGGTTTCATTTGATCCCATTAACCTATGAATGGGCTTCATACGCCAAAATATAACTAATTACAAAACCTTCAAGAAAAGAGTCTATTCCTTCCTCAAAGGCCGGCAACGCACCCGCAATTCCTCTGGTATTGCGTTTGTTCATTGGCGGTGGTGATCGCTTACCATCAGGTGATCCATTTGCTCGTTTGCCCCCTCTCCTATAAAAAAAACACTACCAGAGTAACAAAATAGACCTCGATATAGCTAAAACACTACGAAAGCTATTTTCGTTAAAAATGCTCAGTATGAATAATTAATGAAAATAGCTATTTAATCTTTGTATCATTGTAAGTTCTGCACGCGCGAACGAAGCCGCAGGCGCAGCTAGTGGAAAGGAAAATTGGAAGAATGTATGAAGAATAAGAATAAACTTTTTAACATCAAAGCAAGCACGTCACTACCATCGTATAAAATATAAAAGGGCGCCGCTAATGTCGTATAAACTATAAATAAATGGAGTTTGAGATAGTTTCACAACACTTTCTTAAAATAAGATTCCCTTACGCACGGAGCGCTCGAGACGAAATCGAGACATTTCCAGATATTCTCCGGGCAGAGATCTTTCAGTTTTGTCATTGCAAAGTTAGTGTTTAATCAAAGTTATAAAAACTTGATTGTCGTTCACGGACCCGTTCCGTCGGCCCGGTTCTGTTTTTGTTGTAATTCAAGGGCATTGATGTATATCCTTGTATTTTTGTGACTGCTGCGCGGCTTAGTGGTCAGTAAAGTTTTCTAGTAACTAGTGGGTCCTGGATTGGAATCCTAGCCGACACCAACATTGGTGGAACAAGCAAGTTCTTGATTTTTACTTGAGACTGACTATCACTTATTGTGTTGATCTTTAATCTGGTTACCAATAAGAAAATGTTTTGAAAGAGTACAAGTGTAATTTTTATATTAAATATATAAAAATGATTGGTTTCCTGGTCTATGGCAATAGGGCGGATAACACCCTAGTTTTGCTCAATAAAAACTGTATGTGGAGATATTTTGTTCAACAAATTGTGCCAAAATAACGTAATTACCATCGGGAGTTTTTCATTTGTTTGTTTTCATTCAATATATTTCAATTTTAGTTTCGTCTGTTGTTCATTACCTCTCTGGGTCAGTTACTTATTACATATATATAATAAGCTTAATAATAATTGGTTAAATTCTAAATGTATTTAACTGTATTCCCTTGTTTGCCGCTGTTACCTTGAAATGACGTGGCACACGCCTTTTTCATTTTTTTATTACTAAAGTAAAGTGTTAACAATACCAGTAATTTACTCAAACTTTTTAAATTACAGAAAAGTTATAATGTCATATGTTACTCGTAATGCCACGCTGAAAATGAATCCTTCCTGTAGCGTATACTATTTTGACTCGGCTAGGTTGAGCTCATTAACTCAACACGAGAAACATTAATCATTTTATGGTGGTAGGATTCCTATGCAGGAATCCGTCTAGGTAGGTACCACCCCAGGGCCAGTTGTTCTGCCGTGAAGCAGTAGTGTGCAAACATTACTGTGTTTCGGTTTGAATGGCACTGAGAGCTAGCGTAATTACTGGGCATATGAGACTTAAGAACTGATGTCTCAGGGCGACGGGCGCAGTGTGGTGTCACACAGTAATTTTCTGGGTGACACAGCATTTGTTATGGGCAGACGTTACACTAACCATCAGGTGAACGTTTTGCTCGTTCCGTCACTGTTATGAAATAAAAAAAAAATCATCATCATCATCATCATCATAATTTCAGCGTATCAGTAATCCACTGCAGAACATAGGCCTGCCCCATAGATTGCCACAGAGCTCTCATTTTAGGCGGATTTTGCCATAGTAGCCATGCTTGGCACGCGGGATGGCAACTACAGTTTATTATTCAGTTGTTCTAGTTCTGCTGCCCATCTCCTAGTTTATCTTAATAAATACGAGTATATATCGTTTTGGTTCAAAAACGAACGCACTCCGGCTCTGTTGGGGAAAAAAGCTGACCGGAAAGTTGAAACTAAAGTATCAGCTACAATCACATTCCTTGTGTTACAATTAAGTTATAAACTAAGAAATTATATAGTTATAGTATATTATAAATTATATACTAGGTTGTACTTATACTTCTTAAGTTATTCTATTTATGAACATACTTACACGGTTATAAATATATTATTCAGTGAATATATTGAACAAGCGTTGTGGTTTTATCAAACAATTAGTTATTACAATATGAGTAAGGCTACGTGACATTTTCATTAAATTCTTTAAGTGTTCTCACTATGGCTCTAATGTGTTTCATGTATGACATGGTCCTGGCTCGTGAGCACAGTATCCGATGAAGCTGTAAAAGCCAAAAAGGCTAACAGCAATTACATCACCGAAATTTTATATTAAATTCTTTAAGTGTTCTTCTGTTAGGTTGTTACAAGTAATTATATGATCCATTCAGGTGTTTAAACACCTTTGGCATTCTTCTAGCAAATATTTGTTCCGATGTGTTGTCGCAAGAGCATTTATTGGTTGTCTTAATTTTAAATCGATGTAAATATTGCAGATGGAATCCATGCCCAGTAAGTATTTGCGTTAGCTCGAAGGATGGTGAGGTCCTATAAACACTGCATAGAATTTAGGTTAGGGCACAGGTTTTTGGTGTGTTGGCCTTGTACTGCAGTTTTGTAGTTTATGTCGGCATTAGTGTATTTCGATTGTTTTAGGTTGTGTTTTAAGTAGCTTGAACATTTATATATTCGTATCGATTATGTGATACCGCAGCTTGGTTTACTGCTGCGTCTTCATTTCCTGCTAAGCCTGTATGTGCCGGTTAGGTTAGGTTAGGTTTTTTTTTTGGTATTTGAGCCAAAATAAAATTGCTAATCAAAAGAAAAAGCTAAATAAAAGAAAGAAAGGATAAATCCGAGTTTTTAGCGTTTTATTTTTGACGCTGAAGACATTGACAAATATTTACACATATAATAAACACTTATAAAAAGAAAGATAGAAAAGATAAAAAAATCTTAAATTATAACAACTATCTTAAACTAAAATCAGCTATTTGCAATTTATTTACATTGATTATATATAGTATAACGAATAGTCCTGAGTTTTTAAGTATTACTAAATTCTTTTAAGTTTTCTGTATAAGTATTCCATATGATAACCGTGATTTGTAAGAATCTGTGTTAAATAAAAGTTTGGTTTGAAAAATTTCAATATTTCTTGAAGATATTCAAATGTTGGGCACCATTGTTTTATAAATGTAGTGGTAGCAGGAAACTGTCGCGGACCAAAACTGGCTGGGTGTGGGCGTACCCTCGGAAACGAGAAACGATCAAGAGCATATACTCCGACGTGGCGGGTCTTTCTAGGCTCTTGTTGCTCCCCGTATGACTCTTTGTTGAGAGTGAACAGGTGAGACGCGACATGTGCGGTGATGTGCCAAGTGCATTCGGCCGGACAACCCGGGGCCTATGGGCTGCGAGGAAGAAAACCTCTATAAAAAATAACCCCAATCCCAAGGTCCTGCGTGCCGATGGGATGAATGGCCAGGGGGAAGTTCGGTCACTAGCGTATGAGGGGGAGGGGGGGGGGAGGATTTAGGGACCATACCCTGTAAAAAAGGAAAAACATGAAAGCAGTTACAAAGGAAAAATTCAACAACCCCGGGCAAAGCTCGGGCAGCCCCATCGTATCTCTGGGGCAAGTGCCTGCTTCGCGGTGATGCCAATGAACCTACACAAACCGCGTGTTCATCAACATCTACGGACCAAAATGAAAAGGGAGGAGTCGTGTCGGGGGTACCAGCGGTACCGACACGAGATAGGCGTGAGCGTTTTACTCGTCCAAACACGCCAATCAGTCTGGCCGGTGAGAGTGACGGAGGTGTGACTCGTGTCTCTCACATCTGCCAAGTCAGAATGAGGAAAAAGAAGAAAGAGGGCAGCTAAGTCCAGCACTGAGGGCAGTGACGCTGCTGTGGCCGCCAAGCCTGTAGCAGTTTCAGCTACGGCCACCGAAGAGGAGGTCGATATGGAAGATGATTTTCTGAAACCTTCTATGACACCCTCGAACACCAGAGCTAAGAAAAGCCTACCCAGCCCAGAAGAGCTGGTCCGGGAAATGCGGACGCTAGCCGACGCCACGCCGATCTAGGAAGCCACATCAATAACCAACTGCAGGCAATTGAAACGGTAGCGGATCGTTCCCGCAACTTCAAGGGGAACTTTGTACGTGGCATTAGTTCGTAATATTAAAGCTGCAGCCGAAGAACTTGCGCGAAGGAAAGCCACTGCCAGCGATGTTTCGGTGCCAGCTGCGGGGACGATCTATACCAGCGGGAATACCACAAAGGTAGTTGCGCGGAGCACAATCAACAATGAAATCATCATTAGGCAGACAGATTAGGAAAACGCAGATTTACGTGCGCACCTCGCCGTGGCAGCTGGTCCGCCGAACACTCGGGAGGATGGGGACATGCTGGCATTTTCAAGATGGCGGCTTAAAAAATGGCCGCCAAACCTTTACTACACTATTTCCGAACACGGATAGCGTTAAGCAGTTACAGAATTTTAAAACCGCTTCAAGATCCACTAAGGATTTGAGGAGATATATCAATTTTACTTTATCCAAAATGGCGGACAAAATGGCGTCCAAATTTTTAAAACTCTCACAAAACCTCAACTTTTCTCGTAGAAAGTCACGGTTTGGATTCCCACCATGTACTCTTTCCTCAATACTCTACTTATGTCCAAATTTTTTGTAAAAATTTTCGACTCTATGTAAAGACGGTTTGTTATTTATTGTAAGGGCTTCAACGTGCTCAACTCAACCACAGCTTGCTACGTCGGCTCTTAGAATTAAAGTTATACAAGTCTGAAAATTTTTGAAAATGGCCGCTGATTCCGCCAGCAGAAGTATATTTTGGTTGTTTTTGAACAGATTTGGGCCGTTCTTGGGCTCGTTTGAAAGGTCTTGGCGTCAAGGTTTCAATTCTACCCTTATGTTTATATTTTAAGCCTCCCCCGAATTTATTTGACTAAAAAACTATTTTAATTTACATTTTTTTGGTGTAATTACCAAACTCCTTAATTTAAAAATCTACAAAAATTTTAAACTATGTTCTAATTTATATACTAAATACTTACGTAGTTTTAAAATCTATTGCCCTTGGTAGAGGGGTACCGCGTGTTTCTGCTAAATATTGTTTAAATCCTATTTTACAAGCTACTTATCCAAATTTTTAAAATTTTTACACATAGTTTGTAAGCACTTTTTCTGATGGTTTGGTACTATAAAAAATCTATGTCTTTGATTTTATTTTCGATTTATTTAGTTTTTAAATTTAACAAATTTTTAAAAAGTCTTTATCTTTTCAACCACTTAGCTTTTAAAAATTCTGAAGTTGCTCCCGGCTCCACTCCGTGACCTCTTCCGGAATAGGTTACTCATAAGTTCTCGCACGTTACTGGATCACAAAAGACGTGCCCACGTGGTAATTGTTTTTTTTTGCGAATATCTCCAGAGCTAGACATCGGAAAACTGACTGTCAACCTAGAATATTATTGGAAGGAGAAAACATTCAGCAGGTTGAAGAGGCTCGCAATCTTGGCCTTAAAATAGATGGTTCGTTGCGATTTGAGAGTTATGTTTTAGATGTGGTGCGTAAGAACGCAAAAAAACAAGAGTTTTTATAGGTTAAAAGTACTTTACAAAATACGGGATTACCTAAGTTTGAATTTAAGAGTAACCCTTTGTGAGAATCTTATCTTGACAAAACTAAATTACTGCATTTCAGCCTACGGACTCTGTCTCATAGCAAAAACAATGAAGCTCCTTCAGCGAGTCCAAAATGCATGTGCTCGTTTTATTATCCCTCCGAGAGCACATGTTTCTTCTTATTTGGAAAAAAGAAAACTGCTTAACATGTCATCAAGGCTCAAATTACACTTTGCAACATTACTATCTGGAGTAATTAAAAACAAAACTACAGAATACTTATATCAAAAACTTACCTGGTCCAGTGAACATAACATTCACTGTACTCGCGGCGCTAAGTTTTTACTTGCTGTTCCAAGACACGTCACAGCTGCTTTTCGCGGCAGTTTTCGCTACCTAGCAACTAAGTGTTGGAATAATCTCCTTTCGTAAAATTCAATCCAAGGTTAATTTCAAAATGCGATATAAATTGTACCTTCTAGATAACAAAGAAAATACAAAGTAAGGACTTGTTATTTATACACTAGGTAGGTGGTTTGCGTTTTTATTCTTTTTAATTTAATTTTTGATGGTTCCTTAGGTTTTTCAGAATATAGTACGTAATAAAGTTCAGTTTCCATTAATTTACTTTTAGTTGAAATTGAAATAGATGACGTGTACAAGATTTGACGTGGTTTGCACAGATAAAAAATAAATATTGGTCAATGATGTACACCATTGTCCAGGTATTAGCACTATTATTATATAAATATTTTTTATATGATAATAGTGCAAATACTATTGCCAACAAAGTTAAAAGTAATATATTTATTTATTTATTTTTCATTATTTGTTGTTTTTATTTTGGATTTTATCTTTATTACAACTACACTTTTGTGTTATATGTCTGATACATTTAAAATATTTTTAGTTTTTTTTTTGTTTTTCTGTTATTTATGACATGCATAAATTTAAACTGTGTGACAGGTGCTCGTAGGTTTTATATTAGTGGTGCCGACAGAATAACAGCGCTGAGGCAATTTTGCTGTAGCATAATGCTGAGTCGGGTCCTTTTCGTTGCTGTAATCAAATTTAAGTAATACTTTTTATTGTTAATTGTCTGTTTATATGTGTTTATATTAAGCGTAGCAACGAATAAAGTTATTTTCTTTCTTTCTTTCTTTCAAAATTCGCCCATCTATAGGGGCAATTGGTACCTTGGAATCCACACTTAAAAAGTTGTAGGTTCAAACGCTTTTTATCGCAGCGTTTCACTTTTTTTAGTTTTTGTATTGTTACTAAATCACTATTTTCACTGTAAATTTTTCCACTTCCTGAAACCTTGCGTCAAGGCGCATCTTTTGATGAATCGTACACATTGTCACTACGAATTGGCACCAAAAAACCTATTTTTGAGAATTTTTAACCGCGGAGCGACTTTAATTCCTGGCGTTCGGGGCAACACTGACGCCGGACAGGGGTTAGGTTAGGTTAGATTAGGTTCCCCCTCTCCCTCGCCCCCCAATGGGTTCTCGCCTTGTCGTGGCGGACGGGCTTAGTAACCGTGGCTTAGGAGCCCGCATGGTCGAACGCGAATAGGTGGACTGCTGGGGGGAGCAGTACGCTGCCCTCCGCAGCCGAGGTGGAGTCGCGGAGGAGGAGGAGTGTAAGTGTTGCGGACCTCTTTGCTATTTTGATAGCTGATGTAGTTTTTTATTCTTGGCTTTTTTTGACGTTGTCTGTTCGATTACCTATTTCTTTCTGTTTGCTAGATTTTATGTTTTTATCAACAAATATCTCTCGTCGTCCACAATTAAGGCTCAAAAGGCCGCCGTAGAGGCCCTCGCCCTGCGCCGACATCTTGAGCACGAGCAGGAGCTCGCTGAAAGCGAGAGGCAACGTGAACTACGGCTGGCCGAGCGTACATTTTTAGTGAAAAATGCGAGAGCTATGGAGTCTTTGTCTTTGCGTCCTCAAACTATTAGGCAGGAACCTATTGCTTCTTTCGCACATTTAGCGGATTTACCTTGCAACGTAACTTATGAAGATGCTACTCCAACAGTTTTAATTGGGGCAGAGCATAGGCATTTGTCAATCAGCAGCGAGGTAAGGTGTGGTGGTAAGAATGAACCCGTTGCCTGTTTAACTACCTCAGGCTGGGTGCTTTATGGAATCGCGACCAGTAAAACTAAATTAGTGGAGTTTGTTAATCACGGTGTGTGTATCGAACCTTCCGATGAGGAGAAATTAGACTCTCTTATTAGGGAACAATACAAAATTGACTCGTTAGGTATTTCTAAAAAAGAAACTCTACATTCTAAGTCAGATAAACGTGCAGTCGATATTTTAGAAGAAACTGCTAGACGTCTCCCCACTTCTGGTCGGTTTGAGGTTGGTATGCCGTGGCGTGACGATATACAGCGCATTCCCGACAGCTACCCTCAAGCCATTCCACAATTTTTAAGTCTAGAAAGGCGCATGGCTAAAGACGCTGACTTTGCAAAAGTATATGACGTGTTCATTTCAAACATGATCGCTAAAGGTTATGCAGAAGAATGTGCTCCTGAGTCATACTACGCCAACCACATTAAAGATAAACAATCTTCTTTTATGAGGCTCTATTTACCCCATTTTGACGTTTACAACCCTCAGAAACGTAAGCTTCGTGTAGTTCACGACGCCGCAGCCACGAATGAGGGTGTCAGTCTAAACTCATTGTTGCTACCTGGTCCAGACCTGCGTCAGCCCTTGTTAGGTATTTTACTTCGGTTTCGCGAGGGCCGTATTGCTCTCACTGCTGATATCCGGGAAATGTTCCCTCAAGTAAGGATCAGGGAGCAAGATAGGGACGCTCTCCGGTATCTCTGGAGGTCAAGCAGAGACCAACCTACAAAGGAGTTTAGGATGACAGCCGTCATTTTCGGTGCGTCATGCAGTCCATTTGAGAAAAACGCTCGTGAGCACGAAAGTTTATTTCCGAAAGCAGCTCATGCTATTTTGTACAATCATTATTTGGACGATTATATTGACTCTCTCGATGACATTCAAGAGGCAGCACAACTGGCGGCAGATATTGTTGCCGTTCACAATGATTCTGCGTCGAGATGCTGGATGCTGGATTTCCAACGACCCATCAGCGCTAAAATTTATTTCTGCTGATCTCTCACAAAACGCAAAGTTCTTTGTCACCTAATGCGTATGTACGACCCGTTAGGCATATTAGTTCCAATAGTTGTTAAGGGTCGAATTTTATTTCAACAAACGTGGAGGTTTTATGTCGACTGGGACACCGAGTTCCAACCCACGGAAGCATTAAGGTGGTCTGATTGGTTTCAGGAATTGTCAAAAGTAACTTCTTTGGAAATTTCGCGTTGGTATTCTAACTCTAAAAACTCTGAACCAACTCAGAGGGAGTTACACGTTTTTGCTGATGCAAGTTAACTCGCGTACGCTTGTGTCGCTTATTGGCGCCTTTTGTACTCAGACGGCAGCATCGAGCTTTCTCTCATCTCTAGTAAGGCAAGACACCCTTGAAACCTACCTTTATCCCACGTTTAGAGCTCCAGACCGCTTTAATAGCTTCTCGTCTCGCGGTCACCATCAAGGACAGTCATAGAAAACTACCGGCCCATACTTTCTTTTGGACCGATTCTATGACAGTCCTTCAGTGAAGGAAAGAAAGTTAATTAGCTAAGATTGAAGCAAGATCTCTGGCCTTCCGATCCAAAATATCAAATTCAATATTATGTAATTTATATGAGAGTTCGGAATATAATAATCTAAGATCCAGTTTCCAAAAGAAGAAATGTCCCTTTTACATAAGGGTCTTAAGTATAACTTAACACCCTCCACATCCCAGAAATCGTTAGAGACCGTGGCTGTTGACGCGGAGATGACTGTTGTGATCGGGAAGAAGGATAACATCGTTAAGAGTTTAATGGCTCGGGAAATTAAAACTGTATTCGTGAAATCTAATGGTGGCACAGAGATCCCTATCCTTTAATCAATAAAACAAAGACTGACTGACAACAACTTGGTCATTTCCAAAGCCGACAAAGGTAACACTGTTGTCATTATGGATCGTAACGGATACAGCCAAAAAGTTAACGATATTATCCAACAGGATGATTTTGTGAGATTAGAGTCCGATCCAACAAAAAGGTTTGCATCTGACGTAAAAGAATCTATACAGAATTCATCCTATGTTTTTCCCGATCAAAACACATTCCGGAATAGTCTTGTTCCAATGAATCCCAGAGCACCTATTTTGTACGGTTTACCAAAAATTCATAAACAAAACGTACCTATGCGTCCAGTGGTCTCATATATTGGTGCCCCAGCATATTCCCTAGCTAAGAAATTAAATTTCCTCCTTCGGGAGAAATCTGAGTTCAGTCCCAAGTATAGTCTTAAAAATAGTCTAGATCTTATTTCTAAAATTAAAGATATTCAATTACCCCCCCAGGCCATTCTCTTATCTTTAGACGTTGAGAGTCTTTTTACAAATGTCCCATCCCAAGACTGTTTGCGTATACTCGCAGATCATTTCAATAAGCGTCGTCTACATCCCGGGGAAACTAACGATCTTTTAAATTTGACTTCTCTGTGTATGAAACAGAATTATTTTCGGTTTGAGATCCAATTTTATTTACAAAAAGAAGGGTTAGCAATGGGGTCCCCCTTAAGTCCTCTTATGGCAGATGTATTTATGGACAACTATGAAAGATTGAACATAGTTGTCAATAAAAATATCCTTTACTACTTCAGATATGTAGACGACATAATTATTTGCTGGACAGGTACCAGGAGACAGCTGGACGTTTTCTTTAATAAGTTAAATAAAATACACCCTAAGATAAAATTTAGTTTGGAATTGGAACAAGACGGTGCGCTCAATTTCCTAGACCTTACAATATCCCATAGAAATGGATTGCATGATTTCCAAATTTACCGCAAGCCAACCCACATAGATTCCGTCATACCCGCGTCATCGTGTCACCCATGGCAACATAAATTAGCTGCTTTCCATAGTTACGTTAATCGTTTATTGACCGTCCCTTTGAATAGAGATAATTTTACTAAAGAACTTCAGATAATTTATCAAATTGCAGTCTCTAACGGTTATTCTAAAAACATTATTAATACTATTATAAGCGACCAGAAGTGAATTTAAATAAATAAAAATAACACAACATAAATCTTATAATTCTTTCAAGTTTAACAAAATCAATTATTGAAATAAAACTCGTAAGCTAGCCCTAGCGCGTCCGTATGCTCCGACCGTCCAAGCCAAAAGTGTCGAAGTGTTCGATGCGCCGCACCGACTCGGTGAACCGTCCCCCTCCAGACGTCTCGCATAACTAAGTGGCGTGATGGTGACGTCACCGTAGGCCACGACACCTGCTTCGCAGCTGTTATGTTACACAGCCTCTCCTGACAGGCGGTCGTCCTCGCCCACAATGCTGTCTTCATCTCGACTTGGTCCCGCCTGAGCCTCCATAGGTGCATCGTGTAATGAGTCGTCAGACTCCGCTAAAAGAAAATAATTTGGACCCATTAAGAATTATTCTTAAAACATATTGCCAAAAATGCACTCCTTTCAAATAACCAAAAATCTTTCAATCTTCTTAATTTTCAAACACATCACAAAAATCACTTCAATCCTAATGAAATTTCATCCATACTAATCAATCTCTCGAGGGCCCCCGTTCGTACGTATCTGATCAGTTATGCTTCGGTAGTGACTAGTATACCGTGACAGCGACCCTTCCGGGCCAACTGCCCAGCCGTGGTAGAGTAACACTCTGAAGTACAAAACTATGGAGAGGTCCCAAGTGACCATTCCATCTGCCGTGACACAGATGTTTTCACATCTCAATGTCAACGTGAACATCATCACACTCATACCACCGTGATAACGTGAATATGGAAGGGGCTCCCGTGGAGCATTCCATCTGCCGTGGTAGAGAGTCACACTCATACCACCGTGATAACATGAATATGGAAGGGGCTCCGGTGGAGCATTCCATCTGCCGTGGTAGAGAATCACACTCATACCACCGTGATAACGTGAATATGGAAGGGGCTCCCGTGGAGCATTCCATCTGCCGTGGTAGAGAGTCACACTCATACCACTGTGATAACATGAATATGGAAGGGGCTCCGGTGGAGCATTCCATCTGCCGTGGTAGAGAGACACACTCACACCACCGTGATAATAACAAAACCATACTAAATATCAACAAGACGTATGCACGCCCAGATTTACCTTAGTCTTATGTACACAGTACAACATCTTACAGTCAAAAAACGCTGCGCAGGTTTCTGGTGTCCACTCTCCTGCCCATGCTACCATGTTTTCGGCTGCAGCTTCTGTTCGTTTCCGCCACCACCTAGCTACACGGGGAAGCAAGTCCTTTTTACGCTCAGTAAATTTTAAAGCGTTGCAGTCCGTAATGATTTTAAAAGGCACACCTAGCAAGTATTTTCTAAAGTTTTGGAGAGCTTTTACTACCGCTAAGGTTTCCTATTCCTACGAGTACTTAGACTCTGCGCCTTGCGTTGACTTGCTGTAATACGCTACAGCCCGTCTCAGTCTACCCTCATCTGGATAAGAATTGCCCCACAGCCGATAGCACTTGCGTCCGTGTACAGTTCAGACGGAAGCCGGGGGTCATAAATAGCAAGAACAGGTTCGTTCGTAGACAGTCAATTATGTACTTCAGAGCCTGGTCTTGTTCGACTCCCCACTCAAAAGGAACATTATTCTTTGTTAGGCGTGCGATGCAAGCTGTTCGTCGAGCATAATTTGGAATATACCTTCTAAAATACCCCGCTAGACCAAGAAACTGTCGGATCTGCTTAACATTACAAGGCTTTGGGCTATTAATAAGAGCTTGGACTTTTCGCATGCTCGGTCTAACCTGACCATTACTAATTACCCGGCCAAGATACTCTATTTCACTACTAAGAAAAGTACATTTCTTAAAATTTATAGAGAACCCTGAGCTAGTAAGCGTTTCTAGAAGTTGTCGTAACAGGGCTATCCCATCAGGTACTGAACTAGACAGCAAAAGAACATCGTCTATGTAAACTAGGACCTTTCCTGAATCTATAAACGGCTTTAGGGTCTTTGTAATTATCCTTTCATATACTACGGGAGCATTGGAGAGTCCATACGGAATCTTGATGTATTCAAAATGACCGTCAGGGGTCACAAATGGGTTTTAGCGATCGAGTCTGGTTCCATCGGAACTTGGTGAAAGTCAGTCGCCATATCCAAGTTCGTGAAGTATCTACTTGACCCTAACATGTCAATTTGATCGTCTATTAGCGGCAAGGGAAACTTTTCTTTAACGGTACGCGAATTTAAAACCCTATAATCGACGCACATTCGGTCTGTGCCATATTTTTTCTTAACTAAGAACACGGGGCTCTCGTATGGTGATTCAGACTCACGTATAATTCTCTTGTCCATTAAATCCTTAACAATATTCCCAACACGAAGTTTCTCATCGAATGATAATTTATACGGCCTGTAGCATACCGGCTCGCTATTGGAGACTTCTATTTTCATGCTACCGGTCGTGACTGTTGAGGAAGCTGTGCCACTTATAAACGAACTCGAAAAATCACTTATAACCGACAAAAGGCGCTCCTTATCTTCGCCTTCAAGAGGTGTGTTCACATTACCATTATCATAAATCTCATTCACAGACAAAGGAGTATGTGAATGCATCAAAAGTTGAACACCATTTTGTCGGATGTATGTGATGCCCTCGCGATTTAGGATGTCGGTGCCTATAATTACCGGAGTGCTTATACAATTATGCGGTACAACGTATAGATCAGCTTCGATAGATATGCGAGGTAGCTCGATAACTAATGTTACGTAAGAAGTACTTTCTACAAGCTGACTTCCTATACCACGTAAAACGCGAAAAGTCGGTTTCTGGTTAGTCTTAAAATGTTTTAACAAAGAATTCGATATGAGCGATATGCACGAACCACTATCAACTAAAACGTCTACCGGTACACCCTCAATAACGGCACTAGTGACGTCAGTAGTAGATTTTGAGAGGCTATTATCTAATTTTCTACAAAAACTTACGTTACGTCGATTAAGGATTGGTTGATTCTGAACGTTGTTTAGCAAAACAGTCATCGATTAAGTGGCCATTTTTTTTACAGAAAGTACATGTTTTCACGGAAGGTAATTGCGTCTCTGACGGCCTTGACGTTGAACTACTGCCTAACCGCGATCTCTTGGCATTTTTACAGTCTATACGCTTGTGGCCAATCTTACCACAGACGTAACATCTTAAATCGCCAACTTCCTTTTTATTTTCGTAATGTCGAATCGTATGGGAACCGGAACTGGGACGTGAACCTCGACAAATATCACGATTGAAACGGTAATCACTTTTCGGTTTTACATACATTGACAAAAATTTCACTAATTCTCTGGGTTCTAGCTTGGCATTCGTGGCTGCAGCCTTAACATGAGGATCTGTGATACCCCTTAGTACTATGGCAACGATCAGCTCCTCAGACAATCCCCTTACTACACCTAGCCTTAACAACGAACGCCTAGCATACTCGGCATAAGAAGCATAACTTTTGGAATCGGTGGACATCACTTCATAGAGTATAGTCGCAATATCGACGGTTCGCGGGCATAGTGCTTTGAATTCGCGTTTGAAATTTGTCCATGAACGATCGGTGCTAGACCACTCACTAAGCCACACGCGCGCGTCTCCCTTTAAGCAGTTTCCGATGCGCGAAAGACACTCGTTATCGTCCCAACCGTTAATATCTTTAGCCCTATCTACTTCTTCACACCAAACATCGATATTGTGAATATGTGGGTCAAAGTTAGAAATAAAATAATGGTTGGATCTTACTTTGACTAACGAAGCGATGGCCTCCGCGATTCTGCCAGTTGTGTCTTCGCCTGTGGATACGCTTTCTCGTGACACCGAAACGGGCACACGGCTAGCGGTCAATTCGTCGTCACGCACGTCGTCAGCAGCTGGACAACCCGTTTGGGCGGTCGGTATCGGCGCCTGTGGCGTCGACGAAACCTGTAAGAGTGGCCTGGACGGCGGAGGTGCAGCAAAACATTCTTCAAGCGTATTTAATCTAGCGAGAACAGCATCCAGTACCTCCTTACTTGGGTCACATTTCCGTTTACGAGAACGCGATTGTTGTTCAGACATTATTTGAAAAACAATAATAAGTATAGAACAAAAAGAAAGCACACTACTACAAAACGTTAAAAGAAATCAAGCTAAAGCACTTTATTTTAATTTTAATTTAATGCTGGTCAGATCAACCAAAAGCGGGTGGGCAATGCGGCACTATCCCACTTCTGATATAAGCGACCAGAAGTGAATTTAAATAAATAAAAATAACACAACATAAATCTTATAATTCTTTCAAGGTTAACAAAATCAATTATTGAAATAAAACTCGTAAGCTAGCCCTAGCGCGTCCGTATGCTCCGACCGTCCAAGCCAAAAGTGTCGAAGTGTTCGATGCGCCGCACCGACTCGGTGAACCGTCCCCCTCCAGACGTCTCGCATAACTAAGTGGCGTGATGGTGACGTCACCGTAGGCCACGACACCTGCTTCGCAGCTGTTATGTTACACTATATTAAAAAAGAAACAAATGCATGCCATTTGCAATGTTCTGTACGCGGCGACAACTCGCAGTGTTCGACGATATGTGGGCAGTCTGACCTATTTAGGACCTTTATCCGAGAAAATAGCAAGAACGCTTAGACGTAACGATGTTCACGTTGCATTCCAGACAAACAATTCCCTAAGAGGGGTTTGTAATGTAAAAGACAAAATTGACAATCGCCTCAAATCCGGCGTTTATAAGCTTATTTGTAGTGAATGCAGCGCTGTTTACGTTGGTCAGACTGGCCGCAATTTCGACACTCGTTACAAGGAGCATTTGGCCGCGTACAGAAAATTCAATCCCGATAGATCGCATTTCGCGAAACACCTTTTGGAGACTGGACATAATTTAACTTGCGATCATACATTTAAAGTTCTACATATCTGTGACAAGGGATTACGGCTGTGTGTACTGGAACAACTAGAAATAATAAAAAATAAAAATAATAACATTACACTGCTGAATGAGCAAATAAACGTATCGGATTCACCACTGCTAAATATTTAAATGAAACTAATTTTACGGATTTTATCGCGTTTTATTTTATTATTTATAACCCGACGTTTCGAGTGCTTTACAGCACCCATGGTCACGGGCGGACTGAGGTGACAGATGTCCCGATGTCATAGTTAACCCGGAGTACCTTCAGCTTTTAATTATTATTCCTTGTCCGATCTACGCAGAAAGAGCTCACTGTGTCTTGAAGTCTTGCAGTGGTATGCTTGGTTTTTGATTTAATTTTATTAATTATAGGATCCCAAGCTGGTGGTGATCTTTTTGTTTGCCCTATGTAAGAGAGACCACATTCACAATCCAGCTTGTATACTCCTGCATCTTGTAGAGGGATGTTACACTTGACAGATGGTAAAAACTGACTTATCTTCTTAGACGGCTTGAAAAATGTTCTTATGGAAGCCCGCTTCAAGATATAGCCAATCTTGTCCGTGACTCCTCTGACATATGGTAGGACTGCAGGTACACGCTCGACTGTGGCCGGCTTCACTCACGGGTTAACTATGACATCGGGACATCTGTCACCTCAGTCCGCCCGTGACCATGGGTGCTGTAAAGCACTCGAAACGTCGGGTTATAAATAATAAAATGAAACGCGATAAAATCAATAAGAAATCATTACTGCTAAATATCTTTAAATCTAGTACTTAAAGTTCAAATCTTCTCGATGTAGTCATTTGCTATCAATACGATCGCAAACGGCTGCTTACGTGACTCGAATGGTGGATTGTGTGACGAATCGTTATCGCGATGACGTCATCGCATTGTCTTAGATAACGGTCGGTTGCGTCACCGAGTCTATATAAATAGCAGCTCTTTGGCTGGGCCGCTCACTCGGCGGTTGACAGTCGTAGAGTCAATATAGTGATATTAATATCAAGTGTGATAACGCCTCGTTTTGAGGTGAAACACGTGTCGTGTTCTCGACTTCAGTGGTGTGTATTGCCTAGTGGTAGTGTTGTAATGGTGGAGGGTATCTGGTGGCGGCTCCCGGTGGCGGTATTGGTATTCTTGTGCACGCTGTTGTGAGCTGGCGAGCGGTGCTCTTCAAAACTAGGTAATACACACCATTTTACATTTTGCATGCGGATCTTATCAAATTAACTTTCTTTCCTTTACTATAATGGATTTCCGCAAAGTAACGCCTGATTCTATTAACTATAGTCCTTCAGTGGTTACGTAGTGACGCGCGCTCTTTTAAGCCTTTTGTTGCCCATCGTTTAGGCGAAATTATTGAAGTCTCTTGTGTCAGAGACTGGCGATGGGTACCAACAGACTTGAATGTTTCCGATGACGCTACTAGAACGCGATCGATTAACCTCGACGCGTCCCACAGATGGTTTCGCGGTCCATCTTTTCTTTTTAAATCCGTTGAGGACTGGCCTACAGAGCCAAGGTATGCCTCACCAAACACCGATGAACTTAAGACCAATAGTTATGATTTGGTCGGACTAACTTCATTTGTCGAAGAGTTACCGACTCCGATCACAGCCATTTTTGCCGATTTTAGTAATTG
This sequence comes from Luehdorfia chinensis, assembly GCA_019845155.1. Classification (NCBI taxonomy): domain Eukaryota; kingdom Metazoa; phylum Arthropoda; class Insecta; order Lepidoptera; family Papilionidae; genus Luehdorfia; species Luehdorfia chinensis. The sequence continues at coordinate 2,921,414 of JAHVAK010000415.1, forward strand.
TCAGCGCTTATTAGGTGCCACAGCCCGGGTACTTCAAGCTGCAGCAAAGTTTGGTGTAATTTTGGCTTCCATTAGAAACCTACTACCTACTTCCTACTCTACCACCTCGTGCGGATTTAATAAAGGCCGCTGAAAGGCAAATTCTGCAACGAACACAGCTCGAGAGCTTTTCCATAGAATTTCTTCATATCCTGAACTCCAAGCCTATTCCTCCGAACAGTCGTCTCAGAAAACTGTCACTCGCTTTGGGAGAGATCAAATTACTGCGGTTAGACGGAAGAATTAAAGCCGCAGAAGGCATTGACCCTGACACACGCTTCCCCACCCTTCTTGACGGTCGTCACCCAATTGTACGTTTATTGGTACAATTTTATCATCGAAAAGCGGGTCACGCAAATTATGAACTAGTCGTGAACGAATAAAGACAAAAATTCTGGTTGTTAAGGCTGAGGAACACAGTGAGAACAGTAACAAAACAGTGTCTACTCTGTAGAATTAGAAAGTCCTTGCCGGTGAACCCAAAAACAGGAGATCTGCCACCTGAAAGATTAGCTCACCATCGGCCCTTTACTTTTATGGGCCTGGACTACTTCGGCCCCGAAAGCGTCACTATCGGGCGCAGGCATGAAAAACGTTATGTGGCCTTTCACCTAGAGATGGTACATAGTCTATCGAATGACTCTGCTATCATGGCTATTAGGAGATTCATTCCAAGACGGGGCTCTCCAAACACTATTTTCTCGGACAACGGAACCTGCTTTGTTGGTGCCAATCGCATTCTCGGAGAGTTCTACGGAGAAAATGTCGAAGATTTCACAAGCACTCAAGGAATACTCTGTAAGTTCATTTTGGAGGATGTTGGGAGCGCTTGGTGCGATCAGTAAAGGTGGCTCTGAACGCAACATTAACCGAACGAGCTCCAAAAGAAGAAATCCTGAACAGTTTACTAGCCGGGGCAGAAGCCATTGTCAATTCACGTCCAGTAACTCATGTATCTACAGATCCTGATGGCCCGACAACAATGAAACTATGGTCAGTTTTGATGTCCAGTCGTTATTTACATGCCTACCTGTTGAAGACTTCATCTCAATTGTAACTAGGAAGCTAACAGAGAATAACATGCCAGTAGAACATGCAGAATTACTTAGACATTGCCTAACATCTGGCTATCTATTGTGGAAGGAACAATACTACCGGCAAGTAGATGGTGTGGCGATGGGCTCCCCAGTATCTCCCATTGTTGCTGACATCTTCATGGAAGACTTTGAGAAGAAAGCCCTCCGCACTTCACCAGTAAATCCAAGGTTCTACAAGCGGTACGTAGATGATACTTTCACAATACTACCTTCTGATAAAGTCACTGAATTTTTAGACCACCTTAACTCCATAAATTCTAAAATACAATTTACAATGGAGTTAGAGACAAATAACTCTTTAGCTTTTCTAGATGTTTTAGTAATTAGAAATTCTAATAACACCTTGAGTCACACTGTGTATAGGAAAAAGACCCATACAAATAGGTAATGAAACGGCGAATCTCACCACCATCCTTCACAGCTAGCTACCGTGGGCAAATCTTTGTTTCAGAGAGCACAAGGGATCTGTGACAGTAAACACCTGGCCGCCGAGCTTCAGCAAGTCAAGCAAGTTTTGCAAGACAACAAGCTTCGGGTTCCGCGCCTTCGTCGCAGTGACCGTGTGAAGCCGGCCACAGTCGAGCGTGTACCTGCAGTCCTACCATGTCAGAGGAGTCACGGACAAGATTGGCTATATCTTGAAGCGGGCTGCCATAAGAACATTTTTCAAGCCGCCGAAGAAGATAAGTCAGTTTATACCATCTGTCAAGTGTAACATCCCTCTACAAGACCACCCACGTCGTTTTGCCACATCCGGGAACGCCGTTGACCCATTTTATTTTTGGTACTGTCCAGGTATCCCAGGGCTCTGCGATAGTACCTGTATCTGAAATGGTTTCAGCCATTTTCAGGATCCGGTCCTCAAGCATCACTCTGGTACACCGGGCTGTGACTACTATAGGGTCATTAGGAGGGGTGTTGAAAACAATCTTCCCCAGTCGTTCCGTCTCTTCTTCGTCTAGAGCTACGAAGCCGACTGTACCACTCTAGGCTGCCATGTGGTTATTCATTTCACCTCTTATGATGGTAGATGTTTCGTTGTTGTAAATGGCGGCCTCAGCCTCCTCGAGCTTCACTCTCAGCAAGTCCTCACTACCCAGGTGATATACATGTAGGATTAAGTCTCGATATCGTCAGCGCCTAGTCCCCCGAATCGAGAGGGTAGTGGGTGCCATGTACAGACTGCTGCCCAATCTCGGGGGACCGAGGGAGGAAGTCCGCCGCTTCTACGCGGGAGTTGTACGATCCGTAGCCTTGTACGGGGCGCCCGTATGGGCAAAAAGGCTAGCCATCCGACGCTGTAGAACAAAACTCTACAGTGTCCAGTGGAGGATGGCCATACGGATCGTACGAGGATACCGCACGGTATCTTTCGAGGCGGCAACCGTCTTGGCTCGCTTTCCGCCGCTGGACATACTGGCGGACATGGATGCGAGGGTGTATCACCGGATCCGCACCCTCAGCCAGAGCGGTGGCGGCGCGCCAGATGAGGCGCTCGAGTCCATCAAACGGCAGGAACAACAGAGCGCATTGGCGACGTGGCTACAGACAAAGACACACCTACAGACTGACACACATAATTACCGGGCACGGCTGCTTTGGTGATTATCTGTGTAAGATCGGACGCGAGGCGACGGCGAACTGCTTTCACTGCGGTGAGGACACCAGGACTCCGCATCCCACACCCTTTCGGTGTGCCCAGCTTGGGAGTCGGAGCGGAGTATCCTGGTCAGCCATATCCCCGTGGCCTCCGCGTGGCGGACTCGGGGGAGTCCGTTGCGCACACCAAAGGGAGGCCGTGTTGAAAGGCGCGTCGCGTGTTCCGGGGCGCCTTATTAGGAAGGAGACAGGAGAGGATTATCCTCTACCGAGGAAGGGCTGCCGATCATAGGCGGCCGGCGCCGGTGGGGTCGCGGATGTGTGCGTGAGCGTTCCCGTGGCCCTGCTAACATGCGGCGATGGCGGAACACCATGGGCGAACGACTAAAACAGTCGGTGCAAGTCCGACATAACCCGTCCTTCCCCCCGTGAAGGCGGGTATGCGTAAGGCATTTCCCAATCCAATTGTGTGAGGTGGAAGCTGGTAGGCGAGGCAGCTCTAAGCAGTCTTATGTGTTCAAGAGTGGGAAGTAATTTTCTAGTGTGCTGTCCCTGTGCCGCACTTACATAACGCGCTTGCCAAGCGCTCTGAATTTCCGTTTTGATCTTATGTTTAACATATGAGAGTGGGATTGCGAAGTAATCAGGTATCCTGTGCAATTTGGATGCAGAGTTGGCAGCCAAGTCCGCAGCTTCGTTGCGCAGAATGCCCGAGTGAGTCTTGACCCACACTAGGTCTATATTACGTGATGAATGTTGTATGCGGTGCATAGTGTGGTGAATTTCAGTGATGATTGGATGTATGCTGCATCGATTTTGTAAAGCGCGGATTGATGAGAGTGAGTCGGTAGCGATGATCGTGTGTGTGTGCAATTACATATCTGCCCACCGGCAGGCCCCGCGGATAGCCAGAAGCTCAGCTTGGAAGACTGTGCACGTATTGTGAAGCCTAAACTTTTTGATGGTCACCGGGTGCGAATCTAAGTTGTTATAGCACACAAAAGCTGCGCCAACGGCACCATCATCCTGCTTACTGCCGTCAGTGTATATAGTGGTAGAGTTCATCTAGATTTGTGTGTCCACTAGATTTTGAGTTTGTGCTAGTTTTGGATGAATGGTGACCCTCTCCGAGGGGTGCAATAATTTGTCGTCAGGAACATAATCGCAAGAGCCAGAGAGTCTAGCCCTTTCGACGATGTTCACCTGCCTAACCTTCAATTCTAGGGGCGTGAATTCTGCTAGAGCTACGGCAGCGGTGGTTGAGATGGTGCGGAACCCTCTGATCGCCATTATCGCAAATCCGCGCTGCAAGCCCTCGAGGCTCCTCCTGATGCACCTTTTGTGTGTGACGTGACCCCAAATTCCCGCAGCGTATGTGATCGTTGGCTCGATCACCTGCTGGTAGATGGTGCTGATATTCTCAGGATGAGCACCCCATGTGGGTCTCGAGAACTTGCAGAGAGCATTGAAGATTCACCGCGCCTTGTCGATGATGTATCGTACATGACGGCCGAATAAAAGTTTCTCATCCAGCACTACCCCCAGATATTTTAAGTCCGGCGAGAATGTTAATCCCTGTCCCAACATATTGATGGCGGCTGTCTTAGCCTTGGGAGTGAACGCTATAGTCCGGGTTTTGGCAGGTCCGAAGCTTAGCTTCACGCTGCTGCCCCATTCCACAATTCGCGCAAGTGAAGAGTTGGCGATGGTCTCCAGTTCACCAACGCTCCCAGTCGATACCACCAACAGTACGTCATCCGCGAAAGCTTGCATGTGGCAACCCTCCGGGAGCCCGATGTCCATTAGCTCGTCCAGAATTATATTCCAGAATACTGGGCCACATGCAGATCCTTGGACGCAGCCCATTGTCATCACCTTGGTGACCCGCTCTCCAGCGTGATCGAGAATGACCTCGCGATCGCTAACATAGTTGGCTATGAGTCCGAAGATGTTAGCAGGACAGCCAATATGCTGCAATCGATGAAATAGCGCACGCCACCAGGCGTTGTCAAAGGCCGCTTTGATGTCCAATGAGATTGCAATACAGAGGTGATGTTTCTGTTTTGCTCTTTTAATCTCGGTGATTGCATTATTCAGAGCGTCAATTGTGCTGGTTTGCTCACGGAAGCCGTACTGTTTTGGGTTAATTTTCCCGTTGGTTGCAGCCCAGTGCGTAACACGCTTAATAAATAGCCTCTCCAGTAACTTGCGAAATACAGGAGGCCTACAGGCCTATAGGGCGAAAGGAGCCCAGCTCCTCATAATCCGGCTTGACGGGCTTGGGTATGATCTTGGTGTAGGCTTTCTTCCACTGTCTGGGGAAGTACTGCAGTGTGAGACACCTATTTAGAATGTCGGTTACCAGTTGGGGATAGTCCTTGGCAAATTGATGGCAGATATCAGATGTGAGGTTATCTAATCCTGGTGCTTTGTTTGGATTCATGTATGTGAAAAATTCCAAAACTTCCTTTACCGAGAAGGTTGGATCGTCGTCTGTGTTAGGTGGGGTGTTGAGTAGATTTCTGAGTTGGTGATGTCTAGGTTCTGAGTCTGGTGTGTCACCGGGGTAAAAGTGTTTAAGGAGAGCTTCAGCTGTTTCCCTACCGTTGCTAGTAAAGTGGTTTCCGACCCTAAGTGTGGTAGGTGGACGTCTAGGTGCAGCCACCTTAAGGAGTCTATTGGTCAAGGACCAAACATTCTCCTTGGTCTGCAGGTTACAGAACTCCCTAAAGTGTTTAGTCGACTCGTTTCTTAAGCTTTTACAGTACTCTTCTTAATGATTTCTTATATTTACGCGAACACTACACATTTAAATGAAACTAATTTTACGGATTTTATCGCGTTTATTTTTGTTATTTATAACCCGACGTTTCGAGTGCTTTACAGCACCCATGGTCACGGGGGGACTGAGGTGACAGATGTCCTGATGTCATAGTTAACCCGGAGTACCTTCAGCTTTTAATTTTTTTTTTTTTGTGGTCCGATCTACGCAGAAAGACCTAACTGTGTCTTGAAGTCTTGCAGTGGTATGCTTGGTTTTTGTCTTAATTTTATTAATTATAGGATCCCAAGCTGGTGGTAATACCCAACCATCTTCTCTATTAAAATTAGGATGTTTTTTAATTTCAATAGCCTCACGAATCATCCTTGGTAGGAATCGGTGTTCTTTTGCGAGGATTTGTGGTTTATCAAATCTGATGTAATGGTTGGAATGATCCAGAACATGGTCACAGACTGCAGACTTCCTGGGGCGGCGATGCTTCACATCAGCTATATGTTCTTTTACGCGGGTTTTTACTGATCTTTTTGTTTGCCCTATGTAAGAGAGAGCACATTCACAATCCAGCTTGTATACTCCTGCATCTTGTAGAGGGATGTTACACTTGACAGATGGTAAAAATTGACTTATCTTCTTCGGCGCCTTGAAAAATGTTTTTATGGAAGCCCGCTTCAAGATATAGCCAATCTTGTCCGTGACTCCTCTGACATATGGTAGGACTGCAGGTACACGCTCGACTGTGGCCGGCTTCACTCGGTCACTGCGACGAAGGCGCGGAACCCGAAGCTTGTTGTCTTGCAAAACTTGCTTGACATGCTGAAGCTCGGCGGCCAGGTGTTTACTGTCACAGATCCCTTGTGCTCTCTGAAACAAAGATTTGCCCACGGTAGCTAACTGTGAAGGATGGTGGTGAGATTCACCGTTTAAATACCTGTTGGTATGGGTCTTTTTCCTATACACAGTGTGACTCAAGGTGTTATTAGGATTTCTACAAGGACAAGATTGGCTAAATATTATGGCCGGTTTGCTAGCTGTAGGGGCAGCAACGGCTGCCATTGATCTGCCAGTGGCAGCAGGCTTGCCACTGCTCACAGCGGTAGTTATCTCTCCGACAGAGAGTTTCTATATATAGGGAGAGACGGTAGCCTCTATAGGAGAGGAATGGTGTGCGGTGTTCCGCAGGGGTCGGTCTTAGGACCGCTCCTGTGGAACATCGGCTACGATTGGGCCTTGCGCGGCAGCCGACAATACGGGGTCGAACTGCTGTGCTACGCAGACGACACCCTAGTCGTGGCCCGCGGACGATCCTTCGAGCTGGCAATAAGTATCGCGACAACTGCTGCCCAACGCGTCGTTAGACGAATTGAGGCGCAAGGACTCAGGGTGGCTCCCCACAAGACCGAGGCCCTCTGTTTCCACGGGCCTAGAGCGGTGCCACCAACTGGAGCGACCATCCGCCTCGGCGAAACTGACGTACGTCTCAGCCCTCACATGCGGTACTTAGGGCTTATTAGACGGCAGGTGGAGCTTCAAGGAGCACTTCCGGCGGCTCTCGCCAAAATTGGTTAACGCTGCCAATGCTCTCGGAAGACTCCTCCCCAACATAGGAGGACCAGACATAGCTTGCCGAAGGCTTTATACCGGCGTGATACGCTCCATGGCGCTATATGGGGCACCGGTCTGGGCGGATACCCTCTCCGCCCACAACAAGACCTTGCTCTTCCGGGCGCAGAGAGTCATGGCGCAGAGGGTAATCCGCGGATACCGAACGGTGTCCCATGAAGCGGCCTGCGCTCTGGCGGGCACCCCTCCCTGGGACCTCGACGCCGAGGTCCTAGCGGAGGTGTATACGCAACGTGTGCGAGCGATCGAGCGGAACGGTGGTGCGGCCGTTCAGGAAGTAGACCACTGGAGATAGGAGGCGCAGCAGAGGCTGCTTCAAAGATGGAGGGCCAGACTTCTTGAGCCGAGACAAGGACTGAGTACCGTGGCTGCCATATCGCCCATCCTTAAGGAGTGGGTAGACAGGCGCCACGGTACGCTGACGTTCCGCCTCGTGCAGATTCTGTCTGGCCATGGTACATTCGGTCGGTATCTCTGCTACACCGCAGGCAGGCAACCACTGCCTAGGTGTCACCACTGTGACGGTAGCGAAGATACCGCCGAGCATACACTAAAGGACTGTCCAGCGTGGCGTATTGAGCGCTTTACGCTAATGATCGAGATAGGTCCCGATCTTTCACTACCGGCCATCACAAGGGCCCCATGATCGGGAGTCAGGAGGCTTGGCAGGCCGTTGTATTGTACTGCGAATCGGTTATGGCGCAGAAGGAGACGGCGGAACGTGCCCGCGAAGACGATCCGGCATCACAGCCGATGAGAAGAAGACGCCTTGGGCGACGACGACGCCAATACGCTCGTCAGCTACAAGCCCAGTAGTCCCTAGACGGCGGATCGGGGGGTCTGACCGTCTGACTACAAAGGGACAAGGAGTGACCTAAAAATCAAAAATTAGGAGGGTCCTCTTGGACATGCGTGGTTGGTCGCGGATGTATACAAACGCGTTCCCGCAGCTAACCGTCGAAACGCACAGGCGTTGAATGCTGGGGTTTAGTGGGTAGTCTGTCCTTATCAGGCCAGGAGTCCCACATAACCGATCGTCACCCCCTTGACGGTAGGTATCGATAAATCGATTCCCCAGGGTAAAAAAAAAAAAAAAAAGGTTAGGTTAGGTTTTTTTTTTTTTGACCACCGGGGGTTACACCACCCTCGATGGGAGTATATTCTCAATTTCCACAGAGTTTCAAAATCTTATGTCGCTAATTTGGTGTATGTCACATCTTAAACTTAAACATTTCTGCGATTAGATACATAGATGCCTTAAATTTAAGATAGCGAAGAGGAAAAAAAAAAAAACATAATTATGAAGTTTCATCGCAATAATCGGTTTGATAAACTTTTGTTGACATTATTGGTAAATTACTTTTATTTATAAATTTATTGAGTCTGGCGTCATTTTCCTGGGCACAAGAAAAGAAGCTTATCAAAGTTTGATGCTAAACATACATTTGTAAAATTTAAAGAAAAAATAAAGATTAAAGTAGACTAAAAAAAAAAGAATGGCGAACTTAGCAATACTCGTAATTACATTCTATAACATAACAATAAGTTTAATATGGAACTAAAGTTATACAAATCTATTCTAATTTAACTACATTAACGGAGCCGGTGTATGACTCGAAAACAGGGGCGATATTATAGTCGCCGGCCATGATGGAGTGAAGGAATTCGTGTTAACTATTTTGATCTATCGATGTTGCTCTGTACAATTTTTTAATTTAGGGTGTGTGTCCGTAATCAATTCGATTTTCTATTTTTTCCCTCATGGCTCTCAGGCGTGGGCAGGTGTTGGAGTTTGCCGTGTGTTTGGTGTCAGTTTTGGCACTGAATTTCGTGTTGTGGCTGTGGCAGTTGTAGCATTTAGCGCAGTTGGGCTTATCTTTATTTGGACAGTCATTTACAGTGTGTTCTGCACTGGCGCAATAGGAGCAGGGGTTTTCTTTAGAAGTGCAGTTCGCTTTGGTGTGTCCGAACTGCAGGCACTTGTGGCACTGAAGAAACGGCGAGAAGCTGGCCACGTGTATGCGCTGATAGTCGATGCTGACTCTACCTAAGTCTATAATTTCTCTGTATAATTTTGGGTCAACTGTAAATATCGCATTATAAAGATGGGTGTTTTTATTTTCTCGCTTGAAACGTAACTTAAGTTTCTCACCGTCATTGCTATCTACAAGCCCGGTGAGCTCCGCGTTCTGCGCCCGGATGATCTGGACGAGGTCATCTGCCGGAACATCTTTTGAGATGCCCTTCAAAATGACCATGGGCTTGAGCTTGCGTACGGGTTCAGCCTTGACGTCACCTTTGCCTTGAAGCCGTTCGAGGGTGTCTTTTTGTTGCAGTTCGGTGTCAAACTCGACGCGTAATTTATTGTTGGAGACTACCTGGATCCTAGATGGGCCGTATCCGGAGTTTCGATAAGATATGCTTTTTTTAAAAAGCTCTACAGCCTCTTGGCGTGTCTGAACATTAATTGTGGGGCTGATGATGATTGCCGGTTTCGAGGTTGGTGGTGCACTGCGGACAGAAGTGCCTGAAGAATGTGTTGTACCTCTGTTCGAGGAAGCGGCTTGCGCATAGGTGGGTTGGTTCGCAGATGCAAGCTTTCTGATGCCAGCTATTTCCTCTCGCAGGCACGCTACTATCTCCTTCTTAAGAACGCTGATAGCTGATGTGCTGGGGGTGTTGGGTGTGGCAGACGAGGTTACACTGTTAATAGTTCGAGTGGCCCGTCGGATTTCTTCGGCAGCGAGACTGATGAGCCGCTTGTTTGCAGCGGTGACGCTCTTTCCCTCATTTATGGCCGAGCATATGGTAGAAGTCAGCTGGTTAATTGTGACCACGAAAGAGTCCATGTCCTTGACGTCTTCGGCAGTAGCCGGCAGGGCTGGGGTCTCACTTTGTGTCGGTGCCATTTTGCCGTAGTGAAATAGGAATGCCAAATAGTTAATTGATTAATATGGGGCTATGTGGGATTATTCTAATTATAATTTTGCAATAGGGGTCGTTTTTTTAATGTATAAGAAGTGATTAAAATGTAAAAAGGAAAAAAAGTTAAAAGATAAAAAAGTGAAAAAAAATTTTAAATTACGAAAATAAAAATCGACTGTTAGGAAATTTTGAAATTTTATGCTGGGGGGTATTTATATGATATGCTTAATGTAAATGTGAAATAAAATTTAAAAAAAGTTAAGAAATGAGGAAGCAAAAAAAAGTTTGAATTTACGTAAAAAATTTAAAATCTATGGAATTTTGCAATTTTGAGGGTGGTATAGGTAACTTACCCCCAAAAGCGGTTCTCTAAGAGAACGAAAAATTTATTAAAATTAAGCTATCTCTTACGGTTTCGAAGTTACAGGCATTTCCAACTTGTCACGTAATGGATGGTTTCATAAAAAAATTAATAACTCCTAAAGTATATGTCGGAAAATTCTGAAATTTGGCACTTCTATTAACTGTTAGGCAAGGCACTTTTTTAACACAAAAGAGGGGGAGGTCATCACGGAAAAAGTTTTTTAATCAAAGTCTGAACTTACACGTTCGAAATCACTTTCAGTAAATGCTGGCCAGCGCCCAGGGTATTAACTTCCGGATGTTGATATGGGTGTTTCCTGAAAGCCCGTGTCAAGACGAAGCCGTGGGTGTATCTAGAAGCATCCGGAGAAGCTCGATTCTCGAGATAGCCACCACGTGGTTTTTTGGTTTTTCACCATTTTCTCGAAAATGCGCTCACAGAAAAATCCAATTTTTTGAGGGATGAAGGGGGGCACTAATACGCACAGAACTGTCACAAATCAAAGTACACTTGTAGCGGTAAATCGAGCGCCGCACGCCAAAAACTGTTTTGAGAGTTAGTAATGTTGGTAGAGAATCACTGTTTCGACGAAAGTAACACTTAATTTTTGCGTCCGGCTAAAAGTAAAACCACCATTGGAAAGGTGGAGTCAGCGCGCATCTTTTGATGTGTAACACGGCACAATTATCACAACTTGACCTATTTTTCCGATTTTTAGAGCCCGGAGCGACGCGGTTTCGCTGCTTACGGGGCGGCGGTTGGCGCCAGACAGGTTAGGTTAGGTTAGGTTAGGTTAGGTTAGGTTAGGTTAGGTTAGGTTTTTTTTTTTTTTTTTTTTTGGTAATTACTGAGATCTCTTATGAGTAATGCAATATGCTTTCGGGATACAAGTTGCATTATTCAGAGTGGTTTTGTTTGTTTTTTGTATTTTAAGAAGCTATGTTGGTTTGTTTTAAGTTTTTGAATAATGTGGTGTTCATTATATTCTTTTACTTATATTTGTTTGTTAAATTCTTTTAGTGACTTTACGATAGACTGTACATGTTTTTTGAACGTTTCGTTGGTCGACTCTTTTTGTATTATTTGCTTTAGATCATATGGTTGCAGTCTGAGATTGTTGGAGTTTATCTCGTGTTCGATTCTGGTTTTATTAAATTTCGGGCATTCCTTAATTAGATGTGTGATCGTTTGTGGTATATTGTTGTCACATGGACATTTGTCGTTGGTGGTTATCTTAAATCTATGCAGGTAAGTTTTGTGGAAGCCGTGGTTCGACAATAATTGTGTTATATAAAAACTGGGTTTTATTTTTTCTAGCACTTCGCACAGTATCTTATACGTTGGACACCAACTTTTTAAATATGCGCAATTTTTTTCGTCCATAAAGTAGGTTTCAGCAGCTTCATTTAATACAGTTCGGTGAATGTTCTTTACGTAACTGAGAGGAAATTTACAATAATCTGGAGTTTTGTTGAGATTTGATGCTGCTTTTGCTGCTGTATCTGCTAATTCGTTGCCAATTATACCGATGTGTGCTTTTATCCAGAAGAATTTTACAGTTTTACTTTGTGCTTGAGCATGGGTTAAACTAAGATGTATCTGTACTGCTAGTGGGTTCGTGGTATCAGCGTTTTTAATCTCTTGGAGACTAGACTTGCTATCGGAAAATATTGTAAAACTGGTATGTTTGGTGGTGAGGATCCAATCACAGGCTTTGCAAATAGCGAAGAGTTCTGCTTGAAAGACAGAGTTGGTATTATGTAGCTTATATTTTTTAATGACATTTTGTCCTTCAGAATGGAGGACTATAAAAGCGGCCCCTACGTTGTTGTCATATTTACTTCCGTCTGTAAAGATAGCTGTTGTACGTGTTTTGAGGTGTTGATCTACTTCCTGCTGACTTGTGATTTCGTTAAATTCTATTGTTTTCCTATAGGACGGATGTGGTAATTCTGAAGGTAATGTTGGAGTTTCAAGTTCTATATCATTAGGGAGGTATATGGAAGTATGTCTGTTCTTTGTATCTTCTAAATCTGCAACTGTTTTTATTTTTTGGGGCAGGGGATTTAGTTGTGCTAGAGAGATGGCAGTAGCGGTACTAATTGTTCTAAATCCTCTGATAATTTTTATTGCAAAGTTACGTTGGAGGGAAAGAAGACGTTTTTGAATATATTTATATTTCAACGCAGTGCTCCAAACACTTGCAGCGTAACATACTATCGGTTCTATTACCGCAAGATAAATCGTGCGGACATTCTCTGGATTCACTCCCCAGGTGGGCTTAATATATTTAACAAGTTTTTGAAAAAGGTTGTATGATTTAGTTATTGTATGTTCAGCGTGTTTAATAAAGTTTAATTTCTGGTCTATAATTACTCCTAGATATTTTATTTGGCGGGTACACTGTAGAGGTTCACTGTTTAAGGTTATTTGGCACTTACGGGCTTTGTTGGTAAATGATATTAGCTGTGTTTTGTGAGGGCTAAACTTAAGTTTAACGCTGTTTCCCCAATTTATTATTTTTGTAAGAGCTTCATTAGTTATATTTTCAAGTGTTTTAGTATCTTTTGAATGCGTAATCAGAAGTAGGTCATCTGCAAAAGCTTGGAGGTGGCAGCCTTGGGGGAGCTCAGATGTCAAGAGCTCATCCAGTACAAGGTTCCACAGCATAGGTCCGCAGACAGAACCTTGGATACAGCCCCGATGCATGGGTTTAGAGGCCGAGGTGTCTGCAAAGTCAAGTTTGACCGTGCGATCTTGCATGTAGCTTTGCAGTAATTTGAATAAGTTACTGGGGCATTGGACGGTGTTAAGTCTGTTAAAAATCGCTGGCCACCAAGCGTTGTCAAAAGCTGCTTGTATGTCGAGCGATATTGCCAAAACTTGTTGTTTTCTAGCTTTATTATCTTGGATTACATCCAGTGCTTTTTTAATCGCGTTTGTTGTGGAGGTTTGTTCTTTAAAGCCGAATTGTAAATTACTCATTGCGCCAGTTGTTTGCAGATGATAAGTGAGTCGTTTAGCAATCAGTTTTTCCAGAGTTTTTCCAAAAACATTTATTAGGCCTATGGGTCTGTATGAGGAAGTATTGAGTTCACTTTTACTGGATTTAGGAATAATTTTTATATATGCCTGTTTCCAGGCTATTGGAAAGTATCCAAGTTGCAGGCATCTGTTCATAAGATTGGTTATGATAGCGGGGAATGTTTTAGCGAAGTTCAAACATATATCTGCTGTGAGGTGGTCTAATCCTGGCGACTTTTTAGGATTCATAGAGGTTAAAGCATTTAGTACTTCTAGCGTTGTAAATAGATGATCAGGCGGTGTGTCGGGTATACATTTTGAGAGTTTTCTGATTTCTGCGTGCCTTCGGCATGTGTCCGGTTCATCTTCAGGAAAAAACTCTTTCAGAAATGTTTGGGCTGTTTCCGGGGTGGTTGTGGTGTAGTTGCCCAATTTAGTTTTAAGAGTGGACGGAGACTGAGTTAACGGTGTTGTTTTAAGTAGTCTATTTGTGACGCTCCAAACATCCTCCTTTCCCTGTTTGTTACAAAATTCTTTGAAGTGATCAGTGGATGCAGTTCGAATGGCTAGGGAGTATTCGTTTTTTAATTTTTCTTTTTCTGTTAACACCTCTGTCAGAGACTTTTTGCTGCGTTTTAGTTGTTGTATCCTGTGATGGTTTTTTATTACCTTTTGCTTTAGTTCCTCAAGCTTATCGTTCCACCACATTGCGCGGTGAGGGATACTGCGTTTTGTCGAAAACAATTTGTCACATACATTTTGGATGGCCTTAGTAAAATTTATAACGTAGTTTTCAATTTCGGAAGTGTCTAACTGGTCAATTTTGATTTGTAGGTCTAGGTTTTCGCTAATTTGTTTTTTGAATTTATCGGTAATTTGTTCCCATTTTACGTTCTGTGTATTGTATTTAAATGTCGATAGTTTTTTAGGTTTGGTCAATGAATTTCTGTTTAAAGTTAAGTCGAAGCTGATTCCGTTGTGACTAGATGATGGAGAAGCGTCTGGCGTGACTTTCCAGTTGGTTATTAGATTTGATGATGAGTTGGATGTGAGGGTGAGATCAATAATTGATTCACGGTGAATGTTATGCGTTACGGTTTCAAAAGTTGGGTTGGTGCCGGAGTTACATATAATGAGGTTATTAGTGGTCACAAGGTCTACAATAATGTTTCCGCGACGATTAGCGCGGCGCGAACCCCACAGCGGGTGCCAACCATTAAAGTCGCCGCAGATTATGTGTTCAGAGTTAGAGTGTTTTTGAAGGAATAGCTCTAATGAGTTGATGGTGTTTATTTCATCTTTCTTAGGTTCGACATATGCGCTGATTAGGAATAATTTTTTGCCCCGGATGGTCAACTGGATGATACACATATTTGAGGTTGAGTACTCAGACATGCCTAGTACACAACCGATATTTTGTCTTATTAATATACATGATTTAACATGGTGGGTAGTCGGAAATTGATAAATGTTATAGTTAGGACAGGGTTTCATGACGTTGATTTTTCCTACGTAAGGTTCGCTTATAAATACTATATCGTATTCATTATCATCAATGCTCTTAAACATTTCATGTGTCGCTGCGTAGCCTCTATCTAGGTTGATTTGTAAGCATTTTAGTGGAGAGAGATTGTTTGGGTTTGTACTATTATTAGTTTTGTTAATATCCATAATCAGTTCTATTTTTACAATTTTCTATTTGTTTCTGGATGCGTGGGCAGCGCAGCGACGTAGCACTATGTTTCGTATTTAAATTTATATTATATTTTTTACAGTGAAGGGTGCAATTGTAGCATTCTATTTTTGTGGAGTCGTTCTTAACCGGGCAATCCTTGTAAGAGTGTGTTGGTGACGAACAGTGAGAACAAATGATATTCTCTTCTGTACAGTGTTTTTTGGTGTGTCCGAACCGCATACATTTATAACATTGTAGGAATGCAGGATAGTCTTCTACATGTACTCGTTGATGGTCTACGTTTAACTTCTCGAGTTCAATAATAGCC
The DNA here is from genome assembly GCA_019845155.1 of Luehdorfia chinensis. NCBI lineage: Eukaryota > Metazoa > Arthropoda > Insecta > Lepidoptera > Papilionidae > Luehdorfia > Luehdorfia chinensis. The sequence goes on from JAHVAK010000415.1 coordinate 2,936,867, forward strand.
CTCCAGATGGGAGGAGTGACCATAAATACGGCGTTGTATAATTTTTTGTTTTTATTGTTGCGCATGAAACGGAATATTATGTCTTCAGGAGATTTAATGTTGTTTTTGATTGATGGATTTTGGTTGATAAGCATATCCTTAAGCTCTTCCGTAGGTATTTCATTGTATATACCCTTTAAAATCACCATGGGCTTGAGTTTTTTAGCTACTTCGGCATTACAATGACTGTCTGGGTGGTTAATGACATTAAGGACCTCGTTTCTTTGCTCTAGGGTATCAAATTCGACTCGAAGTTTATTGTTTGAAACCTGTTTAACATTGGAAGGTGTGTATGTAAAATTTTTAAAACGTATACTCTTTCGCCAAGCGTTTATAGTGCCCTGTCCATCGGTAACTTCCTTTTTGGAGTTTACTATAATGGCTGGTTTCGTGACCGGAATAGAAGGTTTATCAGGAGCCTTTTTGCTTCTTAGCATTTCAGAGTACGAAGGCAGCGGGGCTGTTACAGCTGCTGGGGGCTGCGGGTAAGGCAGCTGTGTTTGTATGTTCTGTAGATGTGGTAGTGAAATTTTAGATAGCTCTTCTTTAATCGTCGTTCTGATGATTGTAGCGGTTTTGTTCTCAGCCGACGACA